>BSBN01000692.1:0-1348280 GCA_027924645.1 Cunninghamia lanceolata
AGAGGATGGTTGGCATGTCACCATCCCACCTGAACTAACCCACTCACCTAGGGTAAGGTTACCCTTGTCTTGAGTGCTTTAGAAGCTTCTAGAGTCTTCCCATATGTGTGATACCTCTTCCCTATGCTCTCACACATGTGTGAGAGCATATGTGGGGAAGAGTGTAGCATAGTTGAATGAGAAGGTGACAAGTGTCACCTCCTCATTCATGAAGGGTCTCCCATGTGTGATCCCTTCTCCCTGTGCTCTCACACATGTGTGAGCGTATTTGTGGGAGAGTGTTGTAGCTTGCTTGAATGAGAGGTGACAAGTGTCACCTCCTCATTCTCGTGGGGTTGTGAGGAGAGTTGTGTGGATGAAGGAGAATGTGACAAGTGTCACCTTCTCATGCATTAGGGCTTGTGAGCAAGGCCTATTTATCTCTCTTTGAGAAGAGAGGGGGGTTCTTTTCTTTGGCATTTAATTGTTGATTGGAAAGGAGAGAAATATGGAAGATTCTTGGAAGGATTGTTGGAAAAGACTCTTGGGAGCTCTTCACCACCCACCTTCTACACTTGGAGCTTGAGAGGTATGCTCTCAAGGCTTCAAGCCTACTTTTATTTACTTTTTGCTTATGTATATATGCATGTGTTATGGTTATTATGCTCTTGAGTTTTAGTTTTATGTTGTGTGGGTTTTATAGGTTGTGTTGGTGAGCTCTCCATGTGAGTTAGCTCACCTTGTCATGGGTGAGAGGGGTGTGAACCTCCTCGAGGTACCTCATCTTTGGAGGAGTTTTGATGGCCATGGGCCTTATTATGAAGTTGGGATTTATGGTTATGGAAAGAGTGCCTTGTGTTATTTGGAGAATTATAAGTTTTAATGGCAAGAGGCCATGAGTTTGAGAATTATTGAGTTATTTGTGTTTTGGTTCCCCTTGAGTAGAGAGTTGTCCACTCTCTCACCCCTAAAACTCATTGTTAAATGGGTTTGTTATGTGAGTATCCTTGGGAGGGTGTTCAAGTGTTTTGTGCGATTTTTAACCCTTGTTGTGTTTGATCATGGTTATTTTATGGCCTCCTAGCTTGGGGGGCCTACTTGTAGGCCTAAGGTTGGTAGGTGAGCTATCCATGGGCTTGGAGAACTTATTTTTTTGTTTTGTAGCTTTTGGTGGCTTATGGAGGACTTTTGAAGTTTGGAAGAAACTATGAGTCATTGGTTTTGTATGAGTTGTAAAAGTTATGGAAATGAGGTTGCCTTGGCCTAAACGGGCTTGTAATAGTTTATTTTTATCATGAGAGTCAAATCTCTCTTAAGAGGTTCTTGATGTGTTTTCAAATACTTGTAATACTTTTGTTATTTCAATGATATGAATGGTTTTTAGTCCAATATCTTTGCTCGTAAGTAAATATCATACATGGTACATATAAGAAAAAATTATCTCTCTTCTCCCTAACCTTCGTTTCCATAGTATATTTAAGTTTGTGAAAGAAAAATAACACTCTCTCTCTCTTCTCTCTCTCTCTCTCTCTCTCTCTCTCTCTCTCTCTCTCTCTCTCTCTCTCTCTCTCTCTCTCTCTCTCTCTCTCTCTCTCCTCTCTCTCTCTCTCTCTCTCTCTCTACTCTCTCTCTCTCTCCTCTCTCTCTCTCTCTCTCTCTCATCTCTCCTCTCTCTCTCTCTCTCTCTCTCTCTCTCTCTCTCTCTCTCTCTCTCTCTCTCTCTCTCCCTCTCTCTCTCTCTCTCTCTCTCTCTCTATATATATATATATATATATATATATATATATATATATATATTACTTGTTCATGTAAGAGTAAAAAAAAGAATAGCCTAGTTTATTTAATGAAGCTTAGTCAAGAGTATTTTATTAAAGGAAGAAAAAAAAGGGCTTGATAGTTTTATTAATTGTTCCTCTTTATATATATATATATATAATAACTTGTTTTAAAAAACAAACTCAGTGTTTTATTTTGATCTCTGTCAAAATACAGAGATGGAAGTTTATTTTGTAATATATATAATTGTATATGGTATATTAGTTTAGGTTGCAAAGTAGAAGAAAGAAATAACAAAGTAAATTGCATGTTTTATACAATAGACATAGAACAAACCATTTTAGGGTTCATATGTTTTTGTGATGAAGAGTTTTTTTTAATAAGCAAATGAAATGGGAGCAGAGCCGAACCATGGCACAGGTCATGGTCAGCTTGCGACGGGATTATTGCGGGGGTTGGGGTTGGGACCCTCATCCCACCCCAGGGCAGCGCCCTACGGGTGGGGCGGGAGCTCCGCTCCCATCCCAATGGCAGTGAAGGTTGGCATTAAAACCCCTTGTTAATATGAATGTCGGTGGCAATTTTAATCGCCCCTTGTTAATTGTGGCTCATCTACGATTTAATATTATCGCATGTTTCATTGTAATGAAACTTATGCCGTTGGGATTCTTTTAGAACCTCTATGGATTTCATGATACAGTCTGCCCACCTTAAATGGTATGACCCTAAATTTCTTGCGCCTTGCAGCATGTGCATATATGTATATGTATATGTATATGTATATGTACATGTACATGTATATGTATATGTCTATGTCTATGTGTGTGTGTATACTATATTCACTATTTTGAAATAAATACTTTATCACTGTGTTGAATAATATACAAACTGTGTTAAAATGTATTACTGTGTGTAACCTACTTACTGTGATTATGTAGATTCCTTTTGTGTGCATTATATATATATATATATATATATATATATATATATATATATATATATTGTTGTGTAAAAAAAGAGCCTTTGTGAAAATATCTAGAAAGTTAAACCAGAGAGATAGGGTTTGTTTTTATTTTTGTTTTTATATGAACTTAGAAAAAAACATATATCCTAGATAGAAAATGATAATAGTTAATGGTTAGAGGAAAGATGCATCAAAGGTAGAGAGCTAAAGAAAACTGTTAGTAAACAAACAATAATCTTATTGAAAACTATGCATGTGCTTTGAAAAAAATAGAAAACTAAAATATAAATGGTTAGGAAACAAGTAATTTTAGCCTGCAACTTTTAAACTGTTAGAAAACCATACACCAATCTTTTTTGGGAAGATACTTCCCACTTGCTCTCCACTTTGAAACTTGCACCCAGATTAAAGCTTGAGCTAGATGTGAGGGCAAAATGAGAGATGGGTTACCTTTTATAATTCTTATCCTAGGGTTGGTGGCCCTAATTTTTTTGGAGGGATGTTTAGCAATTTTTAAATACTAGGATTAATTCCTTTAATCCCCACCTTAGAGAGTGGGTGGATCACTGTTGGTTTTTAATAGTTTCTTTTATTCAATGTATTATTTGAACTCCTTGTGGGAGGTTAGTTAAATCCTTGGTGATGTGTGAATAATGTGTTGAATTTAATTTTTGTAGTGCATTTGTAATTATTTATTTAATTCCTTCTAAGTCTTTTGGACAAGTGGGTGAATTAGATGTTTAGGTTTAATAAATGGACCCTATGGTCTTTATATCAAAATGATTAGTTTAATGTTGGAATGTTGATGTATTTAATTAGTTAATTTATTTAAATATCGGTTAAATTTTTGAAAGGTAATTAGTGAATATTAGTTCATGTATTTAATTTTGTGAAAATTTTATAAGGGGTATTGTGAAATTTTTAATTTTAATTTAATTTTCTCTCCTCACATAGCTGATGAGATGGCATTATACTGTCGAATTTTTCCTAGGCTAGAGATATGATTATTTAAATAATTTAATCCTTGTTTACCTAACCATTTTAATTAGGCATTAGGGCGTTAATTGATTGCATAACTGATGTATTAATGTTACTTAAAGTTGGTAGTTGTTTCTAGGGTTAGTTTTCTATTCGTATTGAAATCGTTCACCCCCACTTAGTAAACCCTAGGATTGGGTTTGAAAAGGAAGCCAACCCTCTTACCGTCACCCCTCACGACACACACCCCCTTAGTGGCTATCGTCTTGTAGGGATTATGAAATGAGCTTTGCATTATCCCATTTATGATTGACTTCCCCGCCTTCGGGCAATGTGCCTAACGTTTGTTACAGATGCAACTACGTTACGTACGTGTGTCACCGAGTGTGCTTGATGTGCATGAGGTGGTTTTTAGAGTCGGGAGGAAAAGTTTTTTGATAATTCATGTCATGACCACATGACAAATGTGGTCATGACTTGTGGTTATCGGGGTCATAAACCACATGGCAAATGTGGGCATGACATTTGGTATCAGATCCCATGTTTCAAACACTGGGATCTCTGGGTGTGTATATTTGTTGAGTTGGGTCGATGGTAGATCGTGCATACTTGTGTTGCATGTCTGACTCTAGCTTGCATAACGATGAGTTCATAAGACACCTTGCATAGGAATGATTGATTCCCTCAATTTTGCTTCCGCTAACCCCACGTAAGACTTGGTGTTGAAGGTACTTGGGGAGTGTATTCTTGATGAATAGGTAATTGAAGGACCATGCAAGTCCTGAATGCGAGAGTTAGTCAACTCCTTGATCTAATGCTATCCTAAAGGATGTTATTGGTTGAGTTTTGCTAAGTGTTTCATTCTGGCTAATCCTTGCTCCGTGTCCTAATCAATGGTGCCTTTTGATCCTTCTTTAAGGGTCATATCAACCTATTGTAGGTCGCACCCTTAGAAAGGTGTTATTGTGGTAAAGTTATTCCCTTTTGACCACCTGTAGTTTTACCCTAGTGAATGTTGAGTGCACGTTGCTGGTCGTGAGTGTCATTACGTCATTGAGACTTACCCTTTTTTGAGAATGTTGAGTTGTGTTTTACAGGTTAGAGGAAAGAAATGTATTAAAGTGGTACGCTAATATTGACAAAGACTTGTGTACCCTATTTCATTTATTCTTCACCTTGTGTCACTCAGTTAACCCTTGTATCTTGGGGTAAGTTGTGTCTTGTTTAGAAGACCCTTGGTTGAAATGCAAAGAAGATGTAGATCTATATTTAACCTTTGCCTTGTTATAGATTAAGTTACCTTGATGGGTAGTGTCACCCGAAGAGTGAAAAGAGGATAAATGGTATATTTTCTTGTTAGGGTCACTTGGTACCCTCATCTGAATATGGAGTAGAGGACATTAAAAGAGTTGGCGTGTAATGCCTTTCATGGCTATATTCTTATGTATGCCTTTTTGGTTAAATGAAAGGGGTAAGTAGTGGCCTCGTGGGCCACTTTGTGGTTGTGAATCTTGTGACACTTGTTTTGCCATGTCGAATCAATCTCCTTGTAGCTTGTTGGTGTCTAGTGGGTAATTAGCTATGCATTACCTTCACATTAAAATGTGACGTGATTTGTTCACTTATGGTATGGTACCTCGTTGTTTGAGGGCTTAAGGTGGTGTGAGTGCTTGATGTTGAACCATGTTATGATAGTCGAGAAGTAAGGTCTAGTTGCGAGTGTAATTCCCTAATTGTTTATTTAATAATAACCTAAGAGCAACTTGACCCCTACCCTTGCCAACCTCATTCATTGGTTCTTGCTTACCTTTATGACTTGTTAGGGTGATGAGTTCCCCTTGAAGTAACATATGTCTTCGTGCATAGAAGGCTATAGTGAAATCTTTGTGTCGGGTTGTAGTGAAGAAAGTTAAGTTTTTATGCTTGTCCTCTCAGGTTATTGTGAAAACTCTTTAGTGGTGCCTTCTTATCTTTTAGTAGGATAGAATGCATGAGATGCTTAAGGTGAATGCATAGTCGATGCGACAAGGTAGTTGGAGTGTCAACTCTCTATCTTGAAATTTTTTAGGTTGTTGGATCTTGGTAATTCTTGAGTGAGTCCCTTGTGCAACTGTTTGCACAATCCCCACGAAGATGACCCTAAGAGTAGAAAAAATTTAATTTAAAGAATGCAATAAAGATAGATGTTGTTTTGATGAAGGACTCACACACCTTGCTAAAGGGTAATGTATGTGGATAGTCACTTGTAAGGGCATCTTGGAAATGTTTGGGATTGTAAGGATGCGTTGGGAAGTTGAGTTCATTTTGGAGGAGATTGTAAGTTGGTTGTGATACCTTTTGTTCATTAATGGTTCAGTGTTGTGATCGACACATGCGAACGACATAGATGCTTTCGTTGGGTAGTTTTTGGGTGTTCTTAAAGCTATGGCTTTAAACTTGAGTTTAGTTATGAACGCCTTGGTTGGGAATTCTTCAACTGTGTTGCACTGAACTTGGTGCTAGGATAGTTGATGTGATTTCAGTCACGACTAGGGTTGGTTTGGCTTAGCCCCACTCTAGTATCTTGTACCTTGAGCAAGGTTGTTGTTCTAATTATGCATTGCCTAGTGTGATTATCAATCTATGGAAGTGGATTAGTGATTTTCAGTTGGATTGGGCAATATCCATGAAGATGTTGGTATGTGATCCTTGCTAGGAAGCATGAAGGGGCCCCACTTTGAAGGTGACTCGTAGGATACATGACTTTTGGAAATCATTTCCAAGCATGACCTAGGTTGCCTAGATTATGTGGGGAATCGTTAGTTGAGTTGATCATGACCTTAGTTGGGAACGAGACCACTATTCCTCTTCTCTTTTTTTGTGACTATGTTATATATATACGATGTTGTAATGTGCAAGTGTGGATAATTATTTAATTATTGTTTGAATTTTGATATTTTGTAAACCCAACAGTATTGAGTTCTTTACTTGGGCTACTTAGCCAACTTACTTTCTTATAGTCCTCTTACCTCAAGGACTTGTTTAGTCGTATTTCATTTTAAATTTTGAATGTTGCACTTTGGCATCATTTTGGATTGGACTTATTTATTTATTTTAGTTTATTTATCTTTTAGATCTTAATCCTTTGAATTGTATTTCGTTAAGACTTTTTCAAGGCTTATCTTTTGCAAGCCTTTATTTTGAAGATGTTTGTTAATGTTGGTATTGTTGGTACCTGTGTAGTGTTGTGAATTATGTAACCTACATTACCCATAAGGGGTACTTAGTGAGAGAAAATGGGAATAGTTGGTCTTGGTTTGATGTCATAAGTTGAGGTTGTTTAGAGGATTGATAGTGGTGGTTCAGAATTTCCTTGTTGACCTTGTGTCCTATTGAGTGTTGCCTTGGTGTCTTCCCTTTTGGGAGGCCAAATATTTAAGTAGCATGAGATGGGTGCTAGAGTAGTTGGAAGGAGTAAACAGGTTGGGAAAACCTTGAGACGCTCTTGTTGTTGTGTGTTCCCACTATCCTCAGGACTTTGTCTCTCTCGTTTAAATGACTTTATGTTTGTTCCAATCTTTTTGAAGTAGACCCGCAAGTTTTGTAGTGGCATAGGTGTATATGTGTTTAGTTCATTCCTTGATGCTAGGGATGCTTGGGCATGTTTGGTTCCTACCTATTCTACAAGTTTGATCTAGGCAGTCTAGTGGGGGCCTATTGATAGAAGGGGCAGCTGAGACTTGAGAGTCTCATGTTTTTTGATTGGAACCTTATGGTTTTAGCTTAGCATCAGTGGTAAGTTGAGTTAGATGCGTGTTTGGGGCTTGATCGGTGGTTTTTTGGCTAGTTGTTTGGCCAAGCTTCCTTTGGGTTGCTTTATGTTAGTAGGTTTTTGGATGGCTGAAAGAGGCTTGGAATACGATTCAGTTAAGTTAGTGTTTGAAAAGCCTCTCATAGTGCTAACCTTCTTGGTGTGTCCCCATCCTTCTTGACATTTGATTTCTTGGTGGGCTACCTTAGGGCATCTAATGCCCTTGTGTTTTTTAATGCTTGTAAAGAGTTTGGAGTATGTGGTGTTGTTAGATTCTTGACCCTACTAGTCAGAGGAGGGTATCATTGGGGATTATTGCTATGTGAGTACTTATTAAGTTCTTAATTGTTCCTTACTTTTTTTTCCAAAATCCATTTGAGTTCACTATCATGTTAGGATGGCTTGTAGGTGAGTTGCTCTATAGTACCTCGTGTTAACTTCCAAAAGGAAGTTTATCTCTAGGGGAGGAGGATGTGAGGCCCACCCTTGTGTGACTAGATTAGTTGCCCTTTTTTACCATGATTGTTTTGCTTCACCCTAGCTAAGGGTTTGGTCTACATAATTGTGGCCCTATTTTGAGTCAGTGTATTGATGTTGTGGACCTTTTGAAGAAAGTAGTGGTAATTGTTTGCGGGTGCAAAGGTGATGCTCACCCTAGTTGGGTTGGATCCAAATATCATCAATTTGTTCTTGAACTGGATTCTTTAGAGTTGTAGTGCGAGGCTAACTCATGTTGCACTTCTTTTTTTGTTCATAGAACTTGTTTGGACTATGTGGGATATGTGGTCATTTGAGGACTAGTGATCCCTCCTATTTGGACATTTGTCAGTTGTATCTTGTGATAGACGAGTTATTGTAGGATGGAGCTATTTCTTACATGCATGATTATATTATGAATTCTAGGATGTTGAATGTGTTATTGATGCAGTTGAAAGGGTTTAGTTAGATGATTGAATTAATAGAATGCTATGTGATGATGAACCTAATTTTATTTTGTGAAATACGAATAAAGTAAGAATCATGTAAATGTTAGCATGTGTTATAATTGAGAATATATGTACTTATGTGATCTTGTGTGTGTGTAATTCATCTCACTTCGGCTATATATATATATCATGTGCTATTAACGTGTTTGTGTAAGTGTGCAAGTATTTCCATTGCCCATGGAAAATCAGAGGTCAAATAAATAACCCTATGTGTTAACCATGTGAAGCCAACCTAGTCCCAAGATGGACAAATCTTATTTGTGACTGAGAATGATGTATTATGTTGTCTTTCAATTTATGATATTTTTGTAAGGTTCACCCTTTTAATTTATCACCTTGATGTGTTGTAAGATTGTAATGTTTTGGTTTGCACAATTTTGATGTTAAATATTTATGAGCCATTTTCATGTGGATTTATGAGTTCCCTAGTGTTAATTATGGTCAAATAATGACCCTAGGTCATACCCCTAGGGTCTAGGGCCATTCTTAGCATGTTTAAACTTGGTGTAACCCTTGTATGGTCACCTTAACTTGGCCCTTGAGTCAAGTGACGAGTTTGGGAGATGTGAGAGGTGGTTGGTATGTCACCATCCCACCTAAACTAACCCCACTCACCTAGGGTAAGGTTACCCTTGTCTTGAGTGCTTTAGAAGCTTCTAGAGTCTTCCCATATGTGTGATACCTCTTCCCTATGCTCTCACACATGTGTGAGAGCATATGTGGGGAAGAGTGTAGCATAGTTGAATGAGAAGGTGACAAGTGTCACCTCCTCATTCATGAAGGGTCTCCCATGTGTGATCCCTTCTCCCTGTGCTCTCACACATGTGTGAGAGTATTTGTGGGAGAGTGTGTAGCTTGCTTGAATGAGAAGGTGACAAGTGTCACCTCCTCATTCTTGTGGGGTTGTGAGGAGGGTTGTGTGGATGAAGAAGAATGTGACAAGTGTCACCTTATCATGCATTAGGGCTTGTGAGCAAGGCCTATTTATCTCTCTTTGAGAAGAGAGGGGGGTTCTTTCTTTTGGCATTTAATTGTTGATTGGAAAGGAGAAAAATATGGGGAGATTCTTGGAAGGATTGTTGGGAAAAGACCCTTGGGAGCTCTTCACCATCACCTTCTACACTTGGAGCTTGAGAGGTATGCTCTCAAGGCTTCAAGCCTACTTTTATTTTCTTTTTGCTTATGTATATATGCATGTGTTATGGTTATTATGCTCTTGAGTTTTAGTTTTATGTTGTGTGGGTTTTATGGGTTGTGTTGGTGAGCTCTCCATGTGAGAGAGCTCACCTTGTCATGGGTGAGAGAGGTGTGAACCTCCTCGAGGTACCTCATCCTTTGGAGGAGTTTTGATGGCCATGGACCTTATTATGAAGTTGGGATTTGTGGTTATGGCAAGAGTGCCTTGTGTTATTTAGAGAATGATAAGTTTTAATGGCAAGAGGCCATGAGTTTGAGAATTATTGAGTTATTTGTGTTTTGGTTCCCCTTGAGTAGAGAGTTGTCCACTCTCTCACCCCTAAAACTTATTGTTATAATGGGTTTGTTATGTGTGTATCCTTGGGAGGGTGTTCAAGTGTTTTGTGTGATTTTTAACCCTTGTTGTGTTTGATCATGGTTATTTGTATGGCCTCCTAGCTTGGGGATGACCTACTTGTAGGCCTAAGGTTGGGAGGTGAGCTCTCCATGGGCTTGGATAACTTATTTTTGTGTTTTGTAAGTTTTGGTAGCTTATGGATGACTTTTGAAGTTTGGAAGAAACTATGAGTTCATTGGTTTTGTATGAGTTGTAAAAGTTATGGCAATGAGGTTGCCTTGGCCTAAATGGGCTTGTAATAGTTTATTGTTATCATGAGAGTCATATCTCTCTTAAGAGGTTCTTGATGTGTTTTCAAATACTTGTAATACTTTTGTTATTTCAGTGATATGAATGGTTTTGAGTCCAATATCTTTGCTCCTAAGTAAATATGATACATGATGTATAAGAAAAATTATCTTTCTTCTCCCTAACCTTCATTTCCATAGTATATTTAAGTTTGTGAAAGAAACATTAAATCTCTCTCTATCTCTCTCCATTTTGTGGATTAAATTAACTCTGAAAAGAAAAGAAAAAATAAAAATTATATATATAACTCAAGTTCATGTAAGAGCAAAAAAATGAATAGTCAAGTTTATTTAATGAAACTTAGTCAAGAGTATTTTATTAAAGGAAGAAAAAAAAAGGGCTTGATAGTTTTATTACTTGTTCCTCTTTAATGTTATATATATATATATATGAAACCTAATAAACAAAAAAATGGAAGGAGCGAAAAAGCAGGCAGGAGCGAAAAAGCAGGAAGAAGGGTTTTACAAGGAGAACGGTGGCGAAAAAAGCGAAGGAGAAGAAGTGGAATGCAAATTAAAAGAGGAGGCACCATTCGTCGCAACAAGAGCGAACGCAGTCCCAATTAGCAAAATTAGGAGAAGCTATTCAGATTTCGCCAAAGGACAGGTAGATTCGCAGCAGGAGGGAAGGGTTACAATCGATGTAAAAGACAAAGTGGATAAAGACATAAATGTGCTGGAACAAACAGCTCTGATAGGAAGGGTGATAGGAAGAAACAAATCAAAACAACAGATCAAGGAATGGATTACAGGAAACTGGACAAAAGCAGAAATGATACATTTCATACCCAAACAATTCTTTGTGGTCGATTTCAAGGAAGAAGCTGACAGAGATAAAATTCTGGATAATGCGCCATGGAAACTAGGGTTGGATTATATTTACACACAAAAATGGAGGCCGAATTTTAACCTGAATAACTTCGATCCTTACAAGGAACCAATATGGATAAGATTATATAATTTACCATTTGAATATTGGTCAGGAGGCTGTCTATACAAAATTGGAGATACTTTAGGAAATACAGTAGAGCTGGACATGGGAGATAACGACTCAATTTACTTTGCTCGAATTAGGTTACTAGCAATCAACAAGATTCCAATGAAGATAATGCTGATCACTTCAGCAGGTACCTGGGAACAGAATATAGAAATTGAGGAAAGAAAATTCTTTTGTCTTGAATGCAGAAGCAGAAGACATATGGAAAAAGGATGCCCTAAAAAACTTACCGGGAAAAGAACAGAAGACAATATGGATAGGGAGGAGGAACCGAAGCAAATAGAAAAGGAAAGGCAAGGAACACAGGGCATAGGAGGAGACATAGATTTACTGGTAGAGTCTTCTAACAGAAATCCTAACTCTCCAATTCTCCAAGAAAATGAGTCAACAATGCCAGACACGGAAACAAAGTCAGAGGCTAGACATAGGGAAATCAGAAAAGAACTTGAGGAGGGACATAACATTTCGTCGGCAGGATCCAAGGACTCTGCAAAAGTTGATAAGCAGGGAGAAAAAGATGAATACAGTCCTGAGATAGTTAGAGAGACTCTAGAAGCAGAGATCGGGCCTAACGATGACTGGTTAGATGAAGAAGAGGCTATTGAGGATAGAGAGGAAATTGGAATTATCGATCCTCGACATATCAGCCAAACTGGAGCAAGAGGAACTACGGGCAACGGAAAGAAGTTAGGAAGGAAAACAGATAAGGAGAAAAGAGAGGAGTATGCGGCAGACAAGGGACTTCCGAGCATCAAAAAATACATGCTAAGATCCAAGGGAGGGAACACCTCCCTTGGGAAGCCATGAAGATACTTTCATGGAATGTTAGGGGCTTAAACGCCCCTAACAAAAGGCGCGCAATCAAGCGCCACCTTTCTAAGCTAATGTTGGATATAATCTTATTACAGGAAACCAGATTGATGAAGGAAGAAGCGGAGAAGTTTACACAGCATTGTAGACCTTTGACAGGTATTTTCAGCGAACCCAGGGGTACTGCAGGAGGGGTAGGATTACTGTGGAATCCTTCCAAGGTAGATGTCAAGGAAGTAGAGGTAAATCAAAATTGGATAATAGGAAAAGTCATTTTATATCATGTCAATTTTTCTTTCTGGATTTGCTGTGTATATGGGCCAACCAAGACAGAGGAAAAAAAGGAAGTATGGAATGGCATTTTAGGTAGAATGCAAGAGCTGGGGGAAGAAAGGGTGATTTTGGGAGGAGATTTTAATGCAATTTTAAATTTGGAAGAAAAAAGAGGAGGTTTGAGAACAGTAAACAACGCAACAAAAGATTTTAGGGAGTTTGTTGAAGAAGGCAGGCTAATTGACTTCCCTCCTAAAGAAGGAAGCTTTACATGGACTAATAGGAGGGAAGGCTTTACAAATATAGCCGAAAGGCTAGATAGATTTCTATGCAGTTCGAACTGGTTGGAAACAGATTTAGGAATTGAATCAAGCATTTTGCCATGTTCTCTGTCAGATCATTATCCCATAAAGCTGGAAATAGGCCAATTACTTAAGCCAAAAAATTCATATTTCAAATTCGAAAAAATGTGGTGGAGAAACGAGGAACTGATAGAGTGTATAGGGAAATGGTGGCTAGAGATTCCAGGAAAGGGAGGATCGGTAAGCTATGTTTTCTGTCAAAAGTTAGCACATGTCAAAAAGAGGTTGAAGGAATGGAACAAGAATACTTTCAAAGACATATTTGCAGAAAAAAACAGAGTTGAAGAAGAACTGGAGGGGTTAAATCAGAAAGTTATAAGGGAGGGGATATTTCAAAATGATTACAAAAAAGAGAAAGAACTTATGGCCGAATGGGACGAATTGTTAGCTAGGGAAGAAGAATATTGGAGAAGTAAAGCCAGAGAAGTGTGGCTAGAGGCAGGCGACAAAAACACAAAATTCTTTCACAACTCAGTCAAATCCAGAAGAATGACGAATAAAATTTCAGAGCTGACTATTGGGAATGGTATTATAATAAACAAAAAAGAAGAAATTGAGAGAGAAATAGTCAGCTACTTTCAAACGTTCTTGGCACCTGAGGAGGGTTTTGACTGGTTAAACATAGAGCAAGCCACAAACCATATAGATAGGATAGTAAACGATGAAGAAAGGGAAGCTTTGGAAAAGCCTTTCACAGAGGAAGAAGTCAGGAAGGCAACATTCCAATTACACCCGGACAAAGCGCCAGGACCGGACGGTTTTCCTGCTCTTTTTTATCAAAAATGTTGGCATATCGTGGGCAAGGAGGTCTGGAACATTCTGGAAGATTTCAGAAAGAAGAAAAGATTTGTAAAAGATATAAACAATACAGTAATTGCGCTTATTCCAAAAAAATCAGAATGTAGGAGGGTCAGTGATTTCAGGCCAATCTCATTATGCAACACGGTCTACAAGATTCTCACCAAGACAATTGCTAACAGACTAAAACCAATTTTGGGAAGAATAATATCAGAAAACCAAAATGGATTCACGCCAGGAAGAGAGATTGCGGACAGCATTATTTTAGTAAACGAAGTCATCCACTCGATCAATCAAAACAGACAGAAGAGTATGCTAATCAAGTTAGATGTGAGCAAGGCATACGACAGGGTTAGATGGAACTTCCTTCTAAAGATACTAGAGAAAATGGGCTTCAGCAGGTCTTGGCTTGAAGGCATTTACTAGTGTATTTCCACTCCACGAATGTCTGTAGCAGTGAAATCGCTATGTGGCTTTTTCGAGATATCACAAGGGTTGAGACAAGGTGATCCGTTATCCCCGTGCCTTTTCGTTTTAATGGCTGAGGCTATGGGGAAAATGATCCAACATTGTCAAAGATCAGGGGGATGGAAAGGAGTCAGGGTAGCTCGAGGATTAACACCAGTCACACACACTCAATTTGCAGACGACACTTTACTTTTCGGGGAAGCGAACCCCGCAGAGGCAGAGGCGATCCGAAGAGTGCTAGACACTTACACGAATCTGTCAGGGCAGGTGGTTAACAAAGAGAAGACAAGAATGTTTTTTTTCAATACCTCTAAAAGATGGCAAAACCAGATATCACAAATCCTGGGTTGTCAAGTAGATACCTTACCAAACAAACACTTAGGGGCTCCTATATTCAATGGACAAAACAAATCTCAGCTTTGGGAGGAAGTAATCACTCAGTCTAAAAGTAAAATGGACACTTGGAAAGGAAGATGGTTAACATTAGCAGGAAGGATTACCATGCTAAAATCAGTTTTAGGGGCAGTCCCGATCCACATGATGTCCTGCCTACAGGTTCCAAATAAGGCCAGAACCACCTTGGAGAGTGGTTGGAAAAAGTTTCTGTGGGAAGGATCGAGAGAGATCAAAAGAATACCGTTAATTGGATGGGACAAAGCCACGTGCCCCTTAGATAAGGGTGGGATGGGAATGAGAGAACTAAAACTCCAGAATGAAGCATTGGGAGCTAAATTGGTTTGGAAATTGGCAAAACAACCACAGAAACTTTGGTGTAGAATTATGCAAAGTAAATATTTGGATGATTCTGATCCAAATAGAATTTTGACCATAGCGAATCCAGGGGGTGGCTCGCCTATATGGAATTTCCTCAGAAAATGCAGACCGATAATTTTAGATCATTTGACGTGGAGTATTAATAATGGGAGAAACGCCAACTTTTGGACGGATTCATGGGAAGGATGGCCATTGCTAGATAGCTTACAAGAGTTATCAGAATTAAGAGAACAGATGATTCAAGACAGAGGAGAAAAGGTGGCGGACTACTTCGAAGGAGAAGACGAGGCAGGCTTAGTCAGATGGGTGGACCCTAGTAAGTACAATGTAGATACGGACACCAAAAAGAAGTATGTGAAAATACTTAACGAAAGGAAGATCAGGAAAAATAATGACAGCGATGAGATAATTTGGTGTGGTGCAAAGTCTGGACAATACACAGTTAAGATAGGATATCAATTATTGAAGTCAGACAGAGAAAGCAATTCATTAGATCATTGGCCAAAAAAGATTTGTTGGGACAACCAAGTTCTGCCCAAGGCAGGTGCTTTTCTGTGGACGGTGCTACATAGAAGTATATTAACAGGGGACAGGTTGCAGAAGCTAGGGATCTCTGGTCCAAGCCGATGTACACTGTGCAAGCAACATGAAGAGACTCTTGACCATTTGTTTTTGAAATGCCAGGTAGCTGATAAGGTATGGACGTATTTCCTCAGCCTATTAGAATGGAAAGGAGCCATGAATTCTACAATAGTAGATTTCTTGAAAAGTTGGCCACTACTACAACGAAAAGGTTTCTGGGGGAGCATCTGGATAACTATGCCATCCATGATAATTTGGTAGATTTGGAAGGAAAGGAATCAGCGAATATTTGAAGAAAAAGAAATTCTGACAGAAAACTTAATAAAAAAAATAGAAACTGGATTAGTTGAAATACTTAACTCCAAAGCAAGTAGCAGGGGAGGATGTAAGTTTACATGTTGGGATGAGGCAATCATGAAATTATGGCCTGATCTTAAAATCCCGAAAGGGTTGGGAGGAGGGAGGAAAACTAGAGCCCAAACAAGATGGTTGGCTCCGCCAAGAGGTAGACTCAAACTAAATTTCGACAGGGCCTCCAAAGGCAACCCGGGTAAGGCAGGATATGGCTATATTATCAGGGATGAGAGGGGAGATTTTGTCTGGGCAGCTTCGGGCGACCTGGGAGTGGCATCAAATAATATGGCAGAATTAGAAGCCCTATCTAGAGGGGTGATGGATTGCGCCAGGAAAGGTTGGACCAACATAGACATAGAAGGGGACTCTCAAATAGTTATTAATGCTGTCATTAGGAACAATGCAGCAAATTGGAATTTAAAAAAAGGAGTGTAGAGAATCAAGGACGTCCTGCAAAACTTGAATTTTTCCATTAGACACATTTATAGAGAAGCAAATAAAGCCGCGGACTTCCTAGCTAACCAAGGGATCACGAGAGGAGGAAAGGACGTCAGCGATTCAGACATTGCAAGCTGGAATGGGCTTGCTGAGGTACTTTGCTCAGATAAGGGAAAGTCGCAGAAGGTGGATGAGATGAGGAATCACACATCCGACGATGGAGTTTAGACAGGCAGATACTTACATTTGGTAGGACGATTCGGATGTCCACGCGATGTAGATCTCTTCAGTGCGGCAATGATGAAGGGAACTACCGTCTTGCTTATTTTAAGCCAGTCGAAGGTTGCCTGGGATTAGAATGGTGGAAGAGGAAGAGATGGCTAGAATAATGGGAGTGCAGTGCCGATGTCTGGAGGAAGGAAAGGAGCAGCAGGTGGGGTGCGTGTTCAAACTAAAAGAAGAAGCTGCCATAACAGCTATCTTGCAAATCATTGGAGGAGGGTCGTGGAGTGGCGGCCATGTACACGATGGTCGCGTATATCAGCTTTTCTTCGCCAATATTCAACTGATCATGGGCAGCTCCTCCTATGGGGTGTGTTGGGGAGCGCGGTTGGTAGCTCTAGCCAACCACACGGTAGTAATGGGAGAGATTGATTCGGTGGGAGGAGACCGGGTAGAGGAAACGCTGAAATCAGCCTATGCAAGGGGAATCGGATCCAAGAAGGCAAGAGATATCCTCGCTGCTTACAAAGAAGGCATTGAAAACTGGGACATGGAAACCTTTCGTAAGATGCTTCAGGAAAACAAAGGGGAGTTTACTGACGGCCAGATCGGAAGGCTTCTGGAGACGGCGGAAGGCATGATGATGATAATGCACGAGATAATGTAACACATTGGGCTGTTAAAAAGCTAAAGACATAGTTGTTTTTAGCTCTGGATTAGTAAAATGTTGTGTTCTGTAAGTTGTTTTGTATGGCATTCCGGGATGGAATTAGCCAATAAATAAAAACAACGCTTTTATTCTATGTTATAGATCAAAGGGAGCCATCCCCATGATGGCACTTACCAAACAAATATATATATATATATATATATATAAATATATATATAAAATTTTAGGTTGCAAAGTAGAAGAAAGAAATTTCAAAGTAAATCACATGTTTTATACAATAGACATAGGACGAACCTTTTTACGGTTCGTATGTTTCTGTGATGAAGAGTTTTTTTTATAAGCAAATGAAATGGGGAGCAAAGTCGAACCATGGCGTAGACCATCGTCGGCCTGCGAAGGGATTATTGCGGGGGGTGGGGTTTGGACCCTTGTCCCACCCCAGGGCAGCGTCCTATGGGTGAGGTGGGAGCCCCTCTACCATCCCAATGGCGCTGAAGGTTGGGGTTAAAACCCCTTGTTAATACGAATGCCAGTGGTGATTTTTATCGCTCCTTGTTAATTGCAGGCTCATCTGCGATTTAATACTATCGCCTATTCGTTGTAATGAAACTTATGCCATTGGGATTCTTTTTAGAACCTCTACACATTTCAGGATACAGTCTGCCCACCTTAAATGGGTTCAACTCTAAATTTCTTGCACCTTGTAGCATGTATATATATATATATGTTTTCACTATTTTGAAATAAATACTTTATCACTGTGTTTAATAATATACAGACTGTGTTAAAATGTATTACTGTGTGTAAACCTACTTACTGTGATTATGTAGATTCCTTTTGTGTGTATTATATATATATATATATATTGTTGTGCAAAAAAAGCCTCTGTGAAAAATATCTAGAAAGGTTAAAACAGAGAGCTAGGGCTTGTTTTCTTTTTATTTTTATATAAACTTAGAAAAAACATATATTCTGGATAGAAAATGATAATAATTAATGTTAGAGGAAAGATGCATCAAAGGTTAGAGAAGCAAAAAGAAAACTATTAGTAAGCAAACAATAATCTTATTGAAACATGTGCATGTGCTTTGAAAACAAATTAGAAAACTAGAAAATATAAATGGATTAGGAAACAAAGCAATTTTAGCCTGCAACTTTTAAACTGTTAGAAAACCATACACAATCTTCTTTGGGGAAGATACTTCCCACTTGGGGAAGTACCTTTCCACTTTCTCTCCACTTTGAAACCTGCACCCAGATTAAAGCTTAAGTTAGATGTGAGGACAAATGAGAGATGCGGTTACATTTATAATCATTATCCTAGGGTTTGGTGCCCTAATTGTTTTGGAGGGATGTTTACCAATTTTTAAACTGGGATTAATTCCTTTAATCCCCACTTAGAGAGTGGGTGGATCATTGTGGGTTTTTAATAGTTTCTTTTTATTCAGTGTATTATTTTGAACTCCTTGTGGGAGGTTAGTTAAATCCTTAGCGGTGTGTGAATAATGTGTTGATTTAATTTTTGTAGTGCATTGTAATTATTTATTTAATTCCTTTAAGTCTTTTGGAAAAGTCAATGGATTAGATGTTTAGGTTTAAATAAATGGACCCTATGGTCTTTATGTCAAAACTATTAGTTTAATGTTGGAATGTTGATGTATTTAATTTAGTTAATTTATTTAAATGTTGGTTAAATTTTTGAAAGGTAATTAGTGAATATTAGTTCAAGCATTTAATTTTGTGAAAATTTTATAAGGGGTACTGTGAAAGTTTTAATTTTAATTTAATTTTCTCTCCTCACATAGCTAATTAGATGGCGTTATGCTGTCAAATTTTTCCTAGGCTAGAGATAGGATTATTTAAATATTTTAATCCTTGTTTTACCTAACCATTTTAATTAGGTGTTTAGGGTGTTAATTGATGGCGTAGCTGATGTATTAATGTTACTTAAAGTTGGTAGTTGTTTCTCAGGTTAGTTTTTGATTTGTATCGAAATTGTTCACCCCCACTTAGTAAACCCTAGGGTTGGGTTTAAAAAAGGAAGCCAACCCTCTTATTGTAGCCCCTCACGATGCACACCTCCTTAGTGGCTATCATCTTGTATGGATTGTGAAATGAGTTTCACATTATCCCATTTGTGATTGACTTCCTCGCCTTCAGGCGACGTGCCTAAAGTTGGTTGCAAATGCAACTATGTTACGTGCGTGTGTCACCAAGCGCGCTTGATACGTGCGAGGGGGTTTTTAGAGTCGGGAGGAAATTTTTTTTGATAATTCATGTCATGACCATATGACAAATGTGGTCATGACATGTGGTTATCAAGTCATAACCACATGGAAAATGTGGGCATGACAATTCTTCCAGTTGTTCTGTGGTAGCTGAGGCTTCCCCCAAAACTTATTTTCCTTTCTTTTTCTTCTCAGTAGCGAGGGTAGAAGTTGGTGTTTCCTGCATTGTTTGTTTCTTGTGCTTGCCCTTTCCTGTGGCTAGGGAGGAAGTAGAAGACATTGCTTCCTCATCCTGCTGAGTAGATGAAGTCTCTTCTGTACCCTGTGCCCTACTTGGTGTCCTGGCCTGAGATTTGTCATCTAAGAATGATTTCCATAAGGCATCTCCATTAGCTTGGGACAGGAAATGGTGTTTTACAATCAAGAAAATGAGGTCGTGGTGTATCATGGGGCCCTTCCCCTGTTGATACTGTTATCACCCAGATTTGCAACCTTGCATACAATTGTGAAACCTCAGCAATCTGGAGTAACATGGGAATGATCTCTAAGTGTGGGACTTTGATGAATGAGATCAGACCTCCGGAGAAGGACGGCTTCCTTAACTGGTTATCACCTAAAACTACTGAATCTTAAGAGGAAAAGAGAGAAGGAATGCTTTAAAGTGAAGGACGAAACAAAAGCTTGAAAACAAAGAGTGATTCACCAAGTTTAATAAAAGAACCCTCACAATACTGAGGAAATGCACAGCATGACCAAATATAACAAGCAAACATACACGGATTCAATTGATCCTAGCAAAGGTGAGAAACCAGATGATTGAGAGGAATAGAGACATTCACAAACAACCATATGCAAATTCACACAGGACTAGAAATCAGTCCAAAGAGGCAAAATAACTTGAGTATATTCAGTGGGAAGGCACAGTTACAGTACAAAAGGCTCTGTTTGGAAATAGAAAGCCTGAATGCTAAAAATTTTCCAACCTTATTTACATCATATGAATTCATATATATAGCATTCTAAACTAACCTAGGTTGGTTACAAAAATGTGCTCTAAGAGCTGTCTCAGAAAATATCTACATTTAGTGACTGTCCAGCCGCAGGAGTTATGGCGCCAAATATCTGGCATTGGACAGATAAAAGATATTTTAAGTCTTCAATGCAAGCTGTTGCATCATCGATCCTCAGCAATACATACCTTAAAATATCTGGAACAGGACGGTGGAGAAATATCTTTTACCATCAATGCGAGCAACTTCCATTACCTGCAGAAATATATCTGGCATTGGACAGATAAAAGATATTTTAAGTCTTCAATGCAAGCTGTTGCATCATCGATCCTCAGCAATACATACCTTAAAATATCTGGAACAGGACGGTGGAGAAATATCTTTTACCATCAATGCGAGCAACTTCCATTACCTGCAGAAATAAATGCAAAAAATATATGCATCCTGCCCCAAAAAGTTATTGAAACGTCCACGGCCCAAAATATGCAAGGCCAGATCTGAAAATGGAAAGGTGACAAAAACTCCTGAAAACCCTGCCAAATGAAAGAGGGGACCAAAATATGCATCTTTGTCTCTTACAGCATGTTGAAATTTGCCAGGACGGAGGAGATACAGGTGGTCAAAGTTTTGGTCAACCACCTATCTATATGCTAAGTTGCATCTGTGTATATATCACTTGCATTTGCCACTTGAATTAGCATCCAAAACCTTCTCTGCAACTCCTTTGTATATGCGTGGCACCTTGTTTATCAGACTTGAATTTGTCCTTTGAATTTCAAAATTGTATATGCATACAATTTCCTTTTGTATATGCAGGCCCCACCATTTGTATGTTAACTTGCATGTATGTCTGCCGCCACGTGGCACCGCCTAATTCGTTGCTGAGCTGGTTCAAGGAGCATCGCTGAAAACTATATCTTCCTTTGCATATTGCAATATACAAGCACAATTGTACATGCAAGCTGCGGACTTCAAATTTTATGAAATAGCCAGAAAAGACGTTGAAATCTGGCTTGTATACTTCCTTTGTCTGTTTGCTTGTATATCGCAATATACAAGCCATGGACCCCAAAAATTTATCAACTGCTTTGACTGCTGGGTCAGATCCGGCTTGTATCACTTTCTTTGTATATTTCCCTGCATGTTCAAATATACAAAACACTTATACATATACAAGGCGGACCCGAGACCTGAAATGCTGAATTTGATCTTCGATTCAAATCCATCTTGCATACAACCCTTGTCTCTTTGACTTGTATCTTAGGTGAAGGTCCCTTGTATCTCTGACATACAATTGGCCTTGTATGTGTGCGGGCCCCACCTCTTGTACATTCGGCCTTGTATGTTTCTCTGTATATTTTGCTTGTATGTTTTGCAACATACAAGCAAAATATACAGAGAAACATACAAGGCCGAATGTACAAGAGGTGGGGCCCGCACACATACAAGGCCAATTGTATGTCAGAGATACAAGGGACCTTCACCTAAGATACAAGTCAAAGAGACAAGGGTTGTATGCAAGATGGATTTGAATCGAAGATCAAATTCAACATTTCAGGTCTCGGGTCCGCCTTGTATATGTATAAGTGTTTTGTATATTTGAACATGCAGGGAAATATACAAAGAAAGTGATACAAGCTGGATCTGACCTAGCAGTCAAAGCAGTTGATAAATTTTTGGGGTCCATGGCTTGTATATTGCGATATACAAGCAAACAGACAAACAAAATATACAAAGAAACATACAAGGCCGAATGTACATTCCACTGTAGCGGATGCACTTGTATGTCAAACCTTGTATCTTTTCGTTGCATGTGCAAACATACAACATAATATGCATGCAGAACCCGATATACATTGAGAAAATATTCCTAGAATCTGCGATAGATTCCCTCAATGTATAAGCATTTCCTTGAGCCCAATATGCATTCCAAAATGCATACAACTTACCTTTTTCATCATTTTCTAAGGCCGATAGAGATTTCCAAGCCCACCAATGAACATTTGAACTGTATGTTGACCAAAACTTTGACCATAAATAATTTCTTTATTTGGCCGAATTTTAGGGTGATGTAAAAAGAAAACCTGCCTATTTTTTCAAGCTCTTTCCAATGGTAAGGTTTTTTTTAGGCAAGGCTTTTTAGGAAATTTGGCACTTTAAGCTTTATAGGAACATTTTCCAAAGGATTTTCAAGGAAAAGTACCAGGTGAACTGTTTAGCTCTGGACAGGGGAAAATGGGTCAACAGATACTTATCTGCACAGGCTAAAATAGTAGAGTACAAAAAGTTTTAGAGGTTGATGCTAAATTCTGGATGGGATGCCCCTTAAACAAATTAGCATCTTCATTATGGGTCCTAAAACCAGAGAGAATTGCCCATCACATGTAAAATATTTCGTTAACCACATAACTAGAAATTGCCATGGTTGTGTGAGTGAGGTCCTAACAATTCCCTTGACTTCATTTTTACTTAAGTGCAACTGGATTTTAGGTTCACCTTCTATGAGAAATTTTTAATAAAATCATTATACAGGGTTTTGAGATGATAAAATCTCTCACCTTATTTTGGTAGCCCTAAAATATGGCTAATAATGGTGGGTGAGACACTGATTGGGACCCCTTGTTTTGTGGTCTGGTTATTCTTTAGGTGGCGTAGGAAATCATCTACAATGTCTTAAAATCCTTCAAATTTCCCTAGAAATTCCAACCATCTAGTGTTTCTTAAGATATCTACTGTAGCTTGGTCTTGTGCAGTCTTGTTGCATTTTCAGGTATTATTTTACCCCTTATGAATGAACCTTCTCTTGGGCTTCTCTGTAGTTCTTTTTCTTTGCTCTTTTGGAAGACTGTTGCTGTAAAATCAGAAGGATTACCTTTGAGGTTTGGAAAGCTCTGCAAATTCTGAAACTGGGGGCTTGATATCCATTAATGGAAATTGCTTGGATTACGGGAGGGTTAATCGACTTCAATTAATTTAAATAATAGCTCAGTCATAATCACAGGGAATGATATGACACTCTGAAGTGAGGTCGATAGTGTGGCAATTAAGGTGGCATGCATATGTCGAAAAGGGAAATAATGGCAGAGGTACGTGTCGAAGTAACTGCACCTAAAAATAGAAATGACAAGATAAGTAATAATAAACTAATTTGAGCAAATTACCTTGATCACTTTTCGTGATGATCACCTGATGTACTTGGCTGCTACATCGTGGCTTTGATGAGGTGTGGTGTGACTTGGCATGTGTGCAACCCTCACATTGCTTGGAATGGCATCAGCATCATCAATGTCACGTGGTTTGAAATCTTTCCTCATGAGTAGATTTGAAAATGATGTGTTATCAGATGATGTTATGAGGAGTAGCCAGGACAACGCATGTAGGAAACTACAACTTCCTTTTTGATTGTGGAGGATGAGGCGTGCTGACCTCATCGCTTTTCTATTTTCAAAAGTGGAAGATGAGTCGTGCTAACCTCATCATGTGGTGTCCCCACTTTGATGCCTAGAGAGGTGGGTCCCCCATTCTTTGAGATGGTTCCGTTATTGGTAAAGCACCTAAGGTGCTCCTAGACTGCTCCAGAGATGTGTTTCAATGGCCCATGGGTGCCTGGTTAGCTCCAGAGATCATTTGTTGAAATCCTACAAGAAGAAGGGAACCATCATTTATTGGTTTTCAATCCCCCTGGCGAGAAAGACAACCATTTACTGGTTTTCCATCTTTCTCCTTTTTTTAGAAGGGCCACCATTTGCTAGTTTTCAACCCTTTTTTTATTTCTTTTTTTTTTTAGAAAGGCCTCCATTTGCTGGATTTCAACCTTTCTAAATTTTTTTTTCAGTCTTGAATTTCTTCAACCTGTGGCAGAGGTTGTGACCCCTATCACCAAGCACAAGTCCTTGGTAAATTCTTCCTTAGTAGATGGTCTTGTATAGAGTCAAATTCTGTGGCCATTTACTAAGAATGTGTCTTCACCTCCATCAATGGGTGCCAATAAAACTGTTCCATTCTCATTGACTTCCTTGCTTTGGTAAGGACCCATCCAATGAGTTTGTAACTTCCCCTTGAACTCCTTAAACTTAGAGTCATATAGGAGAACCCAATCCGCTTACTGAAATGTTTTCTTTTTGATATGTTGGTCATGCCACTGTTTGATTTGATATTGAACAAGTTTTGTTTGTTGTATGGCCTCTGTCCTGATTTCATCCAGCTCATTGAGTTGAGTAATTCTATTATGTTGTGCTATAGACAATGGTAGACCAATATCCAATGAGGTCTTCATTGTTTGCAATTCAAATTCTATGGACAATATGGGTTTCTTTCCATAAACCAATTCGTATGGTGAGAACTTGGTTGTGGACTTCCAAGTGGTATTGTAAGCCTAAACTGCTTTAGGTAACCTGCTAGCTCAATCCTTTCTATTCATGGCCATTGTTCTTGTCAAGATATTTTCCAGCTCCCTATTAGTCACCTCTACCTACCCATTAGCTTGGGGGTGGTAAGGTGAAGACTTTATGTGTTTAACTTGGTATAGATATGTAAAAGCTTGAATTACCTGAGAAGTGAATTGCACTCCTCTGTTTGAAACTATGGATCTCAGAGCTCCAAACCTCAAGAAGATTCTATTAGAGAGAAAATCAACAACTTTTTCTTCCCTTGCAAACTGCAATGCCCAAACTTTTGCCCATTTAGTTACATATTCTGTGCAGACCAAAATGTATTATTTGCCTGAAGATAGTGAAGAAATTGGTCCCACAAAGTCTAGACCCCATTGCTCAAATGGTTCCAATACTACTTGAGGGTGTAGTGACATTTCCTGGGTAAAGGTTGGCTGACCCACCCTTTGGCACTGATCACACTACTGTACATACCTCTTGGTGTCCTTATGAAGAGAGGGCCAGTAGTAACCAGCTCCTAAAATTTTGTGAATGGTTCTTTGTGAGGAATAATGTCCACCAGAGGGTTCATAATGACACGCTCTTAAGACATCAAAAATTTCATCAACTCTCAAGCACATGTGTAAAATAAAGTCACGACCACACTTAAATAGTAAACCATTTAACCATTTGTAAGATAAGCTTTTTTTTACCAATCGCTTCTTTTGTTTTGAGGTGAAACAAGATAGAAACAACCCTGTAGCTAAGAAATTAGCTATGTCAGCAAACTGAGGTTTTGTAGAGGAAACAACAAAAAGATGTTCATATGGGAATTTGTCCTCCACTAGTTGGTTTTCTCCACTTGTATGCAACCTTGACAGAAAGTCAGCAACCAAATTGAATTTCCCTGGGTTGTCAACTATGGTAATGTCAAATTCATTCAATAGTAAAAGCCATCTAATTATCCTTGTACCCACTACAGATTTGTTCATTAAGTATTTGATAGTTACATGATCAGTATCCACAAATATTTTGTATCTTATGATATAATACCTAAATTTGTTTATAGCATATATGACTGCCAATAATTCCTTTTCAGTTGTGGTATAGTTTTTTCTGTTGGAGTAAGGTTCTTACTGATGTAGTAGATGGCATGCATACCTTCTCCCTCTTCTTTATGTCCTAGGACTTCCCCAATGGACTCATTTGAAACATCAGTTTGTATGTGAAATGGTAAAGTCCAATTGGGTCCCCTCAAGACAGGTGTAACAGTAAGTTTCTCTTTAATTGTTTCAAATGTTGATTGGCAATTCTGTATCCATGAGAAGTCAGCATCTTTGGTAAGCACGGAAAACATAGGAGCAACTATTCTATTGAAATTCTCTATAAATCTCCTGAAGTATTATGCATGACCTAGAAAACTTCTAACATCTGTTTGGTTTTTAGGTGAGGGTAACTATATTATCACTTGTATTTTGTTTTGGTCTACTTTGATTCCTTTGGCTGATATGTGATGTCCAAGTACAATTCCCTCCTCTACCATCATAAAGCATTTTCATGGCTCAAGGATAGCTGGTTTTTTTTGCAACATTGTACCACCTTATCTAGGTTTCTGAGAGCTTCCTCAAAGGTGTCTCCATACATGGTAAAGTCATCCATATAGACTTCCATACACTCATTAGCCAATTCAGCAAAAATGGCTAAAACAACCCTTTAAAATGTAGCTGGAGTGTTACATAGTCCAAATGGAAGAACTCTATATGCAAAAGTTCCCCAAGAACAAGTGAAAGTGGTCTTGTCCTGGTCCTCCAGTGCTACTTGAATTTGGTTATACCCACTAAATCCATCTAAGAATGAGAAGTACTTTTTCCCTGCTAAGTTATCTAGCACTTGATCAATGAATGGTGAGGGAAAATAGTCCTTCTTTGTGGCTTTGTTTAGTTCTCTATAGTCAATACACAGTCTCCACTTCCCATTTTTTTAGGAACTATGACTTGGGACGAGACCCATTGACTGTCTGAAATATGGCATATGAACCCTGCTTGTAGCAATTCTCTATCTCAGTCTTAACAATATCTTTTAGGGCAGGGTTTAATCTCCTCTGGGGTTGTCTGACCGGTTTAACATCCTCAGTGTATATGTGATGAGTATAGATCTCAAGAGGAATGCCCTTCATATCTTGGTATTCCCAAGCAAAAGTTGTTGAATGGGAGACCAGAATATTGAGGAGTGCTTCTTGCTATTTTTCTGCTAATTGGGTGTTGATGTTTAATGTTTCCCCAGGTAAAATCATAACATGCTTTGTAATCTAATCCATAGATGTCCCTACCCCATATCCTAGAGTCATAGTGTTAAGAGGACATGAATGTGGAAGCAACATATGGAATGTGGCCAAGTCTCTATAAAAAGTTTCTCCACAAGGAATAATGTTTGCAAGGGTACAATGGGTAGCAGTAAGGAATTATCTTTTTGAGTCTTGGGCTAATTCCATTATATCCTTGTCAATAAGAATGTGGGTGATGTCTTCTATTGTGTCATAGTTTCTTTCTTCTTCTAACTCACCCAAATGTTCCTTGATGGTAACCATAGCTACTAAGGCACTATTTCACATGTTATTAGGCTCATCTACCCACACTTTTCCTAAGTAATGTATTGATGGTTTAGCTAGAGGGTATAAAGAGTTTTTCTTCAAATCTATCCCATTGGAAATGACCATGTCTCTTGTTCGACAATCAATAGATGATGCACGTTGTAGCCAACCATGGTCTTCCTAAGATCAATGGGTAACCATTTCGTTGGTTTTTGGGTTATAATATCAAAAAATCTACTAGGAATTCCCATGATTCCACCATGACTGGGACATCGATTAATACTCCCTTTGGAATAGCTACTGACTGGTCAGCTAGTTGGAGAATTGTTGATGTGGCTTGCACACCAGTCAAAGCTAATTTGTCCAAGGTGTGCACTGTCATCACATTTATTGCTGCTCCCAAATCAACCAAAACATTAGATATTTCTACCCCTGAAATATAGACAGTTATGACAAGGTTCTCAGGGTCTCCATATTTTGGGAGGAGCATTTCTCCCACAAGAAGGTCCACTACTTTCCCTTCCACCTGAATGGTGGCGGGGAAGTTTTTCTTCCTACCCTGGGTTTTAACACAATGTTGTTTGATGAATTGGTTTAGTTCAAGGACATCCTTGATTACTTGTAAGAGTGGAATTTCAATGTTTAGTTGTCTGATTTCTTGTAGAAGTTTTGATTCCATGGTAGGTTGGACTTATTTTTGTAGGACGGTTTTCTGAGGGACATGTTGTTTGAGCCGTTCTGGGTAAGGTGTTGGTTTTTCTATCTCTGAAGCAGTGCTAAAGTTCTTTACAGAAGTGGCTCCAGAGTTGTCCTTTGGAGCTGTTCCTTTAGGAGGAACTCCAGAGTTACTTAAGGGTTGTTCTTTTATCACAATTTTGATAGTAATCTCCTCCTGAGGTTGAGTGGATGGATTTTCAGGTTCCACATCATTCGTTACTTCAACTATAAGTGTGGGAGATGGTCTTGGAAGTGCTTTCCTAGAATGTAGCTGGAGATTGTTGAGATAAATAGCATTAACACCAGTCATATTTTCTTGCTCTATCATGTAAACAGATGCTTCCTGTTTATTTCATGGATTTGCTATAGGTTGGACTGGTGAAGGTGGCTGACTAACTGGCTCATTTTGTGACTGTCCCTGTGTGTTGGGGGGTCAAGTTAGTAGTTCTTGTTGCTGAGGTTGGAAACATCTAGGTTGTCCTTAGTATTGTTGATTATAACCCTGTTGAGGACCCCACTAAGGTTGCATGTTTTGCGATCCAAATTGTTGTGGGAACTATTGTGGCCATTGTTGATTTCCCCAGGACTGGTTTGGCCATTGCTGGTGTGACCAATCCTATGGTCCCCAAGGGGGAATGTTTTGAGGCCCTTACCACATTGGATTCCATTGATTGTTTCCCCAGTTTGAAGGACCCCTATAGGAAACCTGATTTGGGTACTGATTATATGGGAAATTGCTAATTTGTTTTTGTCATACATAGTTCAACTCCTCCTCTATTATGGCATTCTTTTTAGTCATCCTTTTAAAGGCCGGGAGCTTATCACACTGACTGTAAGGGTGCTCCCTGTCACAGATCTGACAGATTTCTAATTTGTCTAAAGGGTATTCTCTCAACAAGTGTATTCCTACATCTAAGACAATATATGGAGAGAGGTTCAGTTGTTCTACTTTGTTCAGTTGTTCTAATCTTTGCCTGAATCCCATCTAATGTGGTATTCAGTTGGACCAGCATATCTATCTTAAGATTTGCAATCTCTTCTATTAATTGTCCTATCTCATTCTTCTCTTTAAAAGATCTGGACGTTCTCACTCCATCTTGGGTTCTAGAATAGTTTTTACAAAGTTCTTCTATAGCAGGCATATCCATTTTGTTAATGTTCCCTCTCCCCATTAGATCTAATGCCTGTTTTGATTCTTTGTCTAACCCTTTTACAAACAGTGTTCTGGCCAAGGGGTGAGCCACAGGATTGCCATATCTCCTCAAGCCAAAATTGAACCTATCCAGATAGTCTTCTAAGCTTTCATCCTCTCTTTGTTTAGTTTTGAACAACTCATTTTTATCATTGACCCTACAGTAATCCTGGTACTTGCCTAGGAATTCAGTTTCCATTTGATCCCATGAGTGAATGGAGTCTTGGGGTAAGCCCATGAACCATCTCATAGTAGAATCTTTCAGGGTTGATGGGAAAAGTTTGATTTTTTGATTGTTTGAACCATAGTCATAGGTCTGGCATACAACCTTAAACTCAAACAGAAACTGATCTGGATCCTCAGAAGCAAGACCCCTGAAATTTGGTAAGTGTGAAGGTGAAATGTTCTTCATAGGGGCATTATCTCCACAAGCAAGGACAATAGGGTATGAAAAGGTCTTGGGAGCTTGATCTTATCTTCCTCATCATGATTATCATCCATGTCTGGTGTTGTTTCTCTTTGAGATTCAGTGTAGGGTTTGGAGGAAGTGGACTCTAGTATCAGATCTGCCTGGTATCTTTCTTGCAGTTCTTGGATATACTCTTGGAGAGTGAAGGACTTTGAGGATTTGAAGGAATATCAAGTTGGGGTGTAGTTTCCAAGGTAGGTTCTAAGTATTCCTCTTCAACAAGATCTTGTGCCACCCTACTGCTTTCTCCTATAGTTTACTACTGGGGTGTTCATTTTATGTATCTACCTTTTGAATCCCTAGGTCTAACCATACAGATTTAATTTAACCTAAAAAGGACTATTAACTAAGTTTTCCTTAGTAACACACACTAGTAGAAATATGGCAAATAAATGACTAGGTGACTAAAACTTTTGCAACAAAGCTATAAATGACTAAATAAATGACTAATTTGGTCATCGGACAAAAAACACAACTAAAGTGGATAATTAAGAAAGATATTTTGAATTGAGGGAGTGGGTTGTATTATAATATAATATAATAATAATATTTTTTTTTTGGTTCGTAATCAAGATATATATTAAAGTTTGTCAAAAAGTTACAATTTTCACAGCCCTTTCATGGCTGACCGAGAGGACTATTACATACATCCCTTACTGACTGCCCTGTTTAGGAGACAATTTCTGAGACCATGCAGGGTCTATACTTAGCCCTTACTACAGAGAATAGACTGACGATATCTATATTATCCTTGCTTCTTCTATTCAAAACAAAGCGAGGAGATAAGGACCCACTACGGGAATATCTCAAATAATTTCAAACTGAAGTGTTCAACTCAGTCCATACCACCCACCGCCGACAAGCTGAGGGATTTTCTGATGAAGTCGACTGCAATCGCCGCCTGGTCTTTCAATAGAACTAGGTCAAAGCCTCTGGTATCCAGGATAAAAGGAAAGATCTTAATGACTTCACCAGAATCTGCGAGAAGACCCTAGTCCCGGGGGCAGGGGATACCTACGCTAGAACTGGCCACCTGCAAGGAGAAATCCAAATCCCCAAGATGCTCAGGGTTAAAAATCCCTCTCATTATAGCCCCTGCCTCCACTTTGTCTGTTCCCAGCTCGAGGAGCATTGCGAGTACCCGGGAAGATATGTCTGTATCTACCCTATACCTTTCGTTGTTAACCAGAAAGGCTTTTCCCAGGATCATTTTCACCGCTCCCACCATCAACTCGTCAGCCCGTTGAAGCATTCTTTGCAGCCTTAGATCAGTAATAGCCCCAATGAAGGCCATCTGTCTTTTCTTGCTGGTGAGTCTGACGGGAGTGTCCATACTCCCACAACGAATGGCCTCCGTAGATATTATGACAACAAAATGTGACGGCATCGAACGGAATGGTAAGGAGAAAATGGCATACTGGCTCTGTCGACATCGACTGATAATCTATAGACCCTCCGAAGCTTCTCGACACCCTGCTGGGGGAACTTCCAACTCACGCCACCCATACCACTCGAAGGAATGACAGACTAACATCACTTCCCCTCGTGCCGGTGAACCACCCTGTTGACTAATCATTGCATCTTGTGCCGACTCGGCCTTGCCACCTATGAGGAGGTGGCAAGGCTCCCACCCAACCGCCCACAATAATATATTATATTACAATACAATATAATATATATTATAATCTATATATTATATACTATTATATTATTAATATTACAATATTATATTTATATTATAATGTATTTAATATTATATAATATATTTAATATTATAATATTATTATATAATATAATATTATATTTATATAATATTATATAATATATTATAATATTATATTATTATTATATAATATAATATTATTATTATATATATAATATTATATTTATATTATATTATTAATATTATAATATGGGTGCCAAAATTATAGTTTGGGGTTTACTGTTTAGGGTTTTGGGTTTAGGGTTTCAGGTTTCAGGTTTCGGGTTTAGGGTTTAGGTTTTAGTGTCTAGGGTTTAAGGTTTAGGGTTTAGGGTGTAGGATGTGTTATGTGCACATGGGTAGAAAAAGTGTCATTTCAATATGTCGCCCCATACATGCGCAACAATGTGCTAGTAACCGCTCGCCATCACATTTGTGTACTTGTCTTAATTTCATTGGTTAATTTATTGGAGTTGTGAACATGTATTGGTGCATTTATGAACATGTACAAATGTTGTGAACATGTATTGGTGCATTTGTAGTAATTTATTAGGTTGGTGTTTTACATGTATTGGTTCTTTTTAAAATTTTAATTCGAGGGTCAAGTGCACAAAAACATTCTCCCTTAATTAAAAAAAATATGGCCGCAAAAAATGAAAAGGATGGGCGCCAAAAGTGAAATCCATTTCTTCACCAACCCTGCAGGCTGTGAGTGATGAGATTTTGCAGAGCCAAGCATGAAGTGGGAAAAGACAAGGGTGCCCTTGTCGAATCTTACGCACCATGGTCAGTAATTTTATTTTATGTTTTTTTAAATGTAATGCCTCGATTGGATTTTACTTCCATATTTTGCATACATGTCTACCAAAGCATTCCCAAGAAAAGTCTAATCATATAATATAATACTATACATTTATTATTATATAAAATTAACATTCACTAAATATTGAAATAAATGTTTTACCCATTTATCCCTAGAAATTTCTCCCACGTGACTAAATATTTTGAAAGACTAAAATTCTGGTGCTCAAATTCCTCCCACGTGACTAAATATTTTGAAAGATTGAAATTATGGCGCTCATACATACACCCAAATCGAGATGAATAAACATTTGAAGTATGTAAAGAGGGAAAAAGAAAAACCCTTGATTCATCCACCCAAACGTGATAATTTACAAGTGAGAGGAGCAACAGTGAGCATTCAGACATAGGTAAGTCAGTCACAGTCTTATTGCGCTTATGTTTCAATAAAATCCTATTTTTGTTTCTAGTCTCATAATTCTAAACCTGTGACGATTATCTCTCCCTTTTCAAAAAATCCATTTTGTGCATACCCTGCAACTATGGCATTCCATGAGACCACATTTCTTTGAGGCATTTTGTCAAACAGTTCATGTGCCTTGGCTACTTTTCCACATTTTACATGCATCTCTACAAAAGCATTTCCAACTATAATATCTGACAAAAATCTAGCTTCTATTGTGCTGTGATGGATGTCCATACCCTGTTCCAAAGCTCCCATTTTAGCACAGGCAGAAGGATGTTGGCAAAGGTTGTCAAATTTGGATATACACCTGCTAATTGCATTTGCTTGAAAGTTTCTAAAGCCTTTTCAAAAAATCCATTTTGTGCATATCCCGCAATCATTGCATTCCATTCATCCGCCATATCGAGGTAGGGAATCTGACCAACCTGGATCGAGAGTTGCCCCGATGACCCCTGGATCGAGCCCTAGCCATAGAAAAGCACCATAATCAACTAAAACAGATTTTATGAAACCAGATAAATGCACTTTACAATATTACATTCATTGGAAAAGATACAATGAGATCTTTTCATATCACAACTTTGGTGTTGCCAACTGACTACGTTTTCAATATCACCATAACCTAGTTCTAAGTCCTCTTAAAGCCTCGCAAGGAAAAAGAGTAGCTGTATCAATTCTCACGTGCACCATAAAATTAGACATGTACTATTCACATTTTACATTAGGCTTCTAAGGATTCCTTAGAGGGGATGAAAATGCACTAATAGCCATCCAATTAACAAAAAAGTGGCATTATCTGTCCTCAAATTTTGCTAGGCTACACTATAACCAGAGGCAATGATTGCAGGATATGCACAAAATGGACTAGGAGATTGACTTTTCTCATGGAATGCAATATTTGCAGGATATGCACAAAATGGACTGGTTGAAAAGGCTTTAGAAGCTTTCCACCAAATGTAATTGACAGGTGTAAAGCCAAATTCCACAACCTTTGTAAACCCGGTCTCCCGCAAGCACTTCCAGTCATGCATGCGAGAGACCAGGTTTACAAAGGTTGTAGAATTTGGATTTACACATGTCAATTGCATTTGGCAAAAAGCTTCTAAAGCCTTTTCAACCAGTCCATTTTGTGCATATCCTGCAATCATTGCATTCCATGAGACCACATTTCTATAAGGTTTTCTATCAAACAGTTCACGTGCCTTGTCTATGCTTCCACATTTTGCATACATGTCTACCAAAGCATTTTCAGCTATAATATCTGACAAAAACCCTTGTTCCATTATGATTTGATGGATGTCCATACCCTGTTCCAAACCTCGCATTTTGGCACAGACAGGGAGGATGCTGGCAAAGGTTGTGGAATTTGACTTTACACCTGCCAATTGCATTTGCTTGAAAGTTCCTAAAGCCTTTTCAACAAATCCATTTTGTGCTTATCCTGCAATCATTGCATTCCATGTGATGACATCTCTTTGAGGCATTCTGTTAAACAATTCACGTGCCTTGTCTATGCTTCCACACTTTAAATACATGTCTACCAAGGCAGTCACAACTATAATATCTGACAAAAATCCCCCTTCCATTATGCTCCAATGGATCTCCATACCCTGTTCCAAAGCTCCCATTTTGGCACAGGCAAGGAGGATGCTGGCAAAGGTTGTGGAATTTGTCTTTACACCTACTAACTAAATTTTCTTGAAAGTTTCTAAAGCTTTTTCAACAAATCCATTTTGTGCATATGGGCACTGCAGACAACTACAGAAGTGTTTTACATTTTGTTGAGCATAGCCAATGGGTCTTTTCCCCTCTCCATGCTATTTTTGCTTCTCTTTTTGTATTCCTCCAAGAAACTTTAAGAAATCTCAATAGGCATGTATTGTAATTTTATTTTGATTTTGTAGGCTCTTATTTGTAATTTTTTATTGACTTTGTAGACTCTTTTTTTAAAAAAAACATTAATTACCCTTCATCTCTCATAGGTAAGTAGACTCTCTTTTTTTGCAAATTATGAGTGTGTGTGTATATATATATATCAGCAAACTTGAACCCCAATGCTGTACTTTAACCTGAACATGAACTGGCAAATTAGAGGCACTGTCTTAACATATAGAAAAGAGAAATTCCTTTTGTGATATACACATTCATTATCTCAAATAAGTTAATAACTCTTTTCACTTATTGCATTCAAACCTTTTCTTAAATTCTTGGTCTTTTCATTTTAGACTTACCGTTGTCCTCCAAATGAGTGTTTGAGAACGGAGCCACTGATGGTGTTTGAAAAAAAATCCATTGATGGTGTTTATGAAGCCAAGAAATCAGCTCTGATATGAGTGTCATGCTCTTATCTGGATAGAAGATGATAAAAACAAATCTGAATCAACTGTAGTATTAGTGACTGGAATTTTTTTCTTGCAACTATTTAAAAAATTTCTTTTTAGTTAAACCATTTGATTGTTATAGCCTTAAAGTTTTTTCACTAAATAAGTGTATTTGGGTCCAAAGAAAAGATGTTCTTAATGATTTGGTATTTGGAATTTGATATTCAATTTTTGGATAAGATCTAGAATGCTTGAAACAATAGCACTGAAATATCAAGGAAACCCTCTAAAAATAACTTTTATTGTTACCAATAATCTTTCAGACAGTGTATAAAGTAATAGGTATTTGTGGCAACATAGGTCTACAAGAGTCAAGAATGATATGGGCACTATATTTCGCCAAGGATTTAGTCTCTCATAGAGTAGTTTAAATCAAATATTCTGAAGAGTTACTCTAATTCAGTTATTCATTGTGCAGCATGAATAGGCATTTCATCTCAGGTGGGAATAATACATTGTTTTTGGGGCATTATGACAACAGTTTCTGAACAATCAAAATCAACTTTAGCATTGTCATTTTTGACAGAGGTCTTGAGATTTCATATTCAAAGATATAGAGGTCTTGAGATTTCATATTCAAAGATATTGTGCAAGAAGGAATCACTCAATATTTCTAAGTTTTGTGTCATAAAATTTTATATTCACTAGATCTTACACAGATAGCAAGTAGTTCCCTCTCAGATAGCAAGTAGTTCCCCAACTCTCTGTACTTCTTGACAACATTTTAATGATTAATAACTCATGTATGTTGTACTTGTATAATGTATTTGAAAAGTTTCTGATGGATTATTCCATTTCCTAAGGCATCTGTTGAAAAATTCAAGTTTCATTTTTTTTCCCATCTTGGAGTTACCATGTAATATTTTATTTTTATTTCCTACAGGTACAGGCAATGGTATGGTTAAATCTTTGATGGATCATGCTAATGAGCCTTGCATCGCTACAAATGCAACTTTTGCAGTTACCAAAGGTATGTGCCTTTCATTTTTGCTTATGGTCTAAGTTAGTGTTGATAATTCAAATATTCTAATATTCTTGTAATAGAAGCTTTCTTTTCTGTAATTCAATAAGCCTAATAAATATGTTTAACATGAAAGGAAGAAAGAAAAGAAAAGAAAAGGTTTCAAGAAGGAGTTCAAGAAAGTAAAATAATTTCAGTATGGTTCATATAAGTACTCTTGAGCTAATATATGGTTTTTCTTTCTAGGTCACAAGCAAGCATTAGATGTGGTTGTTGTTACAAAGGGACAAGTGAGGTCTTTCAGTGTGTTGATGCTTACATGGGGTATGTGGAAATGAAACATTTGATTCTTAGGTCACTGTTTATATTATATGGTGTTATAAATTAGGTATTATTGTAGCCACTTTAAAGCTCTAATTATAAGATAATGAACATTCTAGGACTTATAGCTAATATTGATATTGAGTCTGAGAAGTATCGATGGATGGGGAGCATGCGTCTTGACTTTTATGTATGTAAAATTTAGCGTTATGCTTTTACTTTATGCCTTATGTATCAGAAGTCACTTTCTTTGTTAAATAAAATTGTTTCATTTCATAATAAATTGAGATGTATCAAGCTGAGGATATGTCTGCTCTTGAAGACCATAGTATTTTTTTCCTTCCAAAACTTGTGAATTCCTTTTACTAATGGTTTGTTCTATATAAATTATTTGAGAAGTGGTTTCAAATCTTGGTATATAGAAGACTTCTAGTTCAACTGTGAGAAATATGAATGTAATTAGACTGCTATTTCATTCTATTTTAAATGAAAATAGACAGTAAACTAAACCACCAGGTTTGTTTTTGTGTGCTTTTAAAATATTAGTAATTACAAACCTTTGGATGCCATCTTTGTACACATTGCATGTTTACCAAATCAATTGATCATTAATATTCATTTTGACATATTATTGAGGATCACTTCTTTCCTTTAGTTTATTTTTAAGTTCAGATGTATTTGTTTTGGGATCATTTAGTTGTGGGTCCTATAGGGGCCCACAACCAAAAGTAAAAAAACATAAGACTAAAAGCCAATACAAATAATTTCATATACTAGAAAAAAGCCCAAGATCATCCAAATAAAGACGAACTAGGATGCCTTTTGTCTTGAGAATGTAGAACCATCTGCGAAGCAGCCATCTTTCTAGACGCAGCTTTCTGGTTCGAAACCAAAGTCCACAATCCTCATCCACCACTTGGCAGCAGGCCTTGCGAGGAATGGGGGTTGCAAGAATGTTTGTCTAAACCTGATTATTTATAAATTTGACTTACTCTATCTAAATAGATCTAAGAAGATCTATGGAGTCAAGAAGGTAAATATTCTTTCAAAGAACATGTTAAAGTAAGTTATTTGCTTTCTGTTACAAAGGGGCAATTTACTTATTGCATTGTTGGGTTATGTTTGTGCAGACCGAAGCGGGAGATGCAACAAAGAAGAAGTAATGCAGTAATTAGCAATATTATGCAAGTTTTGATACATTTATTCAAATTTTGAGATGTAAAAGCCCATGATGAAATATTCAGGCTTGATTTTGCAAGTAGTTCTTTCATGTTTTAGAGTTGTATAAGCAACAAATAGAGCATTGTAACTCGGTTTCCTCAGTCACAGCACTAATAAACACACTTTGTAACACATTTTTCAAAGCAAAGACATATTTAAGTCTTGTATCTACTGTAAAAACACATTTTCTCAATAAAATTTTAGTATGTTGCCTTCTTAATAGTTGTTTCATTATGTGCAAATGAATGATTGATTATGTTTTTTTGTGTTTTATGTTTAAACCTCAAAAACAATTAAATAAACTACCAATTGACTAAATATACTACTAACTAACAGAAATTGATAACTAAATGACTAAATATGTTGGATCTAGGGCATACAACTGAGAGGGGAGGGGGGGGTGAATCAGTTGTATAAAACTTCTTCTTTTTCAAACACTTGATTCTTCGTTGTTAGTTAGCAGCATATCAATTAATCATTCATGAAAGCATAATACATAAACACAAGAGTAGATAAACATCAACACATTGAACACCAAGATTTTGACGTGGAAAACTCGGTTAAGGGAAAAACCACGGGGTGATTAACCCAAGAATTACTCTCTGTTAGAAGAATAAAGAAGAATGAATGGCACATGCCAATTAGGGCTCACTGCCCGAGCACACTGCTCACAAAGAGGCCCACTGCCTACAAGGAGACACACTGTCTACAAAGTGATAAAAATCACAGTCTTGAACTGGAGAATGACATCTCTACCATGTCCGGATCAGTTCCATTTAAGCCCAAAAAACCTCTGCTCTGCCTTTCGCACTTCTCTTCCCTATGCCACACTTATCCACACACACCACACCTCGAAATAAACTCACAGACCATTATTTATACAAGACATTGACTTAGGAACAAACATCTAAGTCGGCAAACAATCATAAGAGTATCCGCAAGATGAATAACACATCCGGTCGGCCACCACAAGAACATTCGCAGGATGAACAACTCATCCGGTCGGCTAAACAGAGCAAGAACTTCATCCGGAAGAATAACTTCAATTCCGGGCTCTATTATCAATGCGGATCAACAACACAACCTCAACACGATCCAGAAAACTTCACAAGCCTGCCTGAATGACCAGATACATCCGCACTTCCTTTACTTGCTGGAATCTCTTGTCTTCCTCATCCGGAACTTCAAGAACACAGTCTGTCGCCACTGTAGAAGGTACTTCCAGACCTTCAAATCATACATTATCAATGCGGACCAACAACACAACCTCAACATGATCCAAGAACCTTCACAAGCCTGCCTGAATGACCAGGTACGTCCGCATTTCCTTTACTTACTGAAATCTCTTATCCTCCTTATCCGAAACTTCAAGAACACAGTCGGTCGCCACTGTCATAATGCAAGAGGTACTTCCAGACCTCCAAATCATATACAACTCAAGATGGCACATCACAAGGACATCCCAAACATTGTTTCCAATCCGCAGATTAGGATTGTACAATTCCGGACCTCACTGGACCTTTCTGTGATCCTCTGTCACCTCTAAGCACTTGCCGGAACCGGTTCCACACAGACAGCCATAACTTCTTCAGGTCTTCATGCGGACCTCTGAAAACTTGACTGAAGCATCTCAAGACTCATATCTGCAAACCCTTTAATCCGCATCCTCCGGTTCTCAACCTATCCAATATATTTGCCTTCTTCTCATCACTGTTCTTCACTGTTCCTGACTGAGGCTAATTTTCTCAATATCCTCAACACACAGCTCATCCAATCCTTCTTGTCAATGTAATATGAGTATGTTGACATCAATGACAACACTGGTTCACCTCATACTTGCAACAAAATATACTACCAAATTATCAAATATACTACCAAATTGATGACTAAATATACTACCAAATTAATGACTAAAATTTGTTTAGTCATAAATTTGGTCGCGAGATAAATGACTGGCAATAAACTACCAATGGTCATGTGACTAAATATACTACCAAATTACCAAATATATTACCAAATTGATGACTAAATATACTACCAAATTAATGACTAAATATACTACCAAATTAATGACTAAAATTTGTTTGGTCATAAATTTGGTCGTGAGATAAATGACCGGCAATAAACTACCAATGGTCATGTGACCAAACTACTGATCACATGACCAATTTTTGGTAGTTTTTTTAGTCATTTTTTTATGTTTTTCTAGAAGTGAGAAGAGTCCCCAACAATGGCACCAAAAATGACAAGGGTCGTTGGACCTTGGCATTTAATCATGTTTTTCATGTGTCAAATCTAGGGTTGTGTCCTAGGCTATCTGCAATAAGGGGTTCCATAGTTACCAATTCACTAACTACTTCTACCGATCTAATTGTTTCAAAGATTAACATTGCTAATTTGTTTGATGTGAAAGGAAATTTTGAAAACACTAAAACAATGTTGAAATTGACCTATTCTAATTCACACAACTAAAAATATGCATTTACTAGAAACAACTATTAAACATAAATAAATCTATCTTTATGAAAGCAGTAAACTATCTTCTTAATAGAATTTGAAATAAGACAATGAAACAAAGAGATACTAACCTCATGTCTTGATGGCAGGAGTGGACCCTTGCTCCTCGCCTTTAGGACTGAAGACTAAAGCAAAAACTCAATACAAAAATATAATAACACAGTCTTTCTTCAGTCTAATTCCATCAGTATGCTTGTATTCAAAAAGTATATTGAATCTAGAAAAATGAAAATTACAACAATCTAATAGCAACAAGCTGTCTATCTTTTTGTTGCTCCTACCTTAACATTTATCAAATCAATCGATGAGATATCCATCTGTTCTAACTATCAGTTTATCTATGAGATATCATCAATATCTTATTTTAACAGTTGTTTAACTGTAGAGTAAAAATCATGCAAACTGAAATAGGTTTTAGTGGTACAAAAGTCCCACTAAATCTGGAGTCTTAACTTAAATAACAACTAGGCAGCGAGGTCCTGAAATGTAGGTCTTTAACACGTCTTTCAAAACTCATGCAAAATCAATAAAAGAGGAATTAGATCCCAAGCAGTCAACTAGAGTTTTCATCGGATCATTCTGGTGCTGGTTGAGTAAACTCAGGAGCACTGTAGTTGCCCCAAGAGATGTAGACTGATAGTGGTGTTGGAGACTCTGCACTGTCACTAGGAGCTCCGAAGATGCACCCATGACTCTTGTATGACTTCGGAGATAATCCACCCTTGGCTCCCCTGCTTCAAAATACCTCCAACACATTGGGAAAACGTTGGAGTCTAGTGTAGTATCCTTCATGTCAGTTGTGGAGATTATTAGGACCATCTCCAGAGATGCTCAAAATTGCCTTTGCCCGTACAACTACACATGTAGATGCAAAAAGAGAGACTTTTCTGCACATTTTCATTAGTTTGTTGCACATTAGTCCTTCAATCAAAATCATGACCTTCAGTAATTCATCTCTCATTAATGTAATTAAAACAAATCTTATCAGTCTATTATGGTGCAATTACCAGGACAACAGAATAAAAGGGGTGGAAAAAGAGAGGTAAAAAGGTGTATTTCTCTGGGTGCTACATGGCACTCATCAATCGACATGGTGTGTTGACGTCCTAAAAGTGTCTTTAGTTCGTCAGCCATTTTTAGAATGTGCATTTTTACTTGCATGGCATTTCGAGCTTTTCTTGATCTCTATCCGCACCAAAATGGCTCCTTTCCTAGATTTTTGCTTCTTTCCTCTTCTATAAAAAAACATATCACTTTTCCATTTGAAAACATCGATCTTTCAGACTAGCAAAGCTTTGCCAAAATTATTGCTCACTATCATTTTACTTGTGTTGAATTGTTATTCTATGCTCATTGTTCATTGCAGGTTATTAAGAATATTCAATTGATGTGATTTACTTTAGTTCTTTGCACTATTCGAAAGGCTCTCGTTTGAGATCGCTATCCTCTCAAACAAAGCTTCATTTTGTTCTTCGATGCGATAGTCTTCCAGAGAGATCTTTGTAACTTCTTTCCTTACTTTTGTCAATCCATTTATATTAGCATTTATCTTGTGGGTTGAATATCATTTCCTTGCTTGTTCATTTATCAATATTGCATTGTTATCTTGTCACTGCTCGTTACAATTCTAGACACACTTGGAATTAAGAGCACACATTATTTTATCAATATATCAATCTCTAGTTGTCGTTGAGGTGGAAACACCAAAACAAGGTTTGACTGAGGCAAACTCCTATATAGCCCAACCCTTCTTCTTTGTTTGTGATTATAGGTTTCATGAGAAAAGGTTTCAACCACATGAGCATTTTATATTTCTTTTCCCCTTTCTTGTTGATTCTATTATTTCTATGTCATCATTGTAATGTCCCCTTCTCGCAAGCCCAAAATTTTCCAACCTTGCACACAAATTCAACTTGCCAAAAGAGGACATTAGCATTCAATTCTTCATAATTCATCATAAAATCACAATTATAAGTCAGTTCTTAAATCATAATTCATATACATTATCCTTTTTTCTATTTCACTATTAAAGATCATAGTTTTCTTTCCTTAGCTCACTATACAAAACCATAGTTTCTTTTCAAGAGAGATTTCATTTGGACTCATCATCTTAATCCAATCATACACCCAACAAGAGAGAGTTCCTTGGGCACAATCTTGCAATAGGTTCAATATCTTTCCTTTGATCTAGAATGGCACTCTTCACCAACTAGAGTCAAAGGCCTATCCACTTCCTCCATACTCGGCACTCTACACCAATGGAAACAAGGGCCATTTTCTCTTCTCCATATTGGTACTCTACACTAATTGGAACAAGAGCCTTTATCCACTTGTCCATATTAGCACTCTACACTAATTGGAACAAGGGCCTCCATTCACTTGTCCATATTAGCACTCTCCACTAATTGGAACAAGTGCCTTCATCCACTTGCCTCAAATTAGCACTCTACACTAATTGAGTCAAGGGCCTATCTCCACTTACCTCATATTAGCACTCTTCACTAATAGAGATAAGGGCCTTCTCGGCTAAGTACTCTTTACCTCTTAAGAACAAGCACTCTTCACTTGCCTTGGAGGATAAGAGCCTTATCAGCTCAAGCCTTCAATACCTTGGTCAATTGTCAAAACCCTTGGTCTCTACTTCTTGGTGTGATGTATTAACAATGATGTCCATTTCTCATTCTATTTTCATACTTTCTTGTAAGTCAACATTTTCACTTTTAATCAAGATAATCATTCATATAAACATAAACATTCATTCTTGTATATTCATCTTATGAATAAAACCTTTTCATTCCTACATATCTTTATACTAAACATAAATTAAATATACATACTTACAAATCTTACATTTAATAATTATAAGATAAGCATGTTAAATATACTTATCTGCTGAAACTCTTATTTACCTCTCATTCTTTTTCTTTACTGTTTTGAACTGCTGAGTCTATCTTTCCTTGTATTCTCTTATTTCTATATATAATTATATTACTAAATTTTCTTTTCTTCTGATGATCTTTTCCTTCTATCTCACAACCTTTATTTATTTCCCTTTCAAGGGATATATTCAAAGAGGCATGTCTCTTATTATTTTTATTACTTTATATTAAATCCTTTTTGTAGTAAAACTAGTTCTAACCATACGTAACTCCGTTATCATAAGAGGATAGGTTAAAAGATGTTTATTTATTTTATGTATATTTATATTATATAATTTATATTATAATAAATGATATATTATATATTTTATATTATTTATACTATATCATTTATATCATAATAAATGATATATGATTTATATTATATTATTTGTATTTATATTATTAGATATATTTATAATATATTATATTTATATATATTGTTATTTATTATATGGATATTATATTTTAATTATAATAAAATATTCATACAATAATATTATTTATTAAATAATATATAATGTATGTAATTATTTCTATCATCCGAAATAATATTTTACAAACCCTCTTTATCATGTTCAAATCTTTACTCTAACAGTGTCTTGATATGGGGACATGACAATCATATCATTCTACCTATTTCTCTTATCTATTGATTTCTGTGTAGTAATCATTGTGTTTGCTATCAATAGGGAACTCTCAAAATCCAAGTGAAGCCGTACAAATCCAAGATTTTAGCTCTCTCTCTCTCTCTCTCTCTCTCTCTCTCTCTCTCTCTCTCTCTCTCTCTCTCTCTCTCTCTCTCTCTCTCTCTCTCTCTCTCTCTCTCTCTCTCTCTCTCTCTCTCTCTCTCTCTCTCTCTCTCTCTCTCTCCTCTCTCTCTCTCTCTCTCTCTCTCTCTCTCTCTCTCTCTCTCTCTCTCTCTCTCTCTCTCTCTCTCTCTCTCTCTCTCTCTCTCTCTCTCTCTCTCTCTCTCTCTCTCTCTCTCTCTCTCTCTCTCTCTATATATATATATATATATTTTCCCTCTCTCTAACTCCATCTCTCTATCTATCTCTTTATATGCATCCACATTTTGCATACATGTCTACTGGGGGCATTTGCAACTACAATATCTAAAAAAAAAAAATTCCCATATCCTTTATGCTTTGATGGATATCCATACCCTATTCCAAACATCCCATTTTGGCATAGGCAGGGAGGATGCAAGCAAAGGTTGTGGAATTTGGATTTACACCCGTCAATTGCATTTGTTTGAAAGTTCTAAAGCCTTATCAACAAATCCATTTTGTGCATATCTTGCAAATCATTGCATTTCATGAGATGGCATCTCTTTAAGATGTTTTGTCAATAGTTCACATGCCTTGTGTTGATGGGTGTTTTTGCACACAGCTTAGATGAAATACTAAGTATCTCACCTCTCTTGAAAGGAATCTAATCTCAATAACCCAGAAAAAGACTACCCCAAGGTTTCTATTGGCAAGTCTTGACTTGTGAGATAACTCAATTGGTAATGTGTTTCTGCTATTCCAATCAAGGGCCTTACCAAAATACAGAACAACAAACCCCAATTTAAGTTAAATCATTATCATCTACTTGTTGTTTAGTTTATCAACAAATCCATTTTGTGCATATCTTGCAAATCATTGCATTTCATGAGATGGAATCTCTTTAAGATGTTTTGTCAATAGTTCACATGCCTTGTGTTGATGAGTGTTTTTGCACACAACTTAGATCAAATACTAAGTATCTCACCTCTCTTGAAAGGAATCTAATCCCAATAACCCATAAAAAGACTACCCCAAGGTTTATATTGTCAAGTCTTGACTTGTGAGATAACTCAATTAGTAATGTGTTTATGCTATTCCAATCAAGGGGCCTTACCAAAATACAAAACAATAAACCCTAGTTAAGTTAAATCATTTTTGGGAAATCAAATTGCCGCATAAGTTCACTAACCTGATGAGAAAAAGGTATGTCGATTTGAACCTAGTGAAATGATCTCCTTAGTTGGTCAGATACAAATTCTTTTAATCACCAAATGTTCATGCTTCCACATTTGAAATCTTCAGCTCTTCAAGTTCTTCAGCTTCGTGAATGCAAAACAAAAGACCAAAACCTAAAATCAAACTTAGATCCCTTCTAATTTGCAATAAATGCTCCATTGTACTTCAGACAGCATGGAAGGCACTAGACAGAGATGATGACATCATCCAAATATGTGGATGTTTATGTGTTGCAGGGATGAGTCAGAGTACCGAATATATCCTACTGGTCATCAGGGGCTTGCAATATCCACTTGGGGGTCGAAAATCTGCCTTGTAGTTTTCATGCAGAATCCTACGGGATGTAAGACTTTTGAGGGCATCGAGACATATCTTGATGACCCTTAGGAACCTGCTTTATCCTTTACACACCAAAACCTCTGCATAATAGGAAAAACACATCTTTATCCCATCCTTCTAGAAATCCCTGCATGCCAACAAGGAAAAAAGTCCCGCCCTTGGAGAAAATGGTCATGAAATGAAAATTTCTAAGGCAAGAAGATTTGAAAATATGCAAGCACTGAACTGTATATGCCAAGGGACCAGAATGTTCAAGTTTCTCCTATAATGCTTTATACAACAAGGATCACTTTGAAAACCCTAAGAGGTTGGAATCTGAAACTCATGCCAAAAAGGAGAAAGGAGGTCCACATTTGAGACAAATTGGGTGTGTGTGTAGGGCACAACACCTTGTCTATGCTTCCACATTTTGCATACATGTCTACTAAGTCAGTTGAACTACAACATCTACAAAATTCCCATATCCTTTATGATTTGATGGATGTCCATACCCTATTCCAAATATCCCATTTTGGCACAGACAAGGAGGATGCTGGGAAAGGTTGTGTAATTTAGCTTTACACACACCAATTGCATTTGCTTGAAAGTTTCTAAATCCTTATCAACAAATCCATTTTGTGCATATCTTGCAATCATTGCATTTCATGAGATGGCATCTCTTTGAGATGTTTTTCGAATAGTTCATGTGCCTTGTCTATGCTTCCACATTTTGCATACATGTCTACCAAGGTAGTTGCAACTACAACATCTACAAAATTCCCATATCCTTTATGTATTTATGGATATCCATACCCTGTTCCAAAGATCCCATTTTGGCACAGGCGGGGAGGATGCTGGAAAAGGTTGTAGAATTTGGCTTTACACCCACCAATTGCATTTGCTTGAAAGTTTATAAATATTTATCATATCTTGCAATCATTGCATTCCATGAGATGGCATCTCTTTGAGGTGTCCTATGAAACCATTCACGTGCCTTTGTATCTAGTATTGTGTGTTGAATGAAAGAACAAGGCATAAATTGGAGAAGTAACTTGTAGGTTTAGAGATAAATTTGCATCGGATCTTTAACCATGTCATATATCATAGTTCTTTTCACTTATCCACATTTATTATATCACACTTGTTTCTCACCTACATACCTTCCTTGCTATATCCTTAACAAAAACTAAAGGATAGAGAGGGAGAGGGAGAGCTCAGAGGGAGAAAGAGATAGAGAGAGATAGGAGATAGAGATAGAGAGGGAGATATAAATAGAGAGAGGGAGAGACAGAGAGAGAGAGAGATCTGGTCTTCAAGCTTGAAAATGTCCTAAAAATGCTTAAAGGACTGCCACTTTCTTGAACTTGACTTAGTATTTTGCTTGGATTCCTTGCTAGGTCTCTTGCATAAGAATAGGTCCTCCTATTTCTAAGGAGAGGCTTGATGATGCTTTTGAATAGTTAAAACTACCCTTAGACAACTGCAAGATGATAGGAGCCTGCTAATTCCTAAAATTTGACTAAGTCTGAAAATTATAGAATCCTCCAAAACCTAGAATCTACATTATAACTCCTATAGATCCGAAACCACTCTCAAACATCCTGAAAATATATACATGAAATATAACTTAAAGTATAAGAAAGTAAATGTCACTTATACTTTTGGTCTCTTCCTAGACATGAGCCTACTATAGAGTGAAGGAAGTTCAAGATTTGCATTTTAATTGCTTTAAAACACGAGCGCGTTATAACATGCTCACGTTATGGCTGGGCAGTTACCAAGCCTAGGCTCAATAACTACCGAGCCATAACATGAGCATGTTTATGGCTTGTTTGGACCAAAAAGTGGTTTTGGCCACTTTTTGGTCCCTCATCTTTCTGTACACACCCATTATAAAATATTTCAAATGAGTATAGTTTATATTGAACAACCCATTATTAATGGTTTAAACGTTTGTTTTTTAAATTAAATGAGAAAAAAAATAACAAAATTGATTTCATTTCTAATTGTTAAAGTTCAAATATATTTTAATTCTAATTTGTTTGTAATAAAAAGATTAGTGTGGATTTTGAGTGTCATTTTTTAAAAATGAGTTAATTTAATTCAATTTTAAATAGTTTTATTTTTTATACAAGTAATCAATTTTTAAAACTTTTATATAAGTAATCTAAGTTCATTGTTTTCCCAATTTATTTAGAATGATTATAGTTTTTATATTTATACAAGTAATTTAAGTCCAATTTATTTGAAACAATTAGATTTACCTAATTGACTTTGAATATGTCTAATTTATTTTAAATAAGTTAATTTAGTTTCAAATAGGCTTTATATTTATACAAGTAAATTAAGTCTAGTTTATTTGAAATAATCGGATCTATTCAATTTAATTAGAGTGTGCCTTGTTTATTTTGAATAAGTTAGTTTAGTTTCAAATAGTTTTTATATTTTTTATTATTAGTAAATGCTTTTGACTGGAGCTATGACCTAGACAGAGATGGGTAAATTTAAAGGGCCCAAACCCTTGTACATGAATCCAATGGAACTATTGCTACTGCTGCTACAAACTTCTTGTTGCACATCCAACACCATTTGGTTGCCTTCTTGTTGCATCCTTTCAACACTGCCTAGCTACAAACCACCTGTGAAACAAGTGCTAAGATATTTATTCCACACCATTCAATGTTAAGGTCTCTTTGGCGGATTTAAATTTGAACCATAGTCTCCATCATGGAAACCAAGTAGCCCAACCACTTGAGCACAACACACTTGACAAATAGTTTTTATATTTATACATGTAATTTAAGTCCAACTTATTTGTAATAATTAATTCTGTCTAATTTAATTTAAATATGCCAATTATTTGGAATGATTTCTATAAATAATCAGAATATAACCTAATTTACTTTAAATAGTGTTTAAAAATATGTCTAGATTATTCTAAATTCTTCTTGTATGCTAAGTGTGTTTTTTATATGAAAAGTATTTATTCATGACTTTTCCATTAACCTTCTTTCTTATAGAGTTTTGTGGAATTTTATTTCTTAATTTGAGTTGTTCCTTCTTAGATACATGCATGTGTAGTTTATTCTATAATTCATGCATATGTATTTGTGTGAGAAATAAGTGTTCAAAAACTTTTTCGTGTTGCATTTGAATATTTTTTCAATTTGTATTTGTGTTGCAATAAAATTTATTATTTTCAAGTGCAATCTAATAAATTTTCACTTGAAATTGCTCACCTACAAGTGCTTTTTAACCATTAGAGTAATACACCTTGTGTGGTTGCTAGAGTTCCACTAACTTCTCCTACCAATACCTAAGTCACCCCCTTCCTCGAGGGTATCGGTGTGGACATAGTCACAATGTCCATGGGCATGATTCTCATGCTTCTGTAATAGAACCTATGTTCATAGTGCTCATGATTGGTATTAGCATTCATGTCTACCTTTAGTATATTTTTAACCTTGTGATAGAAGTGCTCCTAGTTGACTGGACAACAGTAAGTTTCCTCACTTTACTCTAGCTATTTCTTCTACCATGAATGGTACTTAGCCTCCTAATGATAATCAAGCTAATGAAGAAGGTTCTCTTACAATTTGGAAGCCAGTTCTATATGGCCAAGACCTTTCTAATGATTAAGGCAAGCCTCTCGATACATAGCTCTTGATACTTAATGGCTTTGCCACACATTTTTTCTTTGAATATGTTGGTTAAGGATTGATCTTGCATAGACTTTGAAGTGTGAATTTTTCCACCCACATTTTTTTATGGATATGGTGTAATGTAAAACTTTATATGAAACAAAATATATAAGTAACTAATTCATCAAAAAATTATTATTATTTTCCATATTATTTATTTTTAGAGTATATTAAAAACCCTTTGGAAACATTGTAATAATGTGATCTTTTTAAGGAATTTTAGTTTTGAATTATGAGAGATTTTACTCACAATAGAAGAGATATTCTACCTTACATACTTCACATTTTCAATTTTATTCCATAACACAAAACTAAAATGTCAACATTACCAATAATTAACCATTTCAATCATCTAGATAAAATTCAGCAAGTAGTACTTCATTGTTGTAGAATAAACCAAAATTTAATATAAATACCACTTACAAGACATAATCTAAGTTGTGGATGCATCTAATAAATAACACGATATTGAGTTGTGGCATAGAAATCAATTGGGTTTCTATACATGGTCATACTTTTATAAGGATAAGAATGACCAAATATTTCATCAAAAATTCCTTGACTCAACCCAACTTTTAAACCAATAAAGCTCATTATTTACACATTCTAAGGGGTACACTTCATCAAATACATGTACAAACTAATATGATCTTAGAACTAATTAAAAATCAAGTGTCATCAAAGATTACCTTGATATAGAGAGAACAAATCTCATATTTGCAGCTAAGGATGATTGGTTCCTGTCGATACATCGCTTCCATTTAGATTGAAATAGGTAGCAAATTATATTAGTATACTATTAATAAAATTACCTTAAGGTAGGGTGCATAGATAGGGAGACTAGATTATAGTGCTTCTCACTAAGTGAGAATGGTAGAAATATTTTGAATTTCTATTTAACAATCAAAGGTTTTAATCAATAAGAAAGTAGAATAGAAATATATAACATAGTATTTTTTACCATTGTTCATATTCTAAATATTGATAGACCTAATACAACTTGTTCTTGGGTCACTAGTCATCACTAATGAGAATATATAGATAGTAAATGTGTGATGTTGTTTAATTGATCGATATGGTTGTACTAAGTTTATTTGTAGCTATCACCATCAATGTTATAATTGGATTACATCTATTCTCATAAGGCCTAAAAGGAAGCCAAATTGTATCATAAAGTAAATTATAATCTCCCACAAGTTAAACAACCCATAGTTCCTTCTCATAACATGTTCAAGGAATTCAAGTACTTCAATGTTCAATGATACATAAATTAATTAACAACAAATTATTTTAATCAACTTTCAAGTACACATGTTGAGAAAGATAAGTATAACATTCAAAATTCAATTTATTTTCTCTCTAAACTTATAACACAAAATTAATGTTGGGAATGTAGCAAAAGTATTGTAGGAGGTACCCCTTATGTACACACAATTATCATAATGAGGTCTGAAACAAGGTTTCAAAGTCTTTTGGGTGGTTTCATAAAGCTGCTTGAAGTATTATCTCTAATTAAATTGAATTAAATGTTCAACATCTAGTTTATTCATGAGTATGATAATTTTGATCATCATAGACCTTTATGTTAGGAACTAAATCACATCAATTTTTGAAGATCAACAAAAACTTTCCATAATATATTCAAGAGACCAACTATAGGGTCAATATGATCTAAAGTACACATTTTATAATGATAAAGAGAATAACAAGTCAAGATCAACTCATCTTGTTCATTTTTCCATTTTAAACATTACAATCAAGTACAAATATTAGTGATAAGTAAAAAATGGCCCCAAAAAAAGTGAGCATGTTTCTTGTGTTTCTAATACAAGAAAAAACACCAACAAATGAGAGAATAGATTTCCTATCTACATGGAAGAAAATTATCTCTCAAAAACTATTTAAGATAAGGGAAAAGAGTATCATGCAAGGGTTTTATTGCTAACCAAAGGGTAATTTGGTTCACCCGTGCATAAGATCCTAATGGACATGGCCCTTCCCTTCACAAAACATCAAAAATTATATTCCATAAAGAAAGAGAGGATAAAACCATATATGTGACTCAAAAAAAATCAATAGAATTACAATCATCAAATTAAAAGTATTCTACACAAGACTTGGTCAAAGACATGTGGTGAGGAGAATACTCTCCTCCAAACTATACCTAATTTTGGTTAGGCAAACACCCTCTTCCAAACTATATAGTAATATATATAGGGATAATGATCCTATGGTAGAAATCGTATCTTGGTAAGGATGGGCAGAGTTCTCTCATCAAAACTCTAACCAATTTAGTAAGGGAATTACTCTCCTTTAAACTTCACCATGGCCAAAGCTATCTTGGTTTCACTATCTAAGGTAGATAAAAATAGAAGACAATGTATTTAACAATAAAAATAAAGATTTTTAGTGATTTTTATCCCATTTAGATAAATTTACTAAAAAAATTCAATAAAGATAATTGAAATATCACTTATTATGTAGCAACTTCAAATTCCAACACACTATTTCACACTTATTTTAAGGATAAGGTACACAATAGTGTCATATAATCACAACCAAAAGTAGTTTCCAATAGTTTTGTACAATCAGAGTACTTTAAAGATATATAACACCATTATAGGCCTAAAATTTCATCAATCTTTTAACACCATTTCTAGCTAATTATAAATCTCTAATAGTCTCATTGTGGATAGAGTTCATACATTGTTTAGTAAGGATATAAATGCCAACAATAAGGTTTCAAGCTAAACAACTTAACCAATATTAGGAGGAGCATGAAAGATATCCAATCATAAAGAGTTCCAAATTAATTTTAAGACAAAGTACCTTATAGTGCCTTTAATCATAACTAAACCTAGTTTCTAATAATTTTGTAAGATCATAGTATTTTAAAGATTTAATAACAACATTATATAGACCTAAAAGGCCATCATATTTTTATCGCCATTTCTAGTTAATCATAAATCTCTAATAGTCTCATTGTGGATAGAATTGATACATAGTTTGGTAAGAATATAAATGTCAACAATAAGGTTTGAAGCCAAACAACTTAACCAATATTAGGAGCATCAAAGATATTCAATCATAAAGAGTTTCAAAATAACTCTTGAATGAAGTTAAGCTTCTCATAAAGTACATAAATCCACCAATCATATGTTAGCAATGATTCAATCACTACATAACATCTAAATATAGTCCCTTAATAATGAATCAAGCTTAATTCAAAAGGTATTTATAAGAGTACAAACTAGTACTTTAAACCTTTCCTATAAAAGACTTGTCAAGGTTTTGATCATCACAATCAATCCATAGCTCAAAAAAAAATTTCCTACATTTAAAAAATGTATCATATCACTCTTTACCAATATCATTAAAATCATTAAAAGAAAATATTTACATTCCATTCTACATCTACATTCTCTTTCCACTCATCAACTTTTTAAACAAGTAATCACATGCCTCTTTGGCCTAAGAAGAAAACCATACATATGTGGAAAAGGAGGGTAGAATAACCTTAATTATTAATGCATGGATGGTATGTGGGTACAAAAGTCACTAGGTTTTGATGACCTTCTATGGTTTGAGGAGGGTAGAATAATCTTAATCAAAATTATTAATACATTGTTGGTATGTGGGTAGGAAAATCACCAACCTTGTATAGTTTGACCCCACATATACATCTCACATATACATTGTGTTAAACAAGGTTTTAACCCTAATTCTCATTTTTCATAAGCAAACATTTTGAAAAACTTCAAATGAACATCCTAGTTTAATATGATTTAACCCCACATACATTTTTAAACCATAATTCCAAATTCTCATCAACAAACATTTTGAGAAAACTTCAAATGAACCACCTAATTTATGAAGTTGAAGTTTGAATGATAGGAATAACTTTGTCAAGATTTATCTACTCTAACACTATATATTGACGATAAAATCTAAAGTAAATCTCCCCTCTAACAAAATCTTGCATTCACTCAAAATTTCAATTCTTAGTCCCCAAAATGCTAAGTAATGACATTTACTCAAACTACAACTTCGAATACATATTTAAAGGAAGGAAGATCTGATAAGAAAAACTCTACCAAAATTTATTTACTTTAACAATATCACCTCTATTATTATAATATTGATGATAAGATCTAAAGTTAATCTCCCCTCTTTACAAAATATTACACTCACTTAAAATTTCAATTAATTAATTTGCCTTAAATAACATTCTCAATCCCCAAAATACTAAGTAATCACAAATCACACAAACTACAACTCTGTATACATACTTAAAAGGAAGATAACCTCCTAAGTACCATCCTTATTGTGAGGAAGACTCTCAAATGAGTCTGGTAGATTAATGGTGCATGATGAAGGCTTGATCGAAATACTTGTAAGGAGGATGGACTGAACTAAAAGTCCCATAGGGATCCTAATGATTATGTTCTTATCCATTGAGACTCATCAAGTTGACTTGTTCTTGGCTACATTTTCATTGGCCACTCTTCAAGCCATTATTCCAATACAGTATTCACCATTTAAAAGATATGCACATGAAAAAAAAAACCTCATGATAATGGTTATTGCCACATGGACCGAACTCTATCATCCTACATAGAGGTGAGGCTTTTTTTTTTAAGAAAATGCTTTCCCTCCTAGATACAAAACATTTCACAAACCTAGCGTTGCACCTTAATTTACGGGTTCAAAGAGGGAAAATAAAAGGATAAGACCATAAGGCAACCAGAAATATATTATATTTTAGCCATCCTGCAACAAAAAATCAATACAAGAAATCAACAAACAATGCATTCACATTCGTGGTGTGCTCCATGGTCCTATCCAATCTCTCTTTCTATTTTAATGTCTCCTACTGATATTATCCTCCCACAATATACTCACTCTCCTTGCTGTGTCAATGGCACACACATGAAGAAGAAAGTGTGATATTAATCCGTTATAAAGCAAAGGACAAAGGGATGAACTCTAATCTTAAACAAAAATAGAATTACCCTATACATGTTCATTTAACCAACAAATTTTAGCTTTATAATTTTAAAAATAGTTGCAGTGAACAGTAGATCACAATGGCAAATACTGGAATTTTTTAAATCACCTTTCAAAACACAAGTTTCCAGTCAATATATTATCATTTTAATAATGTAAACTGTAAACAACGCAATGAACATGAGTTTTCAGTCTATAAGAATGAGTAAAAAGCTTGTGGTAACAACTGTCTGTCTATGTTTTTATTAACTTTTCAGATCGCACCTTATAATCCATCACTAAGATATGAAAAAAAATCCGTAAATAAAAACAGAGGTTTCTTGCATTGTTGTGGATTTAATGAACTTAAAAAAATAGATAAGGCTTCCAAATTAAAATTATTGGAAAATGAACTACACTCAACCATAGATGAATCTATCACCAAGTGGGCCAGTAACTCAATGGTGGAGTACCCCATCCTAAATTCAACTCCTAACTGATTCATCAAAAAAATTGAACAATTTTTTTTTTTTTTTCTTTTTTCTGCTATAACCTTCTCTTTGAACTGTATTTGAAACATTTAATTTTTTAATAAATAGGGCTAAATAGAACATATCCAATAATTCAGTGCACTGCAGACAAACTATTTATTTGAATTCAATGAAATACAATCTAGGTATAGTTTGACACTTTTTTTCAATTGAATGAAACACAAATCTATAAAGTTATTTTCCATGAATATTCTATCAACATTGAGTACTAGACTATGATTTATTGTCAGAAATTCATCTGAGTTTAACTTAACTAGAACCTTACCTTAACTATCCAGCTAACGTCCCAAAATCTCTCTATTTATAACTGAAACCTTGGCCATCCAGCTAGCCTCCCAAAGAGAAAATCTCTCTATTTATAACTGAAGCCTTCGCCTTGATTCAGACATAGCTGCAGATCAAGAGAAAAGTCATCTTCAATAGAGGTGTGCTGCCTGAATTGACCCCAATTTTGGTTTTGGAAAAGTGCAGCCTCGTGCTGGAAGAAATCTATTGGACATTGTCTTTCTTTTCCTCTCATTGCATAATCATGTAAAATAAGATCTGAGGTTGCCTCTTGGAAGACCAAACTGGTTTGGCTTTGGGGCTTGATATTAAAAGCATTGCGGTTCTTGACATACTGTTTTCCTCCAAAAGTGAAGAGTTTATTGCATGTCAAGCAGTTATACCTTGCTTGACAAACTTTGGAGCAGCTGTTATCAAAATATCTGAACTTGGTATCATGAGAATGGCAATTTAAACAAGTGGGCTTTGCAGGGGAATCTTTCAAGGCTCTTCTCAATCCTTCATATCCTTCCATTTGTTTTAGGGGATATGGTAGAAGAAACTTAAAGGTACCCTTGTTTTCATCTTCAATTTTCTTTGCTTTTGACAAATGGCTGAGAATAATTTCTTCAACTCTGTTATCCATCTCTTTCTCTGGTCTAACACTGTTAAGTTAAATGGACCTATCTATTGTAAACTCTTGCCATGTCTCCGTGGATTTATTCATGGCTTTTTGGCATTTGATTTTCTAGATAAGCAACGAGGATTTATAGTTCGATTGTCTTAGTTTTTTTCGAAAGGCAAAATGGGTAGAAAAAAGGCAATTAGAGATTGGGATAGTGTTGCTAATAATAATTTTATAAATAGTTTGAAGAAGAAAAAGCATAAGCAAAAGTTTCTTACTCTCATTCAGACTCTATATCGTTTGAGAAAAAGCAAAAAAGCTAATGTCTTTATCACATTACAAGTATCTTATATGGATTATTTTGCCACCAATATAGATATCTGTGTGATAGTAATTCAGTAAAACCCGCACAAAGATTATTCTACAGCGATATAACTAAAAGTATTTATTTAAATCACTATTTAAAATTAATATATTATCATTTCTAATTATGCATACTATAAATAACACAATGAACATGAATTTTCAAAGTCTATAAGAATGAGAGGGAAGCTTCTGGTAACTATGTTTTTGTTTTTGTTTTCATTAGCTTTTCAGATCGCACCCTATGAGAAAAAAAAGTCAGTAAATAAAAACAGTGATTTCTGAATACATTGTTGTGGAGAACTATTATTGCCTATTATTTTGTCCTTCCTAATAAAAAAAATCTGTTTGCAAAATACCAATATGAGGAATTCTGTCGTTTACTGTACAACAACATGTCCTCTAAACTTGAACTTAATTCATAGTGTGAAATATAAATACTCATAATTGCAGTGCATAAGCAGCTTTAAGACCCAGTGACCTCTGTTAAAACAATGGAACAGCGAAAAAGAAAAGAACAGTAAACAATCACACAGTGCAAAGATATTTAACGTGGTTCACCATATGTATGGCTACGTCCACAAAGCAGGGGAAAACTCTTATATTAGTTTGTTCTCAGATGATGTTTACAACAGCATATACACATGCTTTTATAGATTACAATATCCGCCAAGAGAAAGAGCTGAAAATGAAGAGTCACCACAAAAGGACGAGGTGACCGTTGGGTTTCATATCCAACAATCTCCCACTTGAAACCCAACGACTGCTGCAAACATTCAGAGCTATTCCCCTACTTTAAGCCTATTGTCAGAGTTTGACAATGCTGAGAGAAGCGCGGCAGAATTCAAACTTCTCTCGAGGTACAACCTTGGTCAATGCATCAGCCAGATTGATCTTGGTGTCGATCTTCTGAACTTGCAACTTGCCTTCTTCAATCATGCTACGGATGAAATGATACCTCAGCTCAATGTGTTTGGTTCTGTTATGGAATGCCGTATTCTTGGCCAAATCAATAGCGCTGTTACTGTCACAGAAAAGTGTGAAAGCTTGCTGTTTCAAACCCAATTCAGTAAACAAACGCTGCAACCAAACCATTTCTTTTGCTCCTTCAGTGAGAGCAATGTACTCAGCCTCAGTAGTAGAAAGAGCAACTACTTGTTGCAATCTTGAGACCCAACTGATAGCTGCCCCGGCAAAAGTGAAAACATAGCCGGATGTAGACCTTCTTTTATCCAAGTCACCCGCCATATCGGAGTCAACGAAGCCTTGTAGCTGTGCAACTTTCCCACCAAAACATAAGGCATAATCTGAAGTGCCTTTTAGATACCTCAATATCCACTTCACAGCTTCCCAATGAGTTTTTCCGGGATTACTCATGAACCGGCTCACAACTCCCACTGCTTGGGAAATATCAGGACGGGTGCATATCATTGCATACATAAGACTTCCCACGGCTGAAGAGTATGGAATGTTCTTCATGTAGTCTTGTTCTTCTTGTGTCTTGGGGCACAATGCTGAAGACAAGTGAAAATGATCGGCAAGTGGAGTGCTAACTGGCTTAGCACTTTTCATATTGAATCTGTCCAAAACTTTTTCAACATATTTTTGCTGAGACAATCTGATTTCTTTCTTCTTTCTGTCCTGAATGATGGTCATGCCAAGAATCTTCTTTGCTGCCCCGAGGTCCTTCATTGCAAATTTGTTTCCCAAGAGTTGCTTCAAATCAGCAATGACTCTCATGTTGGTGCCGGTAATGAGCATGTCGTCAACATAGAGTAGCAACAAAACAAATTCACCACTTGGCAAAACCTTGTAGTATAAACATGGATCAGATTCAGAGCGCGTAAACTGATTTTCCATCATGAAGTTATCAAACTTGATGTACCACTGCCTTGGGGCTTGTTTCAGCCCATACAAGCTCCTCTTTAATCTGTAAAACAGATTTTCATGCCCTTGCTTGACAAAACCTTCTGGCTGATGCATGTACAATTCCTCTTCTATGTCACCGTGGAGAAAAGCAGTTTTGACGTCGAGTTGCTCAAGCTCAAGGTCATAAACTGCTGTCAAACCCAAAACAGCTCGAATTGTGTTCATTCTCACAACTGGTGAGAAAATCTCATTGAAGTCCACTCCCTTTTGTTGATCATATCCTTTCACAACAAGTCTGGCCCTGTAGCGTTTTGTGCCGCCTTCTTCCTCTTTGATTCTGTAGACCCACCGATTTTTCAAAGGTTTGCGATCAGGTGGAAGCCGGACCAGATCCCATGTATGGTTTGCCATTAGAGAGTCCATTTCATCCTTCATTGCTGCCATCCATTTCTCACTGTCCCTATCATTGCAAGCCTCTCGAAATGTATTTGGTTCGGATAGGTCAGCAACGAGCAATTGATAGTCATCAAATTTTGGAGGAGGTTTCCTCTCCCTGGTAGATTTCCTCAATGGAGGAATTTGTCCTTGTATACTGCCCTGTGCAATGCTCTGTTCACTAGCAACATTCCTCTGTTTTTCAACATCACTGTCCTGTATTTCTGTATTGTTCCTCATAGAAGTAGATGAGTTGTCAAATTTAGAGTTTACCTTGTCCATTAATACTGGTAACTCTCGTACTGGTGGCGTGGGAAAAAGACCCCGTTGCTGTGCATCAACGTATGTTGACTGTGTTCTATGATGAGAGGGCGTAGAAAACATATGGGACGGCAGATTTAAAGTGGTTTGCATTTGCTCTGTTGATCCTGTAACTGGCAATGATGGAACATTCACTGGCTGCATTGAGATACCTTTTACATTGTTTGGAGACTGTCGACCTCCTTCCTGAGGCCGTGGGTGAGGGAACACATTTGAACGCCCTTCATTAGTCTGTGTATTGTTTCTAACTGGCAGCGTAGAACATTTTGCAAGCTGCGTGGGATCTTCTACAAGCTGCGTTGGATAGAAAACAGTCTGCAATGGACAGTTATTGGCCTGCGTGGCATCCAAAGAAATTGAATTGTTGGGAGGCAGCATATGTGGTCTGACCCCAGTGCGTGGGTTTATACATTCCTCAGCTCGCGTGGGATTATATGCAACTGTATCTTTAGCGTTCTTATGACATGAGCCAAGGATTCCTCCGGCACTATTGTTATTATCCACCAGGCTTTCATCTACGTTATGCGGTAGATGTATAACTTGAGGCTGTGTGGGAATAACACCCATTTCATAGGTATTTGATGGCAGATGTGAGTCTGAGCGCTCATTAACATTAACAGAAATTGAACCAAAATTTAGTGGCAAGGCTCCCACTTCGTCTGACATTTGAACTGTACCTTGTGTAGATGACTGAGAAATGCCTCTGGCTGCTAGTGACGGATGTGGAGACTGTGAATCACACCCACTGAAACTGTCATCCAATGAAATATATTCTTTTGTAGGTGTCCTCTGTTCTTGCAAGGCAGGAAACACTTTTTCATTGAAGATCACATCACGGCTGCGAATGATTTGTTTTGCAACAGGATCCCACAATCTGAAACCGTATTGCTCTTCCCCATAACCGACGAAGATGCATCGTTTGGATTTGAAATCCAATTTTGTTCGCTTTTCTTTTGGAATGTGAGCGAACGCCTCGCAGCCAAAGACCTGGAGGTGATGGTAAGAGATCTTCTTTTCAAACCACTCTTCTTCCGGAATATCAAAATCCAGCTTAGTAGAAGGACTTCGGTTGATCAAATAAACCGCCGTGTTAACTGCCTCAGCCCAAAATTCTTTACTCAAACCAGCATTTGAGAGCATGCTACGTGCCCTCTCTAGAATCGTGCGATTCATTCTTTCGGCTGCACCATTTTCCTGAGGTGTAAATGGTACAACCTTGATGTGCTGAATGCCGTTGTCTGCACAAAAAGCATCAAAATCTAAAGAGCAAAACTCCCCCCCATTGTCAGTTTTAAGACATTTAATTTTGCTCCCAATTTGATTTTCAGCAACAGCCTTAAAAATTTTGAATTTTGCAAACACTTCTGATTTTCTGTTGAACATATAAACCCAAAGCTTACGGGTGCAATCATCTAAAAAAGTTACAAAGTAGTTTGCTCCTCCAATGGAGGTTACCTCTGTGGGACCAAAGACATCCGAATGCACGAGTTCCAAGGGTTTTGCCTTCTTGTCCTGTCCGGTTTTAGAGAAGCTGGCCCGCCTTTGTTTCCCGTAAATGCAATGCTCACAAAGTTCCAAATCTGCTAATTGTAAACCAGAAAGTTGGCCTCTTTTGAGCAATACTTCCATTCCCTTTTTGCTCATGTGGCCAAGTCTCCTATGCCACAATTCTGTCCCGCTGTCAACTACAGCCATCACCGCTCCCACTTCAGCGGCACATTCGAGCACATAAAGAGATCCTGATTTACTGCCTTTTGCAACAACTAAAGCACCTTTAGTTACTTTCCAAATGTTGGAAGAGAAAGTGATGCTGCAGCCTTGCGCATCAAGTTGTCCTGCTGAAATCATGTTCCTCTTAAGTTTAGGAACATGTCTGACATCATTCAGTAGCCACTTGCTTCCATTCTTTAGTTGTAGCAATATATCACCTTTGCCGACAATCTCGCACGGCTCATTGTCTCTGAGATAAACTTTGCCAAATTTTCCTTCTTGATATGTTTGGAAGGCATCCCGATTTGAAGTTGCGTGAAAGGAGGCGCCGGAGTCTAAAATCCATGAGTCGGCTTCAGCTTCACTTGCTGCCAAGACAAGAGCTCCTCCATCATCTTCAAGAGTCGTGTTAATCTCATTTTCTTTCAGCTATTTTTGAGCTTTCTTGTAATGCCAACAATCCTTCTTGACATGTCCATCTTTTCCGCAAAACCAACAACCTTCTTTCCGTCCTCTTGACTTTGATCTCTTCGCTGATTTAGATCTTTTCCTGTTTTGTTTTCCTCGATCTTGGGTTCTTCCCCTATTGCCTAGAACCAAGGCTTCACCGGATATTTTATTTTGTCCTCTCCTCATGTCTTCATTGAGGAGGGTGGCAGCAACATCGTCAAATTTTAACAATGCTTTCTTTTCCTTGTTTTCAGATCCTCTTCTCCCAGGTGCTGAATTGTTGATCGTCATCACGACATTATCCCAGCTGTCGGGAAGCGAGCACAGGAGTAGCATAACCCTCATTTCATCATCAAAATTGATTTCTACAGAAACTAGTTGGCTGATTGCAATGTTGAATTCGTTCAAGTGATTTGAAAATGTTTTTCCCTCTTTCATTTTTAGGTTGAACAACTTTTTTAGCAAGAAGACCCTATTGGTTGCGGATGCCGTTTCATACATGTCGCAAAGCTTGTCCCAGATCTGCTTTGCCGAGGTTTCTATTGCAACATTAAATAAGACGTTGCTGGACAGCGAGAGGATGATTGTAGAGGCTGCTTTTTGATCCAACACATCCCATTCGTCATCTGTCATCTTTTTCGGTTTTGCTTCTTTTCCTTTCAGCATGATAGCTAAGTCTTTTTGAATTAGCACGGCATGAATTTGCAGCTTCCAAAGCCCAAAATTCTGCCTCGAAAACTTCTCTATTCTCCACTTGTCCGTTTCTTCCATTTCTTCGAAATTCGTCACGAATTTCTCAACCAGCTCCTTACCCGAGCTCTGATACCAATTGTTAAAACAATGGAACAGCGAAAAAGAAAAGAACAGTAAACAATCACACAGTGCAAAGATATTTAACGTGGTTCACCATATGTATGGCTACGTCCACAAAGCAGGGGAAAACTCTTATATTAGTTTGTTCTCAGATGATGTTTACAACAGCATATACACATGCTTTTATAGATTACAATATCCGCCAAGAGAAAGAGCTGAAAATGAAGAGTCACCACAAAAGGACGAGGTGACCGTTGGGTTTCATATCCAACAACCTCATCTTTCACTTTCTTATCCAACTTCTTTGTGCTGTCCCATGCCTGCTCTATCTTCTCTTCCCCTCCTCCAACAGATTCTGCTTCACTAATTTCTTTAGCAATAGACTTTGCTTTCAAGCTTTGACTGAATGTTCTCTGCTGCCTCATTTGCCACATCTCTTACCTTACTGAGGGGTCTCACAGCCCTTGTCACTTTCCTCTGCAACACCTCTTTTCAACTTTTCCGCCACAAAACACTCTTGTAGAATACCCATGTGTGTCTGTATATTTGTATCTATACATACAAGATTTTTTTAAGAATACCATGTTTGTTATACATGTGGGAAATGCTTAAAATTAATTATTTTTTTTTATAATAAGCTTTCCATTAGAAGGAAAATGTTACATTGATAAAGAATACAACAGTCCAGTTGTCATAGTAAGAATACATAACATTATTAAGTAGTTGGGCAACAAATAAAACAGTAGTTGGAGATTAAAAAACACAGAGCTCCCCCTTGAACTCATCAACCACCTCTCAATCGACATAAAATTTGGGTTCATTGTCCCCAGACTTATGCCTCTACCCTATAGAATGAAATGGTTTAAGTAATCGCCATGAATGCTTGGAACACAAAATAGTCATGTGGGATAAGTTTGGTATTTTTTTAATAGGTTCAATGGTGAAGGCACATCTATTTTATTAAGAAAATTATATATTGAAAGCGGAAAAACAAATCTCTCATAATCTTTAATTATGCCAAGAGGTATTCTACAATCACAGGGTGGAGATGAGAGTAGTGTAAATATATGGAAAAATAAATAATTATGTCCTCAGGCATTCTGCAATCACAGCAGGGTGGAGATGAGAGCACTCATTTTCCATGTAAATATATGGAAAAATAAATAATTATGCCGAGAGGCATTCTACAGTCACAGCGGGGTGGAGATGAGAGCACTCATTTTCCATGTAAATATATGGAAAAATAAATAATTATGCCGAGAGGCATTCTGCAATCACAGCAGGGTGGAGATGAGAGCACTCATTTTCCATGTAAATATATGGAAAAATAAATAAAAAATAAAAACCAAAAAAAGAAATGGGAAAGGGTTGAAGAAAAAAGGTGGAGAATTTTTTTAAAAAAATTGTGCAAGAAAAAAAGAAAAAATCACAAAAACAAGGGAAAAAAAAGCTATGAAAAACACAAAAAAACATAACACAACGTACAGAAGATATCTCTCCATATATAGATATGTTTTTTTAAATATAAATATACTAGCATACATATATTTAAAAAATATATCTAAAGTAGGTCGAGAGATATCCTTCTCTAAGTACATGTTTTCAATGTTTTATCCAAACTAGCCTCATTTATATAGCTTAAAGTTGTGAGATTGATTGCATAATTAATTGATTAACCTAGATATATTTTAGAGGGATTAAATTATCATCTTCATTCTAGTGAACCCAACATTTCCTACACCTCCTAAGGTTTAACTTTAGGGTTTGATTTTTTTATTTTTTTAGATCTGATCTTTTGTGATTTTATAATTTTCATATCAGATCTAAACTTTATCTTGGTGTGCATTGCCTTTGAATTGTTTTATCTTTTGCTTGTACATGCAAAAGTCAACCTAATCCTCATTTGCTACTATAAAGAAGCCTAGATCAACCCCACAATGGCCTTTACTCAAGGTGCAAAAGTTTTAATTTTGGATCCAAATACTTCTCATTTTAAAATAGAAGATGTTTTTGACGACGATGCCCATGTAGAACATATGGATAGGCAAGACATGAATCTTACTACACAAATGCTTTTATTAAATCTTGTTAATTTGGGTGATGGTAATAATCCTTCAATTTTGATGGATGCCCTTCATAATTTATTAATTAACAAGCCTTATGGAATGAAAGTATCAAAGGGTACATAGGTCAAAGGTTCAGTTCATCAAGTCCTATAGGTGGTGCATCTCATCTAGGTCTCCTTCACAAGCTTCTTCTATTGTTCCTCCTAATTACTTCTTCCACTCTTAAGTATGCCACATGTTTGTGCATGTTTCATAGCTCCTTCCACTAATCATCTCCTTGTTCCTATCTCTCATATTCAACCCTCCATTATTGTTTTTACTTCTCAACCTCCACTTATCTCCATTATTCCTACTTGCCATGTTGTCATACCTTCATCCTCCATCCCCAACCAACCTATCATCTCTCATGTTGCCACTTCTAGTCCTATTCCTACCATTACTCCTAATATTCATCCTTCTACCCTAAATAGGTCATCCTTAAAAATTGACGAGATGTAAAGTTGGTACCCTTACCCTCTACTAATCAAAAGGACATAACAAGAGAAATCAAGAATAATCCACTGTGATTTGAGAATTCTTTCTTTTCAACATTTCTAGTTAGTTCTCATTTTGAAATGTGTAGTGGTAAGGGACCCTGTGACACATTTAGGATCTTTTAATGCTACTTGTTTGGATTATACTTATGATGAAAAGCTTATGGAAAAACCCTTCCCACACACTTTTTAAAATACTATGTAATTAAATGGCTCTAGTCCCTTCCTCATGGTTTTAATCATTCTTTCAATAATTTGGATGATGATTCTGTGCATCACGTCAATGTCAATTATAATGGTTAAAATGTTACAATTTCTTAGTGGAATGTACAAACAACGATCAAATGAGCACAGTCATGATTATGTTATTAGATTTAAATAAAAATTCCCTATTAGGATCAATTGCAAAGAATATTTGTTAAGGATTTCTTACCTACTACTTAAGAGTTAATGTACCTCAATAATTATGCATATTTCATGGATTTTATGCTAATGTGAGAAATATTGAATTGAAACTACTTGAGACCAATTAATGTACTTAAATATGGATCTTCTCATGCTTTATCATCATCTTATCCTTCAAAGTTTCAATAGAAAAATAGTTTTCATAGGGTAAATAGAAATAATAAAATAATCAAAATGTTCATCAGCATTCATAATATATAGTCATCCTCTAATGTTATTACATTAAAGCCTTAAAATCAAAGAAATTTTACTGAACTTTAGAAGCCTCTACATGTTTTGAATATTAAAGAGTTTACTCGGTGCTAATATAATCAATTTGAAACTTTAAAGTTTGTCCCTTAGAAAGTTTCTTCATATAAACATATTTTGTGATTTTCAAGGAGTTAATGGTCATACTATTTTGTTGCATTCAGGCATAAGATACAAGATCTCATTGATAATAATATGATACATGTTGAGAGCTTAAAAGATGGGGGCAATAAGTCAATTGCTCCCCCTAATCAAAATTTACAAATCTACACAAGTCCTTTTCTAGCTTATAATCAGTCTAATAATGTAATAAACCCACTGGCTCAGTTAAAAATTTTCTCCCAAAAACAACTAGTATTTTTTTAATTGAGGCAATGGTAATAATGGAAATACCATAACCATTCAATGTACAATAGTTCATCTGAACTTATAAAACATTCTTCCTTGTTTTCAATAATGCATTTAATCAAAGAATTTTAATAATCAATACATTTTGATTCCAAAATTTACAATCTCATAAATGAATAAATCATTTAAATCTCTCAGATAACTGTCTAAGTACATCTTATTACATAGAAATTTGATTTTGTTTTCATTATCATATATCTATCTTATTACAACAAAGTAATAGAATATAAATGTTTTAACTCTTGTCGGCTCAAGATTTTGGCAACTTGATCTGCTTGAGGGAGACCATCATCGGAGTGATTATCCGCCCAACCACGAAGCTTTTGCTTCCTTGATATTCCTCTTACTCTAGAAACCTGACCCATCACGACAAAAGCAAATAAAGAGTATCCTTATGGAACCACACCATCTAAGAACTAGTGATGTGCTTTTTACATACAATATGTTATAAAACTATAGATTCCTTCTAACTAAGTATGACAATTTGACTTAAATGTAAATCTAAGACACAGTGATTCAACAATGCACGAAGTCAATGCATTACTTTGGCCAAAGATTCATATATAAAACATATTCTATATTAGATATATGTATCGATCTATCACAAACACCTCTATCTCAATCTTGCCTTTAGAGTTTCACAAAATTCTCTATAGTGACTTACTAAGTCATCTTCCACTTAATGAAACAACTTTCCTTCAATCTATTGAAGTAAAAAGATTATCTACAACTTTGCTCCACATAATCTCTAGAGTTACTGGTTAACATAAATTGTTTTAATCATTCAAAATACAAGAGAACCATTCCCAATCAATTTCTAACTTTTCTGTTAGACTAGAAGACTATTTTGTTTCTTTACGGTCAAAATAAATATGTATATATAATCAAATGTAGTCACAACAACCAATTAAATATATAGATATACAACCCATTGGAGTTACAACCGCCAGTTTAAACATATAGATATACAATCCAATGAAGTCTCAACAACCAGTTTAAACATATAGATAAACAAATCAATGAAGTCTCAACAGCCAGTTTAAACGTGTATATTTTCCATTCCAAAAGAGTCCTTTAAGCATTATCAAGCTATCGGCCTAAAATATGGCCAAGGATGATTGTAATAATGATATATCTATCCTTATTCTAAAAGATATCCATGTCAATCGACTACATCTTATACATATACATGTGAATGTATATAATCTTATATACATTTACATGTATATGTATAAATGTATATAAAAAATATTCTTTATTGGTAAATAACACCAAAACAAAGATCACATTCATATAAATAAGCCATTCACAGTGAAGCCCACTACAATACTCTGTGATCTCTAAAATTAAAGTTCAAAACTCCTTTTTGGGCCGACCAAGACATAGACCAAGATGGTCACAACTTCATTCAACATCTTTCCAAGTCAAAACCTCTCAGTAATCAACTACCACATAGACCTATTGTGGTCAATACTTGATAGAAAATAAGTATACAAATATAACAATTGACTGTAGCAGTCCACTAAACCCTTCGAGTTAGCTACAATGGTATAATGATATCAATAATCCTCACTGATTTCTTAATTCTGTTGAGTCCTTCATAAGATACTCTATTAATTGAACACATGCTTGTACTTACATAAGTATGTGCATGCATACCTATGTATGTACAAGTATGTTTTTTTCACATGCAAATAGTTTAGTAATGAAATGAAACTAACAGAGGTTTCTCAACTATTATACTTTTTTCCCATTAAACCATATATGTATCCCAATACAAAGATAAAACCTTTATGAAAGCTAACTATACAGGGATTCGCTTTAAACTAAGTTGCAAAGTTAGAAACAAATCACATACCAAAAGGTCTTGAAGGTTTTGGTTTAGTAAATGAACAACAAAAAAAACTCTTCAAAATGGTAAAAGGACTTTGATATGCTTTGCATATGAATTTGAACCATAATAGCTAAAAGAATGAACCTACATTTCCACTGAATCAATACACTTTCTTAATGCAAAATCTTCAGATACCTTGATGCAACACTAAGATTTTCCTCATTTTAAAAACAAAGACGAATATATTTTCTTAATCTTGTTCATGCTAGCAAAAGTGTTCATAATAATGCGAACTATTTTCACTGTACGCAACAAAACAATAAACATACCGTTTGAGAAAATATATTCCAATGAAAAGTGCATAACCCCAAATCCACCAAGCATCGAAACTTCACTTGCGTGTGTTATCCTTTCTCCACAATCTCCTTCCTTTTTTTAAGTTCCGCCAAGACCTCCTCAAAATCAAAACCATTATGTCTATTAACCCCCAAAATGACCACCAAAACAAGCGTCCTTGAAACACAGAGGTCGAGCTCCATCTCCTCTCTTCAAGAGCTTTCTTCTTTTTCACTCTAGTTGGAGTTATGAGACATTTACTTCCCCTGTACCTTAAGCAATGGTTAGAGTTGCCAACTCCAACGTATCAGTCACCACTCTTAAAAACTTTAATGCAACTCCCCTACATGGATTTAATTCTTCAAAATTCCATGCAACTATCAAATAATCAAGAATTCTATACTATCAAAAAAAGAATAATATTATCATCATTATTATTATTAACAGTGGTAATATTAATAATATCCATTATTAATATTAACAATGTTAATATTAATAACATTCTAAATAACAAAACATACGTTCACAGATGATACTAACGTTTATTATTGTTATGCAATAATAAGCGTTATTATCCACATTTATTGATTAATAATAATGTCTCTATTAACAACTTCCAATGATAATAGCGATCTGGTACTATTATTTATATCAATAGTTCCAAAAATAATACATTTTTGACCAAACAATATTTCCACAAAACTATCAATTGCAACCCTAAAAACATTTCACTCCCATGGTAACACAAAAAGATAGATCAATCTACTATGATAAAACTTTTACAATCATTCAAAATAAATCGTAAATTGCATTCAGTGTGAGTGTGTGTAGTTCTCATAACGTCATAGTTCTATAAGGATCTCATCCTGATCTGCATTTCTCTCGCTGGTGATACTCTCTCTCAATTTCGGGAGGGTACACTATACTCCTGCATTCACTTCATAGTAGACAAAATGTAGTTATTATATCTTCTGTTATCTATTGGCAAATCTTTTGGTGTAGACCACCATTTTATTTATCTTTTTATGTACAATGGAGTATTTTTCCCCAAGGACCAAACACTTATACTTACATATTTATTTTATTATCACTACTATTAATTCATAGACGCGTAAGATAGGAGCACCCATTATTTTTTAATATCTTTATCATTGGTTGTCTATGGAGGTCAAAAAACTAATATAGGGGCTTGACCACTCTTGGCACTCTCTCAAATGGCCCCAAACATTGTTCTTGTTCTTAGCTACAAGTATTTGGGAGGCATTCAAGTGCACAGAAGTTTGCTAGTATTTTCCACACTCATCGTTTTCATTTCCTTCTTGAAATATATAGATTTGGTTACATTTTTTTGTTTCTTTATCATCATTTTATCACTTGGAATATTACTCATCTTTCCCTTGTTTCTTGTTGTGCAAACTAGAGTGAAAATAGACATTTTTCTAAAATTTTGTTGATGTTATAGCCATATAGACGACAACACGACATGCTGGCGTCCTGGACAACATTGCTCAAACTCTAATATCAGGTTCTTTGTTTTCTATAATTTCCATTTCTATATCTAGTTTATCATTTCAACACTTTTTTCAATCACATTCACTATTTTATTAATGTAACGTACTGTGAAAGTTAAGAGTAACTTAATCTTTTCATTACAATATGTAGATTGACTACACAATTATATTGTTTTTAATAATAGATTTATAATTTAGAGTGCAAAATGATATGGTTTTTAGTATATTTCTAATATGGAATGACCAATAATGCAAAGCTTGACAGGCCCTACTATTAAAGCCTTCCGTACTCCATGGGCATAGGTTCAACTCCAAATGGGGCTATAGAACAAAGTTGATGACATCTTACTAGACAAATGCCAAAGATTGCTACTACAATGTAAACACAAAAGGTCCATCAACATAGATGGCTCAATTCATTGGGAAAATATTGATCATTCCCAATTGGACCGCCACTTAAGAACTAGACTAAGAAGCACAAGAACGGGCCATATAGAACCTTGTGTCTGAGAGTTTCGAATTTTTTGGCATGTAAAATTAATGGGTTTCTCTCACTTGTTATGTTGACCATGTCTATAAAGGCCACAAAAATGCAACCTTTTCTCTATGTACATGAACATGAATTTTTATAAGCCTAAGAATCACAAGAACAGGCCAAATAGAACTTTCATTTGTCTAGGGTGTTCAACTTTTTTCGCATATAAAATTTGCATTTGCTTATATTGTCAATGGCAATCTGCATTTTTCACAACATCCACATGAAAATGTATACCCAATGTCTTTTGTTTTATTCATTTGCAAGCACGATGGCAACTGTTTTTTATTTGAAACAAACTTAAAATGGAAAAAAATGTTAAAAATCAAAACAACTATTTTTCTTTTTTAGAAAATGTAAAAATTGTTTTTTTCTTTCATTTCCGCTTGTGATTATTACATAGCTTTCATCTGATATGCTTCAATTGTTATCACAAGTTGGAGGCAAAGGTGGACCATTGAATATTAGTACAATTAAATCATAGATTTAAGACCTCAAGGATTTTCTTCTTCACTTTACTCAGTTACAAAATTAATATAACTAGCATACTTATCTTTAGAAAAATCTATGTAAAAGACGCTGAGAGATATCATTTTTGAGGTGCCTATTCCCACTTTAATCACAAATCTAGTCAAAAGTAGGCACCTCCAAAATGATAACTCTTTGCATCTTTTACATAGATTTTTCTAAAGATAGGTATGCTAGTTTATTTTACTTTAGAACTATTTTCTTTATCAAATATATACATTGCACACATGACAAACCTAAATTTTTTTCCTACTTTTTTTTTTATCTCATTCTATATTATTTTCATTGTTTTTCCCCTCTACCTACATGGGCCACAACATGGTGAATCAAGGTAAATATGAGCAAGTAATAGTAAATTTTATTTATTTAGTTATCTTCTTCTATATTATTTTCATTGTTTTTCCTAATAGTAAACCAATGTAAATAAAATAAAATAAAAAACCTAACTTATAATTGTAACAAAAAAATATACTCTCATTTTCCTCACCACCACCTTAAGTCTTTTTCCTATTTTTTCCACCTGCCTTTACATTCTTTTCATCATTTATAAAATATATAAATAATAAAATAATCAAACTACAAAATTAACCATATTTTTTTATGGAGGCGAATAGCAATAGTGTTCTCATGTCGCACGGCATCCAACCCACTAGTTTGAATGGCATGGATGCGATCAAGGCTCACACGTTGAATGGAGGCCCCTCGGCCAATGGTATGAAGGACGTTGGGCTAATCATTCAAGATCTTTGCGTTATTTTCCCCGGTTTCAATGCGGGTTTAGGCACTTGCTTTTTGGCACCTGCAGAGGATTTGTCTATGTGAGTTGAGTGCTCTTCTCAAGGAACAACAACATTCCACCTCACACAAATTTTAATGGGTCGATTGCTTCTGGGTGGAGAGCTCCTGGACGCCCTCAGAAGACATTCTTTGAGGCTGTGAATAGTTCGGAAGCTCAAGCCTGCCCATCATGAAAAGGGGTCTTTCAGCCATTTCCATGTGATTGATCGTCCTCAATGGTGGTGTGTGGCTTTGAAGTATTAGAAAATGAGGAGTTTTATCGTAATCAAAGAGTAATATGCAGATTCAATGGATTATGGCCCTCTTCCTGATCTTCACAAATGGGTCATGGAGTCATGGAAGTCATTTGTTGACAAAAAGATCGAGCTCTTCCCCAATGCACGAGGTTTCTTCATTGTGACTTTCACTTCTTTAGAGCAGCAAGACTTAGTGCTCGATGGTAGGGTTTGGATGTGGGGTGAGCATTCACTATTCATCAGACCCTAGACCCTTTCCTTCAATCCTCTCACTGAGCCGCTTAATATCAGACCAATATGGATTCGATTCCCGAATCTTCCTCTCCAGTTTTGGGAGGATTCATGCTATGATGGCATCAGTAATGCTATCGGTCGCTACCTTAAGGTAGATTCTACTACCTCATTTATGGGACACTCTATGGTTGCTCGCATCTTAGTGGATATTGACATCTCCAAACCCCTACATGGAGATGTTTTGTTGGTAGGGGAAAGGCCTTGGAAGCAATTGTTGGACTATGAGAGTCTCCCCTTCAGATGCAGACGTTGTTTTACTATTGGTCATTTGGCCTCTGGGTGTCCTCTCGTGTCGCAAGGGCACTGCAACTTGGTGGAAGTATGCTCTCCTTGATCACTTGATTATCAGTGCTTCCTAGGAGGATGGTTCCTCCCAGAGGGAAGAATCCTCTCAAGAAAATGAGCACCCTCAGGAGTATATTCCCCTTGAGGTACCTAAGGAGGTGATGGCAGTTGAGGCTACAGCGAACCCCACGACTGCTCTGGATTCTCTTGATAGACTCTTGGCTCCTTTGTCAGCTCCTTCTGCTTTGGGCCAGATTGCTACTTCATCAATTCCAATTATATCTTCGGATATACCTACTTATGGTTCACTTCTCTACATGAGAAACCTATGGCTGCAATGTCTACTAAGGATCCCTTCATCTCACCTCGCTTTGAGGATTTAGACTCAGAGGTTTCCTAAACAATGGTTCAACATAGAAAAAAAGGACTCCAAATTTGTTGTTGCTTTACACCCTAGGGTCAAGGGAGTTAGATTTGCTAGCTCGAGATCTGATGTAGTTTAGATCGCTTGTTTGGTTGTCCTACATCAGAGTTGTGTTTGTGTTGTTTTTATGTTGTTATTGGCTTGTTTGTGGCCAATTTTGTTTTGTCCTGGAGGCTTGTTGTAAAGGGTTCAATGCCCTGATTTGCTACTTATCTTAATCAAAAATAATAATCAAACTACTTAATTAATTAAATTTTAAAATATAAATATAATTAATAAAATCATAAAATTTAAGAGCTATTATTATTTAATTAAGACTTATTTTATTTATTAAAAGTTATTTTATTTTATTTACTTTGTGTGTTTATCTGAATCAAAAATAATAACCAAACTACTTAATTAATTAAATTTAAAAATGTAAATATAATTAATAAAATCATAAAATTTAAGATCTATTATTATTTAATTAAGACTTATTTTATTTATTAAAAGTTATTTTATTTTATTTACTTTGTATTTTTTTTTTTATCATTGAACGTTTTTGACCAAATCTATGAACCGGTGAGGCCACAACACGAGGGTCCTCATCCCCAAGCATGAACACTTAATAATTTGAACATATCAACATTAGAAGCCAACTATGGAAGACCAAGAGTAACAACTTAGAATTCCACTAACTATGGAAGACCAAGAGTCACAACTTAGATTTCCACATTAGATGTCCCTATGGGGATTTGAACTTGGGTCTCCTTAACAAGAACCCACTGTTTCAACCAATTAACCAATTAAGCTCAATTAAGCTCAACCCCTTGGACTTTACTTTGTGTTATTTTATTTTAAAACTATTTAAGAATTACTTTATAGTTTTTTTGTTTGTTTTTTAATATATGTGGGTCTATTATTACTTAACACTTATTTTGTTTAATAAGAATTATTTTATTTTATGTTATGTTATTTTACTTTAGAATTATTTTATAGTTTTAATTTTTTTAAACATGTGGGTTATATTTTTGTTTTTGTTTAACATATTTTTTGTTAACAGGCTCACGCCATTACACTCCACCCTTTACTGCCATTGTAGTTACACCTCTTGATATAATTACACATACAACCAATTTAGAATGTTGTGTGCATAATATGCATTAGAGAGAAATGTCAATCTTTTTAATATTTTGTGTCTTCCCTATAGAAATGTCATCTTTTTAACTCTCTGTAGCAAACCCCATGACTACTCTAGATTCTCCTAATAGACTCTCGGCTCCATTCTCAGCGCCTCATTTGGGCAAGATTGCTACTTCATCAATTCCAATTATATCTTCGAATATACCTACTTCTAGTTCGCTTCTCTGCGTGAGAAACCTATGGCTGCAACATCTACTGAGGATCCCTTCATCTCGCCTCGCTTTGAGGATTTAGACTCGTACCTACTTCTGGTTCGCTTCTCTGCGTGAGAAACCTATGGCTGCAACATCTACTGAGGATCCCTTCATCTCGTCTCACTTTGAGGATTTAGACTCGTAGGTTTCCTAAACAGTGGTTCAACATAGAAAAAAGACTCCCCAAATTTGTTGTTGTTTTACGCCCTAGGGTCAAGGTTGTTAGATTTGCTAGCTCAAGATCTGATGTAGTTTAGATCACTTGTTTGGTTGTCTTACAACAAGGTTGTGTTTGTGTGTTGTTTTTATTTTGTTGTTGCCCTGTTTGTGGCCAATTTTGTTGTAAAGGGTTCAACACCCTAATTTGCCGCTTATCTTAATCAAAGATAATAATCAAACTACTTAATTAATTAAATTTAAAAATATAAATATAATTAATAAAATCATAAAATTTAAGAGCTATTATTATTTCATTAAGACTTATCTTATTTATTAAAAGTTATTTTATTTTATTTACTATTTTTTTTTTTATCATTAAACATTTTTAACTAAATCTATGAATGGTGAGGCCACAACACAAAGGTCCTCATCCCTAAGCATGATTACTTAGTAATTTGAAAACATCCACATTAGAAGCCAACTATGGAAGACCAAGAGTCACAACTTAGAATTCCACTAACTATGGAAGACCAAGAGTCACAACTTAGAATTCCACATTAGATGTCCCTATGGGGATTTGAACTTGGGTTTTCTCAACAAGAACCCAATGTTTCAACCAATTAAGCTCAACCCCTTTAACTTTACTTTGTGTTATTTTACTTTAAAACTATTTAAGAATTACTTTATAGTTTTTTTTTTTTTTAAATATATGTGGGTATGTTATTACTTAGAACTTATTTTATTTAATAAGAATTATTTTATTTTATTTTATGTTATGTTATTTTACTTTAAAATTATTTTAAAATTATTTTATAGTTTTAATTTCTTTAAATATGTGGGCTATATTTTTGATTTTGTTAACATAATTTTTGTTAACAGGGTCACGCCATTAACCTCCACCCTTTGCTGCCATTATAGTTACGCCTCTCAATATAATTACAAATACAACGAATTTATAATGTTGTGTGTGCATAATATGCATTAGAGAGAAATATCAAAGAAATGTCAATCTTTTTAATATTTTGTGCCTTTTCCCTATAGAAATGTTATCTTTTTAGTAAAGAAAGTCATTCTCTTCGTGAAGATGGGTAGCTTTCAATTCATTGTAATCCAACACATGCACTTCTTGAGACTCAAGTAAATATTCACCCCCTTCCTACGACTTCACAAGGGGAGCATTTGAAGCATGCTCAATTCAATTGGATTCACTACAGTCCTGTTGCTGAGCCCATAGCAGGCATTGGACACTAAGATATTCCAAAAATTATCCAACCTCTGACCCATGGCATCTCAATGACGTCACTGTGATCCACTTTATAAACAACAATCCAGCTTCTGACCTAGGCATCTCAATGACGTCACTGTGATCCACTTTATAAACAAATAATGCAGCTTCTGACCTATGACATCTCAATGATGTCACTGTGATCCACTTTATCAACAAATAATCCAGCTTCTGACCTATGGCATCATCTATTACACACTGCTGTCACTGCCTCTTTTTAACACATTCTGAGAGAGAATGTACTGGATTCTTGATTGATAATGCCCGACACGGCTGCATTATTTGATTGTAGTGAATGAACCACAGCTCAAACCTAAAGATCCTCTAATTCAATAATAAACGAATTAGTTTTGCTTGACGGTATATCCACAGTAAAATTGCGAGCTGTATAACCATCAGATTCAGACATATACAGCTTAAATGAATCTGCTAAGTTACTTTTCCATAAAGACGATTTACAAAGTTTCTCGTACACATCATACCTTACAGCTCTGAGTCCCATTTTAGTTATTTCTTCTATAGGCTTAGATTTTGCAAACCCTGAAATGTTAGTTCCAGATTCCACGTCTTGAAGAAAAATCTCTGCATAACGTGATTTCTTGAACCTAATACATGCACAGCTTTCATCAACTAGCTGTACTTTAACACCTTTTTCACATATTTTGTGTATGTTGCACAACATTTCCAAGAGAATCCTAGATGAAGATCCAATCTTAAATCCCCAAATAAAAATCATATTTGAGGTTTTTAAATAAGAATTTCCCACTAGCTTGACAACTTCCCCTTCATTTTTTGATTTGTTAAGACCTGTGCCACTCGGGTAAAGAATATCAGCATAGTTTGCCAAGGCCTCTAACCATCCATCAGTTGTCCCATTTGATGAATTGATTTTCAATAGTCGGCAAACTTTAGCAAACAAATAAGTTAACCTTAGGACAGTATATCCATGACTTTCAGGGCCCCTGTACCCATAACTGCATAGAAAAAAAATGCTGTTAAGGCAATAGAGTGTCATGAGTGGTCTTGATAATTCATAAAATTTATCTAAATCATCATCAGAATAAACACAGATCACAGAAGCTAGGAAATGGTTTTGCTTTGATATGTCTCTTCAACAAGGATGATACAGTTTAAGTACATTAGGTTTGTTACTACAGTAACAACTATTTGATATGTCACAGAGAGGGAGAGACAATACCCCTTAAATTCAAGGGGAACTTCCAGATTCATAGGCAGAAAGAACTGCCTGTTCAAGTGCAAAAGAGCAGCTTGTAAGTTTTTTGCTTTCTTCATGGGAGGTAGCTCCTTGGAATAAGCTTCTTTCAACAGGTAACCAACATCTAGCAAGTGAGGGAACATGCCATGGAGAGAGTATAAAAACTCCTTCACAGTAGCTGGCAAGGGTGCGATGAAGTTTGAATAAATGATAGCCAAATCTGCAACAAAAGGCACAGGTAAAAAACAATCCATACTATTCTAAAGTTCTAAACTAATAACAAATCAGATAAAAACCATCCGAGTATTGAATTACTATCAAACATATAAATGCTTTTATCAAACTACCAGTTAGGCAGTAGTAGCCAACAATGGTTTTTCTTGAGTTGATAATAGCATCTACAACATCCCGAATACCCGAAGCCTGTTTCCTCTGGTGTTCTTCTTGATGTTGCAATTCACTCTTCAAGTAAGAAATTAAATGTCAGAATGTGTCTCGAACTAAAGCTTGAAATCCATCCCCAAAAATAACAATCTTAACTTACTGGCTAGAAAAAGTTGAATGCCAAGCTTGCTTGTACCAGAAGATGATGTTTGTCCTCTTCAGAACTTGTGAAAACCACTTTCAATTCTTTTTCTGTACCAACTCCATTGGAGCTAGCAAGTGGAACAAGATTTTTGGTAAACTCTCTCAATACCTGCAACAAATAAAATTCATATCTAAAGCTGCTTCAAGAGAGTAACACGTGCATAACATTATAAGTGTTCCATGATGAACTCCCATCATTATGCATTTCAGACAGGTTCAAACAAAATCCCCAACAAATAAGTCAAAAATGCATAGAAAAGATAGAATGAGGCAAATTATAGAGATTTTGCTGGAACTTTGACTCAATATAGGCAGCATGAATTCACATAAACGGAAAACATCAAGTGAACGAAAAGCAAGAATATAAACACCCACTTCAAAACATGAAGACCTAACCAAAGTCTCATCCAGATGAAAAGGAACAGTTAACAAAATTTCTGTTGAGAAACACAACCAAGTGGCATAAGATAAACCATAGAAGCAGAAATCGCCAGAAAATCACGAATCACCAAGTTAGGCGATTTTTTACCCAAAAAAATCAGGGTTTTTAATATAAATCATGCTCATCAGGGCGTCTAGGGTTTTCATTTCGTTTAAAGCCAGTTTACTGCAAATATAGCCCATATTTAAACTTTCTCAAACGATTTTTGCCCAGCGTGAGAATAACTGACAAGTTCAGAAAATCTTCCAGCGTGAATTTTTTTACGGCGTGAGAACCACCTAAGAGTTCAGAAAATTTTCCAGCGCAAATTTTTTAGTTCAGGAAATTTTCCGGCATGATCTTTTTTACCGCGTGAGACAATTTTCGCAGCACTATAATGCTCGCGTATAAAAGCCTATCGGCTGTATAAATATTAAATATAATTTATAATAATTATACTATATTAAAGTAAAAATATTAAAATATAATTTATAATATTATAATATATTAATTGTAATGTCCCTTTTTCTGTGGATATCTTGAATCTGTCTTAGCTCTCAATCTCCAACAAACAATGAGTAGAAGATGTCCTGCAAAACACATTAGCAAATCATCCTAGACTCGATGAAGGACTATTTGATCCCTCACATCTATGATACCGGTTCGCCTAGGGTTTCTGCAGGGTCCCGGTCCGATTCGTACCGGATCCGGATCCGGGTTCAGTTCAGGTAGGGATTCCTCCAGGGTTCGCCAAAACGCCCGTGGGTTCGTCACAGACGAACCCGGGCGAACCCACCACGTTTTCTAGCAAAATTTTAAAAATTTCCCTACGAATCTGCATTAGTTTGGAGGCGGAATACAAGCGAAAGTTCGCACTTGGTGCCTTTCTCTGGCCTGATCAGTGCGTCTGACGAAGGACGAAGGATTCGCACTATGGTTCAAGTAATACGCGGATAGGAGAAATGGTTCAAGGAATATGCGGATAGGAAGAACCGAGGAGTAAAGAAAAATTCTGGTGTGAATTTTGGATAGGAAGAACCGAGGAGTTCAGAAAAAAAATTTGTATGAATTTTTTTTTGGCGTGAGACTATTATTTTAAAAGCCTTTCTTCAGGCCTGAGACAATTATATATTAGTATTTAGATATTTATTATTAATATTAATATATTTTTATTTCTATATATAAACGATTTATATTTATATTAATATATTTGTATTTATGTATTTTTATATTTTTTATATACCAATATTTAAATATATATAATAGTCTATATTGTTATATAATTATATTTATATTTAAATTAATATATTTGTATAATTATATATATAACAATAGTCTATATATTAATTTAAATATAAATATATTGTCTATTAATATAAATATATAGTCTATTAATTTAAATTTAAATTTAAATATATAGTCTATTGTATATTGTTATATAATTATATTTATATTTTTTATATAACAATATTTGTTATATGTATATTTTTATATAAATATTATAATTTATAAATATATTGTTTATATGTATATAATATTTTTTATATATAATATTTAAATATCTACATAATATATTTATAAATTATAATATATATAAATGGATATTAGATATTTATAAATTATGGATTTAATATATAAATGGGTATTAAATATATGTATATTTAATTACTATTGGGAAATATGTATATATTTTTAATTTTTATATGTTTTTGTATGGACGAACCCAAAACGAACCCACACCAAAAAAAAAAAAATTGACCGAACCCGCGAACCCGAACCGGAACCCGTACCAGAACCGGTAACTTAGCCTCATATTGGTAGAGAAGACAATAAGAGAGATGAACAATGCCTTGATCCCTCTCTACTAGAGTGTGAACATTTTTTGCGAGATGCTACTAAAGAACAAGCTCAGTGTCACATGCATGAGTGATATAGACACGAAGGCTAGTTACCTTATGAAGATCACTGAGCTTCGAGATCAACTTGCTACTATCGGTGTGAAGGTGGCAAATGATGAGTTGGTGCCCATAGCTATAAATGGGTTCTCTCCATCTTGGGATCTGTTTGTTCGAGGTGTCTACATTCATGACAAGCTTCCCACCTTTGAGAAGCTTTGGGACGATTTCATCCAAGAGGAGACCATACTGGAGACTATTTCGAATAGAGCAGAAGAGAGTCAAAATTGAGCCCTCAGGAAGATGAAGAAAGTTTGTATGAAAGGAGGACCCGAGAAGGGTCATAAGGGCAAGGAGTAAGAATCAGATTCTTTGGACTGGGGGAAGAAACACTTGAGTCACATCAAGTGTTTCAAGTGCCACGAGATGGGCCACTGTGCATCTTGATGTCTTGAGAGGAAAAAAGCCAAGCATCAGCAGCAAGAGTTCATGGGGAGTACAAAAACTTCAGCAAGAGTAGATAAGTTAGCATCCAAACTTGAGACAACTTTCTCCATGATGTCATGTCTATCCACTAACGCCATTTCTGTAGGGTGGTATGTGGACAATGGAGCATCAAGACACATGACCTTCAATAAGAAGGCATTCAACAAACTTCAAGAACAAGCGGATGGCATACATGTGGAATTGGGCAATGATGTCACTTGTCCAGTGGCATTGACTTGTCAAACTTTACACAACGAGTTGAAGAAACAATGACAAAGGTTTCAAAAGCAATTGGCTCAACAAACCCCACTCACTAAGCCTGAAAACAAAGCTGGCAGCCACAGAAGAAGAAATAGTACTGCTCAAAACCAAAGCGTCTAATAGTACAAAAGCCCGTGATCAGATTTAGAAGAAACTCATGGAAGTTGTCCACGTGGTTAGAACCTCTAAGCAGCGTGAAGTCATAGCTACTCATCATTTGAAACAATGGACTGACGAGGATTATATGCTTCAGGCTGCCATTCAGCAAACTCCAACTCCACATTCTTCTATTTCAGCAGATGCTTAAGCACCACCAAGGTCATCTCCTTCCCTTGATGTTGAGTGAAATAATTCGTTTTGTTTCTAGTAGTCAACTGGAATCTGACTTTTCTTTTGGGGTGGATGATGTCATTCTCTTAATTTGTCATTGTTATGTTATGTTACTTACTATGATTGTGACCGACTTTGTGTTAATTACTTGTTGGCTTGTGGGTAGTTGCTAGGAATTGGCTGCTAGTGGTTGCCGACAGTTGTGTACTAACTGTCAACCATTGGGCACTTTATATATGTTTCTCCTAGTCGGGGAAGGTGTCTAATTTTATACATGGTCCTCCCTGGTCTACATTTTCATTGTACAAGCACTACATTGGAATAAAGTAATCAATGATCTTCATCTACAAATACTTAGTATGTTTTGTTATGTTCTATTTATATTGCAATTGGTAGTGTAATAGTTTTGCAGTGAGCAATGTCTCTATACACACCCTTTTAATGTAAATAAGTATCCACTTTGTAGATGGGCAATGTATTATTTTATGTTAATAGTTTCTATCTATTTTTTGAACAAAGATTTTTACAAGAAACATCTGCCAAATCTCTTCAATACATTTTCTGTATATCCAATAGATACAATGTAATTATTACCTTGGATGTGTCTCAAAATTATGGTTTCTTATCGAATTTATCAATCTATTTCATTATGATATATATTTTGTTCGAGGGGATTAATAGAAGCATGAATCTTCTTTGGAATTTGATGAATAAGACAAGTGCTTCCTCTAGGCAACTCTAAAATCTTTACAATAAAATCTCTAACCAATCATAAATCCGGGCTAAATTTAAGGAAAAGAGGAACATGAGAAGAGTAAATTAATTTGCCAATAACAAACACTACTTGGTTATATGGATAGGATAACTTTGTTTCAGGATGGAAATGCATGTTATAATAAATGCAGCCTAACCTCGAGAATCAACTGCACTTGGTGACTGCTGGCAGCATCGATTCTCAAACAAGGTCTTGTGCCGAAGATTTCATTGTTCACACCTATCGTCTCAATAGAAGATACCACTCCGCCTGCAATAAGACATACACTAACATCAATAACCAACTCACTTTAGAAGCATATACCATCAGCAAAAATGAAAACTCTGAAATCCGCACCTTCAGATGCATTGCTTGAGGTTAAACAAGCATTTCTCCAATGCTGCAACTGAAATCTAATCCTTTCCATGAAAATCATATCAGCAGTAGACTTATTTTGAAATGATGAGGCAGGATAAGTTTCAAACATCCTTGTACTCCCATACTGCTGCATTAAAGAAGCCTCTTGTGCCCTTGATAAATATGAAATGCCTATGAGAACAACAAAAATATAACATCTAATCGACTTAGGCCTTCGCATATGATATTCCCTATGTGGATTATTCATTGGAACATATTTAAACTTTAAAAAGCATAAAAGACAAAGAAATATATTTTTGCTTTGAACTCACCTTCATATACACAGGAATTGAAATCAAAACCTTTTTGGGCCATAGAACTTATTGATGATATTTGACACAAAAAACTGTAAGAAGGCATGCCAACCCTCAGCTCATCACATGGAAATAAATGAAAATTATACCTGCCACAAAACAAACATTTACAATCATGAATTGCTTTAGTCTTTAGACCATCACCATTGCAAAAGATTTTGTTGGAAGGATTGTCTATAGTAGCTATTCTTAAGCCAAACAAGAATAAATTCAAATTTGCTAATTTAAACTATGAATAAACAATAAGTATAGTTGAGAAAATTTATGATATTCAAAATTATAGGTGAGTTAAAAATAAATGTGTATTAAGACAATAATTTATGACAAAGTGTTCTTCCCCTCTAACAATGAAGCAAAGGCATAGCTGTGAGGCACCTTTTGAGGGGATAGACATACATTAATCCTCTATATAGTGAAGGAAAAAGAACAACTCAGGGTTCAAATTACATATTTGCATGCCTGACTGAAATTAACACCTTATAGTACCAATGCTGATGGCAAGGCACAAACAACAAGACATGTTGAAGATATACGATCTTCCATTGGAAGCAGTTATGCCAGTGATTTTGCTAAACTCGTTCTTATAACATTCAAAATGAAATTATTGTTTCTATATGCTTAATTTGAAGTATGGCCAGGGAAATTCTGCATAAGACAGAAGTAAACATTCTTGATTATAGAAATGGGTTATGAAGCTTGATCAACAATATTTAATTTTTAATTACACAATGTTTGTGATCCATTCTTGAGATGTTAATTCAGAGAATTGTGTAGCAAGAAGTTAAGAAATAGACATCTCAATCTCCAAGCCCTAGTTTTGATCCATGTATAGACTCTCATAGCTATTGACATGTTCACTATATTCATGACAATAACACCATATTGCTTCATAATATTTGGTTTCTCCCTAATAGCAACTTCTTCAAAGAGTTCATTCAGATTAGGTTTATATCATTATATGTTTCAACTTTTTATGCTGGGTAATTAATTATTATTTTCAAGATCTCATATGTCTTCTCATACTCATCTTCTTCTATATTAACAGAACATTATAATTTCTCTTTCATATTCTCCTTCTCGCTTAATAAATACCTTTGATGGCATAAAATGTAAGTAGTAATTTCCAGAATATTTTTTAAGTTTGGCTAAATGAAATTGCATGGAAACACAACCCATACTATACCACCATACTAGTTTGTTGGGTTTAGATCTAGCAGTAAGTTGGTTCCTTATCCGTGCAATTGCCTAGGTTTAAATCCCAAAAGACAATACCAGTGATAATGCATCAATTTTAAGTGTAATTTGTAAATCTGTATTTGAAGATCCCTCTAAAAGCAATTCATTAAAGGGTTTTCAATCTCACATGCATGTGCACACACAGCTTTGCTAAACAGTTCAATATCCCACTAACTAAATAATTGGTTGGTGGGTGTTCAAATCTCATAGAGGATTTAGGGTTTTGTTGTAAAGGCTTAATCATAAGACACCTGGCACAAATCAAATTCAATCAAATCAACAAAATTAAAACATTTACAACAAAATTTTACCCTGCCATTCCACTTCCCTTACCCCCAATGATGGGGTTGGAAACCAGAATGCCACAGCTTTTATGTAAATTCCTTCTCTAAAAGGCCAAGTTGAAAATCAATACTAACGATGCATCTAAAGGCAACTTAACTTGGCTTCTTTAGGAGGACCATGTCAAGATCTTATGGGGGAGCTTCACTCCTGTTATGACAAAATCCTAGGTACTCTAACTAATAATTTAGCAAGGGCTTGGGGGATGAAGCATTGTCTCCATGAGACAAAGAGGAAAAGTGTTGGATGATACTCTATCGTTGATGGCCTCCCAAATATTTCGGTCTAGATTATCTAATGATCAAGAAAGCGAACCCAAGAATTGGTGGATGGCTCCAACTTCAGCTCATTGTGACATCCTTTGATATAATCCAAATCTACCACATCAAACATGGTAGGAATATGGTAGCAATGTTTTTGCCAAAAACAATCCTCCTAGGACTCTCCACTCTAGTGCTAAGGAGGCTCAAAAATACAAACATTATAGGAAGGAAGGAATTCACAAGACTTATTTCTTTGGATAAAACTATCGTCCACAAAGAGGGTTAATAGATCAGGGGAAATGAGCTCCTTTATTTATTTCCTTTCAATCCTTGTTTTAATCATTCTTGATTTTAACATCTAAGTGGGTTCCTATAAGATTTATATGTTGGTATATAAGCATCATAGGAATCTAAATTTCTCGTTTTAAATGCATTTCAATCCCCTTCCACGATACAACCACCCTTCACAATAGTGGTCTCAATTTCTGTAAAGCATTTGGCCCTTCATTTTCATTTTCATGTGCTTTATTTCACCCACTGGAGCATCAGGGCAACAATTCTTTGAATTTTGTGTAAAGATACTAAATACATATGAATGACAGTTGTCAATCTTTCCATGCTTTGCGCTTCAATTTGGAGGTTTGATTACTTGCCACTACTTTTTCCTACTTCAAGCTTCAATTTGGAGGTTTGATTACTCGTCTACATTTATAATTTACTGCATACCTACTTAACTTTTCCTCTTACCATGGGTAGGATTGGTGGTAAAGAAGTTGAAATTGGCTCCTATTGGAAAAAAAACACTGGTTTTCCAACTAAGAGACAAAACAGAAGTGGGGATTCATGTGGATGGTTAGTATGAGCCACAACAAAATGGCCTTCTCAAATGTGAGGATGTGAGAAACGCACAGTTGGACATGAGCAATTAAAAAAAATTATCATAAAAGCAAACATCTAGTGGCTAATGATAGAGGATCCTATAACTATGGAAGACAAGAAATACAGTTACAAATTTGTTGTTACAATTGATTATGTTGCAAAACAAGCGGTGTTATGTCACCTCCAGAAAATGGTGGAAAAGGAAGGTACTAATAAATCCAAAACCCTAAGGGTGCTCAATAAGGTTATGCATCAATAACCATTATGTTGTTTTCAACTTCCAACATAATAGTAGTTGTAGGAAAGTTAGTTTTACTGCTAGGAATGTTAATAAGGGATGTTATTTGTTCATCCATTAAGGATGCATTCGTCTATTACAATGTATATAGAGAGAAAGAGAATGGCACTTGTTCATCCATTAAGGATGGTACTTGTTCATATACATAGAATGGAAAGTATATGAAAGATGTTTTCTTCTATTACAAGCTTACAAGCACCAAGGTTGGGAGTGCAAAGCCATGAAGAACAAAACCATCCAAGAGCAAGTATGATCGATCAATGCTACCTGATGAAAATCAGATGGTGCGATCGAAAGTCTCAAATATATAGTTCTCACTATTAAAAATGATCATAACAGCTTCTAGAAACTTAGGCATGAATGAAGAATATAACCATTGGGAGAACACTCAACCATCACAAGACCGACATCAAGGTCAAGCGCTCAAACAATAATGTCCTCACCTTAACATGACTACACTCTTGAGGTTGAGGATAGGACCTTGTTTCAAATTTCAGGAGAATATTGACATTTGGTCATTTATGCACTAGACATTTCTAGTTGCTCTCATTATTAACCTCCTCAGACCTGCATATTTGGAATGCAAATGAGTTAAGAGGTATCCAGCATCTCTAACTGAGAAACACACCAGCAAACTAACAGGTCTCCTTAGGGATGAGCAGATTCAAGATTGGATGGTGGAGCATCTGTGTCATTAGGATTGGCCAGAGGAGGCGAAATAAAATGCAAAGGATGCAGCATGCACAGTAGATTTTCCATATGCTGAAGCTGTTCCCATTTTGAAATCTGATAGTAAATCTATGTCCAAGAAATCTCAAGTGTTGCGAATGGAACACCAAACATAAATGCTTGAAAAGCCTTGCAGAATTGACTTGATCTCACTGTTACTGGAGGCAATAGTTGAAAAGAATCCTGAGATGGGATTGCAGTTTTCATCCCCCTCTGAGACTGGATTGGAGTGAAAAAAATCAGAAGAAGGATAAAGCAAGAATGAAGACTCCACTTCAGATGACACTCGGATCCTTCAAGGATAAGAGGAAGGCTTCCCCTGTGGAATTGAAGCTTGCCTGGACAACTAGGTTGTGCTGTGTTTAGGATTGTTTAAGCTTGGACGTCCCAGCTTTGCTGGGTGGCATTTGTTCATAAATTTTTTGATTTCTGTCACCATTAGTGAGTGACTTCACAGTTGAAATTATATCAATTTCTTTTTTTAGTAGTTAATATTGAAGGGAGAGGATCCTAACCCCTCACTTTACACATCAAAAAAATGGTGCATGTCCAGTATAAACAAACAAAACCCTTGTAGCTATGTTTCACTTCCAACAAGGCCTACTGTCAACCCTCATTCTTAGAAGTATACATATGTAATCCAATAGCCCTCTCTACAACCTATCTTTGAAAACCTAACCAAAAAAAAATCAAAAACTCTACATCTAATTTTTGAAAAGTTTGTCAAGTACTTTCCAAATGGCAAAACAAATGAATAAATATCAGACAATATTCTTCAATTGCCCTTGTCTCCAATGTTTATAGACTACAATCACTAGCAATATTAAAATTTAATGTAATTATTAACATATTGTTAAGTTAAAAAATAAATGATCTCCTTCTGTCATGGGATTCTCTTTTTTCTTATCCTCTCAGATTTAGAAATTTATCCCTTGTTTTTTGGTTTTTTCCTTTTCTTCATCCTAATTGGATTTGGAAACTATGTGGCTATATAGTGTATCTCTTTCCTTCCATATGAATCAATTAATTTTGATCTCATTCAAAAAAAAGAAAAGTTACTCAAATAGATAATGGAATTGGTCATACTAAGCCAAATTGATTTAAACCAAATAATAACTGCACGCCCTTGGTGTTAAACACCTAAATTTCGATGGTGCCCTCCACTGTAATCAAGGTCCAGCAAGGGCTGGTGGCTTTATTCAATGCCCCTTAAGGTCCTATACTAACACTTTCAGATGGTCCTTAAACCTGCACTTTGGGAGAATTTGGAGGATATTGTTTAAGAAAAGGCTCTAGCCTCTTTGCCTTTTAAACACTTAACCCTCATGTCACACCATCCTATTATTTGAAATCTTGTGATATATAATCCTATTTGCGCAGAATACTAACATGTTCAGCCTCACGTCAGTACATGTCTTTAAGTGCCTTATTAACTGCATATATAATGGTGCATGATATTATCCTATTTCACTCCCAAGCTTTGGAAATCAGGCTTCTATAATCACCTCTCTCTACCTCCATTCCCACCACTTTAGCTCATTATTTAATATTTATTTTGAAGTTTTTGTTGTCTGCAGAGAAATTTGTTTGTTTGCAGAATGGAAGGAACACTGGGAATCTCCATGCATGGTCTTCATGAGGCATTTAACATATTTGATGCAACAGCACTGGTATTTTTCCATTTTGTATTGGGAGAGGAGCAGCTTGTGATCAAACACCCAATTAAAAAGTTGCAATTTCCCCGAATCAACACTTAAGAGACTCTGAAACCTACGGCCTGCTGATTCACATTTTCTTTTCTATAGACAGGCCTGATGGGAAGGAGGTGGAGCCGAGCACGTCAAATATTGTGGTCCTTCCTAAAGATAGGGCGTGGCTTATTAATACATAGATGAAAGTTGTGGAGACTGAAGTGGTGGATCTGATTGTGGTCCATCTCTCTCTCTCTCTCTCTCTCTCTCTCTCTCTCTCTGATATGGGATCGCCCAATGAACATAATAGCAGCACTATAGAAGGCACGAGCCAAGGCATCACTTGCTGAAATGATGCCTCCAGTCCCTGCTCAGGAGCTGGAGGAACAACAGAAGACACAAGCCAAGGCATCACTTGCAGAAACGATGTCTCCAGTCTCTGCTCGGAAGCTGGAGGAACCACAGAAGACACACGCCAAGGCATCACTTGCAGGAACGATGTCTCCGGTCTCTGCTCAGAAGCTGGTGGAGTTGCGGGCCATGGACAAAACTCTGGCAGCTACTGGTGGAAAGTTGGAAACAGGGACCCTTCAGGCTTCTAAGTTATGTGGCTTCTGGATGCTTACTTGTTCTGAGTTGCAAGGTGGCAATCTTTGGTCGTAGGTGTCTAAAATATTTTCTTATGAAGTTCATAGTTTTTTTGGTCTTGTGTTAGAAGGCAAGTTACCTATCTGTGCTATTTAAATGCCATTGTTCTCTGTTGTTTAGTTTTGATGCTCATGGACAGGAACGGGTTCAAATGACTCTGTAAAAGCCCGTATTTGAATACATGTTCAAGCTGATATTTTCACAAAGCATGCCTCTTGGAGGTATGCTGGGATTCTCTAACACCGAGCTACCAGTGTTCTCTACATTGTGGCAACTATGCCAAAGGTGGTACCATTGTCCTCTACCTCGTGACAACTATGCGAAAGGTCACTCAAACCTAGGCCCTCCTGGGGTATACTGGGTATCTCTACCAGTGAGCTACGGACCCTTTCCTGTCCAGAGAGTGCAGATTGCTCTTCCAACTAATTTGCCACTTAAAAAAATAAACAGAGAAAAGGAAAACAACAAAACTTACGGAAATGCAATGATCTTGGAATCACCCGACCACTTGAACGGGCATACCGTAAAATGCAGCAGCTGAAACCTCTCGGCACTGTCCTTTGCCTTATAATAAGCGCTCTCACAGGTGTCAAACCCTAATATTCTGCGCCAAGGGGCGGCATGAGAGCCCGTACATTGCACAGACACGGCAATAAAATCTGCATTTTGAATTTGGTCTTTCAGCTGTTCAACGGCAGGCCCTAGATTCGACCTCGTGACCTGCTTCACCCCCCATCTTTTGGTAGTGCACAGGCATCTCTTCTGCAGAAAACCAGAGGGCAGAAACCTCCAAGGTTGCATTGCAAGTCAATGAAGATTTTTGCAGATAGAATTTTTAGGGTTACAATTGGGGTTTTTGTGAAGTATGTGTTAAATGACATTAAGCGCTGGAACTTTTCTTAAATCTGTGGGGTGGCACCCCACAGGTAAATTTGGTCAGCAGGTTATTCAATACCAATTTTTAATTTAATAAAAAAAATTATTATTATTATTATTCGTACTAGTCCCACATCTTAAATGGGGGATATAGAATTTAATTATCTTAAATGTATTATTAGCCGATAGGCTTTTATATGTGAGCATTATAGTGCTCGGAATTATCTCACGCCGGAAAATTTTCTTTACTCTCCGGTTGTTCCTATTGGCGTGTTCCTTGAACCTCCTATGGGTGCAAGTGCTAGTATATATGTATATATGAGTTCTCCAATACATGGTAGAATAGAATAGAAGGATGACTGATAAAAGAAGAAAGAAGAAAGAATAAGAATGTGTATCTTTCTTCTTGGATTTTGGATAATTAGTTGATAGGCTTTTATATGTGAGCATTATAGTGCTTGGAATTGTTTCATGCTGTAAAAACAAATCACGCCAGAAATTTTTTTTATAAACTCGTCAATTGCGTATTCCTTGAACCCCCTGTGGGTGCAAGTGCTAGTGTATTGTGATAAAGGATGTGCAAATGGTTATGAGTTATTAAATCTAATGTTTTGAACTTATGGAAAACCTACAATTTAAGATTGATTGTCTACTAATATAACTTAAGGCATATGCTTGGCAAGTTGAAACTGATGGATTGTTGAAGAATCGTGTTATGTATGTTTACACCTTGCACATGTGTAAGAAAGGTTCAAAATTCCAAGTGTGTCATAGACTTAGTGACAAATCTCATTTATCTTTAATTGACCTGCTTAAGATACCTCTGGGAACACCCTTTGCATTTAGTTGAGCCCAAAGCAAAAGAGAGATTACCCACTCTTGAGAATTGACCTCTCGCTGTCCATGTTTTGTTGATGAGTGTAATGTTTCCAACCAAATATTTATGTAAATATGCTCATATCTAAAATAATCAATTGATTTTTAATTTATAAATATAAAATGTGTTGAAATATGAAATATCCACAACATTTTTTTTTAACATATCTGCACTCAAATCCACCTAAAAACTAGACATACATTGTTAAGCTCAAACAACTAGTGTTGTTGTTGTTGTTGTTGTTGTTGTTGTCTTTTTTTTTTTTTTTTTTTTTTTTTCTTTTTTTCTTTTTTTCCCCTAAAGTCTAATTTTATACTCAAGTGAAATATCCAACAAACCATCTACAACATATTTTAGTCAATTTCTAATTATTGAGATCCCATGAAGGCGAGGTGAGAGCATATGATGAGGAAAACTTTTTTTTTTTTTTTTAAACCAGAGGTATCCCCTGCCCCGTTTGGGACATTGCGACTCCGCCCAGCGACCATTTTGAGGCGAGTGGAAGCAAGACTAATCCTCTGGAGGTTGTCGTGATGGCCTGCACACCCCAAACAGCCTTATATTACGAGCGGCGAGAATCGACCTCGGGACCTATATGGGAAGAACCCAAAGCCCTTAACCAACTACGCCACCCGTGCGGGCTAGGAAAACTAAATTTAACCATGCAGATTTGCACACGACATCAAACTAATGAACAATATTTACAAATATGAAACCAAAACACTAGAGTTATTCTATTATGATAAAATATATAGCAAAATTCTAATACACAACATAAATTACAGCACAACTAATAAAAATGAGAAATCACAAACTAGATTTGCAAACTAGTTATTTCTTGTTTCACAATACTTCCAAAATCCTCACAACTTTGACCCTTTAAGCACAAATGCAATCTCTGGACAAAATTACCTCAAGAAACCACAAGGGTTTTGTCCTCTAATCTTCAAATCCATGGGATTTCATTCTTAGATCCACTAGATGGACACAAGTGCTCAAACTATGACAAATTCGAGGTTTGTTTGATAAAATGACAAAAGATGAGAACTTGAGAAGTAGTATACCTTATATAAAAGTTGGGACACAAATTCCAATGGTCCAATATGCTCACAAATAATAAAATATTACAATATTCTCCCTACAAAATAAGCCCCATAAAGAGTTGACATAACCTCCTCTCGCACTCGACATATTTAGCTAGTAAAAAATGCTCTTCTTACATCCACTTACAATTATAAGAAATAATTATGAAGATGCTTCTCAAATTAAAAAAAATTGTAACTCCTCGCTAATTGTCTTGTCATAAAATATTCCTCCTCACAAAAATAGCTCCCACTTTGTCATAAAATCCAACTTATAACTCCTAAATAATAGTCTCCCATAAAAATTGTCATAAACCCATCATAGAATATGTCATAAGAGAAGATTCCAAATGAATTGGAGGTTACATTATCCCATCTCCGTGAATTCTCATGGCCCTCCTTGGGAAAAAGCTCAAAAATAATAATGTTTTATTAATTACATGGTCCTTTTTATCAAAATAAGAAATAATAATTAATTCGAGTCCAAGTAATTAATTTTAATGAATTTATTTCCCTAGATATTAAATTAATTAAAAATAGAACATTACAAGTCTGCCCTTCCCAAAATTGGTTGCCCTCAAGCAATGCAAATTCAAATATTCCATGATTATTGATTCTTCCCAAGTGGCATCCTTTGTAGATGAGTTCCTCCAACAATCCAAACACGCTATAATGTCTTTATTTTTCCTCTTCTTCACACTTGTATCAGTGATGACATCTAATACCTATATGAGTGGCACTCAATTGTTTGTGAACATTGAATCAATGCAAGTTAGTGCATCATAAAAACACAATATCATGAATCGAAACATACTAAGGGACATATGATAGGTGGTCTTGTAGCAATATTCTCCTGAGTGTAACCACCTAATCCATAATGATTTTTAATCTAGAACATAGTCTCCCAAGTATCCTTCAACCCACTTATTCGCTTTTTATGTTTGTCAAACTATTTGTGTGTGATAACAAGTACTGGAAGTGAATTTCGCACTAGTCAAGCAAAAAAATTTCTACTATAAAGAGCTAAGAAATCTACTACCCTTATCACTGATAATGTTTTTAGGTAACCCATGTTGCCTAAACACTTCTCTAAAAAATAAATATATCACATGATTTGCTTTGAATGTTGAAGGGATAGCAAAGAAGTGTACATGCTTATTAATTCTATCCATTACAACACAAATGCAATCATTACCATTTACTATACATGTGAAGACTCGAGATGAATTCAATGGTCACACTTTCCCATTTTTGTTCAAGAATAAGCAATGGTTGTGATAAATATATAGTCAAGGCATGCTCTACTTCATTGCAATAGCACGTAGTGTACTATCTGATATGCCTCAAAATACCTCCTAAAAATATTTCCAAGAAAATCTCCCTCTTGTTTGCCTACAAGTCATGTAGGATATTGGGTATCTAGCTAGTGATGTGCCATGTAACATTCTCAAAATTTTCTCCTTCATTTCGGATTCTAAAAATCTTTCATCTTTTACACCTCCTGTAATGTCCCCTTCCTAAGTCAGGACTTGATCATTGGGCTAGTCTATCATGCAGGTTCTTGTAGACTAGTGAGGTGGATAGGGGACCCATCATGACGTGGCTCAACCCAACTCAGACAACTTTTTAGAGTGATGTGATGGATTCCTTGTGGTGAGGAGTTGCCAGTTGGCCTTTTTCGGAGTGAGTTTGGGTCATTTGGCCAAACTTACTATTTATAGTATGGGCATGGGACTTTGAGCGAGTTAGTGCCAATGGTCTGAAAAATATGTTGATGCTCCATTGGTCAGTTCAACGGTACTACGGAGCAATAAGAAAACTGTTTGAATTAATAATTTAATAATAGACTTAATTAAGTTAAATTAAATATATAACTTAATTAGTTTGTTATTAAAGTGACTTTATTGTATTTGAGACTATATGAAATACTTATTTTGGGCGCCCAAGGACATAAGGAGAACAATAAAAAATTAAAAAATATTATAACTCCAAAATGAAGCATCGGGGGTATAAGGAGAAAAAAGAACTTCATTTGGATCATTGACTATTGCATATTTTGATATTGTCTGAGCTTTGCTTTGAGCAAGGGTTTCAAACCAGCAACTTCGGAGACGAAAACCTCCTTGGTTGAGAGCATCTTCGGAGTTGAAAGACACTCCCAGGATGTTGATTTGAGTGGCTTCATTCAGGGTCACTATTTGTGCTTCATTGTAACTAAACCAATTTGTCGCAGAGAAGGAAACACAGAGATATCTACCAAGTTTTGGCATAGTAATCCAAGAAGGGTATTGAAGATCATAATGCAAGTGATAGCAAAGGATTTCATGGAGTTTTGAGGTGTTTTTAGCTTCATAGTATGGTTGTACCAGTCCCAGGGCCAACCGTACAGCTCAAGGGAAAGCATTCATTGTTTGGCATGATTTTTAATGTGAGATTCATCTCTATTGGGGCGCAAGTCATTAGCAGACTTGAGCAAGCATTCACAGCAGTGATTTGAAGTTTGGAACTGTTGCAAGTATGGGCCTAACTAGTGTTGTCATTGATGTCAACATACTCATGTTGCATTGATGATAAGGATTGGATGAGCTATATGCTGAGGATATTGAGAAAATTGGTCCTATCAAGAACAAGGAAGAACAGTGAAGACAGTGAGGTAAAGATCCCAGCTAAGATGAAGATCAGAGGATGCACATCAAAGGGTTTGTAGATATGTGTCTTAAGATTATCCAGTAAAGATTTCAAAGGTTTGCATAAAGATCTGAAGAAGTTATGGCCACTTAAGTAAAACTGGTTCTGGCAGATGTTCAAAAGTGACAGAGTGACACAGATAGGTCCGGTGAGATCCAGAAATGTAATATCTTGTTCTGCAGATTTGGTGGAGTGTTTAGGAAGTCAATGTGAAATGACAACTCAATTGGTTCATGGTTTGGAGGTCCGCAAGCATCTATTCCAATATGACAGTGATGACAGACTGTGTTCTTGAGGTTCCAGATGAAGGAGAGAATGATTTTAGTAAGCAGAAGTAGTGTGGATGTTCCTGGTGATTCAGGCAAGCTTGTGGAGGTCTTTGGATTATGTCCAGTTTGTGTTTGTGGTCCGCATTGAAGATTGAGCTCGTAATTGAAGAATTACTTCCGGATGATGATGCTCTTCCTAAGTCTGGCCGACCGGATGAGTTACACATCCTGGGGATGATCTTGGAGATGTTCTGTGAAGAATGGCGTGTTCCTATGGAAGATTGAAGTCTCAGATCTGTGTGGCCGACAGTGTGTTGATCTGCGTGAAGTCTTTTTGTAATTAGTCATGTTGTATTTATGTATTTGCTCTGTAATGTATGCTGACTTGGATGATTATCCCTAAGTCGATGTCTTATATAAATAAGGAGTTGTAAAGTCATTTCAAAGGCATCTTGTGGAGATGAAAGTGTGGTAGAGAGGAGTAGAGCGAAAGGCAGAGCAGAAGTATTGGGCTTAAATGGAACTGACTCAAGCATGGTAAAGATGCTATTCTTCAGTTCAAGTATGTAATACTTATTATTCTGTAGACAGTGTGTCTCTTGTAGGCAATGGGCCTCTTCTGAACAATGTGCTCAGGCAGTGAGCCCTAATTGGCATGTGCCATTTTGTTCTTCCTATTCTTTTAACAGAGAATACAATCTTGGGTTAGTCACCCCGTGGTTTTTCCCTTAACTGGGTTTTCCATGTCAAAAATCTTGGTGTCATATGTGTTAATGTGTTTCTGCTCTTGAATTGTTGCATTATGTTTCCATGATTGATTTATTATTATGCTGCTGAATTAAGAAAAGGATTTAAGTGATTAATTGGAAGAAAGTTTTGGACAGTTGATTCACCCCCCCTCTCAGTTGTTTGTCCTAAATCTAACAATTAGTATCAGAGCTAAGTTCCTCTAAAAAGAGCTTAACCGCTTGAGGAGATCTAGGATGTCGTCCTACAAGAAGGATAGTCCGAGGTTTGATGGAACCAATTTCACTCTTTGGAAAAGTCGCATGGAATGCCACTTGCAGTGTATGGGAATGCAGTATTGGATCATGGCTTCAAAGAAGTATGTTCCTCCACATAATGGTCCGAGTACCGTAGATGAAATCAGAGATGCTGAAAACAATCTGCGAACTAAAGAAGCTCTTCTAAGTGCCTTATCTAATTCAGAGCTGACAAATGTTATTGATCTAAAAACTGCATATGAGATTTGGCAAAAACTAGAACTTTTGCATGAAGGAGACAAGTATGTTAAATGTGCCAAGCTATAGAGTCTGAAAGGAAAATTCAAAAACCTAAAGATGAGAGAAGATGAAAATATCACTACATTTATGCCAAGAGTAAATGAGCTTGTTTGTGGCATTAGATGTGCTGGTGGAATCTTGGATGAAGATGAGATTGTTGACAAAGTTCTCAGATCCCTTCCTGATTCTTACAAATACAAGGTTGCTGCTATTGAAGAATTCAGATCCTATTCAGGTATCACAAGAGATCAATTGGTTGGTAAATTGGCTACATTTGAATTGACCGAGTTTGGAGATGCACCCCCAAGACTGAATCTGCATTCAAAGTTAGTGCCTCTGTAAAAGGGAAACAAAAGTTTGATCCAGGTGAGAACTCTTCAAAGAAATTATCATGGTATGAAAAAGCAAGAAAAGACCTGGAAGAAGATGAAGCAGAAGCTGCTCAACTTGAAGCCCTTATTGCAAAAAGACTGCCAAGAGGATCTGGTAAGTATGAGGGAAATTGCCTTTTAAATGTTTTAACTACAATAAGATTGGTCATTTTGCCTCAAGGTGTCCAGAAAGATTTTCAAGGCCAAATCCTAATAGATCAAGGTTCCAAAAGAAATGTTACTATGTTCATGAAGATGATGATGATGAAGGACTAATAGATGATGAATCAGAGACAAGAAACAAATCTGGAAGTGACTGGGTGTTTATTGCCATCAAGGAAGAAGATCCGATGCCCTCTGAATCTGTCAATCATAAAATTGTAGAAAGAGCTCTGACTGCCCAAGCTGAAGAAAAGGATGATTGGGTCATTGACAGTGGATGCTCCCACCATATGACAGGTGACAAAAATAAGTTCATAGATTTGGAAATGTATGAAGGAGTGGTAAAATTTGGTGATAATTATGCTGGCAGAATCAGATGTAGAGGAACCATTTCTTTTGATGGAAAGAACAAAACCAGTAATGTATTGTATGTTGAAGGTCTAAAGCACAATCTTCTCAGTGTTGGACAGTTGGTGGACAAAGACTATGATCTCTGATTCAAAAATGGAAAATGCAAGATCTTTGAAAGTATTGGAACAGAGATTGCATCTGGTACTCAAACAAAAAGTAATATCTTCCACTTGGTTGGTACTGGTAAAAGTTGTTTATTTGTTCATATTGATCAGAGTTGGTTGTGGCATAGAAGAATGTGTCGTGTGAATTTTAATAATATCATTAAGATAAGCAACACCCAGGCTGTGAGAGATCTTCCAAGACTGGTGAAACCTACTAATAGTTTGTGCAAAGAATATCAGTTGGGTAAGTAGAGCAGAGTCACATTCAAAAGTAAGGAACAGTCTTCTACCAGATTATTGGACTTAGTTCATACTGATCTATGTGGTCTGGCAAGAATCAGGAGTGTGCAAAGTGATAAATACTTCATGCTATTAATTGATGACTACTCTCGGATGATATGGGTGACTTTTCTGAAAGAGAAATCAGAGGCTCTTGAGAAATTCAAAATATTCAAGGCTATGGTAGAGAATGAAACCAGATTGAACATAAAATGTCTGAGGTCTGATAGAGGTGGAGAATTCACATCCGGTGAGTTCATAGAATTTTGTGAGAAACATGGAATAAAAGACAGTTGTCTGCTCCAAGGACTCCACAGCATAATGGTGTAGTGGAGAGAAAGAACCGAACCATCTAGGAAGCATCTAGAACCATGATGATAAAAGCAGATGTCCCTCAGATCTACTGGAGAGAAGTTGTAAGCATTACAATCTATACTCTTAATCGAGTACAAATCAGAAGCAATACTGGTAAGACTCCTTATGAACTCTGGTTTGGCATCACTCCCACTGTGAAGTATTTCAGAGTCTTTGGTAGCAAATGTTACATTAAAAGAGATGAAGATCTAGGCAAATTTGATGCTAGAAGTGATGAAGGAATATTCTTGGGTTATTCTACTCAAAGCAAAGCATACCAGTGTTATAACAAGAGATTGATAAAGATTATAGAAAGTACAAATGTGAAGGTTGATGAAGGTATTGAAAAACCCTCAAGATTTTATGAATATGATGAAGATGATCAGAATGATGTTTTGATCCAAGGAGTCCAAGCCCCTTCTGAAATTTAGATTCAGACTGATCCAGTGAATCAAGAAGAAGAGATAAGTTTGAATGAACCTGTTCAAGAAATAGAAGTGTTGAAAGTCCCAAAATTCCCAGGTATGTAAGACTGGATCACTCTCAAGATCAGATCATGGGTGATAAAAGAAAAGGTGTTCAAACAAGAAGAAAGATTGCTCAAGACTCAAAAGAGTATTGTCTGATTTCAAAGATCGAACCAAAGTCAGTAAATAAAGCATGCAATGATGAAAGCTGGACTAAAGCAATGGAGGAGGAGTTGATGCAAATTGAGAAAAATCACACTTGGGATCTTGTTCCCAGACCTAGAAACAAGAATGTGATTGGAACCAAATGGGTATTCCAGAATAAATTGAATGAAGATGGTGAAATAGTCAGAAACAAAGCCAGATTGGTCTGCAAGGGTTACTCTCAAGTAAGAGTTGATTTTGAAGAAACTTTTGCTATTGTGGCAAGAATTGAAGCAGTCAGGTTATTTCTTGCCTTTGCTACCTTCAAGGACTTCAAAGTATATCAGATGGATGTCAAGTCTACCTTCCTGAATGGTGACTTGGAAGAAGAAGTTTACTTTGAGCAACTGGATGGATTTCAATTGTCTGATCATGGTGATATGGTCTGCAAGTTGAAGAAAGCACTGTATGGACTCAAGCAAGCCCCAAGAACCTGGTATGAAAGATTGGATAAGCATCTTTTGGAGATTGGTTTCAACAAAGGTATTGCTGACAGTAACTTGTACTTCAAAATTGATCGTGAAAATATCTTGATTGTTGAAGTGTTTGTTGATGATATCATTTTTGGAGGAAGAGATAGTATGTGCAAAACTTTTGTAAATCAATAAAAAGTGAATTTGAAATGTCCATGTTTGGGGAAATGAATTTCTTCTTCAGTCTGCAAATCATTCAAACAAAGAAAGGAATCTTCATTTCTCAAACTAAATATGTGAAAGAATTATTGAAGAAATTTGGGATGGAAGAATCAAAACCAATGAGTACTCCCATGGCAACCGGATGTAAATTGAGCAAAAATGACGACTCTCCTAAGCCTGATCAGAAAAAGTAGAGGTCAATGATTGGAGGATTATTGTATCTCACTCAAACTAGACCTGACATTATGAATGTTGTTGGTCTTGTTGCTAGATTTCAAGTTTATCCTAGAGAAACTCATGTCATGGCAATTAAGAGGATTTTTAGATATCTAAAAGAGACAGTTGAGTATGGTTTGTGGTATCCTAGAGATCATGATTTCTCTCTTCATGCATATAAAGATGTGGATTGGGCAGGATATATGGATGACCAGAAGAGTACCAGTGGTGGAGCATTCTTTTTGGGGAAGAGATTGGTTTCTTGGCTAAGCAAGAAACAAGAGACAATATCTATGTCCACTGCAGAAGCAGAATATATTGCAGCAGCAAGTAGTTGCACTCAAGTATTGTGGATGAATCAAATGCTAAGAGATATCAGAGTGGAGTATGAAAAATCTATCATAATCTTTTGTGATAATTCAAGTGCATTTAACATATCAACAAATTTGGTGTTGCATTCAAAGACTAAACATATATCCATCAACTTTCACTTTTTGAGAGAGCAAGTGAATAAGAATGAAGTCAGATTGGAGTTTGTGCCTTCCAAGGATCAGATTGCAAATATTTTTACTAAACCTTTACCTAAGGACTCTTTTGAGTATTTCGGGGAGAAGTTAGGGGTTATTACCCCTCCAGTTCTGAATTGAGGTGCACTGATGTGCATCAATCCGGTGGATCTCACAGTCATATTTTATGGTCTGGATTGATGATGGGAAACTGCTATTCAGGGGTAGCAGTTGATATGATTCTGAAGTGATGCAAGTATGTGCCCTTTGGCATTGATGTCAAAGGGGGAGAGAAGACATGTGAAAAACAAGTAGTTGCTGATCAAAGGGGGAGTAGTAAAGGAAGAGAAGACATGTGAATGGTTGTTGTTGATAGGGGGAGTTATGTCAATGAGGAGAAGTTTTTGTCTTGATGGTTAAAACAGTTTTTCACATCATATGTCGCCATTAATGACAAAGGGGGAGATTGTTGCAAGTACGGGCCTAATCAGTGTTGTCATTGATGTCAACATACTCCTGTTGCATTGATGATAAGGATTGGATGAGCTATATGCTTAGGATATTGAGAAAATTAGTCCTATCAGGAATAGGGAAGAACAATGAGGTAAAGATCCCAGCTAAGATGAAGATCAGAGGATGCGCATCAAAGGGTTTGTAGATATGTGTCTTAAGATGATCCAGTAAAGATTTTAGAGGTCCGCATGAAGATCTGAAGAAGTTATGGCCACTTAAGTAAAACTAGTTCTAGCAAATGTTCAGAAGTGACAGACTGACACAGATAGGTCCGGTGAGATCCAGAAATGCAATATCTTGTTCTGCGGATTTGGTGGAGTGTTTAGGAAGTCAACGTGAAATGACAACTCAATTGGTTCATGGTTTGGAGGTCCGCAAGCATCTATTCCAATATGATAGTGATGACAGACTGTGTTCTTGAGGTTTCGGATGAAGGAGAGAATGATTTCAGTAAGCAGAAGTAGTGTGGATGTTCATGGTGATTTCAGTAAGGTTGTGGAGGTCTTTAGATTGTGTCCAGTTCATGTTGGTGGTCCTCATTGAAGATTGAGCTCGTAATTGAAGAATTAATTTTAGATGATGATGTTCTTCCTAAGTCTGGCTGACTGGATGAGTTACACATCATGCGGATGATCTTGGAGATGTTATGTGAAGAATGGCGTGTTCCTAAGGAAGATTGAAGTCTCAGATCTATGTGGCTGACAGTGTGTTGATCCGCGTGAAGTATTTTTGTAATCAATTATCTTGTATTTATGTATTTGCTCTGTAATGTATGTCGACTTGGATGATTATCCCTAAGTCAATGTCTTGTATAAATAAGGAGTTGTAAAGTCATTTCAAAGGCATCTTGTGGAGATGAAAGTGTGGTAGAGAGGAGTAGAGCGAAAGGCAGAGCAGAAGTATTGGGCTTAAATGGAACTGACTCAAGCATGGTAAAGATGCTATTCTTCAGTTCAAGTATGTAATACTTATTATTCTGTAGACAGTGTGTCTCCTGTAGGCAGTGGGCCTCTTGTGAACAGTGTGCTCGAGCAGTGAGCCTTAATTGGCATGTGCCATTTTGTTCTTCCTATTCTTTTAATAGAGAATACAATCTTGGGTTAGCCACCTATGGTTTTTCCCTTAACCGGGTTTTCCACGTCAAAAATCTTGGTGTCATATGTGTTAATGTGTTTATGCTCTTGAATTGTTGCATTATGTTTCCATGATTGATTTATTATGCTGCTGAATTAAGAAAAGAATTTAAGTGATTAATTGGAAGAAAGATTTGGATAACTGATTCACCCCCCTCTCAGTTGTCTGTCCTAAATTTAATAGGAACCATTTTATATTGTTGTTAATACCTTCAGCAGGTCATACCAGCTTTAAGGAAGGATGTGGGTCTTCTAGTTTGTCATAGCTATCTTCTTCCATGCCCTCGGGGCCATTGTATGAGCATAAATCTATCTTATATATTGTTGTTCTCCCCTTCCAAGTTTGTATCAGCTTGTTTCCTCACAATATCAAAGAGAAATCGAATGACCTAGCTGTTGTTATAGTGTTTCAGACTAGTACCTTGTGGGACAGCGAAATGGGTATGTGAAAAAACTTCATATTTTGACATTCTACCATATGGGTATTGCTTCTATATGCTTTGTAATGCATTTCCATTGAAATAAAGCATCTGGGTATCTCTTGTTTTCATTATTTGCAAAAATATATCTATGCATGTGTGTTATGTCAAATTCAAAAAAAACCCAAAATACATCAGGTTTCGACTAAACATCAAAAAACACAAGGGGTGGGATATTACCGTGGTATCAGAGCTGGTGCATCTTGCCAGCCTATGTGATCGGAGTTCATGAGTGAGAGAAAACATGTTTATACCAAAGATACTCCACAGTGGCAGCCACCTGAGATTCCAAAGGGTGAAATAGTTTCAAGCATTTTGGGCATGCACAGGAACTCTTCTAGTGATAATGATAGTATAACAGGCAATATGGGGGACAGAATCAGGAGACTTGAACAGCCAGATAGTCTAGACTTGAGAAGGGAAAGGATGTTTGATCTCATTATAGATATGATGTCATAGATGTTAGCTAAACTAAACAAGGGGACCCCAATGACACAACCACATATAGAACCTAAGGGTGAGACCAGTGGTTCCAACGCTAACGTCAGAAAACACAAGGGGTGGGATATTGCCGTGGTATCAGAGCTGGTGCATCTTGCCAGCTTATGTGATCAGAGTTCATGAGTGAGAAAACATGTTTATACCAGAGATACTCCGCAGTGGCAGCCACCTGAGATTCCAAAGGGTGAAATAGTTTTGGGCATTCTGGGCATGCACAGGAACTCTTCTAGTGATAATGATAGTATAACAGGCAATATGGGGGACAGAATCAGGAGACCTGAACAGCCAGATAGTCTAGACTTGAGAAGGGAAAGGATGTTTGATCTCATGATAGATATGATGTCTCAAATGTTAGCTAAACTGAACAAGGAGACCCCAGTGACACAACCACATATAGAACCTAAGGGTGAGACCAGTGGTTCTAACGCTAACAATCACATACATGCAGGCCAGGGTAGTGGAGATGCAAGCCAGGGTAGTGTGCATAGAACCAAGACTACCCTAGGATTGGTTCTCAAACCTCTTCAGCCTAGCTTTCCATGCAGAGAGGAGGCACCAGTTAACCGGGAGCCAGAGGTTCAGATTTCGAAGGCAGATGATATCAGGATCCAACATGTGGAGTATATGACTCTTCCTCCAGATATCAGAGACATGTTGACATTTGAGCAGTTCGTGAACCAAAAAAGACAGAGAGGAGTTATGGGTGGTAGAGCACATAGAGCTAACCGAGACTACCAGCATGCTTTGAGTAAGGTTCCGATGGATCATTTTGATGGGAGTGGCAAGGTTTCAACCAAAGCTTGGGTGCAGAAGTTGGATAACTATTTGACACTTAAGCCTATGCCAGAAGATGAAGCTCTTAACTTTTTCACCATACACCGAGTGGTGGTATCATGGTGATGGGTCTAGTTATTGACTAATTTTCTTATGTTTTTATGCAAATTATCAGACATTCTCAGACATTTGTCATATATGTATATATATATTCCTACATTTTGCTATCTTTTATGTTCATTATATAGACCTAGACCTGATTATCAAGTATATGGAATATGGTTTTAATATGACAAATTATGCATAATTATGTGTGGGAATGTATGGATTGTAAAGGATATTTGTGCTTGATATGGTTAGTATTGTGTTCATGTTTTGTGAGCTAACTCTTGCAGCTAAAGAAGGTGGACTGTAACCCATAGCAACTATAAGGTGCAGCCCGCAGCCAAAGAGTTTTCAGACAACAGAGCAGGAGAGGTTCCAAACTAAATCACGCGCAACAACTACAGCATGGGAGACACCTGACGAAGATAATCACGCATCATGACAACAATTAATAAAGGCAATTGGAGGAAAAGGATTCTATTGCAGCTAGGAGTTCAACGCAACTGATTCAACCAATCCACGTTCCCCTGTTTCAACAAGAGTTCCAATTTCATTAGGTTTCTCTTTCAGTTGTTGTTGTTTGATATTTATCACACTCTGGTTTGTACGGAACGATGTTTTATGATTTTAGTTAAGAGACCTTGTTCTAATAAACTCCCTCGTGCCTATATGTATGGCCCAGTGGTTGAGGTAGTTTAATTTTTTTAGTTGAAGGTTTTAAGTTTGTAATAGATTGTTCAATCGCAGATATAGGTAGCATATCTTTTTCCAATTATATGTAGACAATGTTGTTATTTTGATTATGAGTTCATGAATAATATTTTTTAGCAAGATCTTATGTGATTCAAAAAGGATTGTGCAATGAATGGATTAGAATCAAGTATGATTGTGTAAATATGAAGAACTAGATCTGAGTTAGAACAGTGGAGACAACCACCTGAGCAAGGGCCACTCAGGGTAACTGTACCTCACTTCATTTCTTGTATGTTACTTTATTTAACCAGTCAATTCATAAATGCATTAGATTCTTTAAGATATTCTAGATGTTGTACTTCAAAGAGTAGAATGTTTATTTAGATTATTAATATCTAGTTCAGCTTTAGTGTTCATTCCTTAAACAATAATCAGTTACAGCCTTTTGTTATATGTACTCGTAGCAATAGTACCAACATTACTTCCTTACTATCATACAATTTGAGTTTTCTTAACCATTGCAATTAAGTTAGGTAGTTTTAAGCTCTTTGAAAGCACATAGAGTGTCAGTGTCATCACAAGCTTACTAGTCCTGGTCGATAATTCAATGAAGGTCTTTTCAAGGGTTATAGTGGACTGTTCAGTTAGGTTGTTCTTTTGAATTGTGTGATTGCCACCAAGTTTACTAGACATAGCAAAGGCTTTGCATTTTTGGCATCATTGGTAGGGATGGTGCTACTTTCAGAGATCAGTTCCTGATATTTCCAAGATTTCCTAGTTTAAACATTTTGATTTCAAGAAGATAGGATACTTAGGTTTCATCCCACCACATACCAGAACTTTTCACTGACATTGTGCAAGAGTTGTTGCTATACAAAGTCATACCTATTGTATGTGGAGGTAGAGAGACGCTTTGGGAAGGTTTCTTCCATCAACCTAACAAGCTACAACAGATATTGGTGACTACAGTGATCAGAGAGAGGGTATTACTAAAGAAAAAATTTCCCTCTCATCAACATCTACTGATAATACAAAAAGAACCTTCCTAACCATGGTTGATGCAGTGGATGATCCACCGAAACATGTAACTTTTGAGTTTCCAATTACCAACCAAGAGAGGGTTGCTGCTCTGAAGAATATACCTCCTTCAACATTACCAGTCTTCTATGGTTTGGTGACTGAGGATCTAGATACCTTCTTGTTCGAGTTTGATGTCATGTATAGAAGCTATGACTACACAATTGATGCTTATAGGCTCAACCTATTTCCTGCTGCTTTGAAGGATGACGCTTTGAGATGGTTTATGGGCAAAGATGTTATTCCAGATTGGGACATGATGAAAATAAAATTCCTGGAGAAGTACCAAGATTATTGCAGAGGAATTGATAGGAGAAGAGTCGACATCTTTAGGATGACTCAAAAAGAGGATGAACCATTGGAAGATTATATAGAGAGGTTCCAATTATGCCTAAAGTAAAACCCATAGAATAAACTCTAAGATGAATCTTTGAAGCTTGTATTTTTGAGAGGAGTCAGTGATGACTGCATGGATGCCCTTAATCTTATTGGGGTAGGAGATGTGTCTCAATTACCCTTTGAGGATGTCTGCAGAGTTTGTAGAAACTACTCAAGGTCTTTTACCCATAAGATAAGGGGAGAAAGGACATCTACCATTGGCAAGACATCTAATTTAGTTTCAAGGGTGGAATTGAGCAAACTGTTGACCAACATGAAAGAAGATATTATAAGTCACCTAGCTACTCAACTGGATACTCTACACTTGAAGAAGAAGTAGGAGGAGGCTGATGCAATACTTACTGAATATTGTCCCAATTGTAGACAAAGAAAAGCCAATTGCAAGTGCAGAAGGGTGGCCAATATTACAAAAGACAAATAAGAGAAACCACACTTTCAACCATTTGAAAGTGAAGATGGTCAGTTGTTCTATGTTGCACAAAGGAAACCATGGCAACAAAGACAAGGTATGCCACAAGATCCCCTAACTTTCAATGCATCATTTCCAGTAGGTAATCATAATTTCTCTAGTTGGAACCCTCAGCCTTGGCCAAATACCCAAAACTAATGGCAAAACCCTCAACAATGGCAAAACCCTCAGCAAAACTGGAATCAGCAGCGACCAAATGTATGGCCCCAACAAAATTTCCAATGACCTAACTACAACCCTCAATGGCTAGTACAACAAAATCAATGGTAGCCACAACGACAAAAGGGACAACAATGGCAAAACCAAAATATCAATTACTCACAACCTTTGCTGCCTTCTTAGCCACAACAACAAGCTATTATGCCAAATCCATCAAGCCCAACAACTTAGCCAACAAGAGCACCACAACTGCCTGCCCAACTTGTACCTAACCCTGATAACAAGCCTATCCAACATGCATACGCTAACGAGGCTATTCGATACCCCACTTATGAAGTAGAGGTGAGTGATTTCCACCTCAGGTCAGGAAAAACATTAGCTGGGCCTCCATCTCCCCAAATCACTGAGATGGTAGATGACGAACCCATAGCTAAAGCTTCAGATAATTCACCTCTGGAACCTGAGTCAAATCAGGTAAATCAAACTATCTCAAGTCTAGAGCCTCCTTTCCCTGAGCATTTATCCATTACAAAACATCATACCCAAGCTGAGACAGATCTATTAGGACAACTCAAGAATGTCAATATCAAAACCCCCCTCATTCAAGCTATCAAGGAGATCCCAATTCATACCAAAATAGTAAGGGACTTTTGCCCTAAAAAGCTAGGAAGAAAAAGGAAGGATCCTCAGACAGTCCATGTCCTAGGGAACCTTTCTGATATCATGCTAGGGAACATAACTATCCCTAAATACACAGACCTTGGCAGTGCAATAGTGGATGTTAAGATAAATGGGACCCTCGTCAAAAATGCCTTGATTGATTTAGGGGTAGCCATTAATGTCATCACTAAGGAAACAGTGCAGTCACTTCAGCTACCTAACCTCAGGCCTACACCAACTATTTTATAGTTGGCAGATAGGTCCACAGTAAAACCTAAGGGAATCATTGAAGACATAGTCATAGCATTAGACTCATGGGAGTATCCTGCAGATTTCATAGTCTTGCAGCCTAAGGCAAACCTTGTAGGATATCCACTTATCTTAGGCAAACCCTAGTTAGCAACAACTGATGCATTTATAGGTTGTAGATCTGGGAACATGATAATATCAAATGGAACTATAACCAAAAAGTTGGTCCTCTATCCACCAACCCAAACTCATGACAATCTAGAGCAAGTTATTGTGCTTGCCTTGGAAGAAGAGGATAACTACTCCCGACAAATTCTCATGACCATTGTGCGCAGCCCCCTGTTAGCAAACCAAGATGAGGATGATTTAATTGACCACATTATACAGAACAACTGTGGTCAAGACCCGCATCAACAAGACTGTCTGGCATGTCTGCAAGATCCACTACAAAACATTATACCTGCAAACTCCTCAGAAGACATATCCCAACTTTTCCACTCTTTACTGCCACAAGAGTGTGTTCCCAAAATTAGTGGATATGATCTTTCTTCTATGCAACCAGCTTCTAAGACATTAGAAATCATGCCAGATAAAATGCTAAATATTAACAATGCCCTAACTGAAGGACAACAAAATTCCTTGACCACTATGCTGCAGGCACATTCATCAGCCTTTACATGGGATTACAATGACATGAAGGGAATTGATCCAGACCTGTGCATGCATAGGATTTACATAAACGATGGTTTCAAGCCAATTAGACAGTCTTCGAGGAGAATGAACCCTACCTTTCGAGAAATAGTTAAAACTGAGCTACAAAAACTACTTGATGCAAGCTTCATTTACCCTATTTCTGATAGCCAATGGGAGTCACGTTTAGTCATTGTTCCTAAGAAAGGAGGCAAATGGAGGGTATGTGTGGACTATAGAGAGCTAAACACAACGACTAGAAAGGATCACTTTCCACTACCTTTCATTGACCAAGTACTTGATTCCCTAGCAGGTAAAAAGTACTCCTTTTTAGATGGCTTTAGTGGCTATAACCAAATAAAAATAGCTCCAGAAGATCAAGATAAGATTACATTTACGTGCCCTTGGGGTGCTTATGCTTATTCTATTCTTCCCTTTGGATTATGTAATGCCCCAGCCACTTTTCAGAGGGCAGTGCTAAGTATCTTCTCAAATTATGCTCATGATTCTATGGAGATATATATGGATGACTTCACCACTTATGGAGAAACATATGAAACGACACTCAACAATCTAGAGAAAGTTCTCAAAAGATGTCAAGAACACAATCTATCATTGAGTCGTGAAAAATGTTTCATGATGATGACTCAAGGGATTGTTTTAGGACATTTTATATCAAGTGAAGGAATTCAAGTAGATCCCCATAAAATTGAGATCATTTCTACACTTCCTATGCCACAAAAACAAAAAGATGTCAGGAGCTTTCTAGGCCATGCAGGCTATTATAGAAGATTCATTCAAAACTTTAGCAAAATTGCAGCACCCTTGTTTACTCTGCTCACAAAAGATATAGAATTTGACTAGACCACAGAATGTCAGCACTCTTTTGAGACACTTAAAGCAGCTTTGACTCAAGCACTTATCTTGAGAGGACCAAACTGGACATTGCCTTTCCACATACACACTGATGCTTCTGATTTTTCTATAGGAACTGTATTGGGTCAAGAGGATGGTAATAAAGAATATGCTATTTATTATATCAGCAAGAACTTACAAGGAGCAGAATTGAATTATACTATCACAGAGAAAGAGATGTCAGTAGTTGTCTATTCCATTAACAAGTTTAGGCATTATATCACTGGTTATCCAGTCTTTATCCACACAGATCATACAATAATCAGGTACCTAATGAAAAACTTGTGGTTGGAGGTAGACTAGTTAGATGGTTGTTCTTACTTCAAGAGTTTGATATAACAATAGTGGATAAGCTAGGAAAAGCTAATGTGGTGGCAAATTTTCTATCTAGATTGCCTACACAATTAGAAGAAGGTGTTGTAGATGACTCTTTTCCATATGAGCATTTGTTTGATCTCAATATACACACACTGTGGTTTTCTGACATTGCAAATTACTTAGTGGTAGGGTAGATACCATCATATTTCTCTCAAAGGGAGAAGAGGCAACTCGTTGATAAGAACTTTCCATACTCCTGGATTGCTGGTTATTTATTCTATACTGGTCCAGATCACATTATGAGAAGATGAGGCCTTTGACATCCTAAAAGCTTACCATGATGAGCCCTGTAGGGGTCACTTTGTAGCCAAAAGGATGGCATTTCAGGTCTTAACAACAGGCTACTATTGGCCAACTCTTCATAAGGATTCAATAAAGTATACAAGGAGCTGTGATAGATGTCAGAGAATGGGCAGACCAACAAAGACAGATGAGATGCCTTTGCAGCCACAAATTGTACTAGCACCATTTGACAAATGGGGGCTAGACTTCATTGGTCCAATTTCACCTGCATCCAATAACAAGGAGTATATTTTAGTTTCCACTGATTATCTGACAAAGTGGGTTGAAGTCAAAGCATTCCAATTTGCAAGGGATGGGAATGTAGCCAAGTTTTTGTATGAAGACATCTTCACTAGGTATGGAGCCCCAAGAGAAATTGTCACTGATCAAGGTTCCCAGTTCACTTCTGAACTCATTTCTGCATTGGTTAAAGAATATGAAATCAGACATAGAAAGTCAACACCTTATCACCCCCAAGCCAATGGGCAGGTGGAGGTTACAAACAGGGAGATTGAAAACATTCTGACCAAAACAATACAAATTCATAGGAAAGACTGGGCAGCCAGATTGCTAGAGGTAGTGTGGGCATACAAGATAACATGGAAAACAACTACAGGCTTTACACCTTATGAATTAGTGTATGACAAAACAACAGTCCTGCTAATTAAATTTGAATATAAAACACTCAGGATGATAGTAAAACTAGGAATGGACTTGACAGAATTACAAAAGGAAAGGCTACGTATTCTGAATGGGTTAGATGAAATTAGAATAGAAGCTATCCATCACACATAAATAGTTCAAAAACAGAGGACTAAATGGCACGACCAGTTTATCAAGCCCAAAGAATTCCATGTAGGTGACTAGGCTTTGTTGTATGACTCCAAATATAAGGACTATAAAGGCAAGTTGCAATCAAGGTGGTTAGGACCTCATGAAATACAACAAGTATTTCCCAATGGAGCGGTAAAGTTACAGACCATAGACGTTGTCAGGTTTTCATTGTTGGTTAATGGTCACAGATTAAAGCTCTAAACAAAGCCAGTAACATGAGATGCTTTTCTAAAGTAATGCTTTGTTCCCAGCCCTGATTTAGATACTGCCATATTATTATCAGACAATAATCAAGAGGCAGATACTACTGGTTCTCACTATGACTCAACAGATGAGCTACACAGCTCATCTCTTGAGGTCACTTGGGTATAATTTCTTAACCTTCTTCACGTGCACACACAGCACTGGTGCCACAATCTTCATGAAGACTGTTTCACCGTGCCATAGGGACCTGTAGTAGGCAGCAAACTGAACGCTGCCACACTTCACTATGGGACCTATTGATGTCGCTACACGCAACAACTATCTGTTAGAACATTCAAATTTTGTGCCAAGTTAATTGCACTTCATCTGTGATTTCTCCACTTTTCTAGCGCATGCAGCTGTCGTCTATCATTTCACCACATGCAAGTTCATTCAACTCATTCACACATGCCGGATAGTCATTCATACCATCTTCCATAATAATAATTTCACATCCAATCAAGTTCATGCTGCAATCACATTTTACAAGGCCACACTCGCCCAAAGTTCAATTCACTTCACCTCTACAGGTACGCATACTAACTTTCCATTATTAACACAACTTTTCAATACATTATTTATATGTCTCGCATTTAATTCAACAAAATTCTCAATATTAAACTTATTTCCATATTCTGTCATCCTTCCCTTCATCCGTACAATGCCTTGAAGTGAGGTCACTTCAAGATTTTAGTTGGGGGGAGATAGTTTGTGTATGTTCAAAAAATGATTGTTCGCCACCATCAGTTACAAAACACATACCAATACAACCTTTTTCCTTTGCCTTCTTACATCTATGATCTTTTGCCTATTACTTTCCTACAATCCTGAGTCAGTTCAGGCTGATTTGAGTTTGGTGCATACAGGTAATAATATAACAAAGGAATGTGTAGAGGGTTATTCAAATTGAAAGTGCACATAGATATAATATAGGGTTAGTAGAAGGGTTCTAAAGAATTTAAATTTGAAGTTTAATTGGCAACATGGGAGGAGACCTTATTAGACGAGAACCCACAATGCATAATATAATATTGGAAGACCAGTTAGCCTTGCCAATATTTACACAAGCAAGATGGCTTGATTATTTTCTGAAGCTCACAGAATACAGTGAAGGCATGACGAGGCAATTTGTAGCCTCACTATACCATGATCAAGCCACTATCAAGGGTTTGACAATGGATGCTTCGAAAGCTACAATTACTAAAGTATCTAGTTTACCTAGAAACAGAGAAGAATTCCCTATCAAGGCAGATGCAATAGCTGCAAGAGATGAATTTAGTGAGGCAGGGGAGCATCTAGAATCAATGTCACAAGGTATTAAAAGACTATCACTTCCACAATTATGGGCTTCTTATGCTGTTCATATTATTAAGTACCTTACTTGTGATGGTAGGCAGTTCATGTTATATACTGTGCATTTTAAATTGTTGAGTCACCTCTGCCATAACAAAATAGTCATTGTGCCCAATTTCCTATATAATTTGTTAAAGAGAATGGGATATGAATACTAGCAAAAGTTAAATAAGTCAGCTCTGCCACATGATTGTTTGGTCACTCCATTAGTAAAAAGAAGCCTTAGGGTTCGGTATCCACAGGTGCCCTAATTTTTTTTTTTGAAATGTAGAAACATTAATGACATTCTTAATGAGCCAGCAATACAAGGGAATGTAGAGTCACCTGCTGCATCTTTAAGGGAAACTCTTGTTGCACCTGCTGCCTCACCTACCCGCAACATGGGAGAAACAGGGGAGCAAGATGTGCCAAATTTACCACATACAATATTTGACCAACCTATAGTAGAAGAGGTAAATAAAACCCCATCCTCTAGTAAAACACCCAGCACCAAAACACCAAAAAATAGAAAGAAGAAGGGCGGTTCTTCTTCTGAGCCTCCAAAAAGGCCAAAGGAGAAACCCACACCATTTAAGGCATTCAGACCACCTAAAGAAGAAAGGTGTTATGAGGGGTGCTGTTGAGAAGCCAAGAGAAGAAAAATAGGATGTTGTGGTAGTAGAAACTGACCATGAACAAGAGGCCAATGTGACTGAGAATGTGCAAGTCCCCATAAAAAGGAAATGGTATGTATCTACTACCTTTGAATCAGAATCAGAGGATATTTTTGTTGCTAAGAAAACTAGAAAGAAAACCCCAGATAACCCTAACAATGAGAGTTATGAATCTATAGGGGGTGATGATGAACAACCTTTAAGGGATGAGGAATTGTTGATCAAAGAAAGGAATGTTAGAAGAGAATTATAGAAATCCTTTGAGAGAATTAAGCAATTGGAAGAACTGGTCAAAACTTATGAGCAGAGGGACAAGGAGAGAGAATCAAAGATACATGAATTGGAAGAAAAAGTTAACACTTATGATCAGGGGTTAAAACTAGATATCCTTGCAGAGCTAGTCATAGTCGTTGCAGGAAATAAGGAATTATTGGCTAAAGAGAAAAGACTCCCTGTTATAAAAAAAACCCCAACCTGTCATACAATTGTGTCCCGAGGATATCAGCTATGGAAAGTTACTCAATATTTTTCTAAATGAGAAGAGGAGTGGAAGAAAGAAAAAAAAGCCATGATTGTAGAGAATACCCAGACATTAGAAAGGAAAGATATTGAATTAAGGAGAGGAATAGTCAGGATGGAAGAGGTAGGATCTACAAAGCTGCCCAAATTGTCAAATGCAAGCCTCCAACTAAGACATATGCTTTGTTTTTATAGGAAAAGTTTTTGAGTTTTCAGTTTAGTAAGTTGATCAGTAACAAACCAGTTGGCATGAGTGGAAAAATGACTTTTCTGAAATTTTTTGCTACTGCTACACTAGAAGAGCAAGACCAGTTATGTGAGTTCTACTTACATAACTATGTTGTACCTGACGATGTTGAATGGAACCCACTGATGTTTGTAGGTGATTTACAAGTAAGGGCGCTTGCATCCTACTTTGGGAATGAAAATTGAGGGGTGAAATCATGGAAGCATATACAAAGAGAAAAATCAATTGCTCTCCCAATAAGGAGAGAATCTAAAACCCCTGGATTAATCATTGCAGAATGGAGACAACTCTTGGAACATAAAGGTGTGGGTAGGAAGATCATGAGTTTTAGACTATAGGACTATGAAAGGATGCAACATTTAACAGTTGGCCTCATTCACCACTCTTATCAATATGTGCAGGATAGATGGAACAGTTTAACCCCTGAGTTGCAAAGGAAAGAACCCCACTTTGCTCACAATTTTATGGCCATGTTTGAAAGAGTACAAAAATATATGGATATTGCCAAAGAACAGGGACTTGAATGGGTACCACTCACCTTCCAACCAACAATTCTTCTGTACCTAGTGCCACATTGGACAGGGAAGAAGAATGCAGAGTGTGAAAAGGTAGAGGTTACTAGGATGAACAAGTTGTCATATCATAATGGCTTTTACTTGGAACAAGAAGAAGAAGTGGATGCTATTACAGATTTCAGGGAGATTATTCTGCGCTACAACCTCCAGTCCTAGTTGATTTGCTTGGGGACAAGCAAATGGGTAGTTGAGGGGAAATGATGGGTCTAGTTATTAACTAATTTTCTTATGTTTTTATGCAAATTCTCGGACATTCTCAGATATTTGTCCTATATATATTCCTACACTTTGCTATCTTTTATGTTCATTATACAGACCTAGCCCTGATTATCAAGTATATGGAATATGGTTTTAATATGGTGAATTATGCATAATTATGTGTGGGAATGTATGGATTGTAAAGGATATTTGTGCTTGATATGGTTGTTAGTATTGTGTGCATGTTTTGTAAGCTAACTCTTGCAGCTAAAGAAGGTGGACTATAACTTGCAACAACTATAAGGTGCAACCCGCAACCAAAGAGTTTTCAGACAGTAGAGTAGGAGAGGTTCCAAACTAAATCATGCACAGCAACTACAACATGGAGACACCTGATGAAGATAATCATGCATCATGATAGTAATTAATAAAGGCAATTGGAGGAAAAGGATTTTATTGCAGCTAGGAGTTCAACGTGACTGATTCAACCAGTCCACATTCCCCTGTTTCAGCAAGAGTTCCAATTTCATTAGGAGTCTTCTTCCTTTATCTTTTAGTTGTTGTTGTTTGATATTTATCACACTCTAGTTTGTACGGAGTGGTGTTTTATGATTTCAATTAAGAGACTTTGTTCTAATAAACTCCCTTGTGCCTATATGTATGGGTCAGTGGTTGAGGTAGTTTAAGTTTTTTAGTTGAAGGTTTTAAGTCTGTAATAGATTGTTCAATCGTAGATATAGGTAACGGATCTTTTTCCAGTTATATGCAGACAATGTTGTTATTTTGATTATGAGTTCATGAATAATATTTTTCAGCAAGATCTTATGTGATTCAAAAAGGATTGTGTAATGAATGGATTAGAATCAAGTATGATTGTGTAAATCTGAAGAACTAGATCTGAGTTAGAATAGTGGAGACAACCACTTGAGCAAGGGCCACTCAGGGTAATTGTCCCTCACTTCATTTCCTGTATGTTGTTTTATTTCAACAGTCAATTCATAAATGCATTAGATTCTTTAAGATATTCTAGCTGTTGTACTCCAGAGTGTATAATGTTTGTTCAGATTATTAATATCTAGTTCAACTTTAGTGTTCATTCCTTAAACAGTAATCAGTTACAATCTTTTATTATGTGTATCCGTAGCAACAGTACCAACATTACTTCCTTATCATCATACAGTTTGAGTTTTATTAACCATTGCAATTAAGTTAGGTAGGTTTAATATCTTTGAAAGCACCTATAGTGTCAGTGCTATCATAAGCTTACCAGCCCTAGTTGATAGTTCAACGAAGGTCTTTTCAAGGGTTATAGTGGATTGTTTAGTTAGGTTGGTCCTTTGAATTATGTGATTGCCACCAAGTTTACTAGACATATAGCAAAGACTCTACACATGGGTTGGTCACTTTAGGCCACAATCTCATCACCACATACAATGAGTTCACAAATCGACTCATCAAGAGATTTGACACCAAGGACCCAGAACTACAGTTCAAAGAGTTGGCACAGCTAAAACAGTACGGGTCACTTGAGACTTACATCTGAGAGTTCTAGAGATTCGGTGTGATGGTTACTAGCATAATGGAGAGGAGACTCATAGTCCTATTTACTGAGGGACTAATGGAACCACTCAGGGGATGGGTTAAGGCATTTGACCCACCGTCATTATAGGAGACAATCAAGAAGGCACGGAGTATGGAGTTTGTAGTGCCTAAGAACAAGTTCATCTCCAAACCCTTTCCTCCATGGAAGGATAAGATGCCTTCACATCATCGAGACACCTTTCCACAGAAGAAACCAGCACCACGCCTTGATAATGATGCCTTGAATGAATATAGGAGGAAAAAGTTGTGCTTTAAATGCAAGGGATCGTGGGATCCCAATCATAAGTGCCCAATGAAGGGGCAAGTGAAACCACTGGAATATTATTCTGCCAAAGAAATGGTATCAGAGAAATTAGATCAGTAGAGTGATCAGGAGGATAGTGATGTAGAGAGTGTAGTAGAAGAGGTGTAGGATGTACATGATGATGATACACCTACAACACATCTTTTTGCCATTCAGAAAGAAGGTTCCTTTAGGATACAGGGAGTATTGGAGGGACAAAGGGTGACCACTTTACTAGACACATGGGCCACTCACAACTTCATTGATGAGGGGCTTGTGGCACAGAGGGGACTCAAGACAGAGAAGTTTAAGGGATTCGAGGTTAGATTTACAGATGGCTATGTTATCACATGCAAATAGAGAATCCCAAACTTAACTATTAAGTTAAGTGATTATGAGTTCCAGGTCGAATACTATGTGGTCAGTATGAGGGACATGGATGTAGTCCTCAGCATGAAGTGGCTTCATGCAATAGGAGAATTCTACCTCAATCTACGAACCATGGAGATGAAAATTGAGGTAGATCGACGCAAGCATGTGCTCGGGAGGATGTCAAATGGGAGTCTCAAAGTTATATCACTCGAGAGGATGGAGAAGTTGCTTAGGCATGATCAAGTAGAGTGGGTAGTTGAGTGCATTGTTATGCTAACAACTACAGAGCATCCCAAGCAGAGTTATCACCTAGACATACAGAAGTTGATCACTAAGCACACCAAGGTGTTCAGTAGCATACCTCCAGGGAGGTCTCCAGATAGAGGCATTAAGCATATGATCGATCTTGAGGAGGGGGCCAAGCAAGTCATCATCACCCCTTACAGGCATCCTAAGAGGCTAAATGATGAGATCAAGAAGACAATCAAAGAGCTTCTCGAGATGGGACACATTTGTCCCAGTAAAAGCCCATTTGCATCCGTAATGGTACTGATGAAGAAGAAAGATGACACATTGTGAACGTGCATAGACTATGGCACTTAATAAGAAAACAATTAAGAACAGGTACCCCATCTCGTAGATAGATGAGCTACATGGGGCATGCTACTTCTCCAAGATAGATTTGAGATCTGGTTACCATCAGGTTCAGGTGAGAGAGGAGTATGTGGAGAAGACAACTTTTCGATGCCATTGTGGGCATTTTGAGTTTCTGGTTATGACTTTCGGCCTAACCAATGCACCCGCCACTTTCCAGTCTTGAATGAATAGGGTCTTTAGAGAGCAGCTGAGGAAATCTGTCCTCATATTTTTTGATGATATATTGATTTTTAGTAGGACATGGGAGGAGCACCTCTAGCACCTTAAGGAGGTATTGAGCATTCTGGAGAGGGAGTCTCTATATGCTAAGGAGTTGAAGTGTGAATTTGGCATGACCGAGCTCCTCTACTTGGGCACATCTTCAATGCCAATGGTGTTAGAGTAGACCCTGAGAAGATCAGGGCAATTATTGATTGGCCGCCACCCATGAATCTCTCACAGCTAAAGGGATTCTTTGGGTTATGTGGTTTCTACCACAGGTTCATCAAAGGATTTTCACAGAATGCAACACCTCTAATAGACTTGACGAAGAAGGGGGCTTTTACTTGGTTAGATGAGGAACAATAGTGTTTCGACAGGTTCAAGCAGATCATGAGTTCTTGCCTAGTATTGGCCATTTCAGATTTCACCAAGCCATTTGAGCTTGAGTGTGATGCCTCAGGAGAAGGCATAGGAGCTATCTTGATGCAAGATAAGCACCCAATAGCTTTTGAGAGCAGGAAACTCCAAGGTGTTGATCAGGGTTATAGCATATATGATAAGGAAATGTTAGCCATAATGCATGCCTTGGCTAAATTTTGATAGTATATCGTGGAAAGCAATTTTTTGGTTAAGACAAACCACAATAGTCTTTGACATTTCCTAAATTAGCGTGACCTCAACGATAGACAATAGAAGTGGGTAAGAAAATTACAAGCCTACGACTTTGACATAGTTTATGTCAAAGGGAAGAGAAATGTAGTAGCTGATGCACTCTCACGGAGACCCAACTTGTGTTCCTTGGATGAGATTACAGTTGATTAGCGTGAGTGGATATTAACAGAATATGCTAAGGACAAGTGGGCCATAGGGATCATTGATGGCACCATCTAGGACAACAAATACACAATTGTAAATAACTTGATCATTTACAAGGGGAGAATTTTATTGATACCTAGATCAAACATGAAGAAGAGGGTAATGAGATCTTTTTATGATGCATCTACAGCTGATCACTTGGGTTATTTTAAGACATACAGGCAAATGCGACAGAGGTTCACATGGAAGGGACTCAAATCAGATGTGTTGAAGTATGTCCATGAGTGCCCCACTTGCTAGTAGAACAAACATGAAAATTCATTTCTAGCTGGTCTATTGCAGCCCCTACCCATTCCTAACTAGAAATGGGAATGCATTTTGATGGATTTTATCACAGGCTTGCCCAAAGCCCAAGGCAGGGACTATATTTATGTTGCGGTTGATAGGTTGATGAAATTTGTACATTTCTTTGCGATTTCAGCCACATTCACATCAGCACAGATCGCAAATCTATTTTTTAGAGAGGTATTCCAATTGTATGGTCTCCTCAAGAGTATAGTCAATGATAGAGACAGTAAGTTCATGAGTCACTTCTAGTAGGAGTTATTCAGGTTGAGTGGGATTGAGCTCACTCCCAACACTAGCTGCCATCCATAAACTGATGGGCAAACAGAGATAGTCAATAAGTGGGTGGAAGGATACCTCTAAAACTACATTATAGGGCAGCAAAAGTCATGGGTCAATTGGCTACATCTAGGAGAGTATTTCTATAATACTACTTACCACATGTCTATTCAGATGTCACCTTTCATGGCTCTTTACGGGTATGAGGCTCCAAATTTCCTAGAGTTACTTTTTAGGGACAATAGAGTACCAAAGGCCAGGGACTTATTGTAGGAGAGTCAAGACATCATGAGGTCCTTGAAGGAGAATATCCAAAAGGCTTAGAACTAGCAGAAACAATATGCAGATCAACACAGGGTTCAGAGGTCTTTTGAGGTAGGTGACATGGTCTATTTGATGCTGCAGTCATATGGACAATCCACTCTTAAGAGGAGTGGCACAGAGAAGCTCAAGCCATGATATTATGGACCTTTCAGCGTATCCAGGAGAATAGGAGAAGTGGCTTATGAGTTGGAGTTACCGATAGGTACCAGAGTGCATAATGTGTTCCATGTATCTCGCCTCAAGAAGGCATTGGGACACAATGTGATACCTTCCACAGAGTCACCCCCTTTGGATGAAGAGGGTAAGTTGATTCTCATCCCTAAGGCCATCATTAACACAAGAGAGCATAGCTTATGGAGGAGAGTTATCAGAGAGTATCTGGTTTTGTGGAGGAATTTGCTGGTGGAGGATGCTACTTGGGAGAATGAATAGATACTTCAACATCCAGAGTTGAAATTGCTTGTGGATAAGCAATTTTGGGGAGGGCAGACTGTAATATCTCCTTCCTAAGTCAGGACTTGATCGTTGGGCTAGTCTATAATGTGGGTTCCCGTAGACTAGTGAGGTGGATAGGGGACCCACGGTGACGTGGCTTAACCTAGCTCAGATAGCTTTTTGGAGTGATGTCATGGATTCCTTGTGGTGAGGAGTTGTCAGTTGACCTTTTCCATAGTGATTTTGGGCCATTTGGCCAAACTTACTATTTATAGCAGTGGCACAGGACTCTGAGCGAGTTGGTGCCAACGATCCGAAAATATGTTGATGCTCCATTGGTCAGTTCAGCGGTACTATAGAGTGATAAGGAGACCATTTGAATTAATAATTTAATAACATACTTAATTAAATTTGTAATTGTAAAATTTGGATAAAATGAAAGATAAAACATAACATGCAATTACCTTTTTACCCAAACCCTCCAAATACCTCAGATGATGATGCATGCATGATTGATTTGCTCGAACGATTGGATTGTTGGTTGCTTAGATCTCCAGCATAATGATTGGATTGAGAAGATAGATAGAAGATGATAGATGAAAGATTGAATGATGCAAAGGTTCCAAATGTGATTTCGACAGCATAAGGATATCAAACTCAATGCATTCCAAATGGCTTGTGAGAGGCCATATTTATATACAAGGGTTGATTTTTAATGTGGAGGGAAGAAGATTTGATAAGATAAGATTTGATTTAATTTTTTGATAGAAGAGGAAATAAAACAAGATAAGATAGGAAAAAGATAAAAAGACTTGATTTTAGTTTTAAATCCTCAAAAAGGAAATAAATCTTCTAAAAAGAAGGAAGGATAATTGATGAAATATCTAATTAAATAATTTAATTAGATACACATGAGTTTTAATTTTGGAAAGAAAGCAATATCTTTTTAGGATATTTTATTAGGATTTTATTAATTAAATAAATATTTAATTTATTTAATTAATTTTGGATTTACGATGAGAGATGACGTAGAAAGATAATTAAACTCATCCAAGAACCCATTAAACTCATCCAAGAGCCTCCTACTTCTATTCAAGCAACCCAAGAGTTATATCAAGAACATGACCCTAAGTATGTGAAAACATTGGTCCCTAATCTAAGTCAAGATCAAATCCCTTACATTCCACCTATGCTACCCATCCATAATATTTATCTCTTCCATGATCAAAATGATATTACCCATGAAGAAGCTATCCATGAGCACCTCGATCTTATCCATAATCCCATACCCATCCATGATCAAGATATCCAAATTGCTCCTATCCATCCTCCATCTAGCCCTAATGCACAAGCTTCCACTTCTCATAATGAGACATGTGCCTCCCAAGACCACATAAGCATAGAAGATCAAACAAATAACTTGGATCCTAATGAGCAAAATCAAGATCCTAATAATCCTTCCACATCCACCATCCACACTATTTCAAAGCCATAATGTCCTATTAGTCTATCCACCCTAATTCATGAGTGTTCCTCCCTATTAACACAATAACCATTATCCTCTATCTCACCTTCTTCACCCAATAAGGAACTAGTGTATAGTGTTCCACCTACACATAGTCCCATTGTTGGCTGCATGCTTCAAAACATGAACTATCAAGGTAAAGGCCTAGGCCTTCATCAACAAGGTATTTTGGAGCCTATCCATGTCAAGGTCCCTCCACACTCATTTGACCTTGGATACACACCCCAAGGTAAACAATCCAAAGATGTTGGTACTTCCTCCATGCCTCCCAAGTCCACTTCCTATCACAAATCCCATCATACACCCAAGACATGTGTTGCCATTCCACCTCCATCATCTTACAAATGTCAAAAGCATGTGATCATTCATCTTCCACCATCAACTTTACCTCTGCGTCTTCCCACTCCTAATATCCTTCCATCGAATCTACCTCCACTACTTCCAACACCTTATCCATACATCCATAAATCCTCTAAAAATACCAATCATGGCAAACAAATGCACACATTGTCTAAACAAGGAGCTTCCACCTACCCCGCTCATTCCACCATACCCATGGGATTCAAAAGCAAAAATTTGGATGCCTCTACACATAAAACAAAAAATCCTACAAATCCTAATACCTTAGGGTACAAATGCAAAAATTCAAAGCAAAATCCATCCAAGCAGCAATCCAAGCCCATACCTCAAAAAGGAAAGGTCAAAACTAAATTGGTGTGGATCCCTAAGCAAAAAGAAGCAATCAAATCTAATAAGGTATCCACCTCTCAAGAATCCCAATCCTCCTCTTCCATCCAAAAATCTCATTCCATCTAAAAGTCTCAAATTCCTCTATCCCACAAGCAAAATAAAAGTCATAAAAATACTAAGTCTATGTGGGTACCTAAAGCACTTCATCATCCATCTCCTAAGCAAACAACACCATTGATTCCTATGCCACAATCCCATCAAAAGCTGCAATGTTTATCATGGTGCATGCAACCATTGGTCATGGTTCCATTTCATCACACAACACTTCTACATACCTCCATCTCCCCGCCTTTCATCCACTATCCTACATATCTCACCCATCATATCCCTATGGTCCATGCTTTTGCATAAGCCTTTCACCCATCCCCTTGCATAAATCCACGTCATAATCCACACCATAATCCATTATTGCACCTCCCATAATCCACCATCTACCTTCTCCATCTCTCATCCATATCCGTTACCAACATCTATGAGCACACTTGACATGGTCCATGCAACGACATCCATCTCTAATGGGACTATCACTTTCATGGCACCAGGCACTTGAGTCTCTCCTGTCCATATCCACCTATCCCATTCAAAAAAGTAAAAAAATATAAGAAAAGAAAAAAATGAAAAAAGTAAAGAGAAATCCCTTCATCCAATGGTGAAAACCTAGCAAACAGGCGCCTTGGATAAGTACCATGATGAAAACCTAGCAAACAAGCGTCATGTGTAAGTTGATCTTTGATGTCACCTACACTTGGGGGCACATTGTCTCATCCTACTTATCATTTTCTATCCTATCATATCCTCTCTTACCATGTCCTTATCCATCCACATACATACCTATCATATTGAGTCCATTCATCCCTTTCTCTCTTGATCTTGATAAATATTGGGGGCAAAAATGTTGAAACATGCCTTGGATATCTCTTGACATACCTCATCCTTTCCATCCAATCCTGTATTATCCTATCGTCATGAGCCTTGTCATGAAGAATCCTAAGTATTGCACCTAGAATGGGGCATGTTTATTCCTACACAACAGTCTTTGAGATCACATCATGTCTCTCTTACACATACATCCATTCCTTATCGCCCACCCTTTTATCCATTCATCCAATCCTACCTCCATCATCCTTGCACCTAGACTTGGTTCTCCCTTGTGTTGATGGGTGTTTTAGCACTCAACAACGTAGGTGTGATTGTTGGTTTCACACCTCTCTTGAAAAGTTTCTTACCCTAGGTAAGACTACTCCAAGGTTTCTCCAGTTAGGTCTTAGCTCGCTTGGAATCTCTCAGTTGGAATGTTCTAGCTGGTCCTACAAGGGGTCTTACATGCAATCTACAGATTTCAATAGTTAGAGCAACAATTCATGCAAACCCTTTATGATTTCAACTGATAAGACAGTATGAAATGCTGTTGAAATTCCTAAACTAATGGTTGTTTTCAAAGAAAATGCAAAAAAGGGGATAGGGTTTTAAGGAAATCCTAAGTGACATTCACAATATGCAGACTGCTGCAAGTAGACAAATGCTCTAAAATTTAACCAATTTTCGGAGTTACCAAATTGAAAATGAATGTTACAGCACTGCAGAAAATGATGCTATCTTTAATGGAAATCAAGAAATTTTCAGATCACAATTCATTCATCAAATACCCAACAAATGCCGCAGTTTAATTTATGAAATGCAATTGAACAAAGCACAATCAATCAGACCAGACTAACTTTGCATAGTCATCTACCATCAACAAATAACTAAAAGTATGGACTAAGAGCATTCATTAGATACTTTCAACAAACCATGAACATTGCAAAAGCACAATTAATTAACTATTGGAGATCAAGAAGTGAACCATGAAAAATAGATAAGCAAATACAATACACAAATTCTCAAGATAACTACATAAACTTGCTTTGTATTACTTCAAATGGTAGAGTGTCAATAATTCGGCATCAAGAGTCTTCCGTTAAACAATGGAAATGGCAATCCTTTATATAGGAGAGGAGCCATACCGAGTTTTTGAATGGACGGTGGAGATTAACTCAACACCAATGGTCCAGATTTACATCATTAAATGCATTCATTACAGCTCATAACAATCCTGGATTACATTTTGTCTTTTATGAAAAAAACAAAAAACAACCCCCAGATACATTGAATCTAGACAATTTGACTACCCAACTGAATATATATATATATATATATATATATATATATATATATATATATATATAGAAAAGGTCATTTTTGAAGCATAATAAAGACAAAATAATATCACATGTCACTCTAAATATAGCATTTTACATTAGCGACGGGATTACATTTCAAAATATCAAGAATATACTAAGATTCATCATCCAAGTCTACTCTGTCTTCTTCTGCAATCTTGTTGCAGTAGCTGACCCAGGTTGATAGTACCGGATTGATGTCTGCGGGGTCTGGGTTCTTGAGGTGATTGGCCCAATACCGGAACATCTCCAATTCTTGGCTATACAGATTATATATTTTCTCTATCTCTGCCTCTACTTTATGAAATGCATTGAATTCAGTTCTGAGATCATTGACTCTGTCCAGTCTAGCCTCCACGTCTAATTCAGTATCTTCAAAAACTATCTTATGTAACCTATCTTTACATCCTTTGACATCGTATGGCTCCAAATCATCGCAGCCCATCACTAGGCAGTCTTTCAAAGTATCATTCATTTTGTAAATAAGAGCCAATATGTTTTCATCTGTTGTTTTGTAGGCCTCTTTGACCCTGTCAAAAACTTCCTTTCTCAACTTTATTTGCTGATACCAGTTAATGGCTTTATGCAATCTATCCCATGTCAAAATATTTTCAGACAACAATGTCTGAGCAGGCAAGTCTCTGATTGCTTGGACTCGAGGAAACATCTGAGAACAATATTCATCAAAAGAATCACATTCCTCGGACAAGTCCTTCCAATGTTCCCGAAGTTGAACCAGATTTTTATGAAATTCAGTTGCAGCGTCAATTGTTTTGCATCCTTTCTCGCATACTTTGATCATCCAACTTTGAGTGCCTTTTGATAGAGTCTGAACTTCACCAAGCTTAGACATTTCATCTCTCAATAAAAAGGTGGGCACTGTCCTTATCTCACCATCTGAATCTATTGGTTTTATCAAAAACTGCAAGCATGCTCAGAGCTCCCCATTTTGCTGCTTTAGCTCTTTCTTTGAGAGTTCATCTTTGTCCAGTTGCTCTAGGATTGAGGTAATAGAACCTTTGAATTCATCAACCCTTTGTGCTCTTGTAACTGGTCCTAAATTTATAGTTGTTATGGTATTTAATCTTCTACTCTGACTTGCTCTCTGTTTGTATTAGCTGGTGGGATAGCTACTTCAGCTATTCTAGATCCAGTTTCATCCTTGTAAATCCTAGATTGCACCTTTGCTTTCTTCAGTTTCTTCAGCTTTTGGGCATGTGACAAAATGGCACTCAGATCTAGTTCATTATTTCTGCCCGAGGCTCTGGATATGCTACTCTATTTTGCAGCCAGTCAGGTGCTGAAGAAGAAGGTTCTTTAGGTCGGTCAAGGTCTTTATTATCTGTATTGGATGGCCCTTCAAGTAGTCCTTGCTCTTGTTCTGATTCTTTATCTAAATCTTCTTCCTCATTTGCAAGGTTCCTCCAGCTCACCAATACATCTTTCTGTGCTACCCCCAAGATTGCTTCTGTTTGGTTCTTTTCTGGGGGACTGTCTGATATTTCAATTATTTTTGTACTGGCAGTTTCAGTCAAAGGTTCATCAAGTATTTCATTCTCTACCTCGACAAACACATCCTTCTCTAGTTCTTGCTCCTAAAGACCTAGTTCAGCACACACTTTCTCAATACCTGGCAGCAATGGCATAGCCAAGGGGGTTGAATCTTGATCTGGAACAACTTGGGAAATGGGAGCAACAGCTGAGAGGGGAGCAACACTTGAGAGCAAACTTACTTGTGTCAAATTGGCAAAGGCAATAGACCCCAAAGCCAGTAAGATGGAAGAAGTTGGTAAGACAGAAGAAATGACAATGGGTGAAGAAATGGACAAAGAAGCCAAGGGGAGAGAAGGTGAAAGAATGGTAGAGATAGAAGGTAATGTAAGGGAAGTGGAAAGTGAAATGGAAGAACTGGAAGGTAAGGATGAGGTAGTGACTAAAGAGCATGAGGTGACAACAATAGAAGAAATGGGACTGCTAGGGGTGCTAGATGCTATTGGCAATGAACAAGAGACAACTGAAACAACAATGGAAGGTAAGGTAGTAGCAAAGACATCTTCCTGGACAATGGTTACTGAGGACATAGGTGCAGCAGTGGAAACAATAGAGGGAGATGCAGTAGCAGTAGCAACTGTTGAAGAAAGTACATCAACGTTCAAATTTGGGGCAGCAGGAGGTGGAGAACTGACAAATTTGCAGCAGTGGCGACAACGGCTTCTACTGTCTTACTAGTATCTTTCATTCTCGCTTTCTTCATTTTTAACCCTTCTCCTGACCCACTAGGAAGGTCTCTCTTCTTTGAAGCTCTGGTCCTGGTAGAAGGAGGCATATCCTTTTTCTGAGTCTTTGTAGTAACTTTCTTACTCTTCTGTGCTTTGGCCTTTTCTGCCAAGGGTATGTGATCTTCACTATCTGATTTTAATCCTTGGGTTGGTTTTGCTTCATTAGTGATCTCTATGGGTTCATCCTCCTCTCCTCCAGATTCTTTTTCTGACTCAAGTGCGGTGTATGTGAGTTGTACCCCTTATCCCTCCAAGACAGTAATTTGACCTCTTACCCATGCCTTGCTTAATCTGATTGGTTCTTTCATCACATCATCATGGGAGCTTTCCTCAGCATTAGCCCAATTAGGCAAGGGAATTGATTGGTGGTACTATGCTTCCCAGGCACCCCTATGCATCACATTTTCATCATCTTCTAGTTGACCAAGGACTACAATAATATGAAATTTTCTTATGAATGCCAATGATAATCTGGAATGGGCTTTCTTCATGACTTCATAGTCATCCATACAATTTGCTCAAAAGTCTTCTATATGCATCTTATGAAATAATTTCTTACTCACAAACCTCTCCATCACCTTATTTGGATCAAAATGATTTCTTTTGTTGTAATAATGAAGGTTAAGATGTTGAAGTTCTATGTCAAAGTGCTCAGCTGACCCTAATGAAGGACATGCATAGTTTCCTCTACCTAACAGGATGGGAAATTGGACATTCGTTCTATGCGGATGCTTGAGTTTTTCAGCACAAGTTATTAGTTGTCTAGAAAGTTCCAGGAGCACAACTTTATCTGTTGGATATCTAGGAAGTCTATAAGACATTCCCGTGAAACCTTGTATTCTAAAATATGTAAAATTCTCAAATTGAATATACCACCTCCCATACTTAGTGACTTCATTCATGGCTTTGATGGATATCCTTAGAGCTGTGTTGCCCTGCAATAATCTGGTTATGTACATAGTCAAGGCATCGTTTACCCTCTTATAATGCATAAGAGATTGGGTCAACATGAGTTGTGTATAGCATTCATAGACCTTAATATGAGTTTGCTCATCGTTTCCCACTTCCCCCACCTTGGACAGTCCAGCATAATGATTCTTCCTCGCCAATGCATAAACTACATAGGATGTTCATATGAAGTAATGTTTCTCTTTGAAGTTGTTGAATGCCTCATGGATGTTATCACTTAGGATTTGTGACCATTAAAACTTAGTACCTTTCAATATCTCCTCAATTATAACAAACATCCATCCTTCGAAGGTTGATGCTATAGGTAACCCATATATTCTGCTCAACAAGGTTACTAGATCTCCTATTTCATCATGAAAGTCACTTCCGTATAGCACTTGAGGAAACTTGACCAAGGCAGACCTTTTACTTTTTGCCCACTGTTCATTGATATATTTTCTACATCCATTTTCATCTTTCTTATAGGTGGCTTCTGATCCTGCCTTATCTAGCATAGTCATCATTGAATGCCATGGGATGCCAAAAATCTTAGCCAAGGAGGGTGGACTTAGGTTGGCTTATACTTCTCCACTGGTGGTTTGTATGGTTCTTGTCATGATGTCATATCTTTCTGCACAAGTAACAATCAACTCCGCACATTGAGCAGATGTGGGGAAGGCAGCAAATTCTGCAATCCCACTGTCTTTTACTTTCTTGGCTCTCGAGGTTAGATTTGGGCCAAATATTTTGAGTCTGAAATCATCCAGATCAATATGACCTAGGTCTGTATCTCCTACATTCTTCCACCCAGTAGCAATCTTTATTTCTGGAGGAATACCCTTGAACTCGTACCTCATGGCTTGAGCTCATGCATTCATCTATCCTACAAGACTAGACCTTATAAGTCTTGATGCCTCTGAGATGGTTTTCTCTAACCCGTAAGCTTAAACTCTAAGATCATCAAGTGGACTACTACATCTTCAAACCATGTTATGATAAATGAGTCTAACATGAATCTACCAAGTTACCATCATATGCATGTGAGAACATAAGTCTGAAATCTACCAACTATTGCATTTATCACATGATTAAATAATAGAGCAATCTTATCTAGTGCATGTAATAAATACTCTAATGCTGCAAAATCCTAGTTAAAGCATGTAAAAAATCATAATTTGGTAAGTGCAGTCATTATTTCCTTCTCACAGACATTTCCCCTTTTGAAATTTCTTCTAAAACCGTCATTTTACCCACTTTGCACTAAATTTGGGGTCAACCGACCTGCAGAAGGCAAAGCGCTAATTTCAAGGTCAACCAACTTGGTGAGGAAATCAGGATGGTCTGACCAATTGATTTGCTTGTGTTCGTGTCATTGCAACATTTTGCAGGGATTTTATAGTCAATCGACTGGCACGGGTTTGAGGTGAGACCGACTTAGATTAGTCATTTGGGTCAGTCGGTTGCAAGTTTAGCACAAGGCGATCAACACAAACCTTACCACCTTTGCGCAAGATTAGGTATCACCCGACCTTGCAGGATTTTAGAAGGTAACCAACTAAGTCAACGAAGGCACATTTTGGCACAAGGTCGGAGTATCAAGCTTTTGGCGTAAAGCTGTCTTGTTATAGTTAGCGAAGATTTAGGGCATGGTAGACTTGTGGAACATTTCAGTGCCTCCGACTTGAGTTAGAGAAGTGATCTTTTAGCGCTGAGTCAGAGCATTTAAAAATTAGCGCAAAGTAAACCTCAGGGTCATGCAGGACTTTTAGGATTCACTGACTAAGTTAGTTGAAGTGATGAACAACGCGAAGTCAGAGAACTAAGTTTTTAGTGCAACATTAATTTTGAGTCCTGGCGGGGGTTTTCAAGGCTACCAACTGATTGGATTGATCATAGAGTTTTTGAAAGTCAGTTAGACAAACTTTTAACACAAATCTATCCTTCACTTGTTTTGCTGATCGATTCAATATGTTTGAGATTATTTTGTTTCGTTAGGGTTTGACAAATATCAGTTTCATTTTATCTACGGGAAGGACTTTGGACGATGTTCTAAAAATGGACTACCTCCTCTCAGTTTGATACTAGGGTTTATAGCAGACAATATAAAGTAAACCCTAATTTATGTGACCCAAACCGTATCTTCATGCATTTGCCATGCATTTGAAAGAAAATACATTTGATTTTCAATTGAAACCCTAACTATAGAAAACCCTGAAGAATGGAAATGAACTCCTACCTGGTTCGCGAGAAATTAGGTGAGTTGAAACATGCAGGCATGGAGGAGGTCTTCGGGTCGAGTCCACAGGTCACGCAGGGAAATCAATCCAAACGTCACCAAAGAGCTCTTTGAGTGTTTGTTTAATGCAAAATGAGCTTGAAAACCATGGAAAATCCCTTTTATTCTTCTGAATAGATCACCATTAATGCAGAGCGTACGGGGTGTCAGTTGCGAGATTCGACAGAATATTAGGGTTTGCGCAGATTTAGGTGGCTTCAGAGTTGGCGGGGTTTTGGAGTGTAACGGACCTAGTCGGTAGATGTCATTCTCAACACAGAGGTAACCAATCCTATTGTGAGCATTTTGCGAGAGTTCAGGGTTCCTCAAACTAGCAAAGAATTTGCCACTCTCCGACTTGGTCGGTGAGCAAGCATTGCAATGCAAAGTCGATGGCAATTAGTTTTAGCGCTAAGGTTGAACACAGTGAAATCTAGAGCTAAGGTCGATGGATGCGAAAAGCAGCGCTAAGGTCGGTTGGGTAAAAATACAACGCCAGGGTCAGATCGAAGGCATTTCAGCGCAAAAGACAACCAGACCTAGTTTTATGAAATGTAGAGACTTGGACTTAGCAGATTTTGGAATGACCTATTAACATCAAATTTCTAACATGGCAGGAAGTGCATTTTGACCACTTGACCACTTAGGAGATGGAAAACCTATTTGACACTCTTAAGCCAAAATTTAAAACAAGGGGGTCCCTATTTTTTGAAATGGGGCGTGTGTGTAAGGCACAACACCATGTCATTGGTATCTAGCACAAAGGCTACTCAAATTTTTATCCAATGTCATCCCAAAACCTTTTCAAAAAATATTAAAAAAATCACAAAAAGTCCTGAAAATTTTTAAAAAAATCAAATATTCAACAAAAAAAGATCCAAGCAATAAAATCAATCCATCACGTCAATCCAATCAAAACAAATCTAATCAAACCTATCAAATCCAATCAAATCATCAAATCAAATCAATCCAATCTCCTAATTAATCCATAACCCAATCAATCCATCCTTAATCTATCCACCATCATCTTCACAAATCAGAACTACATCTTATCTTTATCGTTAAATGCCTTGATCTCGTGGATACAAGGTATGTAGGCAATCTGGGATACGAAGGAAATACCCAGATTCAGGCATAAGACGATACCCTTCCTTTACCTTTCATCTTTCCTTTGATCTTCTTTCTCTTCATTCGTCACTTTCTTCTTCCATCATCTATCTCCCACATCATCAATAAACACTCAGAACTACATATTTATCATGTCTCATCACCATCATGTGGTGCTTTGATCCCCTGGATACATGTATGTAGGCAGTCTAGAATACGAATGAAGTATCCAGTACGCAAGTACCAACAATTCATTCTTCTATCCCCCTTGTCATCTTCTCTTTTAGACGATCTCTCATCTTCTTCTATCATTTATCTTCATCAATTCATCAATCTTTCAAAACAATTCTTCCAATCATTCATTCTAATCAAATTTTTAGTCACTTCTTTATCCAACCATCCATCCAATAAACTCAAATGCAAGTCATCCTTTATCAATGCCAATTAAGCTTATCAAATTATCCAATCCAATCAATGGTCTTGATCCTAGCCTTGTTGTAAACCCAATCAATTAATCAATCAATCAATCATCAATCATTCTTGTGTTGATCTAGGGATATATCATTCCCCGCAATGACAACACTATTATCATCATCATCAATCAACAATTAATCAATTGGTTTACATTTTGACAGGGCCAATACCTTGTTTGTTTTTGAATCATTTGTGCATGCTTGCTTGCTTGGTTATGTGTTATCATTTTTATCTTGCATTTGTATCACATCTGTATCTTTCCAGCTAATATTCATATCTTGTGTATTTTGGAATAGCTTTTTGCATTATCCTTTGCATCTAAGGTCATATCATACCTTTTGTGCATTAGGACTTCAATGCTCTAAGTTTTCTTCCTCATACGTCTAGATAAGGTTGTATTATGCTAGGGCACGAGACACATCGTCACCTTGGTCCTCATACCTTGGTGCATAATGTCTAGTGTTATATCAAACACCATGGTTGCTCACTTTTATTGCAGCATAACGCATCATTCATTTCTTCTATCCATTTCCTTATCTTTCTTCCTTGACCAATCTCTCTCATTTCGAGAGCATACCCGTGTTTGTCCAACTCGCTTATCCTCTGAAGGGGGCATCATCATCCTGTCTTTTTATCATCCATTTTTTTCTATTCGTACCTTAGCTTCTTTGAAATGATGTTACTTGACACAAATTTCATCATCTCGAACATCATCTCAAAGAGGGGCAAAATGTAGACACCCAAAATTGACTGATTTCATTCTTTATGCATTAAACTCATATTGCATTACAGTATCTAGACATCTTGTAGCACGTTTTGCCCTAGGTACCCATATCATCACCTAATTAGTTAAATAAATCTTATTTATTTGACTAATTTCATTTATTCTCTTTCAATCCCATAATCCCTTCTTCTATAATTAAATAAATTTTTATTTATTTATCTTTCCACATCATCTCTCATCATAAATCCAAAATTAATTAAATAAATTAAATATTTATTTAATTAATAAAATCTTAATAAAATATCCTAAAAAGATCTTGCTTTCTTTCCAAAATTAAAAGTCATGTGTATCTAATCAATTTATTTAATTAGATAATTTATCAATTATCCTCCCATCTTTTTTGAAGATTTATTTCCTTTTTGAGGATTTAAAACTAAAAGCAAGTCTTTTTATCCTTTTCCTATCTTATCTTGATTTATTTCCTCTTTTATCAAAAATCAAATCAAATCTTCTTCCCTCCGCATAAAAAATCAGCCCTTTGTTTATAAATATGGCCTCTCGTAAGCCATTTAAATGCACTAAGTTTGATATCCTTACTCTGCCAAAATATTCTTCCATCATCTATCTATTTTCTGCCAATCTTCTCCATCTATCTTCTTCTCATCAAATCTCCATCTCAACGTTATGTTGCGTACCTAAGCAATCAACATCAAATCAAGCTACAGCAACCAAACATGCATGCATCATCAATTTGAGGTATTCTAAAAGTTTGGGTAAAAAGGTATTGCATTTATTTGTTTTATCTTTATATTTTATCCAAAAAATTTCAATTACAAAATTAAATTAAATATATAACTTAATTAGTTTGTTATTAAAGTGACTTTGGTGTATTTGAGACTATATGAAATATTTAAAATCATAAAGTCACTTATATTTTGGGTGCCCAAAGACATAGGGAGGATAAAAAATAATTAAAAAATATTATAAATCCAAAATGAGGCGTTGGGGGTATAAGGAGAAAAAAGAACTTCATTTGGATCATTGACTATTGCATATTTTGATATTGTCTGAGCTTTACTTTGAGCAAGGGTTTCGAACCAGCAGCTTCGGAGACGAAAACCTCTTTGGTTGAGAGCATTTGTGGAGTTGAAAGACACTCCTAGGATGTTGATTTGAGTGGCTTCATTTAGGGTCACCATTTGTGCTTCATTATAACTAAACCAGCTTGTTGCAGAGAAGGAAACATGAAGATATCTTCCGGGTTTTGGCATAGTAACTCAAGGAGGGTATTGAAGATTGATGGGTTCAATATTGGCTTCTTTTATGTTATTTTTAGATGCTTTCAGACTTTATGCCTATGATATTCTAGATACTTTTCCAAGACATTACCATCATAATATGTAGTTTTTATATATTTTGCAAACCTTGAACCTATTCTATCAAATATGAAACATGGTGATAATATTTGTCAAATGAATGAGTTAGACATGAGTATGTATGCATATAGATGAGATTTTATAGTTTAATTATTAAGGTTATTTGCATGGATATGTTCTATGGATTAACCCCTGTGCAACAACGAGTATGTGGCATCAAGGAAAGAAGAATTCTCAACAAATTGCAAAACAGGGCATTAAAGGAAGTCACAGTCAAGCACCAACTGAAGCTAAACGTGATCATTATGGAAGAATAAATACAGAAGAAGAAGACTTGTTCTAGGATTCTAATCATAGCTCGTGTGTTTCATATATGAGCCATTGTATGGGAATTTTTGTTTGAATAGGACTTTGCTTTCTCTGTTTAGTTAGATTAATAAATTGATCTCAAACATGTACCCTGATATCTAGGGATGAATTGATGATCAAAGTTAGTTGGTAGTTACATAACACTCTCCAGTTTTTGTATAAATTAGGAGGGATGAGTTCGATGTCAAGTTAGTTCTTTTTAAGTTACTTCATTTTATATTTGCCCAGCTGTTACTCTGTTTTTCTATGTTTGAAGATCCAGACATGTTTTATTGAATACAATCTGAGAAGATCATGTTTTATGATATGAATTGAATACAACTATGTGTTAAAAGAATGTGTGAGAATCTGAAGTAGATTTGATTTCCAGTTAAGTGAGATAGTCCCCTGAGTTGGCCACTCAAGGTACTGGTCTTCACTTCATCTATTTCCTTATTTATTTATGCATATCTAGTTAAAGTTGTTTCTTTGATATTTCATAGATTGCATTGTGAGTTTAGTAAAATATTCTGATTACCATTTCCAGTAGTTGTGATTCATGAATGAGTGCATACTTTGTTTAGTAAGTCCTCCAAAGGTTAGTGTTAAGTTATTTTATCATTCTGGATATTTTGAGTTAATTTTGTAATTACCTGTTGAATACAGTCATATACAACTTATGTTACAGGTGCCCGTAGCCACTGGCTTCTATAGTTGTTTTCACTGTTTTTGTATTTCTAAGAATTCCAGCCAAGTAGAATACTCTAGGTAGGTTTGAATAAGATAGTTTAGGATAGATATGAGTCTTGGAGGCACATACAGTGCAAGTGCCATCATAAACTTACGCTCCTTGGTTGGTGATTTAATGTAGGAATGCAATGATAGAGTGGACTGTTCAGATAGGTTTACCCCTGAATTGTGTTAAGTCTACAACACATTAGTTTTCCTCTACATTTTTGGTGTTGTTGTCGGGTATAGTGCTACCTTCATAGGCTCGTTTGTCTTTATATGCTTTCATAGTTTAAATTTTGATTCCAGCATTAGGATTAATAAATTTATTTTCCAGGAACCACCAGAAAATCTACTAACATTGTGCAGGACTGATGGAATATAAAGCCAAATTCACTGTATGCGGAGGCAGAGAGATAACCGGGGTAGATTCCTCCCTTCAAAATTTCAAGATAGTGAAGAAACAATTGACTTTATCAAATATATAGTAGAGAGTGCTGAACAAGAATTCCCTCTTACATCTTCATCAACACCTTCTACATCTTCATCAGCTTCTTCCACAACTACAAAAGGGACCTTTAGAACCATGGTAGATGCTGCAGTGGAGGATCCTCTAGGACAAGCAACGTTTGAATTTCCTATCCTAGACCAAGCACGGGCTACTACTCTAAAAAATATACCACCTTCTGCATTGTCTGTTTTCTACGGTTTGGTGATTGAAGATCCTAACACTTTCCTGTTCGAGTTTGATGTCTTGTGTAGGAGTTATGACTACACCGCTGATCCTTACAAACTCAAGCTATTCCCAACCACATTAAAAGATGCTGCTTTAAAATGGTTTATGGGGTTGGGAAAAGATGTCATTCCAGACTGGGATACCATGAAGACAAAGTTCTTGGCAAAATATAAAGAAAACTGTAGAAGACATTATAGGAGGAGAGACAACATCTTCAGGATGTCATAGAAAGAGGATGAGCCACTAGAAGACTATGTTGAAAGATTCCAGTTCGCCTTGAAGAAAAAACCCTTAAAATAGATTGTCTGAAGAATCACTGAAGTTGGTCTTTTTGAGGGGGGTTAATGATGACTGCATGGATGCCCTCAATCTCATTGGATCAAGGGATATATCTCAACTTCCCTTTGAGGATGTTTGCAGAGCTTGCAAAAATTATTCTAGAACCTTTACCAGAAGACCAAGGGGAGAAAGAGCAGCCATCACAGGCAAGGCAAACAATGGGGTTTCAAGAGTGGAGATTAGTAACTTGCTAACCAACATCAAAGAAGATATCATTAGCCATATGGCTACACAGCTGGACGCTCTTCACATCAAGAAGAAACAGGAAGAGGTAGATGCAATGCTTACTGAATACTACCCCAGCTGTAGGCAGAGGAAGGCCAATTGCAAATGCAAGAGGGTGGCCAATATCCAGCAAGAGAAGATTGAAAGGCTAGAATTACAGCCATTTGAAGGGGAGGATGGGCAACTGTTCTTCATAGCTTAGAGGAGACCTTGGTAGTAAAGACAAGGTATGCCCTCTAATCCACTTAATTTTAATTCACCCTTCTTTGCTGCAAACTAGAATTTCTCTGCTTGGAATACTCAATAGTGGCCTAACAATCCAAATACATGGCAAAACTCACAATGGCCTACTCCACAAATTAGTTGGAATCAACAACAGCCAAACCCATGGCCTCAACAAAATTTCCAAGGCCCCAATTATAACCCCCAGTGGCCTACTCAACAGCAGCAATGGCAGCCTCAATGGAACAAGGGCCAACAATGGCAGCAAAATGCACATTTTTAGCAACCTATGATTCCATCTCAACCACAACAACCAGCCATAATGCTGCCGTCAACACCTCAAAATCCACCTCCTAGACCTACCCAAATCCCTGCCCAACCTGCACCTAACCCTAACAACAATCATGTTCTGCAGGCTTATACTAACGAGGTGATGCAATATCCCACCTATGGGGTGGAAGTGAGTAATGTTCATCTTAGATTAGGGAAGCAACTTACTTGAAGATGAAGAACCCACAGAAGAGGCCTCAGATAAACAACCTTTGGAACCTGAATCAACTCAGGAACCTCAGACCATTTCACATCCTAAGCCTCATTTCCCTGAAAGCTTGGCTATCCATAAACAACCAGCACAGTCTGAAAATGACCTCATAGGCCAGTTGCAGGACATAAGCATAAAGATCCCCTTAATTCAAGCCATCAAAGATATTCTTGTCTACACTAAGACTATTCGTGATTTCTGCATCAAGAAACTAGGCAGAAAGAGAATAGATCCAAAGACAATTCATGTTTTGGGCAACCTAGCTGACATAATGTTGGGGAACATAATTGTTCCCAAATACACAGATCCAGGGAGTCCAGTGGTGGATGTCAAAATCAATGGGACTCTGATTAAGAATGCTCTGATAGATTTAGGTGCTGCAATTAATGTAATGACCAAGGAGACAATGCAGACACTCCAATTGAATAACCTTGGGCCTACTCAGACAGCCTTGCAATTGGATGATAGGTCTACAGTCAAACCTGAAGGAGTCATTGAGGATTTGGTCATTGCATTAGATTCTTGGGAATACCATGTTGATTTCATAGTTCTGCAGTCAAAGGTTAATCTTGCTAGTTATCCTCTTATACTAGGCAGACCATGGCTTGCCACTGCTGATGCATTTATAGGTTGTAGGTCTGGTAATATGATCATATCCAACGGGACCGTGACCAAGAAATTGGTTTTATATCTGCCAGCCCAACCATACTATGATCTTGAGCAGACCATTTGGCCTACCCTGGAGGATGAGGACAGCTATTCCCTACAAACCTTGATGACTATTGAACGTAGCCCCTTATTGGATATTCTAGTTGAAGATGAGTTAATATTATACAAAATGACTGTGGAAGGCACCCGCAACAACAGGATTGTCTATCATGTTTACAAGATCCTTTGAGCAACATAATACCCAACATTTCCTCAAAGGAAGTACCCCAGATATTTCATGCTCTATTACCCCAACAATGCTTACCAGTATTACCTAGCCTTTTTTTGTCTTCTATACAAGAACTATCCAAACAATTAGAAATCAAGCCAGGAAAGATGTTGACTATTAACAATGCATTGATTGACGAACAACAACAATCCCTGCGTGAAGTATTGTAGATACACTCTGTTGCGTTCGCTTGGGATTGCAGTGACATGAAAGGCATTGATCCTGCCTTATACATGCACAAAATATACATTGATGATGGCTACAGACCTATCAAGCAGCAACAGAGGCACATGAACACCGCCTCAGAGAGATTGTGAAAACTGAGCCTCAAAAGCTTTTGGATGCATGCTTTATATACCCTATTGGTACTTAGGATTGCGAGACCCTCAACCCCTCCCTTCCGGGCCCGTGCGGTCTCTGGGGGTATTATGAACGGGGCGCCATTCACCATCAGTTCGAGCTTTTGGCATAGTGGTGGCTGGGTCGTGTACCAACAAATTTGTTGGTACACGACCCAGCCACCACTATGCCAAAAGCTCGAACTGATGGTGAATGGCGCCCCGTTCATAATACCCCCAGAGACCGCACGGGCCCGGAAGGGAGGGGTTGAGGGTCTCGCAATCCTAAGTACCAACATACCCCCACCAGTCCGCGTATGCCCAACGGTAAATCGTATGGACATACACAGACTACTAGGCGCACCTTGTACACATGGAGAGTAGTGGACGTCAGGTGGGATTCGAACCCCTCCCCAGCAGAGTCACCAATTTGTTGGTACACGACCCGGCTACCACTATGCCAAAAGCTCAAACTGATGGTGAATGGCACCCCAGTCATAATACCCCTAGAGACCACACGAGCCCGGAAGGGAGGGGTTGAGGGTCCCGCAATCCTAAGTACCAACATACCCCATTTCAGATAGTGAATGGGTGTCACCATTGGTCATAGTGCCCAAGAAAGGTGGCAAATGGAGGGTTTGTGTGGATTACAGAGAACTAAATACTGCTGCCAGAAAAGATCACTTTCCATTGCCATTTATTGACCAAGTTCTTGACTCTTTGGCAGGCAAGAAATATTTTGCCTTTCTTGATGGTTTTAGTGGCTATAACCAAATCAAGATTACACTAGAGGATCATGATAAGACAACATTTACTTGACCTTGGGGGATCTATGCATATTCTGTCTTACCCTTTGGTCTGTGCAACACTCCAGCTACATTTCAAAGAGTAGTCCTCAGTATTTTCTCTGATTTTGCCCATGACAATATGGAGATTTATATGGATGACTTCACCACATATGGTGAAACATATGATGAAGCTTTACACAACTTGGAGAAAGTTTTGAAGAGATGCACATAGCACAACCTATCTCTGAGTAATGAAAAGTATTTTATGATGATGACACGAGGAATAGTCTTGGGACATTTTATCTCAAGTGCAGCATACAAGTTGACCCAAAGAAGATTGAAATTATCTATACCCTACCTATTCTATAGAAACATAAGGATGTAAGGAGCTTCCTAGGACATGCAGGTTATTATAGGAGGTTCATTCAGGATTTTAGCAAAATTGTTGCACCTCTGTTACCCTGGTGACAAAGGACAATGAATTTGAATAGACACTAGATTATCAGACCTCCTTTGAAAAGATAAAAGCATCCTTGACATGGGCTCCAGTTCTCAGAGGTCCAAATTGGACAAGTTACCTTTTCACATCCACATAGATGCATCAGACTTTATCATTGGAGTAGTTCTAGGCCAGCAAGAAGGAACTAAGGAGTATGCAATATACTATGTAAGTAAAAATCTACAAGGAGCTGAGTTAAACTACAATGTGATAGAAAAAGAGATGTTGGCAGTTGTTTATGCCATAAACAAATTCAAACACTACATTACTGGTTATAAAGTGTTCATACACACAAATCATGCAACAATTAAATGTTTGATGAATAAGCCAATAGTGGGTGGTAGTCCTGTCAGATGGTTGTTGTTATTGCAAGAATTTGACATAACAATTGTTGACAAGCCAGGTAAGGCTAATGTAGTTGCTGATTTTATGTCTAGACTGCCTACACAATCAACAAAAGGAGTGGTTTATTACTCTTCTTTATGAGCATCTCTTTGCTCTCAACATACACACTCCTTGGTATGCAGATATAGCTAATTATTTGGTTTCAGGATAGATTCCAGGTTACTTTTCTCCAAGGGAGAAAAGGTAGCTAGTTCACAAATATTTTCCTTATTCTTGGATTTCTGGATTCCTATTCTATACTGGCCCAGATAATATTATGAGAAGATGTATCAGAGAGGATGCGGTGTTTGATATATTGAAGGCCTGTCATGATGAACCTTGTGGGGGACATTTTGCAGCCAAGAAGACATCCTTCAAAATATTGACAATAGGATATTATTGGCCCGCACTTCATAAAGATGTTGTAAAGTATACTAGAAGCTGTGATAGATGTCAAATAATGGGGAAACCTACAAGAAGTGATGAGATGCCTTTGCAGCCACAAATCTCATTGGCTCCTTTTGATAAATGAGGGCTATATTTTGTTGGTCCTATCTCTCCTACATCAAACAACAAGGAATATATCTTAGTATGTACTGATTACTTAACTAAATGGGTAGAAGTTAAAGCCTTACAGTTTGCCAGGGATGGAAATGTGGCTAAATTATTATATGAGAACATTTTCACTAGATATGGTGTGCCAAGGGAGATAGTGACTGATCAAGGACCACAATTTACATCTGATTTAATCACAAGACTGGTTGAGGAATATCAGATTAGACACAAGAAGTCCACTCCCCACCATCCTCAAGCTAATGGTCAGGTAGAAGTCACAAACAGAGAAATTGAGAACATCTTGACAAAGACAATTCAACTTCACATAAGAGATTGGGTTTCTAGGCTCTTGGAAGCTGTTTGGGCATATAGAACTACCTGGAAGACAACTACAGGGTTTACAAATTATGAGTTGGTATATGGAAAGACAACAACCCTACCTATAGAATTTGAATACAAAACCCTGAGGACAACAGTGGAATTAGGGATGGATTAATTTGACTACAACTCAACAGGACAGACTACAACATTTGAATGCCCTGGATGAAATCCGGTTAGAAGCCATCCATCACATAGAGGTCATACAGAAACAAAGAGCCAAATGGCATAACAAGTACATCAAGACTAAAGAATTCACCACTGGTGATTAGGCACTACTCTATGATTCAGGATACAAGTACTTCGAGGGCAAGCTTTAGTTTCATTGGTTGGGACCCTATGAGATTAAACAAGTCTTTCCTAATGGTGCAGTCCAATTGCAGACCATTGATGAGGTTTAGTTTTCATTGCTAGTAAATGGACACAGACTAAAACTGTATAAGAAGCCACTTCAGAAGGATCGCTTTCTTGTTTCTCTAGCTACTCAATATGGTACTCCTGGCACTCCTAATGAAGGTTCTGTAACACCAGCTGATACACCGTCAGATGATGATCAACTAATCATGTCTAGTGATGCAGAGGTTGAGTTGTAATACTCAACCCTTGTCGCTAAGACCTAATTTTTCATGCTTTATACATTACATGCACACATCACATTATCCATGATGACCACAATCAACTTCAGATGGACTTGTTTTTCACTCTCAGAGGAACCTTTTTTTAACATGCACTAGGGACCTGTTACAGTTGGGACCTGGTGTAATGTTTCTGTACACATTCGATCGGGACCTATACTGCGGGTGCCTGTAGCAACAAGTGTCTGCGGAAAATTTCAACACTTTGGTAGCATTCCATTCTTCTTCCCGCACATTTCATTCTTTCTACACGTACTTCATCCATTTTCAATAATCCAACAGTTGCGGCATGGTTGTTCAACTCACAATTCCAAGCTGTTACATCAACTGTTGCGATCTATCACATCGCATCAATTCTGACGTACCCACCACCCTCCCATCTACTCTAAGCATATCACTCTATTCATGCCTAATAAATGCCAAGTACATGATCTCCAGTTCCAAGGCTTACTGCTCAATGCACGCACATAAGGTAACCTTTAATGATTAACTTAAATTTTCTATTTATATTCATTGTTACTCATGTTTATTTCATGCATGCGGCAATATATCACCCTTTCCAAGTAATCATTACTCTTTCATCCCTACAAATTCATTCATGAAGTGTGGTCACTTCAACTTTTAGTTGGGGGGAGGGGTATATGGTTAGTCATTTTTTTATTTTTGCCACCAAGTTTTTTGAATCTGTCAAGGTTTTCATGTGCTATTTTCCATGATAGTCGACCTGTCCTAAATTGTGAGCTTGTAGTTTTCCTACGAGTAAGCTGAAATTTTAAAAAATTTCATAACAAAGAGCTCTAAAAGCTACAATTGGGGGGGAAGAATTGAAAGGCAGTCTTCTGAAGGCGGTGAAATTGAAATTAGGTAGAATTAAGAATTGATAAGAGTGTAGAATATAGGTACAATGGGGGGCGATGTTATCAGAAGAGAGCCATCGGTGCATAAGGAGATATTGGAGGATGTATTGGTTCTACCGCTCTTTACCAGGGTGGGGTGGTTAGGCTATTTTATGAAATTAATGGAGTATGATAATGAAATGGCAAGGGATTTTGCAGCAATGTTGTAGTATGACGAAGCAACAGTTAAGGGATTGGTCATGGATGGCTCTGAAACAGCCATTGCCCAGGTCACTGGTTTACCACATACAAGGTCTGAGTATCCAGACTGTGTTGATGTAGCTACAACGAGGGAAGAATTTTGTGAGCGTGGTGAGAACCTGGACTCAACCACACAAGGTACAAAGAGATTATCCCTTCCATTCTTTTGGGGGAAGTGTGCTTGATATATTATCAAATATATTACCTGTGATGGTCGACATAATTTGTTGTATACTGCACACTTTAAGTTGCTGAATCACTTGCGTCATGACAAACTGGTTAATGTTCCCAATTATCTTTATAATATGTTGAAAAGAATGGCATTTGAGTATCAGAAAAGGCAAACAGAGACTACATTGTCTCGTCATTGTTTGATAGCTCTGTTGGTTAAAAGGAGTTTGAGAATTTAACACCCATAGGTTAATTGGGATGCTTTTAAACAATGCAAGGATATCTCAAAATTATTGGAAGTAGATGAACCCCAACAAGAACATGATGTTGAACCAGATGTTGAACCTGAAGCTGAACTAGATGCTGAACCTGAAGCTAAACTAGATGCTGAACCTGAAGTAGAACTTGAAGTTGAACTTGAACAGGAAGAGCCACACGAGGAAATTCCTCCAGAAACTAGGCCGGTGACAATAGAAGAACCCTCACCTCCTAACCTTAAACCTATGAGAGGAGCTATAAGAAGTGATGCTTCTACTTCTTATGAGAAGAAGAAGAGTAAGAAGAATGCGAAGAAGCATAAGGGTGTTGAGAAAGAGAAGGGTGCAGGGGAGAGAAAGGAGAGGAAGAAGAGGAAAAAGAGAAAAAGTGAAGAGAAGTTAGAAATTGTCATATCTAGGCGTTCAGGAAGGCTAAAGAGGCAGGATGTGGGAAAAGGAGTTGATGAGGAATAAGGGGAAGCAGAAAAGGAAGAAGCGCAGTAGCAGTAAGATCCAACATTGTTGGACACAACTTTAGAAAAGGAAGGAAATACCCCTGAGAATGCTCCTAATGATGCTAGTATTTTCTTCATCCTCTAGTTCTGATTTAGAAAACATTTTCATTGCAAATAAGATGGGAAAATCAATTCCCGGTAGCCCTGCTCAAAGAAATTTTTGATGTTACTGAAAATAAGGATGAAAGTTTTGATTGTGGAAAAGAAAAAGAGTTGTTGGAAGATACAAATATAAGGCAAGAACTTCAAGAAGCCCTGGATAGGATAAAACAATTAGAAGAACAAGTGAAACAGTGTGAGGAAAAGGATAAGGAAAAAAAGCTAAGAATATAAGAGTTGGAGGAGAAAATTCACACTTATGGTCATGGAACTAGTATGGACCTATTGGCACAGGTGGTTGAGAGTAAAATAGAAAATGAGGGAAGAGAAGCAGTAATTCTATAGCCTCCTGTAATAAGACCTCCAACATGCCTCACTGTTCTATCTTTGGGTTTTGAATTGGTGAAGTTCAATGATAAATTCAAGCAAGAAAAGGAAAACTGGGAGAAGGAGAAACAAATTCTTAATGCATCATTAGAAAGTAAAAATGTCGAATTGAAAAGGGTGGAAGGAAAGCTAACAGAGGTAATTGACAAAGCAATTCAAATCATTGCATGTAGACCCCCACTTAGAGTTTATGCACTGTTTCTCAAAGAAAAATTTCTGAGTTTTCAGTTTAATAGATTCATTAATGATCAGTCTATTTCTATTTATTCAAGGCATCATTTTTTCTAGTTACTTCAAGAAGTCAGTTTGGAGGAACAAGATCAATTGTGTGAATATTATTTGCACAATTACTTGATGGAAGAAGATACATAGTGGAATCCCTTGATTTATGTTCGTGATCTTCAAGTTAGAGCATTGTTATCTTACTTCAAGAATGAGCAGCTTAGAGGAGAACTGATGGATAGGTATGAGGAGCAAGAAAAGAAAGTGCCACTGTAGATTAGGAAAGAATCCTTGAATCCCAATGTGATCATGACCCAATGGTTAACACTCCTCTCTCATAAGGGTCTAGGTAAAGTAATTACAGATTTGAGAATCAGGGATTATAGAAGGATACAACGGGTAGCAGTGTCTATTATTTAGAACTACCAGAGGCACGTGTAGAGCAGATGGGATAGTCTGACCCCAGAATTGCAGAAGAAAGAGCCTCACTCTTTCCACAATTTCATGAATATGTTTGAGAGATTACGCAGGTACATCTAGATCTCGAAGCAAAGAGGAGTGGCATGACTGCCCCTTACTTATCACCCTCCTATTCTCCTTTATCCAGTTCCATACTGGCAGGAGGAAGAAGTGATGAGTGTAGGAGTCCAGAGTCAACCAGGATGGACAAACTTGCATGCTATAATGGTTTTTATCTCAAGCAGGGACAAGGTGTCAGAGAAGATGTGGACCTTAGGAAAATTACTTTGCATTATAATCTTTTCCCCTAGGTGTTTACTTGAGTGTTTTTGCTTGAGGTCAAGCAAAAGTCTAGTTGGGGGGAAATGACGGGTTCAAATATTGGCTTCTTTTATGTTATTTTTATATGCTTTCAGACTTTATGCCTATGATATTCTAGAGACTTTTCCAAGACATTACCATCATAATATGTTGCTTTTATATATTCTACAAACCTTGAACCTATTCTGTCAAATATGAAACATGGTGATAATATTTGTCAAATGAATGAGTTAGACATGAGTATGTATGCATATAGATGAGATTTTATAGTTTAATTATTAAGGTTATTTGCTTGCATATGTTCTATGGATTAACTCCTATGCAGCAACGAGTATGTGGCATCAAGGAGAGAAGAATTTGCAACACATTGCAAAACAGGGCATTAAAGGAAGTCACGGTCAAGTGCCAACTGAAGCTGAACGTGATCATTATGGAAGAATAAATACAGAAGAAGAAGACTTGTTCTAGGATTCTAATCGCAACTTGTGTGTTTCATATATGAGCCGTTGTATGGGAATTTTTGTTTGAATAGGACTATACTTCCTCTGTTTAGTTAGATTAATAAATTGATCTCAAACCTGTACCCTGATATCTAGGGATGAATTGATGGTCAAAGTTAGTTGGTAGTTACATAACACTTTACCGTTTTTGTATAAATTAGGAGGGATGAGTTCGATGTCAAGTTAGTTCTTTCTAAGTTACTTCATTTTATATTTGCCCAACTATTACTCTATTTTTCTATGTTTGAAGATCCAGACATGTTTTATTGAATACAATATGAGAAGATCTTGTTTTATGATATGAATTGAATACAACTATGTGTTAAAAGAATGTGTGAGAATCTAAAGTAGATTTGATTTCCAGTTAAGTGAGATAGTCCCCTAAGCTGGCCACTCAAGGTACTGGTCTTTACTTCATCTATTTCTTTATTTATTTATGCATTTCTAGTTAAAGTTGTTTCTTTGATATTTCATAGATTGCATTGTGAGTTCAGAAAAATATTCTAATTACTATTTCCAGTAGTTGTGATTCATGAATGAGTGCATACTTTATTTATTATAAGTCCTCTAGAGGTTAGTGTTAAGTTCTTTTATCATTCTGGATATTTTGAGTTAATTCTGTAATTACCTGTTGAATACAGTCATCTACAGCTCATGCTGTAGGTGCTCGTAGCCACTAGGTTCTGTAGTTGTTTTTACTGTTTTTATATTTATAAGAATTCCAGCCAAGTAGAATACTCTAGGTAGGTTTGAATAAGATAGTTTAGGATAGATATGAGTCTTGGAAGCACATATAGTGCAAGTGCCATCATAAGCTTATGCTCCTTGGTTGATGATTTAATGTAGGAATGCAATGATAGAGTGGATTGTTCAGAGAGGTGTACCCTTGAATTATGTTAAGTCTACAACACATTAGTTTTTCTCTACAAAGATCAGAATGCAAGTGATAGCAAAGGATTTCATGGAGTTTTGAGGTGTTTTTGGCTTCCTAGTTTGGTCGTACCAGTCCCAGGGTCAGTCATACAGCCTAGGGGAAAACATCCATTGTTTGGCATGATTTTTAATCTGAGATTCATCTCAATTGAGGCGTGAGTCATCAACAGACTTGAGCAAACGTTTACAACAGTGATTTGAAGTTTGGAACCATTTTATATTGTTGTTATTAGCTTCTACAAGTCGTTCCAGCTTTAAGGAAGGACGTGGGTCTTCTAGTTTATCACAACTATCTTCTTCCATGCCCTCAGGGCCATTGTGTGAGCATAAAACTATCTTGTATATTGTTGTTCTCCCCTTCCAAGTTTGTATTAGCTTGTTTCCTCACAATATCAAAGAGAAATCGAATGACCTAGCTATTGTTATAGTGTTTTAGACTTGTACCTTGTGGGACAACAAAATGGGTATGTGAAAAAACTTCATATTTTGACATTCTATCATATGGGTATTGCTTCTATATGCTTTGATGCATTTCCATTGAAATAAAAGCATCTGGGTATCTCTTGTTTTCATTATTTGCAAAAATATATGTATGCATGTGTGTTATGTCAAATGCAAAAAACCCAAAACGCATCAGGTTTCAACTAAACGTAAAAAAACACAAGGGGTGGGATATTACACCTCCATTTAGGATGTTTGTAGCAAATAGATTCTTAGCATATTCTAGATCGTGATAGTTACTTTCCAATCATCCCAAATGGTAGAAATAGAACAAAGAATGGGCATTCTAGAAAAGGAATCAACAACTACATTCTTTTTGCCCTTCATATAATCTATACCATAAGATTAGAGTATCCTTACCCATTTTGTTGTCAATTATTCAAGTAATGTCAATCCAAGAATAACTTCAAGCTATGGTTTAATTTGTCTTAACCACAGATCTACCACCAACTGGATGTTGTTTGAATTTTGCCAAAGCATGTATGATTGCAAACATCTCCTCATCATACATAGAGAAATCCCTTTCTAAATCTTTCAACTTCCTACTCTTAATTGATATGGGGTACCCCTCTTGCATTATAACAACTTCAAATCCCTTTCCCAAGGCATCACATTCTACAACAAGTGGTAATGAAAAATTTGAAACAATAAATATAGGACATGAGTTGATTACCTACTCAATCTTATCAAAGACTTCTTGTGTTGTATCCTCCTACATGCCTTGAGTATTAATGAAAAGGCTGAAATATAAAAGCTCCATGATCCCAATCTCACATGTATATTCTTTTGTAAATAGAGCCTAATGCTCTATAGTTCCAAGGATCCCTTCTAGGTGCCTTAGATTATCACCCCATGCTTTACTACACATTAAAATATCATCAAAAATATCAACAAAAAAAATCCCAACTGACCATCGAATACCTAATCCATCATGGAATAGAAATTGGCTAGTGCATTAGTCAAGCAACATAGCATGCCTAAGAACTCAAAGTGTTCAAAATGGCATCTAAAAAATATCTTGTACACATCCTCCCTGTGGACATAGATTTGATGGTAGCTTGATCTCAAATCGATATGCAAGGAATAAACTACCCTATGCAACTCATCAACAAGCTCATCGATCTTGGGAATGGGGTATTTAACTATATTCTAGTCCGAACATCAAAATAAATTTTCCCAACTGACCACCGAATACCTAATCCATCATGAATTAGAAATTGGTCAGTGCATTAGTCAAGCCACATAGCATGGCCAAGAACTCGAAGTGTCCAAAATGGCATCTAAAATATATCTTTTACACATCCTCCTTGTGGACATAGATTTGATGGCATCTTGATCCCAAATTGATATGTGAGGAATAAACTACCCTATGCAACTCATCAACAAGTTTATTGATCTCAGAAATGGTGTATTTGAATGTATTCTGGTCCAATGCTCTATAGTCTATGCACATCCTCTTGGTGTCATCTTCATCTTTCTTAAGGACCACTGAAGAAGCTAATGGGCTAGAATTGATGTGGCCCATTTTAAACAACTCCTTACGAACCACCTTTATCTCCTCTTTATATGTCCTCAAGTGGTGGCAAGGAGTGATCTTGGTAGGCTTATAGCCTAGTTCCAACTCTATGATATGTTGTCATCCTTTATCTAGGAGTAATGCTAGAGGCATACTATTGAACACCACATTATGCTTATTTAGAAAAAAAATGAATATCAAAATGATGACTATATTGCTTACCAAAAAAATAGACAGTATGTGTGTCCTCCATCACCGAGTATCTTGATGCCCAAGTAATTTGTTCCTTGTGGGAAGTCCTCTTAGACATGACTACTCTCAACAATTCATAAAAGATACTTCCAAGCACCACATATTTTCATTTAGATGTAAACTTTAGCTCCTTATACTCATGATTCAATAGAAACTCACCAATGGAATGTAGCCATTGTATGCCCATAACCATGTTAGTTCTCATAATGTATAATTCATTACCACCTTATGTTCACCCATGGGTACATTGAGTTGTCTACTTACCCAAGTTCATGGAATGTCAAATCTATTAGCAACCATGAAATTGAACCCATCAAAAACTTCAACTTTTGTGTGCCTCGTTTGTGTGTAATTTAATTCTAAGTTTTACACTGTACTTTCACTTTTTAGTCTTTGTTTTTAGCTGGAGAGTGCAAACATTTGCTAGTTGTTGTAGGTGTATACTTTTAAGAAAATATATAAATTTCTCGTCTTGAGTAGAGGGGCTAATAAGCTTTGAGCCCTTGCTCGAGAACTAAAAAAAATGCATTTCTTTATTCTGTTTGCAACATGTGCTTAGAATCCAAAGATCTAACTTGCATATAATGTTAAATGTCAAAGGTCATTTCCTTAAATTCTAGAGTTTAGTTTAGTTTTCTTTCAAAAGGGAGCTTCCTCTTCCAAGTTGAAGAAAGGGTTATCCTTACACACTATTCCATTTTGTGTTGTGGTGAAAGAGACAAATTCAAATGTTAAGATATTTGTCAATCTCTAAAAACCCACCTCTTCAAAATTGCTTTTATTGACTAAAACTTTAAAATTTTCAAATAAAAAATAATGTTTAGTTTTAAATGAATACTCAACTAAGACCAATTTAATAAATTTGAAGGATAACAAACTTTTTTCATATGGTTAACTTGGGCTACTTAAATAAATGCGAATAATTGCTCATAAATCAACCTAGATTAAATAATATTAGCTAGAAATGATAAATTACATAATTGCATTATTTATTTTACGAAAATGTAACTATGAAGAAGAAACATATTTAGCTTGTTGATTGAAGAATGTATGTTATTGGTGCAAATTTTGAACTTTGTTTTTTTTTGATATGGGAAGTGTGATCTCTATGTTAGTGAAATACCTGAAATCTAGCATTGAATCTCTGCTCTATTTGGGATCAAGTTTGTAGTTGTAAATTCATCCTATATGTTTGGATTTGACCCCATGCAATGCGCACTTTTTTGCTTTGCTAGTTTGCTTGGTTGACATTTGCCTTCTTTACTCTTCTTTGATATCTAATGATTGACAATATTTAGAAATAACTTGAGAGGGCTACCATTGTGTTGCAAGGAGACATATTCTCTTAAGTCAAACCCCAAAAATATATGTAAAAGATCAAAGATAGTTAACAAGGACCCTTGAATGATGTATGAATATTTGTTACTCCTTTTAGTGCACCAAATTCAAGTATTTTTCTATTGATTCCTCCTTCAACACTATAGGATGAGAGAGGATGTTTGAGAGATGAGAGACGTTTAGATGTTTAAACAAATGCCTTTAAATACTAACAAATACACCAAATTTCATAAAATGCGTACTTAATCGGTTTAAGATGGGAAAATAAAGGGGCCAGCCAATTAAAATTTGAATTTAAATTTGAAAAGGAGAGGGTCAAACCATGAAAATGCTACTAGGCGGGTAAACAATCAAATTTGAGTGTTAATGGTTATATTTGGGTAGGTGTACAAATAAGGGTAATAAATGCAGGGCTTGGATGAACATATTAGAGTATGCACATGTAAAGAGGTGAGGCTAAATGTGCAAGGGTATGTGTATAAGGATAAACAAAGGTTAGGAGAATAAGCCCAACTTCACACAAAATTGTGCCATTTACAGTATATTTTAAGACATTTCCTCAAAATAAACACAAAACTCTATGAGAAATGACATGAATATACAAATTTCACCATTAAAATAATAATAGACTCATACTTTAATTTAGACATTCTTTTGAAATTCTAATTGAGTGACTTCTCTCCCAAATATATAAAATCTCACACAAAAATTCAACTTTATAATTTTTTTAACATTTTATAATTAACTAATAGCAAATTAAACTTACATAAAGTATATAAAAATTAACATTCATAACATATACCTATATAAGACTTAAATTGACTTTTTCTAATGCTATGGTTTCATGGAATGAGGTTACTAAAATAAGAACTTTGATAATTAGGCAGTCCTATGAATTATTGAATTTTTCTAATGCTATGGTTTCATGGAAAGAGGTTACCTAAAATAAGAGCTTTGATAATTAGGCAGTCCTATAATGAATTTTATAACCCATGTTAAAAAATTTAGCTCATTTAAAAAAAAAAATTCGTTGTCCCATAGATTTTGTAGTAATTTAATTGAGAATTTTAAAAAATTGTAGATGCATTCTAATGATATTATGTGGATAAATACCCTACATTGGTAGAGAATTTTTTTCATCCCAACCTTAAAAACAAGTGATGGAAATCTAAGAATAAAAAAGTAGGGGCTCAATTAAGTAATTTTTTTTTCATCTAGTAAGGAAGCGGTCCCATGGAGGGGGCTTCAAGATCTAATTTCAAAGAGAGGGAAGTCTCATGAGATGAGAAAAAAATTGTTAAAGAATAATTAGGAATCTTATCCTCCAAAATAGGAACTCCTACTTTTTAGTTGTTAGTAACCAGCGTTAAGGTTGAAGTCCCATAAAGGAGGGCTATCCAAAATATCCCATAAAGGAGGGCTATCCAAAATATTTGAGTGCTGCTAAATTCTTTTAGGAGCATTTTAAAACAATTGGTTCCATGAATTACTCACTCCAAAGGAATCCCTAAAATCTATAAACTAGAAAGTAGGGACCTATTTAGTTGGACAAAATTCTAATTTATCCTCTAATAATTTTTTTGTCTCATGGAACCTCTTGCTTTAAGAAAATAGTCCCTCGTGCCACTCCATTAAACCACATCGTTGAGCTCAAAAATTTCCACAACCAAAATGTAAAATTTTCCATTAAACACATGGATGAAGCAAAATGTAAAATGGTCAATAAATGGGGCATTAGAATGCACGATTGCCCAAACACGAATGTAGAAATTAAAAAGTATGTTAGAGAGAAAGCCAAGGCAACCATGTAGGCTAGACAACTTGGGCGAAAAAGAGAACATTATGTCAAATATTTCAACCCCACTTATGACCATGAGCCAAAATACTACATAGGTGCGGAAGTTAAGTGGAAAGCTAAAATGATTATGGCTCAACTTAGAACTAACTCACACCATCTTAGGTGTGAAACGGGAAGATGGGAGACACCCAAAAAAGTTTGGGCGGATAGGATTTGTTGGCTTTGCACTTCAGGGTTAGTAGAAACGGAATAACATTACATCATGGAATGTAAGGCGTACGAGGACATCCAGATCAGTTTCACTGAAGTGCTAAATGTGGAGTCTTTGACGACCCTATTCAAAGAGGAGAGAGTGGTTAGGGCCGCTGATTTCCTATGCGGGATTCATAACAAAAGAAAGAAGATCAACAGTGAAATGGAGAGTAGTCAAGTGTAACAGAGGGGCTACATGTGGCCCCTTGGTGTCCTTGTTTGTTGCTGCCTGTTTTACCTCTCGGGCCCATACACTTTGGTCTCGTAGACATCATTAAAAACTTTCATTCATTCATTCAACCCCTCTGATAGGAATTTTGTCAAACCCACTACCTAAAACCTAGCCTAAAATCACCCGCTCCATAAAAATAAATTGTGAAGCCTGCACGAGACCGCTTCCTAACAGCATCTTATTCCATGTGATACAAGAGAATAAAGCGCGAGCAAAAAATTGTGGTACACAAAGCAAAAACTAGCGAAAGAGATGCTTCTCAGCTTTTGCGCAGGAAAAGCAAAACTCATTTATCGAAAAGAATAAGCTTCTCATTTAAGGAACTTGTCTCGCAGTTGATGCAGAATCACAATTCTAATTTCAGAGTGGATTTCCCCAGGTGTAGTTGGCTTAAACTTCTCTCCAATTTCTCGTTTATCTTTCTTTTCTTTTTATAATCCAGCAACAGGGCAGAAAATAAGTTCTGTAAAGAGTCGTCTTGGTAACGGGTTTGAAAGTTTCTTGGTCCCTTAGGCTGTTTTTCATTCAATCAGCCATCCAATAGTCACTGCTGCCCCCAGCCGTGGAACTCCCCCTTTCCCACCGATGAGCGGGGAGTCCAACTCCCTTCGACTCTTTTTTCATTCATGAATCCATTCACAATTGAAGAATGGTGGGGGGAACCAACTCGGGATTTCAAGAAAGCTTCTGACTCATGGTTTTAAGTAATAATGGAAATTCTGAACTCATTGGCTGTGTTTGAATGGATGATGAAATTAAGAAATCGAGGTTTACCATCTTCCAATTATAGTTTTATAGTAGATTATAAATAAGAGTCTGCAAGCACACTGAATTAGGGAATGTAAGGGTTTTGCACTTGTGACCTGCACGTAACAGATGCTTGTGTTACATGTTTTAGTGTGAATTGGAGACTCTAGAGGAATGGGTGTCAGCTGTTTGGAAACATAGTTATTTCACTTGCACCAATGAATATGTACACACACCCATTAGAGGAAATATGCAACCAAGCTACGCACAAGCTTCAGCAAAAAGTAGAACTGGGTATGTTATAAAATTCAACAAGAACTGGCCAGGACTTGTCGCAGTTTGGGAACTGCAGGGTTGGCATGGTTGCGAACCTGTTTTTTGGTGTATCAAATGCAACCTGCTGCCCGTCTGATAAATGGTTTCACCCTTCTTTAGCAATTCTTCTATGGGTGCAGATAAAAGTGCAGAGTCTTTGATGAACTTGTAATGTCTAGTGTGGCTTATGAAGGCACGCACTTCTCTCATCTCTGGCATATCCAACACTTCTTTTGTCTCTGGCACATATAACTGCTGCATAACTGCAATGTTTCATTGCAAATAACATGACCCAACAATGCCCAGAAGGTGTCATGAAAACACACTAATTCAAATTCAGCACAATCTGCAACTTCCTGTAATGCTCAAACATCAGGCACAGTGGAGTCACCTTATTATGCAAAGAAGAACGAGTCATCTCACATTAAACAGACAGAAGTCTCATTTTTGAACTCCTTTTTAAGCTTTGGAATTGTGCTGAAGATACAACTCTTCTTAACTATCCTTCTATTATCTGTGCATTCATACCTGTTGCCATGTCATTTGCCTCCTTTATTTTCTGGTGTTGTCAATGACTATTGGATTGCCTGTTGGACTAGTTGATTCCTTCCTTGCCCAATGGGCTACAAATTTTCACGGGTCCCTCTTATTGCAAGACCACAATAGAGAGAAAGGCATGAACAAGTAGGATATCTAAGTGAGGGATAAAATACAGAGAGGTAGAATAAGCAACCACTGGAAGAATGAAATTTCATGTTGGCATCGAAACTAGAAAATACCTCATTTGTAATAAAGCCTTGTTTGTTTTAGCAAGTGGGTTGGCACACTTTATCTCTAACCTAAATCAAACTTATATTTTCCTTTTATGTTGTCCCATATCATAAATTTTATACGATGGAAGTTATTTATAACCTAGTTCACAAACTTGGACTCGACTCAGACTTAGTAGACCAAAAATTTTCGACTCGGCGAAAACTCGACAAAACTCAACAACTTAAAATATACTTAAATTTTTGAAAAAGAACATAAATTTTATGCAAAATACAGCTACAAAACGTATCAAATGAGTTTGGCGGGGGTTTGAGTGCAATGCCCCCAATGGGATTGAGGGGTAGCGCCCCTTGTGGGGTCTGGGGGTAGTGCCCAAATGAAGACCTTCAAAACCACACAGACCTTCATGGTGCACACCATAGTTGGAAGACTCGCTGAAAACTTGGCGAGTCTTCGAGTTTTTTTTGCAAACGAGTTTTCTTGACTTAAACTTGCCGAGTCATTCTGGTGAGTCTCTGCCGAAAACTCGGCGAGTCTTTGGCGAGTAAACGAGTTTTCTTGACTTAAACTTGCCGAGTCATTCTGGTGAGTCTCTGCCGAAAACTCGGCGAGTCTTTGGCGAGTACTCGCCAAAGACTCACCAAGTTTTCGACAAAGACTCGCAGCCTGCGCATGTAAAAGCATAACAGGGTCGTGACAGTATATTTCAAAATACATTTAAGTATAAGTTTGTATACTTTAAATATTTTGAAATATACTGTCAAGATGTTTGAGATAGGTTCTAGATCCATGCGATTTAACATGCAGATTCTGGATTTTGGAGGATCCATCAGATTTCAGACTTAACCAATTTTTCAGGGTTTCAGGGTTTCAGACTTAGCCAAATTTAGGGTTTCAGGTTCATGCATCAAGGTGAAAGAACAAGGATCCCTTAGTAAAATGTTGTGGAATTTGACATGATTTGGAATTCTGAGGCATGGAAAATAGGAGCTTTGTAGTACATCTAGTTGTGAGCAGAATTGGACCTTGTTTGAGGCCATTCACATGAAGAAGAGGAACAAATTAGCTCAAAAGTGCCTCAATGACCTTGTCTTTGTGCAATACAACCTTCGGTTGTGCACAAAAAGAGTAGAGGACAAATCACTAGATCCTATTGATTTGGATGAGATAGATCCTTACAGTGATTGGACAGGGTGGGATGAGCAACCTCCATTGTTTACCACAGACGAGATTCTTGATTTTGAGAGACAGGTAATGGAGGATGTGGCTGCAACATGAGATGCAGGGTTGGAGGACATTCATGAGGATGAGTCATTGCCAGAGCCAAATATTTCCAGGAGGGTGGTCGAGCCTCAGCCACAACCTTCCATGCCAATCGAGGAGCCACCGGCACCGCGTACTCACAGGATTAGAGCATCTACCTCTTCCCTAGCTTTGATTAAATTAGGGAAGAGGAAGGTGTAATATGTTGTATTTAGTATTTACTTCTAGTTTTACTATTTTCATTTTCAGCTATCTATTGTAATTTCTATCAGACTATCAGGGTTTCAGCCAGTAGGATTCCACATGACAATGCGATTTTGTAATCAATTTGCATTAAAGTCAATCAAAATTAATGGAAAACACTTTTGTACTCATTTATGGACTCATTGGATTCATCTTGTCATTGAATTTTGCCAAAAAAAAAAACGTTTTTAATGAAATTTAAGTAATTTTTTAAGTTCCCGAGTTTTTTGCCGAGTTTTTGCTGAGTTTTCTCAAAGTTTTTTTTGACTCACCAATTTTGGGCTTCTTGAGTTTTTTGGCGAGTCGAGTTTCCAACTATGGTGCACACCATTTTCATAATTATTTGAAAGGCAAAAAACCACTTTTTTTGTGTTGAACCATCCAAACCGCATCTCATGAGTTTTTCAGACAAACTCGCCAAAACTTGGTGAGTACTCGCTGATTTTTGCTGTATATACTTGCCGAAAAGTCGTCCTATTTGACCCGTGAGTTTACTTTGTGAGTACTTGTTTTGGGGAAAAACTCACGAGTTTTCCAACTATGATTTATAGACTCTCTCTCTCTCTGCGCACCCATCTAGCTTAGTACCCATGTTCCAAACTGCAAGTCCTGACTCAACTTCTGTAGTATGGCAAGACTTGTTTGTCTTTGGCGGTTATGAGTGGTTGTGAGTCGTGACAGTTGAAGTAGAATATGAAATGTCCTAGTTCCAACCGATGCTTCATGGTACACCCTCTTTGTATAATAATGTACATAGCCATTCTTTGTAGTTGGTTAGATGAAGAGATAGATAACCCACATCTTTTCTCACAGATAATTTAGAGAACTAGCATAACATAAACTGGCTATTATAGTTGTAATTCAATTGTCAATTGTCTTCTTTGTTTTCCTTGTTCTCATGCACTATGCATATTTAAATCTCTATTATGTGCACAAACTATTTCCACACATAACCTAATTGAATCCATTTGATTGGGTTGTCCACTAGATTCTACCTTGGGCCCTAGATTAATGGTATTAGAGCTACATTGCTTCATATTATTTCCGAGTGATATTGTAGTGGTTTTTGAAACTTCGTCTTTGTTTGTATGCCCACTCATATGACGTCTAAATACAGGAAGTTAGGGCTTGAAATTCATGACCCTTCATCATACCTTCCTTCACGTGCTTAGGTGGGAAACAAATTGTCAGTGATGCCAACTCCAAAGATGTTCTAGAAAATGATAGAGGATGCATTGCAAAGACAACGAGAAGAATTGGAGGAAAAGTCGTGCACATGAAAGAGTTGTTATTGTTGATCAAGTCTTGTTGCTCTTCAGGCAGGTTCAAAACCTTCCAATTCACAACAACCGTTTGGTGGTCACACACCATAGATGGCACAAGTCAATCTAGACATCCCCATGTTTGAAGGCAAGATAGATGCAAATGCCCTAGATAACTAGCTTAACCTAATCTGTTCATACTACCTGATTTATCATTTCTCTGACCAAGAAAAGATTCCATTTACTCTTCTGAAAGTTTCTCTTTGAGTGAAGAAATGGTGGAATAACTACTACACAAAACACGAGGATGACTTCGGCACACTTGTAAATACATGGAATGTTTTCATAGGATACAAAGATCATGAGGTGAGATTGGTTATCACTTCTTGTTTAAGTGAAATTCTAAGAATTGCAGCTCCTAACATTCCATATCATGATGACACAATGAAAGGAATATTTTCCTTATTGGTGGAAAGTTTTGAAGGTTTGAATGATGTCACAAATTCTCATTTTCCTAGAAGCGTCACCATACTTGAATCATTTGCAAAATTGAGATTGAATAACATCATGTTAGATTTGGCTTTGGATGATTTAATTATCAAAATGTTCCATTGTTTCTTTGCCAAAATCAGAACATATCATGCAACAAATGTTAAATCAGCAATGCACACCATTTTGTCTCTAATCCTGGATGAGAAAGATGATATTTCTAAGCAGTTGTTATCTAACTTGTTGGCTGTTTGGAGGAAACAGGATGTTTTATCAGCAACATATGAGTTGTCAAACAAATTGGTGGAGCAGAGAATTGAGGAAATTAAAGATCAGTTAACAGAAGATGAGCTGATTTCACTTGGTTTGCAGCCTATTCATGGTGATTCCAGGACTGAAGAAGATCACATGGAGGCAAATGATAATACATTTGAGAGTGATCTCGAGATTACAATTAGTTATGAAGGGCATACTATTGGTGTTCAATCATACATGCAAGGAGAAGACATAGTCTTTGTCACCAATATTATCCACGAGGAAGAAGATTCACATGAAGAATTCATTACACTTCATGATGATACAGAGGACATGATCAACCATGAAGAATGTGATTCACATAAAGAAGACATAGGTGATGCATATAGAGTTTCTTGTTTTGGGTCAGCCTTTGATGGAGTTGATTGGCATGATATAATCCCTGATTTGTTTGAGGGCAGCAATACTATTCCTTTGCAAAATCAGTTGGTGGTAGTTATTGTTCATAAGAATGAGCGTGGGAAGACATTTCCTACCTTTGGCACTTTATTGGTCATCACACATGACGAGTATATGGATTATCCAAGGCTCAAGATTTCTGATTTGATACACCATGGTATGATTGAGACAAAGAAGATTCAAGACATGTGGCATATGAGAAATGAGCTTTGTATGGAGGTGGATAGTGACATTGAGTATACAAGTGAACAAATGTGTATTGATGTTCCATTCCTAATTCATGATACATTGATAGGAGATGGCTGTCTTATTACATTACACATAGAGATCCTTCATGACACTTGGAGGACAGCAGCTGTTCGGGAGCTTTGTAAAGGTTTGGATCATGTCTACTTCATTGGAGGATGGCCTATGGATGTTGTTTACTTCCCATTGAACATTAGTGACGACATTGGTATTCATTTGGACGTGATTTTCAGTTATTGGGTAGATGATTTCCAGCAAATGAATCATGAGATACATGGGATAGAGAATCAAGATATGGATAGGAAAGAAGATGACATTCTTAATGATACACAATCATTTGATTCAGAGTTGATGAATTTTCTTAATCATAATGGATTTAGTGAGTATGCCTATGTTTTGATATGGTATTATTGTGATGATGCTTTGGTGATTGGATTTGATGTTAACATAGCTTCAACAAGCGAGTTATATGAGGATGAGTATGATAGTTCAATTTCTTTTAGCAAGGTATCAAATTGCTTCATGATATGGATGTGTCATTGGAGGTTGAGCATGGATGTTTTTGCTACATTATGCGACAATGGAAGCGGTCCCAGGATCTTCTTTATCAACAATTTTGAGATGGTATGTCTGAGTTTGCATGGACAGGTTAGATGGGTTTGGGATCCTGGTATTCATTGATGCTCATTTGACACTTCCGATTGCTTGGGACAAGCAATCTTGGGAAGGGAGGACTTGTAATGTCCCAAATTATGAGCTAAATGTGTTTTTGAACTACATGGGAAATGCAATATTGGAATTGTATTTTCAATTATGAGGTTGGTTTTGATTTTTAATGATTGCATATGATTCATAGCTGGCCGCCAAACATGAAGGAAGGATATATTAAATGCAACATTTATTTATTAAATGATTGCATTGGATCGATGGAATATGAGGTCAATTGGGTTGGTGGAAATTAAATGATTGCATTTAATTTGATATTGAGCTTTGAAAATATTTTAAATGCAAATTTTATTATTAAATATTTGCATTGGAGCGGTTGAGGGTTTTTATTAAATGCAAATATCATCATTTAATGCATGCACATGAGGTAGTTGTGGATTGAAGCAAGAATAGAGGAGCATTTTAAATGCAAGTTCATAAATTGAATGCCAAGTCGGTTATGTCAAGGATCAAGATTTTAAATGCTTTGAAGGATATTAAATGCTTGCATTTGGATAGATTGGTTTATTTAATGCATTTTATGAAGTGGTTAGTGGTCGTCCAAGGCAAGGAATGATTTTCAATGCAAAATCAAAATATTTAATGATTGCACACAAGTCACCACCGCCCATGCAAGGAGAGTACATTGCTATTGAATCGATCCATTTGAAGGAGTTGTAATTCATTTAAAATAATTGAAGATTGTTTTAAATGAAAGAGTTTGATTGTAATTCATTTACAATTGTTCAAGTTCGTTGATTCTCATTGGTGGAATTCAAATTTCAATTCAAAATTGCCAAGGAGATGGACGCCTATCCATGGAGGAGTTAAATAGAGGACTTGAACATCAATTTGCAATGAATGATGCTATGGTATGTTTTTTTAATTATTGTTTATGACTGAAAATTCCGATTTTCTAGTTATTTTTCAAGGAGATGATCCCTTGAATGTTGTGGTGATGATCCCATAACACTTTATGCGATGTTGTCATACAGATTTCATCATTGGATTACATTTGCAGGTTTTTTGAAGAGTTTGGAAGTGACATTGATATCTATTTGAAGCTCTTGGTGTAGAGGATTGACTACCAAAGTAGTTTAGTGAATTTGGAGTATATTTTGGATGGTATTTTCATATTTAGCAGGGTCTGATTTTGCAATAGCAGGGTCTGATTTTTTATAACAGCGACTTTACATTGGAATTTCAGGGTTTTTTAGGTGAATTTGATCAAGGGTTTAAAGATTGAAGAGTTGTGTTTGATAGAAGACATTCCTATGCATCCATAAAATGCATTTGGAGGAGTTATTTCATGATATTTCATTGTAAACCCTTGGCTAGGCAAAAAGTACACTTTCAGTTAGTCATATCAGCATACAAAAAGTTTACATCAGAATTTTATTGAAGCTCTTTCAAAGGTGTTTTGTGTCTATTTGATAGCCACCATCATTCTAGAGGCTTTGGGTTATATTTGTATGCAAAGTTTGATGTATTTGGGCTTCAAATTGACTTGTAATTAAGTCTAATATAAAATCAGACATGGACTGAAATAAATTCCAGCCACTTGACATTTCATGTTTCATTTTCATATGTGCAAAGTTGATGTGAGTTTGATGTGCTACAATTCCTTATTCATTTGGTGAAGTTATTTAATTGAAGTGTGCAAGAAATCTTATTTAAATTTGCAAAAAAATTTCAGTCATTTCTAGAAGGGTATTTCAGTCAAATATCCATTAGGGATTTTACAGTCAAATATCCTCATATACACAATCATCCTCCAAGTGTCATCAAGGATCTCTTGGACTGAAATTTTGAATGCTCTGATACCACTGTAAAATACCCTTTTAGAAATGACTGAAATTTTTTGCAAATTTAGATAAGATATTTTGCACACTTCAATTAAATAACTTCACCAAATGAATAAGGAATTGTAGCACATCAAACTCACATCAACTTTGCACATATGAAAATGAAACATGAAATGTCAAGTGGCTGGAATTTATTTCAGTCCATGTCTGATTTTATATCAGACTTAATTACAAGTCAATTTGAAGCCCAAATACATCAAACTTTGCATACAAATATAGCCCAAAGCCTCTAGAATGATGATACCTATTAAATAGACACAAAACACTCTTGAAAGAACTTCAATAAAATTTTGATGAAAACTTTCTGTATGTTGATCTGACTGCTGAAAGTGTACTTTTTTCCAGCCAAGAGTTTACAATGAAATATTATGAAATAACCCTTCCAAATGCACTCTATGAATGCATAGGAATGTCTTCTATCAAACACAACTCTTCAATCTTCAAACCCTTGATCACATTCACCTAAAAAGCCCTGAAATTCCAATGTAAAGTCGCTGTTATAAAAATCAGACCCTGCTGTTGCAAAATCAGACCCTGCAAAATATGAAAATACCATCCACAATGTACTCCAAATTCACTAAACTACCTTGGTAGTCAATCCTCTACACCAAGAGCTTCAAATAGATATCAATGTCACTTCCAAACTCTTCAAATAATCTGCAAATGTAATCCAATGATGAAATCTGTATGACAACATCTCACACATTGTTATGGGATCATCACCACAACACTCAAGGGAACATCTCCTTGAAAAATAACTAAAAAATCGGAATTTTCAGTCACAAACAATAATAAAGAAAACATACCATAGCATCATTCATTGCAAAATGAAGCTCAAGTCATCTATTTAAACTCCTCAAGCTTTGATGTCCATCCTCTTGGCAATTTTGGAATGCATTTTGAAATCCATCAATAGAAATTAAGGAAATGGAACAATATTGAATGATCTTCACTTGTTTTTTTTTCATTTAAAATTATTTAAAACAATCTTCAATTATTTTAAATGAATTTTGCTCCTCTTCTATGTATCGATCCTCCTTAAGCTTGGCCTTTGACACTTGCATTGACTTTTGAGATTGCAATCATTTAAAATCTTCCTCTTTGCTTGGGCGATCAGCTACATGCATTTAATTTTGTGTTTGAAATGCATTTAAAATCCTTCTAACCTCCAACTAGTACTTGCAATGATTGGGCGATTGCATTAAATAAACCAATCTATCCAAATGCAAGCATTTAATAACCTTCAAAGCATTTAAAATCTTGATCCTTGACATAACCAACTTGGCATTTAATTTATGAACTTGCATTTAAAATGCTCCTCTATTCTTGGTTCAATCCACAACTACCTCATGTGCATGCATTAAATGATGATATTTGCATTTAATAAAAACCCTCAACCACTCCAATGCAAATATTTAATAATAAAATTTGCATTTAAAATATTTTCAAAGCTCAATATCAAATTAAATGCAATCATTTAATTTCCACAAACCCAATCGACCTCATATTCCATCGATCCAATGCAATCATTTAATAAATAAATGTTGCATTTAATATATCCTTCTTTCATGTTTGGCGGCCAGCTATGAATCATATGCAATCATTAAAAATCAAAACCAACCTCATAATTGAAAATACAATTCCAATATTGCATTTCCCATGTAGCTCAAAAACACACTTAGCTCATAATTTGGGACATTACAAGTCCTCCCTTCCCAAGATTGTTTGTCCCAAGCAATCGGAAGTGTCAAATGAGCATCAATGAATACCAGGATCCCAAACCCATTTAACCTGTCCATGGAAACTCAGACATACCATCTCAAAATTGTTGATGAAGAAAATCTTGGGACCGCTTCCACTGTCGCATAATGTAGCAAAAACATCCATGCTTAACCTCCAATGACACATCCATATCATGAAGCAATTTGATACCTTGCTAAAAGAGATTAAACTATCATACTCATCTTCATATAACTCACTTGTTGAAGCTATGTTAACATCAAATCGAATCACCAAAGCATCATCACAATAATACAATATCAAAACATAGGCATACCCACTAAATCCATTATGAATAAGAAAATTCATCAACTCTGAATCAAATGATTGTGTATCATTAAGAATGTCATCTTCTTTCCTATCCATATTTTGATTCTCTATCCCATGTATCTCATGATTCATTTGCTGGAAATCATCTACCCAATAACTGAAAATCAAATGAATACCAATGTCATCACTAATGTTCAATGGGGAGTAAACAACATCCATAGGCCATCCTCCAATGAAGTAGACATGATCCAAACCTCTACAATGGTCCCGAACAGCTGCTGTCCTCCAAGTGTCATCAAGGATCTCTATGTGTTCACCTGAATACTCAATGTCACTATCAAACTCCATACAAAGCTCATTCCTCATATACCACATGTCTTGAATCCTCTTTGTCTCAATCATACCATGGTGTATCAAATCAGAAATCTTGAGCCTTGGATAATCCATATACTCATCATGTGTGATGACCAATAAAGTGCCAAAGGTAGGAAGTGTCTTTCCACTCTCATTCTTATGAACAATAACCACCACCAACTGATTTTGCAAAGGAATAGTACTGCCGCCCTCAAACAAATCAAGGATTATATCATGCCATTCAACTCCATGATCAAAATCTGCCATCTCATTAGAATAATCAGCAATAACATCATGCCACCTTTCTTCATCAAATGCTGATCCTAAGCAAGAAACTTCATATGCATCACCTATGTCTTCTTCATGTGAATCACATTCTTTATGGTTGATCATGTTCTCTTTATCATCATGAAGTGTCATGAGTTCTTCATGTGAATCTTCTTCCTCATGGATAATCTTTGTGACAAAGACTATGTCTTGTCCTTGCATGTATAATTGAACACCAATGGTATGCCCTTCATGATTGATCATGATCTCAAGTTCACTCTCAAATATATGATCATCAACAATGTTAGTCTCTTCATGAAGAACCATACCTTCATCCAACATAGCTGATTTGTCTTCAACTACCATGTGTTTTTCTTCAATATGTGGCTGAAGTGTACTTGAATCCTCATACTCTTCATCACTATCCAATGAGTCTTCATTATTCCACGAACACTTGAACTTCATGTAATCATTAAAACTGATTCTATTCTGCACATACATAGGAAGAGCATCATACTTGTTTATGAAGGCTGTCAATTTTTCTTCTATAGATTTGTCAACTGTAGGTGTTCTTCTTATATTCATGGCTTCAGCTCTTCCTTCAAAACAAACCCATAGGCTGGCAGGATGGAGGCTCTGACTCACAGGCTGGCAGGTCTATGGCTCTGATACCACTGTAATATCCCTGATGGATATTATTCTGGAATTATGAATGCTCTGATACCACTGTAATATCCCTGATGGATATTCTCTTAAACACAGATCAACACTTGTAATTTGATTTACAAACTTTGTTTTCTAATTCACAAACCATTGAACTGAAATATGATAATCCTGATTTCTGAGTATACTTATACAATTTCAATCTCATACATTTGCATAATTCAGATTAATATAGATCAACAAGTTCAAATTAAAGATTTGAACTAACTCAACAACTGTAGTTACAAAGATTGATTGACAGTATTGTTTGAACTTGTACTGTTTAATGATCTGTATGAAGAAATCTGTATGTCAGAAATTACATAAACAAACATACCAATTGTAACACTTTCCTGATCAATACCTGGTAAGACTCTTTCAAATTCTCCTCAGTCAATACATAGATGAAATTGCTGTCCCTGAACTACTGCTTGCTGATTGGTAAACTCTGAATATGTTTTCAGTCCTGTAACAACCTAGCTGAAATACAATTCAAACCCCTAACATTCTTTAGCATATGTTGATGGATAATATGCTGGTCAAAGTTAGGCATCTAACTCGGACATCAAAACAAAATATATATTCTGCTGATAACAGAGATTACTTATAACTGCCTTCTTCACATTTGTTTCGCCATATAAACTATGAAGGATGATCAATGTCTTCAATGCTGAGGATATGTAATACTCCAGCTACTGCCTTGTGACAGAATATATAGATATAGGCAACTTAGATTTGCAAATTACAGTAATGGCACTACTAAGGTTTCAGCTGTCACAAATCAGTTTTGCAAATCTTTCAATGAAATCCTAGGTCTGAAATATGATTTCTACTTGCACATAGCCATGCCAAACATAGAATTGACAATATAATTTGACAATGGAACCAATAAATAACAGCAGCCTTCAGTGGAGTTGCAAATGACGATGGAATAAGATTGTTTCAGATTTTCTCTCTTACAATCCAGAGTTACAGTTTCTTCAATTACATCAAAGAATATGACATATGTCAGCCAATAACATAGGAAATGACTGCTGTGACAAATTCAGAAATAGAAACAGACCAACACACCATTCAGTGATCAAATGCAACACAGATGAAGAGAACCTTCACAACTCAGACCTGTCAAATGATAATTTATGATGCCAAAGACTGTGTTCCCTCTATTCTTCAAAGGCAAAATATTGATAGCATCAAATATACCACAAAATGCCTCCAAACTAAACACAATGATACGGATAACTGTAATGATGGCACGGATCACTATAGCAGCTGTACGGATAACTGTAGCAGCGGTACGGATCACTGTAGCAATTTTCAAATAATCATTGATACACCATGGTATGATTGAGACAAAGAGGATTCAAGACATGTGGTATATGAGGAATGAGCTTTGTATGGAGTTTGATAGTGACATTGAGTATACAGGTGAACAGATAGATATCCTTCATGACACTCGGAGGACAGCAGCTGTTTGGGAGCTTTGTAGAGGTTTGGATCATGTCTACATCATTGGAGGATGGCCTATGGATGTTGTTTACTCACCATTGAACATTAGTGATGACATTAGTATTCATTTGGATTTGATTTTCAGTTATTGGGTAAATGATTTCCAGCAAATGAATCATGAGATACATGGGATAGAGAATCAAAATATGGATAGGAAAGAAGATGACATTCTTAATGATACACAATCATTTGATTCAGAGTTGATGAATTTTCTTATTCATAAGGGATTTAGTGAGTATGCCTATGTTTTGATATGGTATTATTGTGATGATGCTTTGGTGATTGGATTTGATGTTAACATAGCTTCAACAAGTGAGTTATATGAGGATGAGTATGATAGTTCAATCTCTTTTAGCAAGGTATCAACTTGCTTCATGTTAGGGATGTGTCATTGGAGGTTGAGCATGGATGTGTTTGTTACATTGTGCGACAACGGAAGCGGTCCCAGGATCTTCTTCGTCAGCAGCCTTGAAGAGATGCGATTGAGCATGCTTGAGGAGCCTCGCTGGATTTGGGATCCAGGGATTGATTGAGTTTAGTTTTTCTTCCCATTGCTTGGGGACAAGCAATTTCGGGAAGGGAGGGCTGTCATGTCCCCAATTTTGGAGTAACTTAAAATTGTTTTAATTATAAATTAATTTTGTAAAGTATTTTATTTACTTTATAAAATTAATATTTTATTTAAGTTACCAAGTTAGTAGTACTACACTTTATTAAATGCTTGCATTTGTACTTTTTAAATGCTTGTTCACAACACTTTCAGATCATTCTAAATGCTTATGCTTGGTTTTGTGTTTGTCTTTTGACAAACTATATTCAGCTGATTGACAAGGAGATGTTCCCTTGCATTTGCTGAGCCGAGGAGATGTTCCCTTGGTGAATTGTAGAGGTGAAATCATCTCAGATTTCACAACTGAGCTTCATTGTGTTTTGAGTTTGGTGTTTTGCTGAATAAATTGATATTTGGTCGGAGACCATTTTATTGATATCATTGAAGATATTTTGTATAAAATTTTCAGAATAATTGATTTGAGATGATTGCTGAGTTGAAGTGAAACATATATTCTCTATAATTACTTAATATCTCTGAATATCCTATATGCAGATATAAGGGTATTATAGGGTTTTATTTGTATTAGCAATTCCTTTGAATAGTCTTATGAACAATTGTGGAGTAATTGTGTATTATGATTTAATTCCCAAAAATCGGAAATTTGATTGCATAATAGATTGGGTTTGAGAACTCATGTTGTTGGCAGAGAGGAGACAATTTCTGACATTATGCTGCAGATCTACATAGTGGACGGTGGGCCCGAGCAACAGCTCTAACTTGTGTTTAAAGTATAAAGAGAAATTGCAGTTACAAAAAAGAGTCTTTGTGTTTTATTTGAAGGAATTCGTTGGTAATTTGTGGTTTTAGAATATACATCTGCTGCTACAGATTGGGAGACAATCTCTGACAGCATTCCAGCATGTCTCCTTTCTAATAAAAGATTATTATATAATCAAAGGCTACAGGATCGATTTCTTTGAAAGATTAATTTGAAGTGAGAATTTTCAAAGGAGTTGAGTGAGGTTCTAAAGCTACGTGGGACCCAACATCCACTCAAAAGAACTCGACAACTGCATCCTTTATTGGCAGATCTGCATTAGGGCCTAGCTGAGATAATTTCATCAGTCACAGTATTCCTGAGAGGCAGCAATTTGTATCAGCAGGCCATCTATTTATCATCATTTGGAGGACAGAGGTAAACTCTGTATGGTTTGTCTCAGTACTTTGACCCCACTTGAATATTTTCATCACAACAGATCTGAATTGTAAAGGTAGCACTCATTGTGTCTCATTTAACATCCTGGTATATCTTCATTGCACCTTAATTTCAGTTTGTATCAGCAGTAGATAAAAGATTGAATAGCCTAGCTTGACTTATGCATTTGATCTAATTGAAGTCTTGGAATAAACTGAAATTCTTGACAACAGTATGGTTATCATTTGCAAACACATGATATCAAATCTATCTATTTGATCTATCAAGTGATTTTGCATTTTCAGTTTATAGCTTTGATTGTCAAATAGAATTTATAAAGTTGCAATAGTGAAATAATCAGAATTTGAGCCAATATCCATCAGGGATATTACAGTGGTATCAGAGCCATGATCTTGCCAGCCAATGGGTTTTTGAAGGAAAAAAAACTGAAGCCATGAATGCTACAAGTCAAGGTAACTCTGCTATGGATAACATCACGTTGAGTGAAAGGCTTCTCAAAGTAGGCAATAAACTTGAACATTCATTTCAGTCAAGGAAGGTACTTCTCAGCATCTTAAAGGAAGCGGAGGATTGTTTACACATGGTGGATCAGTCACATTCTAGGGTATTGCAAGCAGCTATGAATCCTATAGGATCTTCTTTGGGTAAGCCAAGGTTGTTAAGATACAAAGATCATGAGGTGAGATTGGTTATCAATTCTTGTTTAAGTGAAATTCTGAGAATTGCAGCTCCTAACATTCCATATCAGGATGACACAATGAAAGAAATATTTTCGTTATTGGTGGAAAGTTTTGAAGGTTTGAATAATGTCACAAATTCTCATTTTCCTAGAAGAGTCACCATACTTGAATCATTTGCAAAATTGAGATTGAATAACATCATGTTGGATTTGGCTTTGGATGACTTAATTATCAAAATGTTCGATTGTTTCTTTGCCAAAATCAGAACATATCATGCAACAAATGTTAAATCAGCAATGCACACCATTTTGTCTCTAATCCTGGATGAGAAAGATGATATTTCTAAGCAGTTGTTATCTAACTTGTTGGTTGTTTGGAGGAAACAGGATGTTTTATCAGCAGCATGTGAGTTGTCAAACAGATTGGTGGAGCAAAGAATTGAGGAAATTAAAGATCAGTTAACAGAAAATGAGCTGATTTCACTTGGTTTGCGGATTATTCATGGTGATTCCAGGACTGAAGAAGATCACAGAGAGGCGAGTGATAATACATTTAAGAGTGATCCCGAGATTACAATTAGTTATGAAGGGCATACCTTTGGTGTTCAATCATACATGCAAGGAGAAGACATAGTCTTTGTTACAAAGGTCATCCATGAGGAAGATGATTCACATGAAGAACTCATGACACTTCATGATGATAAAGAGAACATGATCAACCATAAAGAATGTGATTCACATGAAAAAGACTTAGGTGATGCATATGAAGTTTCTTGCTTAGGATCAGCATTTGAAGAAGAAAAGTGGCATGATGTTATTGCTGATTATTCTAATGAGATGGCAGATTTTGATCATGGAGTTGAATGGCATGATATAATCCCTGATTTGTTTGAGGGCAGCAGTGCTATTCCTTTGCAAAATCAGTTGGTGGTAGTTATTGTTCATAAGAATGAGAGTGGGAAGACACTTCCTACCTTTGGCACTTTATTGGTCACCACACATGATGAGTATATGGAATATCCAAGGCTCAAGATTTCTGATTTGATACACCACGGTATGATTGAGACAAAGAGCATTCAAGACATGTGGCATATGAGAAATGAGCTTTGTATGGAGTTGCATAGTGACATTGAGTATACAGGTGAACACATAGATATCCTTCATGACACTTGGAGGACAACAGCTGTTTGGGAGCTTTGTAGAGGTTTGGATCATGTCTACATCATTGGAGGATGGCCTATGGATGTTGTTTACTCACCATTGAATATTAGTGATGACATTGGTATTCATTTGGATTTGATTTTCAGTTATTGGGTAAATGATTTCCAGCAAATGAATCATGAGATACATGGGATAGAGAATCAAGATATGGATAGGAAAGAAGATGGCATTCTTAATGATACACAATCATTTGATTCAGAGTTGATAAATTTTCTTATTCATAATAGATTTAGTGAGTATGCCTATGTTTTGATATGGTATTATTGTGATGATGCTTTGGTGATTGGATTTGATGTTAACATAGCTTCAACAAGTGAGTTCTATGAGGATGAGTATGATAGTTCAATGTCTTTCAGCAAGGTATCAAGTTGCTTCATGATATGGATGTGTCATTGGAGGTTGAGCATGGATGTGTTTGCTACATTGTGCGACAGCGGAAGCGGTCCCAGGATCTTCTTCGTCAGCAGCCTTGAAGAGATGCGATTGAGCATGCTTGAGGAGCCCCGCTGGATTTGGGATCCAGGAATTGATTGAGTTCAGTTTTTCTTCCCATTGCTTGGGGACAAGCAATTTCGGGAAGGGAAGGCTGTCATGTCCCCAATTTTAGAGTAACTTAAAATTGTTTTAATTGTAAATTAATTTTGTAAAGTATTTTATTTACTTTATAAAATTAATATTTTATTTAAGTTACTAAGTTAGTAGTACTACACTTTATTAAAAAAGTGTTGTGAACAAGCATTTAAAAAGTACAAATGCAAGCATTTAATAAAGTTTATGTTGTTGTGAACAAGCATTTAAAAAGTACAAATGCAAGCATTGAATAAAGTTCATGTAAAAGCATTTAAAATGCTTTGGTCTGATGTGTACATGTAAACTCTCATTTAATAAAATTAGGCTGGGCCTAATTAATGTAATGGCTTTAAGAGCAAGCCTGAGAGTCATTTGAAGTCATGTCTAAATGCTTTTTCAAATGCTTATGCTTGGTTTTGTGTTTTGTCTTTTGACAAACTATATTCAGCTGATTGACAAGGAGATGTTCCCTTGCATTTGCTGAGCCAAGGAGATGTTCCCTTGGTGAATTGTAGAGGTGAAATCATCTCAGATTTCACAACTGAGCTTCATTGTGTTTTGAGTTTGGTGTTTTGCTGAATAAATTGATATTTGGTCGGAGACCCTTTTATCGATATCATTGAAGATATTTTGTATAAAATTTTCAGAATAATTGATTTGAGATGATTGCTGAGTTGAAGTGAAACATATATTCTCTATAATTACTTAATATCTCTGAATATCCTATATGCAGATATAAGGGTATTATAGGGTTTTATTTATATTAGCAATTTCCTTTGAATAGTCTTATGAACAATTGTGGAGTAATTGTGTATTATGATTTAATTCCCAAAAATCGGAAATTTGATTGCATAATAGATTGGGTTTGAGAACTCATGTTGTTGGCAGAGAGGAGACAATTTCTGACATTATGCTGCAGATCTACATAGTGGACGGTGGGCCCGAGCAACAGCTCTAACTTGTGTTTAAAGTATAAAGAGAAATTGCAGTTACAAAAAAGAGTCTTTGTGTTTTATTTGAAGGAATTCGTTGGTAATTTGTGGTTTTAGAATATACATCTGCTGCTACAGATTGGGAGACAATCTCTGACAGCATTCCAGCATGTCTCCTTTCTAATAAAAGATTATTATATAATCAAAGGCTACAGGATCGATTTCTTTGAAAGATTAATTTGAAGTGAGAATTTTCAAAGGAGCTGAGTGAGGTTCTAAAGCTACGTGGGACCCAACATCCACTCAAAAGAACTAGACAACTGCATCCTTTATTGGCAGATCTGCATTAGGGCCTAGCTGAGATAATTTCATCAGTCACAGTATTCCTGAGAGGCAGCAATTTGTATTAGCAGGCCATCTATTTATCATCATTTGGAGGACAGAGGTAAACTCTGTATGGTTTGTCTCAGTACTTTGACCCCACTTGAATATTTTCATCACAACAGATCTGAATTGTAAAGGTAGCACTCATTGTGTCTCATTTAACATCCTGGTATATCTTCATTGCACCTTAATTTCAGTTTGTATCAGCAGTAGATAAAAGATTGAACAGCCCAGCTTGACTTATGCATTTGATCTAATTGAAGTCTTGGAATAAACTGAAATTCTTGACAACAGTATGGTTATCATTTGCAAACACATGATATCAAATCTATCTATTTGTTCTATCAAGTGATTTTGCATTTTCAGTTTATAGCTTTGATTGTCAAATACAATTTATAAAGGTGCAATAGTGAAATAATCAGAATTTGAGCCAATATCCATCAGGGATATTACAGTAGCCCTCAAAGGATCTTCTACCCAGTTGGAAACTACGATGACAGTGCATTAAGTTCTCTCAATTGTTCCAAGGCAGAGATCAATTGGTGCAGGAATACACAGATACTTCTCATACTGTGGTGTCCAAATTGGGTATTCAGGATTTGAGCAAAACCTTGTCTTGAAGTATAGGTCAGGGTTGAGACCATATATCCAATCATATATGGATTTCTTGTAGATATCTTGAATTGGAGAAGCCTATAGATTTGCTTGCAAATTTGAAGCAAAGACCAAAGTCAAGAAGAAGATAGAACAAACCACAGTCTAAGCCCACCAAGCAAAATTCTTAACCAAGAAATAAAATGTGCCATCCACAAAAGAAGTAGCAACCAGAAAATGACTAGAATAAGCAGTCCAAGACTGGCAATTGGTGTTCAAATTCACAATCCGAACACTTATTTTGATGTAGAATGCTGCATTCAGAAGACTCTACTTGCACAACTTGATGCGGTGGGTACTAGCACTGTGGCACAGGACAAGGGTAAGTAGATCATGGAATCTAAGCCTAGTGCCATGGTGGGTACCACAAACATCTCTACTTACCTTGCAGACACAGAGGAAGTAGAAAGATTGTTGCACTCTTAGATATGGATCAATGGCCAACTAGTGCACTTCATTGTTGACAACAGAAGTCAAAAGAACCTGATTTCTCATGAAGTAGTTTGATGATTGAACTTGCTACTGATGCCTCATCCACAACCATACTCCATTGGATGGTTGAGTGTGGGATCTGAGAAACGTGTCTCTCAAAAGAGTCAACTAGTGTACAACATCAAGCCTTTTCAAGATACAGTCCTTTGTGATGTCACTCTATTAGAGGTATGTGATGTTTTACTTGGAACCATATCTTTACCATTGACATGTAGTATATGAAGCAAATCCAAGAAATTTTGTCATAGATGTTAGTGATAAAAAATATTGCATACCGGAGGTAGTACTTAAGTTGTCACTCATTAGTGCCAGTGTAAGAAGCTAGTTAGTTCTGGCAAGAAGTTTGTGCTTTTGATGGCAAGATCTGAACATAAGAACATCCTTGCGGCATCAAAACACATCGCAGTTCCTCCAACAACATCAACGGAGACCTTAGTGTTGAACTGCAAGTTGTAAGAATACAAGGATATCTTTCAACCATCAAAGGGAGTGCCTACACATTGCGTGATAAGACATTCTATCAATTTGATTCGTAGACTACCTCTACCTAGTGGTTCTTTGTACCTCAAATCATTGCTAGAGAATGAGGAGATCAAGTGACAAATCCATGAACTCATGGATAAAGGATAAAGGACATATCAGGTCCAACTCTGATGTAGGAGCATCATAGCTTACCTCTGTCATAACAGTTTCAGATTTATTTTATTCTCTTTTCCTTTGTGTTTGCAAGTACTGATTGCTGGTCTTTAGTCTTTATGCCCAAGATTTTGTGATATTGTGCTGGTTGTGGAAAATTTGTAAGTATGATTTTGGATGCTAGTGGATATCTTATCGGTGGGGTCCATTCTCCTTGACCAGCGAAAATGTCATAGTTTCCTATCAATGAATCCATATATTGGTGCTGGCGGCTATCGATTCCATTAGTATATGGCATTATTTTCTTCACCGACGACTTGAGTGGAGGCGGCTAATTTGACAATTTGCTATTCCGGTCTCTAACTTTTAATTCTCACGATTACATGGAGTCGTGGAGTCTATCAAGGCTATTCTTATTTGAACATGAAGAAGTCTTATCGTTGCAGCAGGAGAAACGTACAAGGAAATGGGAGTGTTGAAGAAGTAAAGTAATTGTAGTAATCCATAGCGAGTTGGGTTGAATTCTTTAAGTTTTGGTATATGTATGGTTGCAGCATCTTTTTGAGTAGTTTTAAAGTCTTTAAGTTTTGGTATATGTATGGTTGCAGCAGCTCTCTGAGAAGTTTTTCTTGTGCAGGCCGATTGCTGGGCCAACAATATGTAATTCTGTAGTCTTATGTTGGCTCGCTGGTGGATATCTTCTTTTATTTTGTATAGTTGTGCTGTTAGTGTGCAAGTCAACAGTGAGCATCAAAGGTTCTTTATCCAATTCATAGGAAATTAGTTGCTGGTGTCAATTATTTCTGCATATAGTCTAGTTTATTGTTAATTTCCTTAAAGTAAAGTTGTGTATGCTTCTAGTTTTTAGATCAATAAGAAATTATTAGTTTTTTGTGGGTGTGTGTGTTCTTAAAAATCTTGATATAGTGTCTATTGGTTGCAGACCTTGGTTGTCTTTCAGTGGGCATCTGGGTCTGCTGCATCATTTGGTATCAAAGCCAGTCAAGATCTTGGGTTACTGTGAATTCTGTCTTGAAGAACCCTGAAGATTTTGTTGCAGGTGGTGGAGATCCTGCAATTGCAGAGGGTTAAGAGGAGAAGATGGCTCACGGTGATGTTGGATTAGTAGAGGCACTAAGAGCGATAGCAACAAGGTTGGAAGCCGTGGAAACGACACAAAGAAGAGGTATACTGGCGGATAATGTAAGTGAAGATGAAGAGGCAACAAAATAACTAGTTGAATAAGGAGAAGAATATATGAACGAGCCCTTCATAAGGGCCTTGTCTCTAATTGGAAATAAACCACAAATGGAGACTCCGTACTACAAAGGGAGTTTGAATGCAGAAGAACTGATTGATTGGATCTTTCAGATGGAAAAGTACTTTGAGTTTGAATTTATAGAAGATCCGCAAAGGGTGAAGTTGGCAAGTACCAAGCTGAAGGGTCATGCAGCCCTTTGGTGGGATCATGTGCAAATGGATCGACAAAGAAAAGAGAAGAAGAAGATTCAGACATGGGATCGGATGGTAGAAAAGTTGGAATCAAAGTTTCTATCTCTTGATTATCATCTCAATTTGTTGAGGCATGTAGTCAGTGTACAATGTCGATTATTATATTTGATAATATGGGTTATTTGATTATGTATTAATTGTTTGGTGGCTTTTGAGTCAGTTAGTTAGAGTTAGTTAGTCGACGGTTGTGTTCCTCTTAGCAACTGTTAGGTCTTTTAAATAGTCTTTGTATCGTCAAGGAAGGCAGTATGATCTAGTCTGATTGACTCCGATCCTTGGCCGACCATTTCTCGTCTACTTTTGTAATAACTTCATGTGCGAATAAAGAATACTTTTACCCCTTTATTTGGTATGCATTGTAAATTCTGTTAATTATTGCAAGTATTCATTTATTAGATAGAAGGGTAAATATTGACATCGTTGCCTTAAAAGAAATCGGGTCCGATATAAGATATTCGTGCCCTTAGGCCCTAATAAAGGTGGGAAGAGACCACAACGTGGTTAGGATCAAGAGATTAGACGATCTTTAAGATTGATAGAACAAAGAGAATGTAGAAGAAGACTAAGAGAGATTGCTAAAGTTTGAAGCTGAAGTCCATCCTGAAGTAGAAGTCAAAGTTAGAGCGTGAGTAGGAGTCGTAGTTAGGAGAGGGAACACATTTCCGCTACAACTAATCACGAGGGAAGAGTGGGAGGAGATTGCAAGGCACTTTCCATTGCTAGATGAAGCGCGGATTGATTTTTCAGATCAAGTGGAAAAGTCAAGGCAACCTTCTTTGGACGAGAGAAGTTTGGGGTCGGAGTCAGATTCCTTTATAGAAGCGTACAAGAGCAACCTTCGAGGGATCAAAGAGTTGTCAATTGAAGGAGAAGAAGCCGAGCCAAGGGTGTATAAAAGAAAATCTGAAGGCGAAACAAGTGCGCGAAATGCTGAAGCTGTGAGAAGAGTGGAGGATTCTCATGTGGCCGAGAGTGGAAGAGTAGTACCAGAACGTTCAAATCACAACTCCCTACCAAGCAGGTTCTAGGCACCAGGTTTACATCAGAACAAAACCATAGTAAGCCCTAGTGGAGAAAAGCAGAAGTTACCCAAGTTTATAGGCAATGGATCAGAGGATCCTGTCAGGCACCGCAAGACTTGTGAGACAATCTAGAGAGCAAATGGGCAAGATGATAAAGCAATTTGGTTACAGTCTTTTCTAGCCACCTTGTGAGGTGTAGCAATTGATTGGTATACATAATTTGACCAAGCCTCCCGAAACACATGGGAGAGATTATAGGATTTTGAAGAAGAGTTTAATTTGTTGCGAGATGATAATGAAATAGTAGCCGAAATTTACAATATCAAGCAAGGTAAGCACGAAATTATACGAGCCTACAATCGTAAACTTAAATAATTGCTTGTAAAGTTAGAAAAAGAACCTGCTGACGGTCTTAAGAAAAGGTAGTTCATTGAAGGTCTAATTTTGTCATTAAGAAAAAAGATGAAGGTAGTACCACCCTCTTCCTATGTAGAAGCCTACAATCGGGCGATGGACATAGAAAGTGAAGATAAAATGTCCTCCCATAGTAAAAGAGAAACAGAGGGAGATGGTAGTTTGGATGACAACAACGACAATGAATTAGGAACAATATAAGCGCTCCAAAGGGACATGCTCTGGATGATGAAAGAATTGAAGGCGGAGAAAGAAACCAACAAAGAATACATCGAACTCTGGTGTACTGAGTGCAAAAGTGAAGGTCACACTAAATGTAATTGTCCCAAAAAATTGTTTTGTGAGATTTGCCAGGTTATGGGTCATTTGATAAAAGAGTGCCTGTATAACTTGAAGACCAAGAGCACCCAAGTACTCTTCACACAAGGAGAGTAGTCCACTCCATCGAAGCCACATAATGCATCTCCAGGTGGTTATCGAAATCAAAGAGGAGGTCAAAGTCAAATACAGTATGACCCCAAAGGACATCCGATCATACAGTGTAGACAATGTAACGAATGGGGACACTTTGTGAGAGATTGTTAGAATAAGCAGGACAAAGTGCAATTATTGTGCAAATGGTGTGTATCTAGAGATGTTGAAAGGCAGAATGTTGTGCAATTATTGAAGCAAAAGGCCAGCATCAATCTGATTGATGTTGAAATGCAAAATGAAGTATTGGCCGTTACTCGATTCCAAGCAAAGAAGGTTGTGTACCTAGACCCATGTACAAAACAAGAAAGATTTCGTGAAGCAAGAGCTGAAGTGGAGCAGGCTATGGATAATGAACGACGCTACTCAAATGCAAACACAAGTACAGTAACAAATCAATTACAATCCTAGAAAAATATTGCATGGCAAGTACTTCAAGCTACCATACCGATTAAAGTAGTGGATTTATTACAAAGTATTCCTAAACTCCGAAATGTTATGACTAATACTGTATTGGGGAAGAATGAGATGGTGCATGCTACAACCCAATTGGAATCTAGAGAGAATGAAGATCCAATAACCGAACCTTCGTTGTCGGGCGACCAAGTAATTGATCCCATGTTATTAACAGTTAGCACAACAAAGAAACCAGCAGTGGTAAATATGGAGATCCTTGGAAGGAATGTCACCAATACAATTGTTGACGGCAGGTCTAGTGTGAACATATTTCTGGAAGCTACCGAGAGAAGTTTGGGTAAGTCAACTCTTTGGCCCCCAACTTTTTCAACTGGGGGGTGCAGAACAACAAGATTTAAGGTACTTGGTGTTTTAATGGGCCAAAAGGTAATTATCAAAACCCAAGCATTTCTGTTGAATTTCATGGTCATTTCATTATGGCAGAAAGCGTACGATGAATTGTTGGGTCGGGGGTGGCTAGTAGCAGCCAAAGCCAACAACTGGAAAAAGAACACAATCTCCATTGAAAGCAAGGGTCAGAAGTATATAATTGATTTGAAAAATCAAGCAGTTAGCGAGGAAGCAGCTTCCTCCAATTCGTCAGATTCAGACTCTGAAGAAGAATGGACGGAGAAACATGATTAGGGTCCGATGGGATTCTAGAATTACAGTTATGCTCGAAGGATGAAACAAATTCTCTTCGTAGCTTGTTTCATTGGCAAATGGAGGATTATGAGGTATTTTCATCAACTTGTAATTTTATTGAAGCTACAACGATCAATGTCTGAAAAACGATTTTGAAAAATTGGACAATTTATGTGTGGAATGTAGTACACAGTTCGCAAAAGACAACAGTTTTGGTTCTAGCAGAGGCACCCGACTTTACGGAAGATTGCAAAATTAATCAAGGTGTGCCTCCGAGTAATATATTAAAATATTTGATGTGGAGCGCACGACTACTTGTTGTCTAGCTAAATCAACTTCACAGAAAATTTCGGAAGAGGGAAAAATATTGTATAGTAAAATTATGGAGAAGGGGAAAAAATTGCGGGACAATAAATTTTTGCAGTTGGAGTTGACATATAATAGGTGGACCCCGTCAGAAAAATAAAAAATCGCTTCCGTTTGCATTGGTTAGCAAAGCCAAAAATAAAAAAAATTAAATTCTAAAGCTCCAAACTATAATGCGAAAGTGAAAGAAATTAACATTACAAAGTGGGGCCCACAAAAGCAAAAGAAAAATAATAATAAACACAATGAAGAATTAAAAAATTTGAATGGGAAAAATTTAATACATTAAATAATAATAATAAATTTTTAAATAAAGTAGGACAAACTATTCAAAAGAACAAATATAAGGAAAGAAAAATTAAAATTAACATTTCTAAGGATCAACGTTGAGCAGTACGACCCCATTTTTCTTTACCGTACGGCTCCCTATTGCAAACATCATTCCATGGAACTCCACCGTACAGTTGCCAAGGGAGGACATTAAAATTTTCTTCGTACCACATATTAAATTAAGTACTAGTCATGTTTCCTTTGAAATCGTATGGCTAGATAACCACGAGTACATTGCAATTTTTAAACATATTCATGACACTGTACCTTGCTTCCCCCGTATGAGTTGCTCCCACCTCTGCCGTATGCTCATCCCTTGGCTTGTTATTATACCACCTCTTAATTTTCTTTCCTTCCAAACCAGTGCTGTACGGTCCTTTGAAGCCTAGATTCTGCTTGCACCTTAGCTAAAATATAATGAAACTGATAGGGAAAGAGATTGTTTGCTTCAAATTGGGCTATGGAATATGATGGTGAATGGAGGAACTGTGCACTTTTGGCCCATGTCAAGTTTTCTTGTGGTGTGTAGGACAATGTTGCTCGTGGGTTTTGTCAGGTATCTAGTATGAATCTCAACCCGTGCCGCTTATTCAAATCCCTATATCACAGCTTGAACATGTAGAGAAAGCCTTGAAGTCCATCTGCACAGATGCAAATGCAAAACTTAAGGGAAATGAACTTGAACTTCTTATAGTTATTTTGCCTAACAACAATGGTTCTTTGTATGGGGACTTGAAGTGCCTTTGTGAAACTGTCTTGATTTAGTTTTACAATGTTGTTTGACAAAACATGTGTTTACACTAAGCCAACAGTATTTGGAAAATGTTGCTCTTAAATTTAATGTAAAGGTTGGTGGAAGAAACACTGTCCTTGCTGATGTAATTTCCCGAAGGATACCTCTGGTTAGTGATATACCTACAATTATCTTTGAGGTAGATGTTACTCATCTGCACCCTAGAGAAGATTTCAGTCCATCAATAGTAGCAATTGTTGCTTCTTAAGATTGACCTGAAGTCACCAAGTATGCAGGCCTAGTTTGTACTCAGGCACACTGACAAGAGTTTATTAAAGATTTGTATATAGTTTGGCAAGCTCCAATATGAGGCACTATAACTGGAGGCATGATTGGGTGATCAGGTTCCTTATTTGTTTGGACTTCAACATTCTTTGTCTCCTGGTAGGTGTCCGGGATGTGTTGGTTTTACTTGTACTCTACCTATAAGGTTCTTCAACATTGTCACCAGTTTGGCACCGCTTACCTAATGTCCCTTGATGCTTCATTGTTTTTTGTTGTTTGGAAGACGACTTTTTCTTTTGGGGGGATAATGTAGTCAGTAAACAATGCCAATTATTATATATTTTTTAATATTGCTAATCGTTTACAAATATTCTGCTCATACGAGCATCAACATGAGACCAATACAAGCTCTTGCGAGACTAATACAAGCTCCTTTTGAGCAACCACATTAGAAACCACCTATGGAAGACCAAGAGTCACAACATAGAAATCCACTTTAGATGTCCCTTTAGGATTTGAACTTGGGTCTCCACAATGAAAACTCAATGCTTTAACCAATTAAGCTCAACCCTTTAGACCTGATTATTATATTTGATAATATGGGTTATCCGATTATGTATTAATTGTTTGGTGGCTTTTGAGTCGGTTAGTCGGAGTCGATTAGTTAACGGTTGTGTTCCTCTTGGCAACCGTTAGGTCTTTTAAATGGTCCTTGTATTGTCAAGGAAGTTAGTATGATCTAGTTTGATCAACTCTGATCCTTTGCCGACCATCTCTAGTCTACTTCTGTGATAACTTCATGTGTGAATAAAGATATACTTTTACTCCGTTGGTATGCATTGTTAATTATGTTCATTATTGCAATTATTCATTTATCTGATAGAAGGGTAAACAAGGTAGTTGTAGAATCTAAGGTAGAGAGAACTAAGTGTCCAAGCATATATTGAAGAATTTTATCGGCTTATCATATGAGTTGGTCATGTTGAGGATGGTGAGGAAAAAGTTGCAAGATATATTAATGGAGTTCATTTTGTTGTCCAAGATGAGTTTAGTATGATTTGAGTGAGATCGGTGGAAGCCTACCAGTGTGCCTTGAGAGCTGAAGAGAAATTGGCTAGGAAGCAACATAACAACTCAAGAGGAAGAGGAAGATCCTCTAGAGGAAGAGTATGATTTGGTGAAGACAAGAGATTGCAAAATAGTGAAGGGGAGTCTAGTACTTCTCGTAAAGAAAATTACAATCATGATAGTAGAGGAAGAGGGAACACCTTCAGAGGAAGAGGTAGAAGTTTCACTTGTTGTCGATGCGATGAAGAAGGCCATAGGGCCTATAAGTGTCCACAAGAACCACAAGATTATGGAAGAAATCATGTTGTGGAAGCCAACAAAGAGTATGGAGCACCATCTTGACACATAGTAGAGCGTGAACAAGGAGATGCCCTCATGATGAAGATGGCATTGCTGAAAATAGAAAAGGAAGAACATGAGCCAACACAAAGAAAGAATCTGTTTCAGACTATCTGCAAGTCCAAAGGTAAGTGTTGTAAAGTTGTGGTAGGTAGTGGGAGCACAGATAACCTGGTATTCAGTGAAATAGTGGAGAAGTTGAAGCTGAAAAGAATCAAACATTTGAGACCATACAAGGTATTGTGGCTGCAAAAAGAACACCAACTTTTGGTAAATGAGCAATGTTTAGTTGATTTTCATATTGGAGAATATCAGGATGAAATTTTGTGTGGCATCATGTCTATGGATGCTTGCCATGTTTTGCTTGGAAGACCTTGGCAATATGATAGGAAGGCTATTCATGATGGTGAGAACACCTATACCATCATCAAGGACGGAAAGGAGTACACGTTGAATCCATTGAAGGATAGAGGAGAAGAAGTGGACAACAATCCAAAGGCATGCTTAGTATCTGGAAAACAATTTTTAAATGAAATAAAAGAAGATAGAATATGTCTTGCAATAGTTCCTAAAATTGCAGAAGTAAAAACAAGCATAGAGGAAGAGGTGCCATCAAAAGTGCAGAAGTTGCTTGAAGGATATGCTGAAAATATGTCCCATGAGTTACCAAAAGGGTTACCACCTATCAAAAGCATCAGTCAACATATGGATTTGATCCTTGGAGCAAGTCTACCAAACAAGGTAGCATATAGGATGTGACATCTATAGAGAAAGAAGAGGTAAAAAGACAAGTCCAAAAACTATTGGACAAGGGATTGATCAGAGAGAGCCTGAGTCCCTATGCTATACCAGCAGTACTAGCACCAAAGAAAGATGGAGAATGGCATATGTCCACTGATTCTCGGGCTATAAACATGATCACAGTAAAGTATTGATTTCCACTACCACGGATGGATGACTTAATGGATTGCTTGAGTGGCACAAGGTACTTTACAAAGATTGATTTGAAGAGTGGATATCATCAGATCAAAATCAGAGAAGGTGATGAATGGAAAACTGCTTTTAAAACTAAGGATGGGTTGTATTAGTGGTTGGTCATGCCATTCGGTTGACAAATGCACCTAGTATTTTCATGAGATTGACGAATGAGGTACTCAAGCCATATCTTGGTAATTTTGTAATAGTTATCATGATGACATTTTCATTTTTAGCAAGACAAAAGAGGACCATTTGGGGCATCTAAGGTTAGTTTTATAAAGATCAAAAGAAGATAAATTGCTGATAAATCTAAAAAAATGTAGTTTTATGAAGGAAGAACTAGTGTACCTAGGCTTTGTTATTTCACAAGAAGGGCTAAGAATGAATCTAGAAAAGGTGAGAGCCATTGTAGACTGGCCATCACCAAAGAGTATGTTCGAGGCAAGAAGTTTTCATTGTCTAGCAAGCTTCTACGGAAAGTTTATTAGAAATTTCAGTAGCATAGTATGAAGGGAAATAGGTCTGATTTTCAGTGGATAACAACAACGGAAAAGAGTTTTCAGCTCTTAAAAGAGAGGGTAACAACTCAATCTATATTGGCTTTATGTAAGAACCCTGACTAGATCTGAACTGAAATTAAGCTTGCTGTTCTGAATTTTCTGATTTGATTTTTGGAAGTTTTGCTTGGAGTTTTGAAGTTTTGTTTTCACATATGTTTTTGCAATGATAAGAAGATGGAAAGATAGCAATATGACATTCATATGACTCCAAAATATGACTGAAATAGATTGGACCAGCACATAAACAATTCCAAATTAAAGATATGGAATTAGATAACACAATGGAACATACCCGGATAATGAAGATTGGCTATTTCATTCAAATGTAGGTGGCTGATTACAACAGTCAAGGTCTGATATAGAAATCAAATTTACAAATGCATGCAAATGTGATCCAAAGTGATCAAATGATAGACAAATCCTCCTCCAATGTTGTAGCAATGATAGCTGCCTTGTAGATGATGAATGACAATGAAGAATGAAGACAAATGCCAACCTTAGATGACTGAAACTCAAACTGTACCTGCTGTTATGAAATTAGATCATGAAACCCTAGCTGATCCAAGCCAAAAACACCTCTAAACCCTAGCAATAGATGCCCAAAATGAAGCGCTTAGGGTATACAATGAAAATATGACAAAACAATATCAATGCTGTGGCTGGAAACTCCTAGATCTGCACCTGTATAATAATTTCAGAGGTCTGATATAAAGTTGCAGCAGTCTGATATAAATTTCTGAGTGTAAAATATTGAATTCCATCAACAATGAAGCCACCAAATAATGTAGAATTCTCATCAAACCCTAGCCATGAATGCAAATGATGAAATCACACTCCAATATCCTTCAAATCTGAATAAATATGTCTTCAACATGCAAGATGTCTTCAAATCTTAGCTGATCATGCAATCCTCTTTGAAACCCTAGCTGTTTTAAGCCTTCAACTCCATGAAAACCTACAAATAAGTTCAATAATGGATCCTAGGTGAATCCATCTCTCAAAGTGGGATGGGTTTTCGTCCAAACCACTAAAATCCAAGGGTTTTTGTCCTTAGATATTGCTGAAATGAAGTTGCAGCCAAGAGAAACTCTCCTAGAAGTGAAAATGTCAAAATGATCAATGATGAAAATGACCTCAATTCACCTCCTTATATTTTCCTTCCCTTGGGCGCTCAAATAAAACATATTTTATGATGTTTGGAGTCCACTACCATAATAAAATATTTTAATTTAATTTTCTTTTTAATTCCACAACTTGGACGGCCTCTGTAATGTCCCCTTATAGGAACAATACTATTTTTACCCTAAATTATCAATTTCCAAGCAAACAAAGATTTAGAGTGTACCTTGACTTGATCTAATCCAATCAAATTAGATATCTTAGAGGACTTAACCATAAGAGATTGGAGGAGTGTGACTTCAGTGGGGTGTCTTGGATCCTCTACCCTAGGCCCAAGTGCGGATATACCATCCCCCTTGGCCTCATGTGGCCCATGCCATCCATATGAGGTGGTCTACCTAGTGAGGTATCTGTTATCCCGTTCCCCCTCATCTTGTCATTTCCTTTCCCTTTCTCTATGATTGGTTCCTTTGAATTTGCATGTCTATGATAGGAGAATTAGATCACAAAGGGTGCCCTGGAAGCCATCTCTTCTAAGCCCAAGGGCAGTACCCTTTGTACCCCCTTTGCCCCTTTGGGATTATCCAATCCCCACCTTGGGGTGGCGTACCTAGAAGGGTGCCCCATCACCGTACCCCTCTTGTAGTCTCTCCATTCCTTCTATCATGGTAATTATAACATTCATGTAAGAATCCACATTAATGCATGATAAACTAATCAAACTCATAGTTGCAAACAATCATATTAGCAATGCATAATGAATTATGAAGGTGACATATAAATGATAATGTGCATGAACTATTGATGATGATATGCATAAACTATTAATCAAATTTAGACAACATCCTATATAAACACTCTACCACAATTATATGAACTCACAATCCTCTTTTATGTCTGCTCTCAAATATACTCTTGCTGTTATCTCTGTCAAGAAATATCAGAAATTGTAATATATATATTTTATTCCATTAGATGTATTCTTATTTTCTCCTCTCCCTATATATATGTATTCAGATATATTCCTCTTTTTAAATCTGCACATATTCCCTCTTTCCAATCTGCTTATAACACATTCAATTGATTCATATATCTGCTGTTATGTACACTCAGAAATCTGCTCTAGTTGGACTGATTCTTCATTTCTTCTGCTTGTTCCTCAACTTCTCTATTCCATCTTCTTTTATACCACTCACCTGCATACCTCTTATTGAAGAGACATACCTTATGGATTCCAATTGCTGCCTGTTCTCTTCATGATAATCTGCATTAATAATCGTTGCCTTACATGTCATTGCATCTTAACCAATTGCTGTTCTTCCTTAATACTAATCGCTGGTTTTGATACTAACAATCGCTGCATATATAAACAGATTATATTAGTTATAAATTGCTGACTTTGAACAGTCATCGTTTCTCACATCGTACCATAATACGTGACTGCTGCCTTAAGTTGCTATATGAATTGTTATATTTGTTTTAATGTTCATCGCTGCCTTAACATGGATCGCACCCTATGACAATGATCGCAGCTCCTTATCATTCGATCGATACTTAACATCAATCGCTGCTTATACTCTATGATTTGTCTTTACAAATCGCTGCCAAGGATATTAGTATATGTATATATATATATATAATATGATCATACTTTATAAGAATATTTAATTTCATATTATATTCATATTATCAATATTTATATTTGTTTCTTTTAATCATAGATTATTAATAACGATACTCAACTTCAACTATGCATTATAATAATAATAATATTAATACCTCTACTTCATTTGTATTTAATGCCTTATATTTTAGCATTACAATTCTGGGGATATGACAGCCTCATGGGAAAATAATAAAATAATATTATTTTCTTGGAGAGATAAAATATTAATATTTTATTTTATTTCACCTTTTTGGCTTGGGCGGCCACTTGTGGAAAAATAATATAATATTTTAATTAATAAAATATTATATTTTTGCCTTTTATTTTATTTTCCATTATTTTTCATATTTTCTAATTTTCTTTTTCCTCCAATTGGGTCACTTTTCTCCTCGTCTAATTTTAAAATCAATTTTGACTTTTCCATAATTACTACAAAAATACCAAAAGTCAATTGCCAACTTTGTTTTATCAATAAAAAATAGTTGGGCCACTAGAAAACCAATTTTCCAAATTCCAAGGGTATAGCAATATTCACTTTTCCAAGCCTCCATATGACCAAGCTCAACTAAAACACTAAGTTCAAAATGGGGACATTACACTTTACTAGATTTTAACAAAGTGTTTTAGGTGGATTGTGATGCGAGTGGAACAACCATAGGAGTCTTAAATCAAGAAGGAAAGCCCATAGCTTATTTCAACAAGAAGCTAAATGAAGCGAAGAGAAAGTACCTCGTCTACGATCAAGAATTTTATGCTATCATTTAGGCACTAAAGAAGTCGAGGCATTACTTGCTTCTAAAGGAGTTTGTCTTGTACTCTAATCATCAAGCAGTGCTGTACATTAACATCCAAGGTAAACTTAATCAAAGACACATGAAATGGGTAGAATTTTTACAAAGTCGTTCTTTTGTTTTGAAGCATAGAAGTGGCAAGTCTAACAGGGTAGCAAATGCTTTAAGTAAAGGTGTTTGTTGTTAACTGAAATGAGAGTTGAAGTCACAAGATTTGATGCAATGGCGGAGTTATATGAGAATGATGCAGATTTCAAAGAAGCATGGGCTGCATGTAAGAAACCAATGGACCAGAATAAGACACCATGGTTGGATTATTTCATTCAGGAAGGTCTACTTTTCAAAGGTAAATGTTTATGCATACCATGGGGATCCATGAGAGAAAACTTGGTAAGGGAAAAGCACAGTGGAGGTTTGGCTGGACATTTTGGAATAGATAAGACTTTGGCACAGTTAAGTGAAAACTATTATTGGCCTAAAATGAGTAAGGATGTAAAACGCTTGGTGCAGCATTGCAAAATTTGTCAACATGCTAAAGGGAGAAGTTAAAACATTGGACTGTATCAGCCTTTGCCTATCCCTGAGAAGCCATGGGAAGAGATAAGTATGGATTTTGTTCTTGGGCTGCCAAGAACATAGAGAGGTAATGATTCAGTCTATGTTATGGTTGACCGATTTTCTATGATGACACATTTTAGTCCTTGGAAAATGTCAAATGATGCCTCTCATGTAGCTAATTTATTCTTTAAAGAAATAGTAAGGCTCCATGGATTATTGAAGAGCATTGTCTTAGATCAAGACACTAGATTTGTGGGCCACTTTTGGTGAACACTATGAAGAAAATTGGACACTAAGTTAAGTTTCAATTTAGCCTACCATCCTCAAACGGATGGACAAATAGAAGTTGTAAACAAAAGTTTGGGAGATCTCTTGAGGTGCTTAGTTGGAAAGAAGCTTACTTAGTGGGATTTGGTACTAGCACAAGCGAAATTTGCCTATAATAACTCAATAAACAAAAGCATAGCTAAGACCCTTTTTCAAATTGTGTATGGGTACAGTCCGAGAGGAGTAGATGCCTTGAGAGATACTGCTGATTTAGACAGGAAAAGTGCAGGAGCAAAAGACTTCGAAGTTTATATACACAAGATGCATTAAGAAGTAAAAAAAATCTTGCTGAAAAATATAGAAAAATACAAGGAAAATGCTGATCATAAGAGGAGAGAACAAGAATTTTGAATTGGAGATCTTGTGTTAGCCCATTTGCAGAAGGAAAGATTTCCCCAAGGAACCTATAACAAACTAAAATGGAAGAAAATTGGACCATACAAGATTTTAAGGAAGTTTGCAACAAATGCCTATGAGTTAGAGCTTCTAGAAGGTATTGATATCTCACCAATTTTTAATGTTGCTGATTTGTATCATTTTCATGAAGGGTAGAATTTTGAAAAGGAAAAGACTTTGAAGAACAAAAGGAAGATTGGGTACAACAAAGGCTAGAGAAAGAAACAGATGAACTAGAAGCAATCATTGATTTTAGAGTGACCAAAAGAACAAGAAGAAGAGAGTATAAAGAGTATTTGATTAAATGGAGAACTAAGAGAGTTGAAGAAGCAACATGGATTCATGCCTCTGAAGTGGCCAAATGGGGAATAACAGTCCTAGAATCGTTCAAATGATCATAAGATCATTTCAATCTCTACTCGATGTGTATGATGCAGAAGCATCATAGCTTACCTCTGTCATAACAGTTTTGGCTTTATTTTATTCTCTTTTCCTTTGTGTTTGTAGGTGTTGATTGTTGGTCTTCAATCTTTACGCCTAAGATTATATGATATTGTGCTGTTCGTGGAAAATTTATAAGCATGATTTTGGATGCTAGTGGATATCTTATTGGTGTGGTCAATTCTCCTTGACTGGCAAAGGCTTCATAAAATCCTATCAATGAATCCACGTATTGGTGTTGGCGACTATTGATTCCATTAGTATATGGCGTTATTTTCTTCATTGATGACTTGAGTGGAGGCGGCTAATCTGACAATTTGCTATTCCAGTTTCTAACTTTTAATTCCCACGATTACGTGGAGTCGTGGAGTCTATCAAGGTTGTTCCTATTTAAACACGAAGAAGTCTTATTGCTGCAGGAGGAGAAACCCACAAGGAAATGGGAGTGTTGAAGAAGTAAAGTAATTGTTGTAATCCATAGCGACTTGGGTTGAAGTCTCTAAGTTTTGGTATATGTATGGTTGCAAAAACTCTGAGTAGTTTTTAACTCTTTAAGTTTTGGTATATGTACGGTCGCAACATCTCTCTGAGTAGTTTTTCTAGTGCAGGCCAATTGTTGGGCCAAAAATATGTAATTCTGTAGTCTTATGTTGGCTCGCTGGTCAATATCTTCTATCATTTTGTACAGCTGTGTTGTTAGTGTGCAATTTAGCAGTGAGCATCGAAGGTTCTTTATCCAGTTCATAAGAAATTAGTTGCTGGTTTGAATTATTTCTGCATATAGTTGGAACCTGTTTGCTGCATATAGTCTAGTTTACTGTCAATTGCCTTCAAGTAAAGTTGTGTATGCTTCACGTTTTTAGATCAATAAGAAATTATCAGTTTTCTGTGGGTGTGTGTGTTCTTAAAAATCTTGATATAGTGGGCATCCGGGTCTAGTTGTATCAAACTCATTTCTTTGTGGTAGCCCAATCGTGCTTGTACAGAAGAAGGACGACACACGGAGGTTGTGCATTGATTATAGAGCTCTCAACAAGATCATAGTGAAGAATTGCTACCCTCTTCCCAAGGTTGAGGAATTGCTGGACCAGATTTGTAGTCCAAAGTTCTTCACTAAAATCGATCTTAAGTTTGGGTAGCATCAAATTTCTGTTGATCCTATAGACATTTGGAAGACAACCTTCAAGGCAAGAGAAGGTTTGTTCAATTGGTTAGTCATGTCCTTCGGTCTAACCAATGCTCCAACTACATTCATGTGGATGATGAATGACATTCTTAGGCTATTCAGTATTTCATTTCTAGTTGTCTACCTTGACGACATCCTAATCTTTAGCAAAACATGTGCGCCATATAGAGCAAATGCTTAACACTATGTGGAAACATAAGCAATATGCAAACATGGAGAGATTTCATTTGCAAAGTGGGAGATTCAGTATTTGGGATACATTGTAGACGCATACAGAGTGCATGTGAACTTGACCAAGATTCAAGTCATCTAGGAATGGCCACCACTGAAGAATTTCACAAAGCTTCGTAGATTCTTGGGATTGGCAAAATTCTACAAGAAATTTGTTTGGTTTCTCTCATGTGACTTGGCCGTTGAACCAAGTTACCAAAGGTGGTGCTACAGCAAAGTTCATCTGGACAACACAATAGAAAGCATTTGAGGAATTGAAATGCAAACTTTGTTTCGTACTAGTACTTGTGTTATTGGATCTTCAACAACAATTTGAGATCAATATGGTCATCTAGTTGCTTATCATAGTGAAACATTCATCACATTGGTAAAACTACCCAACATATGATCACGAGCTTTATGCTATTGTTTAGGTATGTAAGCATTATATCTGGGGCAAGGAGATTGTGATTCACATAGATCACAAGTCACTTCAGTTCTTGCAAACTTAGCATAGGTTACTACAAGGGCAACACCAAAAATGGTCTTCTTATCTTCAATAGTTCTATCTTAACATCAAGCATAAGAAGGGAAGTGCCAATCCAGTTGCAAATTGTCTGAGTTGTCTATAGGTTCATGCTCTTTTTTTTGTTCTTGACGCATGTGGATGTGAAGTCTACACATGGTCAGAATTGCATCCTTCTGACAAGGATTTTGTAGATATCTATCAAAAGTTGCTTTGCAATATTCAGTTCTAAATTTCCACTTATAGGGTGGACTCCTATACCACCTTGGGCACTTGTGCATTTTGCATGAGGTAGAGAGATAAAAGCTAATATGGAGGCTCATTTCAATAAGGCTGCAAGACACTTTGGGATTCAAAAGATCTTGGTGGTGTTGCAGAAGTACTTTTGGCGATACCTCAGGGCAAATGTCTTCTAATACATCAAGCTTGTATTGCATGTGCAATTGCCAAACTAGTCAACAAGAAGCAAGGTTTGTACACACCTCTGCCAGTTCCAAAGAGATTGTGGGAATATGTTTCCATGGACTTCCTCTTAGGCCACCCTACTACCAAGCATGGTAATGGTTGTGTTTATGTAGTAGTTGACAAATTCTCAAAGATGACAATTTTGATTCCTTGATAAAAAACAATCTCAGCTTTGAAAACAACTCAACTGTACTTTTAACATGTTTGGATCCACTTTGGAATCCTAGAAACTATCTTGTCAGATAGGGACACAAGGTTCTTGAGCAATTTGTGGAAAGCACTTTGGTCCATGTTAGACACAAGTTGAACAAGTCTACATCATTCCATCCCCAAACTGGTGGACAGATGAAAGTGGTAAACAGAATGATAGTGCATCTTTTGGGGGTATGCAATTCGTAGAAGCATTGCACTTGGGATGAAAGCTTGCCTTTCATCTAGTACAACTACAACAAAGCTTTACACAACTCTACCACATAGTCCTTTTTAGGTTTGTTTGGGTTTCCAACCATTGGCACTGATTGACTTAGCTTATCCTATTTTGCCATCAATAGTAGCAACTCCTTTAGCTTGAAAGGAAGTTGACAAAGTTATACAATTCATTGAGCATATTCAACACATTCTGCATTAAGTGCAGATCATTCTGTAGTAGGCTAATGCAAAGCACAAGCAGTGCCATGACAAGCCTCGGGTATTGCATACCTTTTAGATTGGTGATCGAGTTTGGCTACACCTGCATAAGGAAAGACTAGTAGGACCTGACTGCAAGATTTGTCCACTTCGGTATGGGCCCTACAACATCACCAAGCAAGTAGGCGACAACACTTTTGAGCTTAACTTGCCTTCCTACTTTGGGTTGCATCCAATCTATAATGCAAAACTCTTGCGCCATTACTTTCCACCTCAGTTGGATACTTTAGATGTTGTAGAGACTCTTCAATAGACGAAGATCAATCCAGGATGCAACATTCTTGCAAAATTGGATCAAGTCATCAATGCTAGGGCTAAATTGACAAGATAACAAGGATCCCTCTCTTCTAGATTGTCAAAGTAGGTCAAGTTCCTTTCGAGGAAAAATGGTTCATAGAAGTGTAGCTTGCCAATTTGTTCCCACATCTCTTGCCGCAACTGCATGCAATGAGGACCATTGCTCTTCAAGGAGGGGCAACTGTTCCAGGCGGATTTGGGTCACTCAATTAGGCTGCAAATCTCGGGTGTTGCTTACTGGCCTTTGCAGTTTTGTCAACATGTTCAACATCCAACTCAATACCCACATTCCAAACTGCAATTGCTTACTTGACTTCCACGAAACCACAAGGCTTGATTGTCTTCGATGGTTATGAGTGGTTGTGATGGTTGAGGCAAAATATGAAATGTCTCGGTTCCAACCAACACTTTATTTTCCTCCCTCTTTGTATAATAATGTACATAGTCATTCTTTGTAGTTGGTTAGATGAGGAGATAGATAACACACATCTGTTCTCACAGATAAAATATACAACTAGCATAATACAAACTTGCTGTTATAGTTGTAATTCAATTGTTAGTTGTCTTCTCTGCCTTCCTTTCTTGCACTATGCATATTTAAATATCTATCTTGCACACAAACCATTTTTGCACATAACTTAGTTGAATCCGTGATTGGGTTGTCCATTGGGTTCTACCCCGGGGGACCCGCATCGCTTCTCCTAGCTATAACTTGGGGAATGAGGAGTACTCAATTATGGCCTCCTCCCTTGAGCATATAAAGTGAGCTGCTCCTCTGTTGTCGAGCGAGGAGTATGGGAGGGGGAGGAGAGGGATGTGGTTTGTTGTATATTGAGGAGAACCATCCAACTATATTTTCAAAATTTCAACAATACATATAAAACTTTTGTTTGTTTATTGCCTATTGGATTTGAATAGGAACATACAAAGTAAACAGAATGTGCAGGAATTGAAAGTAGAACAACATTATAACAATACATTCATTGCGAACTCACAATAGAACTGATATGCATATTATATCTGAATTGCTTATACAATGTCATCGATAGATCCCCCAATACAATGATATGCCATGTATATAAAAGAGGCTGACGGTTGCTCTAGATGGTCAACTGTCGCCAACTACTGCAATTGTCAGGAGGATAACAACCTCACCGACCACAACCAAAACATAACTAATTACAACTAGCATAATACGAGGCTTACATTGTTGTGTTGGGATTATGGGTTATGTTGTTCCACTCTCTCCAACCTTAGTCAAATTCAATTTTCAAAATTTATTGTCTTAAATTGAAAATTCCATGTGAATTTAACTATAGACTATATGTTTTGGGATATTTTCTTGAAAAAAGATATATGTTGGTTTTTTTAATCTTTTTTACCTTCCAATTTATTTTGGTTAAAAGTTTTTTAATTTTTAATGCCATTCTTATTTTATGTTTGATGAGCATGGTTATGATAATATATACACACAAATAAATAAATGAATGATTAAATATGTTGACATGTGTCAACTCCATCTCTTGTCACCTACAGCCAACCTTGGTAAATTAGGTTGATGCTGTTTGACATGGAATGAATTGGACCAGGTTGATAGGAGGTGTAGTTGGCACAGGTCATTGCCATTGATCTGAGCTGGATTTTTGGATTTTTATGTGTTCAGAGCTTTTTTTTGATTTTCTATGATTGAAAAGTCTGTTAAATGTGACTTCATAGAATGTTGTTTAGTAGTATATTAAGGGTCACTTCATAGATGTCGTTTAGTTGAAGCTAAGCCTAAAAACTAGAGTGCCATGGAGTTTCCTGACGGGGACGGGTCTCGGGGATGGGGGGACGCCGGGTCTAAGTTTGGGGATGCCGGGGGGGTGGCGCTGATATACATATGGTACTTGAATAACTAGTTATAAAAAGATGTTTAAGAATAACATTTCAAATTAAACTTTGGCAAATTAGTAAAATAACAAAATTGCAAATACTAACATTTTAAATACTTGAATACTATTACTAAAAGACAAATGAAAATGTTGAATTTGAGATTTCTATTATATTGAAAACGGAAAATATAACATGTCACATCATAATATCATATCAATGTATCATAAAGTCTTAAAGATGGTTACAATGAGTAGCATATGATGATATCAAAATAAGTACAAACTACAAAATGCAAAAATCAAAATGTAGTGAAGGGAGGCCTCTAATCATCCTCAAACTCCTCATCCCTCAAACTACTGGAATCCTCGCGGTCAAGCTCTGCCAAACTAATACCAACCAGCCCTGCATTTGAAGCCGAAACTAAAGCATCCTCATCAATCTGTCCTGGCTCCTCTGGCTCTACATCCCATTGTGCTGCTGGACTCTCTTTGTACACAAGTGTTTTGCAGTCAATGAGACGCAAAGCACTATGTACAGCCACAAGCTTCTCTGCTCTCCTAGAGATAAGTCTGTTCCTCTTAAGAGAGTGGATGAAGCTATATGTAGACCAGTTCCTCTCAATAGCTGAAGAACTAGAAACCTGAGATAACAATCGGATGGCTAGAGTGGTAGTCAAAGATCCCGATCCATGGCCAGTCCACCACAAAATTGGGTCATCTTGCGCCATAGTTACCATATCCATCTTGGCCGCATTTGAATAACCCCTAAGAGTGGCAAATTTGGTCCACTCAGTGTGAATCGTGTTGGCATCTACATCATCATACATCCTCTCAATGCACCTGAAGAACCCCGCCTTCACCTCTGGATCCCCTATCAGTGTCACTCTACCAGGCCTAGTCAAGTACCACTTAGGATTCAGTGCATAGGCTGCCATGTGCAAGGGAGTGTTGAGCTTCTCCCATCTCCTGTGAATGATTGGCTGAATGTGCTCGTGGTAGAATGCCAATGTGGGGTCCCTCTGTCGCACAACAGCCCTCATCTAATCAAGCATAGAATCGATGCACTCATACACCTCTCCAAGGTTAGATCCCTCCGCATCCCCATAGATGATTACCTGGAAAACTGCTCTAATGATGGCGACAATATATTTTGCATCAGCCCAGAACACATCATTCTTCACCGTATCCTTCACCCTCATCCCCTGCTCTGTCTTAGACTCGGCCCACCTACTCCATTCTGCTGTCATAATCATGAGTTGCAGTGCCTCTTGCAACTCAATCATTCTCTCCAAGAGAATGAAATAGGAAGCATATCTCGTATCAGTAGGTTTCAGGAACTCCTTAGCGAAGGTCCTGAAGAGTGCATGTGATGTGTGGTGGTTGCAGATAAACATCTGCACATCTCTCGCATCATTTACCATTGCTCTAATCCAACCAATCTTCCCCATGTCCTTGAGTGCATTGTTCATGGCATGCACACAACATGGAGTCCACCAAATATGCCTATAAGCTGCCTCAACAAGTCTCCCTACAGCTTTGCACACATGTGCTGCATCTGTCACTACTTGGACTACATTTTGTGGCCCAACCTCCTCAATAGCCTCCTTGAGGACCTCAAACTGAAAATGGGAATCTTTGCGATGCCTTGAACAATCAACTACCTTAAGAAAATATGGGCCCTCAGTACATGTAACCATGATATTAATGAGTGGACGATGGCTAATGTCCATACACCCATCCATGACTATGCTGCATCCTATCTTGACCCAACACTCCATCTTCTCCATCAACAAATTGATCTTGGAATAGTTCTTATCCAAGATCGTGGTTCTCAATTTCGTCTCACCTGGTGGCACATATGATGGTCTTGCCCTTGCCACCATCGATATCATCTCCTTATAATAAGGAGATCGGGCAACATGAAATGGGATGCCATTGGCAAAGAAGAACTTGCCAATGGCATCCACTTTGTCATCCTTGAGCTGCACTTTGAACAAATCTGCTATGGGGTTACTTTGAGTTTGCAATTTCCGTTTCCCCCTCCCCTCTCTTACATAGGCGCTGGAAGAAGAACCTGGTGTCCCTCCTAAGTATGGCTAGAACTCTATGGCTGGCTATGCTGAAGACGTGCCCTATGGTGCAAAGTAGCATGCATAGGTGCAGCTGTAGTATCATCAGGAACACCCCATAACTTATTTATTTCAACTTTGTATTTGATGTTTTCCGATTTTGCCAAAAAAGAACATATGTCTACACCTTTTCCTCTAATGAAAAGGTGGTGTGCATTAACTCTAGTGATGCTCCCAAACCACTCTAGAGCACAAAAGTTGCACTTCCACCTCCTTGTGCCACCAGATGGTAACCCTTCCTTGTTTAGTAATTTTGTTGCAAACTGTTTGAGAGGGGATTTGTGATCAAAAGGACCCTTAGCATATGGCGCCAGTAGTGCAGAAGGGCACTCTAAACTAGTTGCTTCACTTGCCATGGAACTAGTATTGGCTTCAAGCTCAACCCCATGGTCACTCCCCTCAGCCTCAGGAGCATATTCACTTCCACTATCAGGATCACTATGAACCTCATCCCCACTTATGTCATGAGAGCTCATTATGACACTGCAATAATGAATAAACAAATAAATTCTATAAGTGCTTAGTTTCAGCCTAGTTTAACAAATTTGAAAATAAATTTTTGAAATTTGATGTTGAAACTTAAAACTTAAATCTTGATGGAAGGATGAAAAAAATTTAAAAAAACAATGGGCATTGAAATGAAAATCAAAACATGAATGGCTGCAAATGCATATTCATGTTTTGATTTTCATTTCAATGCCCATTGTAAGATTCAACATGAAAAACTAAAAATAAGAATTTCGAAAAAAAACAAAAAAAAAAATTGAAAAAACTTCAAAAACACTCATAAAAACTTACCTTGTGCTTGAAAAATCCTTCACACTTGGTGTAGAATGCTCCTCCTCTTCTTCTTCTTTCTCCTTCTCACCCCTTTTGCACTTGCAACACCTCAAACTCACTCTTTCACCCACTCTTCTCACTGGTTTTCCTCTTCTTCACCTAGCTGTTGCAAAACATGAAATGACATATTGAGCAAATAAAATGAAGAATGAGAGTTTAATGAGAGTTTTTAGCTTTTAAAATGGTCAAACACCTCCTTAGGGTTCGGACCTGGGCTCTAAGTCCAAGGCAAAAAAAAAAAAATTAAAAAAAAAATACTTTTTGCTGCCCCCAGTGTAGGAGATGTCTAGAAGTCCTTGAGACGCTCGAGGGACATCTAGAAGTCCCCGAGACGGAAGTTTCCTCGACGAATCTCGCGTACCGGCGGCAGTGGGGGGATGGCGGGGGGATGTCTCGCTGGCGTCCCCAAGTCTTGGAAACGTCCCGGACTTGGGGACGGGTCCCCGTGGAACAGTGCTAAAAACATAAAAGGTAATTGTATTCTTGAAATCTTAGCCCAGCTATCTCCCCAACTTGGAGTACGAGTGCTCCCTTGTGGGGACTGTTTCACTTTAACTTATATATATTGTTCAAATTTGCACTTCTTAAGTTTTGACATCATGACCAAGCTTAGGTGAAGACCCAGCCTCTGCTAATTCAACTATGTTACCAAATATGAAACGGCCGGGGCCATCATGTTCCTGCACTGTTTCTTGAGAGATTGATGTTTCTTAGGTTGTTTCTAGCCTGCAATAAATGACCAGCCAAATCAGCAAAAGAACTTTAAAAATATTGAAGGCTCAGTGATATTGATTGCTCTCAGATCAATGGGTTTTGGGAGATAATGCTCACAATTTAGCAATTGCTGATGCACAAATTTCAAATTTCTTTGCTAATTTATATATTTTAACACCTTTTTTGTTCAATATTGGATTTGTTACTCCCAAATGTAACCATTAGGTCCAGTTAACTAGATAACATTTCGGCCCCACTCTTGAGCTGTGATATATTTCAGGCTTATTAATTCAAGTGATCAGTTAACTTTTGATTGCAACAAAGCATTGGATAACTAGTTACTGAACAGTACATTGCTCTTCTTAACAATCTGTGTTCCTTGTGGTTGATTTCAATCTTTGTATCACAGAATTGATTGGAAACAGAGGACTCGTGGATTTTACATTGTATTGCTGTTCTTGACAATTTATGTTACCCAAGAACTAAACCTTAGTTTATTTGCTATCAGATAATATAATTCTTGACACAATGGAAATGCCTAGTTTGCCACTGAAGTTTGCTTCTAATGCATTATTTTGTATTTATTGCTGACTTGTTTTCCATCCCTGCAGATTTTCCATAAACTTGGTAGCCAATTTCAAAATTCTTGAATAGTTGTAAATATTACCCATGACAGAGGAGCTAAAGTTTCAAGCAGCAGCTACATGTCCCACATCTTCAATGATCTCTGTGGAGGATGCGATAAATTTGGTCCTGAGCATTACAAAATGCTTAGAACCAGTCACAGTCCCACTGCATGAGGCATTGGGATTAATTTTAGCTACCGACTTACAGGCTCCAGATCCATTGCCACCCTATCCAGCATCTATGAAGGTATGTTACTGACCAAATTGCATTTTCCCTTACCATTCTTTATATAATAGGTCATTAGTTGTTTCATTTTTTAAAATCTCAATACTTATGAAGGGGTTTAATGGAGGAAAGTATATGCCATGGAGGAAAGTATATGGCATTGTTTTACTGAACCAATTAATGAGTTCAATTTTCTGACACACACATACACACACACCCTTACCATTCTTTATATAATAGGTCATTAATTGTTTCATTTTTGAAAATCTCACTACTTATGAAACACACACACACACATATTTGTCATGACCTCTCAGACATGAAAAATACTACTTAGCATCAACTGACAGCCTCTACACCCATACCAGACAAGTCCTTGTCAATATTCCAGGATCGCTGTGCTTAATGCTTCACACACACACACACACACACACACAGCTTTTTCTTATCGACAGACCCCCGATTACTAATTTGTATGCATCAACTGACAGCCTCTACACCCATATCAGACAAGTCCTTGTCAATATTCCAGGATCGCCATGCTTAAGGCTTCATTTCTAGCTTTTCGGCTTCTCTAGATGGGAGATTAAGCTTGGATTTGGGAGAAACATCTTTTTCATCAGGTGCTTCACAACTTTCATGTGGATTTGCATGGTATACTTGACCATAAATGGATCGCACAAATTAAGGAATGACCCCCAATTACTAATTTGTATGCTATCTTATTTGTCATTACCTCTCAGACATTTTCTTCAGACATTGAATAGAAGCTGAACTGAAGATTAAAAAATGTACATACACCTACGAAAAATACTACTTAGCATCAACTGACAGCCTCTACACCCATATCAGACAAGTCCTTGTCAATATTCCAGGATCGCTGTGCTTAAGGCTTCATTTCTGGCTTTTCTGCTTCTCTAGATGAGAGATCAAGCTTGGATTTGGGAGAAACATCTTTTTTATCAGGTGCTTCACAACTTTCATGTGGATTTGCATGGTATACTTGACCTGAAATGGATCGCACAAATTAAGGAATCATTTTAACTAAGTTTTGGCACCTAGATATCATTTCGGTAAGTTTTGGCACTACTGGTTCTACATAAGTGACGATTTCAAAACTGCCGTGACAATCCTGAACTGCCTGACGGTTGTGACTGTGAAAAGCAGCAGTTCCAGTTGATGTTATTTTGTGGGAATTTGAAGCAAAACAGTGCCTTTGTCTCTTCATTTTCTTGGTTTGGCAACCTTCCAATGCACGGAAGGACTCTTTAGCATCTATAAATACGATTGAAGAAGGCAATTGAGTTGGGGGGAGGTAGAATTGAGTGTTATAAGCATTGAAAGTAGGATTCCAATTGTAATGTGAAGCTATGGCTTGACAATGAGTATGTATTAGTGGAAGCAAGGGGCAGATTGCTATCCACACTCTCTTGAAATTCATTGTACTTGCTTAACTATTAATAAGAATTGTTAGAAATGCAGTTGCCACTACCACAAGTTGGTTTTGTAGGAGTACAATTAACACTGAGAGGGGGGGGTGAATCAGTGTTAATATAATAATTCAATTTTCTCACCTTTTACAAATTGTCAATGAACTTTATTACTAATTGAGATCAAATATTAACTTCACAATAATCAAATTGTTAAACACCAATTATTAATGCAGAGAAACAACACAAGAAGTTTAACTTAAAGATATACCGAGTGGAAAACCCTCTAGGGGTAGAAAAACCACTCAAACTGCCTCACTGGCTTAAATGAAAAATTTCAAATTTACAAATGTCTCACTGACATATACAGAGGTCTCACTGACCACAAGCCTCACTGGCATAGGAAGGTCTCACTGACCACAAGCCTCACTTGGCATAGGAAGGTCTTACTGACCACAACAATTGTCCTCATCAAAATAATGTGCAAGACATGATTGCTTCTCAATCTGATTTGTGCCATTCATGATCTGTCATCTCTGAGCACACTCAAACCAATCTGCATACTAGTCTCATTATCTCTGTTCAATCAATTCACAATTCATTCCCCTGATTATCTCTGCATAACAATTCACTTGATTATCTCTGCATAACATTTCACCTGATGCAGTCAATTGCATATTGTCTTTGTGATTCAATCTAAAAGTTTGTTGCACAAGGAGATCTTCATCACAACATTTTTGATCCTTATACAAATTCTCATACAAATATCTGATGATCTTGTCACTCTCTGTATCTGCAAAAACATGATCTCATACATACAAAAATCATCTGTAATATCTTCTCAAAGATGTCTTCAATGCACTTTAATCCATACCCACACACCATCAATGTACCTGTAAAACAATTATATGCAATTTGAATAACCCTTCACCTTTCACATTCATATTCATTATGACCTGCAAAAAAATTCAACAAAATTACAATTAATTTTCTTCTAACTCTTCACATTCTGTGTACTTCAAAAGCCCTCTTTTTTTCAACTTCAATCTGCAGAAACACTCTTCACCAAATTTGTTAACCTTCAAAGAAAAAATCAATCTGAAAAAAATCTCCTCCAACTCATTCTTTTTCAAAATCCCCTTTGCCAAAAATCTTCAATAAAAAATCAATCTTATCTTCTCAAAAATATAATTTTCTCACAAAAATGTCTTCCAAAAATAATTTCAATATAATAGAATGTCTTAAAAAAAACATTCTAATATAAACCCCTTAAATCCACCATATTAAATCAACACATGAAATTCCTTTCATATTCTTTAAAAAAAACTTTCCCCTTTATCTTTTACTTCAGCCACGACATGAAAAAATAGATTTTCTTCATAAAAAGAAACTCTCCTTTAAAGTCTCCCATCCGTTAGAAGACTTCACTAAAAAATAGAAAGTCTTTTAAAAAAAATCAGCCTTTAAAAAAATCATCAACTCCTTATTTTAAGGCTTTTTAAAAAAACTTATAAACTCCACTTTATAAGGAAAGCTTATAAAGTTAAAAGAATTTCTAAAAGACCGCTCACTTATAAGCTTATAAAATAATTTATAAGTTAATAAAGCTTATAAAGTTAAAGGAATTTCTAAAAGAAGTTAAACCTTGGGACCTTAAACAAAGTTCAATATTGGCAGAGATGTATGATACTGTCACCAAACTCAACATGTAACCTTCATCATGATTACCCAACTGATATAGAGAACACCGCGACATATCTCCAAGACCATCATCAACTCTCTTGATGAGAAGAACAATTATTAACTCAACTATCAAGAAAAGATTACCATTGTCACACCTGATTACATACCAACATGTGAGAACAATGAAACAAACCACTGTATGAAGAAACACCCTGATCTTAACCTCATGTCAACCTTGTGCAACTAAAACACTGAACTGAAAATAAAGAACGGAGACCATCTTCAACACCTTTTGTCCTCTTGTCCAACCTTTGACATTTTCTCATCAACCAACATAACTTATATCTGAGCACATAGTACCTGATGACATCACCTATCCATAATATGTGAGCATCAACAAATGATGTGATCAAGCAGATCAAACAAGTCCTATCATAAACATGAATCTTGTATCTATCATAACTTATATCTGTGTATATGAATGCACAAGAAATGCATGAAAGCACACAAGAACATGAAGCAACTCCAAACAATATTATGAGTCCATGATCAACTCCAAGCAGCATCAATCATACCATAAAGTCCTAATGACCCCAAAAGAATGACCTCTGCAATAGACCCATGTGGTCAACCTATGAACATCATGAAAGCAAGAAGAAACACACTTTGTGAACCAACCTTGCATCATAATCAAAACATCAATGACAAACTACACAACACCTTTTTGACATCAATGACAATCAGTCACCATCAGGTTTTTCCTCCAGATTGGGGTTTTCCAGTATAAAAATCCTTGTGTCCACTTTCTTTTTTATAGCATTACTTTTTCTCTAACTGTCATTTATTTTATATATAAGTAGTACAGTCCTTTTTGGTTGGTTTTTAATTTCTACAAGCTTTAAATTGATGAGATTATGGACCAGTTTTGGTCTCAGAGCAGATTATGAACCCTTGAGATTTGTGGAGCTTTGCCACCATTTAATGGTAAGGGGTTGTCATTTGCAGCCAGAGCACTGCTTGATTTGCATAAGAAGGGAGAGTTGCTGACGCTTGTATGGGCATTTGATTGGCACTCCAAGTGTTTCTGTGAGTCTGGTAATGTTCTAGAGGCTGATTCTGCGTCAAGTAAAGGGATTTGTTTTAGAAGCATGGCAATGTTTTAATTGTAACATGTTTTGTATGACTTGTATGTAGCAAGTAGGGAGAAACCATCATAGCATTGTTTTGAAATGTTTTTTAATTCATGGCAACCATTGTAGCATATCTTGAGCATCACAAAGGGTTGTAGCATGGAGAGTTTCGGCAGCTAACATCGGAACTTGTAAAAGCAAGTGACCACCATCAAGAGATCATGGTAAGGACACTGAGGAAACTCTTATCCTCATTGCAGGGTTAAAAGTGTGATAGAGTGTCACTACTTCCTATTGCCGAACATTAGCTTGATGTGAGAGAGTCTTGTTCTAGTCAGAAGGATACAAAAGTTTTAGATATGGAGGATGGAATTCTTCTATATTTCTAGTGTAATTTTTTATGGGACCAAAAGCTCCTGTGAGAAGGGAGGTGTAATCAGGAATGAATCATACAAATTAAATGAATCATTTTCAGTAAATTTTCGCACTATGAAATCATTGAAAACCTCTACAAATCAAAATTGCCGGTTCTACACAAGCAGCAATTTTAAAACCGGCATGATGGTTCTGGAAACACCCCAGCGGTTTTGCCACCGTCGGTCTGTGAAAAGTGGCGGTTCCACCCAATGTCATTTTGTGGGAATTTGAAGCAAACCAGCTCCTTTGTCTCTTCGTTTTCTTGGTTTGGCAAACTTCTAGTGCACAGGAAGGACTCTCCACCATCTATAAATACAATTGAAGAAGGCAATTGAAGGGGGAGGTAGAATTGAGTATCGTAAGCATTGAAAGTAGGATTTCAATTGTAATATGAATTTATGGCTTGACAGTGAGTATATATTAGTGGAAGCAAGGGGCAGAATGCTATCCACACTCTCTTGCAGTTCATTGTACTCGCCTAACTATTAATTTGAGTTGGTAGAAGTGCAATTGCAACTACCACAAGCTGGTTTTTCCTCCACACTGGAGCTTTCCAGGATAAAAATCTGTGTCCACTTTCTTTTCCTGTAATATCCTGTTTAATTTTTTTATATTTTGGATGGAATATTTTATAATATTTACCCAATTTTAATTCGGTTGACAATTTCCAGGATTAGCTCCACTAACAAATTAAATATTATCGATTGCTATTCAGTTGTAATACTGAAATTATGTAGGCAGTAGTTATGGACAATAAATCATCTGAAATGAAAACATTACTATCAATCTTCAACCCTGCAGAAGTGGCCCTAATCACACTAAATTTGCACAAATCGACCTTCAAACAGATCTAAGTCTGAAGTGCCAGATTAAGGAACAGCACTAAATGATAAAAATCCGCAGCCAAAAATAAGAGTTAATTCCACAATTAAAATGTATGCAGATAAACCAGAATATACAATCAGCATGAATTCAGCTTATTAAATTAGCAGATTTTATTCATATAACCATCACCCTTTACCTAGAACTGCTGCGCAATTCCTGCAATGATTTGTCAGACTCTGCTGCTGATTGATGTCGCTGCAAATTGATACAATCTGCCCAATCAGATCGATTTACCCAATTGGTTGCTGCCTGAAATGAGATCCAGACTATCCTAATCGCTGCAATCTTGAAGAAGAATACAGATCGCTGGAAACCAGTCATGAATTGTAGATTTGAAAGGATAGATCTTTAATTACAAACTGAAAATAAATTAATTCTGCACAATGGTGATTTCTGTGTGAAATCACTCCAAGGAATTGTGGGTTTTTGCCCTCCGATTCCAGATGCATTTCGGCCAATTCCGCTAATTGGGTGTAATATTGAGCTATATTTGATTAATTTTACTAAGGTTGTCATTTTAATTAAAATATTTAATCAGGCACCTCAATATTATAGCTCGTTGGAAAAAGAATGAAAAGATTTAAATGATGAGATGCTAAAAAGTGTCTTTCAGTGCCGGAAATGTTTTTAAAGTAAAATAAATCACTTTTTGGAGTTAAAAGGCTTAATAAATTAATAAAGTGATTTTAAAAGGGAGTTTCTGGAAAGTTCCCTAAAAATCATATGAAAAGGGGAATTGAGAGCTCATTTGGGGATTATGTAGTTTATTCAATTTCTCTAATTGAAACCCTTGTGGTTTTGGAGATTGAACTTGGTTCATCTCAGCCTTCTTGAGGATGAAAACCCTCTTGGAGATGATCAACTCCGGTGGTGAAAGACCCTCTCAGGTCGATTGCTGGTAAACTTATTCAGAGTTTACGTTTTGTGCTTCATTGCAGGATTTTGGCACTGTGCAAAAGGGTTTACCGAAGATCAAATTTATCAAAGATTTGAGACAAATGATAAATTTATGTATTTGGAGTTTTTGAGGGTAAGAAGCTTTGATGTTATTGGAATATTTTATTGTTGTGAGAATTTGTTGATGTTTGTTGTGAGACCATCCAAGGCGCCTTATACTTCTACATTTGCGTGGGATCTTCTCATACCTGGCCGCTGGGTTAATGAGTCATGTGGCTCCTCTAGTGCATATCGCTGTTGTTTTGGGCTTCTACATAAGGCGTACCTAGCATACAAAGAGAGTTGTGGGGTTTCCAAGGGCAGCCGCCCTCTTGTGAATAGCTTAGCACTTATAATACTTGCATTTAGGGAGACACAACTATCCTTCAGCTGGTACGTGGAAGTCGAAAAGAGTTTTTGATGCCAAACTCGTTCTTATTCACTAAGTATGTGTGAGATTAAGCTACATCAGTGATGGTTGTTGAGTAGAGTGAAGTCCTTGAAGTTTGTAAGCATTTTCCTTGTGAAACTCAGCTACAACAGCAAGCTCTTTATGACAGCATTCTGATGAAGTTACAGCAGTATGTATGTTTGTTTTGACAACAAAATATCATTGTGGGTTATGATCTTTGGCCTTGTAAGTCTGTTGTTGAAGACTGATTTGTATAGCAGCAAGCTAACTCATTGAAAATCAATACAATCTACTGGAGTAAGGCCAGAATGAGTTTTAATTGCTATTTCAATTTCATGCAAAGTGTTTGCTATATTGTCTATGAAATTTAATTGCATTGTTGAGTCATTTCTTGGGCAATATTGTACAAAACTGAATATTGAATGATCCCATGCACAAACACATTGAAATGCATTGAAAACTACAACAAAACTTTAAAACAGAGAAGTGTTTGACGAAATGTTAGCTCACTAGAAGTCAGTAATCTTACTGGGTGTTTGAGAAAAAAATTGTAATGTCCCTTTCTAGCAAGTCAAAATTTTCACAACCTTGCACACAATTTCAACTTGTAAAAAGAGAACATTAGTAATCAATTCTTCTTATAATATCAACATCATTCAATTTAAGGGTTTATAACCAAATATTGAAGTTCATATACTTCCCCTATTTCTACTTAGGGTTAGAAACCTTTGTCTCATAATCCACATTAAATTCATTACATAAATGTATTTCACATTTCCTCATATCAATTATATATGTTTCATGATTTACCTCGGGAGAGACATACTTGAGCCTACACGTTAATCAGACCTCTCACCCATTATGAGAGGGTTTGTTAAGGCGCTGGTATACAAGACCTATTGCCATGGGTCCAAGGGTTTCTCCACTTGGCTCGGAGGGGTGATATCTCACTAGCTTGAGGCAAGGTTTCTCCACTTGGCTCGGAGGGGTGATATCTCACCAGCTTGAGGCAAGGGTTTCTCCATTTGGCTCGGAGGGTTGATATCTCACCAGGTTGAGGCAAGGGTTTTTCCACTTGGCTCGGAGGGGTGATATCTCACCAGATCGAGGGTTACCCACCGTTAGGCCATTAATAATATCTATGTCTATGCAACCATAGGCCCAAAGGCTGACCCTTGGCTCGGAGGGGCTTCATCGCTTACTTCACCAGCTCAAGGATCACCTAGGTGCTAGACTCTAACTACCTACCCTAACCACCAGTCTCATACTTATAGGGTGTTTAGGTGGATTAATGATAAGGCCTTAATTCTCATCCCGGGTAATCATGCTTAGAGTTATATAGTTTTTTTACATGTATGTTATAGAAATGATTCATTATTATCTCGTGATCCTCTTGGATCCTGAGATAGAACAAATTGGCCATACTTGCACTATCTCATCACTTGCCTTTACCATTCGGCAATATGCAATATTATATATCACTCTAGCATGATGAATATTCTTATGCTTTGTGCATCCATAGGCCTTTTCTTATTTTATCATAAGATTCATATCATCAAAAGTGTTCTCATTTTATCTTTATATCATCATTCCATACTAATATGTACATCTATTACTATTCAAAGCATTGAATGCATTCTATATACATTTATTTATAGTTTGTTTCATTCTCTCTTTACTTCACTTATCTTATTTATGGAGATATCATGATCCTATTATAAACTCAAGGATTTTAAAACATACTTAGATGAGATAGAGGGAAAACAATATACCTTTCTGCAGATTGCTCAACACTAATAACCGATTTCTGAGTATGAATATGTCAGTCCTTTATAGGATCGGGCAGAGATAAATGATTAGACGGTGGTCGACTGCTGCATCCAAAGACTGTTGAGGATGTCGATTGATGATGATGATGTCCTGTTCGCTGATATGAAATCGCTGATGATGTTTTAAAGACTGTATTTTAGAAGATGAGATGAGAGATGTTTTGTGATTGTATTTCACTGTTATAGGAAACTGTATTGTTCTGCAATGTATAATTGATTAATTCATTTCTTCCTTATGTACTGATGTATACAGTATTTTAAGACCTGCTTGAATAGATTTATATATCTTTTCTTGCTTGGATGACCTTCTTCATAGATCTTATATGCAGATCTGAATATATTATATACATATCTGCTAGATACCTTTTGCTATATCTTCTTCTTTTTCGTCTGTTAATATATAGCTCTCTCCGTTTCCCTCACTCAATATTTATACCTTTGAAAGAGTGAAGGGACACATCCAAAGATGATGTCCCAAAGGAACTGCTGCTGCAGTTCGTGGTCTCTTATTAGTTACCAATCGCCACAAGACTCTTACTTTAATCGCATAATATAAGACTCTTACTTAATCGCACCTGTTAATGAATCATGTATATATGTATGGAGTATTTCATGTAGAAGGTGATCGGTGGTTTTACATAACTATGTAATTCTTATCTTTATTTAGGGAATCGGTCCCTTTATGATATAAAGATATTTTAATATATAAAATATATTATTTATTTATCATTATTATTATATATATTATTTATATATATATTATATATTATATTTGTATTTATAATATATTTATTATTATATTATTATAATGAATGATTATAATAATATTTAAATTATTAATATTTACATTTATATTTATATTGGTTATTTATAAATATAATATATCGGTTAATATATTAAATATATATAATATTATATATTTATAATATTATATATATTTATTAATGGACTATGGTGGGGATATTTAACATGATGTTTTAAATCTTTAATTTAAACAATGCCTTAAAATGGGCACATGACAAAATTGTTCCAATAAATCAACTTTAAAGCAGGGGTACACGGGGACGCGTCCCCACCTCCTCCAGCCCCGTCCCCGTCCCTAGTGACGTTGCCGGGACGGGGGGACGGCTGGGGACGTCCCCAGTAAAATGAAAAATTGCGAAACGTCTCGGGGACGCGCAGGAAAAATTGGGTACGGCGGGTAGTGGATCGGGGACACCTGGCCATCTTGGGGACGGCCAGGCGTCCCCCGACGTCTTAACGCATACAACCCGCTTTTTTAAAAATTTTTAATTGGGGCGTGGGGTCCACAAACCCTCCCACGCCCCTTCCAAAACCCTAAAATCATGATATTGATAGCCCGAATGAGGCATAGATATTAGTCTTTAGATTGTTGTATTTTGAAGTTTGAGACTGTGGGTTTAACAGTTAATTTTATCTTTAATTTTGAAGTTTGAAGTTTGAACTTTAATATTAGAATTTGAACCACAAAATGCTTTAATATTGCTGTTCTGAATCTTCAATCTCATGATTATCATTAATTCTATTATTGTTTAGATTGCTGTTATACTAGTGTTTAATCATTAATGCTTATTGTTTATTGTTATAGTTTATAGTTAGTGTTTAATCTTCAATCTCATGATTATGAAGCACACGTCCACCAGGCAGGGTAGTACGGCCCCTATGAAGGCTGCATCAGCAACGAACAGCAAATAACACCTTGCAACTGTGACTGTTTGGAATCTGCAGACCAGTATGGGGCTAGGCGTCCAAGATAAGAGCAGATTATTGCCTGAAAATTCCACAAAAAACCCTCAAATACAGTACGGCCTCCCTCAGATATGTACGACTAACAAGTAGGGAACACAGCCATCCATCCATGATTATGCTGCAGCCATGTGTCACCTATTTGGCCTTTCTCTACTCCATCAATAGGTTAACCTTGGAATAATCTTTTTCTAAGAGAGTGTTTCTTAATCTAGTCTTACTAGGACTCGCATAACATCAAGCATTTCCTTATACAAAGGAGATCGAACAATATGGAAAGGAATGTCATTACCAAAATAGAAATTGGCAATGGCCTCATCTGGAACCTTCCTTGCACATTGAACATATCTATGATTGAGTTTGGTGAGGATGAACTTGTAGCTTTTTGTTTCCCCTTTTGACTCCACTACACTCACCTCAAATGACGGAAATGAAGGTGCAACTCTGAAGGGCAATCAGATTTCAATACACTCACAATTGAATTGTTTGTGGCTGTGCTTGGGGTTTGCGTTTGGATGCCCTCAACTGATTCGTCATCAATTTCATTCTGCAAGTCAAGATCATCTTTAACACTGAATGTATCCATCTTGAAGTTGACTCTAGAAATTGAAATGGACACAACATAAAATAACAATATAAAAACAACCGACCTTTAAATTTCAAAAAAATAAATAGTAATTGCCAATTGGACAACAACAATTAAAAACTAAAAATTTAAAAGATGAGTAAAACTGTAAAATGGAAACCATTAAAAAAAATTATAAAAATTTAAAAACATAGGGATTTCAAGATTCGTTACACACCTGTAACCTTTTCAGATTTTCCTCTTCTTTGCAAACAAAAATTAAAAGGCTGAACTCCAAAAAGTTAGGTGTGACTTGTGAGGTGTCTAATGTTTTATCAAACTGCTGTATAGTATTATGCTACCCTTGTGATGACTGAAAAATGCTGTAGATGGAGACAAATGATAATGTTTTTTTGAAAAATCTGCTTATAACACCGTTGTAGAGAACAATGTGCTCATAGTAGTGAATACTGAACCTGCAATAAATTGAAACAATGCCGAAAACCCGCTAACAATACTTGATGATCCTGCTGTTTGTGACTGAAACAAAAATCATGAAATGGCAAAGTGCAAATGAAAAAGTATGAAATGAGGGCAGATAGGGCAAACGAGTTTTAGCAAATGTTTTTAATGCTTCGAAGGCTTGTAGGAACCACCAGACATGTTAGGGTTTTTTTAAAATTTTCAAAAAGTCAGCAATTTTTTTTTTTTTTGCGTTTTAAACCTTGACAGGGTGTTGGGGATGTTAGGATGTCACTGGGACTTAGGGGATAGCTTGGCAACCCATAGTGTTCCCAAATGAGGGACGTTCCTAGGGGATGTTCCCCTTCTAGAAGGGGCATCCCTGGGATGTCCCCTTTTTCTGAAAATTTTGGAAACAGGGAGGGGATGTTCTGTTCCCGTCCCCCTATCCCTGGGGCGTCCTCTTTTGGGGAAATAGCTAAAAACTTGGGGGGACACATCCCTAGGGAACAATGGTATATAGGCATATTGAACAATTAATGAAAACCTTAATGTACCTCCATGTTGGAAGACAAAACAAAACTCTGATTTTTTAAGGATAAATTATTTTAAAAGTATAATAAATTATTTTAAAAGTAATAATAAATTACTTTTACTTTTACAATTTGGGCTGTCGAGAGTCTATAGGTTATGCGCTTAATGTTTCCAAGATAATTCTTCCATGTTCCCGATGCAATTCTTTCGTGTTCCCGATGCATGATAACTCTATTTATGCCTTGTGGGTGTAGCTGGATAGGACCCTGTTTGGGTTGTTAATTTGGAAAGGGTTGCATTGTAATATCCCGTTCAAGGATAAAAGCTAAAAATTCTAAACTACAGATATAATATCACATGTGACTCTATAATTGCCAATATACCAACATATGAACTCAGGATGCTATGATGATCTCAGTGACGATTCTTACATACTAAAAACATATTCTACAAATTGCCACATAAATCACTATTCCTTATAAAATCTGAGATCTCTGCTGGTCAATGTGACTGCCAGAACTGTCAATGCTGAAACCGACTCTTCCTTCCCTATATTGTCGCTGCTTTCGGGTGGATGCAAACCGGTGCCCGAGAGGTGTCTGGTGATTTCGTGGTATGTTGTTCGCTGCCCTGTATGAGTGCGATGCCTTTCTATTCCTGAATGAGCGCTGATTTTAAACTCCACAAAATGCTGCGATGGTCTTCAAATGATAATTCTCAGGATGATGATATTGGTCACTGCTGTTATCAAAGAAGACTTTGTCGCTTCCTTCAAACTCACGATATCTTCTAATACCAAGTGCCCAATTTACTTGAGACTCCGAATTGCATAGAAGCGATGAACTCCACAAATAGCAATTTCTTTGTAATGTCCCTTTTTATATTTTATATGAATGATCTCTGCCCGACGGTATTTAATGTGTAATGGTGGATTGGACTGGATCATTTGATGCCCCTGGGAATGAAGGTCTGATCCTATTTAAAATCCATGAAGGGCTGCATCGAACCCAACAGACATAGCGATTGCCTTTCTAATAGTCTTTGCTGCCTAATCTTTATTAAGTGGGACAAACAGTTTATTATAATTATTCCATTTAGTGTTTGTTTAACAATTATTTAAATGTGTAATGAGATCGGTGTCTCTTATAGAGGCTTGATCCTTATGAACTAGTTTATATGCAATATATATTTTATTATTATACATATCTATTATTACTTTAATATATGAACTATCTCATATATATATATATTATTATATATTATTATATTACTACTTTTGCATATCCTTCGTGTCTTATAAGGCTTGGCTTATATGGTAATAAATATATATTAAATATTTATATTATTAATATTTATATTTATATAATATATCTTGTAAATAATATATTATATATTATATTTTAATTATATTATTTATTAAATATTAGACATTAACAACACCACATTTTATGAAAGCGACTTTATCGTCTTTATCATAATGTTTAGATCTTTAATTTAACAATGCCTTAATATCGGGACATGACAGTCCACCCCGCTCAAGATTGCTTGTCCTCAAGCAATTGCACGAGTTCTTTCATTACTTTGCACTTTTAACATCTACCTTCCGGTGAGTTGAGACGAAGTCATGGTTTTAATTTAGAGTGAACATGTTTGAGTGAAGAAAAAATGATTTTGAGAAGTGTAGGTAAGTATGGGTTTGATGTGTTGGATAATCATAGATGAATGATGAAGACATCTTGATTGTTGATTACGAAATTCAATCTTGTACTTGTCATCTTGTAATTTTATCATTTGATATGTTATTGACTTCAAAACTAAGAAGAGTCGTGTTCTTGACTATATGATGATTAAAGAAGATTTGGTAAGTTTTGATAGTATTATAATTGAGGAAATATGGTGTTATAGATGATTATTAAGTGATGAAGAATGATCCTGGGAATTTGTGGGTTATGGGCCCATAATATGACTTAGTATCAGTTTTATCTTACTTAAATCAAGAAAAGAATTCAAAGAGATTTTTGGAAGAATTGATAAAAAAAAAAAAATGAATTTGGTTTATGGGTCTTTGTGATTATGAAATTAACTTTTTATGTTCTATACTTCTCTAATGTCTCCTTGTAGGTTATACTGATTTCTTCACCTGCACACAAGAACACTCTTGAAAGGGACATTAGCAATACTAAAGATCAATAAGTCGACAACGAAATCAATACATCATAACATAATTAATGATATAACATAAGTAATATTTAATTTCAACATACAATTATCCATACCTCAAGTTGATCTTTCGATACTTGCAAGTTAGAGTGTGATGGAGGGCACGCTTCCTACCTATCATGTCTTGATGATGGAGGGCATTCTTCCTACCTATCATCTCTTTAATATTAAGGATCAAGAGTGTGATGGAGGGCACACTTCCTACCTATCACATCTTGACAAGAACATGATGGAGGGCACACTTCCTACCTATCATGTCTTGATGATGGAGGGCATTCTTCCTACCTATCATCTCTTTAATATTAAGGATCAAGAGTGTGATGGAGGGCACACTTCCTACCTATCACATCTTGACAAGAACATGATGGAGGGCACACTTCCTACCTATCATGTCTTGAACAGGGTTTGCTTGTGCTTGAGCCGTCATGAACATTCTTCTTCACTATGTTTCCTTTTCTTCTCTTTTGGTTCAAAATTTTCCTCCAATTCCTCATTTGTTATGATTTTTAGGTGGTGTTCTCTTTTTCTTGCGCACCGGTGACCCGGCTCCCATTTTTCGTTACAATTGAAGCATAGATTCCTTTTTCGGAAATCGTCTTTCATCGTATCATCTCTGGTCCAGGGTCTCCCATTTCCTTTACAAGTATGTCCATGAGTCCAGGGTTCCTTGCATCTGTAACATAAGTTTTTTTCCTTTATTTCATCCTCGGATGAGAAAGGTTTATGGAATCTATCCTTCTTGTGGGATGGGTTTGTATAGAGATTTGTGGGTTTGTTCTTTTCCAAACGGGTTGCCATTTCAATGGCATTATCCAATGAGGTGGGTTTAAGTGCTCCCACAAGTCCTCTCAATTTCTCATCCAAGCCCTCAATAAATAGAAATGTTAGTCTTTCATCTTCAATTCCGGTAACTCGAATAGCTATTTTCTCGAATTCACTTATGTACTCATCCACCGTTCCTTTTTGTCTTACCAAGGTTAAGTCCTTAAAGTCTTGTTGGGGATGTCTCCTATCAAACTTCTTAAGGAACCTATTAGAGAATTCGGCATATGATGTGATGGTCTCATGGCCCAGGGTATTTTTCCCATTATGCCACCATTCATAGGCTGTTCCTTCTAAGTGGAGGATTGCAAATTGGAGGGCATCTTTTTCTGTCATGGGACTAAGAGCAAAATAGTCATTAAGTTTTTGGAGCCACGCATGTGGGGTGATTTTTGGGGTTCCATCAAAGCTAGGAAGGTTTACTTTATTAGCCTTATGTTTTAAGTCCTTGTGGATAGGTCTTCTCTCATGTCTTGTTAACTCATTCCTTTTAGAGTTACTAAATTCTTGGAAGGAAACCGCTCTTCTTACTTCGGGCTCTAAACTTGCATAGGCCCTAGCCACATCTTCGGTGCTTATAGCTTGTGGATTTTCTTCTTCCCTTCGTGGAGTTTCCTCACTTGGTAGGAAGGATGGTAGTGGAATTCGCGAACTTGAGGAGGAGTTGCTATTTTCGGCTTGGTTTGAAACTACTTCCTTTCCATTTGCCGAAGGGCACTTAAGTTGTTCCACGGTACTTCCCACTTTTTGGAGTGCTTCTAGGAGCATTTGTGTAGTCTTCTCTCCTTGCTCCATCATGGATTTAGTTGTTCTCTCATTTTGTTCCATCATGCTTTTGGCTATCATCTCCATGAATGATTTCATATCTTGAGTATCCATGTTATTGTTATGGGCTGTTCATCTTGTATAGTGTTGCATTAAATTTCTTCACAGGATGGCAGAATCTTCTGCTCTGATACCAATTGTAATATCCCGTTCAAGGATAAAAGCTAAAAATTCTAAACTACAGATATGATATCACACGTGACTCTATAATTGCCAATATACCAACATATGAACTCAGGATGCTATGATGATCTCAGTGACGATTCTTACATACTAAAAACATATTCTACAAATTGCCACATAAATCACTATTCCTTATAAAATCTGAGATCTCTGCTGGTCAATGTGACTGCCAGAACTGTCAATGCTGAAACCGACTCTTCCTTCCCTATATTGTCGCTGCTTTCAGGTGGATGCAAACCGGTGCCCGAGAGGTGTCTGGTGATTTCGTGGTATGTTGTTCGCTGCCCTGTATGAGTGCGATGCCTTTCTATTCCTGAATGAGCGCTGATTTTAAACTCCACAAAATGCTGCGATGGTCTTCAAATGATAATTCTCAGGATGATGATATTGGTCACTGCTGTTATCAAAGAAGACTTTGTCGCTTCCTTCAAACTCACGATATCTTCTAATACCAAGTGCCCAATTAACTTGAGACTCCGAATTGCATAGAAGCGATGAACTCCACAAATAGCAATTTCTTTGTAATGTCCCTTTTTATATTTTATATGAATTATCTCTGCTCGACGGTATTTAATGTGTAATGGTGGATTGGACTGGATCATTCGATGCCCCTGGGAATGAAGGTCTGATCCTATTTAAAATCCATGAAGGGCTGCATCGAACCCAACAGACATAGCGATTGCCTTTTTAATAGTCTTTGCTGCCTAATCTTTATTAAGTGGGACAAACAGTTTATTATAATTATTCCATTTAGTGTTTGTTTAACAATTATTTAAATGTGTAATGAGATCGGTGTCTCTTATAGAGGCTTGATCCTTATGAACTAGTTTATATGCAATATATATTTTATTATTATACATATCTATTATTACTTTAATATATGAACTATCTCATATATATATATATTATTATATATTATTATATTACTACTTTTGCATATCCTTCGTGTCTTATAAGGCTTGGCTTATATGGTAATAAATATATATTAAATATTTATATTATTAATATTTATATTTATATAATATATCTTGTAAATAATATATTATATATTATATTTTAATTATATTATTTATTAAATATTAGACATTAACAACACCACATTTTATGAAAGCGACTTTATCGTCTTTATCATAATGTTTAAATCTTTAATTTAACAATGCCTTAATATCGGGACATGACATGCATACCTGCAATTCAAGATCTAGATTGAAATTAAAATCAAAATGGTATAAGCTTTATTATCGACAAATTATCTATATCCATAGTGCAAATCGTCTTCATGGAGAACTCCATGCCCTTGATTCCTTGGATGGGATATGTAGGTAGTACATGGTGGATGGACTTGGAGAATTAGGCCGTGTCTAGGGATTATGCACATTGTTTTTGGAACTTGAACCTAAGTGTATGAGCATGAGTGTACTAGCAATATGATGAGTAGAGGATACATGTAGCATGTTGTAGAATAGAAAGAATAATCAAATGTGTCAATACACTTAGAAGTAATAGAAAAACTCTAGCTGAATATAATGTAATTAAGTGGTTAAATTAATGACCAAATAGGAGAGTTCATTACAATTTAACAATGGATAAATATTTAATTTTTGATTAATTTGTAGATACGTGTTAATCTAGTAAAAGTGATATCTGTTTTGTTTATACTAGCTGAATTCACAATGTTTTTTATTGATGGAATAGCAATGTTGCATGTATGGAGATGGAATTGTATAGTTTATTTGTTTCCGATTTTATTATTACAATTTGCATTGCTATTCTTTAACTAAAATTGTAACTTGAAAGGTGATATACGAGATGTAATGGCTGTATGTGGACATATTTTGGATCTAATTTGAATTTAATCGTAGTTCAATTGTTGACATTGTCCTGATATCTTTTATACATACATAATCTTATGATAACTATACATTTTGTATCTGCTTTGTAAACCTGTTTGAATCATATATATTGTAGGTTAATGAATAAGCATAGCTAAACATAAGCCAAAAAAATAAAAATAGAGCTAATTTGTAATGGATTTTCACATCTCTAAAAGTGGGGGTGTCACAAAAGCTGAAAATAATACACCTCTTTTTATTTTTTCATCTTATGTTTGGAAGATCAATGCTTGTGCAAAGTTGAACCTCTAAACTTCTATTGCAATTTGAAAATTCTCTTTTCAGTTCTTTAGCATTTCATATTTATATACAGGTAGAACTAGAAAGAAAAGCTTTGAATTTATGCAGTTTACATGGCAAGATTGTGCTGCCTTCTTTCACTGTAAGAGTCATGTCAAGTCCTCAATGAAGTACTCAATCTTTGCAGTTTGCATATTGCAGGATGGTTTTGCTGTAGTTGCAGCAGATGGACCTGGCGATTATCCAGTTGTAGCTGAGTCAAGAGCAGGAAATGATGCAGAAGGTGTGGTTGTTAGTCCTGGTACAGTGGCCTACATAACAACTGGAGGTTGGTCCTTTTTATTTGACTTAATTCTTATAGTGCCTTTTGTCTTTATCACTTTGGTGTCTCCTTTATCAGAGAGAATTGATTTGATTTCTTCCATCTTCATTTTGTGTTTGTCATTTTCTTTTTAATATTCATGTGTTATTCATATATTTTGGTTCCTTTTCTTTGTAAATTCCCCTCTTCTATGTTTGCATCTAGTATGGTTCTCTGTTGTTTAATCCAGTACCGATTCTTTTGAATCTGTCTTGGATTAGAACTCATGGGAATTTGAGAAACCTAGTGACAAGACACATTATATTCTTATATGATTGTATGGTTATACTTTCATAGGTTTCTCTTGGGAGCCCAAAATTTTAATAGCAACGGCTTTTTGTGGCTCAGAGTTTTCCACATTGAAATCAATAAAATTACATATAGCATAATACAAAATTACAATAATCATTAAAACATGTCATATTCAACAATGCAAATATTATTATAAAAATAAGGCTAGAATTTAAAAAGATACTTGGTAAAAGTAAAATGTTCTTCCTTGAATTGATTATTGAGTCCATATCCAAAGAGGTCCTCTGCCCTCTTATACTTAAGCAGCAATTGGATAATTCTGTTGTTGGTAGGTGGCGACTGATCAAGAAAGTACTGTACACTAGCCATGTATCCTCGCTGGAGTTTGGGGGCGCAGCCCCCGAATTTTTTTTCTTGAGCTGACATAAAAAAAAACCCTATTTTTGTAACCGACATAAGGCTTGATAAAAGTGGCTAAGGGTTAGGGTTTTGGTTGATATATTGTATTGTAGCATTTGCAACAGTATTGAGTTGCAGGGATTGCAGGTTGTAATCGGTTTGATTTACTGGATGATAATATTGGACTCTCTGTTGGTGGATGTAGCCCGAGTTTGGGTGAACCACGTTAAAACTTGTCTCTTGCTGTTATTATTTCTGTGTATTTTCATTCCTCTGTTTAATCTTTATTTGCATTTAATTGATATCTTCTGCCGTCTAACCCTAACAAGTGGTATTAGAGCGGGTTGTGTTCAATTATCATTTATAGGAAGGTCTCACGGTTGAGTGGGAGCAATGGCGGATGAGGGTAAATTGAAGGTCGATAAATTTAATGGGCAGAACTATCAGTTATGGAAGATGCAGATGGAGGATTACCTCTATCAGAAGGATTTATGGAGGCCATTGGAAGGAGTATCCAAGAAACCGGCAGAAATGACGGATGAGGATTGGAATCTTCTGGACAGAAAGGCACTGGGAACCATTCGGTTGTGCCTGGCACCATCTGTGGCGTTCAATATAATAGAAGCGACGACAACAGATGAACTGATGAAAGCTTTGGCTAAATTGTATGAAAAACCCTCAGCCTCAAATAGGGTATTTCTCATAAAGCATTTGTTTAATCTGAAAATGATTGAAGGTGGATCTGTGACAGATCATTTAAATGAGTTTAATACGATTGTCAGTCAGTTAACTTCTGTAAAAGTGAAATTTGATGAAGAGGTGAGGGCTCTCTTGGTTTTATGTTCTTTGCCAAAAAGCTAGAATAGCTTGTAATGGCTGTAAGTAACTCTGTCTCTGGTTCAAACACTTTGAAAGTTGATGATGTTGGTGGTGTTATCCTTAGTGAGGAAATGCAACGGAAAAGCTCAAGAGGGTCCACATCAGGTAGTGTTTTGAATGCAGAAAGCAGGGGCAGATCAAAGGAGAGGAAAAGGTTCTGGAGGTCATGGGAAGTCACGAGGAAAATCAAAGGATAAGAGGTCTCAAACCAGAGGATAGGAGGATTGCTGGTACTGTGAGAAACTAGGTCATCTGAAGAAAGATTGCCGGTCTCGGAAAAATAAAGGAGACAAACAAAAAGGCAATAAGGAGGCAAATGTGGTAAGTAATAAATATGAAGATGATGCTTTGATTCTTTCCCTATATAATGCTGATGATTCATGGGTTTTAGATTCAGGGGCCTCATTTCATGCTACGCCCCATAGAAGTTATTTTCTTGATTATGTCCAAGGGGATTTTGGGCTGGTTTATTTGGGAGATAACGAACCCTGTCAAATTGTTGGAAAGGAAAGAATTAAGATTAAGTTGCAGAATGGGAATCATTAGCTACTACAAGAGGTAAGGCACGTTCCAAGGCTCAGTAGGAATTTAATTTCAGCAGGGCAGTTAGCTGAAGAAGGTTGCATTGTTACATTTATTGATAAAAATTGGAAGGTTTCAAAATGTGCTTTAATAGTAGCAAAAGGTGTGAAAGTAGGCACCTTATATCTTTGTACAGGTCATACTGTTCTTTCTACTTTAGCTGTTGCAGAGAAAAAACAAACAGGTTTAGGAATAGTTGCTGCAAGTTCGCAGGAAGAGACTGAAACAGTTGCTGCAGGTTTTGAGACAACACTATGGCATAACAGACTTGGGCATATGAGTGAAAAAGGTATGAAGGTACTTCATTCTAAGAAAGTTTCACTAGGTCTGAAATGTATTAATATGGATTTCTGTGAAAGTTGTGTGTATGGCAAGCAAAAGAGAGCCAGTTTTCTCAAAGATGGGAAGCAAAAGAAAGATGAAAAGTTGGAGCTTGTGCATACAGATGTATGGGGACCAGCTTAGGTATCTTCTCTCGGTGGCTTTCGGTATTATGTTACATTCATAGATGATGCAACTAGGAAGGTATAGATTTATTTCCTTAGGCAGAAATCTAATTTATTTGAAACATTTAAGAAATGGAGAAGCTTGGTTGAGAATGAGACGGGTAAAAGATTAAAATGTCTCAAATTTGATAATGGTGGTGAGTATTGTAGTAAAGAATTTGAGGATTATTGTTCCTTTAATGGAATTCGTAGGCAGAAAACGGTTCTAGGGACTCCACAGGAAAATGGAGTGGCTGAACGCATGATTAGGACAATAATGGAGCGTGCAAGAACCATGAGATTGCATGCTGGGCTGCCTTTAAACATGTGGGTAGAGGCTGTCAACACTGCTGTATATTTAATTAATAGAGGTCCTTCAGTTCCTTTGGGCTATGGTATTCCAGAGGAAGCATGGACAGGTAAGAAGGTGAATTATTCTTTTCTCAAAACCTTCGGATGTGAAGCATTTGCACATGTAGATTCTAAAAATAGAACCAAGCTGGATGCAAAATCAAAAAAATGTACTTTCGTTGGATATGTCATTGATGAATTTGGTTATAGGCTTTGGGATATTGAAAATCAGAAAATTGTGAGAAGCAGGGATGTATTCAATGAGAAGGTGTTGTACAAAGATCAGTTGCAGCAGCATGAGAAGAAAGAAAATGATTATGTGGTGCTGGATGATACTCCAAATAGTGATGTTCCAGTGGTTCCTCATGCTCCACAATAGCAACCAGAAATACCACAAACTCCAGTGAATGTTAGACGGTCAACAAGGCTAAATAGACCTCCTGAAAAGTTTTCTCCCTCTTTGTATTCTATTTTGTTAACAGATGTTGGTGAACCGGAAGGGTATGATGAAGCTATGCAGGTGGATACACAGGTTCAGTGGGAGCTTGCAATAAAAGAAGAAATGGACTCCTTGTTGAAAAATCAGACTTGGAAATTATGTAAGTTACTTGCAGGTAAAAAGGCTTTACCAAACAAATGGGCTTATAGGCTGAAAGAGGAAGATGGAGGTAAGAAAAGATTTAAAGCCAAGTTAGTTGTAAAAGGATTTGCACAGAAAAAGGGCATTGATTTTGATGAGATATTTTCTCCGGTTGTCAAGACGACTTCTATTCGTACTGTTTTAAATATTGTGGCTGTTGAAGATTTGCATTTGGAACAGCTAGATGTGAAAACTGCCTTTCTCCATGGTGATTTGGAGGAGATATACATGGAACAACCCCAAGGATTTGAGGTCAAAGGTAAGCAGAAATTGGTGTGCAGATTGAAGAAGAGTTTATATGGCCTGAAACAAACACCTTGGCAATGGTATCTGAAATTTGATAGTTTTATGGTTGAGCAAGGCTACAGTCGATGTAATTCTGACCATTGTATTTATTTTAAGAGGTTGGATAATGACAGCTACATTATTTTATGTTTATATGTTGATGACATGCTTGTAGCTGGGTCTAACATGGATCACATCAGAGAGTTAAAACAGCAGTTAGCATAGTCATCTGCTATAAAGGATTTGGGGGTAGCAAAACAAATCCTTAGTAAGAAAATTTGCAGAGATAGGAAGAACAGAAAATTGACTCTATTTCAGGTTGATTATGTTGAAAAGGTGTTGCAAAGATTCCATATGGATAATGCAAAAGCTGTCAGCACACCTTTGCCTAGTCATTTGAAATTGACTAAGGAGATGTGCCCAAAGACACAAGAGGAGGAAGAAAAAATGTCCAAGGTACCATATGCTTCAGCTGTAGGAAATTTAATGTATGCCATGGTATGCATGAGACTAGATATTGCACATGCTGTAGGAGTCGTAAGCAGGTATATGAGTCATCCCGGATTGGAGCATTGGAATGCTGTAAAATGGATTCTCAGATATTTGAGAGGTACATCCAATACACATTTATGTTTTGGGGGCTCTAATACTGATTTAGCAGGCTATGTAGACTCATATTTGGCAGGTGATATTGATACTAGGCGGAGTACTACAGGTTATGCCTTTACTGTAGGTGGGACAACGGTGAGTTGGATTTCCAGGTTGCAAAAAGTGGTTGCTTTATCCACCACAGAGGCAGAATATGTAGCTACAATAGAGGCAAGCAAAGAGATGATATGGCTGCAATCTTTTATGGAAGAATTGGGCAAATAACAGATTAACAGTTCTTTGTATACAGACAGTCAAAGTGCCATACATCTTGCAAAGAATTTTGCCTTGCATTCAAAGACCAAACACATACAGTTGAGGTATCACTTTATTCGGTCGGTGTTGGATGATGGACGGTTAAGGCTGGAAAAGATACATACAGATGAAAATCTAGCGGATATGTTTACAAAGGCAGTGACAAGGGAGAAGCTGAGCTCCTCTTCAACTTCGGTTGGTCTTCAAGACTGAAACAATAAAATCAGAACAACAGAGTCTAGGGTGCTTATTTCCAGTGGGAGCTGCACGTGCAATGGTGTCGTCCAAGATCAGTCTCCAAGTGGGAGATTGTTGGTAGGTGGCGATTGATCAGGGAAGTACTGTACACTAGCCATGTATCCTCGCTGACATAAAAAAAACCCTATTTTTGTAACCGACATAAGGCTTGATAGAAGCGGCTAAGGGTTTGGGTTTTGGTTGATATATTGTATTGTAGCATTTGCAATGGTATTGAGTTGCAGGGATTGCAGGTTGTAATCGGTTTGATTTACTGAATAATAATATTGGACTCTCTGTTGGTGGATGTAGCCCCGAGTTTGGGTGAACCACATTAAAACTTGTCTCTCGCTGTTATTATTTCTGTGTATTTTCATTCTTTTGTTTAATCTTTATTTGCATTTAATTGATATCTTTTGCCGTCTAACCCTAACATTTGTCATTCTCTAGTTCAAGGAACATTTTCTCTAGGCATTTGAATAGGCCCTTCCATGATATCCATTTTAGGAAGGAAGGACTTATCTTAAAAATAACTTGGGTTAAGGTAGCACCCAACTCAATGTAGAGGTCTATGAACTTAATGCTGTGAGATGGTCTGTTTTAACTGTTTTATTCTTGCTTCCTTTGAATGTCCTCTTTGTCCTATCCATGGCTTCATAATGGGTTCATTGGCTCTTGAACTCCTGAGTAGTCATTCAAAAAATTTCGTAACTTCACAACTCTATTGAACACAATTCGGGGTCTGTTTAAGTTTTCAACCATCGGTGTCCATTGATATATCTCATCCCGTGGCACTATTAACTACAACTCCTTCAGCTCAAAAGAAAGTTGGCAAAACTTCCAAGTTCATTGAGCACATTCAACAGCAAGTGCGGACCACTTTTCGAAAGATCAATGCTAAATTTAAGAAGCACCATGATCAATATTGAGTGCCACAGAAGTTCAAAGATGTTGAGACAGTATGGTTTCATATGTAAAAGGACAGATTCATTGGAGCTTACTGCAAGATCCATCCTCTTTGGTAGGGCCAATATGCCTTCACTAAGAAGGTTGGAGATAACACTTTTGAACTCAACGATCCACATCTAGTTTTGAATGTGCAACTCTTGTATTATTAGTTTATGCCTTTGTTGAACACGCCATATATTGCAGAAAAACTTCAGCCAGCAGAGATCAATCCTAGCATGCCCAAATAAAAGGGGATCAAGTCATTGGAACTAGAGTCAAACACATAATGAATTAGGATTTTCCTATCTGCGAAATCATTAAAGTAGTTAAGTTCCTTTCTGTTGATGTGTTTTCCTTGCACAGACAACGCAGCATAAAATACTGACGTATTTTATCCTCTTTTGAACAAAATCACTTAGATGCTGAACTTCGTGATCAACTGAGTAGACTCCAAGGTTCCTTATCTTCAATTCTTGATTTGGGATAGCTTGTTTGGCAAAGATGTGATTTGCTGTTTCATACAAAGGGACTTACACTTCGGTGTTCAACGGCAGGAAAATACCATTTACACTCACACAGGTGATAACAATCGTTTCAAGACTACACGCTATGATAAACTTATGATATGGCAATTCAGCTCTTGGTCCTACTTCTAACAATGTTCTTCAAAAAAATGCAAAAGATGTGGGTTTAGAGAAAGTATCTAATCTAATCTAAGTGCAAGCTACCATCATCAATTCCTGGAAATCTCAACCACGCTTTGCTTCACCATGAGACAACTCCACAAAGATGATGCAATCTTCTAAGGATAAGCTAAAGGTTTTCAAATTATTCTATGAGCAATCGAAGTGAAGCTTGTGATGTGTTCAAAACTAACCTTACACTACAACTTGCCAGCGACAAATCATAAAAGGTATGAACATAAAGAGATTTCACCAAGAAATTGAAAGACAATGACTTCCATGAGCTAAAACTAACAAACTTTGAAAGGAATAAACTAAGTTAAAACATTGAATGCGAGTGAGTACTTAGCAACCATGCAACTTGCAAAGAGAACACAATATCACCATGAATGGCTCAACAATGAACTTGTATTAATCTCAGCAAAGTCTTAGCAACAGCTCTAGTTAGCTCAAAACTCATTATACAAAATGAAGAGGAATGAGGCTTATATAGGCTTCAAAATACAATGAATGGCCAAGATCAATTTGGATTCGATGGCCCAGATCATGCCACATCAAAGGTGGTTACAACAACTTTCTATTATTAGAGATATACAAGGAGTAATAAAGGCACGTTTTCCAAGGTGACACCTTGGCGTCTATGTGGACTGCCCACGTGGCATTTATTTCTTATCTTTATTCTTTTCAACCAATGCCATGAACTTTGGAACAACTTTTGCCATGTCAACAACTCGTACACTTGGGACATTCCGAATGGTTCCTTCTGCCTTCTTCACATCTTGTGTATGCTCATCAATTGTCCTCTCCCACTCAGCTATACCAACCCGCTTACCACCAACAAATGAGATCAAGGAGTAGATGTTGTTCAGCTGTTCACCAGAAATGAAGTGAGTAGAGTTGAAGTAATGAGAATGTATGTAATTCCTCATGTCATAGAACGTAACCTCTCCTGAGAGATCACACATACCATCCATTACATCAACTATCTTATTATGAGCTCTTTGAAGCACACTATCCACTCGAACACAATCCATTTTAACTTTGTCAAGAAGCTGCTCTCTTATGTCCATAGTGAAATACCAAGTAGAGAAATCATACGATGAACCTTCTTCAACTACCCCTTCCTCTATCAATGCTGACAGTGGATTGTTCATCAAATCTTCCAAGTGTGGCATGTATTCTCTCTTGACATCATCGAACTTGGAACATGCTACTGAAACTGCTTGAAGTCTTTCCAACAACTGAGCAACGGTTTCATACTTTTGGATAAGTTCATCAATGAATGTATCTATTTGATTTCTAACTCTTCCTATCCAGCTTTTCAGTTCTTGGGACTGTGATCTCATACCCTCTAACTGAGCAATGGATTCTTGTGAAAGCATGGGAGGTGGAGTAGATGTCCCTTCACGCTGTTGAATTGGATTCATCAACTATTGGATATATTGCTTGAAGGCGAGGTTTTCTTTCTCCAATCGATCTCCTCTTTCCCTTTCACGCCTCAATCTTTCTTTGACCACTGAAACCGATTCCTCCAGCTCTTCAAACTCTTGCTCTTCTGTTGTTGGTCCCAAATCCATAGTGGTTACATCGTATTCCTCAGGAACAATATCATCAATTGTTTTGTCTACCTTAGGCACTGCAATGTGTACTTTCCTGGATCTAGAACTATCTCTTGTAATCTTGGAGAGTCTAGTCACCTTTTCTTTCCCCTTATTTGGCCTTGTCTTGCCTAACAACTCTTGTATGTTGACTTTTGGCGCTATTTCTACGATTGAAGTCTCCTTTACTCTCTTCCTTAACCAATCTAGCAAGGCAAACAAATCTTCTTGAACACCTTGTTCTTGACCTCTAGCTTCTAACTCTAATGACGATGCTTCTTCATCAGACACTTCAATGTGCATATCAATTTCATGTGTAACAGCTTCTTGATCCTTAGAGGGACTTGATCGGACTTCTTCAGTTAGAACCTCATGCATATTTGCTTGATCTAATGTTTGTGGAGCTCCTTGGTTTTCTCTTTCTTCATTCTCCATGACTGATATCACATTCATATCTTGAGAAGGACCACCTTGTCTAGAAGAAGTACTAATCTCATGTTCTGAACTCAACTTTGTTTTCTTCCGACTACTTTCTCCATGTGAGTTGTCTAGATGCTTCCTCTTGCCAGGCTGAGCTTCTTCTCCGGAGCTTACACTATATCCACTAGACTCACCGTGGTGTTTACTGCTAGATTCACTATCATCCACTTCTTGTGATTGTTGCAAGTCAGCTCCTCCCATCAAGTCGTATGTTAGATCCTTGTTTGCATTCTCGAGCTTCTGAACTTGACGATCTACATACTTCTTTGTGATATGTATAACTCGCTGTATCCATTCATCATGGTCAACTTCTCTCTCAGCCCAATTGATAGTGATAGGTCCTTCCTTGTCAAACATCCTTTGCACAAGAAACCTTTCAGTCTCTTCTAACTGATCAGGAATAGGCATTATATTACATGATCTCACCAAATCCCAAGTCATTCTTGAACATCTCTTCTCTCTAATGTGCTCATCATCGTCTGCATTTGCCCAATGATCCTCTTGATGCTCTCGGTGTCTAAACCTCTTCCCAAACGCCTTCCGAATCGTGTTGAATGGATCAAAGTGATCTCGATTCGTGTCATGAAGCACAAGATTGTAAGCTTGGAGTTCATATTCTGAATGTTGTGCAGCTTGCAGTGTTGGGCAAGTCTCCAACTTTCCAACTCCTATTGGGAAACTGATTCCGGCTTTCTTCTTATCTTTCTGAATTTTGTCCCAAGCCAACAGTTGCCTCGTCACCTCTAGTAGTACCATCTTGTCGGAAGGATACCTTGGCAAGCGGTAAGGATAAGATGAAAATCCTTGGATCCTCAAGTAGGTGAACTTCGGAAATTGGATGTACCATCGTCCAAATTTGCCAATCAATCTCTTTGCATCCTTCGATAACCTCTCATGCATATCTCCTTGAAGCTTCCTTACGATGAACATGAAAAATGCATCATTCACGTGCTTGTAATGTGCTATGGACTTTAGCTGCAATTGCGGGTAGCAATCATAGACGCTGAATTGTCCGGGGCCGTATCCTATGTCACCTCTGCAATTCAATCCATCATACTTTCCACACATCGCGAGGATATAGATGACATATGAGCTCATGTAGAAGGACTTAGTCTCCTTTAGCTTGATTATCTGCTCATGAATATTGTTGCTTATGATACTAGCCCAATCAATCATCACCTCACCCTTGACGATCTCTTGCATGAATATGAACATCCACGCGTCGAATGTTGACGATTGTTGACAACCCATGATTCTGTTCAAAAAGATCACCATGTAGCCATACTTCGTGATGAAATCTGATTTATGAAGCTTCTTCGGCAACTTGCTGTGATGACTCCTTGGTTGCTTTACCCAATTGACGTTTATCTCTTGCTTACAATCACTTATTGCATCTTCAAACACCTTTTGAGTTTGCTCTCGAGTGTAGACGGTGACCTTCCTATGCTTTGGGATGTTGAATGTTTCGGCGATGGCCTCTCTCATCAAGTGAGCTATGACTTCTCCATCAGACGTTTCAATGCATCTAGTCTCTTGGTTGTAATGACTAGCGCATTCCCACATAAGCTCGGAACTCGGCAAGGCGGGCGGAAAGCATGTGGCTTGGACGATTCCATTGCGGAGTATCTCATGAATGACCTTTGAGTGGGTTGGCTTGTGAAGCTCTCTCTTGATCTCCTCCATGTCGATGTGACCCAATTTAGTGTCACTCACGTTCCTCCACTTGGACATGATCTTCGTCTCCGGCATGACTCCTTGCTTATCACTCTTGATCAAGGCTTGCCTTTCTTTCGCATTCATCCTCTACCTCTTCCTACAAGAGAAGACAACATGTGTTACTAGGCTGATGTGACACTTTAAATAAGGATTTTCTAATATTTATTTTATCTCCTCATGCATGTGGGACAAAAATAATTAATTTCAAAACAACATACCTTAGAAAAATCAGATTTTAGGAATAAAATCAGATTTTTAGAAGACTTGACCTTTTGAAGAAACTTGAATTTTTGACTTATCTCCTTGAAAAGTTGCTGCTCCTTGCTGCTCTGCTGTAAATCAGGATTAGAATTGTATTTGTTTTGATTAAAAATGCAGATCTAAACCTTCTTTTATACCAAATACTGCCCTATATCCAGGCAGGTCGGCCTAGTAAGAGGTGGTCGGCCTAGAGAGTAATAAAATTAAAGTTTTAAATCTTTTTCCATGCCTTTATGCTCAGAGTGCCCTATCTGGGCGGGTTTAGAGGGTACACGTGGAGAATTTCATGTGGAAAGGTGACATTGTCCATGTGAAGGGTCTAAAGCCGCCTAGGCTGGGCGGATTCAAGGGAGGTGTGTGGATTTTTTATCACTTAGTGATTTTGCTTTGTTGACAAGATAAACTCCCTCACTTGTTATTGATGGTTTAACCTCCTTGGATGACATGTAAAATTCTTGAAGAATGGGCGGATATAGAGTGAATGTATGGAGTGTTTCATATGAAAGAAGGTGCATGAAGGTGGGAGTCTCTTGACAAGATAGTCCTGAGAGTGTTTATGAATTACTTAACTTTGCTCATTCATGTCCTCATGAAGACCACCTCTCCAACACTTCAAACTCTTAAGACTTAACCAATTTTAAGGTGTTTGTGAGGTTAAAGACACATCTTGCATGTCAAGGGATCTTGTCCATCTGTCTTAGTGATATCCGGCAGCTTGGGAATGCTAGTAAGGATTTTGCCATGTGGACACTTCTCTATCTTAACCTTGACACTCCTCTTCCACCTCCATGACTTAGTGACTTTCAAACTTCCTTCCTCCTAGAATGATCTTATTTATCTCATCTCCTGAGTGTGATCTGAACTTGCAAGTTATCCATGTGTTTGTGCCTTCTTCTCTCCTAGGCGGGTTTGAGGTTGATGTGTGGAGAGATGATGTGCAGGACATGGAAGAATCCAAGACCCCCTCCTGAGGCCGCCTAGGAAGGGCGGGTTTGGGAGCATGCTGTGGATTCTTTCTCTTAAACATCTTTTCCTAACCTTGATGATCTCCCAAACTTGTCTTTGCATAACTTAATGTTGGTGAATGATTGATTGAGGTCAGAAGACAAGTTTGGAATGTTTGATGGACTTATCCTTATGTCATGATAGAGTCCGCCTATGCTAAGCAACCTTGAAGATGTTGTATGGAGTGGCCAATGTAACCCCTTTTAAACTTGCCTTAACAACTTTCACTTTTCATTGATTGACCTTACAACTTACCTCTAATGGATGAATGAATTGAAGAGGCATGTGTGGAGTAATCAACATTCAATTTCAATGCTCGCCCTACAAACTCTCATCACATTCTTCTTGAGCGGATCTAGAGGTGATAGGTGGATGAAATGTTGTGGTGGTCATGTAGTCCAAGTAGGGAGATGAAAGCCGCCTAGCAAGGGCGGGTTTAAGGGAGGTATGTGGATTTTCATCACTTAATGTTCATTCTTCTCTTCATGAAGACCCTTTTCTTGAACTTGCCTAAGACTTAGCCATCTTGAGATGTTTATGAAGTGAGAAGGCAAACTTGGAGATGTTAGGTGATGATGTCCATCTGCATTGGTGAAATCTGCCTAAGAAGGGCGGGATTGGAGGTGTTACTTGGATTTTGCAACTTAGAACATCTTTCACCCCTCTAGGCCTGATTGCCATACCTATGAAGTGCTTTATGTTCATCAATTCACTGATCTCTCCTTGCAAATTGCAGTGTTCTTCACTTTGAGCGGCTTAGGAGGCAATGTATGAACTATTTCATATGAAAGAAGGCACAGTCCACAGACACCTCATGAGGCCGCTCAAGTAGGGCGGGTTTAAGGGTGACCCTTGGATTATTCTTTAATATGCCTCAAAATACATTCAATCTTATGAACTTTCTTCAAATCTTCATGATTTCATTGTACTTCAACTCAAAACATTTCAAACTTGATAAGTCTTCTCCTTGAGCGGGTTTAAGTGTGTTGTCTGGAGAGTGTGATGTGCAGGAGGTGACATAGTCCAAGCATGGAGCTCAAGGCCGCTCATGTAGGGCGGGTTTGTAGGTGTGGTGTGGATTTCTTCACTTAATGGTTGATTCCTCTCCTCATGAAGATGTCTCTCTCCTTGCTTCTTAAGACTTAGTCAAATTTCCAAACTTCCCTCCTTTGGAATGATCCTCTCAAGGATGTGAAGCATTATGATGAGTTAAGGAGTCAAGATAAAGTAGTTGCATTGCTTTGACATCAAAATTCCAAGCTGACCTCTCTAGGCCGCCCAGGTAGGGCGGGTTTGAGAGTAGGTCTTGGATTTTGGCACTTAGACAGTTCTCATTCCTTGAACTTGACTATAACCTTTCCTCGTGATGTCATCTTGACTATACTTAGCACACAAACCTTGCAAATTATGTTATTCCTCATTCTGAGCGGCTTTGGAGAGAGTGTTTGGAGAATTTCATGTGTTAGGTGATGCAGTCCACAAAGACCTCTTGAGGCTGCCCAGGAAGGGCGGCTTTAGCGGTACCCCTTGGATTTCAGCTTCAAACTCACTTAATCATTCTAAAACCTTCAAGTTTCCATCAAACTTTATCACCTTCTAATGTTTTGTGTTGAAACACTTCAAAATTTGCACAATCTCTCCTAGGGCGAGTTTGAAAGTACTGTCTGGACTATTTGATGTGGAGGAGGTGAAGTTGTCCATAGGAACCTCTTGAGGCCGCCCAAGAAGGGCGGGTTGAGAGGTGATGCATGGATTCAACTTAAAAGTCTCTTGATGCTTTCAAACCTTGAAGTCTCCATTGGAATGTCATCACCTTCTAGTGCTTTATACTTCAAAAACTTGATCATTCTCTCCTAGGGCGGGATTGGAGGCTATATCTGGAGAGTGTCATGAGGTGGTGAAGACATCATCCATGTCTATATGCCAAAGCCGCCCAGATAAGGCGGGTTGAGGAGTGACCCTTGGATTTGAACTTGAAACTTAAACTCAAACCTTGCTTACAAACCATCACATCTTAGTACTCTATGCATGCAAAAACTTCAATACTTAACCATTTTTATCCTAGGGCGGTTTTGGAGACAGTGTGTGGAGAATTTCACATGGCAGGAGACATCATCCATGAAGACCTTGTGAAACCGCCCAGAATGGGTGGGTTTGGACACCACCCTTGGATTTTCATACTTAGACACATTTAACTGATCTCAACTTGATTATTTCACCTTCTGAGTATCACCTCTTTCATCCTTGATCAAGTAAACTTGCAAATTGAACCATTTACACCCCTAAGCGGTCCTGGAGGCAGCATGTGGAGAGTTTCATGTGGTAGGAGAGAAAGTCCAAGACCCCCTCTTGAGGCCGCCCAAGTAGAGCGGGATTGGAAGTGACTTCTAGATTCTTCCTTGAAATGCATCAAAACCCTTTCAAATGCATGAAATCTCCTTGTAAGTTCAATATCTTCAATCAGTTTGAGCTTACTCCTAAGGTAGGTTGGTGAGTCTCCCGAAAGTGTCGACACCATCCAGAAGAACTCTGTGAGGCCGCCTAAGTAGAGTGGGCTAGGAAGCAGAGCTTGGATTATACTTTTTAGAAGCTTGACTATTACTCAAACTCATGAACCTGTCTTGAAATTCATCCATTCTAAGTTCAAAACCCTTACAAGCTTTCATATCAATCCCCATATGGAAATTCTGACTGAGGAGATGTACCTTGTTAACTCCGGTCTTGGTCACTCAAAGTGTCCTATGAGACATTCTAAGGTATGACATATATCTGACTTATCTATTGTCCCTCTCTGCATGTGACTTGAACCAGAACTTAGCCAAGACTCGAAAACCAAACTGAACATAAGCAAAAATTAGGGGGTCCCCATTTGCGATGGGGCGATGTGTGATGAGGTCACAACACTTTCCAAGGGATATGGCTCACCAAACATCAAGTAGTAGAACACTTTCAACAGCTTTCACTAGTTACTGCAATGGGAACCTTTGGTTCTCAAGGAGGGGTGACTAATTCAGGAGAATTTGGCACGTTGATCATTTTGCGGTACAATAGTGGCATTCCCTACGACATGATGTCTTCACCACTAGCTTCAGGATCACCCCAAGCACATGTGATTATACTAAGAAGCCCTATCTGTTTGTATTCTATGTCACACAACTTTGATAGTGTCAGCTTTGTCCAACACAACTGTTTTGTAGCACATATAGAAAACAAGAAAGCTTAGAATATGAACTTCAAGAATGTAGACAGTTGCATTTCTTGTAACTGCCAAGCTATGTCTTCTTCTCCTTCACTTGTATATAGACGTATTATATCTATTCATCAAATGTGTGGAATAGATAGGAAATTCTTTGGTTGATACATTGATCTGTTGGATCATTGCATAATACAATATTGTAATTAGAGTTCTAGCATGGTGTCTTTTTTCTCTTGTATTCTTTTTGTCTCAACACTATGATTATTATGGTTGTTGCACTCTTATTACTTCCTAATAGCTTCCATTTATAACATATTAGAATATGTTATTGCGTGTTGCCTCTTGGGCACTCCTCCTCTCTATATCAAATGACTGCTACAAGTCAGAGAGTGCAAGCACTGGAGTAGAGCAAAGAGCCTTTTTTGAAATGGCAAATTGTTTGAGTGGTTTGTGGGTTCCATTTAAGATTCTTTTGACTAGTGAGTTAATGAAGAGGATGAGCAACATTCAAGTAGTTACGAATGAACATTCTTTAGAAGTTCAGCACCCAAAAAACTCTTCAATTCTGAAATGCTGGATGAAGTGGGGCCCAAGATCTTTACTTTTTCTAGATCCCATGTACACGATGATCATTAATGAAGAATCCCAAGTACTTTATTGAGGTTTGACCGAAGGAGTTCTTCATCTTTGCTTGTTTGCACATTCACCAAATGCTTGTTCTTGGACTTGTAGACCAAGTTGTCATTTGGATAGAAAACACAAAGTTTCCAAGTTTGGGTCAGAAAACATGATTGATTATGGACATAAATGTGGCTCATAGTTAAGGCCAAAAGGCATAACCAAACATTCATAGGGTCCAAACTTGGTCTTGAAAGTCGTCCTCCAAACATCATGGGGTTTCACGTGCATTTGGTTGTCAAGTACCCTTTTTTGAACTAGGCTGGAGAAGACCTCTAGCCTATATCCATTTCCGGTATATTTTTCATTTTTAGAGGCTGCCAAGAAGGGTGAACCAGCAGATTACCATTTTCCACAGAGGGTGATTCACATTGGCACACACTGTGGAGCAGTCTGCATTTTGATCAAGGGAGAAACCCTTTTTGGAGGAGCAAACCAAATGTTGACATCATCTTGCATCTTCTAGGGTTGCGATTTGCTTTGGCATAGCAATTATGACACTTTTTTGAAGGGCAATCTGCTTTGGCATGGCATTTATGACATATTTTGAGGGGACGATCAGCTTGTGGACACTTTCCTTGATGTCCTAGGCCAGCGATCAACATTGTTACACAATTTCATTATCCTAATTGAGGGTGATCTACATTTGGTCTTCAATTTCAGATCAGATCTGCATTGGGGGAGTCCTTAAGGGCTGGCGCAACACCTTTCCTACAAATTTCCAGCCGCCAACATTCATTCCCAGCCCTGCTGCAGCCATTTCCAGCCACTTAGCAATCATACAACAACAGTACAACAGCTGTACGAGGTTATATCAGTCATATGAGATGTTGTACCAGTCATTAGACGGATATATCAGACATTTACAGTGCTGTACGTGACTTTGGGAGTGTTGGAAAATCATTTGGAGTGTCATAGTGGCAACCATAATGCATAAATTTCACTTGTGAGTTAATTTGGGAAAGTTGTAGTTCTGAAACTTTGTTTCCAGCTTGCATATCAGTATTGTATATCATTTTTCCATATTGAAATCAGATAATATCAATGTTAATAGAATTCATTAAATTTCCACAGTCCATAGTTGTATAACAAGTGCTTCTGGATTTGACCGTGATCAAGATTTTTTCTCTCTCAACGTTTCGGATCACACTCCATGATCCATCATCAGGAGAAAGAGAGCTAGAGAAGATATCAATTATGACAAATATCAATGTTGTTGCTGCTGTCATATTGATTGCAAATCAGATCTGAGTATAATTTATGGTTATTTGAGGGTTTTTTGTGAAGTTTCCAGTTTGGTAGTTGTAATCAACATTTACATTACAAGTTTCAGCTGTTCCAGTTTATTTACTAAAATCAGAAAATACTAAAAAATTAGAAAAATATCAAAATTCTAAAAAGGGGACATTACATTGGTGATATGCAATAGTCAAACCAAGCATACTGAAGTACCTTGGCACCTCAAAGTTGGTTGAAGTGGGTTTTGGTTCTTCACAATGATTTTGTTGAGATCATGTGACTAACCACCACTTATTATGTTTTTTCTCTAGCATGACCACGACTAAGGGCGTACGACCCCAGCCGTACGACTGGGAGTCGTACGACCCCCCCTCCATCATTTAAGGCAATAAGTCTTAGCGATTAAAAAACTTCAAACGATAGATGACAGGTTGGGGTTGTACGCCCTCCCCTTCCATCATTTAAGGCAATAAGTCTTGGCGATTAAAAAACTTCAAATGATAGATGACAATGCAATCGACCCTTTTTCTCTCAATTGATAGAAGGAATTTAATCGACCATGCTTGGTAGTTGATCCTCCTTTGCCGTATGGATAGAAGAGGCAGGCCATACGATTCAAAACTAAAAGGCACCAAATTTTGGCGATTAAAAGTTGCAACCTCCTGTCGACTAGCTTTCTCAGGACACTTGGGCAACTCAAAAATTGTAATCGACCACTACACTGCTAGTTCTTACTTCTCCGTACGATTGGCAGTCTCCACTTTGCAATCGACCTCCTCAGGAGTTGCCGTATGGGTTGGGTTTGAATCATTTCATCTACAATCAACATACTCCCATCTTCAATCGACTCAACCTCAACACATATTGACATAGAAGAAGGGCAATCAACACATAAGTTGAAATTCCACGAGTATAGGAAGTTGTTCAAAGGGGTGCCGAAAGAGGAATTGTAATTGCGAATAGAATTGTCCCAAAAGGTGAAGAAGGTGACGTACAAAGAAATTGACATTCCAAATGTTCTTGAAGTTGGCTGTACAAGGGTTCCAGTAATCGTCCATAATTGTGCAGTGCATATGCTTTATCTCTAGAAAGGGTTTCCAATTTACCATAGAAGAATTAACTTTCCAAGGAGTGTCGCAAATTCCCGCCGTACAATCTCTACCAAATATTCTCGTACAAGTTCATCTTGCCAGTCGTACAAAGTTCTGTGCCACCGTACAAATTCGGGTTTATCTTGCTGCGACCGTACAAGGTTGAGGTAAATAATAAATTTATCATGTCTCCAGTACATGTAGTTAGTTGGAAAGAAGAAATACTGAGGAGTTGCAATAGTCGGAATAATTTATTCGTACAATTGAGAATAGTTGGGAGAAGCTACAACAATGGTAGCGAAAGACATTACCCAAGAACTTGCGGGAAAATTCAGACCAAAATTTTTGAAAGATTCAGAGAAGAAGAAACCCGTGCAGCCAGTCGCGAAGGAAAAACCTACAGTAGACACCATTAGTTGGGAAAGCTTGACAGGAAATGAGTGCCGCACATGGTGGCATAAGCATCCAGCTGACCATCCATTGAAGGAAGCCCTCATAGACTCCAGAGTGGACAAGGTAATACTAGCACCTATATTTAATTTCAGAGATTTTGAGCCATTTCTGAAGAGTATGCTTGCACATTATAGTCGATTGGAAAATCAGACGAAAGTCCAGTACATGCATACTAGTGTAACAGTCATATTTAAACCCGAAGATTTCACAAGGGTTTTTGGCATTCCTAGTTGGGGAATAGATGTGACGAAACCTCTAGCTAAAGCCACACAACAGGGCAAAGAGGCATATATTGATAGGCTTTGTAAACCTGACATTTCAAAGGAAGCTAGAGCAAGGATATGGGGGGAAGGCAACTGAGGGATCGGAAAAGACGATCTAGCCAATGATGAGTGGAGGTGTATTATGGATGTGATCAAAAGTAGGCTGATTGGGGCTACGAGGTTTTCGGATATTGCAGTATGGATGGCTGACTACATGGTAGGGTTACGGGAGAGCACGGTATATATTGGGCAGCCGTATTAGCTCAATGCATCCAAGAGTTCACGACAATGAAACACAAAACATTTTATATGACACAACATTTGATAGAACTCTTCTTGGATGCCATACATAGACAGGTGCCATCGTTGGAGGGTGGCCAATTACAACTTGATCCTAACTATGACCCAGCAATGCCAACAGTCTTCATGTGGACAAAGTTGGGTGTATCATTGGAACCAAAATCTGCAAGTAAGAAAAGAAAATATCAAACAATGGATACATCATCTGAAGATGAGGACAATCTAGACGAGGAAGAAGAGGATACCATTGAGGTGTCTTCTTCAACCTCCAACACCCCCAAGATACCATGGACGGGATACACACTTCGAGAGGGGGTTCAGCTAGCAGTTCTAGAGGAGAGTCAACCAGTAGGTGGCGAAGGGACTGTGACGCCAGTTACACTAGTTGCTCAGCCAGTACGAGATAGCCCTACACCTACTACCCGCACCGGGTTGTCACCCGAGCATGATGCTGCATGCATGGATGCTTGGCTTAGTACATTAGGGACTACTCTTGGCCTAGAGGACTTTCCTCCATTGAGTCCCGCTCGGGATACAAAACTTGTGGTGCAACTGACTATTGCTCAAGATATAGTACTAGTGGTGCAGCCGACTATTGCTCAAGATATAGTACCGGTGGTGCAGCCGACTATTGATCAGGGCCCCACAGTTGTTCCCTCTCGGGATGAGGGGAAGTTACCAATGGCAGTGGACCTATCCCTTCAGGTGGCATCTACTAGTCATGACTAGGAATCTTCATCCTCCATACCTCAGAGTCCGAAAGAGTTGAATATAAAGTTATGGAAACCCAATCCTGAAGATCCATTTGGCACAATGGTGAGGTACGTGTAGGATCTCGAGCCCTTAGGTGCCTTTATCAGTAATGTGGCGGGGATTGCACGTGGGCTAGACAACACTCATTCCCCCTTGGTCTTCCAAGAGGCACAGTGCATAGAACAATTTGTGACGGAGGAGTGTGATGCAGAGTTTACACATTTTTAGGGAGAAGCGGTGGCCACAGAAAGAAACTTCATAAATGCAAAAAGCCTGGTAGCCTAGGAGGAATGTGCCTTTTTTTGGTGGTAGGGGTAGTGAGGTGCTAGCTGCCCTATATAACATTGAGCAACATTTTAGAGCATTGTTTTACGTGAAGGAAGAGGGGTCTACGAAAGCTAAGGCTAAGATGGATGAAGCCTACAGGGTGTTGCATGAGCACAAAACCATTTATGAAGATGTCATGTCCCCTTCTAGTTGACATTATGTCAATTAAGTAGATTGGCCTATAATAGACCCTCGTAGGCTAATGAGGTTGGATAGAGGGTCATTTGAGGGGAGTTTCTTCTTCAGTGGTCAGAGCTACGCAGGATTGGTGTTCGTTTGAAGTCTTTTGGACCCCGCATGCAGAACTTACTATTTATAGTAAGACAATGGGTGATCGAGATGGACCCCTGCTATTTTTAGAAATAAGGGTTGGTCATATGCAGAATCTTCATGCCAGTTTACAGTTCAGACGGTGTGCAGAACAGATGAGTAATAATGGCGATATTAATATTTATTTGGCTAAAATAAATATTAATAGTTTCGAGCTTATATTGTAAAGTTATAATATAATTTTATATTATAACTTAAGTCACTTAAGTGAAGGGTCAAATTATCATAGATGGGGTCAAGTGAACAATTAATTTTAAAGAAATTATTTGTGCACCATCTATAAAAGTTTCTTTTAAAAAAAATATTAAAAGTGGAAATGTCTTTTATCCCACATTGGCCAGGAAAGTGTTGAGCTCTCACAAGAAAATAATAAAAGGAGACTTAAGAGCTCATTCTGGGATGCTCATGAATTATATATTTGATCATTGTGATTTTGAACTCTGAGAAGGGTTTACAGCTTTGCCATTGGAGAACGTAGTTTTTCTATGTGTTCATAATTTGAGCCAGTGAAATACCTAGTGAGTTTGATAATTCAGAGGGAATCTCATATAGAGGTTCTGATTGTGCTTCAACAATATTCATTTCAGCGTCCATCGAATTCACAAAAAAAATAAGGGTGAGATAAGTTGCAGCTGTGAATAGTAATTTGCTACAGTGCGTGTGAACAGTGCATGTGAACAGTACCCGTGAATACTGATGCGCTACAATATTTGTGAACAGTGCTCGAATAGTGTGCTACAGTGATCGCTACAGTACCAATGCAGATATTAAGTGCTTATCTTTAGAATTTCACTAGGGTTCGAAGGGCAGATTTCATATTGTGCAAGGAACAATTCTTGGTGAAGGTAATATTGACATTTGCAAGTTTATACCAGTCGAAGGAAGTCTGCACCAGACCTGCAGTCCATCACACAGCAGTCCAGCTCATTATCATTTGGCATTCATCTTAGGCAGCTTGGGTTGAGGATCAAATCTCCTCTATTTGGAGAAGCAATAGAGCATTATTGAAAGTGTTAGAGGTTGACATTACAAGAAGACAAGTTGCTGATCAGACCTTGGTGTTGCAGACCTGGAAGAGTATATTTCGTCATCAATACCATCAATCACTTCTCATCTCTTCCTCTAACCAAGGACAAGTAATCGGGTATGCTTCCTATGTGATTCCAAGTCTTTATTTAGGGATCTAAATCATTTTGTAAGGTCTGATATAATTATTTATCAGTTAGATATGAATGTAATCAGAACTGCACAAGGTGGAAATAAAGTTGTCCTTTGGTGTTAAGTCATTGCTTTTCTTTATGTTAAAGAATTCCTTCATTCCCTATGCTTCCCTATGTATTATGTCATGAAACAATGCATAAAAATCATTAAATAAAACTCAGGAAACAGAATCAGAATTGGCACTTTCATGTTTGGAAAAAAATTTAAAAGGGTAAAGCATTGAACAAGTGAATCAGAACTAGAAGGGATCTTACAGAAGATCAACTTAATCGCTCCAAGGAACAACTGGCCCAACAAACTGCATTGACTCAGACGGAAAAGAATAAAGCAGAGGCTTCACAAAAAGAGCTAGTAGCCAAGGAGTAAGAGTTGGCAAAGGAAGGACAAGCCATGGCCGACCTCTCTAGCACTCATGAGCAAACTAAGAAACAATTGGCAGAAGCTGTTCTGATGGTTAAGGAAGCTCGAGAGAGGGAGTGGAAGGCAGCGCATTACTTCAAACAGCGTACAGAAGAAGTCTACCGTTTGCATACCCTGGTCTCCCAGCAGCAGACATCAACACCTACTCCATCAGCACCCACTGCATCAGCACATACTCTAGGGATGTCTAATTCCCTTCCACCTACTTCTCAGTAGTGTTAGCTTATGGGTTTTTGTAGTCCTAGTTGTCTAGAAGACGACTAAAACTTTTGTAGGGGATAATGTAAGCCTCATATTATGCTAGTAGTAATTAGTTTATGTTTTGGTTGTGGTCGGTGAGGTTGTCATCCTCCCGACAGTTGTAGTAGTTGGCGACGGTTGGCCATCTAGAGCAACTGTCGGCCTCTTTTATATACTTGGCATATCATTGTATTGGGACAGGAATGGACATTGATGGGAATTGACTTATGATGACATTGTATGAGCAAGTTAGAGATAATATACATATGAGTTCTGTTGTGCATTCACAATGAATATATTGTTATGATGTTACTTTACTTTCAGTTCACGTACATTCTGTTTACCCTGTATGTTCTATTCAGACTCAATAGGCAGTAAACAGTGTTAACTATAGAATCTATACTACCAAACTAGAAGCTGTTTTACAGACGAAGGATTGGAATCACATTTCATAACAAAGAATAATTGCACAAGGATATAGAGAATGATGCTCTTATTTCATAGGCAGTGCTCAATATTCAGTAGTACAAGGAGGAACTGTTATAAAATCAGTGCCCTTACCTCAATAGTAGAAATGTTATTTGAAGTATTAGTGGTTGTTGGTTAAAAGTTAAAACACAACCATTTGTCTAACTGTTCATAACTACCATTTGAGGTACACTATCTAAGCTGACAATTAATCAACTACATAATTAAGTCTGCGACAAAAATCTAGTTTGTTATATGCTGATAAACATACTTAACATGATGGACTTCAAGTTGGAGACTACAATGAACATTGCTGGGTTAGATCTTGTCCTCTTCGAGCATCTGCTTGATTTGGATTTGTATCTTGACACTTCTCAATGGGTGTAGTGTAATAAGATATGGTTGATTGCAAAATTGAGAACTTGCAACAAACTCAATGGAATGCTAAGGGGACTTCAAAGGTGGAAATCCTTCAGGCTTGTCAAAAACCATTAGAATATACATCATCAAAATATTTGTTTGCTTTAGGTGAAATCTTGCTAGCATTTTGTGCCTTTGCTTTCTGAATGATACAAAGAGTAAGAAACCTATATAGTTTGACCTGTTTAATTGCTGGCCTACTGAAGAGCAAAGTTCTAGAATAAGAACTAGAATACATTTGACCAACTATGTGCAGCCGGTAGGTCTTGTGGAAGCCATCAAAGACAGTCTAGCAGTCTTTCTGATAAGATATTCAAAGTATTAGATTGCAACATTCAAGGGAAGTGACATCACAATCAATTTTATCTTGGAATGGCTCAATGGCAAATGTGACCAAACATTTGCAACACACAAGTGGGGAATGTCCCTCCTTGATCCACCCCAAGTACTATTGATGTGAATGTGTTAAAGTTGGCACTAGGTGAATACCTACCAATTTTTGCGAAATCAAGTTCATCTGTTTGCTATTTTCAAGGATAAGCTCTACCAATCTATGCTTGATGTGATGTTATGAATGAACAAAACTTCCTATTGTTAATCAAATAGTCATTGATTGGAGAATGAGCTAGGGGTTAAAAGTGTCGGGATTAGTTACATGAATCGCAGAATCTTTATATTTTGAAGTCTACCCAGCAAGAAGAGTCTTCCTTTCTTTGATTTGAGGACACAACATTCATCAGTAAAATTTCCCATTTGCTTGTGCTAGGCACAAAATTTCTTTCTGTTTCTAGAGAAAGGAGTTGAACCATTAATGAATCCATTTGGTGAAGAGTACCCATTTGTTGATTATGAGTGGACAACACGAGACAAACTGGCAGAGGCAGAAGATGAAGAGTCTCTTTCTTTGAAAAGAGAAAGATTGGCTTGGGGGGCTTGTTGAACTATCCATCAAATAAAATTGAATGTAATTAAATGATAGAAAGCAAAATTTTGAAATACAAAATGGACTCAGCTATAGAGCAGTTTTTTAATAGCAGTAATTATCAGCAATTTGACAGTAAAAATTTAGCAGCAGAAATATGGAGCAAGCCTTTCATAGCAAAAAAATAGCACTGGCGTACATAAATCAACTTCCAGTATGCAGCTGCTGAGAAAAAATTCAGAGGTAGAAGACAGAGATGCCAACAGAAAAATACACAAACTATAGCAAATAAGACCACAGTCAAATGTCAAAGGCAGTAATATTGAATAGATCCACACGCACACAAAAATCTGGACAACTGTGTACAACAAGATTGAATCTTGAAAGTTTAACCAAATCTGGTGAATGAGTGACTTTTGTCAAAACAGAAGTAGTACCAAAAGGAGGATTTCATGGACAGAATGAATGGCAACATGGAATTTCAACTTCTGTTGAAAATGCAGAAATGCTCACAGCTTGTAGAACGGGGTCTGAGAACAGAGAGGTTAGGGCGAATATTTGATGCTGGATATACACAAGGAGTATATTAAAGGCTGGTTATTATGAAATTTGAAAGCACACAGAAGATTTCAGAGATGGGAAGGCCTGATTATTAGGCTCTGATACCAATTGATATGATCATTTTTAAGTGCATATTTAGCGTTTCCTGCAGTCCATATACTTATAAGTTTATTTCTATCTACCCTTTCTATTTGTTCTAGTTGGCTACCTATTTTTAATTTGTTTTGATCTACCCTTTCCAGCTGTTTGTGCTGTCAACCTACTTTCTGTTTTTTTTCTATCTTGTATCCACCCGTATGGATTTGATTGTCAAACAACTATAGTCAAATTACCATAATAGATGTCCTTAATACTTCTAAGTTATCACTGACTCAGTCCCAGAAGAGGACACTTGCTCAACTTCTTCCTTCATTCGTTTTTGTCTTTTATTTGTTTATAGTTATGGGGGGACAAATCAGCATCCATATGGTGGGTGGAATTGTGAGGGACATGAGGACATGGTGTTCTATCCTTGCTTATTATCTTGGCAAGGCATTATTTGAATTAGTTTGCCACCCATGAATTTTTTCCCACAAAAAATACATTTCACTTTTCCCTTAGCAACCTCTTGGGATTAACTGCATGCCAATCCTTTACTTTCTTCTCTTGTCCTTTCTGGATGGGGTGTGTGAGGTGGAAGGAGTGTTCTTTGGGAGGGGTTCGGGTGGATGTTTCAAGTTATTGTGGATTAAGCTGTTTTCTTTGGTGTGCGATGGAGTGAACATATATTTGGAGTGCAGATGGTATTACAAAATTTCTTTGATATTGTTAATATTTTTGCAGGACCAGTACCAGAGGGTGCAGATGCAGTGGTGCAAGTAGAAAATACACAAGAAATAGAGCGCAGCTCTGAAGGAATGAAGAGAGTAAGAATATTGACTGGAGTGTCTAAAGGCCATGACATTCGTCCTGTGGTAAGAACTTGGTTCTCAAATTAACAAAGACAATGATCTTACGTATCTATTTATGGTAGATTAAACTTGAAGAAAATTGCCTAAGGATTATTAACATAAAGGTTCAGTGTTCAATATATCAAAATGCTTTCACCATCTATAATTCAATGACAAGATTTATCTGTGTATGTACTTCTTGATAGCATACTGTTGAGAAGAACTTATGAAAGAAATCCATTACTATTACATGATTCTGATTTATCATGCATATAGCTTTATAACTTTGAGATAGCACAGAAAAGAAAACTAGATACAAATTATGTATTTAAAAAGATACAGCAGAGATTCTCAATGAAATGCAGATAATTTTTTTACTTTGTTGATCTTGAATGTGTTTGGAGTTAAAAGTTCCATGTCCAATTTGAGTTGATACCAAATATTAAGCAAAGTTAGGTTAGGTAATATGAAGATCATGTATTTGTATGCACAGGTATTTCTAGTTTTTATGTTCTTATCTGTGAACAATTTTATAAGTTTATCAAAACATGGTTTGTGAGCAAGCTAGTGAGCAACCTACCTTGTAAACTATGGAGAGCCACCATGGATAGCTGTGGGTGGGGAAGAAAGAAGCTTGTCTCTAGTTAAGTCATATATTGAAAAATCTTCAGTCTTGTACACCATTAGTGAGTCGTATAGGGATGAGGAATTTCTTTTCTTTTCTTTTGCAGAAGTAACATAATGAATTGCATGTATAAACCACATTGTTATAAGTTTATAACTACACGCATCCATTTGTTACACTTGGGCTGGGGCACTTCATTTGTACATCTGTCATAGAAATTAATCATGTCATGCCCATGGGCTGTGAGAGAACTGTATTAAAATGCAAATGGAGCAAATTTAGGAAAATTTGATGGGCAATTTCCAAGAAAATCTCAGATGTGACAGGTAAAACCTTCCCATTATATGACTGTATTGGCAAATAGGAACTGGAAACAGGACAGACCAATTTACAGCCACCGCAAGGATACTGCGGCAACATCTAATGATGTGCTGTACTGTTTTGAGGATGATAAGGCACAAAGACATCCAAAAGGACATGTCCTTACACTTCTAGGAAGTATATTAGCACCACCCTACCGCAAGACAAGAAGGAAAAAGTTAGAAAGAGAAAAGGAGAAAAAGAAGAATACAGAAAGAACAAAGCAGAACACATGAAGAATTGGAGAAATATGTAATGACTGTAATATAAGTAGAAGTACTACCCAAGCAAATGTGATGTTTATATCTATGCTGGTGGTACAGAATGTATCTTGTATAAAGAATATATGAGCAAGCTGATCTTATGGTGCCTATTTTTCTTTATATCATGTATGCATTATCTACCGCATTGTTTTGGTTTCTTTCTTATTGCATCACCCTAGGGTTAACTTTCTGACATAAATAATCCAGACCTGAAGCCTATATTTTATAGTCAGCATTTGGTTTTGTTGCTGGGACCCTAGCTTGTTAGTGTATAAGAAGAAACTACAGAAATAAAGAAAGAAGTTTGCGGTAAAGAGTACTACCAAGGAAAGGAATATAAATGGCAGTTATGGCAATAATTGAGATGTGCTGTAGCACATACTAGGTGCTAACCCCTGGTGAGGGATTAGACACCTAGGGGGTTGACTATGGAATGGGGGAGATTCAAAAGGACGTGACCGTAGAGACAAATCTAGTCTGATGCTTGGGATGGATAAAAAGAGATTAAGAATGGATAAAATCCAATTAAAATTTTTATGGCAAAGGGTGATAGCAAGAAGGCAAGAGAAACTGTTGCTGAGATTGAAATGAGATTAGAAGAGAGCCAGAAGATGATCATGGATAGAAAGAAGAAACAAGGGCTAAACAGACATAGGAAAGAGAAGCAAGTTATCAGAAAAGAATAGAGAAGAAGAAAGAGGCATCTGTAGAGTGCGCTAGGAGGGCTGCAACTGAAGAAACCCCTAGATCAGAGGTAGGAGGATGCTCAATGGACATGACACGCACTCATATTGAAGAACCAGAGCTGTCCATAACCCTAGTTCGTACCACAAAATAAAATTTGAGCAAAATTATAAGACAGTTAAAAGAACATGGGGCATTGGCAAGTATGAATTACTTACAATCTTGGATGGAAGACCACTACAAATGCGGTGGAAGAGGAGAGGCTTAGAAGCAATGGTGCTCAACTTATAAGACCGAGAACCCAAGAGCTGCTTGCCAATGAAGATTCTAATTGGTCTTAACCTAGGGTCATAATCAATGAGGGTTAAGGATTTGGTAATGCGAATTTTCGTAAGAAGCTCACTTAACCTCTGCAATGACCATTGGAATATTGAAGCAAGTAGGTATGATGGGATACAAAGAAGGGAAGAAATTAAGAAATTGTTATCTAGTAAAGATGAGGAGAGAGATAGGGAAATGATAAGAAATATCAATAAATTTTTTGAAATTGCCATGGAAACCTTGGAGATGTTGGAAGAAGACCAACTAGATAAGGGTATGGAAGAGAATAACTCATATTAGTAAAGATAACCTATTAACAAATGAAGAGTTACTAGAAGCTACATCCCCCAAATCGAAGAGACACTTAGAGGAGATGAACCCCTTGGCCCCAGAGTCACTCCTTGTGCCATCTAAGAGAAGAAGAGATAAATAGTGAATCCATGCTTAGGCTAGAGAAAGTGAGAGCAAGTAGAGGTTGTGTGAAGGGTTTCAAAGAGATATTGGGTAGTGAGTTCTTTGATATTCAAGTGCCTAGAGATAAACGCAAAGGAAGGAAATTGGTAAACTAGCAAAAGGACAAACTAAGGCAGGAAAAGCATGAAGAAAAGAAAGAGAGAACTAAGAATAGAAGATAAGTCAGGAGGAAGGATAAGCCCTAAACCACAAAAAGACAAATCAAAAACACCTTTTACTCCTACAAATATGGCTGCAAATAGGACTAAGCTTCCTATATTTGGCAAGGATACCAAAGATGCTGGTGAGCATCTCTTTATCTTGGAGTCTCACTAGAGCAGGGTTAGCATTGAGGATGACCAAACCCGACCATATGAATTTGTGGAAACTCTTAGGGATGAAGCCTTAAGGTGCTTTACCAAAGAATGCCCAAAGCATGATAAGAAATGGGAAGAGTTAAGTGACTTATTTTTGACAGATTTTTACTCTCCAGATGTCTCAATAGAAAGTGTAAGCAAGATGAGAGAAATTACACAAGGAACGAAAGAATCTGTAAAGGAATATGATCAACATTTTAAGTGTGGTCTGGAAGTTAGAAGAACCACTAACAGAAAAGCAAAGAATTGAGTGGTTTGTATCAGGATTAAAACCACATATCAGAGGCGAAGTAGATGGGAAATTGTTCTTCACATACAAAGAAGTGGTAGAATTGGTTACTAGGGTGGAGGCTCAATCATGGAGAAGAGAGAATGACTCCTGTGGAAATGAGGAAATTGAAAAATTGTAAGTTAGAATTAGAAAATTTAAAATTAAAATAGGAAGGTCTGGTGAAGGCTGAGAAGAGTGAGACTTCTCCTTTAGCTAGAAGGAACAATGTTTGGTGTGCCCACTATACTAGAGAAGGACACTTGAGCAACAAATGTCCAATGGGAGAAGGCACAAGAGGAGTTGGAATTGGAAAAATGCCCTTGGAAGAACAGTAAGTTTCTACTGTGGAATATATCGACAATGGGACAAACATGAAACAAATAACTGCCCCATGTTACTTGAGGAAGAAGATAGATATGATACAATGGTTTGTGGAATAGATAGAGATGAGTCCTTCATAGATAGAGGTATGGCCAGAGCACAAGGATTGGCTGCAAAAGCATTGAATGGATGTCCAACTCATGGTTACCAGGAACCATAATGGAGGATAAATCAAAGATGGGTTAATAATATAAACCATGTGGTAAATACAAAATGAGGAGCCTTCCATAAGCTATAATAATGAGTATTCTCAAGGATATGACAAAGGAGGCTACCACAACAATTCTAGAGGTGGCTGTGGAAGAGGAAGAAGCCAGAGACCAACATGCTACTATTGTGGTAAGCAAGGACATTATGCCAATGAATGTAGAAGCAGAAAAGAAGAAAAATCAGGTTATGGGTTTTGTGGTGATACTACACACAATGCATTTAACTGCCCAAAGACGCACAGTTCTACAAGAATGGACCAGTGCCATGAACAAAGAGTTAAGAGATAGCAGGTCCAAATGCATTACGTGGTGCTAAAGTATTAATGAAAATACCAAAAAGAGGAGGGCGAGTATTAGTCAATGTAAGAAAATTGATATAGAACTCAAATATGAAGTAGGGGAACCTTCAATAACAAAAAAAGAAAAATTGGAAAAAGAATATAAAGAATGGAAGTAACAACTTAGAAGGAAAGCCATTGAGGAATTTAGAAAGAAGGAGAATAGAGCTGCGATAATTAATCGTGAAGGGATAGATACAAACAAAAAACAAATAACTGTTAGAAGAAACAGATGAAAGTGATGAAGGCCAATACCCAAATAAAAGAGAACTTGATATAGTAGTCAAAAAATTCAAAGAGTTGATTGAAAAAATATAAAAACAAGAAGAAAACAAGAAAAGTTATTTTTCAGATAAAGAGGTCCAAAACTTAAAAGAAATGGCTAATTTAATAGAAGAGGAGAGTTTATTAGAGAAGCTTAAACACTTCTCTAAGCATTGGAACAAAAAGAACATAGAACAAAGAAGAAAATCTCAAGTCAGGACCATGGCAAAAACTTAGAAAAAATGGAAGAAGCAACTGGTTCTGTTAGATGTAAATCTAAATGGAAAAATAGTCAGCAAAGCCTTACTAGACCTTGGAGCAGATATAAACATCATGCCAAAAGAAATATGGGATGCATTTGGTTTTTTGAATTCTGCTCTTCAGAAGTTGAGCGAACTGGGAAATTTCGGGTGCCAGCCTTGCGAGCCATTTTATATATATATATATATATATATTAATATCAATATGAATATGATTATAAATTTATAACATTACCTTTATATTTATGCTTGGCTGTGTGTTGCTATAAATATTCTTTTTATTTATAATTATTTATAATTATTTTGTTATAAATATAATTTTGTTATATTCTTACTTTGTCCTAGAATAAAGGGAGTCACATTTTGATGAATGCTTGGTCATGCGTTGCTATTGACTCTCTCGCCTTGGTCAATCTCCAGGGTCGAGTGTGTCATGTCCCAATATTAAGGCATTGTTTAAATTAAAGATTTAAACATCATGATTAAAGACGATGAAGTTACTTTAGTAAAATACGGTGTTTAAGAGATAATTACGTTAATACACACACACACACACACATATATATATATATATATATAATACTATTATATAATATTTAATTAAAATTATATTTATTGTATTTATAAATAATAAATATAAATATAAATATTATCAATTAAATATTATTATCATATATTATAAATATATATAAATAAATATAAGTAAAATATAATATATTTCACAAATATAAATATAAATATATAAAATACAGCGAATGTCTTAAGACAGCGCTGAAGCTTATGCCGCACTTTAAAAAGACCAGCGATGACTAAGAGTCATCGACTCTCAACCAAAAGTAAGTCTTAATACAAATAAAAGGAAACAACGATTATAATAAAGATTTATAAATATAAACTGCAGCGATCAAAAGAGACTCTTATCAAAGGCAACGATAATAGGTAAGTAGCGATTAAAGAAGGTTAAAAAGAATTAATAAGAGGCAACGAAGGGTATAGGCATAAATATGAATAAAGAACAAATACTTAATATTTGTTAGGTGCAGATCTAGTAGTTGAAAGGGGTGCGATCTATTAAGAGATGCATCCTTTCAACAAAACACTTGAGTGGTATTTAAGGAGGGTAAGAAGAGTATGTTGGGGGCAGGAAAGAAAATATAAGAATACAATTCAAATTCTATGAACAGACCAAAAGCAAGAAAAGCAATTGATATTTAATTCTGAGTTTGGTATATATATATATATATTCTAAAGGGACAGCAAGAAACATTTCTAGTTATATATGATTAAGCATAAAGGAGAGGAGTACATACACAAATCTGCAATCAAGATATAAAAGAGGCATTCAATTAAGGAGGGATCCATTAATCCAATTTTGATAGGATACTCATATGGGAGTATAATGTATAATTTATGCTTATTATTATCATATGGTAGCATATTCATAAGTTATTATTAATATAATTTTAATTATTCATTCTGCACACACCTTCACCATGATAGGAGGAAGGAAAAGTACAAAAGGGATACATGACGCTCTTTTAGGGATGCCACCCAAAAGGAAATAGAATGAGTCCCCATGGGCCAAAGGGGTTCTGCCTTTTAGTTGAAAGGTTCTGCCTTTGGGTCTAGGAGAGTTGTGCTACCAGAAGGTGCCCTCTTCTAGATATGCCACCCAAGAGGGAATGGAATGAGCTCACACGGGCCAAAGGGGTTCTGTCTTTTAGTTGAAGGGTTCCGCCTTTGGGTCTAGGAGAGTTGTGCTACCAGGAGGGGCCCTCTTCTAGATACACCATCCATGATGGGAAATGATAAGTTCACATGGGCCAAAGGGGTTCTGCCTTTTAGTTGAAGGGTTCTGCCTTTGGGCCTAGGAGAGTTGGATTACCAGGACACCCTTTTGAGACCTCACTCCCCTATCATGGTATAGCAATATAAGGAGACCAATCATGAGGAAATGGGGAAAGATGGCAAGATAAGGGGATAACGGATAAATTAGAATTCTCACTAGGTACGCCACCTCATATGAATGGCATGGGCCACATGAGGCCAAAGGGGTTCTGCCTTTTAGTTGAAGGGTTCTGCCTTTGGACCTAGAGAGGCTAAGACACCCCATCGAATCACTTTCTTCCATGCTCCCCCACGGTTGATAATCCCAAGGTAAGATTCAATTGAGTTTATTAAATTGTTATGGACTTACTGATGTTTAAGATTTCTAACTTGTTTGCAGGAGTTAAATCAAGCTAAGGTACTCTCTAAACCTTTGTATGCTTGGAAATTGATAATTTAGGAAAAAATTAGCGTTGTTCCCAAAAGGGGACATTACAGAGTGCCAACAAACAAGAACATATAATATTAAACTCAAAGTCAAATGCAGAAAACAATTAAAAGCACAAAAAATAATAGAAATCCATCGGATTCATTGCGACAGCCGAAAAATGCATGGAAATTTGTCATGGGTTTGCCCTTGTTTGTAACCAAACGAACCCACAAGGATATTTGTGAACCCTGTCGGCATCTCTACTAGAGCCGTACTCGGATCCATATCTGGGATGGATCAGACCTGAACTGGCAGGTCTGCAGGGCTGAACTGGTAACTTAGTCTTAGAGCATAAGTTTGGATTTCTTGTTCCTCTTAAGAATTTGTTGACCCTTCAAGTCCTGATTTACATGCTCGAAGAAATATCCTAATTGCATTGGTTCATTAGATTTAGGGGATTCTACATTCTGATCATGGACTGTAATCTTGTGGAGCGCCTACAAACTATTTGGTCAAATGAAGGTTTCAGGCCCAAAATTTCCTATATAATCCTAAATAATCCTTCCTTGTTGATAAACCACAGCCCTCCTTATGATCTTTTTTGTCTTTGTGTGATGAGAAGACGACAATAAAATAAAACTCTCACTAAACTGTGAGCTCAAATTTTCCCATGAATTGCCAGTTCTTTGCTTCTTTTTCATGTAGGGACTGCAACAAGGGTCTAATAACAGCAAAACAACATGTTATGTCATTAAAAAGACAGGAAATATCATGTTCCAGCTGACTTCTATCCAGTTCAAGGACTAGCATCTGCTTCTAGGATTTGAGGCATCCTTTTCAAAGGAGAACACTTCTGCAAGATTGGTTTTTATTCTCAAAAGTGGAGTCCAATGTGGGAGGGAGGATTTGTGAGGGATATGTAGATATGAGCCACAGAAGGCTTTCTATTATGATCCTAACAAGGAGCAACTACCTCTCATTAAGAAGCCATCAGGATTGCAAAGGCCCTCAACAGCTTACACTAGATCTTCTCTGCAGCTATCTGATTCAGTGCAATTGTCTTAGGTCCAGAATTGTTGGGAGCTTTATGTGTGGAGATAATTTGAAAATCATTACATGTTGGTTTACTTTCCAAGTTTGTTTTCCACAAATAGATTAGTTTGAACAGTTGGGGACAAACACTGGGTAGCCAAAAAAGACCTTTGATTTTCTTGTGATATCTTTAATTTATTTTTCCTTTTTTACTTCACAAAATTTTGTTGAATTCATGACAAATGTCGAAGAAACTAAGGAATCACACTGAAATAAAATTACTTTTTAGGACTTCTTGTTGCTACTAGTTGCGATTGTTGTTGCCTTTCCACTGGGATAAACTCTTTACTAATCACCACCAACTTCTATTTATAAAATGTGATTGAGCAGGGATATGACATTGAAAAAGGGACGGTTGTATTAAGATCCGGTGAGAAAATTGGTGCTGCAGAAATTGGACTCTTGGCCACAATTGGTGTCATAATGGTCAAGGTAGAACTTCTGATTTAATCATCATGTGGAGCACTCTTTATAGTTTAATTTGTTTCTTGGACTTAAAATTTAAAGGATCATTTGATATACCTCTCTATTATGGTTATTTTTGACAGGTTTATCCAAGACCAACAATTGCAGTGCTTTCCACAGGGGATGAATTGGTAGATCCATCATCACATTCCCTTGGTTGGGGTCAGGTATGGTTGCAACATTGCTGTTTTTAAGGCACATACTTACACAAACTTGGAAGAATATTATGACATGAAAACAACATAACTGGATTGCAAATGTTCTCTTTATGTAACAACTTATAAGAATCAGTTAATTTCATTGGTCACTGAAGTTGAAGAGAAAGGTGAGTGAATAAGGCATTGCACGAGACAAGTACAAAGGGTGATTTGATATAAACTGAAGTATACCGAGATATGACTGAAAATGTTTTTTCTCCTTTATTTTGGTTTACTTGATTTATGCAGATTAGGGATTCAAATCGGGCCATGCTATTGGCAGCTTGTGTTCAGCAACAATGTAAAGTATGTGATTTAGGTATTGCATGTGATGAGAAAGAAGACTTAGAAAACATGCTGGATAAAGCTATTTCTGTTGGAGCAGATGTCCTCTTATCTTCAGGCGGTGTTTCCATGGGAGATAAGGATTTTGTAAAGATTTTACTAGAGAAACGTGGTACTACATATTTTAACAGGGTATGCTGAATCTACTACACTGTTTTTCATGCAGTAGTGCAAATTAGATGATAGGCATGTATAAATGTTGATGAGTTTTTGGTTAATTTGTGCTTTACGTAACTGGTCGTTATAATCTTAAAAATAACATGTATGCGAATGCAGAGGAAAGGAAAGGTTTATTGATCTAGATGCTATTTAGAAAATGGTGCGAGCTTCTTGTCGGTGTAAATGTTTTATACAAAGAGGTTTGAGTTTAAATGTTGTCATTAAAGATTTAGATGTGAAAACAAATAGGCTTATTGGCAAATTTCAAATTTGAACACTAAAGGTGGCAAATATAAAACAATGTTTACAAAATTCTTTCTTAAATAACAATTTAATGAAAAGACAACTGCATTGTATGAAACATATCAATTACAGTCCTTGAGTGGTCAAAGAATAGAAGCAGGATTTTTGTAAGAAAACTGAGAATATATATTGTGAATAATTGCATGCAGAGCTCACTACATGATAGGCCTTATGAATGAACTTTCTGCTCCTTTCAGTGGTAGACTTGCTCAAAACTACATCGTGCGATGAATGTTTTGCTATGTTACCCCAAGTTTCTGGGATGGGGATGACAGGGGACGGGGGGACGTGTTTCACGGACGGGGACGGCAGGGAGGCCTTTTTTTAGGGGACGGTAGGGGACAGCTATTAAAAAAATAGGGAAATTTTAAAAATATAGAAATTTTTAAATATTCATATGATAATATTGATAAGACATTCATCATATCCATTATAGAATCTTAATATATAAGTTATAATAAATTAACAAAATTCAATTGCTTTCATTATCAATGTTCATATATATTGTATAAAAATTACAACAGAATGCCCAAAGGCTGCAAGTTTCAACTAAAAAACATAGAAAATATGCCGCTGCTCCTAATCAACATTACTAACATTGCATCAAAATTAGAGTCTAAGTCTAGGTCACTGCCTCATCTAGTGGAACCCCAACCAATCCCTTTTGTGTCTCCTCCTCATCACCTTGTGTGGCATCTTTGGGATTAACATCCCAACTTGTGGTTGGAGTCAGACGTTAGTCAAGACTCTGTCAGTCCTGAAGTCACAAGGCACTATGTAGAACTCCAATCATCAGGATGTAAGCCTATTCCTCTTGATTGATTATATGAAGTTGTAAGCAGGGTTGAGGGGTAGTGCCCCTTACAGGGTCAAGGGGCAACGCACCTCATAAGGGTCTGGGGGTAGTGCCCCTAGTGGGGCCAAGGGGCAGAGCCCAGTGTAACGAAACTCGCCAAGACTCGCGAAAACTCGGCGAGTCCGAGGCGAGGCACCCTGGCCGAGTCTGGGGGACTCGGACTCGGATTCGCCGATTTTTTCCCAAAAACTTTCCGGACTTGCCGGACTCGCCCACTCGTTGGACTCGCCAAACTTGCCGATTCCCGTCAGGAAGACTTGGCTGCTCAGAAAAACGCCAAAAAGTAAAAAAAAACATTAAAAAACTTACTTCAACTTGTTCTTTTTTCAGTTATAGCTCCTCCTCCACCCTAAAAGCAACATCATTTCATTTTGAAGCCAAAGGGGAAGGAGAAAAGAGAGTTGTGAGCAAAATTTGGAGTGCATTGTAGGGAAACCGACAAGGAGGTAGAGTAAAAATCGATTGTTGAATCGCATTGGGGCAGCTTCGTAGTTACTTTTGGTGCATCTAGAGGTGTCTACAAAGGATTGGAAGGAGCTCTTTATTGATTTCAAGCTAGATTTAGAGGTAAGTTTGTATTTTGAAGGGTTTTTTGTGTTTTTTTTAACCAAAATTTGCATTTTTCTTTACATTTCATTTTTTTTTTTCTATTTTATTTTAGTAGATCAAAGAAAGAACCCTAGGTGTTTAGATTTTTTTTTTAGTAAACCCTAGGTGTTTTTGTAAGCAAACGCTACATTTTTTTTATTACTTTAATAATTATAAATCACAAATGTTAATTTTTTTTATATTTATAAATTTTATATGTTATTGCAGCAGTGTTGAAACTTGAGATTTTCAAATCATCTTTACACAATGTCCAAAGAGCCAGTTAGAAGGGACCCTTGTTGGAAACATAATGAAATTATGCCTGGCCAAAAGAAAGGAGAAGTAAAATGTTTTTATTGCAAAACAATTTTTCGTGGAGGAGGCATTAATAGATTGAAATACCATCTTGCACAAATACCAATCCATGATGCTAACCCATGCGGAAAAGCGCCTCTTGAGGTTATACGAGAGGTGAAAGTGCAACTAGAAACATTTGAGCAAAAAAAAGAATTGAAAAGGAGGCAAATAGAGGAGATGGCAAGTGTTGGTGGTAGTGGAGAGTCTTCTTCCATGCCTCCATTTCGTCCTGCAGGTGTTGGAAGTGGAACACCTGCTACTGCTACTGCTAGTGCCACTGCCAGCGGCAGTGTTTTTGGGCCTAGAGTTCATAAATCTAGGAATCTTGATTCATATATTTTGCCACGCACCACTCCAGGTTCCCAACCGTCGCTTGAGAGCATGGGTTGGAACAAGGACGTACATGATGCAACTAAACGTGCAATCGGAGACTTTTGGTACTATTGCACCATTCCATTCCATGCAGCCAGGTAATTCTTTTTTGTTTGATTGTTTTAAAATTTATAGCTTGATTCTTTCTCTTGAATTTTTATATTTAGAGATATGTCGAATTCAAATTTAAACTCTCCATTTTACAATACTTATTTAATTTAATTTATTTGTGACATGTGTTAGGTCTCCTTATTGGCAAAACATGGTTGATGCCATTACTGTTTGTGGGGCGGGGTTCAGAGCCCCTAGTGAAGATGACATAAAGGGCCCAATTTTGACAGAAAAGGTGGCCGATGTAAAAGCCACAATAGAGGAGCAACGGTTGATATGGAGTATGAAGGGTTGCACCATCATGACCGATGGTTGGACTGATAGGAGAAATAGGACATTGCTAAATTTTCTTGTTTCTTCCTCAGGTGATTCTACTTCCTACAATGCATTGATTTAGTGATTAATATTTTTAATTTATGCTTTATTGAATCATTGATTTTGTTTCTTTTTCAGGTGGCACCGTATTCATCAAATCTATTGATGCTTCAGGACATGTTAAAAATGCCACATTCCTTTGTGAAGCTATAGAGGAAATCATAGCTGAGGTGGGTGAGGAGAATGTGGTGCAAGTGGTGACGGATAATGCAGCAAATTATGTTGCTGCGGGTAGACTATTGATGGAGAGGCACCCAACATTATTTTGGACTCCATGTGCTGCCCATTGCCTTGACCTCACATTGGAGGATATTGGCAAGATTCCATGGATCAAAACATGTGTGGAGATGGCAAGAAATATTTGTAAATTCAGATAAAATCACACATGGGTCCTCAACCTAATGAGGCAATTCATGCAGCAAAAGGAGTTGGCTCGCCCTGGCATAACCCGATTTGCAACAAATTTCATCACATTACAATCCTTGCTTCAGTCAAAAAAAGCTTTGAGGCGCATGTTTGTTGATGAGGAGTGGACTTCCTCATCCTATGCTCATACCAATGCAGGGGCTGAAGTAACAAATTGGATCTTTGATGAGGCAAGATTTTGGACACCTGTTGAAGAGATTGTAAAGGTAAATGAAAATCTAATTATATATTATTTTTTAATTTTTATTCATATTTTTCTTTTATTTGCCTATTTTTGTTCACACTTAAGTTAATGTTTCACTTTCACAATAATTGCAGGTCACTGAGCCTCTAGTAGTTCTACGAGTTGCTGATGGGGAGCAGCCCGCAATGGGCTACATATATGAGGGCATGGATAGGGCCAAGGAGGCCATTAGATCCATCTATGGGGGAGTTGAGGGTAAGTATCGTCCCATTTGGGAGATCATTGATAGCAGATGGCACCACCAACTTCACAAGCCCCTACACGCAGCTGCTTATTACCTCAATCCGGCATTTCAATTCCATCCTGAATTCAAGGCGGATGAGGAGGTTTTGAGTGGGCTTTACGCAGTGTTAGAGCGGATGTTGGCTAATTCAATACATATAGTCCATGAGATTGAGACCTTTAGACTTGCACAAGGAGATCTCTTTTCTCGTGAGATTTGCAAAAAGAATCGGTCAACATTGCAGCCAGGTAAAATCATATTAAGAATTTAAGAGCATAATTTAAGTTTTAAAATCTAATAAACTTTTCCTCTTTTTATATTATTATTAAATGTTGAAACCTAAAGTTGGATAATGAGATTGATTTTTTCTTTTTCTCATCTCAGATGCATGGTGGGATATGTTTAGTGCTAAGATACCAAATCTTCAGAAGATTGCAATTCGAATATTGAGCCAACCATGTAGTGTTTCGGGTTGTGAGCGCAATTGGAGTATGTTTGAGCACATACACTCCAAGAAGCGCAATAGACTGTCTGTGCAGAGGTTGAATGATCTAGTCTTTGTTCATTACAACCTTCGTCTTCGCCATAGACAAATTTTGGGCATTGACTCCACCCCCATAATGCTAGAGGAGGTCGATCCACAATCTGATTGGATCACTGAGGCTGAGGATCCTATCTTTAGTGATGAGGACCTCGATTGGGTTGACCAGGTGGATAGAGAGGTTGAGGCTGTAGCCATGGCAGAGGAGGTTAGAGCACGAGCAGAGTTAGCAGACACATTACATGGTGTGGGTGGCACAGAGACAGAGGCAGATATTATGGCTGCATCATCATCTAGGACCTATCTTAGACGCCTTCGTAAGAAGGGTGCACTTGGAGGCTTCTCTGAGCCATAGTGGCATAGACTTCTAGTTTTTGTTTTGATATTTGTTTGGATTCTGGAACTTTTGATGCCATGGATTTCATATTCCATGACTTTTGTATACATTTGACAATATTTATATATCTAAGTGTGTTATTTCCTTCAGCTACAATTTGCGTTTATACTTATGTGATCGATGTATACTTGTGTATGTGATCAAATTAGCTTCTATTTGATGATGTTATTGTGTCTTTAAGGTTTATTTATTAAAGGGTGCATGAAACAAGTTTTAAATCCTTAAAAATCTTTGAATTTCATGGGTTTTTCAATTTGCCGAGTCTTTGCCGAGTTTTTGCCGAGTCTAGGCGCCGAGTCTGAGTCCGAGTCCAAAATCAGCTTGCCGAGTCCGAGGCGAGTCCAAGTCTTGTAACTATGGCAGAGCCCATGCCACCAAGCCCAAATTAAAGCCTTTGTGACCACACATTCCTTTATTTATTTTTTATCAATTTTGTGTTTTTTCAAAAAATTGAGACTTTTAACTGTCGGGCCATAGCCATCCTTGGGATGTTGGGGACATCCCCTGGCCATCCTAGGGACGGCTAGCCGCCCCCTGTCGTTTCCTGCATTCTACCAGGCGTCCTGCAAACATTTCCGGCGGTGGAAGAAAAAAAGGGGACGGGGTGGGGATGTTTCGACGCATCCTTGTGTCACTGAAACATCTACTGGGGATGGCTCTAATTTTGCCGGGGATACGTCCCCAGGTAACATAGATGTTTTGTGACATGTTTCATATTTAGTGACTTCTTTACATACTGTGTGGAGGTTTAATTGCTTGGATAAATGGATATGTGGCTAGATTAACATCATACCAATATTTATTTGGAAGGGACAGAACTTGTGCCCTTGTTTGGAGCTTATCAATCATTAAAACAGGCCTACAACCAGTCTAAATTTGTCCTATGAGAAAAAAATGTTTGGGAACACCCATGTAAATGAAACTATTGACTTTATTTTAAAATTGAAATGCCATTGCTAGATCAACATATATCTCTGTGTGTGCGTAAATGTGTATAAAAGAAGAAAACAACATTGCAGGTTTTATGGATTGTTCCACACAGTGGCAAAATACAAGACAACAATGTTGGCTATGCTATTACCTAGACACATACCACTCAACCTGATAGGGTCTAGGATACATGAAGACTAACATCAAGCCATGTCCAATGATTGTTGCCCCTTAACATTGTCCAGCTTGAAGGCATCACAAGTCTAAGATTCCTATCAACTTGTCTTCATCATCTACAATTGTGTATACTAACTTGTAATTCATTCATTGTCCTCTAGTGACTTTCAAACGTCCAATCCGCAGGCAATTTACAGGTGTTCTTCACAATAGAATCTGGGCTTACCAAAATAAACTCGTAGATGCTCTAGATGGACTTTTACTCCTCAACAAATTTTTGTTCCTCTAATCTCAGGAGACTAGGATCAGATTGGTGTTAAATTGTGTTGACACTGCTTTTACAGACATCTAGTACTTTATGCATGCAAGGAGGCAAGCATGGATTATCTGAATTCATAGGAAAAATGAAGTCCATGGAAAGAAATTTCAACCATTCACAATGATAAAGATAGGAAACATGATGCCATTGTTTTACCTTGCAGCTAGGACTCAATCCCAGTTGGGAAGGACTTGATGCTATGTTTCTTGCAAGGGGAATTGTTGTCTATCCTGCATGGTGTCAGTGCATAATGGTCTGTTATCTTGTAGGCTGTAGTGTTTGGCATTGCAAGTTTGATTTAAAAGCTCAAGAAATTGGAGTTCAAAAGGCCCTCAAGTTCAGTATGTTTTGGAATTTATAATTGATTAAAGTCTCCAAAAGCCTAGAATATTTGAAATTCGAAAACACGTACTCCTAGGCCTAGTTTTGTTTTCTTGCTTGGTTCATACTTTCTCAAGACACAAGTTTTGCGAGCCTTGGTCAGCATGTATGCACAAATCTTTTGAAGACAAAGATGTACCATGGCCATGCTGGTGTTGTAATGCTTATGGTTCTTAACTCAAGGAGGCATCAGTGGTTTGCAGGCTCTATACACTCCACATTCTGGTAATATAAAGCATCATGTATATGCTCAGGTTGGCAAAGGACTTGATGTGCTATCAACCATATTTCCATTTTTGAAGCCAAGGTAAATAATGGCAATTGTGAGCAAGTGTATAGACTAACTAGATTTTTCTGGATGCTCTGTTTTTACTGCTGTGCAGTTAGATTGTACTTTTAACAACATGCTAATGGTTCTAAGTTATTGATATTTTACATGATATAGAGACGGTAATTGTGCATCTCTATTGGATCAACCCCATTACAAATGTTATTGATATTTTACTTGATATAGAGAGGGTGTTTGTGGGGTTGTGGGTGCAAGGAATTAAAAATCTTAGGGTTTGATATATTTATGGCAATAAATTTATTCTCTTGGATAGTTTTATCAGTGAGTCGGCTAACAAATCTTTTTGTATTATATCATATACTGATATCATATACTGATATCTTTAATTTTATTTTTTACTATATTATATTTCATCTGTTGGATGTATCTTCATGAATTTGGCTTCTTCAGGTCTGTATTAAGAAAAGTATCATTACGGATGGCATACCGCATAACAAATTAAAAAACTAGCACAAAACAAATAAAAATGCTCTACAATATTTACTCTAAATCCCAATTAAGTATGGATTTAAGATTGAACAGACAGAAGCATCAGGGCATAACATACCTGATTGTGCAGCCAACCATTTTGGATGATTATGTCAAGTTGAAACCTTCCTTAGAGCCCTTAGTTAACAAAACAATAGTAATTATGTCTCTTAGTAGATTCATGCCCATTGATGATTCTAACGAACACCCAACATAGCAATCTTGGGGTTGATATTTCTTTGCAGCTTAATTTGCATCATTTTATACAGGTGTAAAGAACCCTGCTGGTTCTAACTCAAACTGCTACTGAAAGATAAATTATTTTTTTGTCTTCTGATTGTTTTATGATTTTTTTTTTTTTAATTTATTGTGATCTTATAGACTAAACAGAAGATGCAGAAGGGGGTTTCAGTTTTCTTGAGATGTGTGATTTTTGCCAAGGATGGCATAAGACACAACATGCAAATAAGATCCAAGAAATATACAAAGAATTGAAACCAAATTCTGAATTTTAACTACATACCCATCAAATCTGCATTTTGTATTCATGTAGAAGCTGGAATAACAAAGGAAAATGCATACAAGTGCTGGTATTGGCCTGGGAGAGGCTCTACATGACAAAGGGTATGGCTGATCTGAAAGAAAATGCTGATAAAATATTGCTGCAAACTCAGATTTGCAATTTAACCACTGTAAACTCGTCCAATGAAGCCCAAACGAAGACCCAGAGTAGGTCCTCCACAATGGTGAATTGGGTTAGCGTCCAATCCACAACATTCCCTGAGAGTTTTCGTTCCTAGAGGATTGAATAATGCTGCAACTCTTCCTCAGAGCTCAGATTTGTAAAACGCTGATTGAAAAATGCCAAAAGATGCTCCAAAAAGTGAATCAAAACTTACTTTATGAGACTCCCAAGAGTGGCGTCCACTTTTAGGGTTACAAAGGCATAAAAAATGGGAATCTTTGAAAGATTCTTTTATTTCATAAGCCTCCCAAGTTGGGCGCCCAAGTTGAGGGTCCAACTTTATCAATAAAAAGGCCACCTTTTTAACACAACATTATGTCATCTAGGTGGGGGTCCTTTTAATATTTTATTAATATAAAATGACATTGTTAATCACTTTATTTTATTCTTATTAAATATTAAAGTCAACACTTTAATATTTAACCTTTATTCCATTTCCATCACCTGGCCATCTGGAACTGAAAACTGATGATGCACGTGCCATAAAGGTGAAGTCGCCAAGTGGCAGGCTAACTGACAGTCCCCTCCTAAAAAATAGGGATACCTCTAAAAGATAGGAACTGTGACCAAATCTCCCAAAATGCTCCTGGAGGTCCCCTGATGCCTCCTGGTCAACTCCCAGTCAAACCCTAAAATATAGGGACCCTTCCTAAAATATAGGAAACTATCGCAAACTGTCTGGAATGCCCTGTAAACCTTCCTGCCAAGCTCCACTGCCCTTGGATAGGTCCCCTAACAGCTCTGCTGACCTACGGGAACCCAAATAATAGGCCAACCACTGCACATCCATGTGTCGCCTAGGAAGGGGACATTACAGTCCGCTCTCCCTGAATTTGCATGTTCTCATGCAAACTCGATGCTGGATGTTGTAAAATAGTCTCACTCTCCCAAGTAGCATCCTCCACTGGCAAGTCCCTCCACTTTACCAAATATTCCTTGATAATCCGTCTCCGAAGATGGCGCTCTCTAGAATCCAAGATGGCCTTAGGTACTAAAACCAACTTCCCCTCATCGTCTAAGGGTGGTAAATCTGTAGAAGGAACTATATGCTGCCCCAATGCCTTCTTGAGGCGTGACACATGAAACACATTGTGCACCCGGCTATCGGCCGGTAGATCCAACTCATAAGCCACTTTGCCTATTCGCCTGATAATCCTGAACGGACCATAATATCGTGGCTTGAGTTTCTCTGCGCCCCTCTTTCCAAGAGTGGACTGCCTGTAAGGCTAAAGCATCAGATACACCATATCCCCAACCTCAAAAGATCGCTCCACCCTCCTCTGATCAGCATACTGTTTTTGCTGATTTTGAGCCTTTTGCATATTCTCACGAAGAGCTCTCATAATATCCTGGTTCTCCTGTAACAGATCCCCTGCGCTAGGCACTCTGCAATCGCTCAACAATAAATCAAGGAAACTAGGCGCATCATATCCATACAGAGCTCTGAAAGGTGTCATCTGAATAGTCATATGGTAAGTGGAATTATAGCAAAACTCACAAAGATGCACCCACTTAACCCAAGCCTTCTGCTGCTCAGAAATGTAGTTCCGCAAGTATCCCTCCACCCATTTGTTGACAATCTTTGTCTGTCCATCCGTCTGCGGGTGATAGCTAGTGCTCGGAGTCAACTCAGTCCCACATAATCTGAAAAGCTCCTGCCAGAAATGGCTCATGAACCGATTATCCCTGTCACTGACAATACTCCGAGGCAAGCCATGCACCCTGAATACCTCACGAAAGAATAAATCCGCTACCTGTGTAGCTGAATAGGTAGTTGTAATCGGAAAGAAGTGAGCATACTTTGTCAGCCGATCAACCACTACATATAAACAATCTCTGCCCTGGGCTTTCAGCAAGCTTGTAATAAAGTCCATCGATAAGCATTCCCACTTCCTCTCAGGAATAGGAAGTGGCTGAAGCAAACCTGTAGGATATGTATGCTCTTGTTTGTTTTGCTGACAAACAGAGCATTCCCTGACATAACGAAGAACATCAGATTTGAAACCCTTCCAAGTGAATCGCTCCCGTACCTGCCTGTAGGTCTTAAAGTATCCGGGATGTCCAGCCATAGGTAAATCATGGAGAGTCCTCAACACCTTGTTCTTCACATCCGAACCTGGGACCAAAAATATTCTCTCTTTGTAAATGATGAGCTCATTCACAAGAGAGTACCTGGTATCATGTATTGTCCCATCAATAATGCCAGAAGCCCTTGGGTTCTTGACATACTCTGCAATGATCACATGTCTCCAATCCTCTGAAATCTCTGCCATGGAGCTCAAATGGGGAGGACGAGATAAAGCATTAGCAACAACATTCTGACTACCTTTGAAATAGGAAATGTCAAAATCATAAGACTGTAACTTGCTGACCCACTTCTGTTGACGTTCATTTAGGTCCCGCTGATTAAGGAAATGCCGCAAGCTGTTATGGTCAGTTTTGACACAGAATTGACTGCCCACAAGGTATTGCCTGAACTTGGCCAACGCATGCATGGTAGCCAACATTTCCTTGTCATAAATACTATAGCTCCTCTCAGGACCTCGTAGCTTCCTGCTCTCGAAAGCTATTGGATGACGATCCTGCATAATCACGGCACCAATGCCTTCTCCACATGCATCACAATGAAGCTCAAAAGGCTTGGTGAAATCCAGTAGAGCTAGGACTGGGCAAGTAGTCATCAACTGTTTGAACTTCTCGAAACACTCCTGTGCCAAAGGTGTCCGAACAAAGGCTCCTTTCTTAGTCAAATCTGTGAGTGGTGCAGCATGCCTAGAGAAACCACTGACAAATCGATGATAGAAAGCGCATAAACCAACAAATCCCCTGAGCTGAGTCAAAGTCTCAGGAGTAGGCCAATCAATGATAGCACGAACCTTATCAGGATCCATGCGAACTCCCTCTGCACTGATGATGTGGCCCAAATATAAAAGCTCTACCATGCCCAATGCACACTTAGACTCCTTGGAGTACAAGGACTCCCTATCAAGTATGCCCAAAACAGTATCCAGATGAGCCATGTGTTCCTCCCAAGATCTGCTGTAAACCAATATGTCGTCAAAGAACACCAGAACATATTTCCTCAACTGAGATTGGAAGACCCTGTTCATTGTGGACTGGAAAGTAGCTGGTGCGTTGTTTAGGCCAAATGGCATAACCAAAAACTCATAGTTCCCACAATGACATCTAAAAGCAGTCTTCTTGATATCCTGTTCTCTGACACTGATCTGGTGATATCCAGTCCTCAAATCTATCTTGGAGAAGTAACAAGCTCCATGAAGCTCATCTATCAGCTCATCGATGCGAGGAATGGGATACCTGTTCTTAATTGTCCTTTTATTCAACATCCTGTAATCAATGCACATCCTGAGTGTACCATCTTTCTTCTTCACCAAAACAATTGATGAAGCGAAAGGAGACTTACTCGGCCTTATATGTCCCATAGCTAACAGTTCCTGAATAGTCTTTTCAATTTCATCTTTCAAATGCTTTGGGTGCCGGTAAGGTGTAATCATAATGGGCTTGGTGCCCTCCTCCAACTCTATGATGTGGTCTATGCCTCTATCTGGAGGTCTACTAGGTGGTATGTCACTAAATACCTTTGCATGCTTGACTTTGAGCTCTTGAACCTCTGGATGGTAGGCTGGTTTTTGCTGCTGAACCTTTGAATGATAGGCTGGTTTTTGTTGCTCATTATGAGAAGGCATAAACCTACATTCTGCTGCCCACTCCACCATGTCATTTCTAATGAGTCTCTCCATTCTTTTGAGAGTGATCACCTTCAAATTGCTGTCCTTAATGGCCTTTAACACATGACTAATCCCATCCACCTGGAATTTCATCTCCATGTCTCTGAGATTGAGTGTAAACTCTCCAATGGCATGAAGCCACCTCATGCCAAGTACCAAATCCGTGTCTCCCATATTGACCACATAGAAATCAGTCTTAAACTCATAATTATTTAATTTCATAGGAAGATCAGGAATCATTTTGTCACACTTGAGAGTGTAGCCATCGGCAACCTTCACCCGTATGCCTTCAAACTCTTGGGTTTGAATCCCATGTTGTGCCACTAACCGTGCATCTATGAAATTATGAGTTGCACCTGTATCAAGAAAGGAGATGACTCTTTGACCAGCCAAGATCCCACTCAACCTAAAAGACCCTTCCTTTTGCATGCTAGACATGTGAGCTTCCTGTAAGTGTGCTTCTCCCTCACTTTCAGCTTATTTTCCTGAGTATTCGGCTCCTAACTCCTCTTGATCAGCTTGCTTGTCTATTATATCAGCCATGTCTTCACCCTCATAAAACCACTCCATTTGTCTGTTTCTAACCTTAGGCCGTAGAGGACATTCGTGACGTTCATCATAAGGACCCTTGCAATAAAAACATAGCTTCCTTCTACGCAAATCATTAAGTGTTTCTCTATCCAAGGGGGCTGCAAAATTCTTCTTTTGATCCACATATTCTGATTTCCTTGGGGCTGATGTACTATCATTAAATGAAGAGGGCGGTTTGGAGTAAACTTGGTACGAGGAGCTGAAAGTTCCATACTACGTGCCTTCCTCATAGCCTCCTATAGTGTAGGGGGATCAAATGCCTTGATCCATCCTTTCATGGGTTCATAAAGACCCTCAATGAACAATATGAGCAACCTCCTCTCTGAAATACCTGTGACCATTACTGAGAGCTTCTGAAAATCACTAATATAGGACTCCAAACTGCCTATTTGTTTCAGCTGAGCCAGATCTCTGAAATACAATTCTGGATCTTTCTTGTCAAACCGTTCAACCAAACTATCAACAAATTCCTGATATGTGGTGATCAAGTTGTGTTGCAAGGTAATCATTCCATGATGCCACCAATGATAGGCAACCCTGTCTAAATGATGTGCTACAAACTTAATTGCATTTGTTTCCGTCATAGGACGTAGTGTCAGGAAATTATCCAACTTGCTAATCCATGCCCTTGCTGTTATTTTACCGCTGCCATCAAAAATAGGAAGTGTAAGTTTGTCGGTTGCATGCTTAAGATCGTGATTTTGCTACCTAGGTCTTCTATCCTGCCGAAGCCTGCTGTGTTCTCTCTTTTGACTCATAAATCAGTCAAAATTAGATGATCCTTAACTAGCTGGGGTAATAATTCCCACTCATCATGTAGTGTCATGACATTATCAACAAAGGCTACATCTCCTTCCTCAACCACGTCTCCCTCTTCTGGTTCACTCCTCACGAATGTAGGGCGGGTAGACCTATCATAGGTGCGTGAGGGTGTTGTCCTTACCCATGGGGCTCTAGCAACACTACCCAATTCCTCCTGTACCTGATTTGGCCTTCTCGGAGGGGTCATATTCTCAATAGTTGTGGTAAGCCGCTGTAACACATTAGCTATCTACTGCTGCCCTATTGCAAGATCTCTCATAATATTTCTAGCTTCTGTTTCATCATTGTTAACCTCATTTCTACGTGGATCACCACCTTCCCTGTCACCCATTGTTTCCAATGGTATGTCCTCAAACTGGTTTCCTTGTAATGCAGCGCTTCTGCGTCTGTAAAACCTGCGAGGATCACCCTGTCTTGGATACATAAGACGCTCTAACCCTTCAGGATGGCAGGATCAAAGCTCTGATACCACTGTAAAAAACCTTGCTGGTTCTAACTCAAATTGCTGCTGAAAGATAAATTATTTTTTTGTCTTCTGATTGTTTTATGATTTTTTTTTTTTAATTTATTGTGATCTTATAGACTAGACAGAAGATGCAAAAGGGGGTTTTAGTTTTCTTGAGATGTGTGATTTTTGCCAAGGATGGCATAAGATACAACATGCAAATAAGATCCAAGAAATATACAAAGAATTAAAACCAAATTCTGAATTTTAACTACATACCCATCAAATCTGCATTTTGTATTCATGTAGAAGCTGGAACAACAAAGGAAAATGCATACAAGTGCTGGTATTGGCCTGGGAGAGGCTCTACATGACAAAGGGTATGGCTGATCTGAAAGAAAATGCTGATAAAATACTGTTGCAAACTCAGATCTGCAATTTAACCACTGTAAACTCGTCCAATGAAGCCCAAACGAAGACCTAGAGTAGGTCCTCCACAATGGTGAATTGGGTTAGCGTCCAATCCACAACATTCCCTGAAAGTTTTCGTTTCTAGAGGACTGAATAATGCTGCAACTCTTCCTCAGAGCTCAAATCTGTAAAAAGCTGATTGAAAAATGCCAAAAGATGCTCCAAAAAGTGAATCAAAACTCACTTTATGAGACTCCCAAGAGTGGCGTCCACTTTTAGGGTTACAAAGGCATAAAAAATGGGAATCTTTGAAAGATTCTTTTATTTCATAAGCCTCCCAAGTTGGGCGCCCAAGTTGAGAGTCCAACTTTATCAATAAAAAGGCCACCTTTTTAACACAACATTATGTCATCTAGGTGGGGGTCCTTTTAATATTTTATCAATATAAAATGACATTGTTAATCACTTTATTTTATTCTTATTAAATATTAAAGTCAACACTTTAATATTTAACCTTTATTCCATTTCCATCACCTGGTCATCTGGAACTGAAAACTGATGATGCACGTGCCATAAAGGTGAAGTCGCCAAGTGGCAGGCTAACTTACTGTCCCCTCTTGAAAAATAGGGATACCTCCTAAAAGATAGGAACTGTGACCAAATCTCCCAAAATGCTCCTGGAGGTCCCTTGATGCCTCCTGGTCAACTCCCAGTCAAACCCTAAAAAATAGGGACCCTTCCTAAAATATAGGAAACTATCGCAAACTGTCTGGAATGGCCTGTAAAGCTTCCTGCCAAGCTCCACTGCCCCTGGATAGGTCCCCTAACCACTTTGCTGACCTACGGGAACCCAAATAATAGGCCAACCATTGCACATCCATGTGTCGCCTAGGAAGCGAACATTACAACAGGAAAATTGAAAGTTCATTTGTTTATCCATTTATGATACCAACCAAAGTCGTAGTAAAGTCTCATTGGAGCCATTTGCCTTTGCATTGTATTTATAAAATTTCATTGTTTGTGAAAATTGTGCGACTAAACTTGCATGACCACCAAATTGTATGATTGCTATAATGGCTTTCATCTTTTTGGGGTCAAGGAGCAGTCGCTTCCAAGGACATGATACACCTAATATCATTGTCATCAGGGATGGAGCTGAAATGTTTTCAATTCCTTATCTAGGTCATTTAACCCAAAGCAGTCTCAAAATTGATAAGTTAAAGAGCTTTTCAATATTATGTGCACCATCCTGTATGGCTAAACTATATATATATATTGTGGGCTTGATTAATGTTAAAAATCTAAATTCAAACTTTCTTTGATAGTGCTTTTTAGTCACACTTGCGGCATTTTACTTGCCAAGTCTAAACTTGCACAATAGTATTTTAATTAACTAATGTTTCAAGAAATATACAAATGGCCTTTATTAGAGGCTACTGAAATGAGTGATTCAAATGCTTTCAGTAAGATGCTTGAGGTATTTTCTTGCTTTGCTCAACATTATTTTACTTGCCCTTTGTGCAATTGCTTTTGTTAATTCTTGGAGGTAGTTGACATGATGTGTATTTGATCTACATGTACTTGGGCCTCAATTGCAGGTTCTCATGAAGCCAGGAAAGCCACTAACATTTGCAACCATAGATATTGCAGCGACAGAGACAAGACCAGAAAAGAAGATACTTGCCTTCGGTCTTCCTGGCAATCCTGTTAGCTGCTTGGTTTGTTTCCATCTTATGGCTGTTCCTGCAATCCGATGCTTAGCTGGATGGAGGGATCCTAAGCTTTGCAGGTACGAAGATATGGTCCATGTTGAAAACACAGAGTGTCATGTAGGTTATGCATCTCTTCCTTTGTTTGTCTCGAGAAAGTATTTAATTATTTTAACTTGTTATTTGTCCACGGATGTGCAAGATAACATGTTACCTATGTTCATCTGCCACTTATATTAAGTTTTCTTTGCGGTCTGGTTAGTGATCACTTTTGAAGATATTATTATTATACATTCAACCTTGAAGCTATACCTAATGATGTCTTTGTTTATCTAAATAAAAGTTCTTAGATGTTTAAATGGATTTTTTTGTGTTGACTACAGAAGAGACAATTGAAAGAAATCTTTAAGGCACATAAATATCTGGGGTTTGAGTTAAGTTATCTGAAGATAAATGGCTGAATTTTGAAAGATTATTGCAAAGGCAGGGCACTTCTTAACCAGTTGCTAAGATAGTCTACTCTGAAAGGCTTTAGTATGTCTTATAGGTTTTTGGATAGGAAATCAGAAGTTTGTGTTTAACCTAGAAGAAAAAAAAAAGCCATCTCCCCTAATTAGATTTTTGCACGGCTGTCTTCAGCAAACATTTCAAAATGATGTGGCTAGTGAATATGTTTGAAAATTTCTCTTTAGATGGATTTTATAGAAGACATACCTTTTTGATACTTTCAGATACTTGTTTGTGGTTGGTCTGGATATCTTTTTACTTAATTTAACATGTATTTATCTCACAGGGTACATGCTTGCATTTCAGAACCAATAAGACTAGATCCTTTTAGACCTGAATTTCATCGTGCTACAGTTCGGTGGGAACAGGACAACGGATCTGGCAATCCAGGGTGGGCCTTATACATACCAAATTACATTTCATGCTTTGCAACAATTATTAATGAATTGTACCATGTGCCATACATTTTTCTTGTACTTCTCCGTTGTGATAATTTATTTTTGCTTTTTCCCATTTTGAGATTAATTTTAAAATTTTTTGGCTTTTTTTGATTATGGTTCTTATTGTTACCTTCTTTGTGTCATGCCATTGATTGGCATCTATTTCATACAGCTTTGTTGCTGAAAGCACAGGCCGCCAAGTGAGTAGCCGTCTTTTGAGCATGAAGTCTGCAAATGCATTGTTGGAATTGCCTGTAGGAAATACAATTCTGCCAGCTGGGACAATGGTCTGGGCACTATTAATTTCTGACATCAGCAGTATGAATTCTTTCCAGAAATCAGTATCCAGAGAGTGCCAATCAAGCAGTGGTCAAATTGCAAGTGGCAAGTATGGAACTACAGAAAACAGTTCAAGAGCAGAAAATGGTGATAAAGAAATCAAGGTAGCTATCCTGACTGTCAGTGATACTGTTGCATCTGGAGCTGGGCCAGATCGGAGGTGAGGATGCCTCATGATTTTAGAATAATATTTAATTTGGGATCTTGGTTTTTGGATTCAAATGCTATTGCATTTTAGAAGAATTTTTATTAAAAAAGGATTCAGTATTTATGTAACACAACTAAAAACTAGTGTCCCATGAAGATACGTCCCAAAGGTCTAAAAAGCCCTGGGATGGGGGGATAGGTACAAAATGCTTCCTTGTTGCCCACCACCCTTCCTCTCACCTGCTGTCATGTCCCTATACTAATGATTTATAATTGAATCAATTATACATTATTCATTCAAATTGAAGATATGAAGGACATTAAATAATATTAAATATATTTGAATAATAAATTAAATATTATATAAATCCTTAAAAGCAATATTATAAATTAATATAGATATAATATATAATATATATTATTAAATATAAATAACAAATATTATTATTAATATAAATATAAATATATTATTATAATATAAATATTAATATTTAAATACTATAGTGTAGAGCATATAAGCTAATATAGGTATTAGCAAAGTTAACGATTCATAAAATACCTAGTGACTTAAGTTATGGTGCGATCCCTTAATCAGCAGCGTCTAATATATATGGGGCACGATTTTTATAAAGGCAGGGAATATATTAATGATTATTACCTTATGACTAAAGGCAGTCGTTGTTCATCAACAGCGAACTAATTAAAGTAAACTAAGCGATCTCATGAAGGGCGCCTCTTGAAAGGTGGTGGCCGATGGTAAGGAGGCAACCTTCCAATAAATATAAATACTTGATCGATAAGGCAGCATAAGGCATGAAGCAATCACAAGGAAATACAATTCAAATCATCATCTCAATCTAAAATCAGATCGAATAAAGAGTCTAAGAAAGCATTCGAATCCAATCAAACAATTCAGCATTCAATATCATTCAATAACAATATAATTCAAAGAGCGATTCATCTAAAGGCAGCAATGCACATCTGATATACATATATATATCTCAGCAGTTGTGTTAAGGGATACGATTGCATATCCATTGGTCCAGCCATTATTGGTGGATCACATTATTAATCTTACTTAGTTCCTAGTATAGGAACAATAGCATAATAAAGAGGAATTTCAGATTCCATATAATAACCTTGTGAGAAATCAAGGTAATCCTTATATTGGTGATCGTAGGATCACTTGTGCATCTCCGAATCATCTAAGGAGAAGAATCACATATTGTACGATCTCTCTAACTCATATGACTATCTTTAAACAGTTATACTTCACCTAACCCATGATATACGAGGGATCACCCAATCTTCAAAACAAAACAATACATCCATCCTTTAGACACAATACTAGTTTGTATGCATCCCCACGTTGCAGATTGCTTAAATCAGTTATATAAGGGTCATTCTGTCTTGTCTCATCTGGAGGCCTATTAGGATGCCCTGAAGAAACTTAGGTCTTTCCCCCTCCATCATGGGTCTTTTGTTTCTTTCCATACTCCATAGGCTAAGAGGGCGTTAGCTTTGATACCATTGTAATATCCTCAACAAATTTTAATATAAAATATTTACTACTTTTTGATCACCAAGATCTCGCGAGGGTGAGGCGAGAGCATACGGTGGATGAATAATGATTATATATATTATTTCCAAACAACAATGCCTAGAAATATGTAACAATGGATTGTATAAATAATTTAAATATGCTGAAGCTTCAAAGAATAGCGCACAAATATGAAGAAAGCCTTCTCCACAATATAATGCTACTTCAACGATTACAAAATAAATGCTTCCACAATATGATGAAGCTTTAGAAATATAAAATTTGCTGCAAATACCAAAATATATGCTGAAAGCCAAACAAAGCTTTGAAGTACAAATACAACCTCTATGTGAGATTGCCCTCAGGAAATCAAAGGGTTTTCATTCTCCTATCTCTAGAAAGCCAACGGGGTTTTGTCCTTTGATCTCTAGAAACCAAGGGTTTTTGTCCTTTGATCCTAAAGCTGAACACAAGGCTCAAACTATGACAGAAAAGATTGAATAAACTGGCAAATGTCTCAAAAGCAACCAAACACCTCAATATATAGCACGAGTAGGGCACAAATTCCAATGTTTCCCTCTCAAAGATAGCAACTAAAATATTGATGAGATTCTTTCCTCAAAATAGCCTTCACTTTGTCATGAATACCAACATGTAACTCATTAATAAGTTGCCATTGAAATCTGTCATTAGGAAGGTGCCAAGTGTCCTGGGGGTTAGAACAACCCCTTTCTAGAATCCCACACCCCACTAAGTCATTATTTATTTCACTACAAATTTTCAATGTCTAAAGGCCCCATTATTAAAATATTTTCCTATCCTTATCAGGGAAATAAAGATTGAGCACACATAAGCTGAATTAAATAAAAAGGGACATTACAATATATGTAAGAAATCATTTGTCCAAGGATAGAGGGTATTGGACCTTCTGTGTATGCTTTTTCACGTTTTGAGATTCCTATCTACAATACTCATAATTAATTGAGTCATCTTTATGATTTAAAAAATGAATTATGTGGAAGTCTGGTCTGTAGTGCTCAAATATTATGCCCCTACTTTGTTGTCGAGAAGTTTATCTCTGCTTCCTTTATTTTCTCTTTGATTTTCTATCAAATAATGACTGATGGAGAGAAATAAACTAATTCTGATAAAAGAAATACTTTTGTAGTGGCCCGAGGGCAGTTTCTGTTGTAAACTCTGCATCAGAAAGGTTGGGTGGTGCAAGGGTGGTTGCAACCGCAGCAGTTCATGATACAGTGGCTGATATTCAAGAATTTATACAAAGGTGGAGTGATCATGATAAGATTGACCTTATTTTGACTACAGGTTTGATCTTTTCCCCCTCAAAAACTCATGCTTTATTTTTACTATAGCTTTGCTTTGTTTTTTTTAATGCCTCGTGATATAATGATCTCGAGTACCATTTCTTAACATATGCTCTTTCTATATGTAATGTACTTTGGCTGAGCCATTTTGTAATACATTTGTCTGCAGGAAAATGTAGTACATTTATTGTTATTGAAATTTATATTATTGACTACAATTTCCTACAAGCTGTGTTTCAAGATTATGCCAGTAAGATTTGAGATATTATTCAGGAAAAATCAACTTTTGGTTTCTCATGGTAAACTATAGTTACTCAAATTGGGTAAACTTTAGCGTCTTTGTCATATGGAACCTGAGTGTTTAAATTCAATATTATTAAGATTGTACTTGGACTTGAGTCCACGTTTTTAGATAAACAAAATCTACATTCCTTAAGATGCATTGTGGACAAAAGAGCACACAAAGAAAGAATATCAGATTCTCACTCACTTGACGGCTGTAAGCAAAAAATTTCTAAGAAAATTTCGGAATTTCTGTCCTGATTGAAACAGAATACATATGCATACAGTATGTACTATATATAATATTACACCAGATATTTTTAGTTGGTCAATTGTACACTTAGCCTTTAGTGAACTAAATATGGAGGAAATAACCGTCAAGCTTAGAGCATTGTTTAGCTTAGAAGCCATATTCTGGGGTTTCTATTTCCTAAATTTGCTTTTCTCTTGGACCCAGCATCTTTTGCATTTGGCCCACTTTAACCTGAGGAGCATGCCAAGTGAGGCTTGAATGCATTTCATCGTTAGGGAAATCACTTTGCCTAATTACTAAACCATCGCCTATTGGAATGATATATTGCACTAGAATTGGTAGAATTGCACCAGACTTTTTTGGATTGCAATCAATACTATTTTCTAGTTAACAATTCTCATGAGAAACTTTACTGTTTCAATTAATCATGTACTTATTCAGTCTTTATGTTAAACAATTTCTTCATAAGTAAATGGATGGATTCAACATATCACTATGTCTACAAGTTGTTTTCAATGTGTGCATTGTTTTTTAAAGGCATGTTCCCGAGAAACACAAGAAAATGCAATGTGCCAATTTCTCACAATAAATTTTTTTTGGGACATTTTTAACTGCTAAACTGGATATTCAAATCAAGTAGGTATTTAACCTTGTTTCTTCTGTTTACAATGCTAGGTGGCACTGGATTTGCTCCCAGAGATGTTACTCCAGAAGCAACAAAACCATTGCTACACAAGGAGGCCCCTGGCCTTGTGCAAGTAATGTTGCAAGAGAGTCTCAAGGTAAATAGTTGCTATAGTTGTATGTCTTGTTGAATGGAAATCTGAACGAACAGTGAAAAATGAACGCCTGTATGTTACGAGGGATGCTAACTATTTTAAAATGTTTCTACTACTTGCATTGATAATTCAAAAGGTAATGCATTTTCTTACTGATCCATAAACTCTCAAATTGCAGTAGAATTTACAAATCAAAATTTAATTATTACTATTCTACCTGCTTAACAAATGACAGCCTTAAAGGGATAAATGTTGTTGAAAATCAGAAAAATAACATGCTGGAAATGAAAGAATTCAACACAAAAACTCAACAATTTTACCCTGGAAACCCTTTAAGGGGAAAATCCAGCTTCATACAGCAATTGTCTATCTACCTTGATGTCATTTAATTGAAAGAACAAGTACAGATAATGGATACAACTCAGGTTGTTCCTTACTACTCTGTCAAGCCTCTAAATAATTATGAACTGCTGAATTCACCTCGTTTAGATCAATACAACAATCAATCTTGTCACTAATGCTTAAAAACGTTGTCTGCATACCTATAAACAAGTGCTGGTAGTGCTGGAGCATAACTCATGGGCCTTAGAAGGATCGTCTTCAAATTGGAAGTGGAAAAGGCACCTGTTTGTTTCAGACTCTGTTTGGCGATCTTCGGGATTGATATTGCAGGTGCAGGTTCAATTGTGCAGGTGTGGATCCAAGCCTGTGTGAATTTGATTTTACAAATGTGGATCCGACCCTGCAAGTGTGATTTCGACCTTGCTGGGTTCTGTGGCCGATCTTTTATCAAATTTGTCTTACTGATCATACTTAAGACTTTTCCCGATTTTTATGGGCCAATTCATGATAGCTTCTACCTTCTAAGGGTCACTTCTCAACTTTCTTCCTCCACCCACATGTCCTAGATATACCAATGACTCTTTGCCAAATTCACACTTTTTCATATTAAATATGAGTTGTTTCTCTTTTAAGACTTGCTTAATATGGATGAGATGTTCTTCCCATGTTGCACTAAAAATTGGGATATCATCTAGATATACAATTACACATGTATGTACGAAATCCTTTAATACATCATTCATTGACTTCATGAAATTCAGTGGTGCATGACACAAAACCAAATGGAAGAACTAACCATTCATAAAGACCTTGCCTTGTTTTGAAGGTTGTTTTGCAAGTGTCCTTCAAGCACACTTTATGCTCACCAGATTTGAGATCCGACTTTGCGAATTACTTTGCATGTTGTAGTTGGTCTAACAAATCATCTATCCTTGGAAGAGGATATTGTAATGTCCCTTCTAGTAAGCCGAAATTTTTCTCAACCTTACACAATTTCGACTTAGTAAAAGAGAACATTAGTATTCAATTCATCTTTTATTTCAATATAAATTCATTAAGACTATCACATATTAGATTATATTCACATTAAGTTCATATATTTGTTTCATGATCATGCATTAAGACATTTTCAATTTATAAGCAAATTCACATTATTCATTGTTATCATTGGTTCGTGATATGACTTGTGAGGGACTTATGGTAGACTCTTGCGTTAACCAGCTCTAGATCACCAAGTATGATTTCATTAAGGAAATAGTTCCATCTCTTACAAAGGCCCAAAGGTTTCACTCACACACGGAGTCCCTCACCATTTGGCTCATGGGATTTCACTCACACACGGAGTACCTCATCCAGACGAGAGTCACCATCTGTAGAGCAACTCTTACGAGTTCTCCTAGGCCCAAGGATTTCACCCACACACGGGGTTCCTCATCACTTGGTCGAGGGACTTACATCCAGTCGACAGATGCCTAGGCTAAAATAAACTATTTCAACTACGTCATACCTTAGAGGTGATAGAGGGGTTAAAGGGAGAGTCTGAGTCAGCTCCAAGCATACCACCAACTTATCTTTTTATTTGATTTAATAAATATCATAATTGTTCTTAACATTTAACACAAGATGTCTTATATTAATATTGATCATATATCATTACATTTATTCATTATATTAGTTTATGCACATTCATAGTTTTGTCTAAGTTAAGTGCATTTATTTATATTAACATCATAATTATATCAATTAACTTGACAATCCATTTATATTCATATTATTCTTCTACAACATTTATATTGCCTAACCTATTAATAAGGAAAGTGCACGTACCTCTTTATGCTACTTGTCTTGTTGAATCTGCTCACTAGATTCTATTCTCTTTTGTCTATTCTTTAATATTTATATATTATAATATTTGTTATAATATTAATAATATCTCTATATTGTATTATTATATATGTTATTAATATTATTGTATATATATATTTATTTATATATATATATATATATATATTTACACCCACATATATAGATATATTACATCTTAATAATTAAATATATTAAAATACTTACTTGCTGTTTAGACGATCTGCAGGTACCTTTTTGGATGCGGCAGATATTTATTCTCTTCCTTCCTTTTTCTATTCCTTCCCCCTTTTGTTAGAGGGGCCGGTTAATATTTATAAGTTTGAAGGGATGCAATTTACCACCCGTCACCACCCTTAATAAATTAATATTATTAAACTTTGATGATACTCGATATTTGTTTGTATTAGTTAAGCACTCCTTATTATGAGATCGACATCTTCTCAAGAGGCTCGATTCCATATATGAATGCCCTTATATTATGCAATGAATAAATATATATTTACTATTATATATTATTATTATATTTATTTTTACTTGAATAATTCCTCCCTATATATATTTATGATATCTTTTCTAGTTATGACTCAGAAATATATATAAATATAATGCGGATCTAAATATATTTATTTATGGGATATTATTTATTTATTGCCCATCTGCTTTTCTTTCTATCCCACAACGTTTATTTATTTCCGTTTCAAGGGATATTTATTATGCCTGGCGGTAAAAGACATACTTACCTTGTTATAATTTTTATTACTTTATGTTATTCCCTTCTATGAGCTGTGGTAAAACTAGTTCTAACCATACGTAACTCCCTTAACATAGTTTATTTATATTATTTGTATTTATATTATATCATTTATATATCATTTATATTATAAATAATATATTATTTATTTTATATTATTTATATTATATCATAATAAATGATATATGATTTATATTATATTATTTATATTTATATTATAATATAAGATAAATATAAGAATATTTGTATTTATATTATTAGATATATTTATAATATATTATTATTGTTTACATGTGTTAGTTATAAATATAATAATATATATCTTGTTATTTGTTTTAAATAAATATTATTTAAATAATACATATTAATAATATATTTTAAATAAATATATTATATATTCTATTTTAACTAAACAATTCAATTATAAATCATTATAGGGACATGACAGATATCTATTTTTGATGATCTTATTTAATGCCTTGCATTCAATACACATCCTTTAAGAACCATCCTTCTTTTGTAACATCATAATAGGCAAACCACATGGTGAGGTTCTAGCAGCTCTAAAAGGTTCTTCTTGTCTTCATTGCTCTTTAAAAGTGATTGTTGATACAACTGATGTTTGGTAGAGGAGACCCGACTAGGAGTCGAATCTCATGCCCCACCTCCCTTCTTGGTGGCAGTCCCCTGGGCTTATGGAACACTTAGTGAAAAGATGACGAGACTTCATCAAAGCCTTTCAATTTAGAGTTAGTCATTGTAGACATACCCAATCTTTCATTTTGCTTATCTTTCAAGTTTCAACAAAAGTAAACAATATTGCTTAGTTTCTTGAATTACTTTGATATCTTGGTTAGAGTTATCCATTGCAAACTTTGCCATGCTTTGGTGCCCCTTTATGATATATTTGATTCCATCCTTGGCCCATTTGTATTTGCGAGCCTCTCATGGAAGTTTCATCTCTAACATATAAATTTGGATTACCATGTATTACATCAAAAGCATCAAGAGGGATTACATCTGCATTATCTTCATCTATGTAGTGTGCATTCGCACCAAACTGAAATTTGCACTTCTTTGTTACTTGTATTTCCACACCCTTGTTTACCCCGCCCCGCCAATTGATATGGATGAGGATGTTCATATGTTTTTAGGTTGTGCTTCTTAACAATTTCCCTTGAACTTAAATTGGACTGTGATTTGAGATCGACTAATTCCTTAACCCTTGTCTTCTTTATCGGCTATTTTAATATGAAAAGTTTGTTCATCTCTTCAAGTCTATCCTTATCAACTGAGTTACTGGTTCTTCCCCTGCCATGCACAGATCCTAGTTTGGTTCGTACCTAGTTCGGATATTGGGTTGATCCGGTCAAGGAGTCAGCTAGGGCATGTTTTTTTGTTTGTGGATTCATCTCGGATGAACCCAGACAAATCCAGACTGCATTTTTAAAGAATTTTTTAATTTTGTTTTCATTTTCCTCTGTTGGCATCGACTTTGTGGCAAGAGAGGAAATGGGGGAAGTTGGTTCTTCGGCTTCGGCGATCCCATGGTCTTCCTACCAGCATCATCTTTGACCTTCACGCTTTGTGGGTTCCCTCAACGTTCATCATGGAGAATATGTGCGAGTCTCCTCAGGCCCTCCGTCTCTGCAAGCGGATAATTGAGGGGAGGGAAGGAACATTCATTGTTGACATATTGGTAATATTTATTAGGTTAAGAGTTGTTAATAATAATAATAAAATTAATAATCTATATTAATATTAATTTTCTTTATAATTTTATTATTTATATTATATTATATATTAACTTATAAATGTGTTGTATATTAACTTATATATTATTATATTATAATATTAAATATTAACTTATAAATATTACTATGCATTAAAAATATTAGGAAATATATATATATATTACATCTAATATTCTTGATTTTAGACTATAAATATGTATATATTTCATGATTTTTATATGTTTTTGTATTGATGAACCAAAAACGAACCCAAACCCAATTTTTTTGGCCAAATCCACGAATCGTACCAGCAAACCCGAACCAGTACGGGGATCGATAACTTAGCTTATCAATTGTGTTGGTGGCTATGCATCCAAGCCTATCATCTACATTAGATCTATCATCTCATCTTGTATTGTTACCATGGCTTTTTTGAGTCCTCTTTACTTTAATTTTTAGGATGTAGTTATGAATGTAATTTCAACACTTAGCATCCACTTGTCCATATATCTTATAATGGCTGCAATAGTTCTTTGTATTTTTATCCTTCTGTACAACATTATTAGTCTCTTTTAATTTTTCAATTACCTTTGAAATGCCTGTTTTTGTAGTTTTGTCCTTGCTTGAAGACTCCCCTTTGCCTCTTCTCCTCCACCACCATATATTATGCTTGAACACAAGCTTCATCCAAGTCCTTTGGATTGGTGGTGACCAACCTCCGTTGGATGTGGGTGTGGAATGTGCTGATATATTTTGTGAGCATGTCTTTCTCCTTCAAGTCTATGCCATTCAATATTGCTTGCTTCCAAAACTTTGTCATATAATATTACATACTTTGTTCACTTGCTTGTCTATATTCATCCATTTTATTCTTTGGATTAGTTTCATGTCCCATGGGATAGAAATTTCTACAAGTCAATTCCTTGAATTCTTCCTAGTTAGACACAACAGGCCATTACCTTGGATCACAATTAGCTACATAGATTTCCCATCATACAAATGCACAATCCTCTATTTTGAGATATGCAAAAGAAATCTTTTCTGCTCCATTGACATTATGTACACTAAAATAAACCTCCATTTCTTTTGTTCAAGAATCCAAAAATTTGTTATTAACTTGTCCATCAAAAGATTTTATGTGAATTTTAATTTCTACTTTTAATGGGGTTTGCTCTTTTAATTTTTTTAACCTCATGTGACTCCTTCAAGAATATCTTACTTTCCAGTTCTTCCTCTTCTCCAATGCCAAATTTCTTGCCTAGAGCCTTTACCAAATTTCTCACAGAAGACTGTTCTCGTGCCATTTTCATTTGTTGTTGTGTCATGTGCTTTTGCCGCTGGCTCAACCATTGCTGATTTTTTGTCACACCTTTCATATGACTTTTCAATGTGAACACATGCATTTAAATAGTCCATCTCGATTTCTTGGTTCTACTTGTAAGTACCAATTTCCAGATTGCAAGGCAGCAGCTCTTTATCTTTCTATGATTTAGTAACTGTCATACACAGATTTACTTGCACAATTCCACATAGATCACAACCACTCTGATACCAAAATGATCCATAAACTCTCATATTGTAGTAAAATTTACAAATCAAAATTTATTTATAACTGTTCTACTTGCTTAACAAATGACAGCCTTAAAGAGGGATGGATGTTGAAAATCAGAAAAATGACATGCACAAAAACTCAACAATTTTACCCTGGAAACCCTCTAGGGGGAAAAACCAGCTTGGTAGCGGCAATCACTCATCTACCTTGATGTTATTTAACTAGAAGTACAAGTGCAGATAGTGGATACAACTCAGGTTGTACCTTACCACTCTGTCAAGCCTGTAAATAACTATGAACAGACAAACTCTCCTCTTTTAGATCAATACAACAATCAATCTTGCCTCAAATGCTTTAAAATGTGCTCTCCACCCCCTATAAATGAGTACTGGTAGTAATGCAGTATCTCTCTCGGGCCCTAGAAGGATACTCTTGGAAGTGGAAGCAGAAAGGATGCCTGTTTGTTTCAGATTCTCATTGGTGACAATTGGGATTGATACTGCAGGTGCAGATCTGACTGCATGATGATTTGATTCTGCAAATGTAGTCTGACCCTGCAAAAGTGGGTTTGACCCTACACAGTTCTGTTGCTGATCTTTTCCTGAATTCATCGTACTGATCATACTTAGACTTTTCCTGATCCTTATGGATCACTTACTTTTCAAGGTCGGCAGAGACTGCTGTGGTGTTCATTGCAGCTGGTCCTCAATATATCATGAATGCAACTGCTGTTATCTAATTTTAAACCTAATTTTTTTTTAAACCCGACTGTATGCTTTTTAAATTGTCATTGGAAAGAAAACTTGGAACTGAGGACCTCTCATTGCTATGGGTTTTTGGTCTGGGATTCTGTTTTTTTTTGTCTTTTTTTAAAAAAAAATTATTTTATAATTAAACAGTTTAATCATGAATGACCTATGACTGAATTTAAAATATAAAATATCCGACTTTCTCTTTTCTATTTATTTTATATCTGTAAAGATTCCACTGTCAATATTTTGCTTTTCTGAGATCCACAGGTCATAGTTTTTATTTTATAATCTTGTATCTGGTACCTGTGATCATTCATTGTACTTTTGGTTAGCAGGTAACAAAAACAGCAGTGCTGTCTCGTGCTGCTGCGGGTATTCGGGGCTCAACCTTGGTCTGTCACCTCTGCACCTAAAGCATTTGTTTTCGTCTTTGATTTGGAGTAATATGTTATCATGATGAATTTCAAAGCACAGTCAATCTACTGATACGAAATAAGATCATTGAATTGGATGCTAAGGTTTGTTGTTTTATATGCTACATACAGATAATCAATATGCCAGGAAACCCGAATGCTGTGGCTGAATGTATGGAAGCTTTAATGCCAGCTCTTCCACATGCATTGCGACAGCTTAGAGGAGACAAGAAAGAAAAGCATCCCAGACATGTTCCACATGCAGAGTCCAAAACTGCTGATGTGTGGGAAGTCAGTTACTCGATGGCTTCCAATCAGTCGAAAGATTGTTCTTGTTCACACTAAATGACATGAAGCTCTAGCAATTTTTGATATTATTATTGTATTTGTGAGGCTTTTATGAAAGTAGGCTTTCATTCTTGGCTAAGACCCCAAATCAAGTGCTTTATGATACCTTCACACGCTTCTTCAAAATTTACCAGGTAGAAGTGTCTAGTCAATACATGAGGGCATTCAGTTCAGTTTTTAGGCAGGGTAGTTTTCAAAATTGTCTTTCAATCTTGAGGTTAAAGATTCTTCTCAGGCGACAATCATAGATCAGGTGTTGTCTGCCAGGTTAAAAGTCTGTCAGGTATAAATTTTGTAAAAATCTGTATGGCAAAATTATAATTTTTAAACATAAACTGATTAACTGCTGTTCAACCTATTTTACAACAAATGTCACACTAAGTTATGGGGACAGCTAGAGAATACCCAAATTTCAGAGGGTGGAGTGTTGCATATGTGGGGGAACATCTAGATTTTTGTTCCTACCTTACATCCAAGGACTGTCCCCGGTATTTTGGAGATGGCAGGGAATGTTTCATGGGCACCCCCCATCCCAAAAATGTGGGGAATGTGGGAAACATATACCCTAGTCCCAAGGACACATAACCTGTCTAACATTGCGTATGACCAAAAAAGATGTTCCAACTATTAGTGTTTGTTGTTGACAAATCCTTTAGATGTTATAATATCAATGGGATCTACAGCTCCATAGATAGTTGCTTCTACCTTGACAACACCACACTAGAGTTTCTAATTCAGGTCTCCAAAGCTTTATCCCCAAAATGGCCATGTACAAACTCAATCTGATTTGGTGTTACTATATATTGAACAGAAGTGTGTAGAGAATAGGACACAAGTGTGGAAAATAAACTATTCTATAGTGAGGGAACACTTGATATGGACGATTAGGAATCATAAATGGAAGATGAGTAAGGTGAGGTATATATTGGTCATCAACCAACATCTCTTGTCAAATTCTCAAGGTAGCGAGATTCCTAAAAAAGGAACAAGTAACAGTATTGATTGGATTGGTAGAACCCATGATTTAATCGACATTACACTGGCAGCATTTCTAAACACCATCTACATTGCAATGTTGACTAATACCTTGAATTTTAAGTTTTGATGGTAGATGTTAGCACAATTAGTTGTTAGGGTGTGATGTCCCCTTTTTGTGAGAACACTCCAACTTGAACCTTCATCCAAAACTGAGTTCTCGAAGAATATTAGAGATCATTAAACCTTAATGATAAGGTTAGATAAGGTCAATAATAATGTAAAAACATCATTTACTTGTTAAATGATTGTTCTTCCATGCTTATCATTTTAATTATCATCTTTGATATCATATTCTGTAAGTGAAGTAAAGTGGTCATAATGCATATTCTAATGTTCATATCCCCTTTTCTCTTAACCCTCCATTGGGAAATTAGCTATAAGGCGCTTGGATACTTTGCACGGAAGGAATTACACTGCCCCTCCCTATGATACCTCATAGGGCGCATGGATACCAATTCATGTGCCGGAATTACACTGCCCCTCCTTATGCTATTCCCATATAGTTGGAGTGATAGAGAACAAGTATATGATTGAGTATAAGTTGAGATCTATATCTTCCTTCGTCACTTCTCTGTAAAGTAGGATTTATATGGCGTGGCGCTAAGATACCAATACATGGAAGGAATTACTCTGCCATTCCCCGCCGTATCCATTATTTTGTAAGAAATAGTAACTAAGGAAATATGATGATTCATAAGCATAGATTATGGTAGGGATATTCTTATGATTAGAATGTGGTGTCCATTATGAACTCAATGCTCTTATTATTCTTATTCATGATTCATTTTTGGTGAGATCATGTTTCATTAATATAATAACATCTACTAGAATGTATTTCCACTACAATTTCCATTCATATCATATATATATCATAATTCTATTATGACTATATATATCTTAGAATTCACTATTTTATTCATCCTATTATTTAATTGATATCTGAAATATCTGTATGTTTGTTACCACTGTGATTTATGCTCATTTACATAATTATACATATATTATTCTTTTACATATAATATTCTTATCCTTAAAAATTTCTAGTCATATATATAACATGTTAATCACTACACTTACCTGATCGCAGCCTTGTTACTCCCATATTCCTTCTATTTTCTTTGCTTGCTGCTGTCTGCTATTTTCTAACCTTGATCTGTTTTTTGCTTTTCCTTCAATTATATAATCGCCGCCTATATTGATAGGTAAAGGGTGAGTAAGAAGGAATATAATAATCTCCCATTCCCTTTTAAAATGCATCGTAGCACCTTTTTGTCTTATGCCATTTTGACTATAGGCGTTTGACTTAAAGTCACCCGCTGCTGTTATATATATACATAATATATATTTTTCCTTGCCTTCCCCCAATCATTTATGACCCTTTATACTATTCTAAGGGTCTTTACCAATGATTGTGACTTTTAGACTACTGTCTTTTCATTTGATCACTGCTCTATATCAAATATTGATGGCTGCTTTTTATTATATTTATATTATTATTTAATAAGAACAATTAAGAATTATAATTTATATTTATATCTTGTCAAATATCTAATTAATATATATTATCATGTTATATTATTATTATAATATATTTTATTTTTATATTATATTAAATAATATATTATATTATATTATTATTATAATTATGATATATCTAAATTAATAATATTTTATGTTTATTATTTATAAATACAAAAATATTTGTATAACAATATTATTTATTTTATATATACATAATTATCATTTAAATTGACCAAATTTAAAGAGAGTAATCTTATATCATGATGTTTAAATCTTTAATTTAAACAATGCCTTAATATCGGGACATGACAACCCTCCCCACTCAAGATTGCTTGTCCTCAAGTAATCACGAGTTCTTTGATTACCTTGCACTTTTTAACGTCTACCTTCTGATGTGTTGAGACGAAATCATGGATTTGATTCGGAATGAATTTTGTTTTAGTGAAGAGAAAATGGTTGTGACTCCAAGGTTCCATCTTGATCTTTGATTACAAGATTCGATCTTGTACTTGTCATCTTATAGTTTTACCTTTTGACATGTTATTGATCTCAAAATTATGCCCTCACAAGTTTGTTGTTTTGGCTTTTAATAGATTGATGCTCCTAGGTTGATATGACACCTTAGTGGTCCTAAATCTCAATTGAATTCTTTAATGATGTTTTGGATATCTTTCTTGGATGAAATGCTCTTCCCTTTTCACCTCACGGTCGAATGGTGGTAAGTGATCTCCTTAGGATATAGAAGTGATTACATCAATTTGTAGGTTACATGCATTACCCTTTTATTACATAATAAATTTGAAGTAGACAACCAAGTAGCTCAAGAACGCAAGCAACTAGCTCAAGAAAGTAGGCAAGTAGCTCAAGCACGCAAGCAACTAGCTCAAGAAAGTAGGCAAGTAGCTTAAATAGACAAGTAAGTAGCTCAAGCACGCAAGCAACCAGCGCAAGCAAGTAAGCAAGTAGCTCAAGCAAGTAGGCAATCAACTCAAGCAAGTAGGCAAGTAGCTCAAGCAAGTAGGCACGCAACCAGGGAGCTCAAGCACACAACCGAATAGCTCAAGCCACTAGAAAGACGACATTTTGACGTTCTCATAGTTTTTAAGTAAATTATAAGAACACATCTTTGTTGAAGATACATGAAGTAACACATCAATACATGTGATACATAGCATATATGCGAATAATACATGAGGTATGCGTATGAGTACATCAAGTCACATAGCATTCATGTAAGTCTTAAAGTATACACTTAATTACATAAGTTGCATGAATACACGTATACACATAAGCCACAAGGTATACACCTGAATACTCTCGAATATACATAAACCACAATGTATACACTTGAATACATATAAGTCATGGAGTATACACTTGAATAAAAAGTCAAAGTCATAGAGTATACACTTGAATACAAATGCACTCAAATACAAATACAAGTCATAGAGTATACACTCGAATACAAATATAAAACATAGAGTATACACTCGAATATAAATACAAGTCAGAGAGTATACACTCGAATACAAATACAAATCACAGAGTATACACTTGAATACAGATACAAGTCGTAGAGTATACACTCGAATGCAAATACAAATCATAGAGTATACACTCGAATACAAATACAAGACAGAGTATACACTCGAATACAGATACAAATCATAGAGTATACACTAGAATACAAATCACAGAGTATACACTCGAATACAAATACAAGTCGTAAAGTATACACGCAAATTCAAATACAAATCATAGAGTATACACTCGAATACAATTACGAGTCATAGAGTATACACTCAAAATTACTAATACAATCATAGAGCATACACTCGAATACAATTGCGAATTCATAGAGCATACACTCGAATACAATTGCAAAGTCATAGAGCATACACTCGAATACATAGTCAAGTCAGAGTACACCCTTGAATACAACTACCCTCGAATGAAGTATACTATAGGACAATTGGGAAGGGGATTTGGTGCATCCCATACTACACCGTGCACTTGTCCACCATCCCAAGGTCATCAAGTATACACATGAGTATGAAGCATACGTAATACACAAAGTATTCACATGAACATACGTTACAAAGCATACACATAAGTCACACAGTAAACCTTTGAATACACTTGAATACATGTAAGGCAAATACATTATACATAGGATGGCAGGATGACTACTCTAATACCACATGTGATGTCCCCTCTTTGTGAGAACACTCCAAACTGAACCTTCATCCAAAAATGAGTTCTCGAAGAATATTAAAGATCATCAAATGTTAATGATAAGGTTAGATAAGGTCAATGATAATGTAAAAACATCATTTACTTGTTAAATGATTGTTCTTCCATGCTTATCATTTTAATTATCATCTTTGATATCATATTCTATAAGTGAAGTAAAGAGGTCATAATGCATATTCTAATGTTCATATCCCTTTTTCTCTTAACCCTCCATCAGGAAATTAGCTATAAGGCGCTTGGATACCTTGCACAGAAGGAATTACACTGCCCCTCCCTATGATCCCTCATAGGGCACATGGATACCAATTCACGTGCTGGAATTACACTGCCCCTCCTTATGCTATTCCCATATAGTTGGAGTGATAGAGAACAAGTATATGATTGAGTATAAGTTGAGATCTATATCTTCCTTCGTCACTTCTCTGGAAAGTAGGATTTATATGGCGTGGCACTAAGATACCAATACATGGAAGGAATTACAGCCACCCCTCCTTATCATACCAAGTCCATGGATATGTAAGGCGCCGAGTTACCAATTCCATGTGGGAATTACTCTGCCATTCCCTGCCGTATCCATTATTCCGTAAGAAATAGTAACTAAGGAAATATGATGACTCATAAGTGTTGGCGTTTCAATTCGCACCTCTGGTATGCGATTTGGAAATGGACAGCTATGCATAGATAAACTGCTCTCCTATTGGAAGGGGGAGTTCCCTTTCTTGCTGATGTTCGCTGAAAAGATAACTTGAATGAAACTTCGCCTATCTTCTTTTTGATTTTCAGCTGCAAAGCACAAGGTTATAAAACTCTAAATGCTGCAGAAGAGGTTTTTCCTGTTTAATAAAATTTCTACTACAACTAGCATAGACTAATGACGCTTTCAACCTCCTGAGTAAATTCAGAGCAAAGGAAGTTGAAAGTGAACGGGGAATGATTGTTAACACAAAAACTCAAGTAGTCTTCCTCCAGATTTACACCACAAGACTAAGAGTACTTTAATGATGAAAGTTGAAAATGAAAGCCACAGAAGCTACACATCTGACGACGAAAATGTATTATCCCTGATGGATATTGGACTGAAATTGTAAAGCTTTGATACCACTTTAATATCCCTAATGGATATTGGACTGAAATTTTGAATGCTCTGATACCACTGTAAGAGACCCTATTATATATGACTGAAAATGTGCTCAAGATTTGATAAGATTTCTTGCATTCATTAACAATCCAATGAAGCAATCACACCATCAAATATGTCTCTTATTGAAACTTTCAAATGAGTTACAATCAATTGCAAATTGGCTGGAAATGAAATCAGACTTCCACTGTTTTATATCAGACTTTATTTCAAGTACAAAGTACACCAAAAACATAACAAATCCTAGCATATGATTGCCCAATGGTGGAATGATGTTCCCAGCTCAATAAGAATGCAATGAGGACTTCAAATAAGTCTGAAAACTCTTCTTATTCTCTGTTGTTACAAATTGTCAGAGTGCTGATATAGTTCAGTTAGCAATAACATATGAGTTCTCATCAATATCTCCTTAGATACCAAATCGGTAGGGCTGGAAATGCCTCCAAAAGATGTGTAACATCAAATGCCTTTAACCTGATATGAAATATGCTCCTAAATCAGACTGTATCAGACCTTTAGTTCGCTGTAGCAGACCTGTAGATGGCGGAGTTGTGCCCAGATTTCATAAAAAATGCTAAAATGCCTCCTCCAAATGCAAGCACTATGTCTCTAGACATACCAAGTACCTTGTACTATCATCCAATCATGCAAATGTGACCATAAAAACCCTTGGTTGATATTCAATTTGACCAAGAGTTACAATAGCTCACAAACTTCACTTCAATTCTCATAAAACCTGCAAAATTAAGCTCTAATGGTGAATACCGATTGCATCCACCTCTCAAAATGGGAATGGGGCCATCACCAAACCCTAGTTATCAAGGGATCATCACCTTGATTGGACTGAAATTTGTCTTCAACCAAGAGTTAAACTCAATATGCAAAAACCAAGTCAAAAACATTTAGACATGACTTCAAATGACTCTCAGGCTTGCTTTTAAAGCCATTACATTAATTAGGCCCAGCATAATTTTATTAAATGAGAGTTTACATGTACACATCAGACCAAAGCATTTTAAATGCTTTTACATGAACTTTATTAAATGCTTGCATTTGTACTTTTTAAATACTTGTTCACAACAACATGAACTTTATTAAATGCTTGCATTTGTACTTTTTAAATGCTTGTTCACAACACTTTTTAATAAAGTGTAGTACTACTAACTTAGTAACTTAAATGAAATATTAATTTTATAAAGTAAATAAAATACTTTACAAAATTAATTTATAATTAAAACAATTTTAAGTTACTCCAAAATTGGGGACATGACAGAAAACTTGATGAATCGATATAGAATATCAGAGCAAAGTAGGCATGAGATTTCTATTCAATATCAGAAAGTTTAATACAACTCTAGGACAACAAGACTGCAGCAAAAGGTAGGCATACAGTAAGCGATCAAACACCGGAGAACACTGAACACAAAGTGAACAAACACCTGAAATAACAATGTTTGCAGGCTAGAATAGGCACAGCAAATTTGTTATCACAAAAGTCATTCCTTACAATGAACACAGATTGAACAGACACTGGGAATAACAATGTTTGCAGGCTAGAATAGGCATAGCAAATTTGCTATCACCACTACCATTACCAACAATGGGCAAGGATGCCCTTATTTATACTAAAATCAAAGGAGTAGGGAACCCTAAAATCTCCTTGATTAACCCTAACTTGCCAACTCGCAAGCTTTATTACTATTCTAAGACAAAGATACAATAAACAAATGCTTTAAAGCAATCTACTTTAAAGCAAAAAGATTCCAACTATCACAAGGTGCTTTCTTTCTAAATATAAAATGGATGAGCTTAGGATGAAAGCACATGCTTTAAAACAAAAAGCATATGTTTTAAAGCTGCTTTATTTTGGAATGCATCCTCATCAATATTCTAGCTTTTTGGTGATGTCATCCGTCGATATTCTGGGAAACAATATCTTCTAAAAAGCGAGTGACCGCATCTCTGCCAGGAACATTGATACTCTCTAGAACAATATTTTGATTCTCTAACATTTCTTCACCATTGGCAACCATCTGAAGAAATTCGTGAACTTCACCCGCAGCCTTGTCAAATTTCATTGACATTGCGGCAAGACGACTCATCTTGCCGGCATTGATATCATCATTAAAGTTGTTGCGGACGAGAGTCTGGAACTCTGCTTGCACTTCCCGAGGTCATACAGGGTACCATCTTCTTTCTCATATGAATGCGGGATCTGAGAGACAAGATCTGATGAACTTGAGGATGCCGATTACCTTTTCTTTCCATTCTGTCAACTTTGAAATCATACTATCATAAGTTTTTACTGTGAAAAGATATTGTGCTTTCCAAGTAGAAACTGTCTTCTTATCTTCAGCTGAATCAACAGTATCAAGTGCAATCTTCAAGTCGGAGATAATGATCTCAAATACCGGTCTATTTTCTGCCATGATCTGCTACGACCCCTGTATGCCTTGGCGTAAATCATGAGCGTTGTACTTCAACTGATAAAGCTCTGCAAGTACAACTCTCCCTTTGGTCACAAATTCTTCTACCCAACTGTCCATGTGCCTCCCATAGAGGACCAACTTACTGAAATGCCGCTGATCGGCTGGTGATCCAAGACTCGGTGGAAGAAGCAAATCAACCTGTGAAGTGCCATGGAAAAGGTTGGAAATATATTGCCGCAACTGTCGAACCTCAGCTTTGAGAGCTGCCTTGTCTTCTCCATCTCTCAACACCCTTTCCTTCAAGCTATCCGCTGCAACCTCAAAGAGATTGACATCTGTATGGCGAGTACTTCTGCCAAGGTTAGCTTTGACAACTGTGAAGTCATCAACTTCGACATCATTAGCACTTCTATTTTCTGGAGGTGTTGCAGTCTCAAGAATGATTTCTCCATCCGCATTCTTCTCAATGCGAATCTGCTTCTTCAGCTGCTTGTCTGGTGTCTTCATAGACGCTTTTTAGCTCTGTTAAGTCCAGCTGATATGAGGGCTTTCTTCTCTTCCTTCCCAGAATGTTTTCAAGCCAGGATGAGCCATCCTCTCTTGGAAACTCGGTTCTCGCCTCATCAGCTCCTGATGAATCAATGCTTGCATCAAAGTTGCAAATCGGTGAATCTGGTTCTGAATCTATGTGAATAGGAGAAGGGATCGGTGAAGAAGGTGGAGATACATGATCTGAAGGTAACACTTCAACATGCAGCGTTGTTTCAACAGGAGCTTCTGGTTCAACTGGTGGATGTTCCTGTTGGACATGAGCTGGAGACTCGTCTTTCTTCCTCTTTAACTTTGCCATTTTTGTTCCCTCTGGGAGAACACTCATAGCCTTTACTCTTTGTTTTGGCTTGGAAGTTGAAGGTTCTGATGGTTGCACAACTGGCGGCTCTGCTACTGGAATATCATCCTTCCGCTTAGTCTTCAAGAATATCAAACTGTTTTTAACTATTCGACTTGTTCTCTCCTCAATGGAAGTACTCTCTTTTACTGACCAGTTAATTGGCGGCAACGGTTGTTGCTCAATTTGGTCCCTGAAATACGTGGGAAGTAGAACTTCACCACTCTCTGTCAAACCCTCTATGTCTTCTGATAGGCTATCAGACATTTGTTGAAGAGTGAACCTGTTGTAACTGCGTCTTCGCACTTCATACTCATCAGCACAATTAGCCCAGAAGTCTTCAACTGCAAACTTGTGTGTACAATTCTGACCAAGATGTGATGCATAAACACCACGAGGATCATATGAAGATTTTCTGTCGAAAAACTTAAGACCATATCTGGATGATTCATTACCGATTGCCTTGGCATCTGCTCCAGATCTACATCTGTAAATACTCATCCCAAGTGGAAAATTGAAGGCAGTCTTGTGTCTGCTACGCAAAAATGTATGCACTTGATAAGCTTGCCTCAAAAATTCCATAAATGCTATTTCATCTGTAGGATATCGCGGCAACATGGCTGGCTCTCCTGAGAAGCCATATACTCTGATGTAGGAAAAAGTAGGAAATTGGATAAACCAATCAGCCCATTCTGCCATTGCTATTCTAGCCTCTACAGAAAACCATATATGCAACTCCTTGTCCATGTCTCGCACTGCATGCATCAAGAATGCATCATTCACCCGCCTGTAATATCGTTCAGCTTGAGAGATCTCTAACTGCGTGAAATGATGATACACATGCTGAGTACCCAGAGTTCCAACAACATTCAAACCTCTGAATTGACCCTGAAAAGCCATCAAATACACAAGGTATGATATCATATGGAATTCATGAGCCCTTTGAAAATCAATTATTTGTTGGTGGAGACAATCACTGATTAGTGCCGACCAATCATAGAATTCGGTTCCATCAACAATCTGGGACATGATGTAAAACATTCAAGGCTGAAATTTGTTTGCATCTGCTTGACCTGTGATACGACTTAGCAGAGTAATCATTATTGCATGCTCCTCCTTGAATTCTCCACACCCAACGTTCTTTGGCATAATATTCTGCTTTTCTTTCAACCACCTCTGACCAATCTTTTTCTGTATTTTTCCTTATCATTATTCCAAACCCTCTTGCATTCTTCAAGTGAAACATTTAAGTTCTCTCTCCAAATAAGTATTGTAAAGCACTTTTCAATGTCGTTTGGCCTCAAGCTGCAGAGCACACGTCCAGCACCCGACTGAATTTCTCTTGTGACCGAGTTGTAATGCGTCACACAAGCAATCACAAACTCGATACTTTGCACGGTGATAGGAAAGGATGCCGCTGCAAGCAAACCGGAGTGTCCAAGATTCCTGATGGCATTATTTCCTGCATCCTCCAAGGAGTGTAAATTAATTACTGGAAGTACTTTATGCAAGTCTGTTTTACAAGTTTTCAGGTAATCATGAACCATTGCTATTTTGTGCCTGAATTGTGTTGGAGAGTACTGCATATTGGAAGATTTGAAAATCAACTGTGAACACGCCTATGTTGGAAAAAATATTGAACAGATGGCTGAAAATTGTTTGCTGATTTTTAGAAAAAGCAGAGTGTGAGCTAAAAAAGCTGGCACATGGGTTTTGTAGATAATTCCGTTTCTAAGCAACCCAGACTGTCGGATTTTGAAAAAGCGAAGATTTTTTTGAAAAAGCAGGAAAAAAGCAGTTTCCCGAAAAAAAGCACAACTCCTAATCTTCAAGAGAATGATAATCTGGATGGACCCATCTCGACGAAAATTGAAAAAGCTCTGGTCGGATTTCTGAAAAATGATCTCCTTGAAACAAGGACCCTGAAAAAGCAAGCCTCTCTTCTTCCTCAACTCGAATCTATGAAGAAAACTGAAAAAGCACTTGGTTTGGGTCTTCGAATCTTCGTTGAAAGAAAAATAAAATCTTTCCTCTGGATGCAACCTGCAAAAGATAATGAAATAAAGAAGCCCAAAGCTTGTCTTTATAAATCTTTGGTCCAAAAAGTAGCTTTACTTGTGTGAGAAGAAAACTTCATCCTCATCCAAGAAGAAAGCATCTTTTAAAACATAAATCCAAGTGGATGTCTTCGAATAGGAAGAATCCCTATTTTGTAGGAGCCTATGGCTTCATGTGCAAGATGACAAAAAATATCTTCTTTGATGATGTCATCGAATGTGCGAGTTGGAAGAAGTGTTAACAAAATTTCTTCATTTTCGACACTTCAACACTCGTTTTTACTCAAATATGGCCTATCTCCAACTTTGACAAGGTGGAAAAATGTCATCATGAACTGAAAAAACTAACTGATCCTAACATTTTGGAGATTGATCCGCTGAGATTCCATCCCTTGTCTCCGTTCGACAATCTGACTTCATTTGACCAAGTTTGACCTCCCGGAAACTGCCAACGGGCGAAGATTGGTAACAAGGCATGTCAGAAAACACTGAAAACACAAAAATATTCTAACATTGCTCAAGATGGGCGCCCCAAGCCTCCTGGGGCGCCCAGTTTCCCAACACTTAGCTATTTTTTCAGTTTTTTCAACTTTTTCAATTTCTTGGTTTGCGTGCGCATTCCGGAGGCACAGGACCCCTGTTTGGTTGTCAATTTCTAACAACTGGGATGAAAATGAGTCTGATGATCTGGCGAATATGCAAGCCTGATGAAAACTGAGCCGATTGTACCTTCCGTTTGCCTTGAAAAATGTGCCAAACTGATCAACACTGAACCAGAGCGCGCTGACGGAAGGAGATTTGTGTTTTTCGAGAAAAACATGAAAAATAAACTAACACTGGTGAGGATGGGCGCCCCAAGCCTCTAGGGGCGCCCAGTTTGTCAACACTTAGCCATTTTTTCAAAAATTATCAATTTTGTACCTTTTTTCGATTTCCGTGCCGATTGCTCATGTTCTATCTTCGATTTCGGTCGTTCTGACGACTGTCGAGGCTGGACAGAGGGTGATCTGAGTAGTCTGAACATATCTGTGATGAAATCCTGGCTTTGACTGACTTTTGACGAAGTTTGACCAACCGGAAAGGCGCTGACAGAAGCATTTTTGACGTTTCTCAAAAAATGTGAAAAAAAAACTAACACAGGAGAGGATGGGCGCCCCAAGCCTCCTGGGGCGCCCAGTTTCACCAGACTTAGCCATTTTTGTGATTTTCCAACTTTTCCATTCACCTTGGATCCATCTTGCATCGTCGAGTTGACGGCCGTTTGTCAGTTTTGCGTCGTTGAAAAAGCGTTGGAAACTCGTTGAAGAGATTTGGCAGGTGAACTTTTCTGCGTTGATGACTTTCGAGCTCATGCTTCACCTTGTGAAAAAGCAAAAATGACCCAGTAGAGAAAACTTGGTCGTTTGAAGATTTCGTTTGAACTGCGCCGATCGTGAAGGAAAATTGACCAATGAGAATCGAGCGCGACACCTGATTTGGAGATTCTATTTTTAGAAACTTTCTATTTTAAAAAGTTTTGCCAACATCCATATCTCAAGAAACCCAGAAAACCTAACTCGATGTCTATTTTTAGAAATTTCTAAAAATAGAAATTTCTATTTTTAGAAATTTTGCTTTTTTGACGAAAAATTTTCTAGACTTGTTTCAAAATGCCTTGATGAAGCAAAAAATTTGGTTGGGTACAACAATAAGCATAGATTATGGTAGGGGTATTCTTATGATTAGAATGTGGTGTCCATTATGAACTCAATGCTCTTATTATTCTTATTCATGATTCATTTTTGGTGAGATCATGTTTCATTAATATAATAACATCTATTAGAATGTATTTCCACTACAATTTCCATTCATATCATATATATATATATATCATAATTCTATTATGACTATATATATCTTAGAATTCACTATTTTATTCATCCTATTATTTAATTGATATCTAAAATATCTATATGTTTATTACCATTGTGATTTATGCTCATTTACATAATTATACATATATTATTCTTTTACATATAATATTCTTATCCTTAAAAATTTCTAGTCATATATATAACATGTTAATCACTACACTTACCTACACTTATCTGATCGCAGCCTTGTTACTCCCTTATTCCTTCTATTTTCTTTGCTTGCTGCTATATGCTATTTTCTAACCTTGATCTGTTCTTTTCTTTTCCTTCAATTATATAATCGCTGCCTATATTGATAGGTAAAGGGTGAGTAAGAAGGAATATAATAATCTCCCATTCCCTTTTAAAATGCATCGTAGCACCTTTTTGTCTTATCCCATTTTGACCATAGGCGTTTGACTTAAAGTCACCAGCTACTGTTATATATATACATAATATATATTTTTCCATGCCTTCCCCCGATCATCTTCCTTTATGACCCTTTATACTATTCTAAGGGTCTTTACCAACCATTGTGACTATTAGACTATTGTCTTTTCATTTGATCGCTGCTCTATATCAAATATTGATGGTTGCTTTTTATTATATTTATATTATTATTTAATAATAACAATCAAGAATTATAATTTATATTTAATATTTATATTTATATCTTCTCAAATATCTAAATAATATATATTATCATGTTATATTATTATTATAATATATTATATATTATATTAAATAATATATATTATATATTATATTAAATAATATATTATATTATATTATTATTATAATTATGATATATCTAAATTAATAGTATTTTATGTTTATTATTTATAAATACAAAAATATTTGTATAACAATATTATTTATTTTATGTATACATAAATCTCATTTAAATTGACCAAATTTAAATAGAGCAATCGTATATCATGATGTTTAAATCTTTAATTTAAGTTTAATTTAAACAATGTCTTAATATCAGGACATGACATAGGGTAAGTTTCTAGCATCAAGATAGGTATGGGTAATTATTTTTTGGACAACATTATGTTTGCCTTACCCATCAGAGGAGTGGATGTGATTTTGGGAGTACAATGGTTCACCATTCTAGGGACAATTGAGATTTTCAAGATCTTTTCATGAGGTTTCATTTAGAAGGTTGTAATTGATGAGCACATGATTATACTTTGGGGGGGGGTGAATCAGGAGGTTTCATTTAGAAGGTTGTAATTGATGAGCACACGATTATACTGGGAGGAGGGGGTGTGGTGAATCAGTATAACACAAACTTTTACTTTTCAAACTTAATCAATCACACACATGCAAGATCAAGCAATTAAGAACACATGATTTACGTGGAAACCCTTGCGGGAGAAAACCATGGCAAAATATTGCTTATATATATTGATCTTCTTTTGTAGGCACCAACCTACTGGAGACACCAATCTCCGCTTGTCGAATCTGTGAGCACTAACCCATTGGAGACACCAATCCTCACTTGTAGGATTTGTAGGCACCAACCCACTGGAGACACCATTCCCCACAATTGAGCACCAACTCAACAAGAGACACCAATCTCTTATTTTGATAGGCACCAACCTACGAACTCTTCAATGGATGATATTATTCTCCCTTCCTCACAATCTGATTATAGATGCACTTCTTTTCACAACTCTGCTTGTAGAAGATCTAATGGTTATCACACAAGTGCTTTCCTTCACAAGTCTACTCAATGATGCAACAACCTTCCTTCACAAATTTGATCTTAAATTATGCAATGCTTTCCTTTATATTTCTGCCTTAAATTTTGCTCTAATTTCATTCATAGATTTGCTCCCAAATTATGCATCATCTATTTTTCTTCCTTCACAATATTAACACATATTTTAATATATATCCGATTTGCTTTTCATTTTCTCTGCTGTAGATATGCTTATTATATCATATTTCTTACTACATTCTTGCTTCTAAAACACTCCACAAACTCCATATATATCTTCAACTAGAGAGGCGATTGCAACCAATAGACACAACCATTCATAGGATGCAACACATTACCAATGGACATACCTTCTCATAACAAAATGCTGATCGCTTCCCCACATCAAAAGTAATCGCACCACTTCATCATAAACCTTTAATCATATCACATCATGCTTTAATCGGACCTCTTCATTTCTTAAACAAATCGCATCACCTCCTCACATATGCATAAGACAAATTTGTCTTATATGGAGCGCTACCAAAGGAGTTGACCCAGTTTTCTTTTATTATAATTAATACTTAAGCACTATCACTTTACATAGCAATTAAGCTTCTTTGTCTTGGCCGCCAGATATGATGAGTCGGCATCTTTTCTTTCAATTACTGCCCTTTTATATATTAATTACTATTCTCCATAAGATTCGCTACACTTTATCTCTTTGTCGCCCACTTCTATTGATGTTCATTGTTGCCCTCATATAATTCTTTTTTTTATATATCACTGCAATATCATCTTCTCTTCAATACTGATCACCCACAATCTTTTAGTTGGCCATATCTAATCCATGTTTATTGTCCTTTAAAAACTGATCACACTATATTAGTCGGCCTTATCAAACCATTATCTTGGCGTTTTCTTTAAGAGTAGTTGACCACCTATAGAATCTTCAAACAATTCCGCCCAAGGATAAATCGGCCCTATTATATATCAAAGTTTAAATCTTTAATTTAAACTTTAAGATCCATCACCTTAGAGTAGTCGGCCATGATAAAGATGTCTTACATAAATAAGCATCCTCAAACTCCAATGTGATCCTTGAAACAGCTGATCCAACTTGTCTTATAAAACTGATCTAACTTGCCCTAGATATGCCACTGAATGACGATTCTCTTGCATTCTATGATGTTGCTTCTTTGACATTAATGACAACATTTACACCTTGCTACTTTGACATCAATGACAACATTTCCAACAATAACTTCAAGCTTCGTGGATTGCAGGGGAAGAAGCCATGAATGGTTAGTTTCCACTAGATGACAAAGCTGCTTAAAAATGGTTCTTCCAGATTTGTCATCCAAATGTATTTAGTCTAGGGTAAAAAACTTGGTAACATGCTCCCTAGTGAATCTTCAATATATTCTTGAAAAACACTCATTCCAGATATATGTTGAAGAGTCTTCCTTGAAGTAGGGATCTTGATCATTCTATCGAGCTCAATCCAAGGAGCTAGCCACCCAACATCAAACCATACTGCTACTAGTATGTACAAAGAAATGATATTAAACAAATGGTCTAGAAATGCTTGTGATGCAGAGCCCCCAAGAGATTTATTCCAATTCTCGGAACTCCACAGTCATAATGCTTTCTTCCATCGGCAACACATTATACTATCGCTCAGGCTTCCTTCTATCGGCGTAGTTTTCTTCTCATCTTCCGATGATGGGACTCATACCGATAAACTCTCCATCGGTGACACTTTCAGTTGTCACCCTGATTGACAAGAACATTATTTCATTCACCTGATACTCTTCTTATGCCGATGTCTTCGTCCACTTTGAACATACATTGGTTGACCTCCTATGTCAGTTCTGTCTACCCTTTTTGCTGGTCAACACTTGTATCTTAAAACAATGTATGTTTCAACATACAATTGAAATATGCAAATGGAACATACAATCGGCAACTTCCTATTGCTGGTTCTCTCTCCCGGCTCAACCGGTCACTCCTTGCATCTAACTCCTTGCATCATCCGAATGTACATTCCAGACATGCTTTTGCAACATACAATCTCGACCTGCAATAGTAGTATACACACAAACTAACACTCGCATACAATAGCGATATACACATACACTATCAGCGACATACAATTGACGTATATACAGGAAATGTATTTCCTCAGACAATTTCAACATACACAGGGGTTGTCTGCCTCATATACTTTGGCGACATACACAGGCAGTGGACCTTCACATACGGTTGCAGGATACACACGGAATGTGCTTAGGTACATTAGCGATATACACACTGTTTGTATATTCAGCGAACAATCATACACTCAACCCGAATTGACTTACACATACATTTCTTCACAGGACATGCACAAGATGATACTCATATGCGATAGCAATATACACAGGAAATGTACCTTCATACATTTGCAATATACACAGAAATTGTATATCCAGCGAACAACACAAACTTAACCCAAAAAGACTTTTATACATACCCTTCTTCACAGGATATACACAGAATGATGCTCATATACAAATGTGATATACTCACACCTTGTTCTCGGCATGCAATTGACGTATATACATAAAATATATATTTGAATCTCATGCCAATAATCTCTTCTGTAACAAATCCCACAGTTTCTATTCTGCCATAACCACAACAAAAGGAAAACAAAACAAAAAACTAATGTACACAGTCCATTCCACTGATTTCACAGAAATCAACCAGTGGAATGGTTTTAATCATGCATCTCGGCAACATAAAAACCAAATTGACTACAAAACAATTCTATACAGGTAATATACACAAGACCGTTCGATACACAGGGAATTTTCACAAACTTCAGGATTTATAAAACACAATTGACAGAATTCTTATTTCTTCATTTTTTCAGAGATTCATACATTTGATAATTTTAGAAGGTGGAAGGCGAACTGTTTTTACCACCACCTCCGTCTGTTTTTCCTGTCCCTAACTCTCCCCTTCTAATTTTGCTTAAACCAAGATTATAATAAAAAACCCTAACTAATCACTCGACATCTGTTTAGCATAAGACAACAAACACTTAATAGTTCGACACCTTGGTTTAATCCTCCACATACCCCAAATGCCTAATGATGTCTAAATTGGCTGATACAATTTATCATGGTGGGGTCATGTTTACAAACAAGAAATGTCAACACAAATATTACATGCCAACATAAAATGCATAAAACATATTAAACCTTAGGTATATTTATCTTGTTGAAGGGGTGCTCCTGCACCAGCTTGATGTAGAGATTATTTAGTATAGTCAAGTGCATATTCTTCTTGGATGGTGATGGTTTCAAGAAGGACGAGAATTGACATGTTTTTTAACTACCAAGACCTCTATAAGCTCATTAGCAAAGTTAAGTTTCTTATTCCTATCATTAATGATTTGTTTTACTAGTTAAATGGGGTAGCTTTTTTAACCAAGTTAGATATTAGATTTGGTTATCACCAAACTAGAATTAGAGAAGAGGGCATTTCAAAACTTTCCGACCACACATGTTCATTATGAATTTTTGGTCATGCCATTCAATCTTACAAATGCTCCCTTCACATTTAAAAGTTTGAAGAATTCCATGTTCAATCCATTTGGATTAAATTTTTTATTAATTTTCTTTGATGCTATACATTTACAACAAGACTTGGGATGAACATCTTTGACATGTTGATCAAGTTGATCAAGTGTCATAGCTATTGAAACAAAATGAACTTTTTGGCAAACCTTTCAAATGCTCTTTTGGTGTACTAGAGATGGAATACCTAGGTCATATAGTTTCACATAAAGGTGCAAAATTAGATCTGAATAAGATCAAGGTAGTAATTGATTGATAGATCCCAAAGAACCTCAAGAACTTAGAGTTTTTTGAAGTTCTTAAAAAATACTACAGAAGATCTGTCCAAAACTATGGTTGAATAGATGCCCCTCTTAAAAACAACATTGAAGGATGGTTTTCGCTAGAATGATGAAGCCACAAGAACCTTTGAGCAAGTCAAACAAGCTATGTGCACCACTCCAATTTTTGCAGCCCTAAATTTTACTATGAAAGTAATTGACAAATCAATGCTTTAGGGAATGACATTGAGGAAGCTTTGATGCAATAAAAAAATATGCTTTCAAGTGCTGACATTTCAAGTGTAGGAAACTAGCTGAACCCATTTATGAGAAGGGAATGTTGGATATCTTACATGTAGTCAGGTGGCAGTGCCATTACTTAATGGTAAGACACTTTTAAGGTAAAAAAAATCATGATAGCCTCGGGAGCAAAGGCTATCCTTAGAGGAGCAACAAAAATGAGTTGCTAAGATGCTAGGATATGACTTTAATATCATATAAATGAAGGGGACATGGAATTTGGTACCTAATTTTCTTTCTAGACAATATGACAGCAAAGAAGCATTACTTTGTGCTGTTTCAATACTCCAAGAAGATAGGGTGGATGAGGCTAGGCAAGCATAGCCGTAGGATCCAAAGATTTCAAATTCATTCATTACTTGCAACACAATCTAAGTGTATATACAATTGTTTTTGGAGAGCAGCTTCCTTGTGGAATAGAGATTGATTATTTTTGGATAAAAAATTACTCCTCAAGAATAAGGTTTTTGGGGATCTTTGTGCATCTCCAATGCGTGGACACTCAAGTTTCTTGTATTTACATATTACCAAGTCAACCAAGATTTTTTTGGGAGGGTCTTAAAGACATTGCACAAAAACTTCTAGCTAAATGTTAAGTATACCAATAAAACAAAGGTGAGATGGTCAAAACTTTTGGTCTTCTACAACTGCTATCCATTCCTAATCAGCACTAGGAGGTCTCCGTGGACTTCATAAAAAAGTTACCCAAAATAGAAGGGAAGAATGTAATCATGGTAGTGGTGGGTAAACTTGTCAAGTTTGCTCATTTTTGTACCCTATCTCATCACTTCATGGATGCCACAATTATAGTGGCATTTAAGAGACAATTCAAAAGTAAATGTTACTCTAAGAATTTTAATAAGTGACTATGACCCTATATTTACTAGTCATTGTTGGATTGATTTTTTCTCTTGTTTAAGTACACAATGAGATCATAGCTCCTTTCACCACCCTTAATCAAAATGACAAAGGAGGTAGTCAATATATGTTTGGAGGGATATCTTCAATTTCATGCGTTAAATTAACAATCCCACAAGGCTCATTGCCTACCAATAACTAATGGGTGGTATGACGCTTCTTTTCATACTATTACCAAGATGCCACCATTCATGGTATTGTATGGGTACCCTCATCCATCTATCATGTCTTAAGGGAGAATACAACCTCATGTTCGTTTAATGGAGGAGCATATTCAACATCAATATGAAGCTATATCCACTATAAAAAAGAATATGAACATGGCACAAAATAGAATGTGTTGTGTCAAATCAATTTTTTTTTGCTTCATTAAGGCATTTTGTAAGAGTCTAGAAAATTTTGTCGTAAAAAAAGGCAAAAAGGCAAAATTTCTAAAAATAGAAGTTTCTATTTTTAGAAAGTTCTAAAAATAGATGTCAATTTAGGTTTTCTGGGTTTCTTGAGATACGGATGAAGGCAAAATTTTCTAAAAATAGAATTTCTGATTCAAGAGTCTTGCTTGATTCTGATTGGCTGATATTGCTTCACGATCAAGGTGGTCCAAACGGAATCTGCAAAAGGTCGAGTTTTCTCTACTGGGTCAATTTTGCTTTTTTAGAAGGCGAAGCACAAACTATGAGGCCATTAATGGAGGAAATTCATCTGCCAGGGGTCAGTTTCAAGTTTTCAGTGCTGTTTAGAAGGCAAAGAACTATTGAGCAATAGATAACTAACGAAGAACAGAGAAGGGAGCAGGATGAATTTGGAAAATGAGGAAAATATGGAAATCATCAAAAATTGACTAAGTCTGGGAAATCCAAGCACCCCTGGAGGCTGGGGGCACCCAAGCAACCTAGTGCTAGATTTTTTTTGCATTTTTTGAAAAACGTAAAAAATGCCTTGTCAGCCCACTTTCAGGTGGTCAAAATCAGTTGAACTCAGTCAAAAGACCCGTAAAAGCAGGGGATTCATCTCAGATATGCTTAGGCTATCCAGTCTACCCTCATCCTAATGCCTGTCCTTGAAATCCTAAAATTGACTAAGTCTGATGTCCTGAAGCCCTGAAAAACTAACTCTGAAATTTGGTGGATCCTCAAAAATCTAGAATCTGCATGACAAATCCCATGGATCCGAGACCTATCTCAAACATCCTGACAACATAATTCAAAATATTTAAAGTATAAGAAATTCAATATCTAAAAATATACTTAAATATATTTTGAAATATACGTCAGGCAGGGACCTTCAAAATCTGGCAGAATTCCACTTGCCATCAAGATTTGCGGAAGAAAATGAAAATCATCAAAAAATTTCTAAGGCATGGAATCTTAGGCACCTCAGGAGGCTAGAGGTGCCCATCCTCTCCAGACTTAGTTTATTTTTAATGTTTTTCTGGAAATGAAGAAAAGTTGAAAATATCAAAAATTTGACTAAGGCATGAGTCCAAAAGTGCCTCTGGAGGCTAGGGGCACCTAGGATCTACAGAGATAGTTTTTTCATGTTCTGCTGATGTCATCTATCAGCCACTTCCTGATCTTCATCTGACGACAGTTTCCAAAAGTCAAAATTGTAGTCAAACGTCGTCAGATCGTTAGTTCGAGGCTGGGGATGAAATCAGAATTGATGAAACTTCAAAATGCTATGATCAATTAGCTTTTTCAGTCAATGGTGACAGTTTGCCATCTTGTTGAAGTCAAAGGTGGGCCATGCTGGAGTCAGTACGAGTGCAAAAGTTTCAAAACAAAGGAAAAATTGGCTAACACTTTTGCAACTTCGCGTGTTTGATGACATCATTAAAGAAGCAATTTTTCATCATCCTCATACGTGGAGCCATAGGCAGCTATAAAATGGGGATTCATCCTATGCGAGCATATCAACTTGAATTTGTGTTTTAAAAGTTGCTTTCTTCATGGATAAAGATTCAAATTTTATGCTTTCACAAAGAAAGCTGCTTTTTCACCCTAAAGTTCTATAAAACAAGCTTTTGGCCTCCTTATTCATTATTTTTGCAGGTTGCATGCAGAGGAAGAAAATATCTTTTTCTTCTCATGAAGATTTGAGAACCCAAACATAGTGCTTTTTCAGTGTTCTTCATAGTTTCGGGATTGGGAAGCACAAAGGCATGCTTTTTCAAGGTCCATTTTTCTAGGGCATCATTTTTCAGAAACATGGCCGGAGCTTTTTCAATTTTCATTGAAATGAGTTCATCTAGAATTTCATCCTTTTGAAGATTGGAAAATTTTAGTTTTTTTGAAATCTACTTTTTTGCTGCTTTTTCAGGAAATCCTCTGTTTTTTCAAAATTCGACAATCTGGGTTGCTTCAAAATAGGATTATCTACAAAAGCCATGTGCCAACTTTTTCACTCAAAAGCTGCTTTTTAAATGAAATTAGCAAACAATTTTCAACCTTTTGTGCAAAATATTTCCAAATATAGGCGTGTTCACATGCATTCTTCAAGTTTTTTAGTATGCAGTACTCTGCAGCCTCAGGCTAAATGACATTGAGAAATGTTTTTCAATACCAATATAGAAGGAGAACTTAGTCATTTCTATTGAAGAATGCAAGAGGGTGTGGCACAATGACAAGGAAAAATATCAGAAAAAGATTTGCTCGAAAGTGGCTGAAAGAAAAGTAAAATGTTTTGCCAAAGAACATTGAACGTGGATGACTTCAAGGTGGTTAGATCCAATCTTGGTAGAAGTACCCGACACACGGATGTGAATCTTTTTTAAGGTTGCAGCAGATAATCTGAAGGAGAGAGTGTTGAAGGACGGAGAAGATAAAGTAACCCTCAAGGCTAAGAATAAATAGCTGGGGCAATATATTTATATCAGTGGATGATGTCACCAACGGGGCAATGATGTAGATAAGATGTGACTCAAAAGAAAGCAGCTTTAACTCAAATACTTTTTGTTTTAAAGCATTTGCTTTCATCCAAAGCTTATCCATCCTTAAAATAGTAAAAATCACTTTGTAATAGTTGGAGCTTTCTTTGCTTTAAAGAAAATTGTTTTAAAGCAGTTGTTAGTTGTAATCTTTGTCTTAGAATAGAAATAAAGCTTGCAAGTTGGCAAGTTAGTTAGGTTAAATCAAGGAGATTTTAGGGTTCCCTACTCTTTTGATTTAGTATAAATAAGGGCAACCTTGCCCATTGTAAGGAACTGTAATTGTGATAGTAAAATTTGATGTGCCTATTCTAGCCTGCAGAAATTGTTATTTCAAGTGCTTGTCACTTTGTGTTATTTGTTATCCAATGTTTGATCGCATATTGTATGCCTGCCTTTTGCTACAATATCGCTACCCTAGAGTTGTAATAACTTTATGATATTGAGAATAGAAATCTCATGCCTGCCATTTGCTTTGATTCTCTATCTCACGATCATCTAGTTTTGTCGTCAGATGTGTAGCTTGCGTAATCGTACTTTCAGTTTTCATCTTAAAGTACAATGAGTCTTCTGATGTGATATAGAAGAAGTTTATTTGAGTTTTTATGTTAAAACAAATCATTCTCTGTTAACTTTTGATCCCTATGCTCTGAATTTACTTAGGTGATCAAAAGCGTCATTTAGTTTAGGCCTAGCTGTAGTTAGAAGTTAAAAAAAAGAAAAACCTTTGCTGCAGCGATAGAGTTTTATAACCTTGTGCTTGTAGATGAGAAGCAAAAAGATAAGCAAAATTTTAATTTATTTATCTTTTAAGCAAACATCAGCAAAAAAGGAACTTCCCTTGATAATAGAAGAACAGTTTATCTGTGTATAGCTGTCCGTTTCCAACTCGCATTCCAGAGGCGCAAATTGAAATGCCAACTAAATGAAAGAGTAGTTAGACCAACATAAGTGTAAGGTATTTTGAGGTGGGGAATTCGGTATTTATGAGGTTATTGTAGTCAATGTATAATGTTGATTCTTATATTTGATAATATGGGTTATTCGACTATGTAACCTGACTATGTAATCCGATTATGTATTAATTATTTGTCGACTCTAAGGTAGTTGAGAGTTAGAGTTGGTTAGTTGATGGCTGTGTTCCTCTTGGCAAACGTTGGGTCTTTTAAATAGTTTTTGTATCATCAAGGAAAGTAGGATGATGTAGTTGGATCAACTCTGATCCTTGGCCGACCATCTTTAGTCTTCTTGTGTAATATTTTCATGAGCGAATAAAGATATAATTTTACTCCTCTATCTGGTATGCATTGTTAGTTCTGTTCATTATTGAAAGTATTTATTTATCAGATAGGTGAGTAAACATTGGCGTCATTACCTTAAAAGAAATCGGGTCCGATATAAGAGATTCATGCCCTTGGACCCCAACAAAGGTGGGAAGAGATCATGTGGTCAGGATCAAGAGATTAGATGATCTCTTAGGTTGGTAGAACAAAGAGAATGCAAAAGAAGACTAAGAGAGATCATCGAAGTCCCAAGCTGAAGTCCATCTCGAAGTACAAGTTGGAGTCGAAATGTGAGTTGGAGTCGTAGTCAAGAGAGGAACTCATATTTCCACTTTGAGTTGTAGTTGGGAGAGGGAACACATTTCTACTACAAATAATCACACGAGCGCAAAGTGGGAGGAAATTTCCAAGCACCTTCCACTGCCAGATGACGTGTGGATTGATATTTTCGATCAAGTTGAAAAGTCAAGACAACCTTCTCTGGACAAGGGAAGTTGGAAGTCAAAGTCAAATTCCTTCATAGAAGTGTATGAGAGGCATCGAAGGGTTGTCAATCGAAGGGGAAGAAGCCGAGACAAGGATGTATAAAAAGAAAATTTGAAGGTGAAACAAGTGCATGGGACGTTGATGTTGCGGGAAGAGTGGAGGATTCTCATGTGGCCGAGAGTGCGAGAGAAGCACCAGAACGTTCGAATTGAAACTCCCCAGCAAGTAGGTTCCAGGCGCGAGGTTTGCATCAGAACAAAACCATGGTAAGCCTTAGTGGAGAAAAATAGAAGTTGCCCAAGTTTACAGGCAATGGATCGGAGGATCCTGTCAGGCATTGTAAGACTTGTGAGATAATTTAGACAACAAATGGGCAAGATAATAAAGCAATTTGGCTATGGTATTTTCCAGCCACCTTGTGAGGTGTAGCAATTGACTGGTATATCAAACTTGACCAAGCTTCTCGAAACACATGGGAGAGTTTAAAGGTCTTTGAAAAAGAGTTTAAGTTGTTGTGAGATGATAATGAAATAGTAGCCGAAATTTACAATACCAGGCAAGGTAAGCATGAGAACATACAAGCTTATAACCGTAGACTTAAAGAACTACTTGTAAAATTAGAAAAAAAACCTACTGACAGTCTCAAGAAAAGGTGGTTCATCGAAGACCTAATTCCATGCTTAAGAAAAACGCTGAAGGTAGTACCACCATATTCTTACGTAGAAGCCGACAATTGGGTGATGGACATAGAAAGTGAAGACAAAATGTCCTCCCGTAGTAAAAGAAAAACAAAGGAAGATGTTAGTTCGGAAGATAACAACGATAGTGAGTCAAGAACGGTACAAAAACTTTGAAGGGACATGCTTCAGATTATGAAAGAATTGAAGATGAAGAAAGAAACCAACAAAGAATCCACTGAACTTTGGTGTAGTGAGTGCAAAAGTGAAGGTCACACCAAAGGTAATTGTCCTAGAAAATTATTTTGTGAGATTTGCTAGGTTATGGGCCATTTGATAATAAAGTGTCTGTATAACTTGAAGACCAGGAGTACACAAGTACTCTTCACATAGGGAGAGCAATCCACTCCATTAAATCCATAGAATGCATCTCCAGGCGGTTATCGAAATCAAAGAGGCGGAGGTTGAAGTCAAATATAGTACGACCCTAAAGGATGCCCGATCATACAGTGCCAACAATGTAATGAATGGGGACACCTTGTGAGAGATTGCTAGAACAAGCATGACAAAGTGCAATTATTGTGCAAATGGTGTGGACCTGGAGACCATGAAGACAGTGGATGTCCAAAACAAAAGGTTAGCATCAACCTGATTGATGTTGAAAGACAAAATGAAGTATTGGTTGTTACTCGAGCCCAAGCAAAGAAGGTTGTGTACCCAGACCCGCGTACATAACAAGCAAGATTTTGTGAAGCAAGAGCAGAAGTGGAGCAAACTATGGATAACAAATGACACCACTCACATGCAAATGCCAATACGGTAACAAATCAATTACACTCCAAGAAAAATATTGCACAAGTACTTCAAACTACCGTACCAATTAAACTAGTGGATTTATTACAATGCATTCCAAAACTCCAAAATGCTATTGTATCAAGGAAGAATGAGACGGTGCATGCTACGATCAACTTGGAGTCAGATGAGAATGAAGATCCAATTGAACCGAACCTCCGTTGTCGGGCGACCAAGTGATTGATCCCATGCTATTAATTGTTAGCACGAGAAAGAAACCGATGGTGGTAAATATGGAGATCCTTGTAAAAAATCTCATCGATACAATTATTGATGGCGAGTCTAGTGTAAACGTACTTTCAGAAGATACTTGGAGATGTCTAGGTAAGCTGACTCTCTAGCCTCTGATTTTTCAACTAGTGGGTGCATATCAACACGATATTAAGGTACTTGGTGTTTTAATGGGCCAAAAGGTAATTATAGGAACCCAAGTATTTCTGTTGAATTTTGTGGTCATTTCATTACAAAAGAAAGTGTACGATGCATTGTTGGGTCGGGGTTGGTTGGTAGCAACCAGAGCCAACCATAACTTGAAATGAAACACAATCTCCATTGAGAACAAGGGTTGGAAATAGGTAATTGATTTGAAAAACAAAGCAGTGAGTGAGGAAGCAACCTCCTTTGATTCATCAGATTTAGACTCGAAGAAGAATGGATGGAGAAGCATGATGAGGGTCTAATGGAGCTGAACGACGAAGGGATTATGAAATTACAGTCATGCTTGGAGGATGAAATAAATTCTCTCTGTCTTATTTCACTGTCAAATGGAGGATTATAAGGTATTTGAGTCAACTTGTAATTTTCTCGAAGCAATGGCAATTAATGAAGAACAATAGATGAAACACGAGTTCGAAAAGATGGACAATTTATGTGCATAGAATGCAGTACTCGGTTCACAAAAGAAAGTAGTTACGACTTCAGTAGAGGCACCCAACTTTATGGACGTTTGCAAAATTAATAATGGTAAGCCTTGGAGGAATAATATTAAAATATTGGATTTGAAGCATACGAATACTTATCAAGTAAAATCAATTTCATAGCAAAATTCTAGAGGGCAAAATATTGTACAAGAAAATTACAGAGAAGGGAAATTTATTGTGGGACAAATTTTTTGCAGTTGGAGCGGAAGAAAGCAGGTAGGCCCCACATGAAAAAAAGAAATTATTGGAAAAAGTGGAGGATGAGGAAAATAAATAAAGAAGACAAGGTTAATTATATTCCAAAATAGAGCCATATGACTCATTACTCACTCTACCATAAAAAATCCTCCCTGTTGTACAAACTCACCTGTACGACCTCTTGATGAGTTGCTTCCTTATGACGACTTGCTTGCTCCTGAAGACTCAGCCGTATGACCTCCTCCTGACAAGTTGATTCCTCTTGACAACTTTCTTCCTCCTGACGACTTAGCTGTATGGACTACAAGTTTTTTCCTCCTACAACTTTGTTGTACGACTTGTCATTGACATTGTACGAGGGTCCTCTACATCTGCTGTATGACTTGATGAACTAGCCTTAGCCACTATATGACTTGTCTCTGACGATGTATGAATTCTCACTTCATCAGCCATACGAGGGTAATCCACTTCATTTGCCATATAACTTCTGACTTCATCGATCATACAACTTCTCATTGTACCTATTGTACGATTAAAAATCCTTTTGATTGCACGATGTTCCTTTTTCATACGATCACTTCTAGCACCATAGTACAACGTGTTGCATTCCTTCACTTGGTCGTACAACTTTCTACACACCCTAACAACTTTAATTCTTGAGTGATAGAAAAGCCTCTACTGCCAGTTATACAAGTTTCAGGTATACTTTTTCTACAACTAGCATTGTGGTATTGGAGAGAAAAAATGGTGTGCGCCAAGAAGGTCTGTGAGGGGCACTGCGTCTCGACCCCACTGGGGGTACTACCCCCAGACCCCCACCAAATTCATTGTTGAGGTTTAGGATTCAAATGATTCAGCTCTTCTCGGCAAAAATAAAGAATCATTCTTGTTGGTTGGTGAATTAAATGAATGTACATTCATGGGAGATGGGGACACTAAACAATATTTTCATGATCAGAATGCTTCTAAGATGCTTGCAATACTATCTTGGTTCAGTGATCGATGGGGTACATCATTCTTCATGTTCAATGTGCAATCAGATTGGGTCCTTTGGTTCGTTGGTCTTCACCATTCTTCATCTACTAGCAGGAGTTCAAGATGTATTGGTTCTACTTTTACTTTGCTTGTGCTTCTAGGTTTTCCTCCATGTTCTTCAACGTTTTTGTCAATTTGGAAGAGATTACCTAATGTCACTTGATACTTTACAATTTTTTGTCATCTAGAAGACGACTTTTTCTTTTTTGGGGGGGAATGGTGTAGTTAGTGTATAATGCCAATTCTTATATTTGATAATATGGGTTACCCAACTATGTAATCTAACTATGTATTAATTGTTTGTCGGCTCTCAGGGAGTTGAGAGTTAGTTAGAGTTGGTTAGTTGGTGGTTGTGTTCCTCTTGGCAACCGTCGATTCTTTTAAATAGTCTTTGTATCATCAAGGAAAGTAAGATGATGTAGTCGGATCGACTCTGATCCTTGGCCGACCATCTCTAATATACTTCTTTAATATTTTCATGAGTAAATAAAGATATACTTTTACTCCTCTATCTGGTATGCATTGTTAGTTCTGTTCATTATTGCAAGTATTAATTGAACCTTCTCTCAGGCTTCCCCTCTCTTCTTCCTTCTATTATTTTCTTTTTAACTTTGTTTCTATTATTATGATTTTTCATTCTTTTTACTTTAAGAATAGATATGAACAAATAATGTTCTTCCACAAATATTCTTAAAGTTACTTTTATATGATTTTTTACTTTTTCGTTTTTCGTATTTTTGTTTTTACAGTTGGTTTTTTGTTTCATTCTTATTCTTTTATTTATTCTTTACATTTTTTGCTTTTTGTTTAATTTTTCTTGATCTTATATTTCTTTGGTTTATTCACTTCCTTATATTCAATTTTAATTTATTTGCTTTAAATCTTATCTATTTTTCCTCTCCCCTATAGGTCTTCTCTAGCTTATCTCGTCTTCCGTGACTACCTCTTTGCTCTCTTTTTAAGAAGCCTCTCTGCAAGTCAATCTCATGTGCATTCTCCTTATTTCCTCCTGATGATGGATCATGGAGTGTGATCCGAAACGTTGAGATAAAAAAGCATACACAGTTTTCCCAGAAACACAAGCACTACTATTATGGACTGTGGAAATATCATGTCTACAAGTATTAATTTATCAGATAGGCAAGTAAACAGTTATAACCATACAAGAAAATGTATCCCAAACAATAAAGAAAGTACAAGAAGTTAGCATGTACATATTATAGACCTTACAAGGTGTTGCATCGAATTGGGAGGGTAACATACAAATCGGATCTATTAGTCTTCCACATATCAAGTTTGTAGTCATTTCAAACAAAATTCTAGTTAAGACATTTTCCAATTTCTAGTATAATTGGGATAATAAGATCAACATAGCACAATTATACCATATATATGTGGTAGTGATTAGATGTTGGATATCATTTTGTGAATTTAGTTTTAAGTATAAGACTTTTGCAGGTTGCAACTTTGAAATGACTTAGTCTAATAATTAAGTGATGCTATTTTTTCGTTCATGTTATATGGATCTGTTGTATTCTTCTCTTCCTTTCACATTTATTATACTATTATGTTCTTATTGTTTTGTGAATCTATGATATATTGGTGCTATTGTGCCCTTGTGATAAACTCATTTCATTACAAATACTCTCTGTTGTTTAAGGTTTAAGAAATTAACTTCATTTGTAAAATATTTTCAATAGTTTGAATCCTTGTCCAAGATCCATCTTTAACGAATTTTAAAGATAAACCCAATGCTTGAGTTATGTGAAGTTCATTACGTTCCATAAATAGATAGTTTCATAATGCTATAATAAGAAAACAAGGATGAATGAAGTTGAGCTAACTAAAAGATTGTGTTTTGTTATGAACCTCATAAAATAATAGAAATAATCCAATAATAGAAAAGAGATCCCACAACTTAATAATGGAAATACTCAAAGTATTCAAAATAGATCAAACCCTTAAGGTAGGGCAAAACCATACAATGCTCTTTATTGGAAAGAACCCACTCCACACTATATCTTAATATAGATAAAAACACACAATATTCTTGACATATCACATATGAGTCTCTTGCCTTTATTATATACTACTTGATTACCTCTCACTACCACTTAGCCACACATGCGGGATAATTATTTTAATTCTAATTAACTAGTGGGATGACTTACAAAACATATGTACCCTACTACATTATTTATTACTACCTAATACACTACAATACTATAACCAAGGTACATTTTATATTTCCTTGAAGTTAAAATATTAAATTTATGTACTTTAATATACTTAATTACCAAAATAAAACATTAAAACCACTTTTCAACATACTATAAAATTGTGTAAATTACTTAATTTTCAGAAACATTAAAATTTATTCAAATTAAAATTTTAAATGCAATAACTCTTTAAAAACAAACTAAAACAATATTAGCCCATGAAAATGAGGAGACAATGATTCATTAAAGATATGATTATTTAACATACAACTAAAAAACTATAAGGTGTCTTTTGAATTTTTACATTTACATTGTTTTAAGAGGGAGGAAACTCACACTACTAAAGGGTTCAAGTCACCTATGCAACTTTCAAAATAGCAACAATTATAATGGGAAAATGTTCTCCATAATCTATGCAATTAAAAAATGATTGTTCTCCATAATCTATGGACTTAAAAAATGATTTTTTTATACTTGATTATTTAATCTCAAGACATTTCATATCTTTGTTGGCTCCTCAAAACTCTGACTTCCCTTCAATGAGTTTTTGTATAAAAGGTCTCGTGGTGAGAATCTACTAAAGTTTACCTAAGGTTCTACAATTATTGGAACATAACACAAAACAAATAGAAGGAGAAATTCATTCAAATAAAGTTTCCAACTTAAAAGATGTCTACATTGATTCTTTTCTTAGTTTAAGTGTAAAACAATTTATTTTCTAAGTTTACAACCACGTGTATCATATCCATCATTGAATTGTTCGGTCTCTTTTTTAATGAATCTCTAATCTAATTAAGCTCAATTATAGTATGTAGAAGGTCGTATCAATTTTTCTAGCAGCCACACAATTAAAATGCAAAGTAGAGTTACTATAGGAAATGAGGTATATTTAAAAGAAAAAACAAGTTTTTACATTTGCTAAAGAAAAACAATGAATAATTACAAGAATGAAGAATGATACTACCATTTTACATTTTTCAAATGCCAAGTATTGGTTGGTCCTTATTATAACTTTGATAAATTAATTGTATTGTAAAAGAAATATACTTTATAATAATGTCAAAATTAAAATATATTAAAAAATGGTCTAAGGGCTAAACATAAAGAATAAAATAATTTTATTGGTTGTCTAAATTTTTGTGAAAGAATGATGAAAGAATGGAGAAAGGTAGGAGATTGTAGGTGAATGGGAAAGGAAAACCAAAGGCCACATGAAAGAAAATTAGACAAGGAGGTAATGGTACTCAAATTATTCTTTTTTTGGAAGAAACTACAATTGTCCACTTTAAGGATGAATCAATCAATGCAAACATTCAAAAGCTTAAGGATAACATCCTAACTCATAAATTTACATAATTTAAGCCTATCAATTGATATCAATTGATATGTACACCAACAAACAATACATATTAAAAATATCAAAATTTAAATTTAGTTACTTCAAACTAAAGGATTCAATTTGCTTCAAAGGTGCACCTTTTGCTCCAAGGTTTTCCATGGTTATTTATAATTATGAAAATGAGGGGAGGCTCATGGTTTATGATAAGGGAAGATTTGTTCATGAAACCTTGGGAATGTTTGACCCAAAGGAGAACATCTCAAAAGTTCCCATTTGGTTAAGAATGCAGAGTCTCCTAACTAAAATTTTCAAGGATGAGATCCTCAAACAAATTGGTAATCAGTTGTGGGAGTCTTTGTATATGGAAGAGTCCATTGAATTGTGACTTTTGTTTTTATATGTAAGAACTTTAGTGTGGATATTTCAAAATCCATTAAAAAAGAGATCATTCTAAAATACATGTCAAGCTTGTGGGAATTTCATTTAGGATTGCACTAATTAAAAGATAATCTATCCCGAGGAAGCATAATTTAGGGTTCCAAGAAGCATAATTTAGGGTTCCAAGGTAGAAAGTGTGAAGAAAGAAGATATGGAAACCAAAGGTGAACACACAAAACAGATTTTAAATGTATAGGAAAAGAAGATTGGGAACTAGCTAAAGATCTTTTCCTAGGTGCCAAAAACATTTCTAAAAGAAGTTCTCCTTAAATTCAAGGCCACTTGAAGGAATTCCTATAAAATATGGAAGACAAGGGGGGGGGGGGAAGAATGGATGGAGGTCAAATTTGTAGAAGTAATGTAAGAAATAATTTCATTTAATTTTGTGTTCGATGACTTATCTTTATACCAAATTAAAAGAATGTTTGAGTGCGACTGATATTGAGAATGATGGGTTATCAAATTTGGTCATAAAATCTACACAACAATATAAAAAGAAACTTCATTTCCCTCCATGATCTAACTCTTGAAACACAAAATCTCAAATAAAAATTGTTAGGGCAAGTCAATTTTTTAAGAAAATGCTACAAATGAAAAGAAGATGTAGGGATAAGAAAGGGAATTAGCGATCAACTTAAGAGGAAGGAAATGGTGTAGAGGACACTAATGATGACAAAAAAGAGAAATAAGCAGCTACAAAAAGTTGGAAAGAAAGTAGTGCAACTAGTATTAGAGGATAACATAATACCTATTATAGTGGGCATGCATAAGTTTCATCTATGTTAATAATATCTTGAAACATAAGGGGTCTCATACACCCTTCTAAGCAAAGGTTGATAAATAAGCTAATTTAGGAAAGAAGTCAGAAAAGGAAATAATTTTTTTATAGATTGAAAAAGTTAAAAAAAATATATTTAATAGTAGTCAAGGTTGGTTTTTGGTAGCAAATGGGGCATCAATTGCTCTATCGATGCTTTGGAATCTAAGATGAGTGGCTTGTTTTTGGAAGATTGCCATTGTTGGCAATTAGGAGACATAAAAATTTACAAGATGAACAATCATTTGTAATAACTAATGTCTACTATCCTACGTCAAAACTATGAAAGTAGCTCTATTGGAAATCTTTAAAGTTATTAATGGAGGATCACCCTCAAGAGATACAGAATGTGGTTGGGGATTTTAATGCAACGTTATTAATGGGTGAGAGATCATGGACTCATGTGGTATTATCCTACTTATTGATTATATTTAATACTATGGTAAGAAAAATTGTGTTCGTATGCCTTAGGACAATGGATCAATCCTTCAGTTGGACCAATAGGTGTACATGTGAATTAAATCAATAAAGTTGGAAAGATTTCTAGGTTGTGCAAATTGTTTGATTTAGGCAAAGTTTGGGAGTCTGAGATCCTCAAATGGGTAGGATAAGAGCATAGTCCAATAAGCTTAGTTATCAATTAATAGGAAAGACCTAAAAATTACCCTATCAAATGTTAAATGATGTAGCAAAATGACGAGGCTCCAAGTGGAAAGATAAAAACTTGGCAGAGTATCCCAATGGTTGGTTCAAGAATGTTTATTGTGGCTTAAAAGTTGATAATGGTCAAAGAGAACCTAAAATATTGGAATAAAGATTGTTTTCGGATACTTATATGCAATAAAGAAGGATTTGCTATGATCCAAAAATTAGGTCAAACAAGTTGGACCAGTGGGGTTAAACGAAGAACACATCTTAGGGCTTGTGACTAGGAGACCTTTTCCTTCACATAATCAAGGTTTCACGATGCATGGTAGTGTGTAAAGTGGATTGGAAGGTAGCATGGATGGTCTAGAACACCTTTTTGTCTTCCTTCAAGTTGTAGATGCCAACATGACTGAAAAATAAGGTTTGGCAAATTCACTACTTTCCACATGCAACAAACTTGCTAAACACCACGGTGAATAGTCAAACCCTAGTGGCAAATGCTCATTTACCTTAGCAAACTCATACTGTCATAAGCAATAAACTTGTTTTGATATGGCGAGTGGAATTCAAAGATTTTTTATATTTGAATTGATCCATTTCACATTATTTGCAACATGGAAGGATTGAGGAACACTATACATGTTCTAAATTTGTATTCCTAAGGGTTGGCTTAGTTAGGTAACCTTCTTTTGATATTTAATTCATGTTTGCAAGTGAAAGAGTAGGGTTTTAGAGTCACAAAGTAGGAGAATATGTGTGAAGAAGATTCAATTTGTTGTGAAAGTTTCAATGAGCCATAATGACTATGTAACATGAGTTTGATACATGAGATAGTTATGGAGATGCCTTTGGCATATTCTTCCTAGAGTTTTTCACTTGAATTTGGTTTCCTCAAGAGGAAAACTTGGTGTTATGTGTCTTATATTGCATGTTTGATCTCTATTTTTGCTATTTTCATGTTGTTATGACTTGCTATACATATTACATTTTTTTACAACCCTTTTGAAGTGGATAATAATAGTGTTTGAGGTCTAGATTGTTGAGTTAGCATAAAAATCCATTGTTGGTAAGCACTTGAGGCATAACCCCAGTGTTTTATGGATCAAGTGGTATCAAAGATACATTACATCTTAAAATTGGAGTTGTGAACATGGTATGCCATACATTAAGTCTAGTGGAAGTTGAAATATTACTCCATATGAAATTGAGATTGGCATGAAAGAGTGGACAAGATCTAGGAGAGAAATGGCAAGATATGAGGATGATGATGAGGCTTGTTTCAAGTGGTTGGAAGATGATGTTTCTAGAATTACTAGCTCAGTTTGGAAAGATAGATAGGTTGGAGAGCATCTTTCTTTCTCTAACTAAAAAAATTGGTATGACAAGGTTCCATGAGGAAGAAGGAGAACCAAAAATCCCAAAACCAAACAAGGAGAGTCATCCAAAGGGAGTTTCTTCCAGGTTGAAGTGAAGATAGACATATAACCCTATAATGGAGAGATAAATAATGGGAATGTTGATTAATGAATCTCCCAAATGGAGGTTTATTTTAGTCTTTTTAAATTCACACCCCATGAATAAATCTTGTTTGATAGGCATAAACTAGTTGGGCATGCATTGACATGGTATGAAAGCTATGTATTTTCCTTGGAATGTAGGAAATACCTCAAATATATTATTGAGAAGACTTAAAAGGGATGAAGAAGAAGTAATTTTATCCTATTTTCTATGAGGAGAGTGTGATGCAATGACACTATTTTTGGCAAAGATAAGGCCAAAGTGTACAAGAATACATGAGCAAGTTCTGGAAAAGAGTGGTTCAATTAGGAAAGGACATCATGGACAAAGAGGTGCTAATGAAATACATAGGAGGTCTATTTGGGAACCTCAAGAGACATGTTCTAGTGGAAAACCCCCAATATATTGATGAAGTGTGTGTGCAAGCACACTTTCTAGAACTTGACAAGAAAAAGTCCTCTTCATTCAAGCAAAAGAACAAGGAAAAGGAACAATAAGGAGTGAAAAATAGGGACAAAGACAAGGGAAAGTACAATAAAAAGGCCAATACTATGATCCAAAAGGACATAGTGAAGGAGAAGTACAAATTCCATTGTTCACATTGTGATAAGGATTATCATTCAGATGAGAGGTTTTTGAAATTACAACCAGAGTTAGCACCTTCATGGAGGAAGAAGGATACAAGCACTATGCTCATGAACAAAGGCAAATAAATTAGTGGGGGTTTTGATTTAGATGATAAAATTTCTTGCATGGTGCGGAAAGAGACTTGTGTAATGGGTAATAGATCCAAATAAAAAGAAGAGGAGATTACAAAGTTGTTTCATATCAAAATTTAGATAAATGACAAGAAGGTGGATTTACCATTTGACACTTACTCCCAAGCGAATCTTATTTCTCAAAAACTAGTAGGCGAGTTGGGGTTGCAAACCATAGATCATCCTTAGCCCTATGCACTTGGATGGCTTAAGAAAGGAGTGAATATCTCAATCAAAAAGTAATGCAAGTTATCATTTAGCATAGGGGTTGATTATAGGGATGAAGTTTTCTTTGATTTCATTCCTCTAGATGTGTGTGGGGTTATCATTAAAAGATTGTGTTTGTCTATGAGGGATGCAATCTATTTTTAGAGGCCTAATTAATATAGGTTTTTGTTGAATGGAGTACCATAGACTTGAGTGATTTCAAAAGAAAGGCCAAAATTACCATGGTAAGTGCACCTCAAGTTGCATGGTTGATTAACACTAGTAGGAAATTCACATTCTTGTTGATAAGATGAAAATGGGAGCATAAAGGGGATGATGTACATAAGTTACATGGGTTGCACACTCACCAAGAGTGAACTAGGTGAGTTAGTGAATAATTTTTTAGATATGTTCTTGGAGCCTAAAGGGTTGCCCCCAAAGCATGCCATTGAACATGAAACCAACTTTTACTTGATTTCCCTTTTCCAAATATTGGGTTGTATCATCAAGGATTAGCTGAAGAAACTTTTGGAACAAGGGTTGATAAGGCCAAGCACATCCCCTTGCATTTCTCCAATTGTGATTGTTCCTTAAAAGGATGGGACATAGTGCATATGTGTAGATTATTGGGGTTTTAAAAAATAACAATAAAATATAGTACCCATTGCTTTGTACAGATGATTTACTAGATTGACTCCAAAATGCTAATTTTTTCAACAAATTAGACATCAAATCAAGGTATCATCAAGTTAAGATCAAATAAGAGGACATATGGAAGGCAAATGTCAAGACAAAATAAGGTCTCTTTGAGTGGTTTGTGTTACAATTTGGTTTGTATAGTGCTCCAACCACCTTCATGCGCTTGATGAATGAGATATTGAGGCCTTTAATGGATTTATGTGTCATTGTATGACTTGTGAAGAACACGTCTCTCATCTTGAAAAAGTGTTTACAATCCTTGTGGAGAACAAGCTTTTGTTGAATGCTAAAATGTTCGAATTTGCAAAGACATCATTGGTGTATCTTAGCCATGCTATTAGCAATGGAGAGGTGTAGATTAACCCCTCCAAAGTTGAGGTAGTTATAAATTGGCCAAAGAATAACACTATTTCTAAAACAAGGAGTTTTGTAGGAGCAATTCAATACCTCTAGAAATTTGTAAAAGTTATTTCTTATGTGGTTGCCCCATTGCATGTAGTAATAGATTTAATTGGGTTAAGTAAACAACTATGATATTTTGATGATATAAAGTATAAGATAAGCACTATTCCAATTCTAGAACTCTGAAATCTTCAACAACCGTTTGAGGTGGAAATTGATTCAAGTGACTATGCCATGGGCACAATGTAGTTACACAAAGGTAGATCCATATTTTACCATTTTGAAATGTTCAAAGAGGATGTTGTGAATTACATAGCCTATGACAAAGATCTCTACACCTTAGTTTCAATGGTGAAGAAATTGAAGCACTTTTCTCATGGGCAAAGAGATGGTTATGCATACTGACCATCATCCTTTGCAATACCTACAAGAACAAATGAAGTTACAATAGTCACTCCATTACAAGTGGATGGTATTTTTGCAACAATTCCAGCTTGTCATAAAGTACAAGTGTGGTGTAACTAACAAAGTGGTATCTATATGTTTTCTAGATTGCATCTTCTCTCTACAATGAGTGGTCTTGCTATGTTGGAGTTGTATATGATGAAATATAAATCTAAAACAAATAGAAAAACATGCAAATGTAACCTATTTAATCTTCATTAAATCATGACCTATAGATTAAGCTAAGAATTTGCAAACATTGATAAGAAAACTAGAAATCTCACCAACAAAAAATCTTGTTGCACCAAAGTGGATGAGCTCAAAGGATTTGGTGTTGATGAGAGAGAATGTAGTTTCTCATTTGGACAACATGACCATATATTCCAAGAAGACCTCTTATAAATGGGCTATGGAAGGGTCCATTTATAGATTTTAGATGAGGAGGATCAAGGGATGGCATTGATTTGGAAGATCAATGGCTAGGGATAAATGAGAGGCAATCATGCATGAGAAGCCTCCAAGTGTCACCTTGTGATTGGTGTAGGACAAGATTTTATGAGAGGATTGTATGGAGCCTTGTGCATACATGGAGCCATGTGCAACCTTGATCCATGTGCAAGGTCGAATTGGATAATGATGCTTAGGAATGTGCAAGTGGTTAATTAGCTAATTAAGTAATTTTTTAGTCAACTAATGAGTTGAGGTGGAAAATAGGATAGATTAAATAAATAGCTTGTATTTATTTAATTTTTGGGAATGGAAGAATGGGAATGATGAACTTAATTAAATAAATTCATAAACATTAGAGAAGGATGTTGAAATGATTTAAATAAATAAATAATTTATTTAATTAATTATAGGATGATGATCTGATTAGTTAATTAAATATGTAATTTATTTAATTAATGATGGAAGGGGAGATATGTAGGATGAATCTGGTGATGGTGAAACATTGTCAAATTTAGGTGTGTACATTTTTCCCATCTTTGAGATTGTGTTGCAACTAAGAGAAGTAACAACATTTCAAATAAAGATAAAGTATAGAGGTTTTTAGAGAGATGGGACTAGTGGCAAAATGCCTTAGTCATTAGAAGGAAGGGAGTGATCGAGAGGAATGAGGTAGGATGCCCCCTCAAGAGGATAGGTGGGTTTGAAGAACATGGGTGTGCTTTTGAAATAGATGAAAAATATGTTGGGAAAGAAAGATGATTATATATGATTGGATGTTAATGATGGAAGAAGGGATATGAGGATAACATATAGAAGTAGGTATAAGATGAATGTTGAGGATGAGAAATTTGATTGAGAAATGGAGGGGAGGGAGATGCAAATGGATGGGGTGGATGATAGACATGCTAGTCAGTTGAGCAACTTGGTGTTTGATGTAGCACTTTGACATTATGCACCAAGGTATAAAGACCACAATGATGATGTGTCTCATGCATAAAGGACTGACTCAAAAGAAAAGGTTGCAAGTGAGCATATGCCATATGGCACCATGATATGGAAAGCTATGATGTTGTGGTGATATATTGCAAGGACAGTTACAAATCCAAACAAAATGATAACACACACAAACAATACAAAGACAAACAAGATTTTGCCCCGGTCAAGGTAAAATCCAAAGATTGATTGATGATGATGATAGTGTTTTTGATGTGGGAACAATATAGCCCAAAAACAAAATGATGATTGGGATTGATATATCTTGATGACAATGGTTTGGTTTGAGTTGATCAAGGTTTGTAACTAGGATAGGATCAAAATTGATGGACGTTTTTGGATAATTTGTGGGATTGCTTGGCAAGATTTGTGTGGATTAGGAGTTGCTTGCAATGCTTGGATGGACTGCTTTGGGATTGGGAGTTTTGCATTGGATTGTGTTGGAATAGCCTTTTGCTTGGAACCAATGACAAGCGAAAACCAAGTCTAGGGACAAGGACGGAAGGAGAATTAGATGAAAGGATTAATGAATTGTTAATAATTGATGGGATGGATGGGGGATTCATGACAGATGGATGGAGGGGTGCAAGATGTGATCTCAAAGGAACACGTTGCATAAGAATAATATATCCCTTTTTAGATATGTCATTGATGATGCTACACCGAAATGCTTATGATGATATATTGTAGGATGTGTTGCGAAAGATTGGGCATACCAAGAGGTGTCCAAAGCATGTTTCAACATTGTGCCCCTGCCCTTATCAAGGTGAAAAGTGGGAAGGGAGGATGGGTTGGGTATGATGGGATGAATACGTGGATACAATGAATGGGTATGATAGGATATATATGTGGTTACAATGGATGGGTATTCTAAGATGGATATGATAGGATGAAGAGATAGAAGGGGAGAAACTTGCCCTAAGTATAGGATGCTCATAGATAGCTAATTTATGCATGACACTTGAGAATGGGTTTTCATCATGGTACTTGTCCAAGGCATCATAAGAATGGTTTTCACCACTAGAAGAATTTTCTCTTGTTTTTTCTATTTTTTTGATTTTTTTTGCTTTCTGATTTTTTTTTGGATTTTATGCTTGTTGGATGTTGGGATGGGATTTTAGGACTTAAGCATTTATTTCCATGGTGAGTTGATAGTATCGCATTTTGAATAACTACTACATACAAACCATGTTATTGGCGTTGTGGTCAGAGATGTTAGTAGAAACCTTGTTGATCGCTAAATGGGCTTCTCCAAAGTATAAATATGGTACCATCATAGCTCCAATGTGTAGAGGATGTTGCCAAGCAAAATGGAAGGGAAGGTAGGTTGGATGATGGAGGGATGGATTATGTGAAAGATTGGATTAAAGGGGTACGAGTATGGATATACATTGGATAATGGATTTAATTATGAAAGGGGGTGGATGGATGTCATGTTCCGATATTAAGGCATTGTTTAAATTAAAGATTTAAACATGAAGATAAGATAGAGAAGTCATTTTGATGATGATCGTGTTTCATAAACATATATAATATTATTATTACGTAATAATATTAATTAATATTATTTTATAATTAAAATACAATATAATTATTGAATTATCAATCTAAGTATTATTATAATAGTTATAATATAATAATACTATTAAATATAATATTATATAATTTATAATATATAAATATAAATATATATTAATATAAATATTAATAAAATATAGATATTAATTAATGAATATATGAAACAAGTCTAAAAAAGTGCGATTATCTCATACAATGATTAAACAATAGACAAAACTTGAATTAGTGCATGAAACAAAATTCAGTTGATCATTCTCTGATATTCCTTATTCATTATCGCCTGTATAACAAAGTCATCCCATTAATGATGAACCCCAAAAGAGCCCAAGGAATAGAAGGCCTGTCCACCATCTGGAAGTCCACCTCAGAAAATACACAGCTGATTGCCCCAAAAATAGTAGCATAAAGATATTAAATTACCAAATGAATGGGCAATAGATTTATGGGCTAAAGACTGTCAAATTCCAGAACAAAAGCCTCCTCAGTTACGTGGTGTAACTCTTGAGGAAATAGATGACCAAGCAGTTATTCGCTTCTCCTCTGGGCGTACTCTGTCTACGAGAAAGGAACAAACATTTAACTATAATAACCCTTCTTCATCTGTGTTACCTAGATCACAGAGTGTGCGTCTTCAACCCACTCAGGATTTTGAAGATTTGTTTAAAATTCTTGTTGTTAAAAAACCTATACAACAAACTCCTGGTGCTAGTTCTTCTTCAAAGGCACCTATGTCACAACCATGTTCGCATAACCAATATTCTGCTCTGGACAATGGTTTGTTGAAATGTGAACTTTGTTCATTTGTTTTTCATCCACCATCTGGTCCTACGTCTGGAAATTTGCCATCATTTCCAGATTCTCGTCCCTCTTCTGGTCATGTTAATATGTTATCCGGCAAATTTGCCTCCATCCCAGAACAGGACATCAAGGAGACCAATGAAAAGGCTATTGCTATGCCTTCTGGACCTTGTGTTGTACCCGGAACTATTCCTCCCTTTCAGGATTTCATGCTTAAAGACCTTTCTGGTCACTTTCAAGCCGACTTTTGGCCACTGCATGTCACCCCTGTAGGAGAAATCCAAGGATCTAGCCAAAGTAAGCTATTAAACTGGACAAACTTGTGCATCCGTAAACAGTTATTGTTGCTTCATGACAAGAAGACACAGGATGAAATCCGTGATCTTCACCTGGAAAAATAGATGCTTTCTCTTCAGGAAAATATGCACACTGTAGTTGCTTCCCTTGAACGCCTGGAAAAGGAACTTTGTCAGCAACTCAAGGATGAGGTTCATGAACTTCACACCTCTTACACCCAGTTTAAAACACATGCTAAAGCGTGGTGGGTCGCTCTTCATAAGTCTGTAGAAGTACACAGAGAAAAATTGCAGCAGGTTAGAGCAGAAAATAAACTTGACACTGATATGTTAAGTTCACAATTGGTCAATTGTAAAATTCAGATAAGGCACACTGAAGATAAGCTGGATCTTGTTCAACAATATTTACATCAAGAAATTCAACATGTAAATAGTAATTGTCTCTTGTTAAAGAATTCTGTTGTTCAAGAATCATCTAAGATTAAGTCTTTAGTTTCTGTCCAAATACAATCACAAGTACAGAAAACTAAAGTGTTGAATTTCCCATCCAGTGCCAAAGGATATTTGCAGGCTCAGTATGAAGGTCCTAAGTTGTTAGTTCATCCTAAGTAGCCTGTAATTGAAAAAGTGTATGATCCTACAACTGGTAATTTAAGAGAAACCACTAAACAGAAAAAGCATCTGGTAGTTTACAGATGGCTCGTGGTAATGGAATTGATCCCCAAGGATCTAAACCAGTTGATCCCTTTAAGAATATCTAGTCTTTTAAAGCTGATACACCTCCTCTAGTTAATTTTGATCATTTTGAGAATGTAGAGAATATGAGGGGTATTGAAGCCATGCATGCATGGATCACTAATTACATGTCTACTAATGCAGGAGCTGATGAAGCTCAAGTAATTAAACAAGCCCTCAATTCCATGACTGGAGTTGCAAGAAATGTATGGGATAGGTTAGAAGATCAATATAGAGAAAACCTGATTAACAAAGGCACTGATCAGGTGTGTGCTCAGTTAACCCGTCTATTTGTTGGAAAAACAGACACAAGAGAAACACTTGCCTACAATAAGTATCTCAGAGGTAAGTGTGGTAATTTAAAATATTTTAAGGAATACTGTGATGAGCAGTATAAGAACTTTTATCAGTCATGCCATGAGTAGAATCAGGAATTCATGTTCACTACATTCCTGAAAAGCTTTGACATAAGGTGGGAGAATTTTATCATAAAAGAGTTCTAGAAAATCTTATAGCAGAAGGAACAGAAATGAAGGAACTCACTTATCCACAACTAGTCCAATATCTGACTGAAATTAATGAAACTGTTTGTCAAGAGTCACAGAAGAAGAAAGAAATTAAAGAGGTAAAGCCTTTAATCTCTTCTACTGTATGTCATCAGCTTATGCCTTCTTTTTACAAAGATGAATGTAAAAATTGTAAAACTTCTTCTAAGGAAAAGTACTTTGACAAGGATAAGTATTTCAAAAAGAAGAAGAAAAAATAATACAGTAAATATCCCAAGAGAAGGGATATTTTAGAAAGAAGGATAATAGAAAAGGCTCTGGTAAGAAATGGGAACCAACCTGTTATATCTGTAAGGGAAAACATTATGCCAATAAATGCCCTGACAGAAATAAACAGAAAAATAAAGGTAAAGTCAGGATAGCTAGAGATACTGGTCTTGACAATGAAGAATATGAATTCTTCAATGAATATCCCTCATATTCTGAAGACATCATTCTTTCTGATTTATCAGAAGTTGAATCTGAAGAGGCTAAGTTTGTGTCTACTCTAGAGCAGGCAAATGTTAATCTGTTGATTGGTCAACCAGAAGAATCAAATTCCACTGATTCTGAAAATTCATTCTTTTGTATGATGCTTAGAAGAAACACTAGAGCTGAATTGGACAAGATAGTTGATGAAATTGTCCAAATTGAACAAAAGCTCAGTGAGATGAATATGGGACCTGAAACTTGGAAAAAATTAACAGGAAAGCTTGACCAGCTGAAATCTAAGAAATATTTTCTGTTAAAAGATAATGAGCCTAGACAGCCTGTTAGGAGAACTGCAGTCTTTGACTATTCTCCTCAAAACAGACACTAAAGTCTAAGGCAAGCTTTAAACAAAGCAATGATCGACAATTTCCTAAGACAAAAACAACAGACACACAAACGATGATTACAAAGGCCGACCACTATATATGAAGGATGATTTGCTGTCAGAGATATAATATCACCTCCCTATGAATTCACTGCTCTTGAGATAAATTTGCTGATGTGAGAATTGGTCTTGAACCCCAATCGATGGATATGCAATGATCCTCACAATGACTTCGATGAATTCTTTAAACACAATTCCCTCAACGATAATCGGTGATAGAGATCCACGGCTATAGTGATAAGGCTGTATGAATATGATAACAATGAGAAGATTTGAGCAACCTCTGGAATTGACGCCCACACATATACCTTTATTTGAATTCGGCGCTCAAGGTTGTGGTCGTTCAACTATCCCAAGCCTTAAGCAAATTCTTCAATAATACATGCAATAGATAAAGCGATTACAAATAAAACTAAAGTAATTAATATTAAGGTAGTGATGAAAGGCCAGCGACCAAGTATTGACAACGATTAATCATAAAAGATTTTCTTAACAAAAGGTCATGTCCAATTAGGATGGTCATCTCTTTTCTAAAGGATGCCTCCCTTCAAAATCAAGTCAACGATATAAATTAAGATTCCATCAATCAATCAAAGCATATCATCTAGGAAGAAAAAAACTTATATCCAACAATCATAACAACAGATTGGAGAAGAAGTTAGTAGATACAAATACAATAAGAATAGAATAAATAATATTAAAGAGAATTTTATATATATATATAGTTGAAAGAAGGAAGATACGACCTCTTCACTATATAGACATATTGGAGCATAGCAAGAGGAAAGTGGAACTACACACACATATAGAGGAATTAAATTAAGTCAAGGTACTCTTTAAGCCTTTGTTTGCTTGGAAATTGATAATTGAGAAAAAATTAGTGTTGTCCCAAAAGGGGACATTACAATGGAAGGATGGGATTGTGGAGGTATGAAGAAATGTCATGGGACCAAGGGAAGCCATTACTAACAATTGCACACACCATGATGGATTTGGAAGCTAAGGATTTGGAGTTGGAATTTTGGGTATATGGGATCCAAGATTGGGGAGATGCTTGATTTCAAAATTTGAGGTCAAGATGGGAGATTGTTGGATTGTGAATTTTAAGATTTAGGGATCCAAATGGACTTTAGGATTTTTAGACTTAGGATGGGAATGTTTGGATTGAGATTTAGGGTTTTAGAACTGGGATGGGGGATTTGGGGATGGGATTAATGTTTGGAGATGTAGATTTGGATGCTCCATTTGAATTCATTGATTTTCTTTGCTTTGGGACCCATACTGCTCATGTGTTTCCGTTTTGATTTGTGGGCCCATGTTGTCCTTTTGATTTATTATGATTTTTGACCTAAGTTTGATTTGATGTTGCATTTCAATGCTTTGTGACATGGTGATATTTGGATTCTTGTGAGTTATTTGCTTCATATGCCAATGCATCCAAATTGTTTCCAAATTTTATGGTGTTGTCCCATGGGGAAATATCATCTTAAAATCCCATGGCTTGCATCATAGCTTCATCATTTTGGAATAAGTCCAATGATGTGTACATTAATTAATCTTGATTAGTGATTTTAGGTGATGGATGGTTAGGGTTATCAATGAAAGGATTGGTTGTAGTGAAGTCTTTGTAGGAGTGACATGAGGTAGTTGTTTTGATGTTGGAAAAAGCTTCCTTAGGATTTGTAGAGGTGTCACCAATGTCTTTAGATTGTTCATTTTGAGATTTGTAGTCGATGCCCAAATATCCTTGATTTGATTTGACATGTATGGGATCCAAGATTCCTTGCTCAAGAAGGCCTAATCATTTACCTTGATAAATCATGCGTTGACATATTTGATTGGTAATGGGATACTTGTTTTATTGGAAACAAGGCACAAATCCATTTTTAGATAGGAAGGAAGTGGTGGTAGTTGTAATTTTCTCTTTAGTGAGAAGGATAAATTAGACAAAGGTGGTTGAACCAAGGTGACAGGATTGTGGTTTGAGGATGGCATCGATATGGGTGATTTGATCTTGAGAGTGGATGGGAGCATGAAAGGATTATCTTGGATGCTTGGATCTTGATTTAGGTGGGGACAAATTTGGGCATGCTTTGGAACAAGCTCTTGACATATCTTGATTTGCTTGGATGACATGATGGAGGAGTGCCATTTTGTTTCAACATCATTGATAGTGATTAATGTGTGGTTAGACTCCTCTAGTTGTGCACATGGATGGGTGAGGGATTTTCTACACTTATGGATTTTGGATTTGATGGACTTGATGGACCTTTGGAAAGGTTAGTATTTATTTTACCACATAGGTAGACTTGTAGGAATGATGAAATTAGGAGGATCTTGGGTGCTCTTGATAGAATTGGGGTTGATGACCACATTATTGACAACACACTTGTATATGCTAAAGGGGGAGGGTATTGAATTAGTTGGGTTGCATGACTCCATAACTTCTCTTGTGCATTTTTTATTAGGATTTTTTCTAGTAGTCCTCAAAGGAAATACATGAGAGTAATGTTGTATGAGGGAGGATTTGATTGGGGATGGTAGGTGTGACATGATGGGTGGTTAGATTGATGGGATGGGTTAGATTGCAAAGGTTTTGCGAATGAAGGATTTGCATAGGATGTGGAGGCAACAAGGTGCTCCTGTGAGGTGGGGATTTGAGATATGGATTGACGATGAGGACCTTGGGATAGAATGGTGTTTCCTTTGTCAAAGGTACCATAGTGATAACCAATATGTATGCAATTAGGATAGGAGGAATAGCTAGTGCTAGTCGGTAATTAGTCTAGAGGCTTTTGATTGCTCATGGTTGGTTGATTGAAGCTTACAGAAATCTTTCTTGTGATGATTTCATCAAAGGGATCATGGGGATATTCGTTTGGATCTACAAGACTATTATCATCATATTCAAATGGATTTTTAGCATGGTTATGTTGAGGGGACTCATCAAAATGAAACAGAGTCATGATTTTTGTTTGAATTTTTGGAAGATTTGATATGTCGGAGGATGGATTGGATTGTGATTTGATTACTTTTTGGATGATTTGAGTTTGAGATGATTTGATTTGGGATTTTGGATGATTTTTTTGATGGAGATCATCCACAAGATCATATTTGCTACTTGATTCAGAAGCACGAGCCTTGAGTTGAACCTCTTCAGCTGAGAGCCAAGGACTAAAGGGTATCCATTCTGCCAAATTCACCCAGGGCATGATCCTAACCTCATCCCTTATGGTGTAGGGGCCTTGAAATCAACAATACTTGATCTATGGTAGGCTCATTTAGAACCTTTCAACTTCACCAGCAGACCAAGGGCCCTTTGATGATTTTGGATGATTTGATAGTTTTGGGTTTTGAAGCTTGGACCTTAAGATTTACTTTGATATCAAAAGATTGTGGATTTTGGATTTGATTTGACTTTGATAGAAGGCTTAGGACCTTAGGATTTGATTTGATTTGATTTGGTAATGAATTTGATCAAGGCCAATGATTTATGACACTTGATGTTGGGTTGGATGGGTTTAATCAAGGTCAATGATGTACGACGCTTGATGATTGGTTGGATTTTTATTGGTTTTGGTTGATCGATTGGATTTTGTTTAAGGATTGATTGGTTTTGATTTAAGGATTGATCGATTTGATTTGGATGAGGGATTTAATCAAGGTCAATGATTCATAACAATTGATGATTGATTAGATTTTGATCGATGGGGATTGAAATTTTGATTAAGATTTGGATTTGATTGAACTTGATTTTGGTGAGATTGATTTACCTTGACGGGGTTTTGATTTTGATTGATTGGGTTTAATTCAGATTAAGGATTTGATTGGATGGATTTGGTTAGGAGGATGATTGGTTGGATTTAGATTAAGGGGTGGTGTTGGGTCCCAAAATAACTGCAACACAAAACTCTAAAACATTTCTAAATCACCTAGGCTAGGGATTGTCATCAGGGTGATAGAAAGAGGTTTATCAACAAGTTAGGGGCAATTTTGGCCAACTAATAGGAATGGGTAGACTCCTCTACACTTTGAGCTCAACTTAGACTCTGGAGGGATATTCCGAGGGGTATACCTTAATAGGTATTGGTTTAAAAACCATATGAACAACTAAAAATAATTAAACAACCAAACCCAAATCACCTTCTCAGCCCAAAATTTGTCACTAAACTAAGAACAACTGGCTGTTATAAGACCCCTATATAGCTGATAAAGGCGATCCTACAAAATGAGGATGCATAAAAACTACTATTGTGCCTAAAGATAGATCTATGAAGTTTTGTTTCAAAAACTCAGGTGATCACAGGTTGCTCAGACTAGTGCCTATCCATCGGGCTGCAGAGTCTTACATTCAATAGAGGAACACAACTACAAATAAATGTATAGTTGCCTATTTGAGAAATCAATACCAAATCAATGGGAATACTTATTAATCCAACACCATACCATGTTCTTCCTTATGTAATATTGAAAAGATCATTTACAAAGTCTTGGAAATGATTTAGGAACTGTTACATTCATTCAAATCAATTCTTACATTCATACCACAAAATGTGGCAAGAGAAAACCCTGATTGTGATCAAAGTTTGCTAGAAAGAACACCTACAATAGTGGAAAAAACAATGATTTGATACTAAGATTGGCAAATATATTATATATATTTCATAATTGTTTCATGTTGAACAAAGACTACAAAATAACCTTTTCTTTTCTACCTCCTGGAGCTTAGAACCTATTGAGAGAATAATGCCCAATTGACCAACCAGTAGAATGCCTCTAAAAGATGCATATATAAGGGAGAAAATCAATGCAGTAGATGGGCGTCAATTACCTATCCACCTGGACCAGCATTAAATCTCACCCACTCCCATAAATTCCTATAACTAATTCCACCTACTTGACCACCAACCTGTACATCCTCTTCAATTTTGCATTCATGGCGACTGAGAGTAGATGGGCATTTAAAATAAAAAGCCCGCGAAAGAGTCTGTAAAGCTTTTACAACACTTTAAAATATTTTCAAAAATAACTTTAAAATATTTTAGACTATCACATTTATATTTCATGCTTTACATTTTTACATTTCAATTTGCCTAATCGATAAAATTCTTCTATCGTGAACCTTTGGAATTAACTTTATTTTCCTTCCCTATTGACAAATCCTCCCCACAATGAGCTATCTCTAGCCACCTCTTTGTCTTTCTTTTGCTTCTCCCTTCATTGTCGGTGAATCAGGGAAAATACAAACTTGTGAACCTAGTCGGCAAAATCGGCAGTTCACGAACTAGTTGATTCGCCAACAAAAGACTTAGCTTTTCTTTTGCCTTAGAAACTTTTTCTGCTTCCCCTTCATCTCCTTTGTTTCTTGGTCACCTTATCAACAAATCAGGTAAATCTCAAACTTGTGAACCAAGTTGGCTAATTCACGATTTCGCCGATTTTCTGATAAAGCCTCCAAATGGGCCATTTTTTCAAAGGGAAGAAACAAAACGACAAGGGGAAACACTTAGCATTTTTTGAATGAAAACCCATATAACTTATCTCAGATCGGATCTAAATGGGGGTTCTTGACTGCAAAGGCAAAATTGGGATACTTAATGGATTTTTGGGGCAAAATAAGGCATTTTGGGAGCTGATTTTTACAAGTCTCAAAAGTGGCTTTGGTTGGGGACATGTGGTAAACTTGGCACAGTGAGGATAAAAAATATCTCTGAGCTGACCAAAAGGGAAAAAACACACAAAGGGAAAACACAAAATGTATCTACAACAAAGGCTTATATACAGAGCAAAATATAGTCATAAACAAGGGAACACAAAAGAAAGTTGACTATTTTCAAAATTCAGAAGAAGCATTACCTATGAAAAATAATGCTTCAGATGCTGACCGTGAATGGGTAGCTCCATGATTTCTCCTTCAAGAGTAATCAAATGATAAACATTGAGCTCTAATTTCTTTGCAACTTATTATGGCCCAAGCCACAATGGATCGAATTTGCCATGTTTCCCTCTATCTTCAGATTTTGCATCCCAAAGAAGTACCAAGTCACCAACCTAGAAATCTCTTGACATAGTACTCTTATCAAATAAAAGCTTCATTTTCTGCTTATGATTCAAAAGTTTATCATGTGCAGCTCTTCTCTATCTTCCAACTCAGTCAGCTACAAGATCCTTTGGGACATTGCATCATACTGATCTCCTTCCACATCATGCAGTAATTGGTAAATTGGCAATTCCATGTTGATGGGCATCATCACCTCTGCTCCATACACTAGCTAAAATGGGATTCTACCAGTGGATCTTTTGAAAGTTATTCTATCAGCCCACAGAGCCTACTTCAACTTATCATCCTATCTCTACTTATTCTGATCCAATGTTTTTTTATGATCTTCATCAGAATTTTATTACTGGATTCAGCCTGTCCATTACTTTGGGGATGATAAGGGGATGAATGCACAAGGCTTATGCCAAGCTTAGAACACATGTTCAACATTTCTTGATATCTGAAACACATTGCATTGTCTGCCAAAATCCTGGCTGGCACTGCAAATCTGGTGATTATATTGCTGATCATGAAATCAATAACCACCTTGGATGTTGCATTGTGAAGTGGGAATTGCCTCTACCCACTTGGTGAAGTATTTAGTGGCCACAAGGATCCACTTAAATCCATTGTTGGATTTCTCCTATATCTCTCCAATAACATCAATTACCCATTTTGGAAAGGCGCATCAACTGCAAGGGGCAAGAGGGGTAGCGCTCCAACAAACTTCATTCTACCAGAAAATCGCTGACAAGTGTCACATTTTCTTATTTCCTACGCTACATCCTTGAATAAGATCATCCACCAATATCCATATCTAAGAATCTTATGGGTGGTGGTTTTAGCTTTGAAGTGTCCCCCACAAACACCATGGTGACACTCGTTCATGACTGCTTCAGCTTGCTCTTGATCCAAACATTTGAGCAATACACCTTCTTGGCTTCTCCACATTAACTCATTTTGGAATAAGGCATACCTATGAGATTTCATCTTGAGAGTTCTTTTCTAAATTTCATCCATAAAGGGCAGACAACTCATGTTTTCAAGGTAGAATATCATATCTTTGTACCATGCATTGTCAACCAATCTGCAATGAGGAGAAGCATCCACCTCAATTTCATTCACCTCTGTTGCTTCAAGATTGGAATTAGCCATTAGCTTAGCTAATAAGCCTTGGCCTCTGACCAACTTTGTGACCTGTATATCCATGTCATGTTCTTGGATCCTGTTGATCCATCTACATCTTTTACCTGAAGCTTCTTGCTGTATGGATGTCTTTTACTGCTATATGTGGCACATATGCTATGATCTTGGCACCTATGAAATATGGTCTAAATTTTTTTGTGGCCTTAACCAATGCATATGCATGTTTTTCCATTATGGAATAATTCAATTTAGAAGCCTGTAAGGACTTACTAAAAAATTTTATTGGATGCTCAAATCCATCACTATTCTTTTGCAACAATACAGTAGCAATAGTATAATATGAAGCAAAAGAAAAGAGTTGGAAGGGCTTGTAATAATCTAGGCTTACCAGCACTGGTGCATTATTTAGGTCTTATTTTATGTCAAAAAAAGCCTTAGCTGGTTTCTTTTCCCATGTGATGGACTGTCCCTTCTTGAGCATCTTGGAAATTGCTTTGGTCTTTTTAGCAAAGTTAGGGACAAACCACCTTACAAAGTTGATCTGTCCAAAAAAGGATTGGACACCTTTGACTATTTTAGGCTAAGGGATGAGGTCAATGGCCTTAACTCTTTCAGGATCTATTCTAACTCGATCCCTAAACACAATATGTCCCAACAACTTTCCTTCTTCTACTCCAAATTGACATTTCTTGGGATTTAAAGAAATCCCATACTCTAAACATCTGTCAAAAATCATTTGCAAATGCTTGCAATGAACTTTCCTGTCTTTAGAAAATGTAGTAAGATCATCTTGGTATACAACCATGATCTCATCAATAAGGCCTGCAAAGGCCACATCCATTGCCCTTTAAAACATTGATCTTGCATTCTTTAGCCCAAATGGCATTCTCAAATAAACATAAGTTCCCCAAGGAGTAGTGAATGTTGTCTTGTCCTATTATGACTCCTTGACCAACACTGATTGTAACTTGAGAACCCATCCATCATAGACATCAGCTCTGAACCAATAACCCTCTGCAAAAGATGATCCATACCTGAAAGAGGATAATTATCCTTAAGGGATTTGATGTCCAGATTTCTGAAATCTACATACAATCTAATCTCCCCATTCTTTTTCCTTACCAGGACATGATTAGACACCCACTCAGAATGTCTGATTGGCTTAATAATGCCTCCCTCTTTCATCTTTAACAATTCTTTCTGCATCTTGGGAGCTATAGTGGGATTTATAGGCATTTGTTTTTGCCTAAAGGGTTTTGCATCAAGTTGGAGGGGAATAGTATGCTGAAATAAATCCTCCCTATAAGATTTCAGCTCATCATAAGACCATGCAAAACATTTTCTAAATTTTCTCAATAAAGCAATCAACATTTGCTTTTCATGAGGCTTCAACTTCTTACCTATGTAAACCATTTTAGGTGCCCCCTTAGTTCCAAGGTTAACACCTTCAACACTATCCTCTACAATAGGTTTACCTTTACTCTTCCAATGGTTTGCACTATCAAACATTCTTTCCAATGCCACCAATCCCTTGGGAATGGTATTTGTCTTCAACTACACTACCTCATTGTCAAACAACGTTTCCTTGCCATTTTACGTCTCTATCATAGGCTCCCAGTCAATCACTTGACTGTCAAACTCATCCATGCAATTGAGGAAATTGAAAATCTGATTATTGTCATTGAACACTTGCCAACTGTATATGTTCTCAGGGATTGTTGGCCTAGTAAGCACTTCCACAGCGTGATGGTCATGAGAAAAATTTGATTGGGGATCAAATTTTGATGCAGCTACAACTAGGGAATTTGCCTCTTCATTTTTAGTCCTCTCAATCCATTCGATGCTAATGGCATCAAACAACTCCATGGTGTCCCATACGACATTCCTGTATGCCCTTAACCTGCTATCCTTGGCGGCAAACCTATTTCTAATCTGTTGCACAATTAGTTCTGAATCACCATGTATCTTCAGACATGTGATTCCATGCTTATGAGCCACATTCAGACCCAACAATAGTGCCTCATACTCAACCACATTGTTGGTGTACTGAGAATCAAGTCTGAAAGACTTGCCAAATTGTTCACCATCTGGGGATATCAGAAAAATTCCAGCGCTTGAGCCTTCCTTTGGGTATGCACCATCAAAGTATGGGGTCAACAACTCAGATGTACAATCAATAGAAGTAACTAGATTGGAAGGTAAAACATCTAAGCTAGGATCATCATCACCGTAATATCCCATAAAATGGTTTATATCAGTGTCAAAGAAATTGGCGCGATCTTCCTCTGTTTTATATCTGTCCTCTATGTTTTTGTCTTCCACATTCTTCTCCCTATACAGATTCACCTCCATGCCTTGGATTGGAATAGTGACATATGAAAAATCCATATGGATGCTCCTGTCCCTAGAGGCTGCCCATTTCCTTGATAATAGCATGTTCCATTTGGTAGGACAATCTACAACAATAATATCCATCAAGAATGACTTGTCTAGGTAAGCAACAAGTTTTACCTCAACGTCCTTAACCAAACCTATGACATTAACCTCCCTGTAATCCACGACAAAGCATTTTCCAAAAGACTTGGACACCTTCAACCCCAAATCATTTATGATTTCAAGTGGCATGACATTGCTAGATGATCCTGAATCAAGCATACAGTTATGTAGCAACCATCCATTTATGATTAATGTGGTGTAGAAAGGATCCACACCCATCTGACTATTAACCATAGATGACCCTAAATAAACCTCAACTATTTCATCATGGTCTATGCCCTCATTATCACTGCTAGGAACAACAACAGGTTATTTTTGCACATCTACAATAGTGATAAATGACTCTGCCCTATCTTTATGTTTAGGCATTTTAAGGAGTTCCCCTATAGGCACAAAAATCTTGATTTGGCTAAAGATTTGAGCCATGTCAATAGGGTTGTAATTGGGCAAAGGAGCATCACATGAGACAGTAATATCATTTGCACAAGTAATGTAAGGTATAACTTGATTGGATGATATATCCTTACCTTTTTCCTTTGTCTTCTCCTTCTCATTTTTTAGTTCTTTTTGTGCCTGAGGTTGATCATGCATGTTATTTCCTTTTAGATAATGAACCCCTAGAATGGGTGTAGTAACTGGTTGCACTGTTGGTGCTAGATTATTTTGTACATATTTCCTTTTTGCTGTCGGTAGCTGTGTTGGAACTTTCTTCTTTTCTGGCACATTCTTTTTGGGAGCACTACTATTTTTCTACTCCACGTTCCCCTTATGTTTGTCCTTATCCCCATTCAATCCTTGTTGTCTTGATTCCTTGACAGGGGAATTATGCATAGGGACATACCTATTTCTCAATTGATAGCATCCTTGAACTTGCAAAATGGCTGCATGAGTCAAGGCTTTCATGTCCTCTTTTGAAGGCTTGGACTACTGGTACTTCTTCTGCATAAGGTCCCTCAAGTGCCCAAAATCATGAGTTGACAATTGATATCTCTTTGGACCTTCATTATAATCATATTGGAAGATATGATCATTTTCTTTGAATAGCTATCACAATCAACACCCCGACCCATTTGTTCATACTCCTTTGTGTCAAAATGATTTATTTCCTCTTCATTATACTCAGCTGCACCTTCTTCATTTGGAAATTCTTCTTCTCTGCTCAATGAATGAGCCACTGCACAATTATTTAGATCTGTGGAAAGAAGAAAGCCTGGCACCATAAAGAATCATTTTGAAATTTGACTTGATCCTTTCTCAATGGATCAGGAGTGTCCCTTTTAGGATGTTTGAAGTTGACATGTCTGGCTGCAGCTTGTCTATCATTTTGTTGTGGTCTCTTAGACCAATTAGTATTATAGGGCCTATTATGCAATCTCTGACCTTAATTGAAATGTGTTGCAGCACCCTGAGGTGGCAACCCTTTATCATTTCTAGCAACTTTATAAGACAAATCTTTCACAACCCCCATGAGTTTATCTAATTTGTCATCACTAGTGAAGGGTTTGTTGAAAGTTGGATAATCTGGTTGGGACAATTTGATATCAGACCTTTTGATATGCTTCCCTGAATCTCTCATATTACTTTCTATGTTTATGGTTGTAGCATATGCCTCTCTTAATGTTTGTGGATTCTTGTCCCTCAAACAATAACCAATCTTTGAATCAAAAGCACCACAATATAAAACTAAACACATAGATTCATTCGGTCTCATATGAGGGGGTCCCTTTCTCATTGTCATGATGAAACGACTATTGAAATCAACTACTATTTCATTTATTGCTTTCTTGATGGCTATAAGTTAATGGAGAGAAAACTTGGGATCAATCCTATCCCCATATTGTAATCTAAATACTCATGAACTCCTCCCAAGAATCAATACTATTATTAGTGAGAGCTTTATACCATTCTTTAGCAATCTCTTCCAATGAGTGTACAAATAGTTTCATCATAACATCTTCATCCTCGATTTCATATTCATCAATGACATTAATGAAATGCCTAAGATGTTCCTCACCTGTGACAACATTATTACCTTGAAGCCTATGACTCTTTCCCCTAATCTCAGTTGGAATTGGATTAGGAAAGTCAGGTATGCGAAAGAAATTGAGTTGTTTATACCTGTCATCTCCCAGCGACTGCCTCTATGGAAGAAACTTGTGCTTGTCTTTGTTTCACATGCCCAACATTCTGAACGTTGCCATGTTGCTGATTAGCTTGGTTATGTGGTGGCTGAATGTTAATATTTTGAGTATGGGCCTAATTTACGTCCTGCTATCCCATTTGATGTTGCTGTTGTTGTCTCTGATTATTTTGTTGATTGTAGTGTTGATTGTAATGTTGTGGAGGTGCATGTTGCTGATAACCATTTTGATTTAGGCCTTGCCATTGTGCATTCTAGTTTTGCTGGGCTGGCTGGGCAAGTTGAGCTTGTTGTTGATCAAGTAAGGCCTACACCTCTCTTTGTCTATTTCTGAGATGATCAAGCAAGTCCAGTTCATCCTGGATTCTTCTTTCTCTTTCCCCATCACCAAGCTGCCCCTGCTGATCACCCTCATTAGGGATATTGTCATGTTGACTCCTAACTGATCCCGTGGGAGAAGTAGGGGGCCTTGTATCCTGATACATCTCTTCATTATCACTGGGCGTCCCAAATGTTCTTTGGTCTAGACCACGAGACCTATCTCTACTTCCCTTGCCAACCATATTCTCATTTTTGAACATCATACTCATTTCTATTCACCCTTCTGTTCATTCTGAGTATGTTATTTGTTGAATCCTCAAAAGTATATTGATACTGACCTCTCAAATCATCAAATGCATCATTTCTACCAGAGGTACCAATTTGGCCTTGGGTATTTAATGGAGGCATCACATTGGTGTTTCTTGCCCTCCATCTACTCCTCCTATTTCCTATATTGCTAGAGGATTCCTCACGCCCAAGATACTCCTAGTTTCTTCCTCTATTCATTGTAAATCTCTTTTCAGACTGAATCTATTTTCTGGGTTGTAAAGCATAGTCGCCACTTCCCTTGTTGGGAAGAAATACTTAAATAAGCACTACACTTCAATATTGTAACAACCATAAATAAAATTTAGTGGGTCCCTGGCAATGATGCCAATCTGTTGGGTTCCAAAATAATTGCATCACAAAACTCTAAAAAATTTCTAAATCACCTAGGCTAGAGATTGTCATCAGGGTGATAGAAAGAGGTTTATCAACAAGTTAGGGGCAATTTTGGCCAACTAACAGGAATGGGTAGAGTCCTCTATTCTTTAAGCTCAGCTTAGACACTAGAGGCATATTCCAAGGGGTATACCTTAACAGGTATTGGTTACAAAACTAGATGAACAACTAAAAATAATTAAACAACCAAACCCAAATTACCTTCTCAACCCCAAATTTGTCTCTAAATTGAGAACAACTGGTTGTTATAAGACCCTTATATAGCTAATAAAGGCAATCCTACAAAATGAGGATGCATAAAAACTACTACTGTGTCTAAAGATAGATCTATGAAGTTTTGTTTCAAAAACTTGGGTGATCACAAGCTACTCGGACTGGTTCTTATCCATCGAGCTGCAAAGTCTTACATTCAATAGAGGAACACAACTACAAAGAAATGTACAATTGCCTATTTGTGTAACATCCCACCTCGTGAACCCCGAAGGGTAAGGCCAAAAGAGGACAAGATAATTTTTTTTTACTTGAAGTGATAACATACACATAAGATGGTTCATGGCCAAGTATGGCGAAATGCACAACCCACAGGAGAGGACTAAATCACTCTCTAGAAAAACATTAATAACTACCTTCCTTTTAAACACCAATTCAAATGTTCCTAATCCCATTTCCAAATATAAACATGAATCCATAAACACCATATTACAAGTGGATCCGATACCCACATCAGAATCCGTAAGTCAAATAAGAGGTGACATCACATATCTTCTCATTACTATAAATTACATCATCTCTCGCAAGAGAGTACAAAATTACATAAAGGAATAAATAAGGACAATGGCATAGCCATGAATGATACAATAACAAAACGGGTACATGACTGATAAGGTAACAGGAAGAAAGAGAACATCTCTGAGTTGGTGCTCCAAAACCTATACACCAGTCCCCAATGGCGGTGGCAACGCCTCCCAACCATGTGGACTCCTAAGAGACCACCCCACAGTGCTCAGAGATAGTCCCTAGGCCCAAACGGATAAACAACAACAAGGGGATACAGGATGGCCAACACACACATCAGACACAGAGCAGACACGGAGAACATTGCTCACAGTCAAAGTCATAATATTTTAAATAGTGAAAAGTGAATAGTAAAAGTAAATAGTGAATAGTAAAAGTGAATAGTGAATAGTAAATAGTGAAAAGTGAATAGTAAATAGTCATAAGTCGGGTACTACTCACGACTCCTAAGGTGCTAGATACTAGAGTGTAATCATATGGAGTGCCATCATATGTGCTCGAAGGGATGGCACATACGGGACCAAGTACCTCTCATACAGACAAGGAGACTCAATCGTGCCCAAATCCACGCCCCGCAGACGGATAACTCAACGCCCCGCAGACGGATAGGCCTTCTCATTGCATCCTTAGCCTTTACAAGCGCTCAAGGCCATGCACGAGGTCTAATTATCTTATTAGTGTTTTAACCTCGATGTTTTAGTTTTAGTTATCACTTATTAATGTAACTTTGTTACTAGTTCCCCTGGCAGCCACTTGCAGGCCCCAGGCTCGTAGAGAGCCACTCCAGACGACCACTCTAATGCCTAGACCTTGTTCATCTCGTTTGACTTAATGAGGCATACAAAAGACTAAAATCCCTGAGTTATAAATTTAAAATAGTAAAGGTGAAAATTATGATCTACAAGACCCAAACTCTCGTGGGCAGTGTAATATGTTGAAAATGACCTTCTGCCAGTTAGATCCGTTTTGTAATAACTCCAATAACCCCAATTTGGTCAATGCACAGTCGTTACAAGAATTTTTGCTAGACGTGGCAGTAGCAAGTGCCCTGTTAGATGTGCATGGGATCTAGAGAATGCACGTTCGTTATCTACAAAAAGCCTAAAAAATAACACAATTTCTCACAGACACACAAATGCCCTCAAGGCTTTCATCATCCTAAAAGAAACAAGGCATGCACTCGAGAAGGATCACTCCTCCCCTACCCCACACTTGATGAGCATTTCTCCCAAGTGGAAGAAGCTCTGTCAACACCCAAACAAATTTCCCCACAATTACAAAATTTACAACACAACAAATCAAATTTCATTTCACCAATCCATCATGCAAGAAATAGAAAATGCAAAGGAAAGGCCTTGAAATCCAACCTTAAAAATCCTGTATTGGAAGAAGTTGAAGTAGAGTTCCTCTCCAGCCTCCTCTCCACATCTCCCTTCTAAAAAAAAAAAATCTCTCTTTGATCACAAGCAAGGGACAATGAAAGGAAGATATAGGATGGCTAGAATAATTTCGGCATTATGAGGCTATGAAGAGGAGAATAGAGAAGGAATTGGGCATTATGAGGATGCCAGAAAAATATTTCCTAGAGGAAATTAGGCATGATAAGAATGCAAGAATGAAGTCCCCCTGTAAGAATGAAATCCCCTCCTGCAAGAATGAAGTTTTTATTCCCCCCTAATTGCTTAGAGAAGGGTCTTATTTATAGATTTTCTGAAAAGGGAATGGAGGGTGAGGATCAAGAGTTGAGATCAAGGGCTCTCATTATTTGTGAATTTTAAATTCACATGTGAGGACAAAAATGAATTAAAGATTCATTTTTTTGGAAAGAGTGGATTATGACAAGTTGAATTTTTAATTCAACTCATGGGGTAGTGGAGGACAAAAATGAATTAAAGATTGTAATATTTATGAATTTTTTAAAGATTGTAATATTTAAATAACCCCACTATCCCAAGTGGAATTAAAAAATATCCCCACTATCCCAAGTGGAGTTAATAATATATCCCCACTATCCTAAGTGGAACTAAAAAAAATATCCCCACTATCCCAAGTGGAATTAATAAAATATCCCCACTATCCCAAGTGGAGTTAATAAAATATCCCCACTATCCTATCCTTCCCATGCCTCCAAATTCGTCACTTAACTTCACTGTGAAGTTAAGGTGACCATACGGAGGTTAACCAAGGGTTACCCAAGTCAAAAGTGACCCTAGACCCATGGGGTATAACCCAGGGTCAATTTAAACTTAGTTAGGACACCCAGGGTCAAGTTAAAACACAAGAAAAGGGTCTCAAAATTTAAAATTCAAAAATAAGATAAAAATTAAAAAAAAAACAATTCTTACAACACATATCATAATTCAAATTTACAAGAGGGTAGACCTAACCCATTCAACCTCATGCAAGACAATATTACAATATTACAACATTGCACCAAACACAGAGTTGATCTTGGTTTCTCGTGGAACTAGATCGACTTCACAAGGGATTAGGACATAAGGTGCGGAATGATCTCCAGTATCTATTTTTTATCATATTTTCTTGTCACTAAACATTTCACCAACCCCCTTCTACTACAGCAAGAAGGGCCAATAGGGAGGCTCGTTACATCCTACCCCTAGGACTAGGCTTACTCCTGGAAGCCTACAAATACAAAGATGTAGCCAAAGTACACACTAAACCAAGAAATTTGGTACAATCAAAAAGAAGCCAAGGAGAAAAATCTTAACAAATGGACTGGAAAACTCCACATGAGTATAAGGGCAATCTAAATGGTAAGACCACAACATGGGAACACTACACTGACAAGGTATAGTGGGCTAGGGTATAGGAACAGGGCCTGTGACTATCTCCAGTAACCACCATCGGGGATAATAAGAGTATGCTCAGGCCTGTGAATCCAGGTAGAGTCGATACTCAGTACCTGCAACACTCCAAGCACACGTCAAAGTACATGTGTATATATCATAAAATAGCTGAAGCATCAATGGTCATCAGGAAGAGGGTCATGACATCGTAAGCCTCTCAAATACAAGCGTTATGATATCATCCCTTTCTTGTCCCTGATCATCTGAAAGCACTGATCACAACATATAAACATATAAACATGTAATTCAAGCATAAACACATAATTTTCTCATAATTTGCAGCAAAATGCACTTTCAAGACATAAAATTTTCAATTCTCTAACTTTTCATATGCATTATCTATAAAATGGAGCATACATACACACATATACATAATTTCAATCTCTACTTTCATAGCATGCATGACATCTCTTTACATATAATGCAATAGTTTGTCACTTTTCAAAGCATAATGATGCAAATTTTGTTCTCATCTATATTTTAATATGCAACTACATATATGACAATTGTACCACCTACATATACATACATACTCATACACATCACAAGGCTAGATAGGGGTTCACGTGGATGTCGTAGTACCATCAATATCCAAAGTAACCATGAGTCCATAACCAATAACCATGTCCAAAATCATATCCATGTGTCTTGATGGAAATGACCCACCTAGTGAGCCCTTCCATACAAGCCACAATGACATATCTCTTGTTTGTGTAAGGGTTTTAGCCTCCAAGAGATAGTCAAACAATAGGAAGGTAGTGAATTAGAGCTTAGAACAGCTCACACATACCCCCATCCTCAAGGGTTTCCCTGCGTCTACTTCCTCGTATACACTCAAACGGGTGGATCTCACCATACCCGATGAGGAATCACATCACAACACAAGATTAGCATTCAAAACAGGAAAGTCAATGAGTTTAAGCCACCAAAATATAAATAAGAAAGAGTAAATATCAATTCCAACAATAAAATAAGAAAAATGCGTATAGTTTCAACAATAAATCAAATGTAACCACAAGAGTTACATGCCAAGAAAATCATCTGTGGCTAAACCAATACAAGAAAGATAACCCAAAGTGCTGGTCCACACAAGCAAAGTAAAAGTCACAAATAACCGAAAGGAGATTCGCAGTCTTTGAAATATACACATCACAACACTACGTGACTATCGCTAGTCACCACACGAGGAAGGAGGGAAATAAACGTGATTGTCTCAATAGTCCTTCATGTGGGTGCGGCCTACTCTCGCAACCCTCACATGGAAAAGTAATGTGCCAACCACCCAGGTCACATACCTCATGCGGCGCGACTGCGCATGGTATACGCCAAGCGGAGAAAGCACACAATGGTCGTATACCACATGGCAATGTCCTACTCAGAGGAGCATCCCGCACAGTGTGTACCCACAGAGAAAACACATACAGTAACACACCGAGCCAGAGGTGCACATGGCTAGGTTCCACTCGCATGCCAACCGATCAGAATCGAGGCCCTCTTGAGTGAACCCTCTACTCTGTGTAAGCAACCACTCATCATAGCACAAGTAGGAATACAACATATATACTACTCCTTCATGCATCTAAGTATGTGGCATCGTGTCCTCGAGCTCGGCTTGCTACCATCAGCAACACGGCATCCTCACCAGCACTGTGTCGGAACACCAGTGGGGGGGTGGCATCATATCTAAAACAATCACATCAGGGTAAGATCATAGCTATCATAGGTGCTCATACCACAACTAATATCATCCTCAAGAATTGAGGGGATTAGGCTAACACTGTATGAACCAAGTATCTGGTCCACTAATAAGGGGAAGTAGTGAGTACTTTCCCGGGAGGTTGAAACGATCACTGTCGTTTCACACCACCATTATGCGTACGCCATACAATTCCCTCCCAAGGAACTTTGTTGCTTCTACTACCCTCCACATGTTGACCTATCAACAACCCTTAGGTTGGCAATCAATAAGGTGACAACAAAAAAAACACATACATGTTATGGTTTTCTCCCATACACATAATCCATATATATCCTCCATGGATGGGTACATAGTATCACCCTCCCATGGGCACACATCTCAAGCACTAGTTAATCACAACACTCAATAGGAATACATACACAATTTCTCTTACCTACGCAATACCATAGCCCACACATTCCTATGCAACATAATGCACAATATACAACTTTACCTGAAAATAAGTATTCCCAAACATCCATACCAATTTTCTCTTTCCACAGGGGCAACTCATCTACCCATAATATTATAGATTCACTAGCAATGTTTTCAACATAACGCAATAGTGCATGAACATGTATAGCCTCATCACTATCATTTTAACATCAATGCATAAACATAGTAACATTTTTTCACAATCATTCTTATAGTCACTTCTATAATCACATAATGATATACATCTCATACTAACACATAATGCGACATCATGTCACAAGTCACAGAAATACCATCATTCACAAGAGAATTGGATGTTAATAACATAATGAAATGAGTTTTGTTTAAGGAACTCTAATCCATTCCTTGAGTTCACAACCATACATGTAAGCATAAGTAACCATGGTCGTGTCAATGGCATTCAATTGTTCACTCAAAGCAAGGTATGCAACATTGCTATTACCCTGCATTAAGTATTTTCAATTTGCAATAACGTATAAGTGTTTGCCTATATGATCTCATTAAAAATCACAATGCAATAGAAGAGATCAAATTTTATCAACAAGATATATCCACAACAATTACCATTCTCATGTAACTCATTAAATAAGGAGGCAATAATAAACATGTAATCACTTTCATTCGCATAACCATAACAAACATAAGTTATTCTTCACTAATTTTTTTACTTATTGCAACTTTAACATACTATATAAATCCATAAGCCATCTGTTGGTTTTTTCCCAGACTGGATGCTTACTCCCAGATTTCCCTACAAGGTAGCCATCAATGATCAACAGGATCTCTAGGCCAGGGGCCAATAGTATAGGAGATAGACTCTATTTTTATCTCCTCTTCTTCTTCAGGCTCTGTAAAACCTAGAGGGGTATTCCCTACTCAACATCCACGAGAATATGCATACAAACGCTGGGATGCTGACATGAAGCAGATAAGTCCTCCTGTAAGTAGACCAAAACTGCAAGATAAGAGCAAAGGGGCTAGCTTTGGGCCTATTTTCAGTTGTAGACAAAGGACTTGGGATCCTAAAACTAATTCTACTATCCTAATGGTTGTTTTGGAGTTTGATTTTGATGTTGTGTTTGGATGCAGAGCTGGACCTGGTGTATAACCTCAACACAGAGCTAAATTGGTGCCTATCCAGGGCTTGGAGTCATAGACATACATATGTAAATGTTCAGCATAAACATACTAAAACTGGATTTCAAGGGGATTTGTGTGATATCTGCCTTACAGATACATCCCAGAACAGAGTATCAAGTTATCTCTACTTATGATATCCTTACTGCAATATATTCTTCTCAACACTCAGTCTAAAAACACTTTAATCTACCCCTTGAGCATAAATTAAGAGATCAAGCATTCAATACAGTAACCTATATCCTAGAACCCAAGACACCCCTTAGATATCCAGATTCAAAAGAAGAGTATATTCAATATAGGAGACAGATAACAAAACACATGCAGTATAGTATTATTCATCTAAAACAACAATGAAACCAGTAAGTCTATGCACAAAACATAAGACATGAGACTCATAAACTCACAAAATCCACTACACAAAGCAACCAGGTCAGTTGTATTGTACTACAGAGCCAGAAAATGTCCAACTTTCAACAACAACCAAAATGGGTCACACAATCTGCTTAAATAACAGGTAGACAGACCCAGCAAATTAATTACATGGCAACTCAAAATTCTACCAGATACACAGTACCAAAAAAATGGCACTCAAAATTGAATGCAACAGCCAGAAACAAAGGATAGAGCAGGTGAGATCAGGATCCGAGCCGCCGCTCAGGGACATTTTCTCTTAAATCTGGTAGTTGACCTGTCTATCATCGTCCCATCATGCCCCTGCAAGATCTCCATTAATGTTTCAACTACTCACGGCCTCTGGAAACGCAGCCAGAGCAAGCCTCTGAAGTTTTTCCCGCCCAAAATAGAAAGAAAAAACTTGTCACTGCAAGCTTAAAACGTGGTCGTCGATTCAAAACTCATCGCCGTCATCAACGGCCCCAAAAGTGTCAAAAAGTCACCACCAACCAGATCGTGCCACGTAGGCACTTTAAGTTTCTATCGCTGGGTCCTTTTCCTCCCTATTCCCTTATTCTTCCCCGCCGAGAGCCCACTGTCAGAACCTCACGCGGAAGCCACCATGTGGCAAGCTCCGTGGCACCCTTGGAATGATAGGGACTCTCGAAGAAACTCAAGCGGAAGCCAACATGTGGCAGGTTCCGCGACACTTACAAAAATGTGTCTCCATACTTAAGTGGCCTCCGCAGGTGACAACTGTCACAATTCACAGCATTTGAAACATGAGACACATTAAAATCAGGGCCCACAAACTCTCGCTCATCATCGTATGAGGAAAACACGGCCGAGTCCGCGGAAGCTGACACTTGTCAAGCTCCGCGGCCACCTCTTGAAACATTTGAAACACTGTGAAACTCACGCGGGGGCTGACACATGTCAGGCTTCGTAACACTGAAGAAACATTAGGAAGCAATTCAAAAACTTACGCGGAAGCAGACACTTGGTGCTGTTCGCGGCATTTGAGACACTTCAATGGGACCCACCACTGTCCATGCCAAACCTTGAAACAAAAAAGAAACCAACGCGGAAGCTGACACTTGTCAGCCTCCGTAGCAACTATGAGGGACACACGGCGCTTGCGCATACTCGTTGAAACATATAGAAACTGCCCCTACCGTTTGACACTTGGCACCTTCCACCACACTTGACACTTATGCTAGGACCCACTTCAAGCTTCGCTACACTCAGAAACAAAAAAGAAACTAACTCAGAAGCTGACACTTGTTGGCTTCCACAGCAACCAAAAGGGGTACGTGGCATCCTCCGCCCCTACTTAGAAACTCAGAAGAAACTTTTTGAAACATGGGCGGAGTCTGACACTTGGCAGGATCCGTGGCCACCAAAGAAACTGAGAAACACTTTTGAAACTCCTGCTGAGGCAGCCACCTTTTAGAGTCCCTCGGGTGCCTCCACGTGGTGCTTTCCGCGCCCAAGCTGAAACATAAAAGAAACTCTATTGAAACTTTGGCGGAAGTCGACACATGGTGCCTTCCGCGCATTCAACTTGAAACACAAAGGAAACACTTAAAGGGTCTTTAAGACTCAAGCAGAAACTGACACGTGTCGAGTTCTGCCGCTAGCAACTTAAAGCAACACTAAAAATAGCTTCTGCCACGTGGCACGCTCTGCGCTACTGTTATCAGTTAGAAAGAAAAGTGCGGCATGAATCAAAGCTCGACACTTGGCGGATGCCACGATACTAGAAAAGGGAAACGCTCATAGCCATACTCAGAAACAATTTTAGACATAGGAAACTGAGACTTGATACGCATCTAAAATGCATCTGACTCAAATTTTTATCATTTTCAGGGGTCGATAGTAATTTCAGCAACAGAACAAGATCCCGCAACTCAGAAATTTTAGGGTTTGAAGGAGAAAATTAGCAAACATTCAAGTTTAAAACCCTAGAGATAAATAATTACCAACATAGGCTCCGATTGGGGATGTGCAGGTGCAAGACTGCAGCGAGGACCAGACAACTCTGGGTAGACCAAACAAAACCCAAAACTCAAAACATGACCGGCCACACAAGGTATGTACAAAATATTTACAACTATTTTACATTGTGCACACAAGTTACTCATTTATGTGAAAAAGGCTTTAAGGAATTTGCTGTGCACCGGTAATTCCATTAATTCACCACTTAGGGTTTGGAGAAAGTAGGAGTCTCCTCCATAGATATTGCTAATTTGGTATGGGCCTGTCCACAAGGGTTCAAATTTGCCATGTTTACCATTATCCTGGCTCCTTGCATTCCACATAAGGACCATATCACCTATCTGAAAACCTCTCTCTATAACCCTTTTATCAAATAGGTACTTCACCTTTTGCTATTTCTTGATGTTTATTTTTTGTGCCTCTGCTCTAATTTCATCTAGCTCAACCAGCTGATTGATCCTTTCAGTCATTGAATCATTAACCTCCCCATCATTCTCTTGTATGAACTTGTAAAATGGCAGGAGGTTATTCACAGACAATCTAGTTGTTGTACCATACACTAATTCATAAGGTGACATTCCAGTGGCTTTTTTCCCTATCACCCTATCAGCCCATAATGCCAACTTCAGTTTTAAATCCTAGGATTTCTTATTTTTATCTATTATCCTCTTGATGATTTTCATTAGGCTTTTGTTGCTTGACTCTGCTTGACCATTTCCTTGTGGGTGGTATGGTGATGTGTGAGACAAGTCAATTCCATATTTATTGGAAAAATCAACAAATTCACCTGATCTAAAGCACATTGCATTATCTGTGATTAACTTGACTGGTACCCCAAACCTGATAATAATATTCTCCAAGATAAAATCCATCACCACCTTACTTGTAGCCTTTTTAGTAGGGATATCCTCAATCCATTTAGTGAAGTAATCAGTGGCAACCAGAATCCAACTATGTCCTCCACTATATTTCTTTGAAATCTCCCCTATAAAATCAATTCCCCATTGCTGAAATGGAGCATCCACAGTTACAGTTCTAAGGGGCAATGCTCCTTCATATCTTAACTTTCCTGAGAACCTCTAGCAAGGGTCACATTTCCTTACCAGCCTTTGCGCATCTGAAAAGAGAGTGGGCCACCAATATCCTGCCCTAAGGATCTTATGAGCTGTTGTTTGGGCAGTATAATGTCCACCACACAATCCTTTATGCATGTCATTCAAAACATTGTTAGCTTCAACTTCATCCACACATCTCAGCAACACACCATTAGGGCTTTTCCAGTACAACTCACCTTGAACAATAACATACCTAATTGCATGTAGTTTTAAGGTCCTCTTTTGACTGTCACTGAAATGGGAAGGACAATTCAGATTTTGCAAGTAATATATGATGTCCTTATACCATTTAGATTTTGATACATTGACATTCTCATTCTGGACTGCATTGACTTGGCATGCCTCTAGATTTGACTGTGTCATTAGCTTTGCTAACCCTTGTCCTCTTACTAATTTTGTGGTCTGTATCTCTATGTTGAACTCCTGCAACTTATTTATCCATTTGCATCTCCTTCCAGTTACCTCTTGTTGAGTGAAGATATCTTTTATCGCTGCATGAGGTACATATGCAATTACTTGTGAGCCTACCAAATAAGGCCTGAAGCTCTTGACTGCTCTAACCAGTGCATATGCCTGTTTCTCCATAATGTCATACTTTAATTCAGCAGCCTGCAATGACCTACTGAAGAAAGCAATGGGCTGCTCAAAACTATCCTCATTTTTCTGAAGTAAACATGCAGCAATAGTATGGAAAGAAGCAAATGAAAACAATTGAAATGGCTTAGAAAAATTAAGAGATTTCAGCACAGGAGCCATCTTGATTGCTTCCTTGATGTTCTAAAATGATGCAATTGCTTCATTCTCCCAATTAACAGTTGCACCTTTCTTCAACATCTTGGAAATTTCTTTTGTGGTCTTTGTAAAGTTAGGAACAAATCTCCTAACAAAGTTTATTTGTCCAAAGAAGGACTGCACACCTTTTATTGTTTTAGGGATCTGAATTTTGTCAATTGTAGCCACCCTTTCAGGATCAATCCTAACTCCATCCTTGGAAACAATGTGTCCAAGTAATTTTCCTTCCACAACCCCAAAAACACATTTCTTTGGGTTGAGAGAAATGACATACTCTAGTGCTCTAATGAAAATCTGCTTCAAGTGCATACAATGCTGCTCTTCTTTCTTTGAAAAGGCAGTCAAATCATCCTGATAAACAACCAAGATTGAATCAATCAGCCCTGCAAAAGCAACATCCATTGCTCTTTGAAATGTAGCACCTGCATTTGTTAGTCCAAATGGCATCCTTACATATACATAGGTTCCCCATGGAGTAGTGAAAGCAGTCTTAAATTGTTCTGATTCTTTTACTTTCACTTGATTGTACCCTGAAAAACCATCCATCATAGATAAAAGTTCACAACCAGTCACCTTCTGCAACATGGCCTCCATATTTGGCAATGGATAGTTATCCTTCAAAGAAGATACATTTAGGTTTCTAAAGTCCACACACAATCTTATATCACCATTCTTTTTTTTGACTGGGACAAGGTTAGACACCCAAGTTGAATGTCTGATAGGCACGATTATTCCAGCCTCCCTAAGTTTTATAAGTTCTTGCATTTTTGGAGCTAAGGTTGGGTTGATAGGCCTCTGTTTTTGTCTAAATGGTTTAGCTCCAGGCTTCAAAGGGATTTCATGCTGAAATAGATCCTCTCTATAGGCTTTCAAGTCCTCATATGACCAAGCAAAAACATGCTTATACCTTTTCAGTAATGCAATCAGCATACTTCTGATATGTGGTTTGAGCTGTTTGCCAATGTATACCTTTTTGGGAGCATGAGATGTTCCCAAGTTTATCTCCTCCAGATCATTCTTGTTTGTTGGAGATGCTTTTGTAACAAATTGGTCTCTATGGTCAAAAGCTCTCTCTAAAGCTACCAACCCTCTAGGGATTTTGTTTGTCTTGAGTTGAATTAGTTCCTTCCCTAAAAGAGTTTCTTTTCCATCTACAACTTCCACAAAGTTCTGAAAATCCATTTCTTGGTTCTCATATTTTTCAATACAATGCAGAAATCTTAGTAAATCCTTATCATTATCAAACACTTGCCAGCTGCATATATTATCTGGCACTGCAGGCCTAAGCTTGACTTCAACATTTGTAACATCTGACAGAGTTATATCATTTGGCCTTATGGCTACATTGGCTAGAAAATCTGCTCTGACATTTTTTGATCTTTCTATCCAATTTATTGAAAAAGCATCAAATAATTCAATTGTATCCCAAACAACATGCTTATATTGTTTCAACCTTTTATTTTTTGATGCATACTTATCTCTAATTTGGGACACAATAAGCTTTGAATCACCAAACACTTTGAGCATCTTGATTCCATGTTTGAGAGCTATATTTAAGCCTAATAACAGAGCCTCATACTCTGCAATATTATTTGTACAGGGAAACCTCAACAAGAAAGAAAATTGGAGAAGCTTACCAGTTGGAGACAGAAAAATAATTCTAGCACCAGAGCCTTCTTTTGAACAAGCTCCATCAAAATACATGGTCCAAAGACCTTGCTGGTCCAACTCTTGAATGCAAATTTTTTCTCTTTTATCTTCCTTATCATCTGAGACAACTTTGAAATTTTCACAGTCAGTGTCTACAAAACATATATGCTCCTCTGATTCTTGATCCTCCACTATCTCTGATGATCTTTCTTCTCTGATCAGCTTGACATCCCTGCCATTCATTGGCATCATGGCATATGACAGGTCCAGTTGCACACTTCCACCAATCAGTGCTGCCCATCTTCTTGACAACAACATGCCATACTGTGGCTTGATATCAACCACTGTTATGTTCATTTTATAGATCTTTTTAGGATATGCTGCCAGTCTGAAATCCACATCCTTTATGATTCCAATGACTGGTACCTCTCTAGCATCCATGGCATAGCATTTCCCACATGCCTTGTCTATTTTTAATCCTGCTTGTTGCATAATGGCTAGAGGCATGATGTTTGTTGATGCTCCTGAGTCAAGCATACAATTTCTAATCACTTTTCCATTGATAACCAGGGAGACATAAAATGGTTCAACCTGTGAACGGCATTTTGTCATGGTCATCCCTAGATATACCTTAGGAATTTCATCCTCTTCAATACACATAGCTTGTTTCTTATCCTGAGTCTCAATATTCTGCTTGGCTTGACATGGTACTCCTGAGATCAAGGATACAGTCTTATTTCTGAATTCTTCAACTTTCATCAGCTCCATTAGTGGAATAGAGACTTTTATTTGAGACAAGACCTGAGTGATGTCGAATGGAGCATAATTTTGAATGACAGTTGTAGCTTGATCCACAGTTTCACCTCTATCCTGAGATGATCCAGCTTTAGTTTTTATGGCTCTTTGACTGTCATCCTTGTTCTGAAAATTCTTGTTTTGATCCTCAACCTGGGGAACTCTATTTTCTGGTCCTTGAGGATCATAACCTGTTTTCTGCTTAAAATTCTGCCTATTATTGTTCCATTGCTTCTTTTGTGTCTCAATTCCTTTATGACTGTGTACAGGCTGATTTGCAGAAATGCCTTCTGGCTGATGTGGGCTGCTTACTTGAGCTTTACCTCTTAGGTTGTAGTTGCTTTTGACTTGAGCAACTGCTGCAGCTGTGAAGGCCCTAATTTCTTCATCAGAAGGCCTCCTCAAGTTATTCAGAAAACTGTGTGAATCCTGAGCATAGGCATAGTTGTCTTCATCATCTTCATCATATGGGAATTGTTGGCAGCCCTGAGTTTCATCATTTGCATTTGCATCAGCATCATGAAAAGAGTATTCTCTATTTGTAGACAACATGTTGACATTATCATCTTCCATGCAATGAGGCTCATTGCACTCATCACAGGCCATGGCATTGTTATATAGAGACTGAGCAATCATACATTGTGACTGTGAATGAGGCATCTGGCATATTATACACCACGAGGTGGCATTAACAATATTAACAGCCTTCTTCAAAGGATTAGGAGTTTCCTTGGTATGTTGAGCTCTCTGATTTGTGTTGTTATGTGGCAATACAGGTCTACCATTATGCCAATTGGTATTATATGGCATATCATGCAATGATGGTCTATTTTCCTGTCTTTGGTAAGCTTGCCTATCAGGACCTATTCCTTTTTCACTCCTAGCCAGCCTATAGCTTAGATCCTTAACAACATTTGCCAATTTGTCTATTTTATCTTCAGGGGCAGATGTACTACCTTGAGTGTTTTGAGGTTTGTTTGGATTCTGCAGAATTTTCACATCATCCTTTCTGTTTGTTTTACCAGATGCCTTTCTGTTATTTTCAATATTTATTGCTATCTTGAAAGCATCCCTGAGAGTAGTAGGACCCTTATCTCTTAACCCATATGCTGTTTTGGCATTAAAAGCATTAATATATAATATTATGCACATTGTTTCATTTGGCCTCATGTGATGTGGCAATTTGTTCAACACTTTAGTAAATCTAGCATTAAAATCTGCAACCTGCTCATTTGACTCTTTAGTGATACTCGTGAACTCATTTACAAAAAAGCTAGGGTTAGTTTTGTCACCATATTGCTCCTTGAACATTCTTTTGAAATCATCCCATGATGAAATGCTTCTGTCAGGTAGACCTTTATACCATTCCTTGGCTTCATCAACTAAGGATTGCATAAATGATTTCATGAACACATCCTCATGCTCAACCTCAAAGTTGTCCATGGTATTCTGAAAAGCTTTTAAATGGTCTTCTCCTGAGACAGTATTGTTTCCTAAAAATTTAGGCACTTGCAGCCTCACATGTTTGTCAATAGGGTTTGGATAACCAGGAATGCCATAAAAAATAAGTTGTCTGAATCTATCCAACTGCATTGGGTGCCTTTCAAACTGATTAGCATTTGCATTTCTATTTACATTTTGATATCTCACATTATTTAATGGTACTCTGGCATTGTCTACATTTTGTCTTTGATCATTATTCTGATGATACTGTACCTCATTTCTTTGTTGATTTCTCTGCATATTTACATTTTGGAGGGTAGGAATTGAATCATTTTGAGCAACTCTCAAAGCCTACACTTTCTGTCTCATATCATCTCTAATTTTTACTGCTTGCAGATATTCTAACTTAGCCCTTAAGCTCTTAATTTCATCAGCTAGTTCTTCCTCTCTAGGCATAGAAGAGGATGGTTTTATCATATTTTGATCATCATTATCATCATCCCTTAGGGATTTAGCCTCTTCAAATCTGTAAGGAGAATCATGAAAAGGACATTCTTGAAACACCTCTGACCTTATTCTCAAACCATTACCTTGCTGTCTTTCATACACACTCTGGATTTCAGCCTTAGTGTTTGAAAAATAAGGTACTGTCTTCTCTGAGGATCCCAGATTATCCTGAATAAAATCATTTTTCTTGGGGCTAGGAGAACCATCTTGACTGACTCGAACAGTCCCCTTTTTTCTATACATCATTTTTATGGGTAACTCTTCAAATAGAGTATTATGCTGGGATCTTCTCTCTTGCATACAAATTTTTACTTTACCGGTTGGGAGATTGGTTCAGAGTCGCCACCTATTACTAGGAACTGTTTTCTTTTAAAAATTAGGGTTCTTTCACTGCACAATCCCCAGCAGAGTCGCCAAAATCTATTGGTTTTTTCCCAGACTGGATGCTTACTCCCAGATTTCCCCACAAGGTAGCCATCAATGATCAACAGGATCTCTGGGCCAGGGGCCAACAGTATAGGAGATAGACTCTATTTTTATCTCCTCTTCTTCTTCAGGCTCTGCAAAACCTAGGGGGTATTCCCTACTCAAACATCCATGAGAATATGCATACAAACACTGGGATGCTAACATGAAGCAGATAAGTCCTCCTGTAAGTAGACCAAAACTGCAAGATAAGAGCAAAGGGGCTAGCTTTGGGCCTATTTTCAGTTGTAGACAGAGGACTTGGGATCCTAAAACTAATTCTACTATCCTAATGGTTGTTTTGGAGTTTGATTTTGATGTTGTGTTTGGATGCAGAGCTGGACCTGGTGTATAACCTCAACACAGAGCTAAATTGGTGCCTATCTAGGGCTTGGAGTCATAGACATACACATGTAAATGTTCAGCATAAACATACTAAAACTAGATTTCAAGGGGATTTGTGTGATATCTGCCTTACAGATACATCCCAGAACAGAGTATCAAGTTATCTCTACTTATGATATCCTTACTGCAATATATTCTTCTAAAAACACTTTAATCTACCCCTTAAGCATAAATTAAGAGATCAAGCATTCAATACAGTAATCTATATCCTAGAACCCAAGACACCCCTTAGATATCCAGATTCAAAAGAAGAGTATATTCAATAGAGGAGACAGATAACAAAACACATGCAGTATAGCATTATTAATCTAAAACAACAATGAAACCAGTAAGTCTATGCACAAAACATAAGACATGAGACTCATAAACTCACAAAATCCACTACACAGAGCAACCAGGTCAGTTGTATTGTACTACAGAGCCAGAAAATGTCCAACTTTCAACAACAACCAAAATGGGTCACACAATCTGCTTAAATAGTAGGAAGACGGACCCAACAAATTAATTACATGGCAACTCAAAATTCTGCCAGATACACAGTACCAGAAAAATGGCGCTCAAAATTGAATGCAACAACCGGAAACAGAGGACAGAGCAGGTGAGATCAGGATCCGAGCCGCCGCTCAGGGACATTTTCTCTTAAATCTGGTAGTTGACCTGTCTATCATCATCCCATCGCACCCCTGCAAGATCGCCATTAATGTTTCAACTACTCACGGCCTCTGGAAATGCAGCCACAGCAAGCCTCTGAAGTTTTTCCTGCCCAAACACGGCCATAGATACAAAGAAAAAACTTGTCGCTGTAAGCTTAAAACGTGGTCGTCGATTCAAAACTCATCGCCGTCATCAACGGCCCCAAAAGTGTCAAAAATTTGCCACCAACCAGATTGTGCCACGTAGGCACTTTAAGTTTCTACGTTGGGTCCTTTTCCTCCCTGTTCCCTTATTCTTCCTCGCCGAGAGCCCACTGCCGGAACCTCACGCGGAAGCCACCACGTGGCAAGCTCCGCGGCACCATTGGAACGCTAGGGACTCTCGAAGAAACTCAGGTGGAAGCCAACATGTGGCAAGTTCCGCGACACTTACAAAACTGTGTCTCCATACTTAAGTGGCCTCCGCAGGTGACAACTGTCACAATTCACAGCATTTGAAACATGAGACACAATAAAATCGGGGCCCACAAACTCTCGCTTGTCATCGTATGAGGAAAACACGGCCGAGTCCACGGAAGCTAACACTTGTCAAGCTCCGCGGCCACCTCTTGAAACATTTGAAACACTGTGAAACTCACGTGGGGGCTGACACATGTCAGGCTCCGCCACACTGAAGAAACATTAGGAAGCAATTCAGAAACTTACGCGGAAGCAGACACTTGGTGCTATTCGCGACACTTGAGACACTTCACTGGGACCCACCACTGTCCATGCCAAACCTTGAAACAAAAAAGAAACCAACGCGGAAGCTGACACGTGTCAGCCTCCGTAGCAACTACGAGGGACACACGATGCTTGCGCATACTCGTTGAAACATATAGAAACTGCCCCCACCGTTTGACACTTGGCGCCTTCCGCCACACTTGACACTTATGCTGGGGCCCACTTTAAGCTTTTCTACACTCAGAAACAAAAAAGAAACTAACTCAGAAGCCGACACTTGTTGGCTTCCGCAGCAACCAAAAGGGGTACGTGGCATCCTCCGCCCCTACTTAGAAACTCAGAAGAAACTTTTTGAAACATGGGCAGAGTCCAACACTTGGCAGGATTCGCGACCACCAAAGAAACTGAGAAACACTTTTGAAACTCTTGTTGAGGCAGCCACCTTTTAGAGTCCCTCGGGTGCCTCCACGTGGTGCTTTCTGCGCCCAAGCTGAAAAATAAAAGAAACTCTATTGAAACTTTGGCGGAAGCTGACACATGGCGCCTTCCGCGCATTCAACTTGAAATACAAAGGAAATGCTTAAAGGGTCTTTGAGACTCAAGAGGAAACTGACACGTGTCGAGTTCCGCAGCTAGCAACTTAAAGCAACACTAAAAATAGCTTCTGCCACGTGGCATGCTCCGCACTACGGTTATCGGTTAGAAAAAAAGTGCGGCATGAATCAAGGCTCGACACTTGGCGGATACCACGATACTAGCAAAGGGAAACACTCATAGCCATACTCAAAAACAATTTTAGACACAGGAAACAGAGACCCGATACGCATCTAAAATGCATCTGACTCAAATTTTTATCATTTTCAGGGGCCGATAGTAATTTCAGCAACAGAACAAGATCCCGCAACTCAGAAATTTCAGGGTTTGAAGGAGAAAATTAGCAAACATTCAAGTTTAAAACCCTAGACATAAATAATTACCAACACCATCAATCTAACATCTTGTCAACTATTAACCACTAAGAAGAGGAGAGAAAGATATGTTTCATCTCAAGTCAAGACATTACATGCCATCCAATATTCATCATATGTAAACATGAAAATTCTACTAAGGGATAGTTTAAGGCACCATTAGTATTCCAATGACTTTAATATGTTATCAAGGGTGATAAATGGTAGCAACTCAAACACATTAAGAGGTGATAAGAAAAATTAGCAATCATCCAACACTTACAAGAGATCATGGAACAATCAAACTAATTTGTCCACATCTACAAACAGCTACATCCTACCATCCTTTACATCTATAGCACAAAACTTACAAGAGCCAAACAAGAGTATTTAGGCAATCTAAGTTACCTTTAATCTGCAAGCACATAAGGCAGAACATTCCTATCCTCATCTTATAACATGGGAGTGTGATCACTCTTAACCATGGAAACTGTCAACCAAGGTCAACACTCCAGTCCCAATGAGTAAGGTAAAACCAAGGAGGCTATTTCCTCCACGATTTCTAAGGATGGGGTTGTAACTTAACCCACTAATGCCATGCCAAGGCATGAAAGTAATCAAGACAATGAAAATAATATAACAAGCTCACGCCACACACGCTGAACACAAGGAAACATAGAAGGCTCAAGTACGCCAGAGCTCCCAGTGTGTGAACATGGGCTCTGATACCAGATGTAACATCCCACCCCGCGAACCCTGAAGGGTAAGGCCAAAAGAGGACAAGATAATTTTTTTTTACATGAAGTGATAACATACACATAAGATGGTTCATGGCCAAGTATGGCGAAATGCACAACCCACAGGAGAGGACTAAATCACTCTCCAGAAAAATATTAATAACTACATTCCTTTTAAACACCAATTCAAATGTTCCTAATCCCATTTCCAAATATAAACATGAATCCATAAACACCATATTACAAGCGGATCCGATACCCACATCAGAATCCGTAAGTCAAATAAGAGGTGACATCACATATCTTCTCATTACTATAATTTACATCATCTCTCGCAAGAGAGTACAAAATTACATAAAGGAATAAACAAGGACAATGGCATAGCCATGAATGATACAGTAACAAAACGGGTACATGACTAATAAGGTAACAGGAAGAAAGAGAACATCTCCGAGTTGGTGCTCCAAAACCTATACATCGGTCCCCAATGGCGGTGGCAACGCCTCCCAACCATGTGGACTCCTAAGAGACCACCCCACCATGCTCAGAGATAGTCACTAGGCCCAAACGGATAAACAACAACAAGGGGATACAGGATGGCCAACACACACATCAGACATAGAGCAGACACGAAGAACATTGCTTACAGTCAAAGTCATAATATTTTAAATAGTGAAAAGTGAATAGTAAAAGTAAATAGTGAATAGTAAAAGTGAATAGTGAATAGTAAATAGTGAATAGTGAATAGTAAATAGTCATAAGTCGGGTACTACTCATGACTCCTAAAGTGCTAGATACTAGAGTGTAATCATATGGAGTGTCATCGTATGTGCTCGAAGGGATGGCACATACGGGACCAAGTACCTCTCATACAGACAAGGAGACTCAATCGTGCCCAAATCCACGCCCCGCAGATGGATAACTCAACGCCCCGCAGACGGATAGGCCTTCTCATTGCATCCTTAGCCTTTACAAGCGCTTAAGGCCATGCACGAGGTCTAATTATCTTATTAGTGTTTTAACCCCGATGTTTTAGTTTTAGTTATCACTTATTAATGTAACTCTATTACTAGTTCCCCTGGCAGCCACTTGCGGGCCCTAGGCCCGTAGAGAGCCACTCCAGATGACCACTCTAATGCCTAGACCTTGTTCATCTCGTTTGACTTAACGAGGCATACAAAAGACTAAAATCCCTGAGTTATAAATTTAAAATAGTAAAGGTGAAAATTATGATCTACAAGACCCAAACTCTCGTGGGCAGTGTAATATGTTGAAAATGACCTTCTGCCAGTTAGATCAGTTTTGTAATAACTCCAATAACCCCAATTTGGTCAATGCACAGTCGTTACAGGAATTTTTTCCAGACATGGCAGTAGCAAGTGCCCTGTTAGATGTGCATGGGATTTAGAGAATGCACGTTCGTTATCTACAAAAAGCCTAAAAAATAACACAATTTCTCACAGACACACAAATGCCCTCAAGGCTTTCATCATCCTAAAAGAAACAAGGCATGCACTCGAGAAGGATCATCCTCCCCTACCCCACACTTGATGAGCATTTCTCCCAAGTGGAAGAAGCTCTGTCAACACCCAAATAAATTTCCCCACAATTACAAAATTTACAACACAACAAATCAAATTTCATTTCACCAATCCATCATGCAAGAAATAGAAAATGCAAAGGAAAGGCCTTGAAATCCAACCTTTAAAATCCTGTATTGGAAGAAGTTGAAGTAGAGTTCCTCTCCAGCCTCCTCTCCACATCTCCCTTCTCAAAAAAAAAAACAATCTCTCTTTGATCACAAGCAAGGGACAATGAAAGGAAGATATAGGATGTCTAGAATAATTTCAGCATTATGAGGCTATGAAGAGGAGAATAGAGAAGGAATTGAGCGTTATGAGGATGTCAGAAAAAGATTTCTTAGAGGAAATTAGGCATGATAAGAATGCAAGAATGAAGTTCTCCTGCAAGAATGAAGTCCCCTCCTGCAAGAATGAAGTTTTTATTCCCCCCTAATTGCTTAGAGAAGGGTCTTATTTATAGATTTTCTGAAAAGGGAATGGAGGGTGAGGATCAAGAGTTGAGATCAAGGGCTCTCATTATTTGTGAATTTTAAATTCACATGTGAGGACAAAAATGAATTAAAGATTCATTTTTTTGGAAAGAGTGGATTATGACAAGTTAAATTTTTAATTCAACTCATGGGGTAGTGGAGGACAAAAATGAATTAAAGATTGTAATATTTATGAATTTTTTAAAGATTGTAATATTTAAATAACCCCACTATCCCAAGTGGAATTAAAAAATATCCCCACTATCCCAAGTGGAGTTAATAATATATTCCCACTATCCCAAGTGGAATTAAAAAAAATCCCCACTATCCCAAGTGGAATTAATAAAATATCCCCACTATCTTAAGTGGAGTTAATAAAATATCCCCACTATCCTATCCTTCCCATGCCTCCAAATTCGTCACTTAACTTCACTTTGAAGTTAAGGTGACCATATGGAGGTTAACCAAGGGTTGCCCAAGTCAAAAGTGACCCTGGACCCATTGGGTATAACCCAGGGTCAATTTAAACTTAGTTAGGACACCCAGGGTCAAGTTAAAACACAAGAAAAGGGTCTCAAAATTTAAAATTCAAAAATAAGATAAAAATTCAAAAAAAAAAAAACAATTCTTACAACACATCATAATTCAAATTTACAAAAGGGTAGACCTAACCCATTCAACCTCATGCAAGACAATATTACAATATTACAACATTGCACCAAACACAAAGTTGATCTTGGTTCCTCGTGGAACTAGATCGGCTTCACAAGGGATTAGAACATAAGGTGCGGAATGATCTCCAGTATCTATTTTTTATCATATTTTCTTGTCACTAAACATTTCACCAACCCCCTTCCACTGTAGCAAGAAGGGCCAATAGGGAGGCTCGTTACAATTTGAGAAATCAAATGCATGAAAAATCAATACCAAATCACTGGGAATACTTATTATCCAACACCATACCATGTTCTTCCTTTTGTAATATTGAAAAGATCATTTACAAAGCCTTGGAAATGATTTAGGAATTGTCATATTCATTCAAATCAATGCTTACATTCATACCACGAAATGTGGCAAGAGAAAACCCCGACTGCGATCAAAGTTTGCTAGAAAGAACACCTACACCAGTGGAGAAAAATAGTGATTTGATACAAAGATTTGCAAAATATATTACATATATTTCATAATTGTTTCATGCTGAACAAAGACTACAAAATAACCTTTTATTTTTTGTCTCCTGGAGCTTAGAAATTGTTGAGAGAATAATGCCCAATTGACCAACCAGTAGAATGCCTCTGAAACATGCATATATAAGGGAGAAAATCAATGCAGTAGATGGGCACCAATTACCTACCCACTTTCACCAGCATTAAATCTCACCCACTCTCATAAATTCTTGCAACTAATTCCACCTACTTGACCACCAACTTGTACATCCTCTTCAATTTTGCTTTCATGGCGACCGGGAGTAGATGGGCGTTTAAAATAAAAAGCCCACCAAAAGTGTCTGTAAAAATTTTACAACACTTTAAAATATTTTAAAAAACAACTTTAAAATATTTTAGACTATCACATTTATATTTCATGCTTTACATTTTTACATTTCAATTTGCTTAATCGACAAAATTCTTATATCGCGCGAACCTTTGGAATTAACTTTCTTTTCCTTCTCTATCGGCAAATACTCCCCATGGAAAACTATCTCCAACTGCCTCTCTGTCTTTTCTTTTGCTTCTCCCTTCGCTGTCGGCGAATCGAGGAAAATACGAACTTGTGAGCTTGGTCGGTGAAATTGATAGTTCACAACTAGCCGATCCACCAACAAAAGACTTAGCTTTTCTTTTGCCTTGGAAACTTTTTGTGCTCCCCCTTGGTCTCCTTTGCCGCTTGATCACCTTATCGGTGAAATGGGAAAATCTCGAACTCGTGAACCAAGTCGGCTAGTTTGCTAGTTCGCCGTTTCGTCGATTTTCTGATAAAGCCTCCAAATGGGCCATTTTTTCAAAGAGAAGAAACAAAATGACAAGGGGAAACACTTAGCATTTTTTTAATGAAAACCCATATAACTTATCTCAGATTGGATTTAAATGGGGGGTCTTGACTGCAAAGGCAAAAGTGGGATACTTAATGGATTTTTGGGGCAAAACAATGCATTTTGGGAGCTAATTTTTATAGGTACCAACATGTGGGATTTGGGATTATGGTTTGATTTGATTTGGACTTGGTGTTGGATGATTGATTGATTTAGGATAATGATTTGAAATTTGGATTTGGGACAATGGTTGAGGATTTATGATTTATAGATGGGGTGGTTGGATTTCAGTTTGTTATTTTGATTTTTAAGGATTGGATTTGTGTTTGGAGTGATGGTTTGATTTAGAATGGATAGGTAATGGATGAAGGTGTTGGGTTCGATTTATGATTTGGATTTCAAAGGGGGTTTTCAAGCTGTGAATTTAGACTTTTAAGTTTTTATTTTTTTATTTTTTTTGGATTTTAAAGGAGGATTCATGAGTTTCACACAAGATGAAGACATGCCAAGCACATGAACTCCCTAGATTATTCAAGAGTGTATACACTTATAATCCCACCATTAATGCCTTATGAATGTGGGGCCCATGAGGAGGCACTAACTATTTTTGATCCTCAACATCACACACAGGTGTGAGAGGAGAGCATACATGGCCTACAATCCCATTTTTATGGGTATGCAATGAGTAAACTCTTGGCACTAACCACTAACTGGTGCATTACAAGCATATACGGCCAAAAGGTCCTATCTAGGCTATACACGGTGTACTAGGGGATGCCTTTAATATAACTTACAATACGGGAGGCCAAAGTCCATGAATGAGAGTGTTATCTACAAGCATGTGGTTGGGGTTAAATCCATTCCCACTTCACCTTATCCCCTCAAGTGGATAACAAGGTTGTGACAAACATGATAGCCCTCCTTTGAAGTGAGTCTTTCAATTGTCACCCCCTTTATATACCCCATCGAAATGCATAGTTTAGGTCATCTCGCTTGGTGATAAAATCCAAAGGAAAGCCCACTACAAGGGAAAAGTGTAGACACCTAAGATTGTCTATTGCATTTGTGTTGTCATCGACACTTCATCCACATTAATTAAATGATATTTAATTATTTAATTAATTATTCCATTTCCTCTATCCACATTAATTAAATGATATTTAATTATTTAATTAATTAACTAACATTTTTTCTAAGTATTAATTAAATAAATCAACATAATTTATTTATTTAGTCAATTTAATTTCCAAAAATCCATTTCAAATAAATAAAATTAATATTTTATTTATTTAATTCCAACATTATCCTCATTCTAATGAATTAAATAAATTTAATTATTTAATTCCCTAATTTCCTCTCAACTTCTTAATCGACTCTCAATCAGAATTAGTTAACTAATAACTGATTAATTAAAAGAGTTAACTCATCAATCAAATTTAATTGAATAAAAGAGACAATTAGTTAATTTTTTTTTTATAATTTAAATCATGTACAATTTAACTGCATGCACAAGACTTCATGAAAGGACTTGTCAATCCCCTTGATACATGTCTGTCATGTCTCGTCCTTTCACTTTGAGTGCTCAATGTAATAAAATAAAATGTCTTATGTTTTACATTAGCATGTGGAGTGATTAAATAAGAAGTTTAATTTTAATTTAAAAACTTATTTTCAAAATGGCCGACCACCCTCCTAAAGGAAGCGCCACATATAACATGACAAAAGGTCAAATGATAAATAATATAATACATGTAGTGGAATGGTCAAAGAAAAAGTAGCATCACATAGAAAGAAACAAATTTTAAATGGTAAACACTATAATAAAAGATGGACATCGCTTTATATAACTAAGCCGCGATTAATATCAAAAGAAAAGAGGCAACGATGATTATTTAAAGGAACAACGACTTTGTTTTGAATGGAAAACAATTAATAGATGGTGTGGAGAAAAAGACAAAAGTCTTATAAAAAGGAAGTGTGATTTGCTAAATAGAACAATAGTGGCTCTTATTAAAAGAGGACAACAATTTAGTTAATAGAAGACAACGATTAGTTTTTGAACAAAAAGGCATCTCTTTGAAGGGAGATCTCTATTCAAAGAGGTACTTGAAGTGTATAAAAGAAAGAAAGAGAACTTCATACGTCAGAATAGACCGAAGGGAAGAAATATAAATTTTGAGTTTAAAAGAGCAGTCAAGGATCACATTCAGAAATATATATCTACACTTAGCAAACATGGGCAACAACAACAGTCAATACATTTGTTTATGAGAATACAACAGTCTTATGTTTTACGGTACTCTATCATGATTATGGTGTATTTATGAATGTCTTTATCCCATGATCAATCAAATGTAAGGTTGAAGGAAGCAAGTTAGGAGGATGCTGTTTATGGGCCTCTCATGCTAAGCATGCCACTCTGAGGGTGGAATTGTCTTAGTTGGACATTCCTGTCACTTGGGGCCAAGGGGTGGGTTGTCTAGGATGCTCATGCTCTTGGGCTTAGGTGGGTTGAGTAGTTTACAAGCACCCCTTTCAAGGCTTTCCTTTTAAGCCGAACTATGATTGGTTATTAGGATGGATTCAAGGAGTTTCAATCATATGAGGGACAAATAAAGTGACATGGATAGGGAAAGAAGATACAAGTTTATCCACCAAGTATGCCAACCCAAAGGTGGAATTGTCTTAGTTTGGATGTTCCTGCCGCTTGGGCCAAGGGGTGGGTTGTCTTAGTTTGGACACTCGTGCTCTTGGGCTTGGTATGGATAGCTTCGAGCAGACTTATCATGTTTCTCATCCAAGTCCTATTATGATTAAATTTCTACTATGCATTATGGCTAATCTTCTATCATGCACCATAGATATTGTGTAGTTTATATAGATTTGAAATAGTTATATATATATATATATATATTACATGATTTAAATAGATAATTTATTATATATGTTTTGATCATATGTATTATATTTCCAATGTTATCTAACATGATTGTAGGACCTAAACTAGGATTTATCTTGCTTACAACATTTAATTGGTAAGTTGTAAACCTAACTCATCAAATTTGTGATTTTAGGGCAAGATTTACAGCAATCCCAAAAGGGGACATTACAATGTCACAAAAAGACACTTGTCAACTCTGTATGCATTCAAATCCTCTCAAACAACCATAGCCATTGATCCTACAAATCAATCTCCACCATTGATCATCTCTCCTAAACATTTATAAATACAACCTCTCATAAGATATTATCAGATCCTCAATCTTGAATGAAAACTTATGTTGCTGCGCTGAGCACCTGACATCCATACTCTCAACCAGATCAATTCTAGATCACAACCACCATTGTTGGTGCAACAAGGAGGAGCTTTGAGTGAGATCTATTGTTATTGCATTCATTTTCGTTTACTTTTCCTTATGCTTTATCGTGAGATTTGTAATTGAATTTAAAAGTAGGATTTAGATCTTTTGATTTGAGTCTATCTTTATATTTCAAATTTACTTGCATACAAAAATATCAAATGCTTTTGATCCCCATGGTTGCCTTGTGGTGCAAGGGAAGAGCATATACACTTGACTCCTTGAGATTAAAACAAAAAGTGAACAAGAGGGTGTTTTTGATCTCCAAGGTCACCTTTTAGTATGAGGAGAGAGCATACAAACCTAAATATCCACATAAGCAAAGAAACAAAAGTTCATTAACCTTGACATTAAGTGTGCAACGAAACTAGTGATAAAAATATCTTGGACAAGCGAAATCTACACCACAAACATGTTAGTAGTTTAATAAAAAAAGTATTAGACCAACGATTTTATTGCACAAAGATGTTAGCTCAATAGAAAACAAGCAATGATTAGTAGGAAAAACAACAAGACTTAAATCTCAAGTAAAATGATGAATGATTGATGATAGAGTAGATGCATTCAAACATAAACTATGATGCCGAAATACGAAGTGCACACACTGAAAGATGAGTAGAGGTGTTAAAAGACGAGTTTAGTTGTTTACTAGTCACTTACTGCAGACACACTGAAGGATGAAGTAGATGCGTTGAACTTTGAAGCACATGCGTTGAAGTATGGGGGATGCGTTGAAACGTGGACATGCTAATTGGTGAATGGAGTGGATGAATTGAACTGTGAAGTGCAGATACTGAAGGATGGTGAATGTGTTGAAATGTGTAGGATGCCAAAAAAATGCAACTAAACCTATAATAAAGAGGGTTAAATCTACATTCAACGAGGCAAGAAAGCATTACAAATAGATGATAAACCGATAACCTTACAACACATATTAGAAACACTTGTAATAAATACTAAACAAGCAAGAAAAATGGGTTAGGGATGGCTATATCGCTACACAGAAGCCAAGCATATGTATTGAACTATGAAGAGCATGCATTGAAACACAAGCGAACATGCTAAATTGTGAACACATTGAACTGCAGACCTGCAATAATAAGCTCATAAAACAAGCTTACAGAAGATGGTTAGAAAGGGATGTGGGTCCCACTAGGCATAGTAAAATATATATGATAAAATTTAAATCCAAAACAAATAGAAAACATGCAAATGTAATTTATTTAATCTACATTAAATCACAACCTCTAGATTAAGCTAAGGATTTACAAACATTGCTAAGAATGCTAAGAATCTCACCAACACAAACCCTTGTTGCACCAAAGTGGACGAGCTAAAAATGTTTGGTGTTGATGAGAGAGAATGTGGTTTCTCACTTGGACAACATAACCATATATTCCAAGAAGACTTTTTAAAAATGACCTATGGAAGGGCCCATTTATATATTTTGGATTAGGAGGATCAAGGGATGAGATTGATTTGAAAGATCAATGGCTAGGGATAAATGAGAGGTAAGGATGTATGAGAAGCCTCCAAGTGTCACCTTATGATTGGTGGACATGAGGAGGTCCATGATTCAAGGGATTTAGATGGTGGAGATTTTCTAGATTGAATGGATGGACAAGATTTTACATGAGAAGATTTTATGGAGCCTTGTGCAACCTTGAGCCATGTGCAAGGTTGACTTGGTTAATGATGCTTAGGAATGTGCAAGTGGTTAATTAGTTAATTAAATGATTGTTTAATCAACTAACGAGTTGAGGGGGAAATAGGATAAATTAAATAAATTGCTTGGATTTATTTAATTTTTGGGAATGTTGGAATGAGAATGATGAACTTAATTAAATAAATGTTGAATTTATTTAATTAAGGATGAACATTAAAAAAGGATTTTGATATGATTTAATTAATAAAATAAATGATTGTAATTTATTTAATTAATGCTAGGATGATAATCAGATTGGTTAATTAAATAAGTAATTTATTTAAATAATGTTGGAAGGGGAGATATGCAGGATGAATTAGGTAATGGTGGGATGTGGTCAAATTTAGGTGTCTAGAGAAGCCATTTGGTAAAGAGGTTTATGCCACAAGTTACTTGCAAGATAAAGATTTCAAAAAGGTGTACTAGTTAACAATCAAAGGTAAGAATGATGAATTTGAGCCTAAAACTAATTTCTACCTCTTAATGGACTTCTTCACAAAGTGGGGAAAATTTGTGTGTCTAAAGAAAGAAGGCTTATGCTCATAAGAGAGGCACATGGACATGCGTAGACAAACACTTTGGGGTGACCAAAATAATGCAAACCTTCAGTGGTGTGTATATTGACCATATTTATATGTGGATGTTTCTATATTTATAAGAAGTTGCCAATTGTGTAGTATAAGTAAGCCCAACAACGACAAGCTTGGGTTGTACCAATCTTTGTTGGTTCCTAAGAGGCCATGGGAGAGCATCTACATGCACTTTGTAGGGGGCTTTTTAAGACAACATTTGATAATGACTATATTTTCGTTCTTGTGGATCGATTCTCTAAGATGTGTGTTCAAGGCTTGAAAATAGACACTAACTGAGTATGATGCAATTGACTTATTCTTTAAGCACGTGGAATAATTTTGGACTCCTAAAAAGTATCATATTAGATAAAGATGCAAGGTTTCTAAGCATGTTTTGGTGCACACTTTGGAGTAAGATGGATACCAAGTTGAAAGTTCAGCCTATGATTGTAATGTGCCATACTTGTTTGTATATTTTAAAAATCTTTGTGTTATTTTATTATTTTATTGTGTTCTTTCAGACTAGACAGAAGAATGCAGAAGGGGTTTTAGTTTTCCTGTAGATGCGTGTTGCTAGAGCATACAATATAGAGCATATAACCAGAACCCAGAAAAAGTACAATAGATATGAAGAAAATAACAAAGACCAGATAGCAGAATAGCCAAATATGAATTATTGTGACATACCCACGTTGAGATTTGAAACTTCATACAACAGCCAAAATTGGACCAGCAAATGGGTATGGCTGGAAATGCCTCAATACCCCTGAAATTGACAATGAGTGTTCATACAAATGACAACAGCCAACCAAGAGGTTGTAATTGCCCAAGATGAAGCTCTAAGATTGCTGCAAACTCGAACGACAAACTCCCAATGATCAAATGTTCCTCTAGCAAGATGGTACGACCATGGGTGAGTGAGCTTCAGCAACAAATAACTTTGAAATCTTCCTGAATCTGCACTGAATGTAATCTGTGATACTTCCTAAGGCTGGACGACCACTTATGACATTCTATATCTGCCTTAAACACTTCAAATCTCCTCCTATGGAAGGGTACGACTGGCTGTTATGGTACGATCAGCAACAACAAGCAAGAACAGTCCCCAAAACATATAAAATCTACTCCTTAACACCTTGTAAACTGATCTCCAAAATTGTATGAGAAGAATTTCTTGAAATATGTAAGGAAATAGCCAGCTCTCCCTCAAACTCTCAAGTCATGGACTCTATTGAAGAACAAATGTGAATGCCGAATACATCCACTCACAATGACACCATTGGGTGGTCTTTCACACCTGTAAAATGTCGTCACTAACGGAGGTTTTCGTCTCCAAAAGCCTAGTTCGAATGCACAAACCCTTGAAACCTTAGTAGAGCTCTCACAAGAAAATATCATAAGCAAGCATAATCCAAAATGAGCCCTTCAGCACCTTTATAACTTACTCCAAGCCCAACGCCCTTTTTGGAGGGAATTTGCATTTGTTTTATTATTTAATTTTTATTCCCTTATGACTCCCATGGGCGCCCACCTCCTAGAGGGTCACTTTTAAGTTGTAACTTATTTTTATAAAGTGACCATATAATATTTATTTGTAAAGTCCCAACAAATAATTATATTAAACTTCAGACTTTAAAATAAATATGAAGACGGTGTCGGAATGCCATGTTCTTTAGCTCGTTGGAAAGGTCTCGACGAGACACTTCTGACCCCACTCTGCAAATTATGAATTGACACTAAACCCAAACTTACTAAAAATAGTAAGTAATGCTCAAGATCAAACTGGGCCAACTCTGAAGGTGCCAACTGGATCCTCTGAAAGCGAACCAACTCTCCATCATCGACAAATGCCTCCTAGCCAACTAACTCCAATTCCCTATCCAAACTGCTAGTCCACGGGAACTGAGTGATGGACTAACCATATGTCACGAAGGGGACATTACAATTATCTTCCACCCCTAAATAGATGGACAAACAAATTTATCTCCATTTGAGGCTTGTTTTGGGTGTGTCTAGGACAATCAAGATAAGGAATGGAAAAAGGAGATAAGGAGCTCGAAAAAGATTATTAATTCATTGACAAGGTTAGACAAATACATCTCCAAGTGCAAGAAATACTTAAGAACTCCCAAGCCTAGTATAAGTGTTGCCACGATTAACATAGGGTGGAGAATAAGTTCCATGTTGGTGATAGAGTTTGGTATACCTGGGTAAAGATAGGCCTCAAGGGACTTCAAGGAATATCAAACTTTTGATATAATGTCCTTTTGAGATCATAAAAAAGTAGGTTAGAATGATTTTGAATTAGATCTTCCTAAATACATGAAAATCTTCTCAATCATCAATTTTGATAAGTTGAGAAACTTGTTTGACCCTTTTTTCTTAGATGAAGAGGATGATGTTGTTTTTCCAAGTATAGATGATTTTTCACTTGAGCAAGAATAACTAGAAAATAATGTTGTCCTTGACAAAAAAGGTGCGACATATTTGACATGACCATGAAACATGGTTGATAGGGTTAAAAGGGCAAATATCTAGCAAGGAAAAATAAGTTTCCAAAGAAGAAATGGGAAGGAAATTCCCAAATTTGATCAATCCCTAAGATTTTGGGGACCAAAATCATCCTGGTTGGGGAGTTATCATTTGAAAATTGAGTCAAACAAGTTGGACTAGTGGGGTCATGTGGAGAACACATCTTAGGACTTGTGACTAGGAGACCTTTTCCTTCACATAGCTAAGGTTTCATGATGCATGAGAATGCGTAAATTGGATTGGAAGGTAACATAGATGGTCCAAAACATCTCCATGTCTCTTCATTCAAGTTGTAGACATTAACATTGATTAAAAAATTAAGTTTGATGAATCTGCCACTTTCCATAGGTAGAAAATGTTGGATTATTTGTCATTGATGTCAAAGGAGTATGGAGAAGATTGTTAGATCTTGTCATTGATGAATTGAAAAGCTTCTAGTTAAACTATGTATAGCATTTTTTGCATCGACGTTTCAGATCACACTCCGTGATCCATCATCAAGAGGAGAAAGAGAGGAAAAAGAGAGGAAAAAGTTGACACGGGTTGCAAGAAAGGAAAAAGGGACAAAAGCAAGATGAGTAACAAAAGCAAGACAAAAACCCAAAATAAAGATAAAAATGAGGTAAAAGGAAAAAGTCAAGACTAAGGAAAATAAAATGAATTAAATAAAATGAGACAAAAGAAATAATTAAATTAATGAATTAAAAGGGAACCAGTCAAGAAATGAACGTAAGGAGCAAATAGATAAAAAGGTTTTAAAAATGAATTAAATTGGCTAAGATTCATAGGAGAAAGAATAGAGGAAGAAGAAAGCAAAAATAGATGAAGAGAAGGAATGATTAAAATAAGAAATAAGGAAAAAATTAATTGAAGTCTCGAGTTAGAAAAAGAAAAAGAGCAAGAAAGGTGACTGAAAATAAAATGAAAAGAAAAAAGAAAGGAACAATTATAGAAAAATAATAATGTAAGAGGAAGGACAAAGAGACTTAAGGAAAGCAAAAATAAAAATTGAAGCAATAAAAAAAAAGGAGCAAGAGATGAAAAGAAGTAAATCAAAAGGAGAACGTAAGAAAGTGAAGAAATCAAACATTAAAAATCAAAATAGAATAAGAGGCAAGAGAGAAGTGACATAAAAAAGGGCTAGAGGCTAGAAGAAGAGCTCACTACACCTAGAAAATCAGACAAGACCAAGAAGATGGGTCAGGGAAAAGGAAGCATAAGAGGTAGAGGGACTAAGGATGGAGATGATGGCCATGACGGGGGAGAGTGAGGAGGGGGAAGTGGGGAGATATGGAATGAGGAAGGATCTAAATGAGTTGGCAAGGGGAGAGGTTAGAAGTAGAAAGCAGACGTAAGGAAGGGAAGACCAAAAAGAGAAAGGTAGAGGGACAAAAGAGAAGGGACAAAGAGAGAGACGAGGAACAACCTAGGGGGGTTTTTCTTGGGGAAGGAAATTAATCATGGAGGGAATTTAGTAAAGGGTTCCAAGCATGGCTCAAGTTCCCTCCCTCATCTCGGTTAAGGTTGGTGGAGTTGTTTCCGATGAAGATAACTTCTTTGAGATTCATTTTAAAGAAGTTATCTTCCTTGGCTAGGATATGCGCATCCTCGAGGCGAATGTGGTGCTTGGTCAAAGAGGAGTGTTCTGCAAGGGATGATTTAGAGACCCTTTCATGTCTGATGTCCGCTCCGTGCTCTTTGATTCTCATGTACATAGATCGACCTGTCTCACCAATATAGGGGTTTCCACATGAGCAATCAATTTTGTAGACACTTGAGTTTAGGGGTCTTTGGTAGAAGGGATAAGGTTCCTAATGGAAAAGAGAGGTTTGAAGGCACATTTGAGCCCCTTTTTGTGAAGAATTTTGGCGATCTTATTCGAATAAGATCACCAAAATTCTTCACAAAAAGGGGCTCAAATGTGCCTTCAAACCTCTCTTTTCCATTAGGAACCTTATCCCTTCTACCAAAGACCCTTGCGACATCTTTCTAAACTTAGGTGTCTACAAAATTGATTGCTCATGTGGAACCCCCTATATTGGTGAGACAGGTTGATCTATCTGCATGAGAATCAAAGAGCACGGAGCGGACATCAGACGTGAAAGTGTCTCTAAATCAGCCCTTGCAGAACACTCCTCTTTGACTAAGCACCAGATTCGCCTCGAGGATGCACATATCCTAGCCAAGGAAGATAATTTCTTTAAAAGGAAGCTCAAAGAAGCTATCTTCATCGAAAACAACTCCACCAACCTTAACTGAGATGAGGGATGGAACTTGAGCCACGCTTGGAACCCTTTACTAAATTCCCTCCATGATTAATTTCCTTCCCCAAGAAAAACCCCCCTAGCTTGTTCCTTGTCTCTCTCTTTGTCCCTTCTCTTTTGTCCCTCTACCTTTCTCTTTCTGGTCTTCCCTTCCCTACTTTCATTTTCTGCTTCTAATCTCTCCCCTTGCCAACTCGTTTAGATCCTTCCTCATTCCATATCTCCCCACTTCCCCCTCCTCACTCTCCCCCATCTTGGCCATCCTCTCCATCCTTAGTCCCTCTATCTCTTATGCTTCCTTTTCCCCGACTCATCTTCTTGCTCTTGTCTGATTTTCTAGGTGTAGTGAGCTCTTCTTCTAGCCTCTAGCCCTTTTTTATGTCACTTCTCTCTTGCCTCTTATTCTATTTTGATTTTTAATGTTTGATTTCTTCACTTTCTTACGTTCTCCTTTTGATTTACTTCTTTTCATCTCTTGCTCCTTTTTTTTTATTGCTTCAATTTTTATTTTTGCTTTCCTTAAGTCTCTTTGTCTTTCCTCTTACATTATTATTTTTCTATTATTGTTCCTTTCTTTTTTCTTTTCATTTTATTTTCGGTCACCTTTCTTGCTCTTTTTCTTTTTCTAACTCGAGACTTCAATTAATTTTTTCCTTCTTATTTTAATCATTCCTTCTCTTCATCTATTTTTGCTTTCTTCTTCCTCTATTCTTTCTCCTATGATCGTTAGCCAATTTAATTCATTTTTAAAACCTTTTTATCTATTTGCTCCTTACGTTCATTTCTTGACTGGTTCCCTTTTAATTCATTAATTTAATTATTTCTTTTGTCTCATTTTATTTAATTCATTTTATTTTCCTTAGTCTTGACTTTTTCCTTTTACCTCATTTTTATCTTTATTTTGGGTTTTTGTCTTGCTTTTGTTACTCATCTTGCTTTTTGTCCCTTTTTCCTTTCTTGCAACTTGTGTCAACTTTTTCCTCTCTTTTTAAAGAAACTAATCTGCAGTTTATTTCATTTTTATTCTCTTTCTCCTCCTAATGATGGATCACAAAGTGTGATCTGAAACGTCGATGCAAAAAAAGCTATACACAGTTTAACCAGAAGCTTTTCAATTCATGTCATGGACTGTGGAAATATCATGTTCTTGTCATTGATGTCAAAGGAAATAAGGAATTCATATTATTGTCATTGATGTCAAAGGAGGACCTCCGTGATGATGATTTTTTTGAAGACAAGGCATTTGATATATGTGGTGATATAGGATGGTTGAACAATTGATTTAAGATTGGATTACAATGTGCCGACCGACCTTTTGGGATACAAATAAAGTCCTTTATTATGGGCCGTCCCCCTTTTGGAATGTGACAGTAAAACTTGTATGATGGCCGACTTTCTTTCATAAACCTTGTTGGTTGACCACATAGCCTTGCATATAGTTATATATAAATAAAGTCGCCAAAGTTTTTGAGGACAAGAGATAGAGATTAACATTGAATAGGAGCAACAATTAATAAGCAACGAATATGCTGCAAATGATTAAAGATGACAACAAATATAATTAAGAAGGTAGTGAATTCTTCATATGGCCAACTTCCTCATTAATATTAATGTTTATACCAAGGACGACTTCCTTGCATGATTTAAGACATATATATTTGCCCAAATAAAGGTAAGATATGATCAATAATGTGAGCGCTAGAATTAGTTTATAAAGACGACCCTTGAAGTTGGAATTATATGGCTGATTGTAATGTCTCCTTTTAGGATATTCTCAACTTCTTAACTTGCACACAAGAATAACTACTAGAAGAAGACATTAGCACTATTAAAGATCAATTTAGTAATGAAATCAATGCATCATAATCATAATCAATAATAATGAACAAGAATATAACATTATTGAAGAGAGCATATATTCAATTGTATTTCTTCACACTTTAATATACTTATACTTGATACGTCTTTTGCCTCATGATATACTTTGGGAATGGTGATTGTCGTGCCCGGTCGTTAATCTAACCTAATCATCAACCCTAGCTGAGACGAGGTATATAATCGTTAAGGCATTGGATAACAGTGCTCCACTTCCATAGGCCCAAGGGTTTCATGCTCACTTGACAATACTTCACCACTTGGCTCAAGGGTTTCATGCTCACCTGACAATACTTCACCACTTGAGAGTCACCTACCGTGTAAGACTTTAATAACAAACTAATCTCCACTGTCGTAGGCCCAGGGGTTTCATGCTCACCCGACAATACTTCACCACTTGGCTCAAGGGTTTCATGCTCACCGGCAATACTTCACCACTTGAGAGTCACCTATCGTGTAAGACTTATTAATAATAATAATAAACCACCCTTCCCTAATGACTCAAACATCCTCATAGGGGCAATAGACAAAGATTAATGACATGGCAAGACACACAACATCCCTCGTATATCATGGGCAAGACTAAGTATATATATAAGTTAGAAATATCATACCAATTCGTAGATTTTCTCTTCTTAAGGATGTACAAGTGATCCTATGGATCACAAATGATGATGATTGCCTTGATTTCTCACAAGGCTGCTATCAAATCAAAATTTTTTTATGCAATGATGTTCCTAATAGGAACTATATCAATTTGAGAGCATTTCCACCACTTACAGATGGACCCTCATATGGCAATTTGCTGCCTATATATATTGAATTTGATATATATATTAATTGTCTTTTTCTGCCATAATGGCTGATAAGTCATTTGAATGATGATTTGAATCTGGGTGAATGTTCTTTGGATGCTAGAGTTTATTGTATTGCTGATCAATAAATGATCGATGATGATGAGATGAGATTGTTGATGAATGAGATTGAATGATTGGTATTCAATTCCTTGATTGCCGCTGTCCACCGATCCTCTTATATCCTTGATCAGTCTACTTTTTCCTCAATGGACGCCTCCCTTCAAGGGGATTGCTGTCCTTTCATAAGCGCTAGTAATCCTTAACTAATCGACGGCCTTTTGATGGTCTTGTTACCGATTTCATTCTTATTGTTGATTTCCTCTTGAGTGGGTGGAGTGATTCTTTTCTCAATCTATGCTTAATATCATAAGGATGGAGTCTTGATTTGTTTGTCTTAGTTTATGAGATCAATCGCTTTTCCTAATTGATGTCTTTTAGTTTATAGAACTATTATCATAACCATTATTGGTGTGTATAAGGATGGAATCACATCTTATATAATATTCGCTGTTTGTTTACTATTTGATTTTAACACATGATTCGCTGCCTTAATCGCAGCTATAGTATAGTTCCTATTATTATATTTATAATATTTGATTTAATATTTATATTATTATTATTATATAATAATAATAATTAATATTTTATTTATATATATTTATAATTATAATAATATTTAATAATTAATATTTATATTAATAATTATACCCGTTATTTAATAATATATATTATATATTATATTTATATTAATTTATAATATTGCTTTAAATAATACTTAATTTATTAAATATATGAAATCTACATTTTTTAATCGATTACAATGAATAGTACATAATTGATTCAATTAATATAGGGACATGACAGCCTCCCCACTCAAGATTGCTTGTCCTCAAGCAATTTTGAGGTTGGATGATCAATAATTTTGACTCCTTTTGATATATTATTGACCCTAAAGTTTGAGAAGAGTCATGTTTAGATCAATGGAGAATGATCTTGGGATTTGTGGGTTATGGGCCCATACTATAACTTAGCATAAGCTTATGTAACAACTTTGTCGTAGCTTGATGGGTAATTATCTATGTTACTCTAATCAAGAGAAGAACTTTAAAAGGAGACTTTTGGAAGAATTCATCTAATAAATTTACTAGATCAATTTGTAAGCTACAAGGTTGATTCATGTATCATTAATGTTTCTATGAGTGTGGCATAGATCATATGTGTTGTGGATTTAGTTAAGCCCGATGATTTGGTCCTAAAGGGATAGAACAAATAAGCTTCAATTTTAGGAGATGATTTGTATTTGAATAAGCTCTGCAAAATCTGAATTTCCTCTATATAGTGTAATATAGATGTGTGTCAACAACCTTTGATTATGTTATTTTCTTGTGCTATAATGCTCATCATTGTAATGCTTAATAAGACTTACTTGAAAATGAAATAATGTAATTCAGGGTTAGTACTATTGATCAATGATGGTGTTGTTGATCCTTGAGGTATTTCAATATTGTATTGTTGAAGGGATATTATTGTTTGATAGATTGGATTGACAGTCCTCTAAGGGATGGTGGTGATCCTGATTTTAGCCAATAATCTTGCAAAGGATTGTGGCAGTGATGAATCAATTATTTAGTCTATAGTCCTCATAGTTGTAGGCTATGGTAGTAGGATTCTTAATTTTAGCTATTAGCCTTGTGTAACATGGTGAACAACTCAGCTAATAATCCTGAAAGGGATAGCCACTGTATTGAATGTGGTGTTTAATAAAATGAGAAAAATGAAAGCATTCATGCATTTTTTAAGTTCATATCAAAATTCAAATCTTATGTTAAAACTTAGAGATGAAAATGGATTTGATTGGAGTCCCAATTTAGTGCAACGAATGTCAAGGGATGCCCTTCCCTAGGACCTATTTCGGTGATTGTCTTCAATCTTTATAGGTCTATTGTATTTTTAGTTATTGACTTGTGTGAAATGTGTGTTGGTGCTTAGATTGTAGGTTTGTATTTAGCATTAAGTGTAGTTTTGATTGGACAGTCATAAGACATCTTTCTTACTTGTTTTGAAGACATAAATATTGAGCTCAATGCTCAAGTATTAGAACCTAAACCGTGGAAGAGAATACTTGTGTTGGTATATGTATGTTTCTGTATTGTTAATATCTACCTAAGATATTAAAATTAATACAATTGTTAATCCTTAAAGTTGTCTCCTTCATGAGTTTAAGGTTGATTCTAGCAAATATAAGTACAAATATTAAGTTCTAGCCTCAAGATCTTGTAAATATGTTTCTTTGTCCTTTGATCTCTTCTGACATCTTTTGACCGCATCTGTTTCTATTGACTACCATTTATATATCTATACCATTGTCCACTTGTGAAGTAACTTGTATAGAATATCCTGGCTATTGTTGTGATTTAAGTGGTGATAATAATCTCATGGTCACATGACTATCATACATGTTTTTTTAGCATGAGGAAGAGTATTCCAAAACCCAATGAAAAGTCTACTACATCATGGCAGTACAGTCCTTAATAATTGTGTTCATCCCTGGTAAGGTCTATTGATCAAGAAGTCATTATGAAGATGGACAATGAGTAGTGCTTAATGCATTTGAGATCATAACAAAGGAATTATGCTTTCATTCATACTCAGAGAAAGGTCTCTCATAAGCCTAGGACTGTCAAATTCATTATCAAACCTATGAGCAATTCTTAAATTTGCCAATGTACTTTTGTGAATTGTACGGGGCAATCATAGGCTCATCTTAAGCATGTTACATTCTTCATGATTCTTATAATTGTTATCATGCACTTGGGCCCATTGAGCTGTCCATTTGAGGGATCACTATCAGAGTTACCCCTTCATTTTGAACTGACTTATAAAACATTGAAAATGTAGGCATGCTCCTATATGAAAGATTGTTGTCAAAGACTGTTACCACTATTTTATATTGCATGGGAGATCTTAGATGATGAAGGTGTAGTTACCCCAGAGATTCCAATGGCAATATTAAACTTTGAGACTGGATTTGTTCAAGTTCATGAAGATTGCCATAAGAAGTCATCACACTCACATAATTGTCAATGCATCTTTACAAGGGTTTAAAGTATTCCATCTCACTGTCAATGCATGTCTTGTGACATCAGGGCCTTACAAGATGAAGGGGTATAATGAATCTCAAATTTGGTTGCCCTCAATGCAACTTACTAAATTCTGAGTGATAAAGGTTGTTATGGAACTGAAACGATGTCTAGTTAAGATCCCAATTCTGATTATAATGAAGATTGTCATAATTATTTGGAAATAACAATCCCAAAACAAAGTGTCTGCTGTCAATCAAGATAACAGTAAGGATAGCCATGAAGAGACATTGAATCCTATAGGTCTTCCTTGCTACATGGTCCGCCATTCAAGTAATAGACAGTTAATTCAAGTTGCCATTGTTATAAGGTCATATGGGATTTGCAAGAACTAAATTTGTGGGTGATAATGGTTAAACTATCTTAGCTATTATATTGTAACTATATATAGTGTTGTAAACTCTTAACATTGATAACAAAGGACATAATAGTCTTGAGAATGTGAACCATGATTGTGTTAATCAAGAAAGAATGATGAGAGAGCAAAATCACATTTGTCTATATCATGAATAGAAAACACCATTTGCAAAAAGACATTACTAAGTTATAGTTGAGGAAAGACATGAATGATGAAGTCATCTTGAAAATTCGGAGAGATGAATTTGTAGAGAAGGTAAATTTCATCGTAGAAGTGTATAATAGATGATGATATGATAGCGTGGAGACAATCAATGATGAATAAGATTATCACCAGAGAGAAGATCCATGTTGAAGTATACGTGAGGTATGAAGTATACATGTAAGATATAATATACAGAGCACACATGAGTCGTGTAAGTCCCTATCATTCACATGATGACAAGATGACTGCTCTGATACCACTTGTAATGTCCCATTTTAGGATATTCTTAATTTCTTAACTTGCACACAAGAATAACTACTAGAAGAATACATTAGCACTATTAAAGATCAATTTAGTAATGAAATCAATGCATCATAATCATAATCAATAATAATGAACAAGAATATAACATTATTGGAGAGAGCATATATTCAATTGTATTTCTTCATACTTTAATATACTTATAATTGATACATCTTTTGCCTCATGATATACTTTGGGAATGGCGATCGTCATGCCCAGTCGTTAATCTAACATAATCATCAACCCTAGCAGAGATGGGGTATATACTCGTTAAGGCGCTGGATAACAATGTTCCACTGCCATATGCCCAAGGGTTTCATGCTCACCCGGCAATACTTCACCACTTGGCTCAAGGGTTTTGTTAGAACTAAAAAATTAGCCTAAAATTTTCCATTTTTCCCACCATAATCCAATCACCTAAATGTGTCATTTTAGAATTTTCTCATCCAAAACACTCCATTTACCTGACCTATAAGCCATTACTCTAATAAGTTCACATTTTGTCACCCTTACCCTAAATGAAAAAATCATATCAAGAGCCATCCTAACATCCCTTCAAAGAAGCAATATGAACAATGTCGATGAGAAAATACCACATCGAAGAAACTCATTTTAGAGTCCCTTCAATATCTGATTAAAGTTGTGTCAAAGCCACCGTTGCATGCCGAGAAGAAAATACTTAGGGGTTTCTTCAATACCCAAGAAATGAACCATCGAGGGACAAACATTTTATAACTATGATGTGACTCATCAGAGCAACAATAAGAGATCGAGCGGACAAAACCAGACTTATACACTTGAAGAGTTGAAGAGACCACAAAGTATCGGAATGATGACTTAAGAGTCCCTTCGATATCACTACAACACCAAAAAGTTCATCGAGAAGATAGATATGCATCGGCATGACATATCACATAGTCCCTTCAATAAACCAAAAGAAATATTTGACTTCGGAGAGACTTCGCTGTGTCATAATGACTAGTTCATGAGTCTCTTCGATAAACCGGTATGGTGGGTCCCAAAGATTTCCGGTCTATATGCCAAAACCTACAAAATAAACATCGAAGGGAAATATAGCCATCGATGGGACAAAGGAATGTGTCCCATCGATAAAATAATGACATTCGATACAAAGGTAACAATAAAGGTTTTCGAAATGACTCCGGGATGTCAGAGTGAGGTGATTCACAGTCCCACCGAAAAAGGGAAGGATATACTAAATAAGTAAATATTGAAGGGATGGATCCATATCGAGGAAACCCAAATATTTGTCCCTTCGATAAAATTTGTTATCGTAGTGCAATGAACTCGTGAACACATCGAAGGAATAAGAATATATTGAAGAGACTGCCCACAAAGAGGGTTTCGAGAGGATGTTGTGATGTCGGTATGAGACCATTTGGGGTCACTCCAAAATCACGAGGGAAATAAAAGAATTAACTAGTAAAAGGACATCGGGGAAAGGGGAAATATCGGTGAGATCACAAATTGGTCATCCCGATGAAGTATTGACAAGACAACTTGGCAGTGATCAAACGACCCATATTCAAAAAATTAATTGTCCCTTCGATGACAAAAAATTTGCCATGAAACACCATTAATGAAACAGAGCCAAGTGCATTGAAATCAAATTCTAAGAAAATTGTGAAACCATTAAGCAGTCAAGGAAAACGAAGGCAGGGTGTAGCTAAGAATAGCAATTCCAAAACTAGAGAAGATATCATCCAAGTAAGTACTCTAAGCTCGAGCTAAAAATTGCAGAGTGCATAAACTGGTTCAAATTTAAAGCACAGAACTAGGGTTTTTTCTTTACAAGGTTTATATCATGGAAAATGTGACTGAAAACCCTAAGGTCAAGAGACAAAAACTAGAAGAGAGGCATCTAAATTAGGATTTAATAGATCAATGCCGGGTTCTGGACAAAGGTCTAGAAGAAATGGACAATTAAACTCCCAAGCTGAGAAATTAGAGGACATAAATAAACAACTGGGTGACACATCGACCCCAATAAGGGGGTATGATTTGTTTCTATATCATTATAGAAAAATGCACAGGCACAAACCTATCTCCAACCCGTGGAGATTAAACTTGGGAAAATTGGTAGTTCCTAATGTGTTCATCAATGTGGAATTGCTCAAGGCATTGACAGATAAATACAATCCCCAAACTCGCATGATTAAATTAAGAGATGAATCTGCTTTCATTCATGTCACTAGCAATTATATATCCATGGTGTTTCAATTGGACACCAGTTTTGATATGAAGTTTAGGATTAGAGATCTCTTGATGAATACTATAATCTGAGCACGAGTTATAAATAGTGGAGGTTGCCTTTACACAGGCCTCGAGACGAAGGGAATCGGCTCAAAGTGTTCTCAGGGGTGGAAGATCCCCCATATTCTGTGGATTTGTTTGAAGAATACTATCAATACACCTACTATTCTATTTGCCAAGCACTTGGCTTGGATGCTCCCACATTTATGGAGGTAGCACCAATGGTTCTCACTATTGATGTACAGAGCCAAGATGCCTGGCCTCTTGATTATGCTGAATATCTTGCTAATGTTCTTCACAATGACTTGGTTCCTGTAAAAAATGGAGGTGTTAAATTCATCCATTATTCTTTGTTCATGCATCTCATTCTATATGAGGGACATAATCTTTACATGTGGGATGAATGTTTGAGAATAAAAGACCTAGATAAGGATGGGAACATCAAACCTATACAAATGTAGACAACTATCTAGGATAGTAGATGTGAGAGATCTCACTATTTGTATTTTGAAGAATATTTTGTGAAGCCTATCTATAAACTATTAGGTCATCCATGTGATTACAACTTGTCTCCAGAAGTGCAAAAGTTTTTGAGACCTAAGGACAAGGGTGAAATCAATCACAACTGGGGTGATTGGTATGCTTACAGTGACTGCATAAAAATTAGAATCTATGGATATGAGGGAGCACCATTTTTGCTGCCAAAGACCTGTCCAGATAGAATTGCTTATTTGGAAATTGTCAGGCAATTAGCCTATTCTGATTTTATGCATCTCAAAAGTTACAATAAGCAGTCATTGATGCCTGGAACATTATGTTTTGGAGATTTCACTATTGTTTCTGAAAAAGGTTATGAGTCAATTAGTAAAAAATTAGAGCATTACAGAATGCCTCAAGGAAATGCAATAGAGAATTTTGACCCAGAACACTTCATAAATGAGGTTAAAAGAAGCAAGAAGCTAAAAGGATATCATCATACACTCTTTGTGGATGATGATTTGATACGAAATATTGATGAGAATTGTGTAGCTGAAAGGAGGAATTTATATCATAGAATAATGCTGGCAGAGGCTTGGAGGATAGCCAATAATCCCACATATGAAGGAACTTCTCTTGAGATTGATGATCCTGGTGAGAGGATAGATGCATTAGTTGCACATGAAGCAGAATTGACTGGGGATGTTCCTTGGGTTTTTGAAAAGAGAAATAGGAACATCAGAGAAACACAAGCTGAGTATGAAGCTCCACTGTGCCATATTTCCCCTCAACCTACTCCAGACATTAGTTTCTCTGTGGACACCAGTACTGCAGAGCAAGAAGAAGTTGAGAGTGGGGATGAAGGTGTACATGTATTCCAGCCTGTGATTGAAAAATATGAATCCCCTGTTGAAAGAGAAGTTGTCACAATGGAAGCCTCTAATGAACTCTCAGATGATATAAGACACAGTGCAAGCAAAAGGTTTGTTTTTGATAATGATTTTGTCAAAAACCCTCAGTTTAAGGCCTTCTTATATGAATACAAGGGCAAACAGACTAGGGAAAGGATAAAGAATGTCACCCCTGAATAAGAAGCTGAGGCCTTGAAGGACTACAGGTAGAAATTGACAGAGAAATGGAGACTATAACCCTGGAGAAAGGAAGAGCATTATTAGAAGAGGCACGAGTCATGTTAGTCTTCGGGTGGGATATGACCTTTGCTATTGTATTGGACAGTTTTTGAAGAAATCAAGACAAAAAGGTGCAGTTAAGTATTGAAGGGGTAGATAGAATACACTCTGGATCATGCTATGATGCAGACAATGCCACTTTACTGATGTGGGCTTTGTACCCACTGAATAAAAAGCCTCTAATAATTAATGATCCAAATAAAGCATTTGGCCATCTTTTGGTGCAAAGAGTTGAGGACACTGATCCCATGGAAACTGCTGACTTGAACATAAATGTTGCAAGATTCACAAAGGCCCAAATGGAGAGGTTGGTAAAGACTAACAAAATGTATATAATAGAAAATGAAGGATTGAGACAACAAATTGCTAGTTACAAAGATAAACTGCCATCCTCTTCAACCATCTATTCACCATGGTTGGAAACTGATAAGAAGGTGGTAAAGGCTAGATGATACAGGAGCATCCAGGCAGATTGGTAATCGACATCACCCAAAAACATTTGTAGGTTTGATTTTTAATTTTGATTTGGTTTGTTGGTCATTGGCATCTCTCGGCATCACATAACTTCAAAGTTGGCACAAAATTGCAAGAATCGAACTTCCATCGGTTTGCAGTTTCGACACTCCGCAGGCAGTTTTGTAAATTTTATTCCCAAACATCCGTAAAAGCTAGGGTCGAATCCTTTTGCAGGGGCATTCTTGGAGGTACCATGTCCAATATGCAAAAAGAATTGAAGTTATATCTTTCACGGTTTGGGAGAAATTAATGCTGAAAAATTGTGTTGTTAAGGCCGAAAGTGTGTCGCCGGTTTATGAAAAGTTTAAAATTTCAATCTTTATGAGGGCTGGAGCAAAATCCTTTTGCCGAGGACTTGAGGGGGTCATAACACACCTTTGGGCAAATTTTCATTCAATTTGGAGAACTTCGAATTTTCTCGTCTGCCGACACCGACTTCGCCGATTGATGCAATCATGCAAAATGGATTTTTCAATGCAAGTGGGGCAGCCTATTTTCAATGACCAAATTAGGCATAAAAGACATATTTAACAACAGCTAATGAAGTGTCATTTCCAGTGTTTACATCATTCATAAAACAGAAATATTAAAGGCTGTATAAAAGCGTCTTATGAGACTTTTCAAAGAGGTTTAAATAATTTAAAAAAATATTTACATAAGGAAACTTCAACGCCTCTTTAGAGGCTTCTCCATAATGGCATTTGAAACATCATTTTAGAAAAAACAAACACTCTATTTGTGAATAAAATTTGGTGAAGATGGAAAGCCAAGCATTGCTGATCGGTGAAGTGCTTAAAAGAGAATGTGATTGCTGATTTGAAATAGATTTCTCCAGGCAGATTTTGGGGAGTGAGAGATCTTAGCCCATGTGAGGGGTTCATGAAGCATAGAAGATTGTTGTGTGAGGGAAAGAGAAGAGTTTTTGTAGAATTTGAGAGGCCATGTGAAGCCAATGAATGTATGTGGATTTTGTATGTTGTAGATTTGTTGATTGTAATTAAGTTGTTTTTATTGAAATAAAATAGAGATTTTTGATTTGCAATCTGTATTGTGTTGTGAATTTGCAGTAGGAGGGAGTATCTCTTGCATCAAATGATATTAGAGCTAGAGGTTTTGAGCGTGTAGAGTCTACACCAGGACCTGTGGGTAGAGAGTGCCGCTGTGTTGAAGAGCTTGAGAGAATTGTTGTAGGAGTGCGAGGAGTCCTGAGCAATTGAGAGCTGGGAAGCCATGAAGAATTGATTGTGTTTTGTGCAAGTTGCAGATTGAGAGTGTGCGACAATTGTTTGATAAAATGACAAAGAAGCAGAGTATGAGTTTGGCCTTGGGTAAGGCATTAAGAATTTCATTTATTGAGAAGAGAGAAAGAAGGTTGGAAGAAGAAAGTTGGGAAAGAATTCAAGAACAATGTGCAAAGATTTCCACAAGGACGGATGCCTTGGAGTAGAGTAGAAAGATGGAGAAGAATAAAGACATGGAAAAGAAGAAGGCAAAAAAGAATATGGGTAAGGTGAAGTCCCATTATTCTTTTTATGATCATTTGTTTGCAAAGGATGAAGAAGGTGAAGAGACAATTCGTGAAGAATTGAGCAGAGTGGAGGTGAGACTAGAGGCATTGAAGGTTGTAGCGAAGACATGCCATGAGGAAGGCATAGAGAAAAAGAGTGAAAATGAAGACATGAGCAGCAAAGAAGAAAATAATGAAAAAGAGGAAACGGATGCAACAGTGGTTGAAGTTGCAGAGGTACAAGAAATGAACAATGAAGAGATTGCAACAAAGGTTGCCGAGGATGAAAATAAAGAGGATGCAATTGTGGAGAAAAAGGTTGCAGCGATTGAGGATGAAGATACAACAATGAATGGTGAAGACAAGGATGATTTATTGTTGCAGATTTTGGCGGTAGAAGAAGAGTGGTTTGATAAACTTGCTCGTGAGGATGAGAAGATGGATGTTGCAGCAGTGAAAGAGAATGAGGTAATTTATGAAAATTTTGATTTTATTTGTGATTTATCTTCCATAATGAGAGTAGAAGAGGATGTTGTTGTAGAAGATAAAGTTGCAGTTGTAGAGTTGTGTGTAGATGTTGCATGTTTGTGTATAGAGGTTGTAGAGAATAGTGCAGGTGGAACTTGGTGGAGGTGGTAGGTTTGTGGTGGGTTGAATCCCACGAAGGAGGAGAGGAGAGTAGAGAGTATTTGGAGAAGGAGGTCGGGCTGTGGTGGACATGAGTCCATGAGAGGAAGGAGGAAGAAGATGCACATTTGGTGGAGGAGGACGGCAAGTGTCCCGACTAAGTGCTGGAAGAGGCGGAGGAAGAAATTCTTTCTGTCTAATTTAGCAATGGAGTTTGTTGCAGGTTGTTTTCAACCTAGAAGAGTAGTCCCACTACTCAACTCTATTTTGTGAGTCCTACTCACAAAATTTTCCTACCGGGCGTGTTTGATGTAGGAGCATCCAGGTGGACTGACAATCGACATCATCCAAAAATAGTTTTAGGTTTGATTTTCAGTTTTGATTTGGTTTGTTGGTCATTGGCATCTCTCAGCATCACATAACTTTAAAGTTGGCACATAATTGCAAGAATCAAACTTCCGTCGGTTTGCATTTTTGACACTCCGCAGGCAGTTTTGTAAAATTTATTCCCAAACATCCGTAGAAGTTAGAGTTGAATCCTTTTGCAAGGGCATTCTTGGAGGTACCATGTCCAATGTGAAAAAAGAATCGAAGTTATATCTTTCACGGTTAGGGAGAAATTAATGCTGAAAAATTGTGTTGTTAAGGCCGAAAGTGTGTCGCCGGTTTACGAAAAGTTTAAAATTTCAAACTTTATGAGGGTTGGAGAAAAATCCTTTTGCCGAGGACTTGAGGGGGTCATAACATACCTTTGGACAAATTTTCATTTAATTCGGAGAACTTTGAATTTTCTCGTCAGCCGACACCCGACTTCGCCAATTGATGCAATCACGCAAAATGGATTTTTCAATGCAAGTGGGGCAGCCTATTTTCAATGACCAAATTAAGCATAAAAGACATATTTAACAGTAGGTAATGAAGCATCATTTCCAATGTTTACATCATTCATAAAACATAAATATTAAAGGCTGTATAAAAGCGCCTTATGAGACTTTTCAAAGAAGTTTAAATAATTTTAAAAAATATTTATATAAGGAAACTTCAACGCCTCTTTAGAGGCTTCTCCATAATGGCATTTGAAGCATCATTTTAAAAAAAGAAAACACTTCTATTTGTGAATAAAATTTGGTGAAGATGGAAAGCCAAGCATTGCTGATCGGTGAAGTGCTTAAAAGAGAATGTGATTGCTGATTTGAAACAAATTTCTCCAGGCAGATTTTGGGGAGTGAGAGATCTTAGCCCATGTGAGGGGCTCATGAAGCAAAGAAGATTGTTGTGTGAGGGAAAGAGAAGAGTTTTTGTAGAATTTGAAAGGCCATGTGAAGCCAATGAATGTATATGTGGATTTTGTATGTTGCAGATTTGTTGATTGTAATTAAGTTGTTTTTATTGAAATAAAATAGAGATTTTTAATTTGCAATCTATATTGTGTTGCGAGTTTGTGAGTTTGTAGCAGGAGGGAGTACCTCTTGCATCACCAGAGCTGAGGCTACTTATTGGAAGATTAAAGCTGAAAAATTTCAGAAACATGGTGATCAATTAGAAACAGAAATAAAGTCTGTCAAATATAAAATGGCCTCAAAATTAATTGAGAAAAAATTTGAGAATATGCTGAAGAATGTTGATGGGGTATAGGCAGTGCATGATAGAATACACATATTGCGTATCAAGAGCATAAAAGACCGCATCTCAGAATGTTAGAAAAGGAGGAGTTGATAGCTAAAGGAGATGTTGATACACAGGTGTTTAAGAATTATGATGAACTGATCAACATGCATGAAAAGTTTGACGTGGTGTTAACTCAGGAGTTGGGTGATTTTGATCAACCTTTGGATATGGCTTTGCCCAGTTTCTTTGATGAGGAAGGCAGTCTAAAAGGACATAACACTTGGAAAAAAGAATTGGCTCAGTTGTTACCAATGGCTCTCGATAAGGTTAATGATGAAGCCAGGGTGATGGAGAACACACATATACAATTAGAAAGGATTTTTACTCTGGAATTTGTTATGAAAGAAATAATTTCTATCACAGATACTTATGCTTCTCAAGAATATGTTGATCATCTTTCTAAAAAAACCTTGCACCAACCATGTCTACATCCTTAGCTGATTAAAAATGGAAGACAACATGGTTAAGAAAGAAGCTAAAAAAGCTAAAAAAAATGGAGAATCCTTTGACCCTCGTGATAAACTCGAAGTGAAATTTTTGTCAATGCTAATTCAAGAATTTTCAAAGATACTAGATTCAAAGGTTATACATGCAATGAAACACAGTGAGGAAGAAGAAACAATAAATAATGCATTTGAAATGATAGTGGGCAAAGCATGTTTATCGGATACTGCATCATTGGAGAGGAGAATCTTGCCAAGCCAGTGGTCATGAGTTCTCTATGATGATTAATAGACTCAGATCATGATTACTGCAGACACCTAGACTACTTTCTTTGTTTATTTCTTAATTATGTTTCATAACAATCATTAGTTATTTGAAGAGATGCAAGTTATGAAAAGTCATCTTGTTTTGGCCTGAAGCTTGTTCGCTTCCTGCATATATGGGAAACCAAGGCCAATTTTAGAAGGATCATCATACAATCATCATCAGAATATACAATATATTATTACATTTTCAGTTATCCTCATAGAACAGAATATAGAGAACCTTTTATGAATTTTTGAAGTAATATAATGGGCAATAAAGTTTAATCAGTGGATCAATCTCTGGTGTTCAACTACTTTGTTGATATTAAATCTTATGAGTTATTCGGTTGTCTCCATATTGGTCTTTTCTTGTTATTCAGATAAATAATATTGAACATATATTTAATTTGTCAAGACACATTTGCTGCCTCTGTGTGATCTGCTTGATTGGTTTCTGTGAGAAGAGAATTAAACTTCTTCCAAGGGATTTCTATTTATTGGTTTATGCCAAGAATTAAAACCCTTAAAACACATCATCTTAATTGATTTTCTTCAAACTCGAATTAAAATCCTTTCAAACAATCACAGTAACCTGGAAAGATATCAATGAGATCTATAAGAAGAGCCTGATAACCAACAATCTTGCACGTTTATACAAGGTATAAACATCCAAAAGTGCCAAGTAGTTAGAGTTAAGCTGAGTAGATAAATCCACATATCACATAAATCTTGACCCCATTAGCCCAATAGGAATAGACACTGGTCACACTTAATCTAAAGTCATAATCTTTTAAAATCAGCTATTACTCTTGTATCTATTTCACACTCTTATGCCATTAGGAAATAGATTACTATAATCAAAGCATACATAATCCCTGAATCTGCTTAAACTATTGAAGGTACACCCACCTAGGTCCAACAGAGCCTAAAGAGTAGGGAGTCCAAAATCACATAGGGTTGCTCCGTTTTGTTGGCCAAAACATTACAAACCTGACCATAGAGCTTGGCATCCTCTTAGGGTTTGTAATTTGCAATTTTGGGAACCAACAGGTTTCATGCTCACCCGACAATACTTCACCACTTGAGAGTCACCTACCGTGTAAGACTTAATAATAATAATAAACCACCCTTCCCTAATGACCCAAACGTCCTCATAAGGGCAATAGACAAAGATTAATGACCCGACAAGACATGCAACGTCCCTTGTATATCATGGGCAAGACTAAGTATCGTTATATAAGTATAGATATATATAAGTTAGAAATACCATACCGATTTGTAGATTTGCTCTTCTTAAGGATGTACAAGTGATCCTATGGATCACAAATGATGATGATTGCCTTGATTTCTCACAAGGCTGCTATCAAATCATAATTCTTTTATGCAATGATCCTTATAGGAACTATATCAATTTGAGAGCATTTCCACCACTTATAGATGGACCCTCATATGGCAATTTGCTGCATATATATATTCTGCCTTTTTTTTTGCCATAATGGCTAATAAGTCATTTGAATAATGATTTGAATCTGGGTGAAAGTTCTTTGGATGCCATAGTTTATTGTATTGCTGGTCAATAAATGATTGCTGATGATGAGATGAGATTGCTGATGAATGAGATTAAACATGGTTGATATTCAATTCCTTGATTGTTGCTATCCACCGATCCTCTTATATCCTTGATCAGTCTGCTTTTTCCTCAATGGATGCCTCCCTTCAAGGAGATTGTTGTCCTTTCATAAGCACTAGTAATCCTTAACTAATCGGTGGCCTTTTGATGGTCTTGTTACCAATTTCATTCTTATCGTTGATTTCCTCTTGATTGGGTGGAGCGATTCTTTTCTAAATTGGTGCTTAATATCATAAGGATGGAGTCTTGATTTGTTTGTCTTAGTTTATAATATTGATCGCTTTTCCCAATCGATGTCTTTTAGTTTATAGAACTATTACCATAACCATTATTGGCGTGTATAAGGATGGAATCGCATCTTATATAATATTCATTGTTTGTTTAATATTTGATTTTAACACATGATTTGCTGCCTTAATCGCAGCTATGGTATAGTTCCTATTATTATATTTATAATATTTGATTTATATATATTTATAATTATAATAACATTTAATTATTAATATTTATATTAATAATTATATTTGTTATTTAATAATTATATATATATTTGTAATATTGCTTTATATAATATTTAATTTATTAAATATATGAAATCTATATTTTTTAATCGATTACAATGACTAGTACATAATTAGACACCTCCTTTATGAAGAGGCACATTAGATGCTATTTAAGGAAGATGACATGTGGGTTTTCAAAAAAGTTCTCCAATGCAACATCATATGAATTTGAGCAGTCATTAAGAGCAGAAATACAATGATATATCAGTCCAATAAAGAGCAAATATTGAAGGAAAGTTGGAGATAATTATGACAAGATTTTGAGTAGTCATTAAGTGTAGAAATACAATGATATATCAGTCCAATAAAGAGCGGACTTAGATCAAAAAGTATGAAGAGTATTGAAGATCTATATTGAAGGAAAGTTGGAGATGATTATAACAAGATTTTAAGCAGGCATTAAGAGCAGAAATACAATGAAAAATTAGACCATTTAGAGCAGACCTAGAGTAAAAAAATAATGAAAAATATTTCAGATTTGTATTGAAGAAAGTAGGAGTAGATATATGAAAGAAATACATGCACATTAGTGAAGGAAATGTAATCAAATTTGTGAAGAAAATTATGGTCACCATCTGTTGAAGAAGCAATATCCGAAGGTGATATTTTGCAGAAGAGGCCGGTGCCTCATAAAAGATGAGATTGGTGTCTCTTGCTGAGTTGGTGCTTAGTTGTGGGGATTGGTGTCTTCAGTGGGTTGGTGCCTACAAAAATTAAAGGGGATTAGTGTCTCCTATAGGTTGGTGCCTACGAAGTTTGTAAGAGAATTTTATATAAGCAATAATTTGCTGTGATTTTCTCCTGGAAGGATTTCCACATAAATCTTGTGTTACATAATTGGTAGATCTTATGTGATTGCTATTGTTATGGTTGTTAAGTTTCAAAAAAGTAAAAGATTGTCTTATACTGATTTACCTCCCTCTCAATATAAGTGTGTGCTCAACATCAACAAACTTGTTAAACATTGTAGTGAATAGTTGAAACCCATAACACATGGAAAAACCCTAGTGGTGGACACTCATTCATATTGACAAATTTGTATTATCAAAAGGAACAAACTGATTTTGATATGGCTAGTGAGTGAAATTCAAAGAGTTTTTGCATTTGAACTAGTCCATTTCACATTCTTTTCATCTTCTTGGTGCCATGGAAGGATAAAGGAACATTATAACTATTGTAAATTTGTATTCCAAAGGGTTGGCTTATGAAAGGAAGATAATAGAGAAAACACTTCCTACACTAATCAATGAGGAGAGAAATGCATGCAAAATATGATCTAGTAGTTTCAAAAAAACATACATAAAAAACAATAGCACAATGACACAATGTTTATCCTGGGAAAACCCTTTCAGGGAAAAACTTAGCCTCCAAATATTGAACCAATTGTATTCATAGTACCAATTGCATTAAATACATCAATAGGCTAAAGCCTTCACAAATGAACAACCAACACAATTTTGGTAGCATAAGCCCCTTCAAAATTACATCATACTACATCTCCATCCTATGCAACAATATATAAAAGATACAAAATAAGAAACCACAAATGGTAAACCACAAACCATGGGAGAATACCACCCCCAAAAATAGCACCCAAATCCCCATGAGGAATTCCAATGCCCAACTCTATTGATGAGTCGACGTACTAATATTAGAAGATCCTCTTATGTTGCTATAATTTGTGATAGCCAAATCACCAACTTGGGCACTCCATTTTGGTTCCATTATCCCCATTCAAAGATCCTTATGATGTATTATAATGTTTGTCAAGATTCCAATGTAACTCCCCTATAATCATGCTCTTACACATCATAGAATCCATAAGTAACTCCCATCTTACAATCTCATAAGATGCTCTTGCACATCATGATGACATTAGATGCTCTTACAACCTCTTACACACATTACAAAGTATTATCATTGGCCAAGAATGCCACCTCAAAGGTTGAAGCCCTCTTTCACATGTGAGGACAAAATAATAAATAAATACAAAACATTGGGGTGCAAGGTTGAGACACCTTTCCCAAAACTTAGTTGTGTAACTTTCTTTTGATGTTCAATTCATGTTTGCAAGTGGAAGAGTAAGGTTTTTAGAGTTGCAAGATGGGAGAACAGGTGTGAAGAACCTTCAATTTGTTGTCAAAGCTTAAATGAGTCATAATGGTGATGTTTAACTTCTATTTGAAACTTGAGATAGTGATTGAGATGCCTTGGCATACTTTTTTCTTGGAGTTTTTCACTTGGTTTTCTCTATAGGAAAACTTAGTGTTTTGTGTTTTATCTTGCATGTTTGTTCTCTATTTTTCTATTTCCTTATTGTTATGAGTTGTTGGACAAGTTAGTATTGTTTTCACAATCCTATTGAAGTGGATAACGATAGTGTTTGACGGTCACATTGTTGAGTTAGCATAGAAATCCATTGATAGTAAGAATGTGAGGCATAACCTCAATGTTCTACAGATCAAGTTAGAGGAAAACTAGACAAAAATCCAAGGAGTTCTTGAAAATGACCATGAAAATAATTAGGAAAGTTTGATGGGTGAGATGGAAAAAGTCATCCTTCAAGAAGAGATTCATTGGAAGTAATAATTCAAGAGTCAAATGGCTAAAAGGAGATAGGAGCACAACCTTCTTCCCATATTAATTTAGAACAAAGTACAAAGATATTAAAACAATATTAAACCCTTTATTCTAAATTAAACAATACCTTCAATTGAGTTAAAGTTGAATACAAAATAACAAAAACAATAAAAGATCTCACCAATGTAACTTTTTTTCACTAACTCCAGGATTTATGATTGAAAGAAGTAATGTGAGGTGCTCAGCTCAACAACATAAGTTTGCATTCAAATATTCAATGATTATAGCCTGCAAAAGGTTTAATTTCTAATTTTTTTGATAGATACAGATAAGATTTTTGGAAAAAAGAAGGATAAGAATGAATATAAATCATGAAGAAGATATGATAAGATATTTATTTATTTATTTTAACTAGTTGCACACTTGTTATAAATTGGAATAAATCGAAAGGGGTGAGATAAGATAGCAATGGATGATTAATAGAATTATCTAATTATTTTAATTAATTAGATGCACATGAGTTAGAAATGGAAATAAATCAAAGGGTATATATGAATAGATAATTTAGCTAATGAAATATTTGAATAAAGATGAATAATGGATTGACTAATTAATTAATTAATCATAAATTATTTAATTAATGCTAAGAATATAATTAGGTGATAGTAAGACATGGTAATGTGGGTGGAATTAGGTGGCCTTAGGACGTAGTTAAATTTAGATGTCTACATCAACCTTTAGTTTCTTATGTATATACTCCAAAAAAATTTACTAATGCTTTTTATTGTCAATGATTTATTGGGGCTTATATTAACTGTCCAATTGAAATTGAGTTGGAGTAATTTACTGGTGAATTAATGTGTTTTAATACGACAACAAATAACTTGATTTCGCTATCACGTTGAATATATTATAATTTCATAGCCAAATTGTTGGCCTCTGATACAGCTCAACTTAAGCAACAAGAGTATGTAATGCAAGCCATACTAGAGCCCCATTTGCTAGGTCAAGATGATGTATTAATATGCTTTTAATGGAAGATTAGATCTTGCGGTCATTGATAATTAAATGGTTACTACATACTCCAACTATGAGACAAATTGACTAGTTTATTGAACTAAAATTAGATTTATTTTCCATTTTCACTCATGGCCTGTTAGTTCTAGTTGAAGTGATAAACCTTTATTGCTCTATAGCCAAAATAACCATACCATGCAACCTGCTGTACATGTTACTAATATATGCAATTTTATTCCTTGAGCAACTATTAAAATATTCACAGCAGATCTCTCTCACAAATTATATACATACTATCCTGATAGGTATGATCTAGTGGCAAGTTATAGGTAACGGACTTGATTTAATACTTGAGACTTGAGTTCACCTCATTGTACAGTTGCTTGGACAAACGACAGCTATATTATAAAACATTAGAAAAAACGGGAAAAAAAGTACTTACCTGTCTAAATTGTAGCATTTTATAAATAAGCAATGAGAAACAAACTGCTTTTGGAGCCAACATCACTAGAACCACCTACAAATGGCATAATATCCAAATGATAAACTGAAAATGCGTTCATCTGGTATTAAAGATCATATGCCTCCGGCTTCACATTAGGAACCTTCTAGTGTAAAAATAAAGGCAGCGTGTACAAAATTCATATGCACTGGTGCATTCACCAGTATATGTCAAGGATAATGTACCCACAATTTCTAGTCTACGTAGAGTTCTAGAACTCAAATATATAGTTCATTTGCATTTTTTCTAGATGTTAAAAGATCTCATAAATTTAGGGTTTTGAATACATGGAATGTACATTGTGGGACCTTGCAATGACGCCATTCAAACTAGGTGGATCTGCAAACTTGTCTGGCAATCTTAGGACTAACACAAATAAACAATTGCTTTATATTGAGCCCAAAAGATGTGTAATATTAGATATTGATTCTATTGGATAAAGATCCATATTATCAATTCTACTCGTCACACACTTGGGCTTATTTCCTCAGGCACTATAGTCAAAGTAACTTGCAGATTGCTCGCTCGCTTAACCACTACCTTGAAAGCTACACCAACTTTGTCCTCCAGCATCTCAACAATCTGATGCACTCCATTTATTAACAAATACTTACAAATCATCACACTCTTTTGTTATTGTGCTATTGATTGCATAAACAACTGCTACAGATTGAGATTACCTGCTTCACACTTTTAATTGGTTTTCCGTCAAATTGAATGACAACATCTCCTGTACGAATTCCAGCTCTATCAGCAGGAGACCCTGGAACAACCTGTGATGTTCTAACCATTAATGCAAAGGCATAAAACATGTAAGCATTTTCACTCGTAGGATGTAGCTGCTATTGTATACACATAAAATCAACTTATAAACAGAGGAAGGGGAAAGATCTAGCTTTAACTATAGACTGACACACATTGTAATGGCAAGATGCCAAACTTCGGCACCTAAGATGCTGTGTTCAATGCCCTTCAGGGATGAGGATGAGGTCCCCCAATTGTGGTCTCCCCAGCTTTGATCAATACAGAAAGAGAAAAAAAAAAAAAAAACTATAGACTGGCTAGAGTGTAATCAATTTATGTCATATAACGTAAAGTGAAAAGTTCCCTTGATCCCACAAAGGGGTTCCATATGCCAAGTAGGCATGCTGATTCGATTTATTTATCCATTGGACCAAATACAACAAAACACAAGGAAACCATATGCTACCATCTCTTAGTCATATGCTTTCATGTACTTGTATCTATTTGTGGCCTGTCTTTCAAAATATCCATAATAGCTTAAATGATGGGAACATCGACACTTCAACACAGCACTAACTAAATAATCATTAAATACAAAATTTTACCCAATGGATTTCACCTGTGGCACAAGAACACCTTCCACTACATCAGGAAATGATGGGTCTCTCTCTTTAAGTTGAGCAACAATGAGTTCATTCAGATCAAGCATCTTCATTCCAAGCCATGGGCGCACAACTCTTCTGCAATATGAGAAATAACATGTGGCTTCGTGAGAATGCATCCATCTGTTTCAACAGAAGAGAAATGTTCTTTCCAGAAACACTGAATTTGAGTTACTAAGATACAGTAATTATAAGTTCACCAACTTTATTTGGTCAAGAAAAGTTAAAGATGACTTGCGCCCTTATCCAACCACATTTTTGAAGAAACAGGTTGATAGTTGAGAAACTAAAGCAATGAGATTTGCAGGTATACGTTGAAGTATGAATGTAAAAGTCATTTTTAAGATACCCCTTTCCTACTTAGCAATTAACTCATCAATCTGATGTCAAATGTGTAATGTCCCCTTCTTAGTTCAGACCATAGTTACGAGACTCGGACTCGCCTCGGACTCGGCAAGCTGATTTTGGACTCGGACTCGGACTCGGCAAAAACTCAGCAAATTGAAAAACCCAAGAAATTCAGAATTTTTTAAGGATTTAAAACTTGTTTCATGCACTCTTTAATAAATAAACCTTAAAGACACAATAACATCATCAAATAGAAGCTAATTTGATCACATACACAAGTATACATCGATCACATAAGTATAAACGCAAATTGTAGCTGGGCGGCTGAAGGAAATAGCACACTTAGATATATAAATATAGTCAAATCTATACAAAACTCATGGAATATGGAATCCATGACATCAAATGTTTCAAACAAATATGAAATATCAAAACAATAACTAGAGTCTAGAAGTCTATGGCTCAGAGGAGCCTGCATCCTTCGCCTTCCTACGAAGGTGTAAATGCTAGGTCTTAAATGATGCCAAAATTGACGAGTGAACAAAAACTTGGAGAGAACTCGGCAAAAACTCGACAAATCAATAGGATCTATCTCATCCAAATCAATAGGATTTAATGATTTGTCCTCTACTCTTTTTGTGCAAAATCGAAACCCTGAATTTGACTAAGTCTGAAACCCTGAAACCCTAAAAAATTGGTTAAGTCTGAAATCTGATGGATCCTCCAAAATCTAGAATTTGCATGTTAAATCCCATGGATCCAGAACCTATCTCAAACATCCTGACAGTATATTTCAAAATATTTAAAGTATAAGAAATTAAATATATTTTGACATATACTGTCACCCTGTTCCTGATTTTTTCACTAGTTTCAGCCGAGTTTTTTCAAAAAATCCGCGAGTCTGGCGAGTCGGCGAGTCTAGCGAGTTTTTTCAAAAAATCCGCCGAATCCGGGTCCAAGTCCCCCAGACTCGGCCAAGGTGCCTCGCCTTGGACTCGCCGAGTTTTGGCGAGTTTCGTTACACTGGTTCAGACAGACAGATGGAGTGATTAGCCTATTCAAGGGTTCTTGTAGGCTAATGGAGTTGGTTAGGAAACCTAATTGGGTGCATTTTACTAGGACTTACTATTTATAGTAAGTCAGGCAGGAGGATCACCGGGGGGAGTTTACTCGACTTTCCATATTTAGCACTGCCAATTGGAGTACCTAGCACATTGTACTTGGATTTCGAGTTGGCCATAGAGTTAAGTATCGAGATATAAGTTAAATTAAATATTTAACTTAAAATAGATTAAATGGCATAGTTACTTTATTTTATAAAGTGACTATTAATTGGATGACATAAGTTGTGTTAAAAGTTAAGTGCTAGGAGTTGGGTGCCCCTCTATGAGGATTCATGAGATTTAAAAGAATTAAAATAAAATAAATAAAAGAATTCCTCCTTGGGCATTGGGAGTGAGGAGTAAAAAGAAAAGTTGTGAAGGTATTCATTCATTCATCCAATCTTTGAAAAATAGATTGTTGTGAAAGCTTGAAGCATTTGGCTTTGTGGCTGTACTAGGGTTTTGCAGAGATGAAAACCTCTGTGGAATCGCTCTTTTCGTGTTTGAAAGACAACGTCAGGAGGGTCGTTGAGAGTCTCAATCAGGAGCTTCACATTGTGCTTATAGTGATGCATTTTGATGAGATTCTTGAGGAGATATTGCACACATTCTTATGCAGATTTTATGAGCAGCTGAGAACAAACATTGTAGTTCAGATTTGAGCAGATTTGAAGTGGATTTTGGGACTGCATCTACACTTCAAGCAGGCCGTACATTTCTAGACTGGCCATACATGTACCACTCACCAGGGCAGATTTAGAAGCAATAAGACTGATTTTTTGCATCTATGGTGTATGTGGTCATAACCCAGCGCTGTTGCAGAGATATTAGAAGCAGGTCTCAGAGAGTTTGGTGAGTGTTTCTTGCTGATATCATCTCAGCCAGACCGTATAGAAGCTTATAGGGTCGTGGGTCTTCAAGAAGGATCAACGGCTCTCATTTGGGGCTTCATTTCCTTGCATAGGAGTCGCCTAAGATCACAAATGATATTGCTACTCTTTGTATGACAAAGAACAATCCATTGTAGATGTTTGGAAGTGATTTCTATTAGAATGTACTGTTGGTTCATGTACAACGAAAATACCAATTGAAGAAAATTGAAATGGGTATGTTACTATAATTCATTTTGAGCAATATTACAATTTGGGTCTTTGTTATTTTATGCATATTTGTTATACATTTTTTGGGTTTATTTGCATGCGCCATATTTCATTGTTATTCTACAAAAACAATCATATGCAAAACACAACAAACCCTAAACACATTCAGAAGTGAAATGGGAAATAGAAAACAAAAAATATTGGCATAAAACCCTATAGGACAGGTGCATATATGTTAGTAAGTGATACCCAATCTCTATATGGATTCATGATTGCTCAAGATATAAACTCATGCACACACCGTCATTAAACGCACCAGTTATAACTCTTGACATATATTTTGCTGGTTATATTTATTAGTAAACTACATAAGTAACGATCGATGATTATTGCATCAACATAATAGATTATGATCAAATCAAATTATCCAGTACAATAGTTGTCAATCAAAGAATATTCTATTAATAACAACAATTATAGCAAGAAATAAAATTAGTATGCATCTAGAAGTGACAGCACAGAGAAAAAAAAAGAAACAGAGCAAGTAAATGCCTATGAGAGAGGGAGATGATTGCACTTCTCTGCACAAATTCTAATTGGACTTGAAAAATAACAAACGAAAGACATCATCTAGGGGATGAGCGGGGTGAGTGAGATAGGGGATTTTGAATAGGGAGTGAGCAGAAATGAACAAGAAGTGGAAGGGGAGGGCGACGAAGACAATGGTAATGAAGACGGTGATAAAGACTACAGTGGCATGGAGGACTAGAACTGCAGCAGCTGGGATGGGGAGAACGACGAATGCCTGCTCGATCTCTGGTTGGAAGCGAAAAGAATAGTGAGCATTCGTAGGGATCATAGGATGCCAAGCTTAGTTGTGTCGAAGAATGCTCCTTCTCTGTTCCAAGGTCTCCGTCATAGGTTTTTGTTGCAGAACAACTCATGGCTTTCTCACTCTGGAGGAAAGGTCACTCTACATTGTTCAGGGGCCAAATCCCATGCACCAGACGTATTGGGTTCTAGTGGGGATGTGCTTGGCGCTTTTGCAAATGATTGCCCTTCTCATGGGCCCACAATGTCCCCTAACTATGTCATGTTGGGGTTGATGAAACTACAGGGTCCACTGGAGTCTCCATAGCTGAGGCAGAAGGCTCACAAGAAGGTATTCGGGCTAGGGCAGAAATCTCTACTATCCCTCGCCTAGGTGAAGAGCACAACATTCTAGGCTTAGTCTAGAACCCTCTTGCTGAGGCTATTTTTCCTGAATGTTTGTCTAAGATCTTGCCTGGGGACACAGTTGCTCCTGCCCAGGCCGTGGAAGAGGGATAGATTCCTCTTCTTTCTATCCCAGATTGTAGCATTGATAGAGCTACTCCCAGGTTCAAGGGTTCACTAGTTGGGAGATGTTGTGAAAATCATCCCAATATCGACGTGATTAGAAGATGGGCTCTTCATAGATGGAAGCTCAGTGGCTAGGTGGAGGTTGTGGCCATGTTGAATGGCTTCTTCCTGATTTCTTTCACAAATCTTGAAGATTGCACAAGGATCCTTTTGGAAGGCCCTTGGTTTTTGGGAAAGAATAGATTATATCTCAAAAAGTGGTCGTTGGGTTTCAACCCCGAGAAAGAAAGGATCAACAAGTTTCTGATCTAGATTAGGCTACCTAGTCTACCTCTGGAATATTGGGATGAGGAGATCTTTATGGGCATAGCCAACTCCTTTGGGTTGTTCGTAGAAAAGGATGCGGTCATTGTTTACTGCCCAACAGATCAGAATTGGAATTCACAAGTAAATAGAATATGCTTGAAGAGGAAATAGAACAGCATCATAATAAATTGCTCATTGATCATTCACATCTGATATGGCTATTATATTCAAAATATGCTCTTATACAAAATGATAGGGATCTCAAGCAAATGTGGTTCGTCTACAATTCCATGCTTTGGTATATAAAGGTAGTTGACAGTTGGTTGGTACCGCCAACCGCCGACAATCGACTCCAACTAATCACAACTGCCAAGAGGACAACTAACCTCACCAACACACCCAATCCACAATAAATACAATATACTTATGCAAAATGCATGTTTACATTATCCCCCCCTAAAAGTAGTCGTCTTCTAGACGACTATAGACTAAAAGCAAAATAACCAAAAATTACCCATTACTCTGAAAGTGGTGGTGGAGAACTCCCTGGAGGGGTATAAACTGAAGGAGAAGAAGTACGCTACTGAGAGATCTCTCGCCAAGTCGGTAAACTTCCTCAATGTGAAGTTTCAAGTGCTGAGTAGCTTTGATTTCCCACTCCCTAGTTGACTTGACCAGCTGAACGGCCTCATCGAACTATTCCTTCGTCTACTGATTAGTTGCGTAACTCTGCCAATTCCTTCTCCATAGCAGCCAACTTCTCATCCTTTGCCGAAGCTGTCAGCTTTGTTTGGCCAGTTGTTCATCTCTTCTAATTAATTGTTGCTGATTTTCAGCCAAGTCTTTTTCTTTTTCAACAACCTTGGCTTTCTCCAGTTCTGTCAACTAAGTTTGTTGAGCTAACTGCTGCTGAAATCTCTGGTTCTGTTCCTCCACAGCTTCCCTCAACTGCCTAGATTGTTGGAAATATTGTCATTGATGTCAAAGGAAGAATGGAGAGATTGTTACTTGTTGTCATTGATGTCAAAGGTTGGAGAAGATCGTCAAAGGAAAAATGGAGAGATTGTTACTTGTCATTGATGTCAAAGGTTGGAGAAGATCGTCATCATTGAATTATATTCCGTGGCTGTCATAAGAAGCAAAAGCAGATTTAAGATGAGCCGATAAGGTCGACCATTCTTTATAGTGATGTCTCCATTGAAGAAACTATTGAAGAATAAAAATGACAAAGTGGCCAATCTCCATCATGGTTGACTCCTACAAGGAAGATTGTTTAAGTTTAAATTAAAGATTTAAACTTGGTAAATAGACCGACTTCATCCTTGGCTCTATGAGTTTGAAGATTTAAATTGAATTATTTATGGTAGAGGTTGACTCTCCTTGATTAGATACAATTTAAATTAAAGATTTAAATCATAGAAGTGGCCGACTTGAAGATTGCTAGTTGAGCGCCTAAATAAAAGACTTAAATCAGGCCGACCTCCCTTTACATGGAGTGCCCTATATATACAAGACAAAAGACTTAGAAAGGTATGCGATTTTGTTTGTTGTGAAAAGGCAGCGATTTATATTAACTAAGGCTGCGATTTGTTATGAGAAGGGATGTGATTTGTATTAAGAAGGGCTGTGATTTATGAAGAGGTGCAATCTCCAAAAAAATACATCTATTTACCAAGGATGCATCCATTGAGAAGATATAAAAGGTGAATGAATGTGGGTTTCGATAGCAAGCATTCCAATGATTTATTTCTGAGTTTGAAGGAAGAGAAGGAGCATAATTATGAAGAGCAAATCTGATTTATTTTGAGAAGGAAGTATGTGTGATTGTTAGAGAAGATTTAGGAGAAAATATTTACATGTTTATAATCAGCTTTGTGAGGGAAATTGGTGCATAGTAGTGATCAGATTTGAGAAGGAAGATAGTGATTATATTTGGACCAGATTTGGTTGAAGGAGAAATTCATATCAGCCATTGAAGAATTAATAGGTTGAAGCCTATATATTGCTGAGTTGGTGCTCAGTGGTGGGGATTGGCGTCTCCAATAGGTTGGTGCCTACAGAAGAAGAATCTATATATATATAAGCAATATTTTGCCATGGTTTTCTCCCACAAGGGTTTCCACGTAAAATCCCGTGTTCTCTCTATGTTCATAATTGCTAGATCTTGCATATGTGTAGTTGTTGTGATTGATTACGTTTGGAAAAGTAAAAGTTTGTATTATACTGATTCACCCCCCCCCCCACTCTCAGTATAACCATGTGCTCATCATAGCTACACAAACGGATTCATCAATCCTAGCGACCACCTATTGATCTTTATGGGCCTCCTCATGTAATATGTCACTTTGAAAATGGATTCAATTGTGTACAAGGCACCCAGTATGTGACCATCTTTCCCTCTAAAGGAAGGGACAATCCTCTCCAATTGCTATTCCTTTTTCATCTCCTTGATACAAGTGTATGGCCATCCCTTAGCTCGGAAGATGCGGGTAAACTCCTGCTCACATTCTTCCATCATAAATGTCTATATCCGTCAGGCCTCTTGCAGAGCCAATGGGGAATGAACTTTATCCATACGTTTGTCTATTGCTGCTACTTCGCACATAAGTGCCCCCATAGGTGCTAAATCCTACACATAGTGTATAATAGTACCAAGTGGATCCTCTAGATTGGGGCGAGAGAGAGAGACGTATGTCCTTTGTCAGAAGACTGGAATCTGGCTCAGAGGAAGATTCCTCCGCTATCTCCTTCTCTTGTGCAGAAGAGGGTCCAGGCTGTGGAAGTGAAGTGCCCTCTCCTAGTGTTTGGATACCCAATGTAGTTCTTGCAACTGGCGACCGACTGCCGTGGGTCTCGAGAGGGACTCTCAAGAGGAAAATCAGTGGTAAATGGACCTCCAAGTGCACCCAACCAACTGTCAACATGCGTGGTAGCCTCAAGCTTAGGTGACCATCTCGTGCGAGTAGTAGGTGTAGGATTGTCGTGCATAGAACTGTCTAGAGGTAATGCTGCCTCTACAGCTCGCTGGGTACCCTCGGGTGTCTCACTTGCACCTAGTTGAATGTCAACATCTACGGTCATTGGGGTAGTTGAGGTTGACGAAGACACCTCAATAGTATCCTCCTCTTCCTCCTCGCTATCTGCCCCCTCTGATTCTTCGAAGGATGAATCTATGGTCTTGTACTTCCTCTTCCTGTTGGGGGTCTTAGTCTCAATTTGTGTGCCCAATTTCATCCATCTAAAGACGGTCGACCATGCTGGGTCATAGTCGACATCTGGCTGAAATTGACTGCCTTTAAGTGACGGTACCTGCCTAAACACTACATCCAGGAACAATGCAATGGCGTGCTGTGTCATGTAAAATGCTTTTTGTTTCATGGATAAAAATTCCTCCATCCAACTAGCCAATATTGTTGCCCAATTATATATTGTGCCTTCTTTCAGTCCCACCATGTATTTTGCCATCCAGACGGCAATGTCTGAGGATTGAGTGGCGCCTATTAATCTGCCTTTGATGATGTCCATTATGCAACACCACTCGTCATTTGCCAGGTCATCTTTTCTCAAGCCCCTATTACCTTTTCCCCATATCCACGCTTTTGCCTTTTCAGATAAATCACTTTTACACGGGTGCTTAACATACCCTTCTTTTTCCTTCTATGTAACCTTCGAGAGAGGTTTGGTTACATCATACCCCCAACTTGGAATGCTTCCCCCTTGTGAAATCTTCAACTCTGAATGTTTTTTTAATAGATGTGTTCAAGTATTCAACCTTAGTTTCATTTTCCAGCTTATTGTAATGTAGCACTATACTTCTCAAAAATGATTTAAATTCCCAGTAATTAAAAATTGGAGCTTGAATTACCTTAACACGGGAATCTGTGAGTGAGTCCTTCAGAGGATGCTCTGTGGAATTCTTTAGCCACCATGTTCTGCTCTCTATTGCTGTTAAACTCTCCCATGTGAGATTATCTACCGTGATTTTTTCTTTTGTAGTGGGCCGTGCTGGTCTATTTTTCTTCTTTTCAGTTTCTTTCAATATTTTCGGCCTAAAACGTGCTGGAGTTTCCTCATTCACTTCTCTCGTTGCCATTGTTGCACTTTCTTCCCAACTATTGTGACGAAGTAGACTTCTCTCCAACTATTGCAAAAATTCTCTCGACTACTTGTCATGTGAGAAACGTCTTGCTTTTCTTCACTCGAAACGGTTCCCGTAACTAATTTTTGGGCTATGTTGTGGAGGACACTGTGACCAATTTATTACTTACCCCAAATGTTGATGAGTGTGAGGAATTGTATGGTGCCAATAAACTGCATGGTGATGATTTTTTGTTGTGCCCACCTAGAGACTAAACCCTCAATTTGTACGGAACTTGTGTACGGCAAGTCATAAACCTTCCGAGGAGAATGAGTACGGTGAGGGAGGAATTTGTATGGCAAGTCATACGGCTTGTGAATGGGGATTGAGGTGTATGGCGGCACAAAAATCCACTTGCACTTTGCAAATCGTACGACAAGACTAACAATTGGCAGAAGTAACTATAAGATCTTGGAGTCATATAGTGTCAACAAGTAGGCAAAAGCACACAATTTATTGCAGTCATACGGTTGAATGGGAATGGCGAGCTAGAGCAGGTCGATTGCAAAAGTGAGGTCACATGCAAAGAATTGTATGATTACAGAAGTCGTACAATGGTAGGCGAAGGACAAAGATAGTTGTATGGCAAACTTCAGATGGCGATTGGAGTGTATTGCTGGTCAATTGTCAAGTTGTACGACTAAATGAAGGGTCGATTGCAGAGGAGTTTTGGAGAGCTGAGTCGTATGGTAGGCAAAAGGGTGAGTCACACGATCTTTCTTCTTCCTTTAAGTCACACGGTGAAAATGAATGGGGGTTTAGGGGTCGTACGGCCCAAGTCGTACGATTCCCTTCACCTTTTTATTTCTTTTTGTGGTCACTTGTCTTTTATTCTATTTTTTCTTTTCTTTTTCCTGTAGTTTTCTCTTCTTCGAATTTTACTTTTTCCCATAATTTTTCCCAATTTTCTTTTTCGTTATCTTTTGCATTTCCTTTCTCCAATACTACTTTGATTTCCGTCTTTTGGCGAGAAATGCAACTTCCATATGCACCTCTAAAATAGTTGTTAGAGCAACATGCATCAATGGATTCTTGTGGCCATCATGCTACTTGTTGGGGTCTTTTATTTACTTCACTTTTTCCATCTTGTTGCCTTCTTGTTCTTTTTCCATATCTATTAATCCTTTCTTCCTCTGTTCTTTTTCTTGGTCATCATGTTTTGTCGTAATCCATGTTGCATCACTCCGTTTTCAATTTTCATGACGTGGCGAAAAATACAAGTGGTGTTCGCCTCTCTAAAACAGTCATTTGGACATCTTTCTATTCATTCTAGTTTAAAAATTTGATCAACAAAACTTACTTCTTCCATACCTTTATGTAATTTCCTTCCATCGATAAAATTTAACACTTCTGGTTCTTGGAGCCATGTTACGGATCTCCCATCAACTGTCAATTTCCGTGGATTATATATCGCTCGCCATATGTAATGTCCCCTTTCTAGTGGAAACACTTAAACCTAAATCTGCATTCAAAGTGATTCTCAAGGAGACATTAGAAACATTATAGATTAATAATTTTCGATGATAAGATCAAATAAGATCAATGATAATATAATTATATCATTTCTTGTTGACAGATTATTCATTTCACAATTGTTACTTATTATTGATAACTATTCTATAATACATTCCATAATTCAACATTCATATTTCTTATTACTTTCCCTCATGGAACTAGGCTTTACATGTATAGGGCGCGCTGAAACCATCTCTTGACCCAGCCTACGGGAGACTTTGTCCCGACCTATGGGCCTTCTTACGGATGGGATTACTCCGCCTCTCCCCACAATACCTATCATTCCTTAAAGGATGAAGTAATAGAGAAATATATACAGAAGTAACAACTACGTTTATCTCTCCATGTCATCTTCCTTCTATTCCTTAACCATGGATGGGGAATTATATGTCTAGGGTGCGTTGAACCCTCTCCAGTGCATTATGAATGGAATTACTTCACCTTTCCCTAGTATTCTTGTCTAGGGCGTGTTAAACCCTCTCTAATGCATTGTGATGGAATTACCTCGCCTTTCCCTAACAAGACCACCTCTCCTATAGTTATAGGAAATGGAAGTGATGGGATGGTTATGTTTTTCTCCTCAAGTTTCATAATGTATATATATGTTCATATATGTCTCAATCATGTTTCTTTATTTAAGAATGTACTTTCAATCAACTATTTGTTCACATAGTATAGTTCTATTTTGATATAGGGATCGCATACATATATATATTTATTCTTTTATATATAATAATCTTACCATTTATTTTTACCAATTATAGATTGAACAAATTAAATATAAATACTTACTTGCCTGCTGTAGCTTTACTTGGAATTCTACCTATGCTGCCGTAATATAATTTTTATTGTTTTGCTGTTGCCGTTTATGTATTTTATAATATATATTTCACTCCCGTTTACTGTTGATGTACATATCGCTATATATTAATTTATGACATCTTTCCTACTTATGACTCAGAAATATATATATATAATGCAGATCTAAATATATGTATTTATCCGATACTCTTTTTATATTTTCTTCCGATGATCTTTTCCTTCTATCTCACAACCTTTATTTATTTCCTTTTCAGGGGATATGTTCGAAGAGGCATGTCTCTTATTATGCTTGGTGGCAAAAGACATACTTACTCTCTTATAATTTTTATTACTTTATATTAATTCCCTTTTGTGGTAAAACTAGTTCTAACATACGTAACTCCCTTATCATAAGAGGATAGGTTAAAAGATGTTTATTTATATTATTATTTATTTATATTATTCGTATTTTATTATATCATTATAATAAATGATATATGGTTTATATTGTATTATTTATATTTATATTTATATTACAATATAAGATACTAATAATAATATTTGTATTTATATTATTAGATATATTTATAATATATTATTTATTTATGTGATCGTTGGTGTCAACCAACTTAATTGTTGCACTTATAAATATCCTCCTTGGGCCTCCCCTTAATCTTTTTAAAGTACATTATTTATATAATATATATAGTATAAAATTTAAATAAATACATTTGTTATTAAGTATGGGAGCTCTTTTATCTTATTTTATTCACAAGCATATAATATGGTGGGATAATGTTTTTGTCTTATTAGACTTTTATCTTTATATGATTTTATTTTGAATTTGACCTTCTGTTTAACCGCCTTATTCCAAATTAATTTACTTTCTAGCTTTAATGGGTAAGACTCTTCGTAATATTTATTTTTATATATAATAATATATCTTATTAATTACTCACATAAATATTATATTAAAATATTTATATTTATAATATATCTAGTTAATTAAAAATATATATTTCATATATTTTATAATACTTATATTATATTAAATTAATAATATTATTTATTAAATGATACATATTAATAATATATTTTAAATAAATATATTATATATTTAGTTTATATAAGGCTAACTTATTATTTAAATAAACGATTCAATTGTAAATCATCATAGGGACATGACACCATATCCATGGTCTTGGCAGTGGTGCACTTCGAGGTGCCCCTTTTGACAAGTTTCTTTCACTAAATTCCCAAACCGCTTCATAGTAGCCCGAATGTTCGATTATAATTGTACTGTCAGCTATGTAGCTCGTTTGTGGTGGGATTACTTCTTCCTTCAGCAATAAGAATTCATATTTGTCCTATATTTTGTTACATTCTCGTATCCACTCGTCCCACTCGTCTTCTTTCGTACTTTTATCATCTTGGTTTACCCAAAGGTCGAAGTTGTTGTCTTCGACTATTCCCTCTCTCATGCGAGTGTAGGGTGAATATAACCTCCAATAGTCATAAATCTTTAACCATCGTGCTCGTGGCCCGAAATAATTAGTGACTTCATCCAAGTGTGTGCTCGGAAAAGCCACTCCGTCGATTCTTTTGTTCATTCCATGCTTACAGTACGTTCTTCTACTCCATGATACCCAAACTCACTTGGTTCATATCCAAATTCATTCCCAAATTCACTTTGCATTTCTACTCCATTTCCACAGTCCATAAGATTTATTGAGATGACTTCTTGCCTTTGTAAATCATGAGTTTTGACCCATTTATTGTCTTTGATTAATGTGTCGTCGAGGTTCTCCAGTTTTATGGACCCATTTTCTAGCACTTCCTGTACTCGGAACGGTCCTAATCACATTACCTTGAACTTGCCTGGTTTTATCTCATTACGACCGTTATATTTGAGAACTAATTGGCCTTGTCAGAAGTTCATTCTCCGGAGATGTTTATCGTGCCAGTATTTCTATCGTTTATGCATCACCTCTGTCACCCACTGTGCTAGGACCCGTCGTTCGTCAAGTTTGTTCAATTGAAACCTCTCTTTTAAGCTCATTGTATCACCAAGCCGATTCTCGACTGCTATCCGGAGACTAGGGACCATATATTTGGCTAGAACCACTGCTTCTTGGTCGTACATCAACTGGACAAGAGTATATCCTGTCATCACCTTGTAAGTCGTACAGTAGGCGCATAACACGACTGGCAGCTTTTCCTCCCAGTCAGATCCTTTTATGCCACATGACATATAAATGACCGAAACTAACACTTTATTTGTTGACTCTGCTTGTCTGTTGGCTCTTGGGTAATAAGGACTTGAAAGTGAGTGAAACATTTTAAACTTGCTAGTCATCAACCAAATCACATGGTTGACGAAATGTCCTCCCCGATCACTAGTAATTTGAATTGGAATGCCATACCTTGTAACTATCTTCTTGTAGATAAACCTTCCGGTGCTTAGGGTTGTATTATCTTCCAATGCTCTGGCTTCAACCCACTTGGTTAAGTTCTATGTCACCACCACTATGTACTAGCACCTATGTAACTTGTTGATCTTGAACGGGTCTATGAAATCCAACCCCCACCTCTCGAACAATTCTTGTGGCTGTGAAGGTGAGAGTGGCATATAATCCCTCTTTAGTGGTTTTCCAACTCTCTGGCAGGTATCGCATCCCACTACCCACTCTCAAGCGTTAGTGTGGAGCCTCGACCACCATAGTCTAGCCAATAGAACTATCCTGGCAGTGGCGTCTGGCCCCATATGTCTGCCAACTAGCCCTTTGTGAGCTTCTTGAAGCACCCCTTTTATTTCCTCGCGCATGACGCATCTCCTGAGGATATGGTCGGGCCCCATTTTGTATAGGAGTCCGTTCACCAATTGGAATGTCTTACTTTTCAACGCCAATTTCTTTTTTACGCCGGGTGGCATGTCCTTAGGGAATGTTGATGTGGATAAGTACTCGCAAGGCAAGGCAGCTATCTGGAATAGATGGGCATCAGGAAAATCTTCGTTCACTCCTTTCGGTTGTTCTCCCGACTTGATCCATGAGAGTTGGTTGACTATTACATGACTTTTTTCCGATCGTATGATAATAGAAAATGTGAACTCCTGGAGCAGGAGTAGCCATCTTCTTATATGGCCCTGAATGATTAGCTTGTTCACCAGATACATCAGTGCCTAGTGGTCAACATAAAAAGTGAAAGGTGTTGCCAAGAGATAGTGCTTGAACTTTTGAACCAAGTAGACCATTCCGAGCGCTTCTCTCTCAGTCATACTGTAGTTCTGTTTGGCATTTGACAGTAGTCGACTAGCAAAGAACACCGGGTGGTCGAGCCCTTGAGTTTCGACTTGCGCCAATGTGGCTAATATTGCAAAGTTTGAGTCGTTGACATGCACATGAAACTCCTTGTCCCAGTCGGGATAGGCTAAGATCAGTGAGCTAATCAACTGTGCTTTTAATTCATTGAATGCCTTTTCGTACTCGTCTGTCCACATAAATGGCACACCCTTCCTTGTCAACATGTCCAGGGGATACGATATTTGGGCGAAATTCTTGATAAATCTTCAATAATATCTGACATGTCCAAGAAACGACTTCACCCCAATGACACATCAGAGTCTCCATTTGTATGATTACTCGTATTTTGTTCAAATCTGTCTTTAGTTCTGCCTTGCAGACAATGTGGCCAAGGAGTTTGCCTTGTGGCACCATAAACCGACACTTCTTCAAATTTAGAGCTAACTGTGCCGACCTGCAATGCTCCATGCACTCGGTGAGGGCCTTCAAGTGGGTTTGTTGGTCGCCGTAAATTGACCAATCGTCAAGAAACGCTTTGAAATTCCCCACCCACATTTTGTCGACTATATGGAGAATTATCCTCTAAAAGGTGGTTGGCGTGTTACATAGGTTGAAGGACATCCCGATTGTACGTGTACAGTTTGTCCTCCACCACAAATGTTGTCTTCAATTTATCCTCTTTGGCAATATTGATCTAATTGTACCCCGAGAAACCATCCATGAATGAGTAAATCTCATGACCGGATACCTCCTCCAAGATTGAATCCATGAAGGAAATGGGAAATGGGTCTTTGATAGTAACTACATTCAGGCATTTGAAATCTACACATCTGGATTTGTCCTCTTTCCTTCTTAAGTGAGATGACAATAGGAGATACCCATTCACTTGTCTCCACTTTAAATATGATACCTGCTTCTAACATTTTTTTGATCTCTTCTTGTACCTTTGCTGCATAGTTTTTGTTCATCCAGTATGGCCTCTTTCTGACCGGTTGTGCATTGGGAATCAGGGGAACTCTGTGAACACAGTTCCAGAGGTATTCCCTTCAAGTCTTTATACGTCCAACGAATACATCCTTGTACTTGAGAAAATTTTTGAGTGCAGCTGCCTTCAACACTGGATTCCAATCGTCACCCACCAAAATCAATTTTTGGTCACTTCCATCTCCCAGATTCACCTTACTCGTCGATGGCTCCTCGTACATGATCACCTTATCCGGCTCAAATTTATGTGCTGGTGTATCATCTACTTTGGCATTACCCTCCTTATATTCTCCATATGCTGTCGAGAATGTATGACTTACTGTTCGATGATCATCTTCTTCATGTGCAGGTGTGCGATTCACCTTTGGCGATTCCCTTGCCGTATGACTTGTAGTCGATTGTACACTTATTTCCACTGACGATCCCTTCGTCGTACGACTTATCTTATCTACAGTCCTACTGCTTGCTCCAGGCAAAGGATTTTCTTCAATCTTGTCGATCTGAATCATGTTACACCCTGGTTGGAACACCTCATATTCTTCCATCTGCCAATGGAATAGCCCGTTGAGTGAACTTGTTTCATCTTCGGAGCATGGTTGTAATTCCAGTACTCCATCATCAGGCTCCATGGGTCCTCTTTCTCCCGTCGATGTCTCACCTGCATGACTCGGAATCGGAGGCCATTTCTTCACTCACGGCTTGGGTCTTCAAGTCAATAATAAATTTCCTTCCTTTCTTTTCAATCGAAAAGGCATTTTTCTTCCAATTGTGATCGACCTTCGCTACTATCAACCATCCTCACCCAAGGAGTGCATAATATGCGTTCTTGTGTACCGTGATGACGATGAAATTCAATAGGAAGTGTTGAGTGCCAATTTTCACTTTTTGTCCCATCAATACTCCTAGGGCCTTAATTCCATGTTGGTTGACTCCTACCAACTGGAAGGTTAGTGGCCACAAAGTTGGTTTCCCCAGGTTTCTCCATGCATCTTCAACTAGTACATTGACTCCTGAGCCTCCATCAATGATTGTATTCGTCAGGCTTGTCTCGAGAATCTCCATATGGACGATGGCGGGCTTCTTCCCTACATTGATTTCCAACAACATTGGGTCGATAACTTGTTTGCCGCTTGATGGTGGTTCCACTATAACATCATCATTTGTATCTTTCTCGTTCGATTGCTCTTGGTCCACCACATTAGATATCACCACCCTTAATTGTGGCATGCTCTGTAATAGGTCGGTCATCTTTACAGGTATGGTAGTTTGCAGCACCTAGCTGGCGATGTTCTTATCCGATTCTAGTCGGGTAGCTGCACTAGATTTTACATTAGAAAGCACTATTTTGGGGCAGGTTATAGATACCCTTGGCCACCTAAATGGGGGCTCTGGTCTTCATTCTTTTTCCATTGCCTATTCAACCTCTACTCTGGCTTCCCAAAGCCTCTCCTCTGTGCAAGGGTTAGGGTAGACGACCTTCTTTGTCTGCGTTCAAGTGATGGCGATAGACTTCTTCTCCTTCTATGTCAATCAAATTGATATTGCCTTTCTGTTTCGGGCAGTCATTATCCTCGTGATCGCCTGGACCACACCATTTGCAAAGCATGCTCATTTTGTTTTGGTTTTGGTTGTCCTGGCATTCTCGGGCAAAGTGCCCCCATTCACTGCACTGTCGACACTGGATCATCGGTTACCCCTTTCCATCATATTGTATGCGACTTCTCCCCCCACTATTATTGAATCTGTTATTTCCTCATCGATTTCGATACACCCCTGGTGATGCACTGTCGTTTTGTTGCTTCGGCGGTGTAGTCGGTGGGGTAGATTGTTTGCCTTGAGTGAAGAGCACTTGGGTGCTCCTCGTCTTCAAATTGTACGTGCATTCTTTGATGGAGTGTCCCAGGACTTGGCAAATGTCACAAAACATTTTCTTTGAACAATTTACCTTGACATGGTCTTCGTCGTTGCACTTTGTACACCACAATTCCTTGTCTTTGGTGACCTTTTCTGCCTTTAGTTCTTTCATCATCCTCATCATGTCTTTCCGGAGTGCTTATTCGGTTTTTGATTCATCGCCGTTGTCGTCCAAACTTTCATCGTCGTCGTCTGTTTTCTTTCTCCCGCAAGAGGCCATCTTGTCTTCACTCTCAATGTCCATCGCCCGATTGTAAGCATCGGGGTATGATGAAGGTGGTACTATTTTCATCTTTTTCTTGAGCGAGGGGATCAACCCCTCGATGAACCAGCGCTTTTTTAAGCCATCGGTAGGTTTTTTTTCTAATTTCACCAAGAGATCTTTCAACCTACGATTATAGACTCTCACATTCTTGTGCTTGCCTTGTTTTGTATTATAGATTTTGGCTACAATTTCATTGTCATCTTTTAGGAGTTTGAACTCTTCTTGAAATGCCTTCTTCAATGTGTCTCAATTGACTTTTGAATTTGCTTCTAGTTCCATGTACCAATTGATGGCTATGCCTCTCAGAGTTGCTGGGAACAACCACAACCAATAAGATTTGTCGTCCTGTCCGTTCACCACCCATATGGTTTCACATGTCTTGCAATGCCTCACTAGATCCTCCGATCCATTTTCCAAGAATTTTGGGAGCTTCTGCCTTTCCACACTCGGACTTGCTTGAGTCACCATCTTCCCTCCTTGGAGCAACTTTCATGTTCAGTTTCTAGTTGGAGAGTCTTGACACGTACGTTCTGATGCTTTCCATGCACTCTCAGCCACGTAGGTGTCCACTCCTTCGTCAGCAAACTGCATGATCCTATCACCCGCGGGGTCTTTCTGGTGCTCCTCTAGTCCCAGAATTGTAGGCTCTTGCCCTCCAATCAACAATTCTTCAAAACGTCGGATATTGTCTTCATGTGTCTCCGACAGTGAATCTTGCCATGATCGGTCTTCCCACTGATCTTCATCGGGTGGTGGAAGTTGTACGGTTGAATTGTCGCCTAGTCAGCAAGATATTGTGTTTCGTTCGGCAGTGGTAATTGCCTCGCTAATTCTCCCACTTTGTGTTTGTGTATTGCCATGCATTTGCATTTTGCCATACGGCGGAAATTTTATTTTCTTCCCGACTATGACTCCGACTCCGATTGACGCTTCTGCTCTTACTCCACTCTTGGGGTGGGCTCTCACTCTAGGGCAGTAATCCCTCTGTTTCCTCAACTATTCCTTTCAACCTCCTTCCATTTGTTCTTGTGTTCTTAGTGACCTTATTTCCTGATTGGGTGTTTCATGACCGCTTTGTGGTCGCCCCTGTTTGTTTGGGTACAAGGGCATTAATTGTTCGGTGTACGACGTCGATCAGTGTTGCATTCTTCTTCCCATTTTGTACATTCTTTATACCATTGTAGTATCTTCTGTCGGCGTTGCTCTCTTTCTCGCTCCTCATGCAAGTCTTGCAAGATTATGAAGTCTCACCAAAAGTCTAGGAAGACGAGTCAGAAGGTTGTCCACTTCGTTGTTTACATTCAAGTTATTCCAAATTTCATCCTCTAGAACCTCTCTGGCATCGACTTCCCTCTGTGAGATTATCCTCACATTCTTTTTTGGTCTCAACGAGCTCTTCTGTCGGTCGTCCCATTATAATGCCATCTATCATCGACTACTCAATCCGACTCTGTATAGGCAATGATGCCAAATACTTACTGCCTAACAGATCGGAATTGGAATTCACAAGTAAATAAAATATGCTTGAAAAGGAAATAGAACAGTATCATAATAAATTGCTCATTGATCATTCACATCAAAACTAATATGGCTATTATATTCAAAATATGCTCTTATATAAAATGATAGGGATCTCAAGCAAATACGGTCCGTCTACAATTCCATGCTTTGGTATATAAAGGTAGCCAACAGTTGGTTGGTACCGCCAACCACCAACAACCGACTCCAACTAATCACAGAGGACAACTAACCTCACCGACACACCCAATCCGCAATAAATACAATATACTTATGCAAAATGCCTGTTTACAATCACCAAACTCAAAAAGTGAATGTTGTTTGCTCATTTTTGTGTCAATGTGGATGTTGAAAAGGAGCTCCCCTCTCATATTTCATTACACTCCAAATTGGCAATTTGGGTGCAGCTGCTGGTTTTTGAGAATTCCATGGTTGTTTGTGACGGTTGCCACAAAGTGGGTCATGCACATGTGGAATGTTTGAGAAAAACCATCCCTCTCAATGGGGAGGCGGCCAAACCTTTGCTGGGTGAGGAAGATTGCATGACTCCTCCTTATGAGGAAGTGCCTAAGGTTAACAGGGTGAAAGACCCTAAGGATTGTAGAGATGTTTCTGGGACTTCGGCTGCATTGGGTAGAGATAAAAGCGAATTAGGTTTGGGATCTTAAAGTGACCCCTTTGTTGGATCATCAAAAAAAGGGAGATTTACTCAAAAGGATTTCAGCTTCAAGGAAAAAATGACTAGGGTAACCCAAAGATCTCTGGAGCAATTTGGATTCAAACCACCATGATTCATTGGGTTGGTCATTGGTTTGTGTTGGTGTTCCATATGCCTTTGGTTGGTTGATGTTTGTTAGAAATATTGTCATTGATGTCAAAGGGAGATTAATGTCACAATGATCTAATGGGTGTGTTGCAGTGAAGACTAGGCACGCAAAGTTTGAATGCATTTGGGACATCGCATGTCTAACCTATGCAGCTTTCAAATACCGAAGATAAGATCATCGATCTAAAGATATATACAGGAATCCACAGAGACATATAGTAATATACAACAAACATGGTGCAGGATAGTGCACAACAGATTGCAGAGGTGCAGCACGAGTGCAAGTTAGATGCAGATCCGAAGGAATATGTCGAGTCAATAAACCGTCCACATATGATGGATATTATTTACATTGGTCTAAGGGTGCTTCATTTGCAGAAGTTACGAGTAAGACAAATGTGTTTGAGGGCAGTATCATACGCACAACCAAGAGATTAAAGTAGTATGTGTGGCATGAGGAGGAAGGAGCTGCACGTGGAAAAAGGAGAGATAAGGCTGCGTGAAGGAGCAGCAACAAAGAACTTAATTAATATTATTAATTGAAGATTTGGTTTGTCCGATTATCTTTTGCTTAATCTTATTCGTCCCAATGAATATGAAATTAAATAAAGATTAATGTTTACTAAGGGCAGCGACTTATGAGAAAGTTTGTCTCTCACGAGAGGCAAGATGTATAAGTGAAATCAATCAAGTAGAGCAATGGAGTGAATAAGAAATATCTATTCAAGAAAGAAGGTAGATCAAACAAGAAGAGAAGAAAAGCGAGAAGCAATGCAATGAAGAGTATTACAATTTGAGTAGATCTAGTGCAGAAATGAAGATATATCAATAAAGAAGAATGAGCGAGTGAAGAAAAGAATAATGAAATGGAGTGATGGAATAAATAGAATATATATATATATATATATATATATATATATATATATATATATGAAGATCATTCAAGGAGGAGGAGTGTTATTGAATAAATATTATGGAGTGAATAAATATCATGGAGTGAATCAATAACGGAGTATATATGAGTGAGTATGAGAGATTTATGAAGGATATGTATATGGAGAGAATATGCAAGCATGTGTGATTATACAAGTACATTTATGTTATGGTTAATGAGAAGAGGGAAATGAAGGAGTGAATAAATGAAGGAGATCGTAATGTCCATCATCCGTTGAAGAAGCAACATTCAGAAGGTGGAACCTAGTTTTGGAAGTTGGTGCTTCCCAAAAGAAGAGATTGGTGTCTCTTGCTGGGTTGGTGCCTACAAAGATTAATGGGGATTGGTGTCTCTTGTAGGTTGGTGCCTACAAAGTTTGTAAGAGAATTTTATATAACAATCATTTGCCGTTGGTTTTCTCCCGAAAGGGTTTCCACGTAAATCTTGCATTCTTCTTGTGTTCTTAATTGTTAGATCTTGTATGATTGTGGTCGTTGTGGTTGATTAAGTTTTGAAAAATCAAAAGATAGTCTTATATTGATTCACCGCCCCCCCCCAGTATAAGCATGTGCTCATCAATGTTGTAGTGCAATCATAGTGCTGCTTGCTTCCTTTTGTTGCTCTATGTTATCCCATCCGGCTTTCTTGTACAAGGGTTTGGGCCCTTTCAAAATCCATGTTTTACCATAATCAAAAACAAACGAAAGACATCATTGTGAGATTGAGATTTTCACAGGTAAACATAGTACAATGTATCTGGATACAACTTTGTAAATAGATTTTATCCAACATTTCAAGTCTCACTTCGAGATCCCTCTTCAAGGAATTTATAAGATCAAAAATATGGAGTTTTGGATTCCCTTCATTATTCCTTTTAAGTACAAAATGTTATGGGTAGTTCTTTAGAATTTGATGATGGTTATTTAATTAGAGCTTTAATAATAATGTTAATTATTCCTAATATTATTATTACTGTTTTTATCCTCATTAATAATATAATGTTATTTTATTATTGTTGTTATTATTATTATTATTTTTTGATTAGTCAAGTGAGGAGTAAGGGCCCTCTCTCATTTTTATGTTTAAGGTGTTCCCCATCGACGGTTCACATTGTCCGAGTACAATGCAAGACGATGAAATGCATCACGACTGTACACATGAATTTTTGTTTTTTTTATTTGTAGGTTTTTCTTTCATTCGTCTTTTTTTTTTCCACTGGTTTGCTTCAGGATGCTCACGCTCTTCACATTCCACAACACTACTGCCTCCTTGACACTTTGAACTTTCATTCACCTTCAAACTTAACTGCATAACTAAACTGGCACAAATTTTCTCTCAAAACTATTGTACAGGACGGTGTACATTCACTCCATCCTCCTCCAACCTCTCTAAACTGAATTTGCAACTTATATGTTTGAAAATTTGCACCATTCCAGCGAATTCTACTACATATAATCTCTCCTTACATTCACGTGTATGTCAAATATCTGTTTTTTTCCTTGATTCTTTATATCTTTTTGAGTCCCGTTCCCATTTTCTTAATATCTTAATTATTAAATAATATTATATTACATTAGATTAGATTTTCTTAGGTTAATTTAAATAATATTATATTAATATATGTATATATTATTATATAATATATTTAATTTATATTTAAGAATTTTTGTTACATAAAATATAATTATAATATAGATTTTATATATAAAATAAATATATAATTAAATAACACATTTAAATTAAATATACAATTTTATAATACAATATTATATAAAAAATGTTTAATAATTAACATTATAAAAGATATAATACATAATAATAAATATAATTTTAGTATAGATTTTATATAAAACATAGATATATAATAATTAAATAATAAATATATATAAATATTAACCATTACCAATGCATCTCTACCCACTTCCTATTATAAACCATTTCCTCTATTTCTACGACACCACTTGCCAAGCTTAGCATTAGCAACAAAGGAATAAGAACTATTAATAAAAATGGGGATGCAAGGATACTCGAAGCGTAACTAAAACACACAATTGAGCAAAATACCTGCAAACCCTTGGAATTTAAAAAGGGTGTCAAATTTGAAGTCGTAGACATGATATTTCCATAGTCCATGATGATAGATTGCAATGCTTCTAGGAAAAATTGTGTTGCTTTTTTTGTCTCAACATTTCGGATCACACTCCGTGATCCATCATCGGGAGGAAAGGAAGAGAATACAAATGAGTTAGAATTGCAAAGAGGGTTCCTTAAAAAGAGAGAGAAGGGGTAGGCATGGATGACAAGATTAGCTTAAGGAGACAATAGAGGGACAAGAAAAAGAACAACTAGTTGAAATAAAGATAAAAAGCCTAAAAATAAACATCAAAGAGCAAAAAAGAAGGGATAAATAAAAAGATGAGAATGAGAAAGATACTAAAAAAGAGAAATAAAACTTATGGCAAATACGGAACAAGATGTAACATAAGCAGAGTAAAAATATGTAGAAGAGGCAAAAAATAAAGAGAAATGAAGAAGAGAATTGAAACAATAAGGCATGAAGACTAAAACGAGGAAAAGAAATTTTTTTTTTTAAGTATAAATATATATAAATAAAAGGACATACAAATAAATAGAGACATACATATATAGTATGATTATATAGCCATTTATATGTATACATATATATATGCATATGTATATATACATATATATTTGTACATATATGTAAAACTATAAATAAAGGAAAAGAATAATAAAAGAAAGAGAGGAAGAGGTAGTACAATGGCGAAAAAACATGAGAAGGAAAAATGAGTGAAGACAACACTAAAGCAAGTAAAGAGAAAAGAGGCTCGAAGAATAAAAGGGGGGGCCAATGTCATAGAGGAACGGAACAACATAGGTAGAACCATGGGAGGAAAAATAAATGCAAATGAGTATAAAGATAAATCTATAGGGATATAGAGAAATAAATAGAAATATATAAATGCAGATGAGTTAAATGAATAGATAAGTAAATATATATATAGAGAGAGAGATATATACATATATATGTATATGTATATAGACATATATATATGTATACAAAAAATGTATCAAAATAGGTAAAAGAAATGTATAGGGATATAGAGAGATAAATAGAAAAAATGCAAATGAGTGATAAAAAAAGATATGTAGAGGAATGTATATATATGTGTGTGTGTGCATGCGTGGAAATATATATATATATATATATATATATATATATTTATATATAGGAATGTATATTCTATATATATATATATATACATATACATGTATACAACCAAGAAAGGAATAAATAAAAGAAAGAAAGAAAGAGATAATGCAACCAACGAAAAAACATAAGAAAGATAAAACCAATCAAGACAACAACAGTAAAGAAAGTAGGCCCAAAGAATAGAGGGCCAGTGACAGAGGAGAGGAACAACAAGTACGGGACCAACGGCGAAAAAGATACAGAAGAGAAAAAAGAAGAAAAAGCAGGCAAGAAAAAGACAAGGGAAAGGAAGAGAAGTAAGGGACAAGGGGAAGAGAAGGATAGGAAGGATGGACAAGGGGAAGGATGGGGGAGAAAAGGAAGTTTGGGGACAAGAGTGAGGCCTCAAGGAAAGGTGTGAGGAGAGGTGTGGAGCAAGATAGGAGGAAGATGGAACTAGAAAGCAAGGGTGGGGAGAAAAAGAAAGAGGGGGGGTGAGGCAGAGACACGGTCAAAGGGGAGGTAGGAGGAGGCAAAGGTAGATCAGGGGGGTGGAGGGTGATTTTTAAGGGAATTTAAAAGAGGATTCCATGTGTGGCTTAAGTTCCACCCCTCATCTCTATTTAGGTTAGAAGGGTTGTTTCTAATGAAAATATCCTCTTTAAGTTTTCTCTTGAAGAAATTATCTTCCTTGGCAAGGACATGGGTATCCTCTAGGCGAATGTGGTGTTTAGTGCTAGAAGAGTGATCAGCGAGGGCCGGTTTAGTGATCCTTTTATGTCTAATATTTGCACTATGCTCTTTGATTCTCATGCAGATAGATCTTCCTGTCTCACCAATGTACAGGGTACCACAGGAGCAATCTATTTTATAGACGCCCGAATTTAAGAGAATATCATTGGGGTCTTTGGTGGACGAGAAAAGGTTTCTAATGGTAGAAATAGGTTTGAAGGCACAATTGAGCCCTTTTTTGCGGAGGATTCTAGAAATTTTATTAGAGATACCTTCGATGAAAGGTAGGGTGGCACTATAACCACAGTCAGAGTCTTTATTGCTAGGTTTGGTATTAAGGTGGGTTTGGGCTTGCGTAAATGCTCTCTTGATGCATTTGTTGCGGTACCCATTTAGTTTGAAAACTTTGGTAAGGTGGGACAACTCTTGGTTAATGTGATCATTATCACAGATGCGGAAGGCTCTCGTTGCCAAGGTTTTGAAGACACTAGACTTATGGTTGGGGTGGTGGTGTGAGGAAGCAAGAAGATAGAGGTTGGTGTGGGTGGATTTCCTGAAGACACAACGGCCATGGGAACCATCCCCTTTTCTAATGAGAAGGATGTCAAGGAAGGGGAGTTGGTTATTGGTTTCAAGTTCTTTGGTGAACTTGATGCAAGGGGCAATGTTGTTAAGGTGATTGTGAAAGATTTCAAGTTGCTCAAGGCCATGTGGCCAACATATGTTGGTATCGTCCACATAGCACTTCCACCAAGTTGGTTTAAGAGGGAAAGAGTTCAGGGCAATCTCTTTGAAATGCTCCATGTAAAGGTTGGCAATGACCAGGGATGAGGGAGATCCCATGGCGACTCCATCAGATTGCTCATAAATCACGTCTTGGAAGGTGAAGAACGTGGATTTTAAGCATAATTCAACCAGGGATGCATGTATCTACAAATATATATATATATATATATATATATATATATATATATATATATATATATATATATATATATATATATATATGTACAAATTTATGTACCAAGTTTTACATATATGTATATACATATGCATATATATGTATACATATATATAGTTTTATAATCATACTATATATGTATGTCTATTTATTTGTATGTCCTTTTATTTATATATATTTATACTTATAAATTTTCTTTTTCTTTTCCTCATTTTAGTCTTCATGCATAATTGTTTCAATTCTCTTCCTCATTTTTCTTTATTTTTTGCCTCTTCTACATATTTTTACTCTGCTTATGTTACATCTTGTTCCGTATTTGCCATAAGTTTTATTTCTCTTTTTTAGTATCTTTCTCTTTCTTATTTTTTTATTTATCCCTTCTTTTTTGCTCTTTGATGTTTATTTTTAGGCTTTTTATCTTTATTTCAACTTAGTTGTTCTTTTTCTTGTCCCTCTATTGTCTCCTTAAGCTAATCTTGTTATCCATGCCTATCCCTTCTCTGTCTTTTTAAGGAACCCTCTCTGCAATTCTAACTCATTTGTATTCTCTTCCTTTCCTCCTCATGATGGATCACGGAGTGTGATCCGAAACGTTGAGACAAAAAAAGCAACACAATTTTTCCCAGAAGCACTGCAATCTAAATTTGAAGTTGTTTAGTTTTGCTTTTTGCCAACCCCGTTAAACGGGAAAGATCAATAAAACTGTTGAATGGCCAACATTAGAGAAACTAACACATGTGCAGTGACGATTAATTCAATCATCGTGCATTTTTTTGCATCCTTCTCAACTGTTGATTTCAGTTTTGTGTTTACAATGGGGCATGCATAAGGTCAATCAAATACTCATTTTTTTGGTTCTTGAATATAGTTACAAAAAAAGCCTCTAAATACTCAGAAGAACAAAGCAATAAATATATAGTTCTTTGTAACAACAGTAAGAAGAGTCCATCCATTTCTATGAATGTGAAGCTCGTAAGAGGAGAAAAAAGATTATCACGACAAGTGTTTTTAATCAAAGTCATGAAATAATATCTAAAACAATGAATTTGAAATGGAGTTTGAGGAACATTTTTAAAGGTCAAATAACAAACAATTGAGTTGCAAACAATGGAGGAAACATGAGGAGGGAAATAAATGCGTTTATCATGATGTTTGTGGCACTAAACAAGTGGAGTCAATGGCATCGTGATGACTTTTTATTCACAGGATGAGATTATGGAGAATACTTGCCTTTTCGTAAAGCAATTACCATTATAGAGTGTGTTTTCTATATATTTACTATTGGAGAGAAGACTTTTACATAGTTATATATATATATATATATATATATTTGTTGAGTAAAACTTGGATTTTGGCCCAGGAACCATTCAAAAACCAGAGGCAAGCTCTGTATCAACTTGTCATATTTGTATTAACAAAGAAGTCTAATGTCATAGCCCTTGTATACATACCATACTAACATGCTACCCCCCATCACCCAACCCGCAACAAACACCATGACCAATATACCCCTACCCTAACATAGTTTTAAATAGTATCATAATTGAGAAGCAAAAAACATTTTTCTACAGAGGAAGGGGCAAATTATGTAGGCCCCTTCCCTGCACCTATATTAATACAATCATTATTCAACATAGTACCTGCCACCTCTACCACCGACAACCCTTCACCAGACATCTCTTCGCCACCGCAGCAACACCCAGAAGCCTCGAACATTGATGCCGAGAGCGACACCTTCAGCCCCTTAGGCAGTTCTTCAATCACGTTCTGCATACTGGCTTGTCAATATTTAATGCCATGCAAATGGTCAAGAAGGCAGTCATGAAAAACGTCCATCTGGTTATCCACTTCTACCAAATCATCATGGAGGAAAGAGCTCGTTGTTGTCGCCATGATAGAAGCGCAGGCCACAGACTGAGCCCCATCAAAGGCATTCCAGCGACCTCTGGTATATCTTGGGTCCAACATGATTACAGCCATGGCCTACCTCAACCTGGTTACCGGAAGACCATCAATATCTTTTGCGACACCCCACATCTTTACCATCCAACGGCACAGGCAAGGATTTTCAATTTCCTCTACGAATTGCATGAAGTCCTCTATTGCAGCTTTCCCTGACACCCTCCTTTTTCTCTTCCTCTCCCTCTACCCCCCAACCTCTCTCTTGGCCTCATCAGTGAACAACATTTTCCCTCCTACGTGTCTCTTCCCTGTCGAGGCCGCCATTGAAACACAACCTCCAAGCTCCACCTCAACGCCGTCTACACTGAGCTCCAAGCTGAATACAGAATAAACTAAATTGATGACACCTCATAAGAAGCCTTAATATGTCATAATACCACCTAACTTAATCCATCATTTCACATTAATATCACCTCCCTCGACGTCGTCGGCCAACCAAGACATCATGTAAATGTCCTCCCTCCTTACTTGGATCCGACCTGGCCACCTTCACATGGCCCTTCAAATAAAACCACCACCTCACCCCCTGCCACCCCTCTACGTCTACCATCTCTATTTCTCACCCATTATCAGGGAGTATATGTTGAAATACACAGGACAACTGAGAGGGGGGGTGAATCAGTTGTCACAAGAAACCTAACCTTATATAAATATCAAACCATCAACTACTTAATTACTAATAATCAGATTTAACCATGAAAGCATAAAACCATAGACTTAATCACAATCACACATTCAACACATGAGACACCAAATTTTTTACGTGGAAAACCCTAAAGGGAAAAACCACGGTGGGTGTTAGCCCACACAAATATATAAGTTATAACAATACCGAATAATAGAGGCTCACTACCTACGGGGCTCACTGCCCAAAATGCTCACTGCAAAGATCGGCTCACTACCAAAGATTTTTGAACTGATTTGATAGCATCTACTCTATGCCTAAGTTCAATTCCATTGAAGCGCAATGTTCTTCCTCTGCTCTACTCTTCTTACTCTTCGCACTTATCTTCTCATTTTTGCATACTCCTATATTTTTTGCAATTACATTACAAGTCTTTATACAAGTCATCAACCTTGGAATGTACATCAAGGTCGGCAATACATTCATCAACCGTTGGACCAATCTCCAAGGTCGGCATTACAAAACATACATAGAAATAGGTCTGGACCTAATACAAAAATTAGCTAAGGGAAAGATGTAAAGATGTATGTTGATTACGCCACGCCTTAGCTGGGACTCAAACACAATCCTTCACGCCACAACACGCTTCTACAATCTTCAAGGCATCTCTGCAAATAGTGAAATCAACCAAGTCGGCCAAGACTGGTGAGAACACTAGGTCTACTAAGAACATTTTTCACCCATGATCCAAATTTCTCTTTGCGGACCAATCCAAGGGTAGGAACACAATCAGGGAACATCCACAAGCACATTGAAATCATCAAAAACAACCGCACAACTTCTAACCATTCTGTCAAGAAGATTCTTCAAACCGGAGCACATAAACACCACTGCCAGCTACTGTCATAAGGAAAAGATCGCTTGTGGACTGCCAGATCACGAACCATTAGAGTTGAAGGCACATAACATCAGCTTAGACTTAACTCTAGAACCGTAGACCAAAATACTTCAATGCGGAGGAATGCAGAGCATAATACTTTCTTCCTGTCACCACCAAACATGTAGAAAAAACAGTTTTCACTCTGGTGAACATAGCTCACTCAAATCTTCATACCGGAGGCTCAAACTTGGAACATAGCATCTTTAGACAAGCCTCAAAATAACTTCCAATCCACAGACAGATATTTAATCTATAGGAAATGCGGAGCTATTTGTTTGACTGTTCTTTTGCAGACAAAGATACTCTGCAACACACTGTTTCTACTAGAGGAGCAAATTTTCTCAATATCCTCAATATTAGGCTTTCCAACACTTACATAGGCAAATACAAATCAGCTAACTCATTACAAGCAAGCAACAAAACAAGAGCACAGTTGACATCAATGACAACACTGATTAGGCACATACTTGCAACAGTATATATATATATATATTTAATACAAATATACAATTCTATAATATAATATTATATTGACACTATATTTAAAAATTTACATTATGTAAAATATAATATATAATAATAGATATAATTATAATATAGCTTTTATATATAATAGATTTATAATTAAATAAGAAATAGATATAAATTTGATATATTTACTATAAATAGATATAATTTTATATTCTATAATAAATAATGAGAGAGGGCCAAAGAGAGATGGTGAGAGAAAGAGGAGAAAGGGCAGGAAAGGCGGAGAGAGAGGATAAAGAGAGAAAGAGGAAGATAGAAAAAGAGAAAGAGCAAGATAGACAGACAGGGGGAATATGTATATATATATATATATATATATATATAGAGAGAGAGAGAGAGAGAGAGAGAGAGAGATGCTTTTATGGCAGGAAGATTAGTTGAAACGATAAACATGGAAATTTCTACAAGTCATCACATGATTCACATCCCACTTTGTATTCACTTTAAAGACACTCCCCTCTATGAGAGGGACATAGCTAAGATCCTAAATCAAAGCTAACACTACTCATGAGGGATGCAAGATGATTGAAATGGTCCTGGCCATTTCACATTTCATTCATTGATTGCCGAACAAACTGAATGTGTGTATGTTGGAGAGAGAGAGAGAGAGAGAGATAGAGAACAAAGAGAGATATAAAGAGAGAAAGATATATATATATAGAGAGAGAGAGAAGGGGGAAGATAGAGAGAGATAAAGATTAAAAAGAAATTATATTTAATAAAAAATATATTACATTTATGTATTTTAAGTATATTATTATATTATAAAATTATTTATTTAGATTACATATTTAATATTTATATATATTTATTATTAAATTATATTTATTATTATATATGATATTTTATATAATGTAAATTACCAAATTTATTTCTAATATAATATTATAATATAAAATCATACATTTATATTAAATATATTATATGTTTATTATTTATTTATATTTGTTATTTAATTATATATTTATTATATATAAAATCTATATTTTAGTTATATTTATTATTATTTATTATATTCTCTAAGTTGTCGGTTCTAGTACGGGGTTGAGTACGGGTACGAGGTTTGAGGTGCTGGTATGCCGATTCGGAATTTTTTTTCCTTCGGTACGGCTATATGTATAATATATATTAATAATATAATATAATATATTATATAATATAGACTATATAATAAATATATAATATAATAATATATATATAAATTTATATTCAGTTTATACTTTATAGTTTTTTTTTTAATTTATAGTTTTTTTTTTTGTTTTTTTAACCATTGGGGCCCCTGGGAGCGGCGAGGGCACGACCCTGCTGCCTTGAGTTCCTTGTGGGTATGCCTATGGCGTACCCACAAGGAACCCGGCTACGATGTACCCATAGGGAACTTGGGGTGGCAAGGTCGTGCCCTTGCTGCTCTCGGGCCGCTCCTGTCGCCGGACTAGGACTCAATCAATGCGGTACGGGATTGGTGCCGGAAAGAGCAGAACCCAGCAACTTACTATATTCTATATATTATACATTATTAAATATAAATATAAAATAATATATAATTAATATATGTAGTATGCCAATAAGGGCGTAGTGTGGTGGTCAAGTCACAATGTTGTTGTGGCAGCCATCAAGGTTCAAATCCTTGTTGGGTCGTTGAGCTCGCAGGATGTGTGCCTTCACTGGGATGTTGTGCTCGTAGGCTACGAGCCTTCGTGTAATGTCCCCATTTTTGGAATGGTCGCCATTGGAGAATAGAGGAGTTAGTTTTCACTCTCCGAGATGTATGGATGATACACTATGGATTGGAAATGTCGGTATATTTTTCTAATGGTGTGGATATGTTCCTTTCATGGAGTATGTTTCTCTCACTATGGGAACGAATCATATTGAGGTATTCTCCTAATGTTGATGATATGACTCTTATCATTTACTATCATAATTCTACCTTGGAACTGACCACTTGGAGGAGTCACAAATATGGAGAATTGCTATTGAGTGTGGAGAGAGGTAATATTGTTTTGTGTGGATGCCATTTTGACATAAGGGATGCTTTCATTCATGCTAAGAGAAGTATAAAGGAGCATTGTATATGCCTTCATTATGAGGGTCTATTTGAGGATTGAGTGCCTGAAAACAATTAATAATATTCCTCACCCTTGGCGCTTGGAGATGGCGTGAGAAAATAAGAAAGAGAACAATAAAATCATATCTTTAATTTGATTTTATGGGCACCTAGAGACATGGATGCTGGTTGGCCCTCTTAGAGGGATGATTTCATTAAAATAAAAGACAGCACTCTTCCTAGGTCGGCCCTAATGAAAGGAGACAAGTTGTATATAAATACAAGGTCGATTTGGCATTTGGAAATCATCATTCACTCATTTATTCATACACACTTGGAGTTTAATCTCTTGGAGAGGATCTTGGGACGAAAACCTCAAGCATCCTAGGGGAGGATTCCATAATGGGGATTCACTTGTACTTCATCATTTTCGGAGCAGATTTGAAGGCTTCTCTTTGGTTGGTTATGTGGATTATTGTCTAGGGTTTTACCCTCATTTGGAGCGCCACCCTTGGAGTCATTTTTGGTATGGTTTGTACGCATCTTTGTGCCACCTTTCCATCTCTTTTCAGAGCAGCAGACCAGCATACCTATGCACCACATTTTTGAGTGATTGGAGACTCATTTTTGATAGGAAGTTAGAGGAAGAGCTTGTTATTTTGTGTCTGATTTTAGGGCAGATTTGTGCTGCGCAATTTCTCATGTGTTAGCCCATAACTTTGATGTAATTGAAGACATTTTTATACTCAGTTTGTAGCAGCAGACTTCTACTTTCACTTTTAGTTATTTATGTTGGTTGAATAGAGTAAATTGGTTGTTCATATGATGGTGAATTGCAAATACATTATTGTTGGTCATGTTTAAGGTGGAATGTTGACATTTTGAGATGTTTTATGGGCTGCCCTAGTTGTTATTTCAAGTCTGATTTTTACTATAGAAATTAGGGTTTGAGCAGAAAACTTAAGTGCAGAAATTAGGGCAGAATTCCAATTAGGGCAAATCAGAAAATTCTAACAAGTTTCATTTGGTAAGCCCGAAAATCCAAACTTGTCCAAAATTTCCCATTTTGGGATATTACACTTCGCTAGGCCGTTGAGCCCACGGATTTGAACTAAGGTGATAATGCCTTAGGGGATGAGGCCCCTCAATCAATGTTGCATGGACATGGATACGGTATCGGATACGGGCACCGTATCCGATACTGGATACTGCTAATTTTGAAGACCCCCCCATACGGATACGGTTGGATACGGCTAGGGCTAGATACAACAAATATATATATATATATATAGAGAGAGAGAGAGAGAGTATTATATTAAAATATAATTTATTATTTTATAATAGCATATAATATATAATATGTTATTATAAAATAATAAATTATATATATATATAAAGTATTAATAAATATTAATTATAATACATATTATAAATATTAATAATTATATATATATATATATATATATATATATATTTTATGATATAATATATTATATTAAAATATAATTCATTATTTTATAATAGCATATAATATTATAATATGTTATTATAAAATAATAAATTATATATACTAAAAGTATTAAAAATATTAAATTTAAATATTAATTATAATACCTATTATAAATATATTTTAATTAAAATACACATTATAATTATCAATAAAATATTAAAGTTTAAAAAAAAATTACGAAGATTAATTTTGAACATTATAGTGCTCCAAATTAAAAATTCAATAAGATTAATTTCTTTGTGAGCATTGTAGTGCTCGGACTTGTCTCACGCCGTAAAAAGTTCACGCCAGAAAATTTTCTACCCGCAAAGTTGTCTCACGCCCGTAAATTTTGTAAACTCGTCGGTTTTTCTCACGCCGGGAAAAATTCGTGTCAGAAAAAGTTGAAAGTGCTCGGAAAATAGTCACACGGGAAAAAATATTCGCTGGGAAATTTCCTAAACTCGTCGGGTGTTCTCACGATGGGGAAACAGAGTTCACGCTGGCAAAAATCGTGACTCTCACGCAGGGAAATGCACGTCATTGGATTTTTTTAATGAATCGATGCCTTTTTAATTGATTTTTCGCTGGATACGGGGCATTTTTCCTGGAAATCCCAAATCCTGAAGTATCGGGCACGACTGGAACAAGAATTTTTTTAGGGCATGGATGGGCACGGTACCCAGGCCATATCCAGGCCGTACCGTACCCGAATCCCTACTAGATACATTGGTATGCGTGCCAGGACAGGAGGGGGTGCCGTATCCGGTAACTCTGCCCTCAATAGTGGTCTCAACGATAAATTGTAATGTCCACTTTTTTATAGCCTTTCCAACATCATTGGAAAACTCCGACTTTCTTGGAGAGTGCCAATCTTTTCGAAATGGACTTCAGATAGTGGCATTGTGTTCAAGGGATCAAGATGAGTTCGTTGATTCTTTCTAGGTCACTTTCAAGCTATTTTTGTATTTTCCGCAACTTTGGGCGGATACACAGAAAATAATTAGAATAATAAATAATTAATATTAAGTTGTCAAAAGGTAAAATAAAAGGCAACTTATATTAATTATTTATAAAAGTGATTCTAAGAGTGACTTTAAGGCTCCAAAGAAAAGAATAAAATAAAGTCACTTTATTTAAGCTAAAGGATTATTATTTAAGTGATTATAAAATATAACTTCTCGAAAGTTCCACGGGGGTTATAAAAGAAGGTTGAGAGGAGTCTTTTCCTCATTCTTGGTATTTGCATTATTTTGAAACCCCAGTTATGGAGGTTGAGTAGGTTTGTTCAATAACAACCTAAGATGGAAACCCTAAGGCGAAGATTGGTTTCAATGGTGAAAGATCCTCCTTGGCCAATACAGTGTGGTTCATTCAGAATCACCATTTGTGCAGATTGTTACAGGTTAGAAGTATTTGTGTTGAGGGATTTATCATATTTTCGCAGGTTTCGAAGTTTGCCTTCAAGAAGGGCTATTTGACAAATTTATTGAGATTGCAGGCAATAATAAATTTGTAAGTGTGCGTGCGAAGTGAAATTAGGTAGCAGATTTGAAAGGTGTTGTGTGTGGGGTGTTGAAATTGCAGATTAACATTAATTATAATTTGAGGGCTCAAGACCCTAGCCGTACCATGTTACATGGGCATAGGAGGTTGTTGTATCACAAACAAGAAAAGGAAATCATATTAAGAGTAAATGAAGGGAGGTGTGGGTTTGTTTGAAAGTAATTGCTGAGGTGGAAGGTAAGTGGGTCCTTCTTCAAACTAGCTGCTCCCCCCCCATTTTAGCATTACGTGAGGCTTTCTAAGGAAAGTGCCTCATATATGGGAGGTCTTAGATCCTCCTAATCAGTTGCTTCATCTTTTCTTGGTTATTCAATGATATTTGGGTTGGATTTATTTTTGTTACTGTAGCTGCACTTCATCATCAGTAGGTCATGTCACCTTCAATGGACTTCTCTTTCAAGGTACAACTCTGAATGTTCATTCTGGGTATAACAGCAAACTTCTGCAAGCATTATTAGCTTTATATGGAGGTTAGGAATTGATCCTTACACTTGAATGTAATTCTGATTTCTTTAAAACAGCAGTATATGAGTTTACTGTAAACATTTCCAGCCATATTGGAAGATTGCAAACTATTTGACAAAATGTCCATGCTTTATCTTTGAATATTGTTATGCATTGTTGAATGATTTATGATCTAAACTTCATGACAAGTTGTTCTATAACAAAACACTCTGAAAATGTTGTGTGATAAGCAAAATGCAAAGTGTTTGACAAAATGTCAATACACTAAAAATCAGAAATTTGAAAGTTTGGCTTAAATTTTGGTTAAGGGATTTTACAGTGGTATCAGAGCAAAGTATCCTGCCAGCTTGTTTGGGTTGTGTGATTCAAAAATATTCAGAGGATAGCAATGAATTTTAGCAGTGGTTCAGATGGGCAAACTTGACACTCTTAGAGAAAATCAAAATAAGATGCTTGAATCTCTTAGAGAAAGTCAAAATGAGATGATAAGAACTATCCAAAGGTTCTTACAAAAGGAAGGGGATGAGGAGGCGGTAATGAAAAGAGAGGCTACAAAAAATTATTGATGAGTATCAAGAATTACCAGATGATTTTAAGAATCCAATTTCCCTTAATGCTTATTTGGGATTACTTGAAGAAGGAAATCCAAGCAAGAGAGGTCTATATAACTACATCAGAAATTTGAGAAAGGAAGAAGAAAAATCAGGAGTTGTCCAAGAGATCATTGAGAAAGAAGAAGAGCCAAAGGTACAAGAAAATGCCTTATTTCAAGAAGAATCACATGATGCGTGAGGAGTTAACTTTGAAATTTTTTGAAATGGTTAGAAGAATTGAAGAACTCACCTATGATGAAGAAAATGTCTTATTTCAAAAGACATGCATAGCAAAGTTTCAAAATAATTTTATTTAAGGATTTGCAATGGGATTGAGCTAGATGGAAATTTCAAAACAGCAAAATTGGTTACAAATTTAGATCAATCCAGTGAAGTTTATGAGACATATGGTTTCACTTTCCATAATGACGCCATTGGAAGGTATGCAAATGATAAAATTTTTGAAGTCACTAATGATAAGGTTGTTGATTTTGAAAATATTGTTATTGAAGACAAATCAGAAAACCAAATGTGTGGTGCAGATTTTGAACAAGGGCCTAAAGAATTTCAAGATTTGAAAAATCAATTATTGGTCCCAGAAGAAAAGATTGTGCAAGTTTTAACAGGATTTGATAGCGCACACAACTTCCTTGAAGAACTCTATTGGAAGGCTTAGTTTGAAGAGAGGCAAAAAGGAATTAAAGATGGAACCACCCTTACTTATTTGTAGACCATCAAAGAAGCTTTATAGATAATGAAATTAGATTATTTGCATTTGCTTTCTGACAGGGATCATGCCATCAAATTTGCAAAGGAGACTATGGATGCATACAAAGAGAAGGAGAATGAGATTGATGAACTCAACCTTGAACTTAGCCTAGTTCACTACTCACTCTACCAAGCTGAAAATTAGATGGATGTTGTAGCCATACCTAATAAACTGAAATCTGAAGCAAGAGTAGAGGAAATCAAGTAAATAGTTGAAGGAATTGCTAAGCTTCAAGAAGAAGAAAAATTTAACTCAAATTTCTCTCGGAGGCATGAAGAAGAATGCAAGAATGAGGGAATACATCACAATGAATTCAGTAGTTCTAGTACCATGGAGGTTTTGCATGTTCATAGTAATTGGGAGGAACATCAAGGGTGCAATCACAAAACACTTGAGGAGCAAACTTCACATGATGGTATGTTTTCTACAATGAAGCAGAATGATATAGTGTTGGGTTTTGCACTCTTAAAACTGCCACAAGGTGATGAGCACTATCATGAGTCTATCAATACAACTTGTGACAACAACAAGTTATGGGATCCAGGTGCAGTTTTCAGCCATGATATAAATGCTATGTCAAGTAATGAATATGATTTTCAATGTGTTGGAGTTTTTGGTTCAGCAATTAATGGTGAGGACTTTGATCATTTTTATGATTATAGCTTATGGTATGAAAGCATTGTTGTTAGTAGGAATTTATGGCAAGGTTTCTATCATAATGAAAAATACCATAAGATTGAAGAGAAGAAGAGAAATTCAACTTGTAGCAAAGGCCATTTACATCGTTTTACTCAAGGTTGTTTTCATGTAAGAATATGGGACCCAGTTGTTTCATTGAAACATCTGACATTAAGAACTAAGGGCTGTCCTCCATACACAGTCTGCAGTTTGCTAGTCAGGACAGCATCACATTTCTCATCTTATATTGATGTTGATTCAGTTTGGTTTCTTATCATTGGCGCTTGTAATGAGCTGAATCAATGTGGAATTGATAGCACATATTGGAGAAGATTGTTTGCCATGATAGATAGAAAAATAACAACTTCTTGTTGTACCAGAACAATGCAGCTTAAGTATGAAAGAGTTACTTCATTTCTAAGTATTCATGCAAGGGGTCATCAACTAAGTATGTGCGAGGAGGAGTATGGTGACCAAAAGGATGTTCCTTGGCAGATTATAGTTCAAATTTTCAGTTTTGGCACTGCTATTTTGATGCAGATCACCCACCACATGTTTATCATTGCATGCATTCAAGTAAGTCGGCAAATGTTTTTAGGCATGGAATGGAGAAATTTTGAATTGGTGATTGAAAGGGAAGAAATTTCAGATTTTTCTTATGTCATTTCAACACCTTGCTTCCCTATTATTATAAGTAAATTTCAACATTGCAGCTGCTATCCTACTTTCAGATTGCTGATTTTGGAAAAATCAGATTGTAAGCTATGGTTTTCAGTGTTGGACAATTGTAATTATAATCAATTTCGCATCATAGAATCAAGGGAAAATGTTAGTAAGTTATTGTTGTTGAAAATAATGATTATGTCAGCCAACATTGATCACATTTGGGAGGCAATGCAGGTAGTTCCTAATCATCATCAGTTGTTTTCAGCATGTATTTGTTGGCATTTCAATTCGCACCTCTGGAATGCAAGTTGGAAACGGACAGGTATGCACAGATAAACTGCTCTCCTATTGGAAGGGGGAGTTCCCTTTTCGCTGATGTTCGTTGAAAAGATAAATAAAACAAATTTTGCCTATCTTCTTTTTGATTCTCAGCTGCGAGCACAAGGTTATAAAACTCTAAACGCTACAGAAGAGGTTTTTTCCTTTTTTAAAACTTCTACTACAACTAAGCATAGACTAATGACGCTTTTAATCTCCTAAGTAAATTCAGAGCGAAGGGGATTAAAAGTGGACGAGAAATGATTGTTTTGACACAAAAACTTAAAGCAATTTTCTCTTAGATTTACATCACAAGACTTATAGTACTTTAATGATGAAAGCTAAAATAAAAGTTACAAAAGCCACACATTTGATGACGAAACTTGATGATTCGAGATAGAATATCAGAGCAAAATAGGCATGAGACTTCTATTCAGTATCACAAAGTTGATGCAACTCCAGGACAACAATACTGTAGCAAAAGGCAGGCATACAACAAGCGATCAAACACCGGAGAACAGGTTACACAGAGTGAACAAACACTTGGAATAACAAAATCTGCAAGCTAGAATAGGCACAACAAATTTGTTATCACAAAAGTCGATCCTTTACAATGGGCAAGGATGCCCTTATTTATACTAAAATCAAAGGAGTAGGGAACCCTAAAATCTCCTTGATTAACCCTAACTTGCCAACTCGCAAGCTTTATTACTATTCTAAGACAAAAATTACAATAAACAAACGCTTTAAAGCAAAGAAAACTCCAACAATTACAAAGTGATTTCTTTTTCTAAATATAGAATGGGTGAGCTTAGGATGAAAGCAAATGCTTTAAAACAAAAAGCATCTGATTTAAAGCTACTTTCTTTTGAAATGCATCCTCATCAACATTCTTGCTTTTTGGTGATGTCATCCATTGATATTTTGGGAAACAATATCTTCTAAAAAGCGAGTGACTACATCTTTGCCAGGGACACTGATACTCTCTAGAATGATATTCTGATTCTCTAACATTTCTTCACCATTTGCAACCATCTGAAAAAATTCATGGACTTCACCCACAGCCTCGTCAAACTTCACTATCATTGTGGCAAAATGACCCATCTTGCTGGCACTGATATCATCATTAAAATTGCTGCGGACGAGAGTCTGGAACTCTGCTTGCACTTCCCTGAGATCATACAGGGTACTATCTTCTTTTTCATATGAACACGAGATTTGAGAAACAAAAGATCTGACGAACTTGAGGGCATTGACTACCTTTTCTTTCCATTCTGTCAACTCTGAAATTATACTGTCATAAGTTTTTACTGTGAAAAGATATTGCGCTCTCCAAGTAGAAACTGTCTTCTTATCATCAACTAAATCAATAGAATCAAGTGCTATCTTCAAGTCAGAAATAATGATCTCAAACACCAGTCTATTTTCTACTATGGTCTGCTGCAACCCCTAGATGCCTTGGCGTAGATCATGAGCGTTGTACTTTAATTGATAAAACTCTAAAAGTACAACTCTCCCTTTAGTCACAAATTTTTCCACCCAATTATTCATGTGCCTCCCATAGAAGACCAATTGACTGAACTGCCGCTGATCAACTGGTGATTCCAGATTTGGTGGAAGCAGTAAATCAGCTTGTGATGTGCCATGGAAAAGGTTGGAAATGTACTGCCGCAGCTACCTAACTTCAACTTTGAGAGCTGCTTTGTCCTCTCCATCTTTCAACACCCTTTCCTTCAAATTATCTGCTGCAACCTCGAAGAGATTTACATCTATATGCCGGGTACTCCTACCAAGGTTATTTTTGACAACCTTGAAGTCATCAACCTCAATATCATCAGCACTTCTATCTTCTGGCGGTGTTGCAGTTTCTAGGATTATTTTTCCATCCGCATTCTTTTCAATGTGAACCTGCTTCTTCAACTTCTTGTCTGGTGTGTCTTGGTAGACACTTTTAAGCTCTGTTAAATCCAGCTGATATGAGGGCTTTCTCCTCTTCCTTCCCAGAATGTTTTCAAGCTAGGATGACCTATCCTCTCTTGGAAACTCGGTTCTAACCTCATCAGCTCCTGATGAACCAATATGTGCATCAGAGTTACGAACCAGCAATTATGGCTCTGAATCTATGTGGATAGGAGAAGTGCTCGGTGAAGGTGGAGAGACATGATCTGAAGGTAATGCTTCAACATGCAGCGTTGGTTCAATAGGAACTTCTGATTCAACTGCTGGTTGTTCTTGCTGGACATGAGCTGGAGGACTCATCCTTTTTCCTCTTTAACTTAGTCATTTTTGTTCCTTCTGGAAGAACACTCATAGCTTTAACCCTTCGTTTTGGTTTCGAAGTGGAAGGTTCTGATGGTTGTACAACTGGCGGCTTTGCTACCGGAATATCATCCTTCCGCTTATTCTTCAAGAATATCAAACTATTTTTAACAACTCGACTCCTTTCTTAAATGGAAGTGTTCTCTTTAACTGACCAATTAACTGTTGGCACCGGTTGTTGCTCAACTTGGTCCCTGAAATACATGGGAAGCAGAACTTCACCACTTTCTGTCAAACCCTCTATATCTTCTGATAGGATATCAGACATCTGCTGAAGAGTAAACCTGCTGTAACTGCGTTCTCGCACTTCAAACTCATCAGCACAATTAGCCCAAAAGTCTTCAACCGCATGCTTGTGCGTACAATTTTGACCAAGATGTGATGCAAAAACACCACGAAGATCATATGAAGATCTCCTGTCGAAAAACTTGAGACCATACTTGGATGATTCATTACCAATTGCCTTGGCATCTGCTCCAGATCTGCATCTATAAATACTCATCCCAAGTGGAAAATTGAAAACTGCCTTGCGTCTGCTACGCAAAAATGTATGAACTTCATAGGCTTGCCTCAAAAACTCCATAAATGCTATTTCATCTGTAGGATATCTCGGCAACATGGCTGGCTCTCCTGAGAAGCCATATACTCTGATGTAGGAAAAAGTGGGAAATTGGATAAACCAACCAGCCCATTCTGCCATTGCTATTCTAGCATCCGCTGAAAACTGTATATGCAACTCATTATCCATATCTCGCACTACATGCATTAGGAATGCATCATTTACTCGCATGTAATGTCGTTCAGCTTAAGAGATTTCTAACTGCGGGAAATGGTGATACACATGCTGAATACCCAGAGTTCCAACAACATTTAAACCTCTGAATTGACCCTGAAAAGCCATCAAATACACAAGGTATGACATCATGTGGAATTCATGAGCCCTTTGAAAATCAAGTATTTGTTGGTGGAGACTATCACTGATGAGTGTCGACCAGTCATAGAATTCGGTTCCATCAACAATCTGGGACATAATGTAAAACATCCAAGGCTGGAACTTGTTAGCATCTGCTTGACCCGTGATTCGTCTTAACAGAGTAACCATTATTGCATGTTCCTCCTTGAATTCTCCACGTCCAACATTCTTTGGCATGACGTTCTGCTTTTCTTTTAACCACCTCTGACCAATCTTTTTCCGGTATTTTTCTTTATCATTGTTCCAAACCCTCTTGCATTCTTCAATTGAAACAATTAAATTTTCCCTCCAGCCTGCTATTGTAAAACACTTCTCAATGTCGTTCGGCCTCAGACTACAGAGCACACGTCCATCTCTTGATTGGATTTCTCTTGTGACTGAATTGTAATGCGTCATGCAAGCAATTACAAATTCGATACTTTGCACTGTGATGGGGAAGGATGCCGTTACAAGCAAACCGGAGTGTCCCAGATTCCTGATAGCATTATTTCTTGCATCCTCCAAAGAATGTAACTTGATCACTGGGAGTACTTTATGCAAGTCTGTTTCACAAGTTCTCAGGTAATCGTGAACCAACGTTGTTTTGGGCTTGATTTGTGTTGGAGAGTACTGCATACTGAGATTTGAAAATTGACTGTGAACACGCCTATGTCAGAAAAATCTTGGACAAATGGCTAAAAATTACTTGTTGATTTTTAGAAAAAAACAGAGTGTGAGCAAAAACGTTGCCACATGGGTTTTGTAGACAATTCTGTTTTGAAGCAACCCAGATCGTCGGATTTTGAAAAAGCGGAGACTTTCCCGAAAAAGCAACAAAAAAGCAGATTCCCGAAAAAAGCAAAACTCCCAATCTTCAAGAGAATGAAATACTGGATGGACCCATCTCGATAAAAACTGAAAAAGCTTTGGTCCAATTTCTGAAAAACGATCCCCTCGAAAAAAGGACTCTGAAAAAGCACTTTGTTTGGGTCTTCGAATCTTCGTTGAAAGAAAAATAAAAATCCTTCCTTTGGATGCAACCTGCAAAAGATAATGAAATAAAGAAGCCAAATGCTTGTCTTTATAGATCTTTAGGGTGAAAAAGCAACTTTATTTGTGAAAGAATAAAACTTGGATCTCATCCATAAAGAAAGCAATTTTTAAAGCACAAATCCAAGTTGATGTCTTCGAATAGGAAGAATCCCTATTTTGTAGCTGCCTATGGCTTCATGTGTAAGATGATGAAAAATATCTTCTTTTGATGATGTCATCGAACACGCGAGTTGACAGAAGTGTTAGCCAGTTTTTCGTCGTTTTCGACACTTTTGCACTCGTTTTGACTCAAGTATGGCCTGTCTCCAACTTCGACAAGATGGCAAAATGTCACCATTGACTAAAAAGCTGACTGATTCTGACATTTTGGAGACCTATCAACTAAGATTCCATCCCTAGCGTCCAACTGACGATCTAGCATCGTTCAACTACGAATGTAACCTCTGGAAACGGCCACCGGGCGAAGTAATGGAAACAACTGTTGGAAAACACTGTCAAATCAGGAAATTTTCTAACTCTGAAGAATCTGGGCGCCCCAAGCCTCCTGGGGCGCCTGACTTCTCATGCCTTAGCCATTTTTTTGAATTTGCAACTTCAATTTTTCGATTTGCGTGCGCGTTCCGATGGTTGATGACCCCTGTTTGGCTGTCGATTCCTGTCTGCTGGGACAAAACTGAGTCTGATGATCTGACAGATAGACAGGCTTGATGAAAACTGAGCTGACTGTACTCTCTGTCTGCCTCGGGAAACGCGCCAAACTGACTTGCTCTGAATTGGACTGGGCTGACGGAGGGAGATTAACGTTTTCTGGAAAAAACTAAGAAAATATTCTAAGTATGGTGAGTTTGGGCACCCCAAGCCACCTAGGGCACCTGGATTATCCAGCCTTAGAAAAATTTCTAAAAATTTCAAATTTTATACCATTTCTTGTTTTCCGTGCCAACATCTGTTTGATCTTCGTTTTCGGTCTACCGGGTGACTGTCGAGGCGGAACGGAGGATGTTCTGAGTAGCCTGAATATATATCTGTGATGAAATCGCAGCTTTGACTGACGTTTGACTGAGTTTGACCAAGTTTGAGCAACTGGAAACAGGCTGACGGAAGCATTTTTGACGTTTCTCAGAAAACGTGAAAAAAAATCTAACACTGGAGAGGTTGGGTGCCCCTAGCCTCCAAGGGTGCTTGGTTTCTTCAGACTTAAACCATTTTTTTGATTTCCAACTTTCATTTGCAATCTGCTCCGTTTTGTGTGCTTTGTCGAGTCGATGACTGTTCATCGGTTCTGCGTCGTTGGAACAGCGTTGAAAACTCGAAAACGAGCTCTGGCAAATGAACTTCCTCCGTTGACCACTTTTAGAGCTCATGCTTCGCCTTCTGAAAAAGCAGAAATGACCCAGTAGAGAAAACTTGACATTTTTCAAATTCCATTTGGACCATGCTGATCGTGAAGCAAAATTGACCAATGAGAATCAAGTGCGACACCTGAGTCGGAGATTCTATTTTTAGAAAGTTTTTCCGTCATCCATATCTCAAAAAACCCAGAAAGCCTAACTTGACGTCTATTTTTAGAAACTTTCTAAAAATAAAAATTTCTATTTTTAGAAATTTTGTTTTTTTGACTTTTTGACGAAAAATTTTCTAGACTTGTTCAAAATGCCTTAATGAAGCAAAAATTTTGATTGGGTGCAACAGTATTCAAGCTGATTTATATTTTTTGAAGAGGACAATTCATAACTTCAGCAATAAAGTTTATTTCGAAAAAATATGTATGCCTAATTATGCACACATGATGAGCATCATTCAAGTCCATGAGAAACAATTTAGATGTTTGTCAACAATATTGATATTGAGATGGATAACTTGTGACGGTGACTTGATGAGATATGCTTATCCTTTCGTCTTCAGTTTATATGCTGATGCAAAAATTTGGGATCCAAGAATTTGTATGATTGGTAAATTGCTTCACAGTGTTTTGCAGAATGACAATTGTATTAGAGTGGAGCGGCAAAAACGTGGTGGAACATTTTTCAAATTGATTTGGGATCTTGGAATTTCATTTGGTTTATCTGGGATCAAACCATGATTGAGTTGTGATTGCTTGAGGACAAGCAATCTTGGGGATGAAAGACTATAATGTCCCCTTTTTATAGCCTTTCCAACATCATTGGAAAACTCTAACTTTCTTGGAGAGCGCCAATCTTTTCGGAATGGAGTTCAGATAGTGGCATTGTGTTAAAAGGATCAAGATAAATCCGTTGGTTCTTTCCAAGTCACCTTCAGGCTATTTTTGTATTTTCAGCAACTTTGGGCGGATATACGGAAAATAATTAAAGTATTAAATAATTAATATTAAGTTGTCAAAAGGTGAAATAAAAGACAACTTATATTAATTATTTATAAAAGTGATTATAAAAATGACTTTAAGGCTCAAAAGAAAATAATAAAATAAAGTCACTTTATTTGAGCTGAAGGATTATTATTTAAGTGATTATAAAATATAACTTCTCGAAAGTTCCACGGGGGTTATAAAAGGAGGTTGAGGGGAGTCTTTTCCTCATTCTTGGTCTTTGCATTATTTTGAAACCTCAGTTGTAGAGGTTGAGCAAGTTTGTTCAACAACAGCCTAGGATGGAAACCCTAAGGCGAAGATTGGTTTCAGTGGTGAAAGATCCTCCCTAGCCAATATGGTGTGGTTCATCAAATTTCACCCTTTGTGCAGATTGTTACAAGTTCAAAGTATTTGTGCTGAAGGATTTATCATATTTTCACAGGGTTCGGAGCTTGCCTTCAAGAAGGGTTATTTGACAAATTTATTGAGATTGCAGGCAATAATAAATTTGTAACTATGTGTGCGAAGTGAAATTATGTATCAGATTTAAAAGGTGCAATGTGTGGGGTGTTGAAATTGCAGATTAATATTAATTATAATTTTGAGGGCTCAAGACCCTAGCCGTACCATGTTATGGGCATAGGAGGCTGCCGTATCACAAACAAGAAAAGGAAATCATAGTAAGAGTAAATGAAGGGAGGCATGGGTTTGTTTGAAAGTAATTGCTGAGGTGGAAGGTAAGTGGGACCTACAAACTAGCCGCTCCCCCCCATTTTAGCATTATGTGAGGCTTTCTAAGGAAAGCACCTCGTATGTGGGTGGTCTTAGATCCTCCTAATCAGCCACTTCATCTTTTCTTGGTGGTTCAATGATATTTGGGTTGGATTTATGTTTGTTACTGTAGCTGCACTTCATCATCAGCAGAGCATGTCACCTTCAATGGACTTCTCTTTCAAGGTACAATTCTGAAAATTCATTATGGGTATAACAACAAACTTCTGCAAGCATTATTAGCTTTATATGGAGGTTAGGAATTGATCCTTAGACTTGAATGTAAATCTGATTTCTGTAAAACAGAAGTATATGAGTTTATTGTAAACATTTCCAGCCATATTGGAAGGTTGCAAACTGTTTGACAAAATGTCCATGCTTTATCTTTGAATATTGTTATGCATTGTTGAATGATTTTTTATCTAAACTTCATGACAAGTTGGTCTATAACAAAACACTTTGAAAATGTTGTGTGATAAGCAAAATGCGAAGTGTTTGACGAAATGTCAATACACTAAAAATCAGAAATTTGAAAGTTTGGCTTAGATTCTGGTTAATGGATTTTATATAAATCCATTGGGAAGACATCCCCCACCCTAAGTGGTCTCTTTAGGCTCGGACCAGGCTAAAAACCTGAGTTTATTAAATATGTGTGTGTGTAGTATATATTTTTACATATAATACTATTTAAATTAACCTATAAGAAATCTAACAACTTAATTGACCTTCAAAGAGAGAGGGTGAGAGGAGAGGAGAGGGAGATAGGGAAAGAGAGAGGTAGAGAGGGAGAGATAGAGAAAAGAAAGACTGACTTTCGATCAACCATTTAGTGTCCGTGGGGAGCTATGCTTGGGCCAACACATCATTTTCTTAAGGACCCGATAATTCCATCAATCAACTCCCAAGGCATGTTGGGATCATTTTCATCTTAACCATGCTCATCTCAAGAAGATTCAAGATCCACTATTCACATATCCATCCCTACAAATGAAATCATCCCGATAATTCATAGTGGGCATTGCCAGTCTCCTTTTAAAATGACATGGGCCTTAACTATCCATAAATCACAAGTTGTATCAATTGAAAGAGCATCAATTGACACAGACAACATTGATCTCCAAAGACTCACATTCACAACTATATCAATAGTACATCACCTTATGGGTCTTCATATATGCCCCACCTTCACATACTAAAGAAATGCACACATGCAGAATAGTCCATATGTCGCACTCAAAATGCAAGAAGAGAACAACTTAAGGGCATTGTCAAATGGAAATAGATAACAAATATATATATATATATATATATATATATATATATATATATATACTCTTGACAAAATATGATGAACTCAACAAATGCAATCATCGTCGGCATACCCATTGCACTCCAAGGTGCGATTGATAGTATATATATAATATCCAAAAAGAGTTTAACATTCACTATCTAGCCCTATTAAAAGAGTGTATCTTCATCACAGAATATAGCTTGAGAGTATTACAAAAGGCCAACAGAGCAAGCCAAATCAGCTATGTAGTATCTATATCCTAGCTACTACATATATATATATATATATATATATATATATATATATATATATATATATATATATATATATATATATATATATATATATATATATATATCCTAAAGCTACACATCATCTTTGAGTTCGATTACTTTGGGCCCAAGTAAGCCATTGGGGCATTTGACCAAACCAGCATGTCACAGCATGAATTTGATAGACTTCTCAACCCTTGCCACATTAAAGTGCTCTAGATTTGGGAATTTTTTGTAGGGGGCACACAGCTCCATAACATCCATTTTTTGGGCATAGTGACCATCCTTCCCAGGCATGAAACCCTTGTATGATTGCAACCTCCCAGACCAATGCTTGAAGACACTCCTCTACGTCCCAGACAGTGCCAATGGAAGCTAGGCCACATAATTCCTTTCTAGTTATGGGTAGAGAAACCCTAGAAAAAGGCATTGCATTATATACTGCAAAGTCCAAATCTCCACAATGCTTCTCCCATATGTAATACCACCCTAGGGCCTTTGTCATTTCCTTGTCCTTCATGATTTCAAAGATGTTAGAGACAAACGTCAACCAAATATCAAAATTCACATGGTGGCATTTTGCTCCTTCAACGAAATCCCACCCTAGAATTTATTTGATGGCATCACAAATACCTCCACCCTAAAAGAAAAAAAATCATCATCTTCACGTCTAATATATTCCCCCAAAAAGCTATCTATTGAATCTCCCCAGTTAGGTGGATGTGAGGCTTCATCTGTCTTGAAGAACAAAGGCAAAGAGGCCAAATGGACAAGTATGAGTGAGGGCACAATAGCAAGAAAAGGCTTTGGAACCCCAAGCACTTATGATATAGCCATTCGATATTCATGCCGCTACTTGTGTGACCCTGGGATCCCACTCAAAATCCTTAATGATGGGAATCTTTGAATTATTGTTGGAAGGGGGAAATTCGTCCCATATATTGGCACTTGGCTCTGCCAACAATTAACCTCATTACCAATAATTATATCTTCCCTGCTATCGATCTCTTGATTTGATAAGAATTCTGCCACCAGCTTGTCTTCATGGTAGCAATGTTGGATTAAAAAAAATTAAGTGATTCTAGGATTGCCCATGCTTCACAAAGGATGTTGTTTATCTTTCAATTTGCCAGCTATCTTTTCTAGATGCAAAGGATGATTGCCATTGAGCCCCCCCTGCTGATGATCGAATCAATCATGCATGACTATATCAATTGGAGTCCTAAGGTGAATGCCAAGGCTTTCACTTCATTTTTGAACCCAGACATGAGTTTCCTGGATGCCACCCTTACCCAATTTCTATTGGAGTCCCTAATTACGCAACCTACTCATTAGGGTCCTGGGTTGCCCCTTGAAGTGCCATCAAAATTCAGTTTACATGCTAGCTTGTGGAGGTATCTATCTAAGAAGATCTCTCTTAAGAGGACGATGGTTGACCCCAATAGTCCAATTAACAGGAATTATTATTATTGCTATTATTGTAACTAATATTATCATCATTGTCATTGGCATCGTCATCATCATCATTATTGGTCAATAAGGGTTCATCAACACAAACAGGTACTATCATTATAACTAGATTTGTGATATTTGTTGGGGTTTTCTATTGCTTTTCAGGTAATGTTTGTTGGTCTATGTGTTTGCCTAGTTTTATTTGGACTCATCTCCCTTGATGATCTCAATTTGATTTTTTGGGTTTGTTCCCTTGTTTATTACCATTTTTGTTTGAACAAGATTGTTTATGTTTGATTACAATCAGGGTTAACTTTCTTTTAAATTAGGGTGCACTTTGTTTTAAAATTGGATTTGAAATCTTTTAAGCCCCATTTCCTAAGTTTCTTGCATTCAAGTCCTTTCTTGCATTGTTTTGTTTCCTTGATCCCCTTCTTTCCTTTGATAAGATCCTTGGAGCTAATATCCAATTTCAATTTTATTTATTGTTTCGTCATGTCTGACTTTTCTATTGGAGTTGTTTCATTATCTTTTCCTGTTTTGGTAAGAGTTGATAGCCCTGATGGAGTGAGGAGATGGGACCCAAGGTATCAAGCCTTCAAATTTGCTCATGTTCCACTTAATAGATTATCACTTCTGGGATTTTTTTTTCACATGACTAAGTTTCCCCGATAATGTCGCGTACTCAATGACCAGATTTCAATCTCATTTGTCATTCCCTCATATTTAGTTTGCCTGCTTCCCAGAAAATAGTAATGAGGATTTACAAACTCTCAAACATTTATGAAAATAAAATTTATAGAGCTTAACTATGATTTAAAAAATGAGATTTTTATAACTGTCATGGGGAACACCCTCTACAAAGCGGTACATCCCCAGCACTGAAGGGTCGTCCCAGGGATGCCCCCCACAGGGGGCACCCAAACGGATGGTAAGGGGATGTTTTGTCCTCGTCCCACTGTCCTCAGGCATCCCTGCTCTAGGTTTGACCCTTTTACTTCAAAGATGCATCCCCAAGGAAGATTGCAATTTACCAAAAAAGAAAAGAGGATATAACAAAAGTATATGGTAAATTAAATACCCAACAGCGTCAAACAGGTCATCACTTCCCAAAAAACATAATAAAATTTACCACCTTATGTCTATCATTGATTATCATCAACCTCCACGATGAAGAAGCTCTTGGAACCAAGTTATTGCTGGTCCATAATTCCATTCAATGCTATTTAGACATGGTTGAGCAATGCTCTGTTGCTCCGCAAAAATTGGTAAGACTTTTAAAATTGAAAGAAACTTAAATATATAATAAAAACCTCAACTCCTTTGTTAGCTACCTTCAAGGAGGGGATAGAGCTTTCTTTTTAACTCATAAGAGAGAACTGGTTGCAAGTTTGCAGGTAAGATAGCTACTCTCGTACAACTCCAAAGGATTGTACTGTCCAAGTGGACCTTGGTTTGTTTGAGAAAGTGAAAGTTTAGACTGCTATCCATCAAGGATTTGCTACGTTTCAACAGTTGGCAAGATTGGTTCCAGATGTAACTTCAAATTATTTAATTGGCTCTTCAAGTTTTTAAGTGGTCAAGACTTGGGTTGACTCCTGTGGAGTACATTGACAATTCTCAGACAAAATAATATTTCTGAGCAATAAAATTCAACAATTTTCTTTGTTTTAACTTTATTTCTGTTTGTCTCACTTGATTGATAACAAAATCCTTCCATATAGAATCAATTTACCACAAAGAAATTATGTGATGGAACTCCTACATAAATTATCCACAACCAATAACTAACTTAAAGAAAAGCTCAAACTTGTCTACTCCACATATTTGTGAGTAGAATTAACTTTATTAGTGAAAAATAAAATGCAGAGAAACATCTAAAAGACAATGAAAATACCCATGTTTATTGAACTGCTGAACAATCTTTATGACAGAATCTATAGGAACGGCAAATGCCATTCCATCAGCACCAAGAACCTTCATTGTGTTGACACCAACCACTTCACCATCAAGATTTACTAATGGTCCACCAGAGCTTCCCTGTCATAAATACAATACAGTCAAATATTGAAGTTAATGCAAAAGCCAAGAGTAGAACAAGAAACTATTGATGAACATAAAATCCACCCAAGAAAAGATCAACACAATTAACTGGAATAGGTGTGTGAATTTACTAAGGAGAATTCTAATCCAATTAATTCATTCCTTATATATTTTTAAGAGTAGTTTGTTGAGAGTACAGCACATAGATTTATTTCTTCTTCGTCCTACAAACCCTAGACCTGTAACCTCACCCCATAGCCACACCCCTCCCATTACCTGCAGACCTGATCACAAGAACCAACTACTGAAAGAAGTAACAGCAATCAGAAGAGGAGACCATGGTGTCCTTCCAATGATACAACACACCAACGGCCACAAGAAGCCAGAATTTCAAAGATGTCCCCCCAATACCAATCAAAACTCATTTTCAGATTTGGAAAAAAAAATAGAATGGATGCTACTTAAAGATGGAGAAGCCTCCAAAAATCAGCTTTTCACTAGAGGAGATGGAAGATCAGCTTGGGCTTAGGGATCTTTTCATGGACCCAAAATTATAAAGGCTTAAGCTTAGAGAAATTGGAAACCCATGAAATCGCTGGTGCTGCTCTTGATGTCTACAAAATATTCCACAGCATTCTTCTCATAAAAAGAGAAGAGAAACCGAATCTTCCAAGGAGGATGTTGGTTTATGAAGAAGGTAGGGCTCCTGCACTTGTTATGTCCCATTTTCAAACATAAGTAATTGGGAGTCCCCTAGCCTATTGTTTTATTTCCTGTAAGCTAAAGGGGTAAGGTGAGGGAAATAATTTAACGATATAACTTAAGTTGTCCTAGTAACTTTATGTTATATTTATAAAAAGAGCAACTTATGTTTTATTATTAAACAGAGCGTCCAATATTAAAAAGTGTTTCTAGAAAAAGGGGTCAATGTAATGTTAAATTTGTTGTGCCAGATCAAAAATTTTGCTTCATTAAGGCATTTTGTAAGAGACTAGAAAATTTTTCATCAAAAAGTCAATTTCTAAAAAAAGAAATTTCTATTTTTAGAAAGTTGCTAAAAATAGACATCAAATTAGGTTTTCTGGGTTTCTTGAGATACGGATGCTGGCAAAATTTTCTAAAAATACAAAGTTTCTAAAAATAGAATCTTCGATTCAGGTGTCGTGCTTGATTTTAATTCGCTGATTTTGCTTCATGATCAAGGTGGTCTAGACGGAATCTGCAAAAGGTTGTGTTTTCCCTACTGGGTTAATTTTGCTTTTTCAGATGGCGAAACACGAGCTCCGAAGCCATTAATAGAGGAGGTTCATCTGCCAGGGCTCATTTTCAAGTTTTCTGGGCTGTTCAAACAACACAGAACTGTCAAGCAGTTGTCGACAGATGAAGAATGGAGAATAGAGCAGGATGAATTTGAAAAGTGAATAAAGGTAAAAAAAAAACCTCAAAAATCTACGTTTGGATTTTCCAAGCACCCCTAGAGGCTGGGAGCGCTCATCCCACTCAGAATTAGATTTTTTTCACATTTTCCGATAAAATGTCAAAGATACCTCTGTCGGTCAGTTTCGGGGTGGATAAAAGCAGTCATTTTGGTCAACAGATTTTGAAAAGCTAGAATCCATGTTAGATATACCCAGACTATACAGTCCATCCTTCATTCAGTGGCAGTCAACTGACAATTCATTGAAATCAGTGACAGGAGCAGCTGTCGGCACCGAAAACGAGGTAAAATGCAAGCAGAAGTTGAAAACCATGAAATTAACTAAGGCATAGATTTTCAAGCTCCCCTGGAGGCTGGGGGTGCCCATTTTTTCCAGTGTTAGATTTTTTTTCACGTTTTTCAAGAAACGCCAAAAAGTCTTCGTCAGCTTGTTTCCAAGGGGTCAAAATCAGTCAAAACTCAGTCGAAAGGCTAAAACCTAGAAATTCATCTCAGGTATGTTCAGGCCACTCAGATCACCTCTCGTCCTACTTCAGCAGTCAGTTGGATGACCGAAAACGAAGATCAAACAGCAGCTGCCGGCACGAAAACCGAGAAATAAAATAAAAATTCAAAAATTCAAAAAAAATTCTAAGGCATCAAATTCCAGGCGCCCTAGGAGGCTGGGGGTGCCCAATTTTACTAGACTTAGAATATTTTCAAGATTTTTCGAAGAAGTGCAAATCTTCTTCCGTCAACTCGGTCAAATTCACAGGAAATCAGTTTGGTTCAATTTTTGAGGCAGGCACAATGTACAATCAACTCAGTTTTCATCAGGCTTCCCTGTTTACCAGATCATCAGTCTCAGTTTTGCTCCGGAAGGTGAATTTTGACATCCAAACTGGATCCAACGGTCACCAGAACGCGCGCGAAAAATGAAAAATAGAAAAAGTTGAAAATTTTAAAAATGGCTAAGGCATGAAAACCCGGGCGCCCTTGGAGGCTGGGGGTGCCCAAGTTCACCACAGTTAGAAATTTTCATGCTCTGCTGAGGACATCCATCAGTTATTTCCCAAACTTCGTCCGACGACAGTTTCCAGGAGTTAGATTTGCAGTCAAACATTGTCAGATCGTCAGTTTGAGGCTAGGGATGACATCAGAGTTGATAAATCTTCAAAATGCCATGATCAGTCAACTTTTTCAGTCAACAGTGACAGTTTGCCGTCTTGTTGAAGTCAGGGATAGGCCATATTGGAGTTAGAATGAGTGCAAAAGTGTCGAAACGAAGTAAAAATTGGCTAACACTTTTGCAACCTCGCGTGTTTGATGACATCATCAAAGAAGATATTTTTCATCATCTCACACATGAAGCCATAGGCAACTATAAAATAGGGATTCTTCCTATTTGAGTATATCAACTTGGATTTGTGCTTTACAAGATGCTTTCTTCATGGATAAGATTCAAGCTTTATTCTTTCACAAAGAAAGCTGTTTTTTTACTCTAAAGTTCTAAAAAAACAAGCTTTTGGCCTCCATCATTATTTTTGCAAGTTGCATCCAAAGGAAAGAAAACATCTTTTTCTTCTCATGAAGATTTGAGAACCCAAACGGGGTGTTTTTTCAGTGTTCTTCATAGTTTCGGGATTGGGAAGCACAGAGGCACACTTTTTTGAGGTCCATCTTTCTAAGGGATCATTTTTCAGAAAGAGGGTCGAAGCTTTTTCAGTTTCATCGAAATGGGTTCATCTGGAATTATGTCCTCTTGAAGATTGGAAAATTTTATTTTCCTGGAAATCTACTTTTTTGCTGCTTTTTCGGGAAATCCTCCGCTTTTTCACAATCCGACAATCTAGGTTGCTTCAAAACGGGATTGTCTACAAAACCCATGTGCCAGCGTTTTTCTCTCGAAATCTGCTTTTTAGAAAATATTATTTCCCAAAATATCAATAGATGACATCATCAATAAAGCAAGAATGTAGATGAGGATGTGACCCAAAAGAAAGCAGCTTTAACTCAATGCTTTTTGTTTTAAAACATTTGCTTTCTTCCAAAGCTTATCCATTCTTAAAATAGTAAAAAGTCACTTTGTAATAGTTGGAGCTTTCTTTGCTTTAAAGCAGATTTGTTTTAAAGTATTTGTTAGTTGTAATCTTTGTCTTAGAATAGAAATAAAGCTTGCGAGTTGCCAAGTTAGTTAGGTTAAATAAAGAAGATTTTAGGGTTCCCTACTCCTTTGATTTAGTATAAATAAGGGCAGCCTTGCCCATTGTAAGTAATGGTAATTGTCATAGCAAGATTTGTTGTGCTTATTTTAGCCTGTAGAAATTGTTATTTCAAGTGCTTGTTCACTCTGTGTTGTCTGTTTTCGAGTGTTTGATCGCATATTGTATGCCTGCCTTTTGCTACAATATTGATGTCCTGGAGTTGTATCAACTTTATGATATTGGGAATAGAAGTCTCATGCCTGCCATTTGCTTTGATTTTCTATCTCACGATCATCTAGTTTTGTCGTCACATATGTGGCTTATGTAATCTTACTTTCAGTTTTCATCTCGAAGTACAATTGAGTCTTATGATGTGATCTGCAAGGAGTTATTTGAGCTTTTATGTTAAAAACAAATCATTCTTTGTCAACTTTTGATTCCTATGCTCTGTGTTTACTTAGGCAATCAAAAGCATCATTTAGTTTAGGCCTAGCTGTAGTTAGAAGTTTCAAAAAAAGAAAAACCTTTGCTGTAGCAAATAGAGTTTTTAACCTTGTGATTGCAGCTGAGAAATAAAAAGATAGGCGAATTTAATTTATTTATCTTTTTAGCAAACATCAGCAAAAATGGATCTTCCCCTCATAATAGAAGAGCAGTTTATCTGTGCATAGCTGTCTATTTCCAACTCGCATTCCAGAGGTGTGAATTGAAACGCCAACAATATTAAAAAGGTATTTTCAAGACACTTCCAAAATAAGAGGGAAAATGACTTTTAAAATTAAAAAGAGGGTTATAAAAGGAGAGGCTGGGTATAGAAGAAACCATCCATTTTATGAAATCAAACTCCTTTTTCTCTGAGATTGAATGTTTGTTCATCTTCTTGCTTGAGAATGAAAACCCTATAGGTGTTCGGGATTTGGAGACAAAAACCCTTGAATCCTTCATGGTGGTTTCATTCAGAGATCACAAATGTGCTGAAGTTGCATAATAGTTTAGCTGGTTTTTTATGTGTTCAAGATTTCCAAATTTTTAGGTTTGTGCTAAAAGCTCCAATTTTGGTGTGAGAGAATCCAGTTTGATATTTTATAATCTTATTCCATTTTCTACAAAGAAACAAATCTTATCGTTGCATATTGGGAGGCTTTTCATTAGGTCCGTGTTGTGACGTTTTCACACATCGCCCCATTGCAAATGGGGACCCCCTCTTTTGCTCGCTTTCGCTGTCATTTTTGCTTTGATCTTGCAGTTTCTTGCCCGAATCCATGAAGCTAGGAAAGAATGTCCAAGCAATTAGCTCACAGGGAACATTAGGAGTGCTTGAAGTAGTGAAGAAAAGGGCGACTCTCCTGAGGATGAATAATGCCCTACCTATCATTCCTCGATTAAATCTGGCCAGTCCATGGAAGGAGTCCATCATTCCATGGAAAAGGGTCCAAATCATTCTCCCTCAGCATAAAACTCCTTGATGAACAAAGAATCTTATTCCAAAGTTCCTATCCAGGAATCCTATTCCAAAGTTCCTATCCAAAATCCCGTTCCAAGGTCTATCCGGATTCTTGTTCCACAGTTACAATCCATGTTTCAAACTTCAGAATCTGGAGGTCCTTGTTCGCAATTCCATTACGGTAGTCTTTGTCCTAAGTTCTTGTCTAGGGTCCTACACCAAAACCCACCATAATTTCTATTCCAGAGCTCTTAATCGAGAGTCCGGAGTGCACCGAGGCCTTGTCATTCCTTGTTGAACTCATCGATCCCTAACTTGAAGTAATGGAAAATTCCAAAGATGACTAAAGGGGTTCCATGATAAAAGAGGCAGTTCCTCGTTCCAAGGTATAAATCCTTGTTCAAATGTCAAGAAGCTTCATCCAGAGTGAATAGAAATTCCACAGTTCAAGGCAGGAAAACCCAAGATCCTCAGGAAGGAATTCCTGAACTCGATATTCCTTGACAGGAAGGAATTCCTAAACTGGATATTCCTTAACAGGAACATTCCTGAACTGAACATTCCTTGACCCACTCCAAAAGGGCGACCTTCTACCTTGCAAGAGTTCTGGACAGGAAAATTCCTTCACTTAGTGAAATTTGCAAAACAAGGAATTCAAGGATCATTCCATTCCAAGACCCACCCTGAAGCTGCGACTTTTTGCCTTGGAGGAATTCCTGACAGAGGAAATTCCCTGACCATCAGGAAAATGCGACAAGGTGGAAAATCTTGTTCCTACAAGAATTTGCACCAGAGGAAATTCCTCCTTGATTGTCTGGATTTTGCGACCTGGAAAATTCCTCCTTGACTATCTGGATTTTGCGACCTGGAAAATTCTTCCCTGACCAGGTGGACTTTGCGCCCTGGAAAATTCTTCCCTGACCAACCGGACTTTGCGCCCCTGGTCAGGAATCTAATTTAGCCTGGAAAGTGCGACCTGGACAGAGGGAATCCTGTTGGTACTGAAATGTGCGACCTAGGAAATTCCTCCCTGACTATCTAAAAAATTCACCATGAAAATGGGAGATTCCTCGAGGATGGAAGAAACGAAAACTCTGTATTTCGCCATGAAAAGGGGAGATTCCTTGAGGATGGAAGAAACGAAAACTCCGTATTTCGCCATGAAAAGGGGAGATTCCTTGAGGATGGAAGAAATGAAAACTCCATATTTCGTCATGAAAAGGGGAGATTCCTTGAGGATGGAAGAAACGAAAACTCCGTATCCCGCCATGAAAACGAGAGATTCCTTGGGGATGGAAGAAACGAGCTCTGTCTTTCACCAGGGAAATGAGATTCCTTGAGGGGATAGAAGAAACAAAAGATGGAAGAAACAGCTAAAGTGTACTTGCTGCAAAACTGAAACCCCACTTAAAACTGAAGAAAAGATAAGTCCTTAGCCTAAAATCTTGGAAACTGGACAGGCAGAGTCAAAAGCGCAAAATCCCTAACTGGTGGAAATGTGCACTCTAGGACAGTTTTTGTCCTTGGACGCAAAATCCCTCACTGGTGGAAATGTGCGCTCCAGGACAATTTTGTCCTTAGGCGCAAAATCCCTGACTGGTGGAAATGTGCGCTCCAAGACAGTTTTTGTCCTTGGGCGCAAAATCCCTAACTGGTGGAAATGTGCACTCCAGGACAATTTTTGTCCTTGGGCACAAAATCCTGCACCTATGGAATTTTGCGCTCTTGGACAGTTTCTTCCAGTTCCTCCACAGATAGCTCCTGTTCGAAATGGAATGTTAACCTTCATGAAATCCTGCAGAGTGACCCTCCTGACACAGCCTGAAGATATAACCAGACTCCAAGACCTGTAGGAAGGCATGCCAGATAGATTCCAATTCCTTTTGGAAGATTCAACTTGAGTGGATTCCTGTTCACAAAATGCAAAATTGCAACACTTCCATCTGAATGAGGTTTCAAGGAGGCAACATTCCAAGACTTAGCCAAATTTCACCAAAAAGTTCCAGAATCACTCCAAGGGAGAAAATCCAGGACATCAGGAAATCCCCGACATTGGAAAATCCCCGATCACCTGGAAATTGCTCCCTGACATAGAAATTCCTCCTATCCATGCATGTTCACCCTGGAATGAAGGAGAAGTTAGTCCAAGTGTGAAAGATACCAGAAAGTGAAGAAAATCCATTGTTTATTCAAGAATTCATAAGCTAATTTGATCAATTATGCAAGTTTAGCTCCTGTTTTATCTTTTGATTGCATTACATTTAAGGACCTTGTTCATCATGACTACTCGAGGTTTCCCTTGTTTCGCAAGAATCCAGGACGAGGATGGGCTTCCATGAAGACGGAGCTCAAGGATGATCAAGGACTATCTCAAGCATCATGGAGTTCCAATACCGGAGAGGAGGACTACTTCCAACGCCAGATGAGGAGACTACATGTGAATTCTGCAAGAAGAAAAGAAAGATTCAGACATCTCAATGATAGAAGGAAGGCAACATCAAAGTTTCCAGTTCAGCAACAGGGAGACTTCGCATAAAAGACCGGAACTCCTTTCAACACTTCAAGTTCCACATCAAGGATTCCAGTTCCGGACAAAAGGATCAATCCTTGGAAAACCAAGAACAAGAGTACAGTTCACCATCCATCAGGAAGAACGGGAAACCACGCCAAGGATGAGGAATTCCAACCCAGGAATCCAGGATAGGGAATTCTATTCCACGACAAGGAATTCCAACTCAGGAAGGAATTCCATTCCAGGACCCTAAGGAAAATGCGCCCCTGCTCAAGGAAGGATTCCTCCACATGAAAATCCTGTTCACCCTGGAATCTGCACTCAAGATAAAGGACTGCAGGACACCATGGAATTTGCGACCAAGGAGCAGGACAAACAGATAGTTGACTGGTCTCACCTACCTACCAAGCAGCTTAGTCAGCCTAGCGTCCAGGACAAGTGGCAACTTTTCATCCAGAGCAAGTGGCGTCTCGGACAGGTGGCAGCATCCCATGGAGCCTATGACATGTTCATCCCTATCTCTTTAGGGTTTGCACGAATTTCGAGGAGATCTGATCTCCTCACCTCCTCTTTGTATTCTGTTTGCCTATAAATAGGCTGAGGGGCCTCATTTGAAGGGGTCTTCTTTCTTCTTTCATTTCTTAGGCTCTTAGAGCAAGTAGTTAGTTAGCTATTCCTTTCTGTTGCACTTCATTTCTGGAGCAAAGGAACTTTGAAGACTCAGCAAGATTGTTGTAAGACATTCCCAAATCAATATATGGACATTAAAGATTGGTGTTCTTGATATTCTTTGGATTGTGGCATGGTTTTCTGACTTCTTTGAAGCAAATCATAAGCTCCAAGATCTAAGTTGTTTCATTTCTATTTTCTTTCAAAGCTTTTCATTAGTTAGAATGATGGAGATTATTACTGTTGAATGGTTGAATCTGTTTGTTCATACCATTGGTGATCTGTGGCTTGCAAATGACCGTGCATGGTTAGCCTGAACTCATTCCAAGTCTAACTTCGGTTGTTCTGCATGTTTCAGTTCCATGTCCCTTGCAGGAGCAGTCTGAAAATCCTTAATCCCCCTCAGAAGATAGCACCATCCCTGCCTAGCTGTTGTCGCATGACGAAGCAGAGGACTGGTTCCAGTTTCCATCTTCAACAGCAGTCATTTCCATTGATTAGATTCCTGAACCCTTACCCCATCTTTTGCATTTTCTTTTAGATTTTCGCTAGGATTAGTTTTCCAGAGCCTCATTGCCAAATCATCCGCCTCTTCAAGAGTGGAACCTAGGAATTCCAAGTTGTCCATTTGTGAAGGAATTTCATTCACCCACCAATCCGAGTCCCAAGAGTGAATAACATGTCCATAAAGGAGTAATCCTACGTAAGTCCCCCTCGTGATTACCAGCAAATCACATCATTCCACTGAGTCTATCCTACACCAGTCAAGACCTAACACAAAAGGAACCTTGGAGCAGTCTCATTCGATCACGAAGTTCAGCGTCTGTGAAGCTTTATTCAAGAAAGGATAGAATACTCATTGTTTTATTCTAATGTTTGTTGCAGTCATAAAACATGCATCAACAGTCCGTACACCCTTATTTCCTAGTTGTACCTCTTCCATGCTGGCCACACCATTGTGTAAGGGATATTAATCATATTTTGACTACCATACAATTCAAGAATGCTAGATTTTCATGTGTGGAAGCCACTGTACCATATGGAGTATTAATCGCATCATAGTTGGGAGTATTTTCTTTTGCCGCATAATCCTTAATATTAGCCGTACCACTTCCTAGAGAAACCGCAGCAGATTACTCCCATATGGGGCCGCCATACTAATGTTGGGACTGTCATACCTCATTCCACATCGGCTACAACAACTGATGCTTGTACTTTCCGCCATATAGTTCAATATAAGGGTGTCGTACATATTGAGATTTGTTGCAACATTCATTTTGAATATCATCCTTTGTTTTTTCATTAGTTTTAGATTTATCTCACATGATCATTAATTATCTAGTTTTCTTAATATTATATAATGAATGAAATATCAACTAGACTTGCATCAATTCATATCTGTTCCTAAGAGCAATTGCTTAATTTGGATATATTCTAATTTGTTGATTATATAAGAGATTTAGATATAAATTTGTGCGGTTCTCCGCCAGATTGATATAGATATCATTACTATAATTGATAGTGGAATTTCGAAAGGCTTAGCCACTAAGACCCACATAACTTTAAGATTTTGTAATTGCACACATCATGGGTTGTATGGCCTGCCACAAGCAAAGAGTTGTGTTAATCATGTTCTAGTCATTGTATGCTCTCACCCTACCCATTCTAAGATCTCGGTGATCAAAAGGTGCTAGGATTCATACATTGATATTGAAAAATTGTCAAGTGATCAAAATTTTCAGTTTGGGATATTCCAATGGTATCAGAGCAGTGATCTTTCCAACCTACAAAGAAAGCTAATACTTTGATGTAGATTATACCACATGCACGACAATGACAAAGAACTCAGATATTACTAGAGAGAAAGAAGGAAAGCTCAATCACCAAAACATCAAAATGCCAAAGTAGAGCACTAGGGTCCAGAGAAAGAAGAATTTGAAATGGAGGAAGAGAAAAGAGTCATGTCTGATGAAGACAAAGTTAATGCATGATATAATGCTCTTATCCAATGACAACAACAGATGACCAATCTAATGGCACAATTCTTGCAAACCATGTAGAACATAAGTGTACCCAGACCAACCCAGAATCATACTGGTGAAGGGAGTACCTCAGCAAATAATAACAACAAAACCGTAATTGGTTCCATAGTCAGACCCTTCCAACCCACTTTCCTACAAACGACAAAAGGACCACCTAAGATTGAAGAGCAAAATCTGGTAGCAAATGACATTACAGCTTGCTATAGTGAATATAGAGCCCTTACACTAGAAATTCAAGCACAAATGTCACAAATTTTCGCAATTTGAAGATGAGAAGTGGACAAAGGAATGAACAAAGACCCATGACAAAATCAGCATCATTGAGATTTATAGCATAAATTGGGGAAGCTAACGCTTCCTACTTTTGATGGATCAAATAAGTGGACAAATTGTACCTAGATTTAGAAGTTACACATATCTATCACTTAAACCCATGTATGAAGATGAACCTATCAAGTTTGTCACCCTTCATCTAGAGGGCATAACACATGAATGGTGGTACCATGGGTTGGTCACCCAAGGTCACAGCCTCATCAATAGCTATGACGAGTTTAGCAAAAGGTTGACTGATTGATTTGATAGAAAAGACCTTGAGATTCATTTCAAGGAGTTGGCCCAACTTAAACAATATAGTATTGCGGAAAGCTATATGGCAAAATTCCAGACATTGGTTGTGATGGTTCTTGATGTCTCCAAAAAAAGGTGATGAGCACATGGTGATACTAAGACGGGGGGGTGAATCAGTATCTAACAATCTTTTACTTTTCAAACTCAATTAATTACATCAACTACACATATGCAACATCTAGCAATTAAGTACACAAAGAGAACACATGATTTACGTGGAAACCCTTTCGAGAGAAAACCACAGCACAATATTGCTTATATATATATATATATTCTTTCTTCTTCTTCTTGTAGGCTCCAACCTACTAGAGACTCCAATCTCCACTTGACAGAATTATAGGCTCCAACCCCCACACAAACTGAGCTCCAACCTGTTGATGATGTTTTCTTGACAACAACAACATTAGAATAAAACACCAAGTGCTCTATCCTCTCTTGAACAAAGCGTCTCGAATGCTAAACTATGTGATCAAACAAGAACGCTCCAAGGTTCCTTGTACGTAATTTGCAACGGATAGCCTCGGTGGTGTGATGTGATTTGCTGGTAATCACAAAGGGACTTACGCTGAATATGCTCCTTACTTCATTCAAACATGTACTCTTTCATTATGAAATGGAACTTCTTCTGATCAACTACGAAAAGAAAAAGCAAAAGGCAAGGGTTAAGAAGGCTAATCTAAAGACAATGACATGATGAACGATGCTATGATAGACAAATTCCCTTAGAAAACCAAATTTCACTTCGCCATGACGAGCAACAACTACATGAAATAGGTGCAATCTCCAAGGGATAAACCAAGGATTTTCATATCGTTGACACACTCCAAAGTACCCACAGCTGGCGCAACTCGAAGGAGCATCAACAATCGAACTATTTGCAAGATGTGGTTCAGGCTAACTTTACATGATGACTTACCATCGACAAGCCATCAAAAGTATGAACCAACGGGAATTCATCAAATATCATTGCATATATCCATTACATCAATGAACTCTATCTACTTTATCATCTAAACTACTTGGAAACACATCTCTGTCATATTCAAGAACTTGAAACCTTGCTAACATTTCAAAGCCACAAGATCACCATGCAAAACAACAACAATGAGCTTGTATTACTTTTGAAGTGTGTCATTACAACAATCTCATGTCTCTCTTCATGACTTTGAAGAGCTCCCTCTCTACTCTACTTGCTATTCTACTCTCCTACAGCAACTCTACTCCTAATCTCCTCTCTATGTCTCCTATATATTGTCCTTTTTACAAATGAGAGAAGTGAGCCTTATATAGAACTCAAGAATTACAATGAACGGCTCAGATTGATTTAGCAATCAACGGCCAAGATTGAGACAACAAGGCAGTTTGTTACAAAATTTGCTATTTTTAGAACATGAAAGAGGCAATGAAGGCACGTTTTCCAATGTGATAAGCATCTTTGGAGTGGGCACTCTTGAATAAATGACATGGCAGAATTCGATTGCCCTGATGATGTGTACATGCCACCTCAGCATCTTCAAACGAACTAGTGTGATTCACTTCATGTTCACTTCACTTAGAATATTTTCTTCTTGTTGTCTTGATGTAACTCATGGATCGCTTTGATGATCATGCTCATCTCTCATCTTGTGATGTTGTTGTGCTTGTGCAGGGTCATGCCTCTGGACAGTTGCATGGGCTCATGGAGTAGACTAGTGCCTGATGAGAGTTCTTGTAGTAGACTTGCATATGATGGGTGTACTTGAAGTAGACAACTCTGGATGATGACTCTTCATGCGTGGCGTTGATGTCTACGAAGTCTTCAAAGTAAGATGAACTTGATGCAGGAGCTCTCCTCTATGTGGTGATGATGACAAACTTGAGCAACTTTCCTCGACCTTCCAAACTTCTCATGTATGAGCTCTCGCTATTCTCCTCCTTGGATCCTCCATCACCTACAAGAAGAAACACATCAAATTAAGACTTGATATGAAGGATTTTCAATAACAAATTACATTCAACTTATGCATGTGGGATTAAAAAATGACATTTCAAAACATATCCTTTCGCATGAAATCCATGCCTAAGTGCCTAGGCGGGTTTAGAGGGACAGTATGGATTATTTGATGTGAATTCCATGTCAAGGTGTGAAATCCGCCCAGGCTGGGCGGGTTTAGGGGTGTCATCCAGAGAGTGTCTTGTGAATGACATGACATTGTCCAGGCAAAGTGCTCAAGACCGCCTAGCATGGGCGGGATTGGAAGAGGTGTAAGGAATTTTCATCACTTAAGCATTTTTAGCTTGGTTTTGACAACTTAAGAGCTCTTCACTTGTTTCATTGAGAGTTTATCCTCCTTTGAATGCTATGTAATTCTTGAAGCATGGGCGGATTTAGAGTGAGTGCATGGAGTGAATGGTGTGGACGACATGCATGATGGTGGGAGTCACTTGACAAGGCGGGTTTGGAGGGTGTGTATGGAGAGTATGTTGTGGAAGAGGCGACATCATCCAGATGAAGGGCTCAAGGCCGCCCAGCATGGGCGGAATTGGGAGGCTAGTAAGGATTTTCACCTCATTTGAGATTCATTCCCTTCATTTGATAAGGCTTTTCTATCAACTCCAACACTTAGTGAAATCTTGAGATGCTCATGAAGTTGAAAGACACAACTTGGATGTTGGGTGATGATGTCCACTTGTCATGGTGAAAACCTTCCTAGGAAGGGCGGGATTAGAGGTGACCTTTGGACTTTACCTTAACATACCTTCCAACTTATGAACTTTCATCAAATCTTCACGATTTCTTTGTACTTCAACTCAAAACATTGCAAACTTGATAGGTCTTCTACTTGAGCGGGTTTAGGGTTGATGTCTGGAGAGTGTGTTGTGCAAGAGGTGAAGTTGTCCAAGCATAGAGGTCAAGGCCGCCCAGGAAGGGCGGGCTAGAAGGTGGTGAGTGGATTTTCAACATTTAGGAACCTTTTACCTTTGAACTTGACTATCTCCTCTCCTTTGTACCATCTTGATCAAACAAACTTAGCGATTTATGTTATCCCTCATCCTGGGCGGCTTTGAGGACAGTGTATGGAGAATTTCATGTGGGACACGACATAGTCCATGAGCACCCCTTGAGGCCGCCCAGGTAGGGCGGGTTTGAAGGTGGTGCTTGGAATGCAAGTCTCGTCGCCATACCGAAAATGTCTTGAATGGAAGTATATTGAAAATATGTTTAAGTATAAGTCAGATATTGAATTTCTTATACTTTAAATATTTATCAATATACTTCCAGGATGTTTGAGATGGGTCTTGGATCCATATGATTTAACATGCAGATTCTAGATTTTGGAGGATCCACCAGATTTCAGACTTAGCCAATTTTCAGGATTTCAGGACATCAGGCTTAGTGATCTTTTATCATTCTTTCCAATTGATTCATCCTTGTTGGGAGGAGTTTAAGTAATGCTTGGTGTCATCTTCATCATTCTCATCAAGTAAACTTGCAACTTATGCCACCTTCATCCCTGGGTGGTTCTGGAAGTATTGTCTGGATTGTTTCATGTGTTAGGCAACATCATCCACAAAGGCCTCTTGAGGCCGCCCAAGCTGGGCGGGTTGGGATACTACCCTTGGATTTTGTCATGAACTCACTCAAAATCTCCTCTAAAGTTTGAAAATTCTCTCCCTAAGGCGGATTTGGAGGCAGTGTATGGAGAAAGTGTGTGATCACAACCTTGAATCCAAGACCCCATGCCAAGGCCGCCCAGGTAGGGCGGGTTTAGAAGGTGTGCTTGGAATGCAAGTATCGTCGCCATATCAGAAATGCCCTGAATGGAAGTATATTGAGTTTCTTATACTTTAAATATTTATCAATATACTTCCAGGATGTTTGAGATAGGTCCTGGATCCATAGGATTTAGCATGCAGATTCTAGATTTCTGAGGATCCACCAGATTTCAGACTTAGTCATTTTTTCAGGATTTTCAGGATATCAGACTTAGTCATTTTCAGGGTCTCAGTGACATGCATCAGGATGAAGGCATATAGACCTCTTGGCAAGAAACTGTTGAGACTTGCATATACAACACTATCAAAATCATACAAGCTCAGAGGAAAACTAAACCTAGAGCAAAACGAAGCGAGAAAGCCAAAAAAAAAGGGGGTCCCCATTTGCAATGGGGCGATGTGTGATTACATCACAACATCTAGCGCCAATCCAGATAAATGTTCCTGAACATTTCAAAGAAAAAGACTCAATCCAAACCAAGAAACCTCGGATAATTAACTCTGATTTTGTCACTTAGCTAGGAAATGCACTCGAAAGAGAAAAGAATGATGAATTGGGTTAAGACACTTCATCCTTTGATTACCACCGTGTGTGCAGTGTTCAACAAACATTGATTCTCCCAAGTATTCGAATGATAAACAAGAATCAGCGAATTGAAACCTTCTGTGTACACCCACATGTTAGGTTGAACAAACATGAATTGATGATCAAGAATAGAATCGAAAGCTTAGTACAACCATTCATAATTCAAAGACCCAAGTGTGTGCAATTGCGTTCATTTCCGTCCCTCAGAAGCTAAGGTCATCCGAGTTCACTTGTCTTAAGCTACATAAGTTCATGGACGGAGAACGAATAAAGGGTACATATATACATACGGGCGAAATGGATAATGATGGTATGGATTGGAATGGAAATGACATGATGGATAGGTGGAATGAGACAGTGTGTCTCTACACATGACGCCTGTTTACCAGGTTTTCATCATGGTACTTATCCAAGGCGCCACCAAAGGTGGTTTTCACCTATGGACGAAAGGATTTCTCTTTACTATTTTCTTTTTTCTTTTTTTTTTTTTAATTTTCTTTTTTTCTTTTTTTTTAAAAGGATGACAATTACACATGGCGCCTGTTTACCAGGTTTTCACCATGGTAATGGATAAGACGAACTCAAGAGTCTAATTCTGTGGATAACACGATAGTCTACACAAAACCATGTCGAGTCAGTATGTTCACTGATGTTGGCAGGAAATGACTAATGGACGGGAATACAGACGGAAATAGTGGACTATGTGTGGATTATGCGAAATAGACAGATGGGCATATCCAAACATAGATGAGGTAGTGGTGGAATATGCCGACTAGCGGGGGATGGGGGGAAGCGAATGGTATATATAATGGAATGAAATGGGATGGAATCACGATCAATGTTTGCACGTATCGGACTAAATTTTGAAGCTTGCAAGGGAAGGGAAGTGTATTTAGGAACGGGAGTGATGGTGAGTGAATGTAACTTCATAGTGACTTCATAACCCACGCAGTCTTAGAATTTTCTTTTGATTTCATTTCGTGGTGTGAAGTGATAGATGGAATGGAAATGGAATGGGATGAGGTGAATGAAAATGAGATTCTTCGGATGCTGAAGCCTCTTTGAATTCGGCTTCTTAGACTTAAATTTTTTTTTTGAACCCTTTTGTTTAGGCCTTTTCCTTTTGGAAGTATGGAATGAAATAGCCTTTGAATATGCTTTGCTTTGATTTCTGGCATTCGTTGCTAAGGCATAAAGATCTTAAGATTTTCAGGAATTTCTTTGTTTCATGAGTAAAGGCATCCAACATTTATTTCGTGGAAATATGGGATGAGTGGAAGGATTGCAAGCTTCTCGCTTAGACGACACCTACATTCATTGACCATGATTAGGAAACGGGTAAAGGAATGGAGGCTGCAATGGATGAAGATGGATAAGGAGATGGATAGTGAAAGGTATGTGGTCATATGCTTTTACTTTGCATAATAGGTGGATAATGAAAACGATGGACTTATATTTAAGTGGGATGGATGGGAATACCAACATCTTGACCTTGCTTTCTATGCAGTGGCTAAGGTCATTTGAGCGGATACTGACATGGATAGACTCCAAATGTATTGTTCATAGAGGACTGAAACTTTTATCCAGACGACTCATTGCTGGGAGTTCAAGGCAAAGAACAGGACTATATGGAGGATTTAGACATTAGACTTGAGTTCATTATTTGGTGGAACAAGTGAAATGGATGGAGGCTTTTATCGCATGAAGTGGCATGGCAAAGCGAATGGGATAAGTAGATGGGGGTATGGAGAAATGCATACAATAGAATGGCAGGAAACGGGAATGCTTATCACAGAGTGCAAGCTTTTATTCTGTACATGGAGTGATAGAATATGGAGCATACAGATAGATGGAATGAAGTGGAATCATGAACTATCTCACTTAATTCAAGCTCACCAAGACTCACTTAGAACTTCGGGACTATTAAGATGTGTAAATTTATGAGGCCCTTAAATACTTCAAGTCATGCTAAACAATGGATTCTTCTTCCAGTGAACAAGCAGTCACACTGTTCAACACTAGCAATGGAGTCCACAATAAACTTCCAATTCATGACTCAAGTTTCTCAAAAGAAGACTAAGAGAAATCAATTATTCAATAGGAAAAGATATGTGTAATTGCAAGATACCAGTGTCAAGACACAATTCATAATTCTTTTCCGAGTCAAGTACGGATCCTAACCTTGTGAAAAAGTTAGAGAAAATCATCCTTAGATTTTAAAGACTTTCATGAATGTTTATCAGAGAAATGAACTTAAACATCTACCAGATTATGTTTCTTGAAGCTTCATCACCTTTTCGCAACTTGGGAACCCTGGAAAGCAACTAACTACCAAAGCAAACAACCATAAACTACGGAAAGAAAACAAAACCAAATATCAACCGAACACAGCAAAATTACTCTAAAGCAACATAAAGGGAAACCTACTCTAAGAAGAGCTATGTACAAAGAGCAGACACGACTCAAAAGACCTAAGTATATACACGACCCGACATAGTTTCTCAAAATGAAAAGCAACAATAAGGCACACGTGATAGTTCGGATTTTGGCAAATTTATCCTTAAACTCGGAAATATATTCTCTCACAATATAATCCTCGAACTCAGAAATTTTTTTGCCCAAAATCAACAACTGAGGCAACTCATTGGGACCATGATTAATCCATATGCAAGTTGTCTTTCCAAGATTTCCGTAATCAAATTTATATTCCTCAAATTCATCACTTGGAAATTCATAATCATCAAATTCAAAATCTTTCCAATCAATGGCAGGGAAAGATACAACCTGGTGGTCTTCCTCCGGAAGTGGAAATTTATGTTCGTCGCCTGCCAGCATGTCCGGAGGTCGAAGTTGGTGGTGGATCATCCCACTTGCATCTGCAACATGCAAATCGACATTATGATCAATAGTGGGCATATCAAGATGTGAAGGTGAAAACAATTGAATTTCAGAAGCATGGAACATTTCACCTGTAAGTTCGTCGTAGATCTTCAATAAAGGGCTTAGCACCAACGCGAATTGCTTTGCGTCCTTGACCTGCATTTCCTCAATTTGTTCATCTTGAGACAACTTCAGCTGGAACTCCTTTTCTATTTCTTGGATGGAAGCATCTAGCGCCCCTCCGAATTGTTGTTCATTCGATGGCTCTTCGACAATGACTTGAAGTGTTGCTTGTAATGCATCCAATTGATTATCTTCCAACAACTCTTTTTGAACTTCATACAACTCATTTTCAAGGATCTCCTTATGTAGCATGAATGAGTGTTCATCAAGGAATTCTTCTTCTTGCAATGAACTCCGGTCGCTTTCTTCTATGATGGAGGAATCAACATTTTGTTTGATGCTTGCATTCTTTAGAACTTCTTTAACAGGCTCGTTCTTACTTGGAAGAAGATATGCATATTGGCTCCCTTCTTGATTATCGAGATTGCTTGTATTGTCTTCACTATTGGATGGGATGGAAACTTCTTCTCCTTTAGATGGTGAATTGATTTCTCGAAGACATTTGTTCCACAAGTCGTCTAGTCTTAGTTGTACCTGAGATTCTTCTTCCAACCTCAATTCATCCTTCACTTGATGAATAGCTTCATGACAAGATGAACATGTGAGTTCTGAATGAGTGGTGTTATGAATCCTGCACCAACCACCTAGAATCAACATGTCTTTGGCAAGCAAGTCCTTCTCGATACTTAGTCTCTTCCTGATCATTTCCTTGAAGCTTATGAAGAACTCTCTTTCATCAAATAAGGTGTCAGGAAGCACCTTTGTAGAAACAATTGGCTCATGTACCTGTGAAAAAGAAATTTTCCCTTGTAATGCTAATTCGATTCTTGACAAAAATGTTAGACAATATAGCTCCTCGTGTCCATTGGTGTCGTGAATTCTACATCCTTTCCTTGATGCAAAGTCGTCCAAGCACTTGGGATGAAGTTGTGCGTTCAAATTCCACCAAAGCTGTAAATTATTGACTTGAGGATGATCCACATTGAATTGCCTTGAAGATCTTGAGAAATCCATGTCTATTTTATTTTTCTGATTTTTCACTTTTTTTTTGTATTTTTGTTTTTTCTACTTTTTTTTTTTTTTGTATTTTCTGGCATAAGAGAGATCTTGAAATCTCGAAATCTTCCTTGAAAGCTCACTTGGTTCCACTTTCACAATTTAGAGTTCGTCCGAGTGCTTGAAGCAATGTAATTCCTTGTTCACCGCCCTCCTTCAGCAATTCTGTTGAGCGTGCATAAAATGAATGATGACTGGAGCAATGTGTTCTTTCCCCGTTTACGCCCTCCTTCTAGCGCCAATTCTGTTGATGATGTTTTCTTGACAACAACAACATTAGAATAAAACACCAAGTGCTCTATCCTCTCTTGAACAAAGCGTCTCGAATGCTAAACTATGTGATCAAACAAGAACGCTCCAAGGTTCCTTGTACGTAATTTGCAACGGATAGCCTCGGTGGTGTGATGTGATTTGCTGGTAATCACAAAGGGACTTACGCTGAATATGCTCCTTACTTCATTCAAACATGTACTCTTTCATTATGAAATGGAGCTTCTTCTAATCAACTACGAAAAGAAAAGGCAAAAGGCAAGGGTTAAGAAGGCTAATCTAAAGACAATGACATGATGAACGATGCTATGATAGACAAATTCCCTTAGAAAACCAAATTTCACTTCGCCATGACGAGCAACAACTACATGAAATAGGTGCAATCTCCAAGGGATAAACCAAGGATTTTCATATCGTTGACACACTCCAAAGTACCCACAGCTGGCGCAACTCGAAGGAGCATCAACAATCGAACTATTTGCAAGATGTGGTTCAGGCTAACTTTACATGATGACTTACCATCGACAAGCCATCAAAAGTATGAACCAACGGGAATTCATCAAATATCATTGCATATATCCATTACATCAATGAACTCTATCTACTTTATCATCTAAACTACTTGGAAACACATCTCTGTCATATTCAAGAACTTGAAACCTTGCTAACATTTCAAAGCCACAAGATCACCATGCAAAACAACAACAATGAGCTTGTATTACTTTTGAAGTGTGTCATTACAACAATCTCATGTCTCTCTTCATGACTTTGAAGAGCTCCCTCTCTACTCTACTTGCTATTCTACTCTCCTACAGCAACTCTACTCCTAATCTCCTCTCTATGTCTCCTATATATTGTCCTTTTTACAAATGAGAGAAGTGAGCCTTATATAGAACTCAAGAATTACAATGAACGGCTCAGATTGATTTAGCAATCAACGGCCAAGATTGAGACAACAAGGCAGTTTGTTACAAAATTTGCTATTTTTAGAACATGAAAGAGGCAATGAAGGCACGTTTTCCAATGTGATAAGCATCTTTGGAGTGGGCACTCTTGAATAAATGACATGGCAGAATTCGATTGCCCTGATGATGTGTACATGCCACCTCAGCATCTTCAAACGAACTAGTGTGATTCACTTCATGTTCACTTCACTTAGAATATTTTCTTCTTGTTGTCTTGATGTAACTCATGGATCGCTTTGATGATCATGCTCATCTCTCATCTTGTGATGTTGTTGTGCTTGTGCAGGGTCATGCCTCTGGACAGTTGCATGGGCTCATGGAGTAGACTAGTGCCTGATGAGAGTTCTTGTAGTAGACTTGCATATGATGGGTGTACTTGAAGTAGACAACTCTGGATGATGACTCTTCATGCGTGGCGTTGATGTCTACGAAGTCTTCAAAGTAAGATGAACTTGATGCAGGAGCTCTCCTCTATGTGGTGATGATGACAAACTTGAGCAACTTTCCTCGACCTTCCAAACTTCTCATGTATGAGCTCTCGCTATTCTCCTCCTTGGATCCTCCATCACCTACAAGAAGAAACACATCAAATTAAGACTTGATATGAAGGATTTTCAATAACAAATTACATTCAACTTATGCATGTGGGATTAAAAAATGACATTTCAAAACATATCCTTTCGCATGAAATCCATGCCTAAGTGCCTAGGCGGGTTTAGAGGGACAGTATGGATTATTTGATGTGAATTCCATGTCAAGGTGTGAAATCCGCCCAGGCTGGGCGGGTTTAGGGGTGTCATCCAGAGAGTGTCTTGTGAATGACATGACATTGTCCAGGCAAAGTGCTCAAGACCGCCTAGCATGGGCGGGATTGGAAGAGGTGTAAGGAATTTTCATCACTTAAGCATTTTTAGCTTGGTTTTGACAACTTAAGAGCTCTTCACTTGTTTCATTGAGAGTTTATCCTCCTTTGAATGCTATGTAATTCTTGAAGCATGGGCGGATTTAGAGTGAGTGCATGGAGTGAATGGTGTGGACGACATGCATGATGGTGGGAGTCACTTGACAAGGCGGGTTTGGAGGGTGTGTATGGAGAGTATGTTGTGGAAGAGGCGACATCATCCAGATGAAGGGCTCAAGGCCGCCCAGCATGGGCGGAATTGGGAGGCTAGTAAGGATTTTCACCTCATTTGAGATTCATTCCCTTCATTTGATAAGGCTTTTCTATCAACTCCAACACTTAGTGAAATCTTGAGATGCTCATGAAGTTGAAAGACACAACTTGGATGTTGGGTGATGATGTCCACTTGTCATGGTGAAAACCTTCCTAGGAAGGGCGGGATTAGAGGTGACCTTTGGACTTTACCTTAACATACCTTCCAACTTATGAACTTTCATCAAATCTTCACGATTTCTTTGTACTTCAACTCAAAACATTGCAAACTTGATAGGTCTTCTACTTGAGCGGGTTTAGGGTTGATGTCTGGAGAGTGTGTTGTGCAAGAGGTGAAGTTGTCCAAGCATAGAGGTCAAGGCCGCCCAGGAAGGGCGGGCTAGAAGGTGGTGAGTGGATTTTCAACATTTAGGAACCTTTTACCTTTGAACTTGACTATCTCCTCTCCTTTGTACCATCTTGATCAAACAAACTTAGCGATTTATGTTATCCCTCATCCTGGGCGGCTTTGAGGACAGTGTATGGAGAATTTCATGTGGGACACGACATAGTCCATGAGCACCCCTTGAGGCCGCCCAGGTAGGGCGGGTTTGAAGGTGGTGCTTGGAATGCAAGTCTCGTCGCCATACCGAAAATGTCTTGAATGGAAGTATATTGAAAATATGTTTAAGTATAAGTCAGATATTGAATTTCTTATACTTTAAATATTTATCAATATACTTCCAGGATGTTTGAGATGGGTCTTGGATCCATATGATTTAACATGCAGATTCTAGATTTTGGAGGATCCACCAGATTTCAGACTTAGCCAATTTTCAGGATTTCAGGACATCAGGCTTAGTGATCTTTTATCATTCTTTCCAATTGATTCATCCTTGTTGGGAGGAGTTTAAGTAATGCTTGGTGTCATCTTCATCATTCTCATCAAGTAAACTTGCAACTTATGCCACCTTCATCCCTGGGTGGTTCTGGAAGTATTGTCTGGATTGTTTCATGTGTTAGGCAACATCATCCACAAAGGCCTCTTGAGGCCGCCCAAGCTGGGCGGGTTGGGATACTACCCTTGGATTTTGTCATGAACTCACTCAAAATCTCCTCTAAAGTTTGAAAATTCTCTCCCTAAGGCGGATTTGGAGGCAGTGTATGGAGAAAGTGTGTGATCACAACCTTGAATCCAAGACCCCATGCCAAGGCCGCCCAGGTAGGGCGGGTTTAGAAGGTGTGCTTGGAATGCAAGTATCGTCGCCATATCAGAAATGCCCTGAATGGAAGTATATTGAAAATATGTTTAAGTATAAGTCAGATATTGAGTTTCTTATACTTTAAATATTTATCAATATACTTCCAGGATGTTTGAGATAGGTCCTGGATCCATAGGATTTAGCATGCAGATTCTAGATTTCTGAGGATCCACCAGATTTCAGACTTAGTCATTTTTTCAGGATTTTCAGGATATCAGACTTAGTCATTTTCAGGGTCTCAGTGACATGCATCAGGATGAAGGCATATAGACCTCTTGGCAAGAAACTGTTGAGACTTGCATATACAACACTATCAAAATCATACAAGCTCAGAGGAAAACTAAACCTAGAGCAAAACGAAGCGAGAAAGCCAAAAAAAAAGGGGGTCCCCATTTGCAATGGGGCGATGTGTGATTACATCACAACACAACCCAGCAAGAGGCTCCAACCTCTATTTGATAGGCTTCAACCTATTAATTCTTCTATGGTTGATATGATTAACTCCTCCCAAATCTGATCCAATCACAACTTCCCTTCCTTCTTAAGTTCAATCTCAACCCACATACTATCCTTCCAAATATTATCACAACTCATACAATATCCTTTCTTTCTCAAATCTGATCTAAACACAATTCTAATCCAATCACAAATCTAATTCAATCTCAAATCTGATCCAATCTCAAATCTGATCCAAACACAATTCTGATCCAAGCACAAATCTGATCACTACCTCTGATTCTGTATGATGTATGTCTTTCCTTTTCAAATCAGATTCACACTCATATTCTTCCACTCGTTCACAAATCTGCTATAAATCATACACACTTCTCTTTCATAAATCTGATATAATCATGCACTAATTCATTTCACAAAAAACTAATCATTATCATGCCAATATTTTCACATAGATTTCTGCTTCTAATCTTCGCATATATTCGTCATATATATTTGCATTTATCATTCATACATGGCTGCACATACACAAAATAAATCTGAGTTACACTTCATATTTCTGCCCTTTACTTTCTTTTCAATCTGCTCTTATTCTCATAATATTCATTACACACTTGCCTTCAAATGTTCCTATCATTTACCTCTTATACCTTTTCAATAGATATGTCTTTTGTGGATGGATATGTCTCTTTATAATGTCTCTAGCTGATTTATCTTTACTCATAATTCGTCCTTTGTGACTTGTGTCTTGTATGCTTTTGTCTTTACTCACAATTCGTCCTCTAGCAAATTGTTAATTTCCTCTTAAGGAAATCGCACCATTTACAAGTTACTTATTGTTGTTCCTTCTTTGACAAAGGCACTACCTTAACTGTGCAAGACATATTCCTTGAAGTTGCTGATCTATCGCCACTTAAACTGTTGTTCCTTCATGCAAAACATAACACTTATAAAATTGCTAGTCTTCACAAGGAAATAGTTGTCTTTTGGTTTTACTTTAATTTCTGCATTTTATATTAATTGCTGCTCATTTTATCATTGCTTTCCATGAAGATCGCTACTCTTCCTTAAAATAATTCGCTGCTTATGATTAATAATTTGCTTCCATCTTTAATACATCAACTTCACACAATGCCTTTGTTCCATAAATGAGAGTTGGCCATACTTAGAGTGCTTCCATATAAATAACATTTCACTCCTATGACATCAATGACAATATTTGACAATCTCGTCCATACGTCTTGTACAATCAATCCAATCAATTTCCACAACAACATCAATCATTACATATTCCAACAATCTCCACAACGATCTCTTAGACGTTAATCTCGCCAACAATCTCGGCCTTGTGTCTTTGACATTAGTGACACCATTGTTGTTCATGCACCTTCTTGACATCAATGGTAACATGTTCTTATACTCTTGTTTGTTCATGACTATCTTCTTAATCTCAATGACAACATTTCCAACAATCTCCCCCTTTGTCATTGATAGCAACACAAACATAATTCTCTCCTTTCGCATTGCTCCCCCTTACTCTCTCTCCCCCTTTGACATCAATGCCAAAGGAACACTTGGTATACTTCTTTCCTTCATGATATGATCCTTCCTCATTTCTGTGATGCTCCCCCTTTCTTGGGCTTCCCCTTGCTCTAATTCTCCCCCTTTGTCTCTTTGTCGCTTGGGTGATATGCTTCCTCTATAGCTGTCCAAATAAATAATTTGGATGATCTTCTCAAGTTTAACACTTCAGGAACTTGTTTTGCTATCCATCATTCACTATACATCTTACAAAATGGAAAATGCTTTCAATTCTTCACAAAGAATTCCCCCTTTCTGTAATGCTTCCACTTGACATTAATGGCATCATTCTTCCATTCTATAACTCTCTTCTTGAAACTTTCTTTTTGATATCAATGGTAAGAAATCTTCATCTATCTCTAATTTTCCTCATCCAAGGAGCTGTAGCTTTCAATCCTTCTATAATTCTCCATCTTTTTACTATAACCTCTACTACTTTTCACATTGTCATCAAATGTTTTGTGACATTCTGTCATTCATACATTATCTTTCTTATTTGTTTGTCACTCATATTATAACCTTCCTCTTCGATGTTCTATGAAAAGTTCATTATCCTTGATTTGAAGACTATCACCATTCTCAATGTGTCATACTTCTTATGCCTTTGATGACTATATTGTCACCATTCCCACTGTACCTTGTCTTTCAAAAAATGTTGTCATGCATCATTTGTCAACCGTCCTGTCATACATGTTTTGAACTGTACTCTATTGGAGTGTTTATGGTTTTTATTTCTCATGTCGTTAACCTCCATCTTCCCAACAACATAACTCAATGGTATTGTTGTATGCCTAGCCATTCTTTAGTCTCTCTTTTTTTTTCTCCAATCAAATCTTCTCTTTCTCTAATAATTCTCGCCCTCTGATCAATGACAACAAAATGCTCATACAGAATATGTCTTAGCTGATCTGACTTAAATTGTCTTCTCCATGGAGCTAAAATAATGCAATGGTTAGCTCCCCCTAAACTCATACTTCTCCTTAAGAACTTAGTGATATCTCTTGTGCATGAAGCACAAGCATAGATTCTTCCTTCTCATTATCTTTCTCTTGTTTCCTTCTCCATACCTTTGTAGATCCTTCCTTTTGTTTATTCATGGCTTCCACTTTCTTGTTCTGCTTAAGGTATTCCACAAAATCACTTCTACACAATCGTGCCATATGCCCATAGTTGTTGCATTTGTAGCATACAACATTGTAATCCACCAAATGACCAAAGGAATTATAGTTTCTTCTTGAAAACTCATAAGCACTTCTATTCTTGCTCCAACCATCATTTCTTGCTCATGTCTACAATCTCTCGCCTTATGACCAAAGTGGTTGCATTTATAACATATGATATTGTTCTTTCTATTTGGCAACCCATAAGAACTTCTATTCTTGGTCCAACCAAAGTTTCTTGCATGTGTCCAACAATCTTCCGCTTTATGACCAAAGTTATTACAAGAATAGCAATAACCATAAAATGAGTGTTGAGACCTTTTCATTTGTGCTTGCCTTGGAGGGAATGATTTTCTGAATGTATTTTTATCCATGTTGTCTTTGTGAGGGACATTGTTCTCCTGTCGGGTATTACTTTCTTTCTTCTTGTAGCTGTAATGTCCCTATTTTGGAGCTAGACAAGTTTTTCATTTTGGCTAAGTTTATTTTGCAATATTATTCATTTAACCAAAATATTGATATCAAGTGATGGAAATTGTCAATCTTTAATTGCAATTTCAAAGTATATTTTTATCTATGTATAGGTCCAATGCCTATTTGGAGGATAGATATATTGGTTTATGAGCCAACGCCTAAGGAGAGGCAATTTGCATAGAGTTTGTGCCAACGCTCCAAGGAAAGGATAATTGTCATTGGATCATGTGTTATGCGCCTTGGGAGAAGTTTTGCAAATAATAAAATATTATTATTGTCTTTGGATCATGGGCCAGCGACTAGGATAAGGAGTTTTAAAAATAATAAAATAAGCATTGCCCAAGGTGAAATTGCTTCAAAGGATAAGGTGTTTGTCATTGCTCAATGTGTCAACGGCTAGAAGGAGTAAATTAGTGTGTTTTATTGCCCAAGAAGGATCGCCGCTCAAGGGAAGGATTATATTTAATAAAATAATATTTTATTTTGCTAATGAGGATCAACGCTCAAGGAAGGATCATTTAAAATTGCAAAGAAAGTTGTTTTGCTCAAGGCCGTTGGGTTTGAAGATGAAATCATTTAATAAATTCAAGGAACAATTTTAAATATTGTATTTCATTGATGTTAAACTTTAATATCCCGTCTTAAGATATATGTTGAAATTCTGACTTTAGTGTGTTGGCATTTCGTCAGACACTTATCTTGTATGCTGTTGGACTGAGTTTTAAATAGATTTCTGATGGATTCTTCATCACTTGATAAATCAGAAATCATATAAGTACTGATGCAAATCAGAATTCAGGGATAAATCTGAGAATATCTGAATCAACTTGTATTTGAATGCTGGGTTGTTAGCAATAGAGACTTGAAAACTGTTCAAAACCAATGTCACCATTCAGATTATCAATTTTATTCAATGAACTTCCATGCTGGTATGTTGGCTGCCCTCGAATGCCCGAATCTATGATTTCCTTCTAAACACAAATACTCATAATATCTGAGACTGGGTATTTAACATTCTTCGGCACTCCAATTAATATTAATGTCTCCTAATATATGCCACGCCTTCAATAGATAGCTGCAGCTATTACAAATTCTCTTATAAGCAGAATTCTTTATAAACTGTATTACCTTCTTTTTCTAAATATATGCTATAAGATGCAACTCAGGGCTGCGGTTGTATCACTGGGCGGCACACAGAAACAATTCTTACAATGCCTTTATATGATTAATAACTATTGCTTGAGGCATCAAATAAAATCTGAAGACCCATGATTCATTCAACAAACACCAATATGAGTTGCTGCGTCAGCCTTATGACATAACCTGTAGGTGCTGAATGAGCTAATCCGTCAGCCTTAGTCCCCTGTTTTGGCAGCAAACAATATAATCTTCTAAAACCCACACAACTACTTGCAATCAATATTCAATAACAATATCAATTGTTTAACATATGCAAATTCAAATTCTGAATGCTTGCTGGGTCCCGCAATCCACTACTTATATATTTGATGTTTTTTTTAAATTTCCCAACACCACAATCTCAATACCTCTGCTGCATATTAAGGCTAGTGTCATGTCCCTATACTAGTAATTTATAATTGAATCCATTATGTATTATTCATTAAAATCAAAGATATGAATGATATTATAAATTGAATATATTTAATATATTTAAATAATATTTATTTAAAACCATTAACAAGATATATTATTATTATATTTATAAATAACACATAAATAATAATAATATATTATAAATATATCTAATAATATAAATACAAATATTCTTGTATTTATCTTATATTATAATATAAATATAAATAATATAATATAAATCATATATCATTTATTATGATATAAATGATATAATATAAATAATATAAAATTTATAATATATCATTTATTATAATATAAATGATATAAAGTAAATACAAATAATATAAATAAACATCTTTTAGCCTATCCTCTTATGATAACGGGAATTAATATAAAGTAATAAAAATTATAAGAGGGTACGTATGTAATTTACTGAAGTAATAAAAATTATAAAAAGGTACATATGTATTTTACACCAAGAATAATAAGAGACGTGTCTCTTAGAACATATCCCTTGAAAGGGAAATAAATAAAGGTTATAAGATAGAAAGTAAAAGGGAACAAGAAAAAAAGATATTTTTTAAGATAACACTTCTGAAAATACAACTTTGATATTGAAAATAAATAAATATAATAAAGAGTAATCGTATTTGATTTATATAAGAGCATAGCACACATTGTTGGGAAGAAGTGGCATTAATACCTCAAAGGTAGATAAGACCGGCGGTGGAATGGACCATGTTACATCATACTTAAGCAATGGATAAGACCTGCGGTGGAATGGACCATGCTACATCATACAAGGGCAATAAGTAAGACCTGCGGTGGAATGGGCATGTGTTACATCATACAAGGGCACTTAGTAAGACCTAAGGTGGAATGGGCATGTGTTACATCATACAAAGGCACTACCCGTAGAGGATGATTCATGCAACCTAACAAGAGATAGTACCCCATCTCCACTAGGGTTTGAAAATAAATAAAATTAACATATAATAGACAACCCTAAGTATGAATCCATTAAGGATTGAATAATTAAATTATTGATTTATGTTGATACTATTTATGTGGTTGCCAACCTTGATTTGATTATTTTAATATGATTTATTGATCTTATCTATTGCTAATGTTTCCTTTAAAAAGTAATTCTCATGTGCAAGGTGGCAAATAAGGATCTTCTTAAAGGGGACATTACAGCTAGGACCCACGATCTACCAAAAACTCTTTAAACCTTTGGGCCTCCGTGTGGGATGGTTAACGCCTTAACAAACCATGCTCATATGGAAGACAAGGTTGATTAATGATAGGGCTAACCAAGAACTCTCTTTAGATTATGCATGGGAACGATGAGAGAAAGAATATGAATATGAAATGTATGAACTTCATATGAATCATAACTATAAGTATAGAGATGAAATGTATGTGATTATAATTAAAGATTATAAGCCTTAAATACAATTGTGGAAAATATATGAGTTTGATACTTAGTTATTAACTCTAAATATGAAAAGAAGAATTGAATATTAATGTTCTCTTTTGTAAGCTGAAATTTTGTGCAAGGTTAAGGAAAATTTTGGCTTACTAGAATGGGGGACATTACACATATAGAGTCATCAAACCCCACCAGGCGTTCATCCATGTCTCTGCCACCTCAAGGAAGTGCCTAGCTTAGAATGGTGCCTATTTTGGTCTCCACTCCCTTCAGATTGGCGCCTAGCATTTAAAACACTTTCTTAATGATGTCGTTTTGGCGCCTAACCTTGGAAGCAATCTAGAAGCATCTATAAACTCTATTTGGCACCTAAGATTGGCAAGGCGCAACTTCATGAAGAGACCACCTCAACTTGGCGCCCAAGTCAGAAGAACCCTGAATCTGCGCCTAAGTGTTTCTAGAAGGAGATAAGGTTGTTACAACTATCTGAATGCCCATTGGTCAGATGGATAGCATTTGGGATCCGTGTCGGGGCCTCTGGATACGATTGCCAACTCAGAATGAGTCATCAGTTGGAATATTCCCTTGGATATGCTTCTTGGGAAACGTGCCTTGGTTCCTCCTTGTGCATTGAAAAACGTGCCTTCATTGCCTTTGGAAGGCCTATAAAAGGAGGAGCTCTCTCATTCATTTGGCATCTTTTCATTTTGACAAATTTCTCTCTGCAAAGCTATTTAGCCTGTGATCTTGAGGCCTGCGAGTTTCAAGTGTTGGGGTGATGCTCCCTCAACTAACAAGGTGATGCACCCTTGTGATATTGTGAGGTGTTGACATTCAGTTGACATCATGGAGTTTGATTGAGTTGATCAAGTGTAGACGCCATTGTAAACATCAAGGCTTCAAGGCCTTTCTTTGTATTTCCATTGAATAAGTTGTAACTTCATGCTATTGAAAGCATTATCCATATAATAAGACATTGCAAGTTGATTGAATCAAGTAACAAGACAAGTACCCAACTCTAAGGTTGATTCATTCAAGTAGTTATCTTTGATGTATATCTTTATGTTGTTGAAGTAGTTGATGAATTGATAGCTAGTAAAATTGTTTAAGTAAGGAAAAATTTCGTTGAACTAGTTGGGTATTTTACACAGATGCACACGATAAACTCCATCAAAATTGCTCATTACATGCTCAAATCACCATCAAACTGTACCATTCAAATGTCCAACTAAAGCCTCTGGATGAAGCCTCCAACAATCTCTTTAGATGTGGTCGCTCACACACGAAGAAGAGGACTATGAAGAGGTTTTCGTCTCAACACAGCCAAGATCAAACCCTAGAGCCAAGCTCCAAAGTCAATGCACGGGAAACTCAAAACAAAAGAGTAAAAATCAATTATCCAAGCATACCAAATGATTCCCATTCACTCGTTTTTCTAATTCCACAAAAGGGGTACATTCACTTTGGAGGGAAATATTTCTTTTAATTTCACTTTTAATATTTCCCAAGGTGAGCGCTCCACAAAATGACTAAAGTGTCTTTTAAATATTTTATTTTTTATCACTTAACCATTATAACCCAAAGTCCAATATTAAATAATATTATTAATTTACGGACTTTAATATGGAGGCCCAAATGAACTCGGAATTCAGTGATATATAGACCGTTGGAAAGGTCTCGTCAAAATGCTCCATCTCCAATACTGAAAATCCCGTAACGGACCGAAACCCTAATTTGCCATAAATAGCAAGTCCAGGCCCAAAGTCTGAAATTGCTTGGAAAGACATCACTGCAATCCCTCCGATATCACTAAGCTCAATGCAACATCTGGGATAGCCAACGGTTGACTGCCAAGTCTCCAAAACAACACCAGACTAACACTTACTATAAATAGCAGTGTTTTCCAAGGACCAATGAGAACAAACCCAAAAAAAACCAGAAAGATTGTCGCCATGCAAGCACTTACTATAAATAGTATGGACAAGTTGTCTGAAATCTCTCTGAAAAGTGTCATACAGCTCCATTGGAGCACCCCAACACCTTGGTGACATCAAAATACTCCTTCGATTATGCTGTCACCAACCCAGAAAGTCAGCTCTGACTGTGCTGCAAGAGAACTCGAAAATGGGGACATTACACAATCAAGCAAGCCTAATGAAAACTGAATTGATTGTACCTTCTGCCTGCCTCGAAAACTAGATCAGACTGATTTTCTGTGATTCTGACCGGGCTGACGGAGGAAGATTTGCAATTTTCCGGAAAATACTGAAAAATAATCTAACTCTGGGGATGTTGGGCACCCCTAGTCTCTAGAGGCGCCTAGGTTTTCATGCCTAAGAAAATTTTTGATAATTTTCAACTTCTTCTGTAGTTTCCTCGTTTTGCGTGCCGACAACTGCTTTATGTCCTCAATTCCCATGATCTGTCGAACAACTGTCGCTAGATGAAGGGTGGACTGGATAGCCTGAGCATATCTGAGATGAATCCCAGCTTTTCCTGGTCTGTTGACTGAATTTGACTGATGTTAACCACCCGGAAGCGGGCTGACGAGGCCTTTTTAACATTTTCCGAGAAAATACAAAAATATACTATCTCTGAGAAGGTTGGGCACCCCTAGCCTCCAGGGGCACCTGGGATTCCCAGACTTAGAAAAATTTAATGATTTTCAGCTTTTCTTTGTTCTCCAGATTCACCATGCTTCGTTTTCCGTTCTTCGTCGGTCGTCGGTTGCTCAACAATTCTTCACCCTCTGAACAACACTGAAATCTTGAATCTAACCCCTATCAGATGAACTTCCTCCATTAATGGCCCTAGAATTCATGCTTCGCCCTCTGAAAAAACAGAATTGACCCAGTAGAGAAAACTCGACCTTTTGCAAATTCCGTTTGGACCACCTTGATTGTGAAGTAGCATCAAACAATCAGAATTAGGCAGGACTCCCGAATCAGAGATTTTATGTTTAGAAAATTTTGCTAGCATCCGTATCTCAAGAAACCCAGAAAACCTAAAATTGACGTCTATTTTTAGAAATTTTGACTTTTTGACCTTTTGATGACAAATTTTTCAGACTCTCACAAAATGCCTTAATGAAGCAAAAATTTGATTTGGCACAACAATTGGCTGTCTGGGGACCATGTCAGATACTTATGGCATAGGAGAACCAAGAATCTTTGGACTTTTTAGCTTAGACCAGAGTCTTATCAGTTGGGCAATAGAGTCGGGACTTTTCCTAATCACCTAGAACAAGACTTTTTCCCTAAATCACCTAGGACGGGACTTCCTAAAATCACCTAAGAGTTGGAACTTCCCAGAAACACAAAAACACGACTACCTACAAAACACATAACAAAATACGATGCATCTAACTTAAAGATTAAGGAGACACAACATAAACACAAGACACACACAAACGCTCTTAATGAGTGAGGACAAGAACAAAAACTGTTACACAAAACCATCAACTGGTTCAGAAAAATAAGAGCCTTTTCTCCTGAGCTATGAGATTTGTCTTGGCAACACATAGCCTTTCTTCCTTTGCAACACCTTCTCTAAGAGCCATGATTCAAGTGGGTAGATACGATCATGCCATGAGAAGTTCATGATGAACTGATTAATATGCATTAGCTCTGGTTGATGATCTTCTTCCATAGCAAAAAGCCTTTGCAACACGTGAAGGTACAGAACCTCTTTTTGAAGATATGGAGCAAGGTCTTGTGGCCAAAGTATGCTTGTGGGAATGGTAACCACCACATATAGAACTTGATGTTCTTCATCTATGTCTTCAACATACGCAACCTTGAACTCAGTCAATGTATCATCCTCTCAAAAAGGCCGAAGCTGCTCATATAGAATCTTCATCACTGATTCTTGGCTTACCGGATCCACAATTGTTATCATCAATTTTTCTAGTGATTTGGGTACTTTTTCATCATTCTCATCAATCATGTCTTCGTCCATCCAATCCTCAGAATCTGAATGCGATAAACCATCAAGATCTGAATCTTCGAGCTCTTGATCATCATTAAAGTACAGTTGATGGATAACATCTTCACCTAGTAGTTCACTTCGCCATCCATTATTTTGAGTCTCATCAACCTCCATAGAGCAATCTTCTTCAATAAACGTATCCTTGAGATCATGAATGCGGATATCTGGTAGCATCTTATTTTCAACAACCATGTACCTTTCTTCTTTTGATAGGCAAACAGGATCAACGACAAATTCTTCTAAGCTTTGTGTTTCTTCTTCATCTGCTTGATTGATTTGACATATGGCATATCTCACCACACACTTGTCGAGGATTTCTGATTTTTCCATACGATTCTCTTCAGTGACCAAGACTGAATATTCCATGAGCTTTTCTTCTCCACAAGCCTCTTCATATGTTGCATTTTGTGTTGACTTTATCATATCTGTGACGTCTCTTTCTTGTGCAAGTTCATGGATAACCTCTGAAAGTTTAGCATCATCTTCTTCACTAGTGTGTATGAAAACTTCTTGAGACAAAGATGAAGACGGGATAAACTGCAAAAGAAAACTTACCGTATCCTCTACTGAAGAATCACTCCCCAAGTGATGTAGAAAACTGTCGAGATCCAATGATGAATCTCCCATATGATCTTCAGTTTTGAGAAATTCCTCCAATGATGAATCATCTTCAAAATCAAGATCTTGTTCTTACTCCAATTGCAATGTTTCTTTGGTCTCTTCTCCTTTGAATGTATCTGACATAGGTTCTTCAAACCAACCTTCAAAAGATGAGAAGAACAAATTGGATTCACCAATGCTCTCTGCAACATATTTGATCTCTTCCTCATAATTTTGCTCTTGAGAAGATTGTTGCACTTCTTCTTCCTCAGAGAAAGTATGCAAGTTGTGCATTTTTTCAAGTTCTTCCATCAACGATCCTTCTTCATATTCGAAGAAATTATGCAAATTTTCAGCTTCCGATGAACATTCATGTTCCATATGCAAACACATGATGTCGCTTGAAACAGAGGATTCGAGCAATGTAGGCTGTATGACAGCCTCTTTGACATACTTAACAATTCTATCCAGCTGATCTGGATGACCTTGAAGATATTCCAGCTGGGAAATCTGCACCTTTGTCTTCATCATAGAATCCACTATATCAAAATTCGCCGAAGACGGATCTTGAGCAGCCTTGACATTTTCATGTGGAGACTTAACATTAGAAGTGGAAACCACTTCCTTCCCCTTTTCTTTTGATCTTAGTTTATCCTCTTTCTTTCTGTGCCTTGAAATGCTGAGCACGTGTAAACACAGGCGTCGTAAAATCTTCATGGTTTACTGCAAGAGAATATTGACGAAGATCCTCTTGTTCTTCCTTTTTTAAAACGGGTTCTTTTTGGAAGTATCCTGTAGTAGAGTCGCCATCGAAGTTGTCCATCTATGATAAGACAACATTCACACTTGGGGAAGGGTAAATACTTGAGATGGGTGCAGTGTCAACATATGCCATAATTTGGCTCATTCTTAAATTTTCAGGACATGTGGTACCAATATGTGCATCGGTTTCATACTTGAGATGGGTGCAGTGTCAACATATCCCATATATTATATATTATATTTTAATTATTTATTTAATAATAGTATTTATTAAATAATATTAATAATATTATATATCTCTATCATTCAAACTAAACATCACATTTCACAAAAGTACTTCACCGTTTTTATCATGATATTTAAATCTTTAATTTAAACAATGCCTAAATATCGGGACATCACAGCTAAAGCATCAACAAGACCAGCATACCCTCATTACAGCCCACAAACCCTATACCTCAATTCCTCTGCAATTAAGAACATCTTCCTCAACCCATCTTCCCCCTTATAGTTCTTGAATTATTGTACTTAAATCTATTGGTGTTGGCAAGGACATTGACTTGTTTGGAAGAGATATATATGAACAGTTATTTTGTAATTGGTTGTTGTGTGTCACTAAAATAAAGTCAAACATGGTTTGTATATTATGTGTCGGGTTTTATAGCATATGCTTTTTGTAATGTCCCAATTTTGAGCTAAGTATGATTTGCTAGTTGATTTTGTTCTATGCATGGAGAATCGGAAAGTTGGATAAACTAGTGTGTTTTGGGCTATATGGGAAATGCAATATTGAAATTGTATTTTCAATTGTGGTTTGAATTTTCAAATGATGGAATAAGAGGGAAAATGAAATCTTTAATTACATTTCCTCTAATCTATTTTTATGAAGATTTGGTAAATAAGGATTGCTCTAGGTGGGACCTATTCATCCAAGTGGTGAAATATCATTCAAATGCATTTTAAGATGGAGATTCATTGTTCATTGTGCCAACGCCCAAGCAAGGAGTTAATACTTCATTGGATCAAGTGGATAAAATGTACACAATTGCATATATTTGCATTGGTCTATGCATCGCCCAAAGAGCCAACGGCTAGAAAAGGATTGACTTGCATTGTGGAGTATTGAATCATGTGCCAAGGATAGGTCGATGCCTTGTTTGGAGCACTCAAAGGCATTTAAAATATTTGAAAATGATATTCAATGCAATCGCCCAAGTAGAGGATCGGAGGCCAAGGTAAAGGAGTTCATTTTAAATGCAAAATCATTATATTAAATGCCCAACGACTTCCTTGTATGCATTTGCCTTGAGTTGTTATGGGCGATGGGTTTAAAGGAAGGCATTTTTAAATGCAAGGATTGCTATATTCAATGTTTGCTTTGGAGCAATTGGGAAATTAAATGCTAAACATCTCCCTCGAAGACATTCGCCTATGCCAAGGATTGAATTTCAAAGATAAAAATAAATATATTAAATGATTGCCTCAAGCAACCGCCGCCAAGCAAGGAGATATTGGATCGATGCCTTTTGAAGATGATGTTATTCATTTAAAATAATTAAAGATTGTTTTAAAGGAATGAGTTTAGATTGCAATTCACTTACAAAGGTTCAAGTCAAGCAAATTCCATTGGTGGATTTCAAATTCCAATCAAAAACACCAAAGAAGAGGATGTCCATGCTTGAGGAGTTTAAATAGAAGACTTGGACTTCAATTTGGCACTTTTGATGCATTGGTATGTTTTCTATCTTTTCATTTTAAGTTGATAATTCCGATTTTCAGTGTAATTAACTAGGTGATGACCCCTTGTTCATATATGGAGATGACCCCATACAATGTGTAAGGTGATATTGTTCTAATATCTACCATTGAGCTTAATATTGCAGGTTTAGACAAGTATTGGGGGCTATTTGATTGATATATTGAAGCCCTTGATCCATTGATGTCACTATCAAGGTAGCAATTGGGTTTATTACATCATTGGAGTGAGTTTTCTATATGTTGTAGGGACTGAAATTTCATAACAGCGAGATATTCATTTTGTTTCAGGGCTTCTTGAATATTCTACAAAGATTCCAAGGGCTGGAAATTGCATAGGAACATCATCATTTGGCTTAGGAGTGAAGATTTGAAGGTTTGGAACCATATTTCCATTGGCTGAGCGAAAAGTACACTTTCAACAGTTGGAATAGCAAACTGTTATTTTATATCAGTTAATTATATCTTCATTTCTAAGGCTATTTTGTTTAATCTTTGGCTTGGAATCAATTGCCAAGTATTTGTACATGATCCTACTTGAAGAAGGGATCAATTGGATGTTATTTTGATGTGGAAAACTTGATGTATAATGGTCTGATCAGAATTTCTAAGTGACTGATTTTTGTAACAGCAGTGAATAAATAAAGTTATTTGGAACTCCTTTCATCATCCATTGGTTGATCATACTTTCATATGTATTTGATTGTGTGTTGAATTGGGTTTTCATTTGGTGCAAGAAATCTTATCTAAAACTTGGTTACATTTTCAATCTTTCATAATAAGGTCTCTTACAGTGGTATCAGAGCTATATTCCTATCAGCCTATGGGTGATGAGTTTCATCGATCCATTACCACATCATTATAGAAGAAGAGCTGAAGCAATGGGTGATAGAAGGAGACATAATCTTCAAGATGATATGGATCCAATACTTAGAGAGATTATTGAAACACAAAAGAGAATGGTTGATAATCATCAAGATACAAATGAAACCATACATCGAACACATGAGACCAATATCAACATTCAAAGAAGCATTGATAGGCTATCTAACATTTTGACAGGTAACAGAAATAACAATAACAGGGCTAATCAAGATGATGAAGGTAGCATTGCAGGATCACAAACAACAAGGAGAACTCGTGCACCAATAGTAGAGAGACTTATGAGGCCTACTTTCATTAGAGAAGAAGAGGTGATTGAGGAGGATTTGGAATTTGAAGAGGAAGAAGGTGATGATTGGGAAGCATGGATTGATGAGTATGATGCACTTCCTGGTCGTGTTTGTGATAGGATCAACCTCAATAACTTCATAAATCATAAGAGACAAAAGCAAAGAGCATGTGGACATCAACAAAGGCAAAGAAGACCGGGGCCAACACAACCTAGAGAATACAAGGATGCAATGGAAAAGATTCCCCTTCCTAGTTTTGATGGCAGTGGTAAAATAAGTGCTAGAGCATGGGTGAACAAGTTGGACACTTTTCTTACACTCAAGCCCATGAGTGAAGAAAAGGCTATACATTTTGCTACTATGCATTTGGAGGGTTTGGCCTATGAGCGGTGGCATTATGGTCTTGTCTCTCAACATCACAACAAGATTACCTCATACGATGAGTTTGTTCAAATATCCATTAATAGGTTTGATAGAAAAGATGTGGAAGTCTACTACCGTGAGCTTGCACAATTGAAACAAAGTGGTATGGTAGAGGCATATGTGAATGAATTTCAAAAGATTGCGGTTATGGTACCTGACATGTCCGATAGGAGGATCACTATGTTGTTTGTTGAAAAATTGAATGATAGGATCAAAGGTTTGGTGAAGGTACATAGACCGAGCACACTTGATGAGGCCATTGATCTTGCACTTGATTTGGATATCACATATACACCTCAAAAGAAAAACTTCAAAGATGAACATGCAAGTCAACAATTCCAAGAGCAGCCCACTCCCAAAAGAAATGACAAAGGTTCTACATCCAAGATGAACTATGAAGAAAGAGATGAATTGAGAAGGAAGAAACTATGCTTTGATTGCAAGCAACCATGGGAACAAGGACATAGATGCCTTGGCAAAGGCAAGGTGCACTACATAGAGGTACTTGATGAGGATGATGAGAATGGACAGCCAACACTAAAACTGACAAGTGATGATAACAAGAGTTCTAGGATTGCATATCTTTGAGGAGCTTCAAGGTATAACCCATTCATCTTTGAAGGTACTTTGTTTGGTTGCAAAGTTTTGGCACTTCTAGATAGTGGAGCTTCACATAACTTCATTGATGAGGGTTTGGTCAACAAAAGAGGATTGCTTTGTGATGGTTTTGAGGGCATGGATGTGTCTATAGCAAGAGGACTCACTATTCCTTGTAAGATGAAGGTGAGCAAGCTTAGTGTTATATTTGGTGAGTACACTCTTTGTGATGATTTTATGTACTTGATATGAAGGACAATGAGATTGTACTTGGTATGCAATGGCTACACTCACTACAAAGGATAACTCTAGACTTACAATCTATGGAGTTGAATTTCCTACATGATGAGAAACAAGTTGTTTTAAGAGCCCTCAAGTATACTTTACCTCATCAAATGACAACAAAATCCATGATTGCTATAGGCCATGATTTATTTCATGAAGATGTATATGATGCATGTGAAGAAAAGTGTATGGAACCGGCATTTGATGGTAAGCATTTGATTTTTTATATGGATTGGCATGACGTCATATCTGATTTGTTTGAGGACAGCAGTTCTATGGCTTTGCATTCTCATGAGTTTGACATGCTAACACCTTTGGAAGATAGTTGTTCATGGTCTACTAATTATGGCATGCAAGATTGGAGTAGTGGATTTGGTAATTTTGTTGAAAAACAGAGCACTACACAATCTGATTTTGTATATCAGACTTATGAAGATATGGAAAAGACACAAGAAATGTGTGACATGTGGCTAAAGAAAGCAAGGAAAGCCAAGCTTGTGGCTAGTCAAGCAAAAGAGCATCTTGAAATGGTAAGAACAATAAGACAATCAGCTTTGTTTAATCATCATGGGGCAGCCATTAATGATATGTTTGTGTGTGGCAATGAAAATGAAGGTAATTCAGATTTGCAAGGTTCTTTGGTTCATTTTGATGAGCTTGATCAAACCATTGAATTGATACAATCTCATATTGATCAAGGTTTCATATGGGAATGTATAGTTTGGTCTAATGATGGTTCATATACTTGGAATGGCACATTTTATATCATTTTTGATGATATATTCAGACTGCATTCCACTGTTATGCTTTATGACAGCGAAATAAGAAAGATGAATACAATTATGTTTGGCACTCACATCTTCATGATTGGCACCTACATGGATATGGATATGATTGCATCATTATGTGATAGGGGAAGCGGTCCCAGGATATTCTTCATCAACAATTTTGAGATGGTATGTGTGAGTTTATACGGACAGGTTAGATTGATTTAGGATCCTGGTATCCACTGATGCTCATTTGACACTCCCGATTGCTTGGGACAAGCAATCTTGGGAAGGGAGGACTTGTAATGTCCCAATTTTGAGCTAAGTATGATTTGCTAGTTGATTTTGTTCTATGCATGGAAAATCAAAAAGTTGGATAAACTAGCGTGTTTTAGGCTATATGGGAAATGCAATATTGAAATTGTATTTTCAATTATGTTGTTTGAATTTTCAAATGATGGAATAAGAGGTAAAAATGAAATCTTTAATTATATTTTCTCTAATCTATTTTTATGAAGATTTGGTAAATAAGGATTGCTCTAGGTGGGACCTATTCATGCAAGTGGCGAAATATCATTCAAATGCATTTCAAGATGGAGATTCATTGTTCATTGTGCCAACGCCCAAGCAAGGAGTTAATACTTCATTGTATCAAGTGGATAAAAATGTACACAATTGCATATATTTGCATTGGTCTATGCATCACCCAAAGAGCCAACGGCTAGAAAAGGATCGACTTGCATCGTGGAGTATTGAATCATGTGCCAAGGATAGGTCGACGCCTTGTTTGGAGAACTCAAAGGCATTTAAAATATTTGAAAATGATATTCAATGCAATCGGCCAAGTAGAGGATCGGCGGCCAAGGTAAAGGAGTTCATTTTAAATGCAAAATCATTATATTAAATGCCCAACGACTTCCTTGTATGCATTCGCCTTGAGTTGTTATGGGCGATGGGTTTAGAGGAAGGCATTTTTAAATGCAAGGATTGCTATATTCAATGTTTGCTTTGGAGCGATTGGAAAATTAAATGCTAAACGTCTCCCTCGAAGACATTCGCCTATGCCAAGGATTGAATTTCAAAGATAAAAATAAATATATTAAATGATTGCCTCAAGCAACTGCCACCAAGCAAGGAGATATTGGATCAATGCCTTTTGAAGATGATGTTATTCATTTAAAATAATTAAAAATTGTTCTAAATGAATGAGTTTAGATTGCAATTCATTTACAAAGGTTCAAGTCAAGCAAATTCCATTGGTGGATTTCAAATTCCAATCAAAAACACCAAAGAAGAGGATGTCCATGCTTGAGGAGTTTAAATAGAAAGAAGACTTGGACTTCAATTTGGCACTTTTGATGCATTGGTATGTTTTCTATCTTTTCATTTTAAGTTGATAATTCCAATTTTCAGTTTAATTAACAAGGTGATGACCCCTTGTTCATCTATGGAGATGACCCCATACAATGTGTGAGGTGATATTGTTCTAATATCTACCATTGAACTTAATATTGCAAGTTTAGACAAGTATTGGGAGCTATTTGATTGATATATTGAAGCCCTTGATCCATTGGTGTCACTATCAAGGTAGCAATTGGGCTTATTACATCATTGGAGTGAGTTTTCTATATGTTGCAGGGACTGAAATTTCATAACAGCAAAATATTCATTTTGTTTCAGGGCTTCTTGAACATTCTACAAAGATTCCAAGGGCTGGAAATTGCATAGGAACATCATCATTTGGCTTAGGAGTGAAGATTTGAAGGTTTGGAACCATATTTGCATTGGCTGGGCGAAAAGTACACTTTCAGCAGTTGGAACAGCGAACTGTTATTTTATATCAGTCAATTATATCTTCATTTCTAGGGCTGTTTTGTTTAATCTTTGGCTTGGAATCAATTGCCAAGTATTTGTACATGATCCTATTTGAAAAAGGGATCAATTGGATGTCATTTTGATGTGGAAAACTTGATGTATAATGGTCTGATCAGAATTTCTAAGTGACTGATTTTTGTAACAGCAGTGAATAAATAAAGTTATTTGGAGCTCCTTTCATCATCCATTGGTTGATCATACTTTCATATGTATTTGATTGTGTGTTGAATTGGGTTTTCATTTGGTGCAAGAAATCTTATCTAAAACTTGGTTACATTTTCAATCTTTCATAATAAGGTCTCTTACACTTATTTAGATTTTTTTGTTAATATGGTCGGTACCTTGACAATTGTTAGTCTAACCAACACATCTCTTGGTTGACCACCCATATATAGTATGATGAAAGTCATGGAGGTTAGCTCTCATGTTGAGAGTTTCTCCCTATACCATAGCTAGTTGATATATACCACATTAAATCAATAAAGCTACATCTATCTCAATTTAGTGTGTACAACATTTGGTATGTTCTTTCTTCTGTAATTACTGTGTTCTTTATTGGTATAACATTGGAACCACTTATGCAATAATATTAATTATGTTCAAAAGTTAAAACTGTACAACATAGCCTGGCAAGGCTGGCATGTTATAAAATTAACATGCATAGACCATGCTCAAAACCTCACTTTCAACGGAATGCAAGATCTAGATGACAATAATCAAAACAACAATCCACCTAAATCATTCCATGTCTCAGACAACTAAGAATAATACTTGCAGTAAACAACATGAATAACATAGAAAACAGAATGGGCACTTTGGTAGACATGGTTGTTGCTGCATGTTCCTATCACACCTTCCACAGAAAACAAAATGTCCTTATAAATAGGAAAATACCTCATTGATTGGGCAATCTGTTTGTAAGTATTCCCTGCGTCCTCCCAGGCCGATCTCACTGCTTTTGCGATCTACACAGCTAAAATACCAATTTCATATGTGAGTATGCAGCATGGACTGAAATGACATGCAAATCAAGAAAGTTAACAGTGACAGAATCTTGCAGCAACCAAAGACTGATTCAAGTTTCAGTTATTTAAAAAATAGCAATCAAAAATCTCAAATATGTATTTTTCTTCTGTGATGCCTGGAGAGGTGATAGAATAGCAGAGATTGGCAGCTTATCTCTATCATTTTTCTATACTAGTATATGTTTCTGCATGCATGTTCATTTTTAAGCAATATAAACCTCAACATCAACTTAAGGAATGGCCAGCAAAAATCATTTCACCAAGGAGTGCAGTCCATCTTTTGCCAGAGAGAAAATTTTAATAACCGACCAAACATGTCTCACAGCCCCACCAAATTTGGTAATTTGCTGATACAAGTTGTTTATCAACTATCTGTAAACACTGAAGAGGTCAATATTATGAACAAAAATGATCAAAATTATTCAATCATAATCTTAGAAGTTGATTTCTAGCCTTATCACAAAGTATTTCAAACTGCCTTCACAGAGATATATAAACTCATAAAGCATGAACATAGCAGTATGGGAGCAAAACACTAAATGACATCGACATAGTGTATAGTTTTTGTATCACTGGAAACTTATCACCACTTTCGGGCCTGACCAAAACAGGTTCTTTTGACCATGATGCATAGCTAGTCGCAAGACATTGGAGGAATGATGTTCTATTTTCAGGTTTAGCCATAGTTAATATCTCCAAGGATGCCCAAACAGTGGCCCTAAATTGACACTTGAATGTCCCAATAACGAAGCAAGTTTTAACTATGGTGATGCACATAAATTCCTGTCCAAGATTTCCATCATAAAGACACTGAAGTCACCCAAAACTCAGTTTATCATGGAATTCATTATTAAGAACAATCACGCAATCAACAATGGGGGAATTCAGTTTGGTTGGCCGACCCGCAAAAAATGAGATCCCAACATTTCCTGCTTCTTATCTAATTACTCATTCAAGTAATCTTTCAACCCCACTTGACCAGATTCAAGGTGAACATTCTGGGGTTCTTTCCTCCCAGTGGATATTATAATACACAAAACTTAGCCAAATCTTTCATATAAAGATCTGGCTCAATCAAGACCTGGGCTCAAACATCATACATTATGTTGGAACATACAAATACTCGACCAAGTCTTTCATATCAAGCTTTGCCTTGATAAAGACTTAGGATTGAATGACAAATACAACTTAATGAATGCAAGGCACCACAAATGTGCAGAAGCAAGTGTTGAGCAAGTCTTTTGTATCAAGCTCTAGCTTGGTCAAAATTTTGATTAAGAAATATCTTTTATTTCGTCATTATGAGTCTTATGCCTTGGCCCCCAAACTCTTGGGGCTAGGCTTTTCAATCCCCCATACTCGCCAAGTATTAGCAACCCTTGTCTTTTTATCATTCATTCCAATGTACCCCCTTCACCTATGTCATTCAATAGTTATTCTTACTCCCTTGTCAACTTTCCATATATCTGTTCTTAGGGAATCCCAACATGATTATATCGTTATGTTTAAAGAGGGTTTGCTAAACCATAGGTTGAAAACTCGGACTTGGCAAAAACTCGGCGAATTTTTTTAAACATTAGAAAACACATATATTTGCAAAACAATCTAAAAAAACATGCATAAAAATGAATTTAGACAACTGATAAGTAGTTTTTCATTCATTTATAGATCAAAAAATAAGTTCAATACATATCATGGTGTCGTGATCATAAATTACAAATCCATATTTTATATTTTACAAATTTCTTCTACAAGTAAAGTTTTTAAGTGGTTGTATGGGCGCCCTCAAAGTAGATGGTAACGATTCCTCAAGCATCTCATGCACAGTTGTATCCAATGAAGCCCCAACTAACACCTCACCTTCCACCTCCTCTTGGGCCACTACATTTGTCGCCCATTCTGGTACTTCTCTCAAGATCAGCGATGTAACCTCTTGTCGAACCTCGGACTCCACCATATCACAAAGTGAAAAATCTCCTCCAGGGATCTGCGCAAGATGATATTTGAGCTTGTTGATGCCTCTTGTCATTTTTATCCAATGATAATTACACACTACTAGTCGTATTTATCCCCTGGGGTTCCATGCTTCCAAGTAGAGTCCATAGGGTTGCCACCAACTTTGTTGCTTCCCAAAGCCATTTCTCAAACAAAAAACTGAATTTGAAACCCTAGCATAAACAAATAAATAATTTAAGGTTATAAAATGTAAATCCTAGCAGCTAGCTAAATAACAGAAAAATATAAAAAGAAAAAATATAAAACCCTAGAATGAGAGGGAAAAACAAAACAAAAATCTGAAAATAAAAAACAAAAGCAGGGGCATTGTTACACAACTTTCAGCTTCTGCCAAAAAACTCATCAAATCAGTCCAAGATCATGCAAAATCCATTGAAATCACTTGCAAATGCACTGAATGGTGTCAACGTGTCAAAGGAGTGAGAGTTGGAAGAAGAAATTGTAAAAAATGATGGGTTTTTATGTTTTTTTGGCTGCAATCGTAAACTGTCATTATGCATCAGAGGGCAAGTTTTTAACACTATCTCACCAGTTTTGGCTAGTTTTTGGGCACATAACTCGCCTAGGTGGTTTGCCTCGCAGTTACTCATGAGTAATTGAGTTTTTCCACAAGTTTTTAGACTGTGTTAAATACTAGTCTACATGTCATCTTTGTTTTCCTAAAGTCCATAGCATTCACTAGGTCACAACCCACTTTTCTTTGTGTTCTCCACCTCCTTGTGTTTTTCACACCATTCTCCACTTTTTCCTCATCTAGTAATAAACACTTCAACTTTGATCCTTTCGAGACAAGCATTCATCATGGTGCAAGGAATAGAATCACGGTTCGTCTTGGCTATTATTCTCACAAAGGCGAATAGATGGAAGCGTTGTTGTAGGCTCCCCTAACAGCTGCTTGCTATGGTTTTAAATGGTTCTTCCATATAAACATCTATAAAGAGCTCTTCCAATGGTTTCAAAAGATTAGATCAAACATAATTTATAGTCTTAAATTTCCTCAAGATAAAAATATATGGGATAAGACTAGCACCACAATAAAGACTCTAAATTCATTTGTTATGGAATGAGTTAGAGTTGACGCAAATACATATAATTTACTAATGTTCACAACGGTTGGTAAGCCAACACCCTATAGTGGGAGCCCTAAACCTAAGCTTATCTAGCCCTTGTGTATAAGCTTTCCCACCCCACAACCATCCTTATGCTAGGCTTGACTTTCATCAAAAGTTCTAGCCACTCCCCAACACTCAAAGCTTCCTATCTCTATTATTTGTGATATATTATACAAGATCTCAACCACATCAAAGCAAAGATATCAATTCAATATCTATTTCATTGCAAATGTCAATATGAGAGTTAGGAGAAGCTAGGGAGTCGAAAATGCTACCATAAATCAATAATCTAGAAGAAGAAAAAGTCAAAATGTAAATATAAGGATGTCCCTCCTAGCCAAGGAACCAATATGGAGCAAGGACCAGAAAAGAACTCCCAAAATCCATCCTCGTTGACAATGATGAGAATTTTTTGTTGGCCAAGTCATGACAAGTCAGCCAACACCGCTCTCTACCCCTCCTAGACCTCGTCATTCTAAGGAATCTAACCTTACCTAGACCATAGTTTCCAATGCTACTAGTCAACTAAACTCCATAAATCCCTCTCCCCATTTACCCCAAGGTCCATACCCCACAATAGAAAGAAAGAAACCATATTAATGTCCAAAGATGACCAAAAGTAGGCCAATGGGACTAGAGGTTACAGCAGTTAGCAGTAGAATGTTGTCATGTCCCCATTTCCGGCCTGAACACCAAGTGATGAATGGATTAGCCTATTCCTCATTCCCAGAGGCTAATTCTAAATGATAAGGGAATGAATTGGGTTTTGACTAACGCTGAGTGTTATCTTGCAGGTACAATCAAGGAGTCTTGAGTCATAATCCACTAAGTCATTGACAAGGCGCCCATTTTGGCAGAACACACCCATCCTGGCACCTAAGAGTCACTTCTGGCATTGAAGTTGAGGTTCTAGCAGAAGGCGCTCCACCTGAATGGGTTCCTCCAACCAAGGACCTAAGTCAGAGATGAACATGAAGAAGGTATAATGAGGTCTTCATGCTTAGGCGCAAATGTCCCTTTGACAAGTTTAGATAAGTGCTTAGATTGGAACAAGGGTGGCGCTACCACTGGAGAAGGAGATATCAACTTCCAACATCATAATACATCTGCAAGTATCAGGGAAAATGGCTAAGTATAGCCTAGGCACTCATTCTACATCAGACTTCCCAAAAAGTGCGCCTAGACTCTGATGCATTCCTCCTCCAGGTGAATCTAGTGAGTTTCATCTTTAGTGAAGACTTGATAGAAGGAGAGAAGTCTTAAGGGCTAGTTTGGCGCCCTTACTTGCCTATCTCACCCTCAAAATGCGCCTAGGGATCAAGGCGCCATAGCTTGAGTTTGCAAACCCTAAAATGCGCCCAACCTAGAAGGTGCTTCCAGTTGTGAGTTGTCAAAGAGATGAGATGTTGACTAAGGCAGACAAGGATAAGTTCTCACCTTAGGCGTCAAAGGGTGATCAAATGTTATGAAATGAACGCCTAAACTCACCAAGGCGCCAAAGCAAGATTCCATGACATAGGAAATGCGCCTCCTTGATGAAATGGACTCCAAGTCCTCCAAATGAATAGGCGCTAGAAAGAAGAAGGTATTTTTGAATCAAATGATGCTTGAGTTGAAGATTCTAGCAAGGAAAGACCTCTCCTATCTAAAGGCACCCATCTAGAACCCTTTCTACCAGTAAGTGCGCCTAGATCAAGTTATAGCGCCTAGCTCCAGAGTGAACCAGAAGAAGTTATGAGCATTGGAACTTTGTGATGTCTTCAAGGAATCTTGGGTGCCTTGAATATCCTCCACAAGCTTTGGTTTGCGCCTAGACAAGTTGGCGCCTATTCATGTTCCAACTTCCTTCTTGAAGCGCCTAAGGTTATCTTGATGCCGGGCAAGTATTTTGGTTTGTTTGAAGACTTCAAAGGACTTCATCCTACTAGGCGCAGATACCAGTCAAAATGACCTCAAAGGTGTGCTTAAGATGGATGCAAGTTCCCAAGACCTATTTAGATGCAAGGCACTCCATCAGGGGGCAATGTTATGTTCATTTGAAATTAAATTGCCTTCAAATCTCCCTGAAAAGATGACAAGTTAGAACCTAGGCGCCAAAACCTCTGTAAATCCTTCAAGTATGCGCCTACCTTATCTTCAAATGTTTAAGTATGGATCAAGAGGAGTTAACTCCCTAAGACAGTATCATCCAAGGATGAGAACTTATGACTTAGGTGCACTCCCTGGTGAGATCCTCCACAGCTAGTGCCCTAGTCAAAAAAACCCTTAAACTGCGCCTAAGTGTTTCAAGAAGTGGTTAAGGTTGTTACAACTACCTGAATGTCCATTGGTCAGAAGGATAGCATCTAGATCCGTGTCAAGGTCTCTAGATAAGCTTGCCAACTCAGAATGAGTCATCAGATAGAATATTCCCTTGGATATGCTTCTTGGAAAACGTGCCTTGGTTCCTCTTTGTGCATTGAAAAACGTGCCTTCATTGCCTTTGGAAGGCCTATAAAAGGAGGAGCTCTCTCATTCATTTGGCATCTATGCATTTTGACAAAATTCTCTCTGCAAAGCTATTGAGCTTGTAATCTTGAGGCCTGCGAGTTTCAAGTGTTGGGGTGATGCTCCCTCAACAAGCAAGGTGATGCTCCCTTGTTATATTGTGAGGTGTTGACATCCAGTTAACATCATTGAGTTGATCAAGAAAAGAAATCATTGTAGACATCAAGGCTTCAAGGCCTTTCTTTTGTACTTCCATTGAATAAGTTGTAACTTCATGCTATTGAAAGCATTATCCATGTAATAAGACATTACAAGTTGATTGAATCAAGTAACTAGACAAGTGCCCAACTCTAAGGTTGATTCATTCAAGTAGTTATCTTTGATGTATATCTTTATGTTGTTGAAGTAGTTGATGAATTGATAGCCAGTAAAATTGTTTAAGTAAGGAAAAATTTTCGTAGGACTAGTTGGGTATCTTACAAATGTTCTAGGAAGAGTGAACCCTAGAACCAAAACAATAAAAGTACATAAGACAAAACAAAGCATTGTGCCACTAACAAACAGCAATACAAATAGCAATGAAGGGCGAACAAGAGCCCCAAAAGCATGTCGGTGAAGACTAGAAGGAAATCCCACCAAATATCCCTGCTGCATCTAAAATGGAGGAGTTTTCTAAGCCATCATCTATCATTGTAAGAGATAATGCTTGTCAAGGAGTAACTAAGGTCGGAAGGCCACACTGGGATACCCAAGGAGGAAGCAAAGCACTTCCTCTAGAAACTCTCCTAACATCCAAGGCTAGTGTAGCTTCTATAGTAGAAAAGAAGCTCATATTGTGAGTCTATCCCTATGGTCTAGGAGGCAGCTAGTAAGTAGTAAATCCATGTCACAAATGGGCCAAGTCATGCCGACAAGAGTGAGCAGAGCCATGATGTCAAGGGAAAGTGGGTTGGGGAATCTGAGTAGTAATGGTGTTCTGAGAGAAGTCACCTAACTGATCTGTTAGCTTTGATATGTGAAGTACCAGTATCTGAAGGTTGTTTTGTGTTACCTATCATCTAGGTAGGTTGGAAAAAAGAGTTAGTCGACATGGGGCCTCTAGAGCCTCTAAACTCCCTCCTTGTAGGGATCTACACTAGAGGGTGACAACCTAACGAAGAAAAAGAGCCAAGCACCACTGGTTTGAATATCTGAAGAAAGTAGATAGATTGTTCCCCGAGTCCCTGTAGAGGCAATGAAGTATTCCCTAGATCTTAATACTAAATGGGGCATATGAAAATAAAGTATTCCTTGGTCTCCACCTCCTAGAGGGAGCAAAGACGGCAAATCTGGTCCTAACGAAGAATGTGATGATCAATTTTAACCCATAATTGATGAGACCACACTCTCAACTAGCCAAGGAGAAACCTCAAGTCACAAGACAAATGACGTTGGAGATAGTGAGGGTGGACAATAAAACCATCCACTGTCTATAAGAAATGCTTGGCCTAGAAAGCTAGCTTGGGGCTAAGCGGCTGGGAGACACAGGTGGTCTGAATATATTATCTATAGATATCCTCTCTGGCAGCTCTATTGATGACATCCTCCGTGGGAAGGAACCTAGAGGGGCATCCAAGGAGTACATGAAAGGAGGTAGTGATTTTCTACTTTAGAAATATACCATCTTGATGCTAAAGCTCACACATCCCATACCCCTACTTTTACTAGATTTGCTATTTATCCTAGTGGTTGTTGGTACCCATACGAAACTCAACATTAATGCTCATTTTTGTCACATTTCTTGTCAGATGATCATCATTTGTTTGTCAATTCGTGATATTTTGCTGGTTAGTTTGCAAGAGCTTGTCCTATCCTAGTCTTTTCTTCTAGTGACTTTTGTAAGGTGAAGTTATTGTCGCAAGCCTAATAAGGAGTAACCAATGAGGATGTTCAAGGGTAGGAGAAGCCGGGTTCAAGAATGATGGATGTGGCAAAGGAAATAGTGCAAAAAATAACTAAGGAATGAAGCTTTGAAGGGAAACAGCGACAGTCAATGGTATTCTTCCCCCAAATCTCTGCAATCATGCTCAAAAATGGCATAGATGTAAGTGAATTTTGTCAAGCAAGTCAGGGCACACTTCTTCATTGGCTTTGCCAATGATTTTTTCTACCAAGGTTGGAAAATGTGACCTAATTGAGGGTGGTGTGTGCTGGGAGTGGTCCTACCACAAGTTTTCCATGCCCAATTTTCAAATGCTGGTTAAGCACTTAAAAGACCTCACTCAAGCAGCAAAAAAAGGGCAAAACTTAGTAGATCCATGCCAAACATGAAAGGGTCAGTTTCTTTAGACTCAAGCACACTTCTTCAATGGTTTAGCCCATCTAATCTTCCACCAAACATTAAAAACAGGGCAAAGAAGTTAATGATCTGCACCTAGGTCAAAAGAGAGGGGTTTCAAGTAATTTGGGCACACTTTTTATGGCAGGAACCAAGCAAAATTCAGCCCAAGACTTGAGGAATTGGCAAACTGTTAAGTGATTTCCACCTGGCTGAATTAGGCACACCTTTTAAAGGGAAAAACTACAAGAAAAGTGCACCATACATAAGACAACATGGCAGATTGATAAGTGATCTCCACCTTGATTCAGTGAAAAGAGGCTGACTTAAACCTAGGCACAAATATTCACAGGTTAAAACCATTCTTATTCTCCACCCAGCAAGTTAAAGTTGGCTAAAACATAAGTGAAGTGCACCCATGACTTAAAAAAGATGGCAAAGTACTTATGCTTTTCTGCTTAAAGCATCTAAATGGTGGCAATATGTGACTTGGTGCATGCCAGTAGTGTCTTTCCCACATATTACTTTGGCAAAAACATCAGAAACAGAGCAGAGGAGTAAGTGACATGTGCCCAGCTCTTAAAGTAATGTGAAAACAATTTGGGGCACACCTTTTCAGTGGCTATGCCATCTATTATCTCAGCCAAGTGATGTAAAAATTGGCCAAGGTTTTAAGTGATCTCCTACAGCACACATTATCAATAATGCCATTACTAAACTGTGCTTAATTGAAAAAGCTGGTGTACATTTTGGGTGGCTCAGCCACATGAAACCTCCACCCAGTCAGTCTTAGGGTGGCAAAAACCTTAATGATTTCACCATAGCTTTAAAGAAAAATGAAACAAGGATAAAAACAGGGATAAAAGCATGCAAGGAAGGGCTCAATACCCATGTTAAGGCATTTATGTGCTGTTCAAATTCACAAAACAATTCACTGCTGCTGTTCATAGCAGAAACAAGGCAAATTGTTCATCTTTTTGCAGGTATATGGAGTGACAAAACTCAACATCAAAACGCCCTAGAGATATTGATGCACTTTTTGTTATGTTTTGATGTTGAGTTTCGACATTTAAATGAAAAAGCACTTTTTGAATCACTTAAATGACTTCTTGTTCTAGTTTGTTGTAATGTCCCCTTTCTTGTGGAAACACTTAAACCTGAATCTGCATTCAAAGTGATTCTCAAAGAGACATTAGAAACATTAGAGATCAATAAATTTCAATGATAATATCCAATAAGATCAATGATAATACAAATATTCCATTCTTTGTTAAAGGATTATTCATTTCCTTCTTGTCATCCACTATTGATGACTATTCTATAATTTATTCCATAAGTACATTAGGGCGGATATTAAACATAATTCAAGATCCATATCTTCCCCTCCTATTCTTCATCAAGGAATTAAGCTTTACATGACTAGGGTGCGTGATGCAGGTAGGAAGGGCACAACCTTCTAACTGCTGCAAACTCTTAAACCACTTATGCAACAGAAAGGAATAGACCAAGCTATTGCTGCAAACGCACATACAAATCAGCAAGAAAGATTTAAAAGAACAGAGAGAATGGAAGCATAAACTGTCTCACAAATTCATTGAACAATCTTCTTTCAAGTGTACAATCAAACTACAATATTCTAAGGATAAGAACCTCTGAAATTACAAACATACTACAGCCATATGGTCTGCTCAAAGTCACCACAAATCAGATTTCAAACAGCACAACAATCTGCAAACTTCTTCCTTCCTTCTTCAATCTGCGATCTGCCAACTACTTGCAAAATTCACTCCAAAATCTTCAAGTGAAGACAACTGAAATACCACTTGGTTGTTGTTGCAAAACCACCTTCAAAGTTGCAACAAACATGCAAATTCACTTCCTTCTCACTTGCTACGCCCAAGGCTAGCACTCCTCAAAAACTGCAAACACCACTATGCATCATTGCAACAACAATGCATCTACAGAGACTCTTCAACCTCTGAGCCTCAATTCTTTTGCTGATGTTCAATCATCATCAACCCTGCAATAAAACATTTGTGATGGACATATTCATCACATACTACTCCCTTCTGAGTCACTCCTTCCCAAATCCTTGCAGAAATCAGCTTCTCTCACAATTCTTGTTGAGGGACTAGCTCCAAAAATTGTCAAATCTCCCTTTTATGCTAAATCTCCATTTTTTTTGTTGTAGCTTCCATTTGCAATGTCCCAACATGATGAAAATGCTTAGTAAATGCTTTAAAATAAAATATTAAATGCTCCAAAAGCATCTTAAAATCCACCTCCAAGAATTTGCCAAAAATTACAAACTTGCAAGATTCCTCTCCTAGAAAATAGGAAGCAAATGTAACTCCCACTTGAAATGTGGCACCCAAGATTTTCATGCCTTCATTTTAGGGATAGGAATATTTTCCATCACTTTATCTCCCAAAATCCATTGCCTTGATTTGTCCAATAATGACTTGTCATGAAATGATAAGGATGAAGATGCCACCTAGACTAGCCATTACACCAAAAATTACAAAATAGAGGCCAATAATTATTTACAACAATTTGTCCTTTTATTATATTTACCAACTCTTAACCAAACAACCTAAGGAAAATTCAAAAGTTAAAATAAATTGAATGACAAATATTTTTGGTGATGATGATCGCCTATGGACCTCGATGCTCCTGCATCAATGCGCTAAAACCATCTCCGACTGGCCATTGGGGAAACTATGTCCGAGCCATTGGAGTCTATACATGGGATGTAATTACTCTGCCTTTCCCTACAATACCCACCATTCCTCATTGGATGAAGTAATAAGGGCTATCGGAAATATGATCTTTTATTCAATATCCCCATGTACTATAGATGGAATTCTATTATACCATTTATCATCATAGTGTATGAATAGAGTCATTCATGTCTCAAATCGGAATGTCGTCATATGGTATTCTTGTTCCTATACAATTGATCATTATTGTTATGGGGCAGATTTTGGGTCTGCACTTATGACTAGTATCAATTACTAATTGTATGGTTTAATTATGAATGCAAGTAGATATGATATCTCATTTAATCTATAAACACTTATACGAGATGGATCCATATTAACTAAGGAAACTAATAGTATGATACTAATAACATGATATGCATATGAAAGCTAATGACATGAATTACATATCTGACTACTCTGAACAAATATAATTATCATGAGCATACTATGCTAACCATGATCTATGTAATGTGATGTATACTAATCTCATACATACCTCTAATTATGATGTATCTGTAATTTTTGTTTAGTATGAATGCAATTTGATTCTGAACTGTTCCTTTTCTAGTGCTCGGTCTGTTTTATAGATTGAATGATTGATGATATTTGAATGGCAAAGCTGCTGAGTGAATGCTTGGTTGTTCCATGATGCTGAGTTAATATCATTCGATGATAATGATGGATATTGTCATATCTATATATTGTTCTTTTTCTCTGTATATATATTTCTTGGATAGTGCCTACGTTGGGCTGCTTGTTTAATTTTGGAATGATCAACATTTAAAGTGTTTGATGAATGATATTCCTTTTCTGATCTGATATTAGAATAAGATACTGAAATGCTGATTTGATGATGCATTTGTATTTGTAATTCGTTGATGAGATCTGCTGGATGATTGATGATATCCCCTCACAAATGCCTATCGATTTGTACTTATACTTTCCACCGATTTCTTTTCTATCAACAGTCGCCTTCTTTCATGGTCGCTACTCTTAGAGGGAAGTCATCTTCTAATTAACAAACTCTTAATACATCACTAGAGGGATCATTGCTATATAGTGTATTTGTATTACTTTAATATGGGTCAATCCGCAAGTTTACTGATCGCGGGTCCCTTGATCATAATATGAATCGCAACCTTCTTGCCATAGTTTAATTTCTATTATAATCTTTAAATTAATATTTATGTTATAATAATAATAATATTTATATTTATACTTATATTATTATATAATAATATATATTATATTTATGATTACAACTTATATTATATAATAATAATAATAATATATTGTATTATTTGTCAATTAGATTAGAATATTTATATATATTATTTTAATATATTTGATTTATAATATAATCGATTCAATATAGGGACATGACATTTGTCGTTGACGTTGAAAAGTTCATGCACTTTTTCCACTTAAGTGACTTTTTCACTTAAAGTTCATTAAAATTGACCTCATGCAAAAGCGCACACTTTAACACTTATGCACCCCTTTTCGAGTGTTTTGAACTTCAAACATGATATTATTTCTCCTAGGCACGCTTTCATTATATATGCACGTTTTTTCAACTTGAAAACATCAAAAAGTGCTTCTATTTTGTCTAGGTGTGCTCCAGAACCCTTGCTGCCATTTCCCTACCTTAGAATATCTTTGTCTTTCCTTCATCATCCAAGTTTTCATCTTCACCTTGCCTAAAGCGCTGGAAAATTCCTTTCATTGGCCTTGCAAAAGTGTTAGATAAAAATAATGATGACAACATTGATAACCACTAGGCAAAACGATTCAAGTATGGCTTACAAATGAGAAACAACATGATTTTGGCTTAAAACATGAATCAATATGAAAAATTGTGTATGGATACAACAGAAATATAACAAAAAACAAGTTAATGAGATGTCTAGCTTGATTGATTGAGAGGTTATGACAAAGTGTTACTACATTGAAGACCTAGTTTCAAATCTCACCTTGTGAACCACGAGGCTTGCTACTTGCATCATTGTGGCCAAATAAAGCTGGACAAAAAAGCACATGTAGTAACATGCCCAAGTCTATGTCCCAAGGTTTACGGATCTACCTTAAACCCTCACTCACCACAACAACAACAAAAAAAAGTGACATATTTATGGTTCTACCATAGATGACACTCTCTCCTTGTGCTACAAAAGAAACACCACTTCTACTACTCATGCTTCTAAAATCATTGCCATAATGAATATGATTGCCAATAACATATGATCTGCTAGCATTACATCGTGTTTTAGTCTCCAATGGCAACTTAGCACAACATGTACAACATGGACATACATACAACATGAAATATCCCAAATAGGATATTAACTGAATTTTCTGATTTTTAGGGTTCTGAAATTTAAACTTATTTCTGATTTTCTGATTTTCTGCTGAAACCCTAATTTTCTGAAGTTCCAGGATTTCTAAATCAGACTTGTACCAACACTTATAACAGCCAAATAAACTTGCCAAAACATCTTATAAACCATGCCAATATGATTGCCAACATCATAGTTGAATTACACAATGAAATACACAATGAATCCACACCAAATTGCAACCACAATGACTGTAAATTTGAATCAGATGTCTGCTGTTATAAATCAGAATTATGAAGTTTGCAATTACATCAAAATATCATGGGCAAACAAGCCAAACATGCCCAGCTATAAATCTGCTATAAACCCTAGGGTTTATACATACCAATACCAAGCCAAAATGACCTCCGAATGACGAGAAATCGTCCTCCAAAGTGTGGTGCCAAGATTAGGGTTCGAAACCCTAGAACAATTAATCTTCAAACACACAAGGAAGCTACTCTAAATGAAGCGCACAGGTCTGCTAGGGTTTGCTGCTCCAGAAATGATGACAAATGATGCCAAAGGATGCTATGACAAACCTCCAAAGTCCTCCAAGTGATGGCGCTCCAAGTGTAAGGTGAAACCCTAACTCAATGAAGTCTTCAAGCACCAAATCCACTTCACAAATAAGGGCGAACCAAGTCTGCCATGCTGTTGCTCCAATTCTGAATATTCTTTCAAACCCTAACAGCAAACAAACTCCAAAAATCGCCTCCAAAACCAATTTGCTCCAAGCCTAGATGGTGGTGCTCAACTCCTAGGGTGAAACCCTAGCCAATATGCAATGAATCCCACCAAATGATGGAACCTTCAAGTCCAATATGCAAATCTGATATTCAATTTCTGCTCTTCTTCACCAACAATCAACAATGAAGCACAAATAGATCCCCGTCATGGAATCTCCAATTGATGAGCTAGGTTTTCGTCCAACTCACCTTGAAATGCAAGGGTTTTCGTCCTTGATTTCGTAGCTCAACTTCCGTTGCAGCCAAAGAGAAAATCTCCAATATCAAATGGCAAATACACAATATGATGAAAATTGTTTTCCAAATGTCCTTTTTGTAACCCACAAGTTGGGGGCCCAAATTCTCCTTAATTTATTTTGTTTTCAAGTCCACCTCCATAACAAAATAATATTTTATTTTAATTTTGCCTTTTCCACTTAGGACATCCAAGTCTAATAATAAAATATTATTTTTATTTTATTTTATTTCTTTCACTTTTCCAAGTGGGACGCCACCCTTGGAATAAAATATTAATTTAATATTTGTCATTTTATTTTCCCTTTATTTTTCCCACAAATGGGTCGCTCCACTCCAAGGCAAATTATTTTATTATTTTTTAATTCACCATAATTATCAAAAAAATACTCCAAGTCATAATCCAACTTCGTTTTGCCAAGGAAAAATAGTTAATTGCATGATTTAACTACTCAGAGTGACTTTCCATTCTCCAAGCTTTAAGTTATTTTCCAATTTTCAAAATATCTAAGTCACTTTGCTCAATGGCTCAAAAGGGGACATTACACAACATTACTCCATTGTAACAAATTTATATATGCATACAAACAGCATGAGATTTCAAGGTTCTTCATATACACAAATACCTTTGACTACACAAATAGCAATCCCAACTAGCTCCCAATCCCAAAATGTACTACAAAATACAAGATATGTGTAATGTCCCCTTCTTAACCCATGCAAAGAGATGGAGTGATTAGCCTATTCTAGGGTTCCCATAGGCTAATAGATGTGGTTAGGGAACCTTATTTGGTCAATATTCCAGGACTTACTATTAATAGTAAGTCAGGCAAGAGGGATCAGGTGGCATTGGCCTACTTTCTATTTATAGTCTAATAGTTGGAGCACCTAGCACTTTGCAGTTGGGTTTCGAGATGGCTAGGGGATTATTTGTCGAAGTATACGTTAAATTAAATATTTAACTTATAATACTTAGATGGCTATGGTTACTTTAATTTATTAAGGTAACTTTACTTTATGAAGTTAAGTTACAACTTAAAGTTATATGCTAGGAAAAATGGGTGCTCATAGGGAGATAAGGGGGTCTAATATATTTAAAAGAAATTTAAATAAAAGCATTTTCCCTCCTTGGGCATTGGAAGCTTTTCTGAGCTCATTTGCTCTCTCTCTCTTTGGATAATTATTTTGTGGAGCAAAACTGAAGCATGGCTTTGGGGTTTGGAACAAGGGTTTTGCAGGAACGGAACCCCCTGAAAGATCACTCTCTTCGTGCTTGAGAGATAGCATCAGGAGGGTAGCTGGGAGCTTCATACGAAGGCTTCACTTGTGCATCAAATGATACCATTTTTGGGGAGATTTCATCATGATAACATTCAGTTGTGAACAACAGAAGACACATATTTCAGCTATAGTTTTGTGCAAATATGAGGTGGTTGGTGGACTGTATTTACCCATCCTTGCTAGCCGTACCTTGCCTAGTGCACGTCGTACAAGCACAGACCTGGTCGTACTTCCTTATAAGTTGTTTTTGCATATTTTGAATGGGATTTTCACCTTGTCTTTGGCTCCAACAGTGAGGACAGTTTGCAGAGGTTTATTGAGGAGTTTACATCAGATTTTTTGGGCTGCACAACACTGTACCAACACACCACAGAGGTCGTATCATCTACCCAGGTCGTGGGTTTTCCAGGCATTGATATATCTGCTTTGTATGTTCAATAACTGTTGTATATTGGATGCCTAGGGCAATGATATCACAGTGAAATCAATATTTGTGTTAAGCCTTTGTTGTTGGGGCAATGGGAGTGATTGTTTAATGATGCATGTTGTTGGGGCAATGGGAGTGATTGTTTAATGATACATGTTGTTGGTCCATGTACAACGGAGTTATCAAACTGAAGAAATACAAATGGGTATGTGATAATAATTCATTTTGGATGGTTTTATGAACTGGGTTGTTGTTTTGCTCATATATGGTCTAGTTTTTATGGGTTATCAATGCATGTCATATATTGTCATTGTTATCTGCAAAAACATTACATGCAAACACAGAAACCCCTTCTACAACTTATGTCTAGTTCTAAAAGACCACAATAATAATAAAAATAACATAATAAGAATATAAAAAAAAATTCAAACAGGGGCAGCTCATTACAGTGGTATCAGAGCTCAATTTTTCCTACCATCCAGTGGGTTAATGAACTTCTATGAGCATCAGTGACAGAGAAAGAAGATATCAAGAAAGACAAAGAAAGAGGGAAAATGAACTTTGGGAACATTGGCCTTCTGATACAAAGTAACAACAATCAGCACACTCAGAAAATATGGGTGACAGAGATAATAGAGATCCAGAACCAGATCGTACAACACTTCTTTTGGATGCCTTGGTTAGAAGTCAGGAGCAAACAAATCAGCGCATGGCTCAGTTGGCTGATGCGATTGCCTTATTGGCAGTCAATAACAGGGGTAATGAGGACCAGAGGAATGGTCAAAATCCACACGGGGTAGAAGATCCATATGTTGAACCATCAGCCTTTCCACCTAGAGTTGAACCACCAACAGGGAATTAACTCACTCTAGTTGAAATGCAAGATCAATTTCGACAAGATTGGAGAGATGCAGAAACGGATTTTTAGCGTGACATATCTCTACGTGACTATATGGATGTTAGGATGAGGCATATGCCCAACAGAGGCAACAGAGAGCAACACAATGAATTGCGTAAGAAGCTTGGGAAGCTCAATCTCCCTTACTTTGATGGCTCCAGGAAGACATCAGCTCGAGCATGGGTCCAAAAAGTTGATACTTTCTTTACTCTTAATCCTATGCCTGAAGAAGAATCCATAAAATATGCTGCCATGTATCTTGACGGAGTTGCTCGAGTGGTGGCATCATGGCATGATCACCTTCGGACATGCACAGATCACATCATATGTTGAGTTTACTGAAAGAATAATTGAGAGGTTTGACAAGAAGGATCCAGAATTGCAATTTAAAGAGCTAGCACAACTAAAATAGTGGGGTACAGTGGATGCCTATGTGGCTGATTTTCAGTGGTTGTCAGTGCTAGTGACAGATATTTCTGAGAGGAGACTTGTTGTGCTCTTTATTGATGGTTTATCTGAACCTTTGAGAGGATTTGTTAAGGCATTCAACCCACCTACTCTATAGGAAGCAATCAAGAAAGCTAGAGATATGGAGTCCACTACTTCACAAAGCAAATCTCAGTCCAAAGGGTTCCCTCGGAAGAAAGAAAAGGACAAAAAAAATTTACAAGGGAGCATGAACAACCTAAGAAACAATACACTAAGATTGACAATGATATTAGTATTTTTTTATACTCATCTGTGTATGTCGGCCTGATTTTGTTTTAGTTAATGCTCATCTATGTCGGCAGTTTTCTATTTTTAGAAAACTTGCCTCTTGTACATTGTATATATTGAGCGTTTTTGCTCATTTGTAAATACATCAATTCATAACCAATTCATTTGCATTTTCAAAATCTTTATGGTATCAGAGCAAAGCGATTTTGGGCGCCGAAAATTTTGTTTTCAAAGGTTCTCTTTCGACAGGCCGCGATTTACTTGTTGCAGGTCGTGATTTGTCTCCTACAAAATCCGTGGGCTTTGTTTAAACTTTTTCACCCTTCCTTGTGCCGCGATTGTGAGCCAGTAGAGGTCGCGGGTCTATTTCGGAGGTCGCTTCAATTTTTACCAGTCGCGTTTTTCCTGCGACCCCTTTCTGGCCGCACTTCTTGTTTGAATGTGGGTTTGCTCGCGTTTTGGGGTCAAACGTCTCCTGAGGTCGCGGTTTGATCTCTGCCTGAAGGTCGCGTTCTGGACGTGATTCCAAGCTGCGGTGGTCGCGTTTAGTTTTCACGCGAATTCTGTGCATTCTTTGCTCACGTTTTTTTTGATATTCTTGGTCGCGATTCACTGATAACACTCGCCGTTTTTGGTATATGCTTTGATCAAACTCAATTCGTTCGTGTTGGTCTGTGTTTTCTGAGCATTCATGGCCGCCTAGGGTTCTGCGGTCTTTCGACTAGGGTTTTGACCCTCTGGATCAAGTCGAAAATTTTTTTCGATTGCAGATTCTTGGTGGGTTTTTCAGGAGCTTTTCTGGGTTGCCTTCAGAATTTTTTTCGTACCTCGAAGTTCATGCCTCGTTTTTTGTGCAACCGTACCTGTCTCAGATCTTGTACCTGATCCTGTTCTACTCAGTTAAACGCTGTTCAGTTTTTTGTCGTTTTCCTGCATTGGGAGACGTGCAAATGGCGTCTTTGACCAACTTGATGTTGGAGGGCAGTCAGTGATTTAATGGCTGAAACTATAATATCTGGAAGCAGCGTATGATGACTATTTTTGAGTATCGCCACCTTGATGAATTGGTTTTGGAAAAAGAAACTCGTCCTCCCACCGCTGGTGCTGATCAGGAAAAGTTTGATGATCGTAGCAGAGAGGCTGTCATGCTTCTTAAGCTTTCTGTTACAGATGACCAGTTGCCGCAGATTCCTTCAGGCAAGACAGCTGCTGAGATTTGGAAGCACCTGAAGGAGCTTCATGAGACCTCTGATAAAAGCCGGGCTTTCTTTTTGAAGAATCAGTTGTTCTCCATCATGATGGACGAACGTATGTCCTTACAAGAGCATCTCACGAAGATTAAGGACATTCGAGATCAGCTTGAGGCTATTGGTCGAAAAATGGAGGAAGAGGATATGGTAGTCATCACCCTCAAAAGTCTACCTAAATCCTACAAGCATTTTGTTGAGACTCTCAACATTACGTCTACGAATGTTGATCTGAAGTTTCCTGAATTATGCTACAAACTCCTGCAGCAGGATCGCTGGAAACAGCAGTTTGGTAGCAGTGCTTCCTCATCCTCTTCTGAACAGGCATTTGCAGCTAAATCCTTTCAAAAGGATAACAGCAAATTTCAGTCATCTCAGTCATCACCGCCGAACGGTTCAAATCAACCTCCGGGCAACCCTAAGAAGAAGAATGTGCAGTGTAATTACTGTCACAAATTCGGCCAAATGAAGAAAGATTGCCGTCAGAGGATAGCTTCTGAACAGAAGAAGCAGGGAGGGTCACATCAGAAGGCGCATGTTACTGAACTTTCTGAGCAGAAGGAGTCTGCCTTTTATGCTTTTATGGCTAAAAGGTCTTTAGATCCTGCCAAGACTTTTGCTTGGTACATCGATTCTGGTGCTTCACGTCACTTTACTCACAGGCGTGATTGGTTTACCGACTTTTCTCCCTTCAGTGATTCAGTTATCTTTGGCGGAGGTGAGGAGTACACAGTTGTTGGCAGAGGCACTGTTCAAATACAGTCTGGTGGAAGGAACCTTATCTTCCTAAATGTGTACTACGTTCCTAGTATGGAACTCAATCTGCTTTCAGTGAGTCAGATCATGAGGAATGCTCCTCAGTTGGATGTAGTGTTCAATGCTCAAGTGCTCTATTATTGATCGAGAGACCCATCTTACTGTTGCTGTTGGTCTAGAGGATCATGGCCTTTATCGGCTCATTGACACTAGTGATTCTCCTGAAGTAGCTATGGCAGCCCGTGTTTCTTCTCTCAGCACTTTGTGGCATCAGCGATATGGACATCTCAACATCCATTATCTCTCTCAGCTGTCCCGGCAGGGACTTGATTCTGGCCTACCTGATATTCAAACACAGCATTTTGGAGTATGTGGCGCCTGTCAAGCTGGCAAACAACATCGAACTCCCTTCAAGGATGGAGATTCTTGGCGTGCGTTTAAGGTACTTCAATTACTTTATGCTGATATTTGTGGTCCTATGAATACATCTTCAATTACTGGTAGCAAATATTTCTTGCCTATTGTTGATGATTTTAGTAGAAAGATGTGGGTGTACTTTCTCAAACAAAAATCAGATGTATTTAGTATCTTTCAGAAGTTTAAGTCCTTGGTTGAAAAAGAGTCTAGCTGTAGCATCATCACTCTTAGGACAGATAACGGTGGGGAATTTTGTTCTGCTACATTCTTCGACTTCTGTGATACCCATGGCATCAAACGCCAGTTGACTACACCCTACACTCCGCAGCAAAATAGTGTTGTTGAGCGTCGCAATCGTACGGTTGTTGAGATGGCTCGTTCTATGTTACAACACAGGAGTGTTCCTAATAAGTATTGGGCAGAAGCAGTTTTTACTACCGTCTATCTCCTTAATCGATCTCCTACTCAGGCTATTAAGGGGAAGACTCCAGAAGAGGTTTGGTCTGGTCGCAAGCCCAGGATCAGCCACCTGAAGGTTTTTGGCTCTCTTGCATATGTTTGGGTTCCAGATGCTCAGCGCTTGAAGTTGGAATCCAAGAGTCAGAAGCTCATGATGACAGGGTACAGTGACAACCATAAGGCCTACAGACTGATAGATATTGACATTGATCGTCTTATCTTCAGCCGTGATGTTGTCTTTGATGAAGATAGAGGACCTTTTCAGTCTTCTTCTTCTGAGTAGCGTTCTGAGGATCAGCCTCACAGTGTTCTTCTTCCACTAGGTCCACCTGATGGGAGGGCTGATGCAGAATCTGTTTCTGATGATGCACTACCTGAGTTTCCTCCGGAAAATAATCCTCTTCCTGCTGCTCCTATTGCTGATCCTGAACCTCTTCCAGCTCCTCCAGATGTTAGCACTTCTACTCTCCGGCCTAAATGGTATGCTAAAACCATTAGTGATCTCCGGGATGGTGAGCTCATTGAGAGTAGACCTTCCAGAAATAAGAGCAAACAGCAGCCTACAGTCAATTTTGCTCTCATGGCTAACATTAATAGTGTTTTTGAGCCTCAGACATACTCAGAGGCTAAAGGTGTACCTGAGTGGGAACAGGCTATGGAAGCTGAGTTCCAGAGTCTTCAGAAGAATCACACTTGGGCACTTTCTGATCTTCCTTCGGGGAAGAAACCCATTAGCTGCAAATGGGTGTACAAGGTGAAATACAAAGCTGACAAAACCCTCGACAAGTATAAGGCTCGTCTTGTTGCTTGTGGGTTCTCACAGACAGAAGGCATTGACTATGAGGAGACCTTTGCTCCTACAGCCAAAATGAGTACCATCCGGCTTGTTCTTGCCTTAGCAGCTCAGTTTGGTTGGAAAGTCCATCAAATGGACGTTAAGAGTGCTTTTCTGAATGGTGACTTGCAGGAAGAAGTCTACATGACGCAACCTTCAGGCTTTAAGGTTGCTGGTCAAGAACACAAGGTCTGTAGACTCGTCAAAGCTCTCTATGGTCTCAAAACAAGCCCCTCGGGCTTGGTACATGAAAATAGATAAGTACCTGACAGATCATGGTTTTCAGCGAAGTCCATCTGATTCAAATCTGTATATCAAACTTTCTGGTGATGATATATTGTTTGTGGTTGTCTATGTGGATGACTTAATCATTACTGGCAGTTCCGCACATTTGATTGCTGAGATCAAACAGGATTTGTGCCGTACTTTTGATATGACAGATTTGGGCTTGTTGCATTATTGCCTAGGAGTTGAGGTTTGGCAGACTGAGCACAGTATCTTTCTTTCTCAGTCCAAGTATGCTTGCAGCCTTCTGGACAGGTTCAGAATGCAGGATTGCAAACCTGCCCCTACTCCTATGGAACCCGGGCTTAAATTGTCAGCTCAGTCCACCTCACCAGTGGTAGATGAATCTTTGTTCAAGCAACTAGTAGGCAGCCTCATTTATCTTACTGCTACTAGACCTGACATTAGTTTTGCAGTGAGCTACATATCACGCTTCATGACAGCCCCCAAGGCTGATCATTGGACAGCAACGAAGCGTGTGCTGCCTTATGTGAGTGGCACTCCTGATTATGGACTTCTGTACACTCGGAGTTCTGATCCTATACTCAGAGGTTACACAGATTCCGACTGGGCAGGTTCTGTTGATGACCGTAAGTCTACAGCTAGGTATGTGTTTAGTTTGGGATCTGGTGCTGTCACCTGGACTAGTAAAAAGCAGCAGGCAGTGGCTCTCTCCTCGACAGAAGCAGAGTATCGGGGAGCAGTTAAAGCAGGTTGTGAGGCAGTTTGGCTTGCGGATATGCATGTTCCTCAAGCAGGTCCGACTCCCTTGTTCTGTGATAATCAGGGAGTGCTCAAACTGGCCAAGAATCCGGTCTTCCATGAACGAACCAAGCATGTGGAAACTCATTGTCATTACATACGACAGCTTGTTGAAGATGGATCCATTCAGTTGCTGTATGTTCCTACCTCAGAGCAGCCAGCAGATATCTTCACCAAGCCCCTCAATTCTGATAAATTTGTACACTTCAGGGGGTCTATAGGTGTTGTTGATAGATTGAGCATTAAGGGAGGGTATTAGTATTTTTTTATACTCATCTGTGTATGTCGGCCTGATTTTGTTTTAGTTAATGCTCATCTTTGTCGGCAGTTTTCTATTTTTAGAAAACTTGCCTCTTGTACATTGTATATATTGAGCGTTTTTGCTCATTTGTAAATACATCAATTCATAACCAATTCATTTGCATTTTCAAAATCTTTAAGTGAGACCTTAAATGAACTTAGGAGGAAGGGATTATGTTTCACATGCAAGGAGCCTCGGTCCAAAGGCCATAAATGTTCAACTAAGGCGAAGGCACTCCTAATTGAGTACCAATCTGGTGAAGATAATGCAACAGAAAAATCAGACCAGCAATCTGATTATGAAGAATGTGAGGATGAAAAGGCACCAGTAGAGGGTGGAAAGGAGGACAATAATGGGAAGCTAGCACAGCTCCATAGCTTTCAGAAAAACGAGCCTCTTCGCATTACAGGAGTACTTAAGGGGCAGCAAATGATAGCTTTGATCAATACAGGAGCTACTCATAATTTCATTGATGAGGGCTTGGTTGTTCGTAGAGGCCTTCAAACACAAGAGGTGAGTGGTTTCCAGGTGATGGTAGCAGATGGTTTCACTATCAATTGTACTAAGATGGTCCCACAGTTGAGTATACAGTTTGGGGATTATGAGGTTAAGGAGGATTTCTATGTGGTTAGCATTGGAGACACCGATGTAGTTATGGGGATTTAGTGGCTACGTTCTTTGGGGGAGATCACTCTTAATTTTCAAACAATGGAGCTGAAATTCAAATCAGAAGGGAGGAATGTGGTCTTGAGAGGCCTGTCAAATGGAGGACCATGTATGGTGTCTTTCAAACGAATGGAGAGACTTTTCAGGCATGATCAGGTAGAGTGGGCAGAAGAGTGTGTTATTATGCCTACGGTTACAGAGGAGGTTAAGAGATCTTATCCACCAGAGATATAGGAGCTTCTTTCCAAAAGAAGCAAGGTGTTTAGTAGTCTTCCTCCAGGTAGGCCTCCTGATAGAGGCATTGAGCATGTGATAGAATTAGAAGAGGGAACTAAAGCAGCGATTACTACCCCCTACAGGCATCCCAAGAGGCTTAAAGATGAGATTGAAAAAACTATTAAGGACCTTTTAGAGATGGGACACACTCGGCCAAGCAAGAGCCCATTTGCTTCTTCAATTGTCTTGGTGAAGAAGAAGGATGGGACTATGCGTATGTGTGTGGATTACAGAGCACTTAACAAGAAAACAATTAAGAATAGATATCTCATCCCACGCATTGATGAGCTAATTGATGAGTTGCATGGCACAGTATATTTCTCCAAAATAGACTTGAGATCGGAATACCATCAGATTAGAGTCAGGGAGGAGGATGTGGAGAAGACCGCATTTAGATGTCACTTTGGACATTTCGAGTTTCTTGTCATGCCTTTCAGTTTGACAAATGCTCCGGCTACTTTCCAATCATGCATGAATAGGGTGTTCAGCAAACAGTTACGTAAGTTTGTTTTAATCTTCTTTGATAACATCCTTGTTTATAGTAGATCATGGGAAGAGCATTTGAAACACTTGGATGAGGTGTTGGTATTCTTGAGAGTGAGTCTCTTTTTGCTATAGTCCAAGTGTGAGTTTGGGATGACTGAGTTGTTGTATTTGGGGCATATAATCAGCGCTGATGGTGTTCGTGTGGATCCTGATAAAATCAAGGCAATCCTTGATTGGCCACCACCCACTAATTTGACATAGCTCATGGGATTTTTTGGATTGTGTGGGTGCTACAGAAGATTTGTAAAAGGATTTTCACAGGTTGCTGCCCCACTTACTGATTTGACTAGGAAAGGGGCATTCTCTTGGTCAGAATCAACACAGAATTCATTTGATCAATTTAAGAAGTTGATGAGTTCATGCCCTGTATTGGCACTTCCTGATTTTTCCAAGCCATTTGAGCTTGAATGTGATGCCTCTGGTGATGGTATATGGGCTGTCCTCATGCAAAATAAGCATCCAATTGCTTTTGAGAGTAGAAAATTGAAATGAAGTGAGAGAAGTTATTCAATTCATGATAAGGAGATGTTAGCCATAATGCATGCTTTGGCTAAGTACAAAAAGTATCATATTGGAGGCAGATTTATTGTTAAAACTGATCATAATAGTCTGAAATACTTCCTTAATCAGAAGGATTTGAGTGAGAGACAGCAGAAATGGGTTCATAAACTTCAAGCATACAATTTTGACATTGAATATGTCAAAGGGAAATGAAATGTAGTGGCTGATGCACTATCCAAGAGACCTCATCTGTGTGTTTTTTTCTGGGATAGCAGCAGATTGGAAGGAGAGTATCCAGGCTCATTATGCAAAGAACAACCTTGCCAACAGCATTCTTGATGGTACTTTGGATGATGATAAATATAGTGTGAAGGATGGCTTGATCTTCTACAAGGAGAGGATTTATTTAGTGCCTGAATCAAAGTTGAAAGAGCAGATTTTCAAATCTCTTATGACACTCCTATGGCTGGTCATCCGGGGTTTTATAAGACATATAGGCAGATCCGTGAGAGATTATCATGGAAGGGGATGAAGGAAGACATTACCAAGTATGTACGTGAGTGTCAAGTGTGCCAACAAAACAAAAATGTGCACACATACCCTATAGGTCTGCTACAACCTTTGCCCAGTCCTACTCAAAAGTGGGAGAGTATTTCAATGGATTTCATCACGGGGCTTCCCAAGGTGCAAGGGAAGGATTGTATTTTTGTTGTGGTGGACCGTTTGACCAAATTTGCCCATTTTTTTGCCATATCAGCAAGATATATAGCATTACAGGTGGCAGATTTGTTCTTTAAGGAGGTGTTTAGACTTCATGGGGCACCAAAGAACATCATAAGTGACAAGGACAGCAAGTTTATGAGCTTGTTCTGGCAAGAGTTGTTTAAGTTATGTGGTACCGAGTTGACTCCTAGCACTAGTTACCACCCCCAAACAGATGGTCAAACTGAAATAGTTAACAAATGGGTGGAAGGCTACCTTCGGAACTATGTTTCAGGACATCAAAAGGGATGGATTAAATGGTTGCACTTGGGGGAGTTTTGCTACAACTCCACATTTCACATGTCCATTAAGATGTCACCTTTCATGGCTTTGTATGGTTACAAAGCACCTAGCTTCATTGATTTTCTATTTGGTGATTGTAGAGTGCCCAAGGCTAAGGATTTCTTGTAGGACAGTCAAGACATAATGAGATCCTTGAAAGAAAACATCCAACATGCCCAAAATCAACAGAAGTTGTATGTTGATCAGCACCGTATAGAGCGAGAGTTCGAAGTGGGTGACATGGTTTATGTTAGACTGCAACCATACAGACAGTCCACTCTCAAGAAGATTGGAGCAGAGAAGTTGAAACCTCATTTTTATGGTTCGTTCAGAGTCACCAGGAGAGTTGGAGAGGTAGCCTATGAGCTGGAGTTACCTAAGGGAAGTAGAGTGCACAATGTTTTTCATGTATCTCGCCTCAAGAAGGCGCTTGGACATTATGTGACTCCTTCAGTAGTGTTGCCCCCATTGGATGAGGAGGGTAAGTTGGAGCTTATTCCAGAGGCAGTGATTGATTTCAGGGAGAGGACCGTCAGGTGAAGAGTGATCACAGAGTATTTGGTGAAGTGGCGAGACTTACCAGTTGAGGATGCTACTTGGGAGAATGAATAGATTTTACAGCATCCAACACTGCAATTGCTTGAGGGCACACAAACTTGGGGACGGCAGACTGTAATCTCCCCTTCTTAGCCCATGCAGAGAGATGAAGTGATTATCCTATTCCAGGGTTCCCGTAGGCTAATAGATGTGGTTAGGGAACCTTATTTAGTCGTTATTCCAAGACTTACTATTAACAGTAAGTCAGGCAGGAGGGATCAGGTCGCGTTGGCCTACTTTCTATTTATAGTCTGCCAGTTGGAGCACCTAGCACTTTGCAGTTGGGTTTCGAGATGGCCAGGGGATTATTTGTCGAAGTATAAGTTAAATTAAATAATTACCTTATAATACTTAGATGGCTATGGTTACTTTAATTTATTAAAGTAACTTTACTTTATGAAGTTAAGTTACAACTTAAAGTTATGTGCTAGGAAAAATGGGCGCTCATGGGGAGATAAGGGGGTCTAATATATTTAAAAGAGATTTAAATAAAAGCAATTTCCCTCCTTGGGCGTTGGAAGCCAAGGGCATATAAAAACGCTTTTGTGAGCTCAGTTGCTCTCTCTTTGGATAATTATTTTGTGGAGCAAAACTGAAGCATGGATTCGGGGTTTGGAACAAGGGTTTTGCAGGGACGGAACCCCTGTAAGATCACTCTCTTCGTGCTTGAGAGATAGCATCAGGAGGGTCGCTGGGAGCTTCATACGGAGGCTTTGCTTGTGCATCAAATGATACCATTTTTGGGGAGATTTCATCATGATAACATTCAGTTGTGAACAACAGAAGACACATATATTTCAGCTATAGTTTTGTGCAGATATGAGTTGGTTGTTGGACTGTATTTACCCATCCTTGCTGGCCGTACCTTGCCTAGTGCAGGCCGCACAAGCACAGACCTGGCCGTACTTCCTTGTGAGCTGTTTTTGCATATTTTGAATGGGATTTTCACCTTGTCTTTGGCTCCAACAGTGAGGACAGTTTGCAGAGGTTTATTGATGAGTTTACATCAGATTTTTTGAGCTGCACAACACTGTACCAGCACACCACAGAGGCCGTACCATCTACCCAGGTCGTGGGTTTTCCAAGCATTGATATATCTGCTTCGTATGTTCAATAACTGTTGTATATTGGACGCCTAGGGCAATGATATCACAGTGAAATCAATATTTGTGTTAAGCCTTTGTTGTTGGGGCGATGGGAGTGATTGTTTAATGATGCATGTTGCTGGTCCATGTACAGCGGAGTTATCAAACTAAAGAAATACAAATGGGTATGTGATGATAATTCATTTCGGATGGCTTTATGAACTGGGTGGTTGTTGTTTTGCTCATATCTGTTCTAGTTTTTCTGGGTTATCAATGCATGTCATATATTGTCATTGTTATTTGCAAAAACATTACATGCAAACAGAAAAACCCCTTTTGCAACTTCTGTCTAGTTCTGAAAGACCTCAATAATAATAAAAATAACATAATAAGAATATAATAAATAAAAAAATTCAAACAAGGGCAGCTCATTACAATATGTAATCCACATAGGCTTTACATCAATAGAATTTGTATGAGCCAAGCATCATAAATGGCCTCCAACAATGAACCACCATCTTCCCAAGAAACTTGATATCTTTTTTATGTATTCTCTTTTTAGTGGACATCCTTCTGCCCTCTCTAGAGAGAGAGAGAGAGAGCTATATTTATAGCCCTATTTCAATCCCATTTTTCCTGTAGGTCAATATGCCACACAATCCACATGTAACACCCTCACGGAAGGACACTGGCAGTGGCTAGCCAAAGTGTAGGTGGTTACTATCATTTAAATCCAGTCTAACTGTTTTCAATAAATTGATATGCAGTTTCTAGGCCTTATCTTCAACTATACCAAACTTTTGCAAGTTTCTAGTGGAAAGATTGTATGACCCCATTCGAAACATGGTTCGACTTGGATTAGCATGTGTCACCACCCTACAAACATTATTATCTTCCATGGTCTGTTTAGAATCTTAGAAGCCCGGTCATTACTTTTACTGACTTGATGAAAATGTCAATAAAAGTTATGAACCAGCAATTGCATATCAGACCAGAACTACTAAGGTAAAAGTTCATGCTCAATACCAATAGTACAGAATGCTTGAAAGTTGAAAGCATGAGAGCATGCAACCAGTTGTTGATTGAGCTCAGTTCATGAATGTTGTATTCAGAGACATAATTTCTGACCATTTATTACAGACATCCTAAGTTCTTTAAAGTCCAGTGTAACTCATACAGAAAAATATACTTTGAAAACTAAAGATTCATCTCACCTCACAATTCCAGCAGTGACAGTATTCTGGAGAAAGAGAGGGCTTCCCAAAGCTATAACCCAATCCCCTGCTCGTAGTTTGCTGGAAGAACCAAATTTTGCCACTGGCAATGGAGCATTTGTATGGATTTTAACAACAGCAATATCAGTTTGAAAATCTGCATTGATAACTTTTCCTTCAAAGCTCCGCCCATCTTGCAAAGTAACAGTAATCTGAATTCCATACGCATAAAAAATGAATATGACAAATGGGTTACCAAAGGAAGAAGTGATCAAATACACCAACCATAACATATAAATAGCTGCAGAATTTCAGAAAAACTGCTCATCAAATTACTTCAACTAAATAAAAAATTGTCAAGGTATATATTCCATAATGAAACTTAGGCACAATTCTAAAAAAGCATGTTTCTGAAAATTACAAAGCTATCAAAATCTATTTTCAAACGCCTGGGGATCATGCCTTGTAGCATATAAAGTTATAACAAAGCAGAGTGTATTAACATAAGCCTAGAACTAATCATTTTCTTGCGGTTAAGCAAATGCAACATTAAAATGATTCACTCCCCAGTTAATTTCAAGACTCCAAATGCAGAACCCGGTATCCCAAGGTAAACTGCTTGAAGAACAAATGAGATTTTTAATGCAATTGAGAAATATAAATACCCAAAATGGGGGACATTCTTCTACATCTGTTTACCATCTTTTATCTCTAAGATGGATGCCCTGTTTAAGTATAATATATATAACAGCCATGGTGTAATGTCCCCATTTCCGGCATGATCACCTAGCAGGGATTGAGTTAGCCTATTCTCCATTCCCGTAGGATAATTCATGAGATAAGGGAATGTTTTGGTGCTATGGGCGTTGTGTGTCATATGTATTGGGAAAGTTGGTTTGGCGTTGATATTTGGAAAGTTGTTTTTTATATGGCTCAACTATTTTTCCTTGGCATGGCGAACTTGGGAAATGACTTGATATATTTTTCTATTAATTTTGGATGTGTCAAAAACATTCAAATATTTTTCCTTGAAGGTGAGCGACCCATTTGGAGGTTTAAAGGTGGTCAAAAATAAATTAAAATAATAATATTTTATTATTTGTTTGTGCGCTGAAGGAGGAGAATAAAATAATATTTAAATCAAATCTTTAATTTGATTTTGGGCACCCAAGGCTAAGAGGAAGCCGTCGGCCTACTTGGGGGAAAATAGTTTGAAAATAAAAAGAAAATATCACTCCTAGGTCAGTTATGGGAGAGAGTTGGCTATGGTATAAATACAAGTTGCTTGGAAGGCATTTTACGATCTCGAACATTATACATTTTGATTTGAGTTTACTCTCTTTGGCTACAACGAAAGTTGAGCAACGGACCAAGGACGAAAACCCTTGTGTTCACGATGAGTTGGACGAAAACCTAGCTCATCCATCAGTGATTTCGTGACAGCGATCAAGTTGTGCTTCATTGTTGTTTATTGGTGAAGAGGAGCAGATTTTCAAATCAGATTTGAAGAAGGGTTTTTGGCAAGCTTTGGAGGCATTTTGGCCTAGAGTTTTGACCTAGGGTTTGAGTGCCTCCTTCTAGGAGTGGAGCAACCTCATCCTTGAGGTGATTTGTGATGTTTCTTGGCTGCTAGGGTTTGGAAAGTGCAATCAGATTTGTACAGAAGCAGATCAGTCCTCCTTCGGCATTGATTGAAGAGTGAACATTGGTGCTTTTGATGTGATTTAGCTAGGGTTTCATCATTCCAATGGAACGCCCACTTGTGGAGGAGATTTTGGGGGTTTGTTGCATCCTTTTTGGCATCTTTGACATCATTCACAGATCAGCAAACATTGCAGACCTGAGCGCCCACTTGGATCGGTCATTTTGGTGTGTTGGAGTTACATTGCCATAGGATTTCAAACCCTAAGTCTGAGTGCCACACTTGGAGATCCAAATTCATCATTCGGAGGTCAAATTTGCATGTAATTGGTATGTATAAACCCTAGGGTTTATAACTGATTGTGGCTGGGCTTGTTTGGCATGTTAGCCCATTGCATTTGACGTATTTGAAGACATTTTATCTCTGATTTATGACAGCAGACTTCTATTTTGAGTTTCCCATCATTTTGGTATCATTTTGGTGTTGGATCCATGTGTATTTCATTGTGTAATTCATCTAGGGTTTTGGCACATAATTTGGCATGATGATTATGCTGTACTTGACAAGTTAAGTGGCTGTTATAAGTGTCTATTTAAGTCTGAAACAGAAAAATCAGAATTGCAGAATTAGGGTTTTGAATCAGAACACTAAAATCAGAAAAATTAGGGCAAGAATCAGAACACTAAAATCAGAAAAATTAGTAAATATCTTACTTGGGATATTTCACATGTTTTCTGTATAAATGGCCATTCAATAACTTATAATAGAAGGAATCACCTTTGCAATATAGATCTTAACTTTTGTGTACTTAATTTTCTTTCTTGAGACTAAATCAAGAATACACCGCAAAAGACAAGATCTTACAATGTCATGGGAGACAAAGACAACCCTCAAACCATGATTCGACCCAGGATCCAATTCCGGAATAATCAGCCTCTATATCAGCCGATTTGGTAACATAGATCTAAGGAATAGATAGAAATGATTTTATTATGGAATTGTCATTATTCCTAAGAACGTCATTATACTGCCAATGTTGGTTTTATTCCTATAGCTATCCAAGAGAGGTGAAAAACTTAAGTTGTACCACTAATCCCATAATAACATGACTTTTGTGACAAATGGTATTGTCTGAGTCCTATTAATCTACATCTATGTGCAATAAATAAGGATTATGTTACCGTTAATCTCTCTTTTTGGTGAATGTTGACACCCAATCCATGAACTTTGTAAGCTAGTTGAAGCCATAAATTTTTTATCTCAACTCGCAATACGGGATCATTCATGAACTTTAAATGGCACTACCATGAGTTAAAGAATGGAATAAACAAGATAATCAATCACCATTATTTTATTTTTTTGATAGATTAATTGTGGATTCTATAAGAGCCCACACCCAATTAGAAAAGACAATTACAATATGGCATAAAAGCCTAATAGATCCTAAATTAGGAGATAATAACATTACTATAAGACCTGAGAAAAATACAATGATTACAAGCAAAAAGTGGCCAAGACTGCCACCTTACTGGGCTTCTCTTACACGGGCAGAAGCACCAACTTCCTTCTCAATCACTTTGACTATAAGTTCCACAAAATCTTTCCGAACAGCCCTAGTAAATCCCACATTTGGAGAGTACAGGGAGGGTGAAGAGAATTGAAATCTTGAAGTAGCCATCACTAAGGATAATTCTTAAAGTATCAAGATACATTAGATATATCTAATATTGTTAGTATATTAGATATATTAGCAGCCTAGCTGAAAATGGCCAAATCCTCAAACTATTAGATATATTAGAATACGTCTAATATTGTTAACAAGTGTTAGCATCTTGTTAGGCATAGTTAGCATGTTGTTTATTCTTCCATATGATAAAACTAGTACTTGAAATAATGAATAGAAATAACAATGCATACCAGATAGAGTAGTAGAAATATATCTTTATTCACATGACATTCTTATAGAAGTACACCGGAGATGCTCAACCAAGGATTAGACTGCTTTCCCTGACTACGCAAAGTCTATTTAAATAACTCGACAATTGCTAAGCAAAACACAACTGTCTACCAACTCCTAATAACTACTTGAAAGCCGACAAGCAATTAATATATAGTCAAATATAACAGTATTAACGAAATATAATAAAGGCAGTGTACACTAACTACATCATTCCCCCGTCCCACCCAAAACAAAGAATAGTCAGTTTCCAAACGAAAAGGAAAAACAAGTAATCCAGTAACATCAAGTAAGGTTTTCCAAGCTTGTGATGGCGCTGTAAAGGAAGGAGGATCTTTGTGCCGATGATACCTGCTAGTAGCCAGAACAGTCTAATCATAACCTAATTGTTCCAAAACTAGTGAACGTTCCATGAGGAAGTATGGACAAAGATCTGCAAAGCTTGTTTCAGCTGGAAGTAGAAAGAAAACTGATTGAGGAAACTTTAAGCATCAGCTGATTGAAATACACGCAAATCAATAATAGAACTAGCATATCTAGAATGCAGGCCAATGTATAAAGAACGCATTCACCAGTGGCCATAAAATCTAATGAAGTGTGGCTGAGGACCAAACAAACAAGGAAACAAATCTCAAGGTACTCGGGACTACAAAAATTCTTCAACAAATTGATCTCTACACCCAAATAGTACTTCAGGCACTTCAAAATATCCTCATAAGGAAAACTTTGTTCAAGTTCCCCATATGCCATGAATGTACTTTCATCTAATTCACCAACCAAAAGGAATGATTCTATGTTTCTACCAAATTCAAAGTCTGAGGAAGAGCCAATTGCAAAAAGATGAATAGATGTAGTGGAAGAGCCACTAATTATTTCGGAAGGAAAACCTAGCAAAGGCCATACAACAAAGTGTTAGCACAGGCAAAGGTGTCGTACATAAGGGGCTGCAAGGAGCATACGGTATGAAGGAAGAGCACAAGTTGCAAGCCGTACAAAAGCAACATCAGATGATTGTATGGCAACATATGAAAATTGTTCTGGCTGCACTATTAAAGAAGAGACTAAACATGGTCGTATGACAGGAAGAAGACTAAGAAAGAACCTATGATGGAGAGGAAGGTAGCAAGAGCAAGACAGAGAAGTCGTACAGCTAAGAATAATAATTTGTTTTCATCTTTAATATGTTGCTTTTTGAGATATTGCACGGTGAGAGAGGAGGTTGCTTATGGTCGTATGATGGAGAAAAAGTTTGGGATGTCATTGTCAAAAACTTTAATTTGATTGTCCTTTTGTTTTCGTACAATCACTATATGAGGGTTGGGTCATACAATGTAAAGAAAATTTTTAGGAGACTTATCCTTTGAAGTTCAAACTTCATATGGTAGGGCCCATATCAGCCTACCATACGGTGAAATTTTTTTGAACTTGAGCATTATAATTTGTAATTGGTTTCTCCAATGGTTGTCGTATAGTCAACTTAGGAATACTTGGTTGTACAGTGGTAAGGAGAACTTTATATTTGAATTTATTTACTTCTCCTTCAATGGGTGATCGTACAATTCAATAAAAGGTAGGGATTGTTGATGTGTTTTTTATGCACAAGACAATATGCAGAATAAAATACTAAGTATTCTATCCTCTCTTGAACAAAGTCTCTCAAAGGCTAAACTATGTGATCCAGTGAGACAACTCCAAGGTTCATTATTGGTGATTTGCAATGGATAGACTCAGTAGTTTGATGTGATATGTTGTTAACACAAAGGAACTTACGTTGGATTTACTTCTTCACTTACTCAACTTATTACTCCTTTTCATAGATCGAAACCTCCTAATTCCACAAATAAAGAAAAAAGATAAGGGTTGATAGAGAATCTATGCTACTCCTCAGGACAATGAGACAATGAACGATGCCAAGATAGACAAATTCCTTATAACAAGCTCTACTTCGCCATGATGAATTCAACAACTATGTAGAACAAGTGCAATCTCCCAAGGATGACTAAGGATTTTCATATTGCAAACACACATTCAAGTACCCATAGTTGGCGCAACTTGAACAAGCATCAACAATCGAACTATTGCAATAAATGGAGGTTCAGGCTAACTTTGCACAATGATTTGCCAACGACAAACCATCAAAAGTATGAACCTAGGAACTCATCAAATATCTTCACAATGCATTCACTATATCAATGAACTTTCTAATCTACTCTACTTCTACTTGGAAACACATCTCAATCATCTTCAAGAAATAAGAAACCATGCGACATTCCAAAACAACACAATTGTCACCAAGCTTCAATGAGAAATGTATTAATCTTGGAAGTGATTACAACAACTTCAAGTTCTCTCCAACAACTTTCAAAGAGCTTCCTCTACTCTACTCCTACTCTACTTGCCTACAACAACTCTTATCTAATCTATATCATTACAAATGAGGCAAATGAGCCTTTTTATAGTCCTCAAAATACAATGAAGGGCCAAGATCGATTTGAGCAACCAATGGCCAAGATTTTGCCACATCAACAATTAGTTACAACAACCAACTATTTTTAGTAAAAAGAAAAAGTTGACACAACCCATGTACATATAAACCCAAAGGCAATGAAGGCACATTTCCCAAGATGATAAAAATGAAATGGAATCTATGAGGAATATTCATGTGGGACGCCCTTCTTGTGCTTATCTTCTTCTTACAAATGCAATGAACTTGGACATGTGACATGGCGAACTTTGATTGATCCATGATGTATAGACACCAACTCAACATTTCTTGAGCAAATTTCTAGATTTTCAATTTCTTGATGCATTTTCCCAAATTTTATCTTCTTTTCTTGGACGAGTCTTGAAACTGGATTTTCACTTCTGGAACTATTTCTCCTCAAACGTGGAATTTGGGAACTTGTCCTTGTTCTTCACTCCTTGTTGTTGTCTTTGCATTTCTTACATTTCTAGATATAATTTGTGGATTTTCTTGATACTTACGCTCATTCGACTCTCTTGTGGTGCTTGTGTAGGATTCTGGCTTTGGACGTTGATGTAGAGGAGATGACTTAGGCGTGAATTCCTGGAGTAGACTAGACTTCACAATGTTTGCATTTGGCCTTTCTGATGGATGAAGTGGAAGGCTCTTGAAAGTGGAAATAGTCTTCTGGATTCTCAGATGGTGAAACTTGCAAGATGAATGATGAAGTTCTCTTCTCTCTGGAAGTAGGATGATGGTGAACTTGATGATATCTTGATCCTCTGGACAGCTCGCCTCCGGATTCTTTGATCTTACTCTTGATTTCGTCCATATCGGTGTCTCAAGTTGGTGTCGCTCTCGATCAATGCTTGGCACTCCTTGGCGTTCATCATCAACCTACAAGTAAAAAACTCAAGTTAATATCTCAATATAAAGGGTAAATCATGATAAATCTCATCATCCTTGCCAATGTGGGATAAATAAATCATCATTGTAAAACAATCTTTCATTGAATTTTATCCAAAGGCCGACTTGTTTCTATGCTTGGTGGATTTTGTTGAATGCAAAACAAATGTCGGAATTTCCACTTGCCTGTGGAATTTGCGCCTTTTGAGCGCAATTTCCAGTCAGGCTTGGAATTTGCGATTTTGGCATGACTTGATCTTTTTGCCTTTCAAACTTTTGAACTCCCTTGGCGTAGATTCTTGGTGATTTCAAATAGTTTTCAATGGATTTTTTATGAATTTCAATTTTGAATCAAAATGGAGAACTAGGTTTAGGCACAATTTCCACTTGGTGGTGGAATTTGCTAATTTTCCATGACAAGCCCATAATTTGCAATTTTTTCCAGAGGATTTTTGATGAATTTTTCAATGTATTTCAAGGATGATTTTAACGTTTTCAAGTCAATTTTGATTTTTATGAGGTAAAAATTGAAATTCCATGCTAGGCGCATTTTCCACTTGGAGGTGGAATTCCCGAAATTTCCTTCTCATGCCCAAAAATGCGATTTTTATCCTTCAAGGAACTTTTTCTAATGACCTTTTAATGATCTCAAAGTTCTCCAAGTTGAAATTTTGAGTTTTACAAGCTATGATTGAAACCTCAAGGATGGCGCAATTTCCACTGGGAGGTGGAAATTGTAAATTTTCCACTTGATACTAAAAATTGCGACTTTGGCAAAAAATTCTCCATATTACTTGTAATTACGCCAACTTCATGATGATTTCTTCACAAACTTTTCAACATTTTCTTAATGATTTTCAAGGGATATTCAAGGGATTTCTATTTGCTTTGAGTTCTTATGAAGTCTACAAGGTGGCGCAATTTCCACTCATATTGCGAATTTCCACTAGTCCTTGAAATTTGCGACTTTTTCCTCCTTATAAGAATTTTGATGACTTTTGATGTTTCCTTTGAAAGTGTCGCAATTTCCTTATGTGTGTGGAATTGGCGATTAGGTTGTGGCATTTCGCATTTTTTGTGATGGCTTGGAATTTCGCATTTTCCTCATGAGCCTGGAATTTGTGATTTTTTCTTCCTTAGCAATTTTTTCAATATCTGAAATCCTGTATATTTCAAAATATATTTAAGTATAGGTATACTTTAAATATTTTGAAATATACTTTCAGGATGTTTGAGATAGATCCGTTTGAGATAGGTCTCGGATCCATGACATTTGACATGCAGATTCTAGATTTTTGAGGATCCACCAGATTTCAAACTTAGTCGGTTTTTTAGGAGTTTAGGACATCAGACTTAGTAAATTTCAAGATTTCAGGGACATGCATCAAGATGAAGGCATAGGGATTCCTCAATTGAATATCCATCCCTTAGGCAATTTCTTCAATCACTTCATGGATTTGAGCAAGAACTTGGTGAGACTTGGACAAAACAACACTACCAGACATACAAACTCAGAGAAAACTTAAACCCTAAAGTGAAACAAAGGCAGAAAGCGAAAAAAAGAGGGGGTCCCCATTTGCAATGGAGCGATGTGTGAAAACGTCACAACAGGGACTTTATTCATTTTTTTAAATTTCGCCTTTTCCATCCTTTGATTATTATTTTTTCCTTTTCTCATGTGGGGCCCACTTGGTATTTTCCTCTTTGACTTCATTACTTTTCAATCCAACTCACTATATGGTAATTTTCCGTAATTTTTTTAATATTATTATTTTGAGGCGTACCTTCATTAATCTTGGGATCTTTAGTGAAGTCAGGTGCCTCTACTAGAACATTGAAGTCAACCATATTCAAAACTTCTGGCCTTTGCGAACCTTGTACCTCATCGAGCACACATGAACTGACCAACTTTTCAAAATCATTCTTCATTTGTTGCTTGTATCTCATAGTGTAATATGCACTATCTCGTAGGGTTTTGATGCAAATGTTTTTTTTCTCATTGTAGATTCGTGTTTAGGGTTTTGTGTATAGTTTTTGCATATGATTTTTGCAGTTTGACAATGAAATATAATGCATGTGAATAAACCCAGAAAATATATAACAGATATGCATAAAAGAACGATGACCCAGATCATAAAAACATTCAAAATGAATTATAGAGGCATACCCATTTACATTGCTGCAACTTGATATTTCTGTTGTACATGGATCAGCAACATGAATAAACCGAGAAAATATATAACAGATATGCATAAAAGAACGATGACCCAAATCATAAAAACATTCAAAATGAATTATAGAGGCATACCCATTTACATTGCTAGAAAATCACTCCAAACATCAAACAGCAAGTGTTCTCCCTCAAACAAAGGACAACAATATAGTCTAGGATCCTAAGAGACCCTATTACAAGCATATGACAGCCCCAAAGAGAGGAATTTAGCTGCCTTGAGTTCCCACGTCCAACCCCAAGGTCTACGGCCTATTGTGTTAGCTGCTGCAGTAAAGTGTGGCTCTAAACTGATCTGAAATCCTTCTTAAACCCTCACAATCTGGTCGACCATGCTGAGGAATACCCAACGCCACAATAACAAGTGAAAAATCATTCAAAACATTCGTAAATGCTACTTCAATGAGGTACGGCCATGGCTGGGAACGTACGGTCAGCTGGGAAATTAGTGTGCAGTCCCAAAATCATCCACAAAACTGATCAAATCTGCAACCTAAGTATTGTTCTCAACTGCTCATAAGATCTGCATAAATATATGTGCAATAACTCCTCAAATTTCCACCAAAATGTATCAAACTAAGCTCATTGTGAAGCACCTAAATGAGACTCAACAACTCTCTTGATGTTGTCTTTCAAACACAAAGAGAGCGATTCTACGGAGGTTTTTGTCTCAGCAGAACCCTAGTTCAACCTCAAGCTCCAAGCTCAAGCTTTCACAACAATGTAATTTTTTTGCAAAGTGAATGAATCCATGAATGAATTCTCAACTTTTCTTTTAACCCCTTCACTCCAACTGTCATGTCCCCACTTTCTGAATGATCACATGCGGCATTGATGTTTAGCCTATTCAATATTCCCATAGGCTAAAAGATTTGGTAAGGGAATGATATTGATTTTGGCTAGGTGTTTTTCAGTTTATTTTTATATCAGCCAAAATTATTTGAGCTTCATCATGTGGAGATTGCAATTTGTATTGTATTTTCACATATTCAGGGGGGTAGGTCCTATAATTTGGGGCCAATGTGATATGGTATTTTATGAGGCCAAGTGATGGAGGAGAAAATGAAATCTTTAATTACATTTTCGCTATTATATTTTTATGGATATCTCTATTTTAGCATGTGGCTAATGAAATGTGAAGATATGGCTCCAGGTGGGACCTATTTGTAAAGTGAATTTGCCAAATGAAGTTATAGGTCCAACCTTATGTAAAAATGTGTTCAAATGCCTTCCAATAGTTATCCCAAGAGGACCGACCAGCGAATGATGTAGCATACATTGGATCGTGGTCCAAAATACTCCCAACGGTCATGAAGATTGCATTCGCCAAAGACAAGGAATTCGCCCAAGATGAAACATTTAAAATAGTTTGTATGGAAATTCAATGCCAAACGCCTATGCAAGAGGCATGTTAATATTGTTTGAAGATTTTAAATGAGGCATTGCTGGCCGCCGATCAAGGAGAAGGCAGATTTTAAATGTTTGATAGCAACCACATGGATCGACTATGAAGAAAATTAAATGCAGATTTCATTTGTCAATGATAGCATGATGATCGATGGGAAAAGAGAGAAGGTCGATTGGGTTGAAGGAATAAAATTAAATGTTTTATGAAGAAATTCAATGCATGAATCCAGCCGTCCAAGTAAAAGAAGAGAATTTTAAATGATTAACAAAGCAAATACAATGCAAGCATTAAATTGACCAGCTAGAAGATCGATCCATATGAAGTTGATATAGTTTCATTTAAAATAATTAAAGATTGTTTTAAATGATTGTATTTTTGATGTAATTCATTTACTTTTGTTCAAACTCTTTGCTCATCATTGGTGGAATCCAAAATTCATTTCAAGATGCCAAAGAGGAGGAGCGTGTAAGAACCCTGTTGGTTCTAACTCTGACCACTGCTGAAATAGGAATTTCTTTTGTAATTTTTTGTTTGTTTTATGATTTTTTTTATTATTTTTTTGTGATCTTATAGACTAGACAGAAGATGCAGAAGGGGTTTTAGTTTTCTTGATATGTGTAGTTTTGCCAAAGATGGCAAAAGATGTACATGCAACTAAGATCCAATACAAAGGGGAACTGAAAGCAATTAATAAACAGCAAAACACCAACTAAGAAATTTAGTCACATACCCATCAGATCTGCATATTATATTCATTGTAGAAACTGGAGCTGCAAAGCAAATTGCATACAAATGATGGTATTGGCCTGGGAGAGGCTCTAAATGCAACTAAGTGTGATGGATCTAAAGGATATTGCTGATATAGTACTGCTGCAAGCTCAGATCTGCAATATAGTCACCTAGAACTTGTTCAAAAATGCCCAAACGAAGACCCAGAGTAGGCCCTCCACAAAGATGAACTGGGTTGTCGTCCAATCCACCATAATCCTTGAGAGTTTTCGTTCCCAAAGGACTGAATGCTGCTGCAACTCTTCCTCAGAGTTCAGATCTACAAAAAGCTTGAATAACAAATGCCAAAAGAATGACCAAAAAGTGAATCCAAATTCACTTTATGAGGCTCCCAAGTTGGGCGTCCACTTTTAGGGTTCAAAAGGCATCAAAAATAAGAATATTTGAGAGATTCTTTTTATTCATGAAGACTCCTAAGTTGGGCGCACAAGTTGAGGGTCCAACTTCTTCATTAAAAAGGCCACCTTTTTAACACAACATTGTGTCATCTAGGTGGGGGTCCTTTTAATATTTTATTAATATAAAGTGACATTGTTAATCACTTTATTTTATTCATATTAAATATTAAAGTCAACACTTCAATATTTAACCTTTATTCCATTTCCATCACCTGGCCATCTGGAACTGAAAACTGATGATGCACGTGCCATAAAGGTGAAGTCGCCAAGTGGCAGGCTAACTTACTGTCCCCTCTTGAAAAATAGGGATACCTCCTAAAAGATAGGAACTGTGACCAAATCTCCCAAAATGCTCCTGGAGGTCCCTTGATGCCTCCTGGTCAACTCCCAGTCAAACCCTAAAAAATAGGGACCCTTCCTAAAATATAGGAAACTATCGCAAACTGTCTGGAATGGCCTATAAAGCTTCCTGCCAAGCTCCACTGCCCCTGTATTGGTCCCCTAACCACTTTGTTGACCTACGGGAAACCAAATAATAGGCCAACCACTACACATCCATGTGTCACCTAGGAAGGGGACATTACAAAGCGCTCAGCCAAGAGGAGTATATATATTGAGGATTCCATTCTCAATTGAAGGCTAATGATCAATTTGGTATGTTTTATAATTCATAGTATTATTGGAAATTTATGCTTTCTAGTGATTTCATACAAAGAGATGACCCCTTGTGATATGGAGATGGCCCCATATCTGATTTAGAGGTGATATCACTCAGATATTCACCATTAGAGCTTCATTTTGCAGGTTTTGTGGAGTGTTTGTGTAATGTCCCCTTTTTCTAGTGAGTTAGTCTATACTTGGTTCCCGTAGACTAACCAAAGTGGTTAGGGAACTCTGGGAGTTCGTTTGGTCGGTTTCTGACATTCTGGCTGGGACTTACTATTTTTAGTAAGTCCCGAAGTTGGCTATTTTGGGAAACTCTTTATTGGAGATGGAGCGTTTCACCGAGATCTTTCCAACGGTCTATAACTCATGGGATTCTGTGACCGTTTGGGCTTTCATATTGAAGTCCGTAAGTTATACTTTATTATTATATTTGGACTTTAATTAATTAATGTTGGTGACTTTGGACAAATAAGGAAAAATGCAAAGATAAGTCACTAAGGGATTTGGGTGCCCCTTTGAGGAATAAAAAGCAAATTTAAAAATAACATTTCCCTCTCATATGGGTCGACCCACTTGTGGAGTTATAAAAAGGCAAAGAGTGGGAAAAGTTATTCATTCTTGATATTACATTTTATGCTTCTATTTGCTCTGCAAATGAGGGTTTGGGGGATTTCTTCCAGTAAGGGCTTTTGGTGACAGAAACCACCATTGGTAGCAATTTTCCGCAGGTGTGAAAGATCACCCAAGGGGATTTTGGAGCAGCCATACTCAGTGGCTGTATTTAAACTTCATTTTGATACCACCATTGACGGAGATGGAGATAACAAGATATATCTTATTGCAGTTTTGTTGCAGTTGAGGAAGAGTATTAGTGACGGATTGTATTGCAGATTTGAGAAGGGTTGGGACTGCCATTTCTTCATTGCTGGTCGTACTTCATTTTGCTGGCCGTACCTCTTCATGTGTAGGTCGTACCACTTCATATGTTGGCCGTACTTCTTGGAGCAGCCGTTTGGAGTTTATTCGGGCTATTCTTCCTTGCTTAGTGGTTGTTTATGACCTAAGGGTCTATGTTGATAATTGTAGATTGTTTCCTTGCATTTGCTGATACCTTCAATGCAAAACTCCATTGTCATGTTGCTGCTCTATCAACAGCAGAAATATGAAGATGCTTATTTTGACATTGGGTATGTGATGGTTATTCATTTTATGCCATTCTATGAACTGGGTCTTCATTATTTAATTCATATCTGTTATAGTTTTTCTAGGTTTTCAGTTGTATGGTATATTCCTTGTATTCTGACATACACACTTCAAGAAAACGAAAACCCCCTTCTGCATCTTCTATCTAGTTCTGAAAAATCACAGAAAAAACTAAAAAAATATATTATAAAAAAAAAGATAAATTAAAAGAACAACAGGTGCAGGTTATTATAGTGGTATCAGAGCTGGTGCATCTTGCCAGCCTGTGTTGATCAGTTTATATGAGTGACGAAAGAAGAGTCTACACTAGACCCACTCCACATTGGCATCCACCAGAGGTTTTGGAAGGTGAAACAGTTTCAGGTATATTGGGTATGCACAGGAACTCTTCCAGCGGGAGTGATAGCGTAACAAGTAGTATGGGGGACAGAGGAGCTGACCAGCCTGAGAGTCCTGGTGCCAAAGCAGAGAGGAAGTTCAATATTATGCTCGATATGATGTCCCAGCTCCTTGGGAAGTTTAGCCAAGGGATTCCAGTAGTTCACACCAATACCACACCCGGAGGTGAGATCAGTGGCTCCAATGAGGGTCACCACAGACATGCAGGACAGGGCAGTGGATATGCAGGACAAGGTGGTGGACATGCGGGACAGGGTAGTGGACACGCAGGTCAGAGTGGTATTAATAACACCAGGGTTACCCTAGGATCGGTTACTAGACCCTTACAACCGACTTTTCCGCGTAGACAGGAGGCAGTGGTTCAGCAGGAACCAAAGTTTCAGCTTCCCATGACGGATGATGTTCAGATACATCATGCAGAGTACATGACATTGGCTCCTAACATCAAAGAGATGTTGACATTCGACCAGTATATGAATCAGAAGAGACAAAGGGGATTTATGATGGGTCGAGGAGATCACAGAGCTAACAGAGCTAACCGAAACTACCAGCATGCATTGAGCAAAGTCCCTATGGACCGGTTTTGCAGAAGTGGCAAGATTTCAGCCAGAGCTTGGGTGCAGAAGTTGGATAACTACCTGCCACTTAAGCCGATGCCAGAGGATGAGGCACTTAACTTTGCCACTATTCATTTAGATGGGTTAGCACATGAGTGGTGGTACCATGGGTTGGTCACCTTGGGCCACAGCCTTATCACCACATACGATGAGTTCACTAACAAACTCATCGAGAGGTTCGATACCAAGGACCCAGAGTTGCAGTTCAGACAGCTGGTGCAGTTGAAGCAGTATGGGTCACTTGAGGGATATATTTCAGATTTCCAGAGAATCAGTGTGATGGTTCCCAGCATATCGGAGAGGAGACTTGTAGTCCTGTTCATGGAAGGACTAATGGAACCACTTAAGGGTTGGGTTAAGGCATTTGATCCACCTTCACTTCAGGAAACTATCAAGAAGGCACGTAGTATGGAGTTTGCAGTGCCTAGGAAACAGTTTGTCTCCAAACCGTTTCCTCCACGAAGAGACAAAATGTCGGTTCTGCAACGAGACACCTTCCCACAGAGGAAACCAGGGCCTCGATTAGATGATGATGCATTGAATGAATACAGGAGGAAGAGACTATGCTTCAAATGCAAAGAACCATGGATCCTAACCACAGGTGCCCGATGAAGGGGCAAGCAAAACAATTGGAGTATTATTCTGCTGAGGAGACAGCTGTAGAGCAATCAGGGCAGCAGAGTGATAGGGAGGACAGTGATGTAGAGAATATGGTGCAGATTGTATAGGACGTGCATGATGAGGACATTCCGACAGCACATATCTTTGCTATTTAGAAAGAGGGTTCCTTCAGAATACGGGGAGTATTGGAGGGACAGAGAGTGACCACTTTGCTAGATACAAGTGCCACCCACAACTTCATTGATGAGGGGCTTGTGGCACGAAGGGGACTCAAAACAGAAGAGTTCGATGGATTCAAAGTTAGAGTTGTAGACAGGTTTGTCATTACTTGCAAACGAAGGATCCCTAATTTAACCATCAGGTAAAATAACTATGATTTCCAAGCCAAATACTATGTGGTCGGTATGGGTGACATGGATGTAGTCCTAAGAATGAAGTGGCTACACATGATAGGTGAATTTTCCGTCAACCTGAGGACCATGGAGATGAAGTTCGAAGTAGATGGTCAGAAACATATTTTGAGGGGAATGTCCGATGGGGGTTTGAGAGCAATGTCTATTCGGAGGATGGAGAGGATACTGCAGCATGACCAGGTGCAGTGGGCAGCTGAGATTCTTGTGATGCCAGAGGCACCGAAACAGCAAAAACAGGATTATCCAGTGGAGATTCAGTCAGTACTAACTAAGCACTCCAAAGTGTTTAGTGATATACCTCCAGGTAGACCTCCAGACAGGGGTTTTGAGCATGTTATAGAGATGGAGTAGGGGGCCAAACCAGTTATCACCGTTCCCTACAGACATCCTAAGAGATACAAGGATGAGATTGAGAAGGCTATTCAAGAGCTTCTCAAGATGGGTCACATCAGGCCTAGTAAGAGTCCTTTTGCTTCTTCTGTTGTTCTGGTCAAGAAGAATGATGGCACACTTAGGATGTGTATTGATTACAGGGAACTGAACAAAAAGACTATTAAGAACAGGTACCCCATCCCTAGGATTGATGAGCTTATTGACGAGCTACATGGTGCATGTTTCTTCTCCAAGATAGACTTGAGGTCAGGGTACCATCAAATTCGGGTACATGAGGAGGATGTGGAGAAGACAGCATTTAGGTGTCACTATAGGCACTTTGAGTTTCTGATTATGCCTTTCAGCTTAACCAATGCACCTGCCACTTTCCAGTCTTGTATGAATAAGGTCTTCAGAGAACAGTTGCGGAAGTTTGTACTCATATTTTTTGATGACATACTCATATTCAGCAGGACTTGGGAGGATCATTTGAGACATCTGGATATTGTGTTGGGTATACTTGAGCAGGAGTCCCTATATGCAAAAATGTCTAAATGCGAGTTTGGCATGACGAAGTTGCTGTATTTGGGACACATCATCAATGCAGAGGGTGTCCGTGTGGATCCGGAGAAGATCCGACCTATAGTTGACTGGCCACCACCCAAGAATCTCTCTCAGCTCAAGGGGTTCTTTGGCCTTTGTGGATTCTACCACAGGTTCGTAAAGGGATTTTCTCAAAAAGCAGCCCCACTCACAGATTTGACACAGAAGGGAGCTTTCATTTGGTCAGATGGTGCTCAGCAGTGTTTCGACAAGTTTAAGGAGGTGATGAGCACTTGTCCAGTTTTGGCCATTCCTGATTTTTCGAAGCCGTTTGAGCTTCAGTGTGATGCCTCTAGGGAAGGCATAGGTGCGGTGTTGATGCAGGAAAAACACCTATTGCTTTCGAGACCCGAAAGTTGAGGGGCCCTAAGAGGAGCTATAGTATCTACGATAAGGAGATGTTAGCCATCATGCATGCATTGGCTAAATTCAGGCAGTATCTGGTTGGAGGGAAATTCATTGTTAAATCTGATCACAATAGCTTGAAACATTTCCTTAGTCAGAAGGACCTAAATGTCCGGCAACAAAAGTGGGTCAGCAAGCTGCAGGCATATGACTTCAACATTGTTTTTGTCAAAGGGAAGAAGAATATAGTTGCTGACGCTTTATCCAGGAGACCACACTTGTGTGCCTTAGGACAGATTACAGAGGACTGGAGAGATATGATCACTGCAGAATATGCAAAGGATAAGTGGGCCTCTGGGATTATGGATGGCACTAACCGTGATGACAGGTACACTATTGTAAATGACTTGATCATTTACAAGGGGAGGATATTTTTGGTGCCAGCTTCTGCTATGAAGCAAAAGATCTTGAGAGCTTTCCATGACTTGCCTATGGCTGGGCATCCAGGATTCTACAAGACCTACAGGCAGGTTAGAGAGAGGTTTACTTGGAAAGGCCTCAAATTAGAAGTACAAAAGTATGTGCGGGAGTGTCCAGTATGCCAACAGAACAAACATGAGCACTCCTACCCAGGAGGATTATTGCAGCCCTTACCCATTCTCGGGAGGAAGTGGGATTGTATATCAATGGACTTCATTACTGGCTTGCCGAAAGCCCAAGGCAGGGACTGCATCTTTGTGGTGGTTGACAGGTTGACAAAGTTTGCCCATTTCTTTGCCATTTCAGCCACTTATATAGCAGCTCAGGTTGCTGATTTATTCTTCAGAGAGGTGTTTCGACTTCACGGATTGCCTAGGAGTATTGTGAGCGACAGGGACAGCAGGTTCCTTAGCAATTTTTGGCAGGAGTTTATCAGGTTGACAGGGACCGAGCTCACCCCCAGCACGAGTTACCACCCCAGACTGATGGACAGACAGAGATAGTTAATAAGTGGGTGGAGGGATACCTCAGGAATTACATAGCCGGGCAGCAGAAGGCGTGGGTCAAGTGGCCTCACTTGGGAGAGTATTGTTAGAGTACCACTTACCACATGTCTATCCAGATGACACCATTTATGGCACTTTATGGGTACGAGGCTCCCAGTTTCTTGGATCTATTGTTTGGAGACAGCAGAGTACCAAAGGCTAAAGACCTCTTGCAGGAGAGTTAGGACATCGTGAGGTCTTTGAAAGAGAACATTCAGAAGGTGCAGAATCAGTAGAAGCAGTATGCAGACCAACACAGGGTTGAGCGTTCTTTTGAGGTGGCTGATATGGTGTACCTTATGTTGCAGCCATATAGACAATCTACTCTTAAGAGTGGTGCTGAGAAGTTAAAGCCACGGTATTATGGTCCATTCAGGATCTCCAAAAGGGTTGGAGAGGTGGCTTATGAGTTAGAATTGTCGGCAGACAGCAGAGTTCATAATGTCTTCCATGTGTCACGCCTCAAAAAGGCACTAGGGCACAATGTGATACCTTCTACAGAGTTGCCTCCTCTTGATGAAGAGGGGAAGTTGGTTTTGATACCTGAGGCCATCATTGACACCAGGGAACGTACATTGAGGAAAAGAGTCATCAGGGAATATTTGGTGGTGTGGAAGAACCTGCCGATAGAGGATGCTACATGGGAGAGTGAGCAAATCTTGTTGCATCCAGATCTGAGATTGCTTGAGGCAAGCAATCTTGGGGAGGGCGGACTGTAATGTCCCCTTTTTCTAGTGAGCTAGTCTATACTTGGTTCCCGTAGACTAACCAAAGTGGTTAGGGAACTCTGGGAGTTCGTTTGGTCGGTTTCTGACATTCTGGCTGGGACTTACTATTTTTAGTAAGTCCCGAAGTTGGCTATTTTGGGAAACTCTTTATTGGAGATGAAGCGTTTCGCCGAGATCTTTCCAACGGTCTATAACTCATGGGATCCTGTGACCATTTGGGCTTTCATATTAAAGTCCGTAAATTATACTTTATTATTATATTTGGACTTTAATTAATTAATGTTGGTGACTTTGGACAAATAAGAAAAAATGCAAAGATAAGTCACTTAGGGATTTGGGTGCCCCTTTGAAGAATAAAAAGCAAATTTAAAAATAACATTTCCCTCTCATATGGGTCGACCCACTTGTGGAGTTATAAAAAGGCAAAGAGTGGGAAAAGTTATTCATTCTTGATATTACATTTTATGCTTCTATTTGCTCTGCAAATGAGGGTTTGGGGGATTTCTTCCAGCCAGGGCTTTTGGTGACAGAAACCACCATTGGTAGCAATCTTCCGCAGGTGTGAAAGATCACCCAAGGGGATTTTGGAGCAGCCATACTCAGTGGCTGTATTTGAACTTCATTTTGATACCACCATTGACGGAGATGGAGATAACAAGATATATCTTATTGCAGTTTTGTTGCAGTTGAAGAAGAGTATTAGTGACGGATTGTATTGCAGATTTGAGAAGGGTTGGGACTACCATTTCTTCATTGCTGGTCGTACTTCATTTTGCTGGCCGTACCTCTTCATGTGTAGGTCGTACCACTTCATATGCTGGCCGTACTTCTTGGAGCAGCCGTTTGGAGTTTATTGGGGCTGTTCTTCCTTGCTTAGTGGTTGTTTATGACCTAAGGGTCTATGCTGATAATTGTAGATTGTTTCCTTGCATTTGTTGATACCTTCAATGCAAAACTCCATTGTCATGTCGCTGGTACATCAATAGCAGAAATATGAAGATGCTTATTTTGACATGGGTATGTGATGGTTATTCATTTTATGCCATTCTATGAACTGGGTCTTCATTATTTAATTCATATCTGTTATAGTTTTTCTGGGTTTTCAGTTGTATGGTATATTCCTTGTATTCTGACATACACACTTCAAGAAAACGAAAACCCCCTTCTGCATCTTCTATCTAGTTCTGAAAGATCACAGAAAAAACTAAAAAAAATATATCATTAAAAAAATATAAATCAAAAGAACAACAGGTGCAGGTTATTACAGTTTGAAGAGAAGATTGCATATTTGAAACCCTTGGTATTATTGGAGTTTAGCCAAGGTAGTGATATTTGCATATTGGAATATTTGATAAGCTGATTGGCTTCATTACAGGGTCTGATATTAATTTCCAGCCAGCTGATATTCCTCCACTTACAGGGTTTTATAAACAGGGATACATTTGTGAAGACTTTAGAAGGCAATTGGAACCATTGGGAGTCCATCGATTGCATGAGGAGGCACTCTTATGAAGTTTTCATCAATTCTGGGCATGCTACAGCAGTGACAAAGTTTACATCAGTCTAAAATCAGTCATAACAGCAGTACTATCCATCTGATATACAGTGATATTTTGTACTTGTTTAGCATATATGTCAGCTAGGTTGATTTGAGGATCATTTCCCATAGTAACATCATTTGTTGTATGAAGTTTGTATGCCATTTGGTTCACATTTTACAATTGTATTCAGTTCTGATATGAAAACAGTGATGTATTGCCATATGGGACAGCGAATAAAGTTATAAACTATTGCATTTGTAATCATTGAAGCTATCAATAAAGCATTGAAGTTGTGGAGTTCAATTGTTCATGTGTTTGTTTACTTTGTATGCTTTTAGAGTTTAGAAGTTGAAGTTAAATTTGGCAAAAAATTTCAGTCAATTTGTAAGAGGTTTATTACACCAACGCCCATGAGGGAATTTGACTATTTTGCATTTTAATAAATAAAAGTCACCACAAGTCCCCATGAAGTGGGCACCCAACTCCTAACACAATAACTTTAAAAACAACTTATATCTCCAATAAAGTTAAGTCACTTTTATAACATAGTGACTTAGGCTATTAAACTAGTGTAAATTAAACATTTAATTTAATTCACATTTCGACCATTTATTCCTTGGCCATCTCGAAAACCAAATGTAATGTGCTAGGTGCTCCAACCGGTAGTGGCTAAAAATAGAAAGTCAGGTCAACACCCCCCATGATCCTCCTACCTGACTTACTATAAATAGTAAGTCCTAGTAAAAAGTACCCAATTAGGTTCCCTAACTAACTCCATTAGCCTACGGGAACCCTAAAATAGGCTAATCACTCCATCTATCTATCTAGGCTAAGAAGGGGACATTACAGTCCACCCTCCCCAAAATTGCTTGTCCTCAAGCAATCTCAACTCAGGATGCTGCAATATCTACCCACTCTCCCACGTTGCATCCTCAACTGGCAAGTTTTTCCATTTCACCAGGTACTCTTTGATGATCCTCTTCCTCAAATTCCTCTCTCAGGTGTCAATGATGGCTTCTAGAACCAGGATTAGCTTCCCCTCCTCATCCAATGGTGGAAGCTCAACTGAAGGGATGACATTATGTCCAAGTGCTTGCTTAAGCCTGGATACATGAAACACATTGTGCACTCGACTATCTGCTGGTAGCTCTAGCTCATAAGCTAATTCCCCCACTCTCTTGGATACTCTGAACGGACCATAGAACCTGGGTTTAAGTTTTTTTGCTCCACTCTTTTTGATAGTGGACTGCCTGTATGGTTGGAGTCTCAAGTAAACCATATCTCCAACCTCGAAACTCCTCTCTACTCGATGCTGGTCTGCATAGAGTTTATGCTGGTTCTGTGCTAGTTGCATATTCTCCTTGAGCTCTCTCATGATATCATGGCTCTCCTGCAACAAGTCCTTAGCTTTCGGCCTCTGTTACGGGGAGCGGCCCTAAGGGGCCCCGGTCCCATGCCGACCGGGAGTGGATCCCAGAACGGCAACGAAAGCGGCGACGGGAGCACCCTCGGCACGGCCCTGCCACTTCAGATTATTAAAGTATATTATATTATATAATTATAATATATTATTATTATAATATACTATATTATATTAGATTATATTATATATTAATATTATAATGTTATATTATTATAATATATATTATATTATATTATTATATTATATTATATAACTATAATATATTATTGTTATTATATACTATATTATATTATATTATATAACTATAATATATTATTATTATATACTACATTATATTAGATTATATTATATATTAATATTATAATGTTATATTATTATAATATATATTATATTATTATATTACATTATTATAATATATATTATATTATATTATAATATATTATTATATTATATATTATTATAATATATATTAGATTATATATATAGTACAGTCGTACCCAACCGTACCCAGAGCAGGGTCATCCCACAATAATGGGTTACATTTTTTGGCCAAACTTGACATTGAAATCAACATTTTGAACTAAATCTTCACTTTCTAACACTTATAGCCGCTAAACCATTAGGAATTGGAAGATGATGTGAACTAATGATTTGTGAGATTTTGTTTGTAGATTCTAAATATATTTAAAAAAAAATTGGAGTTAAATTGTAAAAAATTTTGCGTCTCCTTTCATAACTAGTTTTTAATAGTAAACAATATTTTTTTAAAGTGATGTGTATTATGTCGTACAACTTTTTTTCTACAAAGGATAAAATTCTGATTCTTTTGAATTTAGATTGGTAAAACCGATATCTAGAGGATGCATTTGGTTTCATAATGTTTTGTTGAATTTTTTTTTTAATTAAGTTTTGAAGTCAAACCAATTATAATTTAGACAGGCGTATTCTGTCCAACATAACTTTTTTTGTATGTATCAAAATTCAATTTTTTTTTGTTGGAATAAAAACATCAATACCTAGAGGACATGTATTTTTTAGAATTTTTTTCTCTATTTTCCTATTTTTTCGTATGTGTAAAACAAAGACCTTGATGTTCATTGAAAAACCTACATTCACAAGAAATAAAAAATAAATATAATAATCAAATTAAATATATTTGAAATTATACTTTTTGGAAAGCTTATAATAAGGACTACATACTTACAAAATATAAATTTTAAATGAATTCATTTGATCCCCCAAAAGGTAAATCAAAAGTGGTTTTTTATCAACATTTTGATAGGTGTAGAGAAGACTCCATTATAGGTATGGTTTTAAACTAGCGGGGTTCTATCCAATGGGGTTTGAATCTAAGGGGGTTTGATCAAACCCTCTTCAATTAAAATCCTTTAAATGGAACCTTTCAAGGCTTAAATCATTATATTTTCTAAAAATATGTGATTTCAGCAAAAATAACCTGATGTCCCAGAAAGTGTAACCCATTATTGTGGCAGCACCTAGCAAAAAAAATCATCGTACTGACGTACCAGAACCTTGCTCCCGTAGCCATTCTCGTACCAGAACCGACAACTTAGCTTTCGGCACTTTGTTGTCACCAAGTAGCAAATCTGTGAAGTTAGGGGCATCATATCTGTATAGACCCCTAAATGGAGTCATCCTGATAGACATGTGATATGTGGTGTTATAGCAGTACTCCCCCAGGTGTAGCCACTTAATCCACGCTCTTTGTTGCCCCAACACATAGTTCCTGAGATACCCTTCCACCCATTTATTCACTCTCTGTCTGTCCGTCGGTCTGTGAGTGGTAATTAGTATTGGAAGTAAGTTCAGTGCCAAACAATCTGAACAACTCCTGTCAAAACAAGCTTAGGAACTTGTTGTCCCTATCGCTCACAATGCCCCTGGGTATCCCATCTAATCTGAAAATCTCCCTAAAGAAAAGATCAGCTACCTGTACTGTTGTATGAGTCACTAATATGGCGAAGAAATGCGCAAACTTGGTCAACCTATCGACCACAACAAAGATGCAGTCCTTCCCCTGTACTTTTGGTAGCCCTGTGATAAAGTCCATGGAGATATATTCCCACTTCTGATTGGGAATCAGCAAAGGCTGTAGTAAGCCTGTTGGATAAGTATGTTCAGTTTTATTTTGCTGACAAATAGGGCACTCCCAAACATACTTAAGGACTTCGTTCTTAAGTCCTTTCCATGTAAAACATTCCTGCACTTGCCTGTAACTCTTGAAAAACCCGGGATGACCAGCCATAGGTGTATCATGGAAAGTCCTTAGAATCTTGCTTTTGAACTGAGAGTTAAGCACCAGAAATATTCTATCCTTATAAATAATCAAATCATTCACCACTGAGTACCTGTCATCATGTATGGTGCCCTCTATGATTCCCGCTGCCTAGGAATCCTTAGCATATTCTGCTGAAATTGTCTCTCTCCAATCAACAGATATCTCCACTAGTAGACACAAGTGGGGTCTCCTGAATAATGCATCTGCACCTATATTCTTCTTACCCTTGACATACTCAATGTCAAAGTTATATGCCTGGAGCCGAATTACCCACTTCTGCTATCGATCATTCAAATCTTTCTGGTTCATAAAATATTTAATGTTGTTATGATTAGTTTTGATAATAAATTTGCCACCAACCAGATAAGGTCTGAATTTGGCCAATGCATGCATTATGGCCAACATCTCTCGGTCATACACTGAGTAGCTCTTCTCCACACCCCTGAGCTTCCTTCTCTCGAATGCAATGGGGTGTTTCTCCTGCATTAATATTGCCCCTATCCCCTCTCTTGAGCCATCACACTCCAACTCGAATGGCTTGGAGAAATCGGGGATTGCTAACACTAGGCAAGTAGACATCAAATGTTTGAAGAGTTCAAAACACTTATGTGTTGAATCTGTCCACACAAATGCTCCCTTCTTGGTTAAATCTATAAGTGGAGCTGTTGTCTGAGAGAAGCCCTTCACAAACCTCCTGTAGAAGCCACATAGCCCAAAGAACCCCTTGAGCTGAGTGAGGTTTGTCGGTGTAGGCCATTCCATGATAGCCCTGATCTTCTCTGGATCAACCCTCACACCATCTGCACTAATTATGTGACCCAAATAGAGTAACTCTGTCATGCCGAAGTCACACTTCGACTCCTTGGCATACAAGGACTCACTCTCTAAGATGCTCAAGACCTCCAAATGCCTCATGTGCTCTTCCCATGTCCTGCTAAAGATTAGGATGTCATCGAAGAAGATCAAAACAAACTTCCTCAACTGTTTCCTAAAAATCCGATTCATGCAGCTCTGGAAAGTAACTGGTGCATTTGTTAACCCAAATAGTATCACCAAAAACTCGAAGTGGCCGTAATGACATTTAAAAGTTGTTTTCTCTATGTCCTCTCTCATCCTGATCTGGTGGTATCCTGACCTCAGATCTATCTTCGAGAAGTAACATGCCCCTTGAAGCTCCTCAATCAACTCATCAATGCGGGGAATAGGATATCTGTTTTTGATGGTTTTCTTATTCAAAGCTCTGTAGTCTATGCATATCCAAATGGTCACATCTTTCTTCTTGACAAGAACTAATGCAGAAGCAAATGGACTTTTACTAGGCCTGATGTGCCCCATCTCCAACAGCTCCTTGATAGTCTTCTCTATCTCATCCTTGAGCCTCTTTGGATGACGATAGGGAGTAGTAATCATGGGCTTGGACCCGTCCTCAAGCTCTATGACATGCTCGATCCCTCTATCAGGTGGCACTCCTGGTTGTATACTCCCAAACACTTTACTGTGCTTGGTCAACAACCTCTGTATATCTGGATGGTAACTGTTCTTTGGCTGTTAGGGAACCTCTAGCATAATTAGGCATTCAGCTGCCCACTCAACCTAGTCATGTCTCAGCATTCTCTCCATCCTCTTGAGAGAAACTACTCGAGGCCCTCCATCTGATAAAGCTCTAATTATTATCTTCTTCCCATTGGCTTCAAATTTCATTTCCATGTTCCTCAAGTTCATTGTGAACTCTCCAATGGTAGTCATCCAGTGCATACCCAACACCACATCTGTGTCACCTATACCCACAACATAGAAATCATCTTTGAGCTCATACTCTCCAAGCCGTATGCTCAACCCAGAAATCTTTCTGGTACACGTGAGTTTGAAGCCATATGCTACCATTACCTTGAAGCCTTCAAACTCCTCTATTTTGAGTCCTCTTTTGGCCACCAACCCCTCATCAATGATATTATGTGTTGCACCTGTATCGATAAGGGTGATGATGCGTTGTCCACCTAGGACTCCTCTAACTCTAAAGGAGCCAACTTTTTGGAAGCTAGAAAGTTGTGCCATCACTCCCTCATTGTCACTACTGCCCTGAGATGCATTCTCATCATGGTTGTCCTCCCTGTCTGATGGCTGATCTGATCTCTCTGAATTGGATTCTTTAGTAGAAAAATACTCTATCTGCTTCGCCTTTGCCTTATTAAGGCATCTGTGTGAAGGATCCCATGGTTCCCAATAGTGGAAGCAAAGCTTCTTCCTCCTGTACTCATTAAGTTGCTCATTGTTCAGCTGATTTGTCTTCTCTTTTGGCTGATTGGTATCTTTCTAGAAAGGCTTTTTTATCCTTGTCCTTGTATGGAAATCCCTTCGACTGAAATTTACTTCGGGATGTTGAAGATTCCATATCTCTAGCCTTCTTCATAGCCTCGTGTAGAGAAGGTGGATTGAGGCCCTTAATCCAGCCTCGTAATGGATCGATGAGTCCATCAATGAAAAGAATCAGTAACCTACATTCTGAAATATCCGTCACCATCACTGACAGCTTCTAGAACTCTGAGATATAACTCTCCATCGAACCCCACTATCTAAGCTAAGTTAATTCCTTAAACTGCAATTCAGGGTCCTCCTTGTTGAACCTGTCTATAAGACGACCAGTGAATTCTGCATAGGATGTGATCTGGTCATGGCCCAAAGTAACCTTCCCATGGTGCCACCAAGCATGGGCAATGCCGTCAAGATGCAGGGCAGCGTATGTAATGGCCTCCTCCTCAGGCATAGGGCTGAGCTAAAGGAAGCTATCCAGCTTTTGGACCCATGCTTTGGTTGTGGTCTTCGCTGACCCATCAAAGTAAGGTATGTTGAGCTTGTTTACTTTCTTCTGCAGCTCAATATTCTATTGTCTACCACTACCTTTAGTTCTATGTTTCATCCTCAAATCTGAGTACTCACGGAAGGACATCTCCACTCTGAACTCCTCACTGGAAGCTCGCCAATCTCTGACGATAACATCCTAAAACTCCCACTGTGTAGGCTCAAGCTTTGGTGCATTGTTCCTGGGGGTAAAGGTAGGTATACTTGGTCTATCATATGTTGTATGCTGGTTGCCTCCCCTGTTATTTATCGATGCTTCCCCCTCATTTCTCCTATCCTTCTCATCTCTGTGTCTGTTCCTGTCACCATTATTGTTTCGATTCCTATCATTGTTGTTATTGTTTCCAAGATTCCCAAAAACATGATTGGCCATCATCTCCTTCATTTAGTTAAAGTTATGTTGCATCTCCCTCTGTCCCCTAGCCAAATCATTCAGAATGTCTCGAGTGCTAGGTTCTTCACAGTCTAGTCCCCATTTCCTCTACTGGTACCACTACTGTATCCGCACCTACAAAAGGATCAATATGAGGTGGTATTGCAAGATCTAGCTGCGACCTGTTTCTCCTGAAGTAGTATCGGTGTGTACCCGGCTGCATCACTCAATACCCTCTCTGCATGTTTCAATTGACCTCACAGGATGGCAAGATTATCTGTGCTCTAATACCACTGTAATATGCACTATCCTGTAGGGTTTTGATGCCAATGTTTTTTTTCATTCTCACTGTAGATTCGTGTTTAGGGTTTTGTGTATAGTTTTTGCATATGATTTTTGCAATTTGACAATGAAATATAATGCATGCAAATAAACCCAAAAAATATATAATAGATATGCATAAAAGAACGATGACCCAGATCATAAAAACACTCAAAATGAATTATAGAGGCATACCCATTTGCATTGCTTCAACTTGATATTTTTGTTGTACATGGATCAGCAACATGAATGTTAGAAAATCACTCCAAACATCAAACAGCAAGTGTTCTCCCTCAAACAAAGGACAACAATATAGTCTAGGATCCTAAGCGACCCTATTACAAGCATATGACAGCCCCAAAGAGAGGCGTTCAGCTGCCTTGAGTTTCCATGTCCAACCCCAGGGTCTACGACCTGCTGTGTTAGCTGTTGTAGTAGAGTGTGGCTCTAAACTGATCTGAAATCCTTCTTAAACCCTCACAATCTGGTCGACCATGCTAAGGAATACCCAACACCACAATAACAAGTGAAAAATCATTCAAAACATTCATAAATGCTGCTTCAATGAGGTACGGCCATGGCTGGGAATGTACGGCCAGCAAGGAAATTAGTAGTCCCAAAATCCTCCACAAAACTGATCAAATCTGCAATCGAAGTATTGTTTTCAACTGCTCATAAGATCTGCATAAATATATGTGCAATAACTCCTCAAATTTCCACCAAAATGTATCAAACTAAGCTTATTACAAAGCCCCTGATGAGACTCCCAGCAACTTTCCTAATGTTGTCTCTCAAACACGAAGAGAACGATTCTACGGAGATTTTCGTCTCAGCAGAACCCTAGTTCAACCTCAAGCTCCAAGCTCAAGCTTTCATGACAATGTAATTTTTTTGCAAAGTGAATGAATCCATGAATGAATTTCAACTTTTCTTTTAACCCCTTCACTCCAACGCCCATGAGGGAATTTTATTATTTTGCATTTTAATAAATAAAAGTCACCACAAGTCCTCATGAAGTGGGTGCCCAACTCCTAGCACAATAACTTTAAAAACAACGTATATCTCCAATAAAGTTAAGTCACTTTTATAACATAGTGACTTAGGCTATTAAACTAGTGTAAATTAAATACTTAATTTAATTTACATTTCGACCATATATTGCTTAGCCATCTCGAAAACCAAATGTAATGTGCTAGGTGCTCCAACAGGCAGTGGCTAAAAATAGAAAGTCGGGTCAACACCCCCTGTGATCCTCCTGCCTGACTTACTATAAATAGTAAGTCCTAGTAAAATGTACCCAATTAGGTTCCCTAACCAACTCCATTAGCCTATGGGAACCCTGGAATAGGCTAATCACTCCATCTGTCTGTCTGGGCTAAGAAGGGGACATTACACAGTCATTGTTTCTCATCATTAATCTACATAGCTTCAATGAAATTGCAATTCGACTCAAATACTTTGTAGTCCACCATTTGCCAATGGAATAGGCCACAAAGGGAATTTGTTTCATCTTTTGAACATGACTGCAATTCCAAAATTCCTTAGGCATTCGACTGCATTGTATCCTAATCATGCTTCTCTATCCACTCTTCTTCAAAGTCCGAATCTGAGGAATTTGAAGAATCCAAGGAAGTTGCTTCCTCACTTACTACTTGATTCTTCAGATCAATTATATACTTTCTACCCTTGCTTTCAATGGATAATGTATTCTTTTTCAAGTTGTGGCCGGCTTTGGTTGCTACCAACCAACCCCAACCCAATGGTGCATCATTAGCTTTCTTTCGTAATGAGATGACCACAAAATTTAATTAAAGTTCCAAAAAGTACCTTTTGGGCCATTAAAACTCCCAGTACTTTGATTCCTTGTTGATCTGCAACCACCAATTGAAAAGTCAGAGGCCAAATGGTCGATTTTCCTAGACTCCTCCATGTGTCTTTAGGAAGTACATTTATGCTAGACCCTCCATCAATGATTATGTCCATAAGATTGCTTCCAAGGGTCTCCATATGCACCACTGCTAGTTTCCTTGCCATGTTGACGGTCAATAACATAGGATCAATCTCTTGGTCACCACATGCTAGAGGTTCTGCTATTAAATTTTCATTGTCCTCATGAGCCATCCTTTGTTCTATTGTACCACTCTCTATTGCCATGGTGGCAATTGCAGCCCTAAGTTATGGGATGCTTTGTAATAAATCTGCCATCTTGATTGGTGCGTTAGTTGGTAGTACTTGTCGTGCAATATTTTTATTTCACTCCAGCCTGCCAATAGGAGTACTTGTAAGTTTATCAGAGCACCGACATTCCTTTGCCATCATGTGCTCTACTTCCTCTCTTGCTTTGGCAAGTCTTTTTCTTTCAATATGTGGGTTTGGATATACAGATTTCTTCGCTTGTGCTAGTGTGACTGCTAATACTTCCTTGTTTCTTTCCACATTAATCAGGTTGATGCTAGCTTTTTTCTTTGAGCACCCTACATCGTCATGATCTCCAAGTCCACACCATTTCCACAATATTCCTATTTTGTTCTGGTTTTTGTGCAGTCTCTTATGAAATGTCCCCATTCATTGCATTGCCGTTAAATAAATGGATAATATATATATAATTATATTATATAATATATATTATAGTACATATTTAATAACAGTGGTCCCCAGGGACACACACACACCCCCCCCCCCCCAAGAATTTTGTACTACAAGCTGTTTTCCATTCTTAATTTTTTGCAGATCTGTTCTTAATACCATGCAGCTGTCTTCTTAGCAGTTTGTGGAGGTTTCCTTGTAAGCTTTTACGAAAGAGAATGAAAAGATGATTTTGAAGGAGTAATTATCTATGTATTTATGCTTTTCAATGTTTAAGTTTCAACTGTTGTGTGATTAATGCAATGTTAACTAATTAAATTTTCTACTGTTAAAGTGTGATGTTCCCTCCTTAAGATGGATATTGAGATTATAAGAGAAGTCAAAATTACCCCTAATCGAATCAAGTTTCAAATACAAAGAGATTTTAAGATAAACGTGACCGACTCCACCCTTTTGTATACACATATCGATGCACATATGCTATGGAAGCCAAAGACTTACAAAGAACACATTTCTTTCATGTGCCCGATTTCCATATATGTCAAGGTAAACACAAGTGATACATGCCAATTAGAGAGAAGTCAGCTATCATAAATAATATTTAATAACAAGACAAAGGAATCGAGGCAGCGATCAATAATGATTAATACTTAATAACTATTGCAAAGAAAGAAATGCGACTTGGAGGCAGCGCTAATACAGAATAAGACAAATAAGTGCTTTCGTGGAAATAAGACAAACCACACATAAAGACAAGACTAGCAATTATATGGATGAAGCAAACCACGATTAAGGAGCGATGATGACAATTAAAATAATAGTTACTAAAGACAGCGATGGACCATGAAATGATACGACTCATCATAAGATGCAACTATTCAAAGATATAAGAAGAGGACGTGAGCATTGGTCTAAGGCATCGAAAAATCTGATCCTTTATTCATTCAAACAAGAGCAGAAAAGGAATTATATCAGCGAATTACATCATTAGCAGTCATAACTTCAAAGAATCCAAAGCACTTCACATTTATCATACATCAGCAGTTATCCAATAATATTCAACAGTTCCTCCACTTCTCATATCAGCAGATTACATTATTCAGTCCAAGGAGCAACCAATAGAGCATTACAAGGTAATCATATCAGCATCATCTATCATTCAATTACATTATTATATGAACATCATTATAAGGAATTTAATCAAGGAAGACATATGTATATTTATTGATAAATCTCATATAAGAGGCAAGCAAACTGCCAAATATTGATCCATCTGATAGTGATGGTATGTTATCTAGTTCCCATTGAAGGGATAACTTTACATAAGAAGCATTATCTTCGTGATCACTAGAATATCTCAAATCATTCAAGAAGACGAATATCATATCGGTACGATCTCTCTAACCTTAAATAATTATACTCATGATATACTAGGGATGAGCGAACCTTGCCACGTCATTAATCTTGTCTAGAGCCCTATGAGGACGATTTGGGTTATTAGGGAAGGGTGGTTTATTATTAATAGTCTTACACGGTAGGTGACTCTCAAGTGGTGAAGAATTGTCGGGTGAGCATGAAACCCTTGAGCCAAGTGGTGAAGAATTGCCGGGTGAGCATGAAACCCTTGGGCCTATGGCAGTGGAGCATTGTTATCCAACGCCTTAATGAGTATATGCCCCGCCTCCGCTAGAGTAAATGATTAGGTTAGATTAACGACCCAGAATAACGATCGCCATTCCTGAAGTATATCATGAGGCCTAAATATGGTAAAAGAATAAGTATGAGAAAATATTTGGATATATGTATTCGTTCATTATTATTATGATCATGATGTCACTAACTTTAATTATTATGTATTGATCTCTAATATTGCTAATGTTCCTTTCTAGAAGTTATTCTTGTGTGTAGGTTGAGAAATAAAGGATATTCTAAAAGGGGACATTACATAAAGAATTAATTCTGTATTGAGGACGTTAGGACATAAGTCGCCTAGGGTTGAAACTTTACAATAAATGACTGCCAAATGATGCTCTGCTGTAATTGTTTGGAAATTAAACACCAAGCTGTAACTTTCTTTTGTAACCTTTGAAAAACTCGTAACAAACTACAAGAAACCATGCAAATGGACACCAATCCACTAAATGCTTGCAACAAACCCTGCTAAAGATGACAATACTGCAAAGTGAGCATGAACTGCTGCTTTTAGAGTGTGTTAGCTTGGCATTTGAAAAAGAGAGCATGTTTGTAGACTGCAACCATGTGAAAACCGAGTTTAAACCTATATCATGTTGCAGAGGTTCTTTTGTCACTTAAAAGTTGAAACTCGGATTTCACCCATCAAGCGCAAGTTTCTAATGATTTTGCCACTTAAAGTGTGGTTGAAAGCTTGTTGACACTTAGAACTGGCTCATATTTGCTAGGCATCCTCCTAGGTAAACCCTGCCACTTAGTCTTTGGTTTAACACTTGAGGAGTGCTATTGGAGAGTCTTTACTCTTAACTACTTAAAAGTCAAAGTTGGCACAAACTTGATGGGCATGCTCCATGATAAACTTTGCCATTTAAACCTTGTCTCCAACCTTGAAAGTGCACTCCAAATAGGTCACTGCCAGTTTTGACATGATTGAAACATGTTAAATGTACACTTCTCTTGTCTTTGCCACTTAAAACGTGGCTTGAAATAGCCAGGCGTGCTCCTTGATATGTTGCTGCTACTTGAAACATTGGCATTAAGCTGGAAAGCATGCCTCTTAAAGAAATTTGTCATTTCAAACTATGACCACCCTGCAAGCATGTGCCAGAAGTATTATCCAATTATTATACTTAAAAAAGTTTCATCTTCTATGTTCTTTCCCTCTCAAGAATGTCCTAGTATTTCTTCATAAGGAATTTCAACAAGTCTTGATCAAATGGTACTACTGATTCACATAGAACTTCTGCCAGTATTATCATTGCTTTTGTAGAATTTTCTTGTTTGTTCAAGATGAGGATAGTATACCATTACAAAGTACCGCAACTATTTCAGGCAAATATAACTGATGAGTAACACTCTCACTACATGAGTTCTCTGCCCACACCTCCTCAAAAAGGGTACCAACCTCCTGTTCATCACCAAACCGTGCCACAAAAGCCACATCAAAAACTATTGTATAAACTATAATATGCCTTGACAATTTAAGCAGCTCAATGTGAGAAATTTTTAAGTAGAAGAGCCCCTGCCACTTGGGTACTCCTTTCAATATCAGAATTGTACAATGCAACAGTATCCTCAATCATCATCTCTGCTTGAGTAGAACTGGCATATTTCAGCAAGTTTCCACAGGAAGACGCAAATGCTTGCCTCCCTTTTGGACTTTTCTCTCCTGAACTGCTGGGAGCAAAACCTTAGATAGTGTGCTTATAAATAGTTTTATATCCAACCCAACTTTTTGAATGAGTACTCTGATAAATCTCACAACACCAACCCTAGAAAAAGGACCTTACTCAAGACAAGGACAAACATCAAAGGTATAATCATGACACTCAGCTTTTATATGGGACTAATTGACAAATGGATCCAACAAAACATATGAAAATGACTTCGCTATGAAAAGTTTCATAGGTGTGCAACACACAAAAGGACAAAAATGGTAGAATAGATGTCATGTCCCCTTTTTCCAGTGGCTCCTAATATTACTATTATTATTAAAATATAAGTGTTTTTAAACACACACACACACACACACACATATATATATATAAACATAAACATAAAAATAATAAAATAAAATAAAAAAGTAAAACAAAATAAAGTAATTTATGAATTTTCAAACTTGACGCCCAAATTTGGGACCCATGGGACCTAAGTGGAAGGTATATCTACAAGCTTTGGGAGCTCTTTTTGGACATCCAATTTTTTATTTTGCAAGTGACCAATTCCAGAAGTTGTCTGCTATGCAAAGAGGAAGAAAACGCTTGTTTGCACTTGTGAGGTTAGGACAAAAATGTAATATCCCCAATGGGATCTGCCTATCATGTCCCCATTTCCGGAGTGATCTCACATGGAGATGATGATTAGCCTATTCACCATTCCTGTAGGCTAATTCACATGGTAAGGGAATGATTTTGAGTTTGAGCTTGGTTTTTGAAGATCAAAATAATAATATTGGCTCAAATAGTGATTTTTATTGTGTTTTGGCTAAGTGTTGCTAAGTGATATTGCTTATCTAGCCAAAATAGAAAAGTTTTTCTAGAGGATAGAGAAAGGGAAAAATGGAAAATACAATATTCAAATTGTGTTTTCATCATTGGATCGATTGGTGCCAAGTGGACAACGAAATATCTATTTGCTATTGAGTTCTAACACCAAGGATGAGTGTTTTGCATAGTTGGATGTGCCAACGCATGGATAAGAAAGATATCATTGAAATGGATGCCAACGCATAAGGCTTATAGAGCTTTGTGCCAACGCCAAGTGGGAAGAAGGTAATGTCTTTGGATCAGGCACTTGATACCTTGGATGGATAATATGCAAAGTCATTGAATGTCGAAAATCATTGGATCGTGCACCCAACGTATGGAGGATTATATGGAGTTTTGTGTCATTCGCCCAATGGAGATAAAGCCAATTCAAATGATACATTGGATCAAGCAATTGATATATTGAGATAAGGTGAATTTGTCATTGCTAAAGGTGCCAACGGCCACTAGGAGGATCGACGCACATGGAAAAGAAGCATTTTAAATGCAAGTGTACAAGTTTGTTAGCATTCACCCAGCTATGAGGAAATTTTATTAAATGAAATGCATTTGAGCTGATGTGGAATCGCGCCCAGCCATGAAAGGAGAGATTTTATCAATAAAAATACATTGGAATTGCTGGCCGCTGCCCAAGATAGTACGTTTTTGCCTAAGGCGTGGGTTTTTGGAGGTGAAATGCATTCAATAAAAACAAGGATGATTTTAAATGATTGTGTTCATTGATCCAATGCATGAAATTTCATTGGTGGACTTCAAGCAAATGGTTAAATCAAGCAAATTGGGACGCCTAGCCAAGCTCAAGGATAAATAGCACCATTTGCCTTCATTTTCCAACTTTTGATCATATGGTAAGCTTTCATACTTCATGTTTTATTGCTGGAAATTGCGTTTTTAGTCAATTGTCAAGGTGATGCTCTTTTGATTGATGTGGTGATGATCCCATGTCATTTTATGAGATGATATCATGCAGATTTCATCATTGTTCTTGAATTGCAGGTTGATATTGAGGTGTTTGGAGAGAGTTTGCATTGCATTTGAAGCCCTTGGTCATTGAGGAAGACTACCAAGGTAGTCGATTTGACAATAAGTGTGATTTGTGTGATTTTTAACATCATTTGCATGGACTGAGTTTATAACAGCAAGCTGGAAAATTCATTTACAGGGTTTTTAGGTTGGATTTGTTAAGACAATTGGATTTGAAGACAAACAAGCATCATTGGAAGCATTCCCAAACCAATCGCTCACTCTAGGAGCCAATCACTTGCCTTTGAATAGGGTTTTTTTGATAAATTTTGTTGACATCTTCATTGCTGGAATTTATGTCATATCAACAGTTGTAACAGCAGTATATAAGGAGTTTTCAGACTTGATTGAAGTTATTTCAAACCCTAAGTTGAGCTGGGTTGATGTGTTGAACATTTCACTTGATATTGGCATTGATCCTCTAGGGTTATTGATGTAATTTGATGCATATTTGTACATGTAATAAGGTCTGATATGAAACAGTCATTGACTGTCATAAAAACCAGCCAATAAGCATTTGTAATTATCATATTTGAAGGCTTCAATAATGCAAGGTGTTTGGGTATCTAAGTGTGCATATGTTTGTTGATGTTATTTGGCATTTTGATGTTCATTTTTTAATGGAATTTTAAGGAAAAATTTCAGTCATCATTAGTAGGGTATTTTACACTGCCCTAAATTCTGATTTTTATTTTTTGAATTCTGCCCTAGTTTTCTGCACTTCTAGTTTTCTACTGAAACACTAGAATTCGGCTCTGAATTTCTGATTTTATTTTCAGACTTATAAACATTAATAGGCAGCCAATAAACATGCTCTAAACATCATAAAATGTATACCAAACATGTGTAATCATCAACCAAGATATTAACGGGGGCCTGCATAAGCGTATCAAGAAAACTTTTTGCATCTCCAAAACCACACCTCTACAACCCTAAAACTCAAAGAAACGGTGCTTTGTACTATAAGCTTGGAAAGTGTTCTTAACATCATTGATGCTCTCTTTTTCTTCTTCAATAGCCAAGAGAAGGACTTTAATTGAACCATCAAGGACCTTGTAGCTTTGCTCCTATGTATAAAACCATTTGAGCATGACCCCATAATTACCATCTAAGCATGCCCTTTTACAGTGCATTATTCTAGCTCCAAACCTAACATCTCCCAATGACTCAAGTTGTTTCCAATTTCTCAAAAGAGAAATTTGCACATTCACCTCAAAGATTGATATGAGAACTTTCATAAGTGGTAAAAGTGCCTACTATCAATTGCTTTAAACGTTGCTCCACATGTTACTCACTTGGACAAATTTATTGTATTTATCATCCAAGGTGGAAGGCATTTCAATAGTAACGGCCATATGAACAATAGCTTGAAAAATACTGACTCGGAAAAACTTAGCAAACCCAATTTTGACTTAGACTTGGCAACTTGGCTAATAAAAAAAAAGACTTGAATTAATTAACTCGCCAAAACTCAGCAAAACCTGCCAAAACTCGCCAAAAATTCATCAAAACTCAGTTAGGCGAGTTGATGGGCGAGTTTGTTAGCCTTCTTTCTGACTCACAAATACTAATCATTTCTGCGAGTTTTAAAACCATGATATGAAGTTGAACAGTTGTGTATGCTCGACACACCCTATCAATGTAATCTTCCAATGCTTCCTTCTAAAATTTTAATTCACTTTTTCATCTAATAACTTGCATTAGCCTTGTGCTTTCCAACTTACAACACTTGTCTTTACATGTCAAAATCCCATGATTGAGCCTCATCTAAGTTTACGTCATCCTTTGGAGTCGCAACCTTCATAACCCTCTAATTTAATTAAGTATCAAGCTTTACATTACTCATAAGCTTGGCCTTCCCAAGACTTTTTGGGACTAACAATAACCTCTGAGAGGTTTGGAGTAAATTTGGAAGTTATTTCTTTCATTGCAAAGTTGCTTGGACAAAGTCATCAATTACAAGGGCTAGCCACGTTTGTTGATGATTCTTCAACAACAATGATGTTGAGCACATCCAAGCTTCTCACTAAAGCTTCCCTAGCTTCTAGATTGTGATCATTTCCAACTTTTCAATACTCCTTTTTTTCTATACTCTCTCTTGCTCCTCTCAACACCTCTAGGTGGACTAGTGGGTTGATATTTTTTGTCTATTTTTCTCCTCTCATCTTCAGCATATTCATCATTTCCACCGCCTTTACTCCATCTAGTTTCAAGTTTCGTTAAGAAGATTGAAAAAGGACGAATCGACCCACCTTGATCCAAATTAGATCATGACAATTGTTGGATTCTGATTTGATTGATCCAAATTAGATCATGACAATTGTTGGATTTCGATTTGATTGATGTAATCATGGCAACTTCATAGTTTGTATAATTAACAAAGTGTTCTAAGACATGCTCAAACTCACTAAATGAAGTGGAAATAGAAATGCAAAAGACGTGTTGGTTAGAGTTACAATCAAAGAAACGTTATGTTTCTTTTACAATAGAATCCCAACAAACAACAACTTTGTTAATGAATCTATCAATGAGTCTATACACCTTAGATAGTTCACCATACTCAACAAAGAAATATTTGAAGCCCTTAGAAGCTAGTTTACTACTTTTGATATCAGGAACTAACACCTATGCAGTAAAACCAACAACATGTAAATGTGTTACCTTTGGTTTAAGCCTGAACTAGGATTCTTTAAGAGTCATACCCTACAAGGTTTTGCATGGACTTCTGTTCAAAAGATATATACTCATGTTTACTACTTCACCTTGGAATTTATATGACACACCTCTATTGTGCATATACATCAAATAATCTAAATGTTTGTTGTGTTTCTCTTTTCAACAACCCCATTCCACTAAGGAGTGTATGGGTTTGTTAATTGTCACTATATGCCTTCTTTCTTGCAATAGTCCTAAATCTACATGGAAGTGAACTCACCGCCATTATCATATTGAAAGGTTTTGACTTATCTACCTATCTAATTCTCAACTAATGCTTTGAATTTTTAAAAAAGAACCAATGAAATCATATTTCTTATTCAGAAAGTACACATAGTTTATTGCATAAATTATTAACCAATAAAAGAAATTAACTTGCAGCAAGATTTGTGGATGATTTCCAGGATGGCTCACACAAATTGACATGAATGAGTATCCAAAGCCCCCTTTGCACACCATGCTCCTTCAATAGGAAATGGTCTCCATTTCTACTTACAAACCAAACATCCCACACATATATCCTACCTCTCCTAGAAAGATGGCAATCCATAAACCATGTCAGTTTTCTTAAGTTTGGTTAAATATTAAAGGTTGGGTCTTCTATATCTCATGCCATAAGATGCAACCATTATATTTCACAACTAATGCATGCAAATACACTGCAACAAGGTTGCAATTTGTAACAGGGTCAACTAGCCTATACAGCCCACCTTGCCTGATGATTAGGGAAATCATTCTCCTCTGCTTAACATCTATCACAATGCACTTCTTACCACGAAAATCCACAACAATGTTAGGATTATCTGTAAGCTAACTGATAGATAAGAAAAATTTCCTCATATTTAGAGAAAAAAAAATCCTAATATCCCTTACTACAAATTTTTAGAATCACTTAACACAATCCTTACATCCCCAATCCCCTTTGATACATGTGATCTACCGTCACCAATGAAACAAAATTTGTAGAACTGGAATCAGCAATAAATTTGAAATACTAGTCTTGCTGGCAAGTAATAATGATGAGATTTTACCAAAATCAAAGAACTAGGAACTGGTTGCATCACTGTTGTCTCAGAAAGATGTCATTTCTCCCTCCCCAAAGTTTTGCTCTTTTTTAACTATTATCACATTAGCCTGAGCCCACAAATTCTTATAGGATAGGTCATATTGTCATTTCCGACATTCTTTTTAATATTCCCAAATTTATGACAATAATAATAATAGACTTTAAGTTTAGAACATGAGTCAAAAGTCGAAGTTTTCTTCAGTTTTCTCTTATACCATGCAGCAAGTGCACTCTCAGATTGTCTAGAATTGGACTCGGTCATTTGGATTTGTCTCCATTCTGTCTATTACAAATATGAACTAACTTTTTCAAAGTAAGAGAGTTTGACTCTTTGCCAACAAATGCCAAAACTCTACAAAAATTTCAAACAACAATGGCAAACTATTAATCAGAAGAGCAACCATGTCATATTCATTCACCTTTTTGTTAATGGCCAAGAGTTGATCTCTTTGATCTTTCATCCTCAGAAGATGCTTAAATAGTGATGCACCCTCACCCAACTTTGTGGAAAACAAATAATTTAACAAGTACATGACTCTGTAAGGTACCCAACTAGTTCAACGAAATTTTTCCTTACTTAAACAATTTTACTAGCTATCAATTCATCAACTACTTCAACAACAAAAAGATATACATCAAAGATAACTACTTGAATGAATCAACCTTAGAGTTGGGTACTTGTCTTGTTACTTGATTCAATCAACTTGCAATGTCTTATTACATGGATAATGCTTTCAATAGCATGAAGTTACAACTTATTCAATGGAAATACAAAGAAAGAAGCCTTGATGTTTACAATGGCGTCTACACTTGATCAACTCAATCAAACTCTATGATGTCAACTGAATGTCAACACCTCACAATATCACAAGGGTGCATCACCTTGTTAGTTGAGGAAGCATCACGCCAACACTTGAAACTCACAGGCCTCAAGATCACAAGCTAAATAGCTTTGCAGAGAGAAATTTGTCAAAATGAAAAGATGCCAAATGAATGAGAGAGCTCCTCCTTTTATAGGCCTTCCAAAGGCAATGAAGGCACGTTTTTCAATGCACAAGGAGGAACCAAGGCACGTTTCCCAAGAAGCATATCCAAGGGAATATTCCAACTGATGACTCATTCTGAGTTGGCAATCGTATCCAGAGGCCCCGACATGGATCCCAAATGCTATCCTTCTGACCAATGGGCATTCAGATAGTTGTAACAACCTTATCTCCTTCTAGAAACACTTAGGCGCAGATTCAGGGTTCTTCTGACTTGGGCGCCAAGTTGAGGTGGTCTCTTCATTAAGTTGCGCCTTGCCAATCTTAGGCGCCAAATAGAGTTTATAGATGCTTCTAGATTGCTTCCAACGTTAGGCGCCAAAACAACATCATTAAGAAAGTGTTTTAAATGCTAGGCGCCAATCTGAAGGGAGTGGAGACCAGAATAGGCGCCCTTCTAAGCTAGGCGCTTCCTTGAGGTGGCAGAGACATGGATGAACGCCTGGTGGGGTTTGATGACTCTATATGCCCTTAGATCATTCATAAGTCAGTTGGAAAGATGGTGATTGACACTCAAACTCACTTAGGCGCAATATTAGTGTTCTTTTGACTAGGCGCCAGCTAGGAGGATTCACAGGGGTTTTGGCGCCTAGGTTACAACTTGTCACTTTCTCAAAGAATCTTTGAAACAACTTGACTTCCAATGATCATCAACTTACCCTCTGATGGAGCACCTTGTTCCAAAACTAGTCTTGGGGACTTGCAACTCCCTTAGGCGCATGTTTGGAGTAATGTCAACTGGCATCAGCGCCTATTACCTTAATTCACACTTACAATCAAACTCTTGAAGCTCTTTTATCCTAGCGCCCTTATCTTCTATCAAGCACCTATCATTCTGGAGGTGAATTCCATCTTAAGCCAAGTCTTCAAGGTGCTTCCAAGTTTAGGCGCCAAAACAGGGTCATGGAGAAGCAGAACCACGCCTTAGGAAGACATCTGAACCCTAGGCGCCAATTTGAGGTTGCAAAAGCATAGGTATGCACCAAGCAGAGTTTGATGCTCAAAATATTAACATTATTCAGTGAAATCTTTTTTGACTCCAGGCGCCATTTGAAGGTTAGGAAGAGGGAAGTTGACCCCAAACTACATTAGGCGCATTTTTGAGGTGATAGAGACCAATAAGTGCGCCTTGTCATCTGGCTCAATTCCTTGATAACTTTATAACTTGGATTATCTGATCAACACTGAGAATGCTTCCCTTCTTCCTGATACAAGTTGAAAGATCCACTGGGCACCATTTCAGGTGTCTTCTCCAACTTCTCCTAACTTGATCCATTCCAAAGTTATGAGCCATGTGAGTGAGTCCTCATCCTAAGCGCCAAAATGGAAGCATTTTATCCAGAATGTGCGCCTTACATAGATTTGATTTCTGGATGCCAGATTGAGGAATTTTGCGCCTAGGCTAAAAGTTTCTCAATTCAATCTTGATTATTCATCGAAGTGACTTTCCTTAGCTCCCAAGCCTTCAATCTATCAATTACCCATGCTAGGCGCTCAAATGGAGTGTTTAAACTTGAGTTGACGCCTTAGGCGCATTCTGGGGTTTTGTGAGAGTAAGAAAGTGCGCCTAGCTCAATTAGGCTCTTTCAATGACCACAAACATATGTTAGGTGAATGAGCAGTTGCCAGTGATGCTCAATCAGTTAATAGATGACTTCATCTTCTTGATTGTTGCCTTCAAAACCCAAGGCGCTCATTTAGGTGAGTTCAACCTACTATTGGCGCCTAAGCATGAAACTTCATTCCAAACCCACTTAGCTTAACTCAAAACTGGGCGCCAGAATGGAGAAGGTTAAATCAAGAGGAGCGCCTCAATTGGATGCTTAACTGAGTGCTAGAATAGACTTTGGAAGTTGGGCGCCAAAATGAGCCTGAATTGTCAAGGAAGGCCCCTGAAAAACATGATCATTGGAGTTGATGAAACCATTCCCAGACTTAGTCAAATTTCAAGTTTCTGACTTTGCTCCTACAAAACAAAAGGTTAAGTTAGTCAAAAATCAGTTCATTCCCTCATTATTTAGAATTAGCCTCCGGGAATGAGGAATAGGCTAATCCATTCTTTACTTGATGATCAAGCCAGAAACGGGTACATGACAGACTCTTACTATTTTTTTGAGATTTGATACTTCTTCAACCTCTTCCAAAGATCACCAGCAAAAATGGTACTCCAAACTCTACAAATCAAATTGTCATGTCCCCATTTCTGGAGTGATCACCTATGGATGAGATAGTTAGCCTATTCACCATTCCCGTAGGCTAACTTTAATAGTAAGGGGATGATTTTGGTTTGAGCTTGGATATTGAAGGATGGAAAACTAGAATATTGGCTCAATACTTGATTTTATTTGGATTTTGGCTAGTATTATTTTATAATATTTTTCATAAAACCAAAATGTCATCATTTTCAAGTCAAGGCAAAAAGTGAAGGATGGGAAAAATAAATGTTGGACAACTTGAAGATTGAAAAAGGTGAAAAGATGAAAAGGAGAAATAAAATGCAATCTTTAATTGTATTTTTTATTATTATTATTTTCCCCAAGAAATTGACGCCAAGGAGGAAAGAGAAAAAAATAATAAAATATTATATTTCATTATTTTATTATGCCCAAAATTGCCGCCCAAGGAGAAGATTAGAAAAATAATAAAATATTATTTTTATTTTTGTGGAAATCGGCACCCAAGGGGAAAAGAAAAAATAAATAATAAAAAATATTATTTATCCAAGGAAAATCGACGCTTGGAGATAAGGAGGAAAAAATAAAATAAAATAATATTATTTTATTTGGGCTTTTTAAACGAAGGTGTCTATAAGGTGAAAATCATTTAAAATTGTCAAATTGAAAATTGGATTTCATTGGTGGATTTGAAATTATTCATAATTTGGCAAAATTGAGACTCCCTTGGAGAGAAAAGGATAAATAGAGGTGATTGGCATCATTTTGTATCTTTTGATCATTTGGCAAATTTTACATTTGAGAGTTTTCTCTTGGCTGAAAATGAATTTCAGTGGTTCAAGGTGGTGTTCCCTTGGCATTTTTGTGGTTTGGAGATGATCTCAATCCACCATGAGAGGTGAATTCGAATGGAGTTCATAGAGCTTGATTGGAGTGTTATTTGCAGATTTGGCTTGTGTTTGGAGCTATGTTCATCAATAATTGCATATAGAGGGTTTATTGTTGAATCGCTTGGCAAGAAAAGGGTTTTTTTGGTGATTTCCAGCCATCATACATGTTCTGATTTTTGTAACAGCAGTGATCAGCAGGGTTTAATATACAGATCTGAGGGTTAATTGGCTTCTACAAGAGGGTTTCATCATCAACAAAGCTTCCTAACCCTAATCGCCTTCTTTCTATGCATGGCCGCTTGAGTTTGGACATTATTTTGGCACCTTTTGTTGGCATTTCCATCAGGGTTTCATATCAGCAGTGGTTACAGGTTTATATCAGTCATTTCAAACCCTTATAAAGCCGCTACAGTGGTATATCAGTCATACCCAGCTGAAGATTTCATCATACTATCACATAGCTTCATCTTTCCTTCACTTGGCTAGGGTTTGGGCATGTAATTGGCATATGCGGATGTAATTGAAGGTCTGAATTTCAAATCAAACTTGACTGATTTTACTTTCCAGCCCTCTTCAATTGTAATGTGCTTTCAAAATCAATAAGGAAGAAAAGCTAACAATGCCTGGTATGTTCTTTCATGTTTATGTGCTTTGTTTGGTTGCCTAACATCTATGTTTAATATTCATTACTTGCTATTTGGACCTATGTTTTGAACCTTTCCATCTACATGATATTATAAACTCATTGGGGAAAGCAGAATTTGAAAATACTAAGTGTGTTGCAAGAAAACTAAATAGAAAATTCAGATCAACAAGGAAAAAAATTCAGTTAGAACAAGTTAGGGTTCTTACACAAATCATTAGATACAAATAGTTTTAACAAAAGAGCTTCCTTGTGATGATTATTATGTCATGTCACCGTCTCTGGCTTGATCATCAAGTGAAGAATGGATTAGCCTATTGCTCATTCCCGGAGGCTAATTCAGAATGATAAGGGAATGAATTGGTTTTTGACTAACTCCGTTTTATTGTTTTGCAGGAACAAAGTCAGAAACTTGAAATTTGGCTAAGTCTGGAAGCCAAATTAATAGGAAGTTGACTCTTGAAGTTTGGGCGCCAATTTCACATCAGACTTCCTAGATGAGTGCCTAAGGACTTAAGGTTTGCTATCAGGGTTTGGAAGTGCAATATGACAATCACATCATCATCAAAGGCTTTCTCTTTCCTCCAACTTCAAGTGGCGCCTAGCTCAGAAGCATGTTAGGGAGCACATCCAACAGGGCGCCTTGATGGAAAAGATTGATAAGTCTCCAAACTGAAGTTTTCTAAATGAATTGGATGATGAAGAGGGCCTATTCACTTTAGGCGCTAGTATCATGTTGTATCATCTAGTAGGAGCGCCTAGCACAAGAGGGCGCCAATACCTCATTTCAGGGATTCCTCCATTTGAGCGCCTAGCTTAGATGGATTAGATTGAAAGTTTGAAGTAGAAGATGCCTATTGGGGAACTCCTAGTCTAGGCGCATGTGTTGGTTGAAACCCCTTATTTCTGGCGCCTAGGATTGAAAGAATTGTTTTGGCGCACTTAACTACCTATCTCATCCTCAAAGTTGCGCCTAGGGCGCTAGATCATATCTGGATAACCTTTGGATAGCGCCTTAGCTAGTTTGTGAGTTAAAAAGGGCAAATATGCCATAATAGGGTCATGTTGATCATCATTCCAGTGAAAGTCATCATCTTTGTCAAAACATGGTGTTGAGAAGTTGAGGCGCATCCTTCCTCATTCCCAACCTTACCTTTGCGCCTTCCTTTGATAAGTCATATGGCGCTAGAAGAATGATTTTTGATGTTATGATAACAAAGTTGTACTTGGAAAAGACTCAGAAACTCTTGGAGAGCTAGAATTTGCTTCAAGGAGATAAGGCGCCAATCTAGACCTTTCTCCATCAATAAGTGCGCCTAAGTATAATTGAAGATTCAAACAAGATGTGAGAACTCCAGATGAGGGCGCTGGATTAAAGGATCATCAAAAGGGTTTTGATTGCAAGTGTTTGAAAGAGTGCGTTGTATATAACATCTTCCTTGAGATACTAGGCGCTGATTCGAGTTGAAACTACACCAAATGTGCGCCTAAGATAGTTGCAAGCCTTCCAGACCAGTTATGGAACAAGGCGCTCCATCAGGGAGGTCAGATCAATCTAATTGAAGACAAGTAGTTTCCAATTTACCTTGAAAAGATGATCATTTGAGCCTAGGCGCAATTCTACTCCTCCATGATCCTGTCCTATGAGGAACCTTGTAAGGCGCCTGGCACCTAGCTACAGAGTGAGCCATATGAAGAAGTTCGAACATTAGAAGATAGGCGCTCACTCCCAGTTGAAGCATTCCACCTTCCGGAGCATCAAGACTTGAAGAATCGTCAAGGAAAGTCATTTTACATGCAAGGCGCACTCCTACCAACTTTCTCACCTCCAGAATGCGCCTAGCCGGGAAAGGCGCCTATTCATGACTCTGCCACCCCAGTTGGGCGCCTGGGTCAACATTTGGCGCCTAGTCAGAAGATAAGGTAGTTGTAACTACCTGAGCTCTCATTGGTCGACAGAATGTCGTCGGGATCCGTGTCAAGGTCTCTATATAAGCTTGCCAACTCAGAATGAGTCATCAGATGGAATATTCCCTTGAATATGCTTCTTGGGAAACGTGCCTTGGTTCCTCTTCATGCATTGAAAAACGTGCCTTCATTGCCTTTGGAAGGCCTATAAAAGGAGGAGCTCCCTCATTCATTTGGCATCTGTTTATTTGGCAAAATTCTCTCTGCAAAGCTCTTGAGCTTGTAATCTTGAGGCCTGCGAGTTTCAAGTGTTGGGGTGATGCTCCCTCAACTGACAAGGTGATGCTCCCTTGTTGTACTGTGAGGTGTTGACATTCAGTTGACATCGTTGAGTTTGATTAAGTTGATCTAGTGTGCAAGGCATTGTAATCATCAAGGCTCCAAGGCCTGCTTTGTAATTCCATTTGAATAAAGTGTAACTTCATGCCATTGAAAGCATTATCCATGTAATAAGACATTGTGAAGTTGATTGAATCAAGTAATAAAACAAGTACCCAGCTTAAGGTTGATTCATTCAAATAGTTATCTTTGATGTATTTCTTTGTGTTGTTGAAATAGTTGATGAGTTGATAGCAAGTAAAATTGTCTAAGTAAGGAAAAATTTTGGTAGAATTAGTTGGGTATCTTACATATTAACATCAGAAAATTTTGAAGTTGTTCTAGTTTCCGTTTTAAAGATTATTTTACCACAACTTCTATATCAGCAATGATGAGTATTTTGTGACTCCACACCATAGAAACAAAGATCATCTACAAATAACGATTACTCTTCTAGCACTTCCTCACTCTGATACCAAATATTTGAAAAATGAATGTACAGAGTTTGAGAAAATTGTGTGGCACAACCTCTACTATACATTGTATTTATTAATGTATGGGAAAGTTACGTTGGTGATTGTAATTTACATTGTGTAGGTTACCTTTTTAGACATAACTAACATGGCATTCATCATTATCATAAGAAATAAATGCATGTGTTAAAGGTAGTTTAACATTATATTATACTTAATACGTTAAAGGTTGTTCAGCTCCAAAACAATGTCATAGAAAAAAAGAATTGAAATGCAGATGAATAATCAAATTTAAGGCAAATACGGAAGGCAAAATCATTTAACAGCTCTCAAACATTCAAAGAAATTTGCAAAGATTAGAACCAAAAGACAAATATAGTCCTTGGGAATAACAAACCAACCTTTCCTTTGTGAGCAACTCCTCCACTTGTTAACTCTGCTACCACATGTGCATTTGTTAAGATTATACCATTTGAATTTATAATTGTCCCAGACCCAGTAGATCGCCCTAAAAATAAGCCCATGTGACCTGCACAAATAATTTTTCCTCTTAATATGAATGTCAGGGAAAAACATAGTTACTGCTAGAATATCCAAAAGCTCTTGAATTTGATATTCTTATCATATCAACGAAGGTTATTTTCATTCACAAACAAATAACCAAAACATGTTTAATTTTTAGTACTCATTAATTCATATAAATATGTAAAATGTGAAGGAGTGCTTGTCAGTTGAAGTTTGAACACACTCAGTACTTTTCATGGAGATGGCATATGATTATGAATAATATTTAAACTTCGAATAGATTTAAGGGTGTTGGAGACATGAGCAGAAGTATATGTGTTAAAGAAATATGTGGTTAGGGGAGTTGCTAGAGATTTATATTTTAGTGAGGTTACAATAAGGTGTAGCTACCAAAAAAAATTATATATACATCAAATTTTCAAAAGCCTTTATTGTGAGTGATGTTTTCATTGCCTTGTATTTGATGTTTCCATTTACCTTGACCCATACTCTTGTTTTAGTGTTAGTGTTTAAATTTGTCCTTTTTAAGACAACATAAAATGGAATAGCATGTAAGGTAAAACCTTTCTTCAAATTAGAAGAGGAAACTCCCTTGCAAAATAAACACCTAACTAAAACCCTAGAAAACTCAAACTATGGACAAAACTTGAAATTTTTCAGGTACAAAATTTGCTTTTGGGGATTTTTAAAATGCAGCAAAAATTAACTACTTTTCCACATTTTTTTTGCTTCTCAGGTATGAGCACAATACTTTAGGCACAACAAACTAAAAGTATGAATGGATGTTAATTCCCCAGGTTTAAAATAGGACAAACACGACAAACTAAAAAATGATAAAATACTCGTGAAAAATGGGGAAAACAAACTGCATTTCATTACAAATAGAGTGAGTAGAAAGAGAAACAATGTCCAAATTTCAGTTACAAGACATAAATAAAAATTCAATGTTGCCATTTACTCTCAAATTCTCCTCAAGTATCAAATTTTCAATCTTAGAGTACATATTGTCATATACAAAACAAAATTGAAGAATACAAATAGCCTATAAGGCAGCACTGACTAGAAATGTGGAGTGGAAGTCAATGCCCCTACATCTGCAACCATTTCCTCCACATGAGCACAGTCATGATCATCCAAAACCTCTTTCAAGATATCCAAATCCCCTTCACTAGATATCCAAATCCTCTTCACTAGATAAACCCTAAACCATTTATTATTTTTGGCTAGTGACTTGGAGGTATCTGCAATGGATGTGAAGTTCTCAAGATCCTTGGTAAAGGGTGGATTTTCAAAAGGAATTGTTTTGTATTTTTTTCTGTTTTCTTATTTGTTTGGGACTGAATCCATATCCTTGTCAACAGATTCATACAGAGCACAAAAAGGATTGATAGCACGGAAAGATTCAACTATTTGTTTTGAGCTCTTGCTTTTCCTGGGGTATGCTCTGTCAAATTCACTCATTTTTTATTGATTCTACTTTGCTTTTGACACCTATTTTGGACTTCACTAGCTATTATTCTCCAACTTGTCTTTTGTTGTCTTGGTACTTGTGGTGTAGGGTTTCTTGATCTCTGGGCTTATATTGGCTGGTTGCTTTGAAGTTTGAACACATTCATGCAAATGGGTTGTTCCCATTCTATGCTACCAATATCCAAGATTAGTCTATCTAAAAGAGATTTATCCAAATCCAAATTTAAATAGATCCTGACAGAGCTTAGGACCCCTAGGTTTCTTTGTAAATTCCCAGGAAGTGATGTATTCCTCTAATACATCTCCAAATCTCTTTAGAGAAGATTCCTGCCAATATTCACTTCGGAGAACAAAAAGACAAACCGAAATAAAAACAATGCTTGGTAGATCCATCATAGAGTTGAAAGCTAGGGACTGTGCTTATGAAGAGGCCTGATTTTTGCATGAACTAGGGAATTAGTTGGAAGACTCTTTGCTTGGGTCTCCTATGCTAATTCTTTTTTTGATATCCCTGATCAACCTACCATTAGAGTCCCCTTACAAATTGGGACACTGGCTTTCTACAATGAGCACTGTCGATTGGCCTGAATGTCTTTTCGTGACAAATACACCACAAATGGCCACCAAAGTATAGAAAGCTCTGCAAACGTGGGACTTGACCTATAGATCAATCTCTAGGTTGAGAGTCGGCTCCTTGCCTATTCTAACCAAAGCCTAATTGAGAGGGGGAAAGGGAGAAATGTAAAGGAAAATAACTGAAAATACAAAGGCTCGTGTCGAGTAGACATCCCTTTGCAGCCTAACTGAACAGAGCTTTGCAACACACAGTATGATATCAAACAGAAATGAAATGAACACCAAACAAGTACATGTCAAACAAATTCCTCCACAGCAAGCAAGGATCAGAACTTCCAGAATAACAGCTCCTTAGATTTATATTTCAGATAGTATTGAACAGCCATACACAAAGCAGTATCCACACTCTGGACAGTCGTACAAAGGTTCCCCTGGAATCAAAAAACAAAGTGTAATGTCCCCTTCTTCAGCCTAGTCGGCTGTAATCTAAGTCACAAGATTCAAATTCGAATTCAGCACCCATGAAATTCGGAATAAATTCGCCAAGGAAAATTTTGAAAAAAAAATTCGCCATTAAATTCGCCTTAGATAAATTTAAATTTTTAAAATATAAATAATAAATATATTCAATTATATAAAATTAAATATATTAAATTTAAATTTTTTTAAATATAAGTAATAAATATATTAAATTATATAATATTAAATATATTAACTATTATAAATATTATTAAATTATATAATATTAAATATATTAAATTTAATTTTTTTAAATATAAGTAATAAATATATTAAATTATACAATATTAAATATATTATCTATTATAAATATTATTAAATTATATAATATTAAATATATTTATTATTAACTATTATAAATATTATTAAATTATATAATATTAAATATATTAAATTTCAATATTTTAAATTTTAAAATATTAAACTTTAAGACATTTGGTTCTAATTAAATATATTAAATTTTATTAAAAAAATAAAAAATAAAATAAAAACAAAGTACTAATAAAGTCCCGATGAATCAAAATAATGAGTCCCTTATCTTAACTTTAATTCGCCGATAGGCTTTGCCGATAAGGGTGTGGTTCGGTGGTTAAGTCGCTCAGTTGTAGTGGTGGCCACCAGAGTTCAAACCCCCGCTAGGCCAACGAACTCGCAGGCTTTATGCCTTCGTTGGGCCAACGAGCTCGCAGGTTTGAAGTGTTCTTGCTAGGGGATGAGGTCCCCCGTGTTGTGGCCTCACCGGTTCATTGCTCCGGGCAAAAGCATTCGCATGGAGCCGGAGGGTGTGTCGCACCAGCGTCACCGGTCACGTTAAAAAGTTTACCATGTGCATTTAAAAAAAAAAATTAGCCGATAGGCTTTTATATGTGAGCATTATTGTGCTCGGAATTCTCTCCGTAATAGGGAAATTTTCTAAATTCTTCGATTGTTCGTATCGGCGTATTCCTGGAAACCTCCTATGGGTGCAAGCGATTGTTTCTGTTCGATTCAGACAGAGACTAGAAGAGTCTCTGAACGTGATAATTTTTGGGAGAATCGGTGAGGGAAAAAAACAAAAAAAAAACAAAAAAACATTTTTTAAAAAATATATTTTACCTTCAAAAAACAGCACCCCTTTACCCATACGAACTTCCGACGAATTTCAACGAATTTTTGGAAATGTTTTGAAGTCCGCCGAATTTCGAACCCCATGGCTGAAATTCAGCGTACCTTGTGACTAAGGCTGTAATGTCCCAATTTTGAGCTAAGTCATAATTTTGGTTTGAGTTTGATTCTAAAGGATGGAAATTTATAATGTTGTCTCAACAAATGAGTTTTGTTGGATTTTTGGCCAAGTATTGCTAAACGGTATTATTTATCTAGCCACATATCAAGTTCTTCTAGAGGATAGAGATTGGGAAAATGGGAAATGCAATATTTAAATTGTATTTTCATCATTTCATTGGTTGAATCAATTGATGCCAAGTGGACGCTAAAGGAAAATGTCAATCTTCAATTGCATTTTCAAATATCTATTTTATATATAGGTCCAACGCTCATATGGAGGTTTGATATTGGTCTTTGTGCCAACGCATGAGGAGAAGGCAAATTGCATTGAGTTTGGTGCCAACGCTCAAAGAGAAAATGATTTCAAATTGTCCATTGGATCATGTGCTAGGCGTCTTGGAAGGAGACTTGCAAAAATAATAAAATATTGCTCATCCTAGGATCATGCGCCCAACACCTAGAGGTGGTTGTCAAATATAAAATAAAATATTGTCATGCTTTGGATCATGAGCCAACGGCTATGTGGAGGATAGATAAAAATGCATAAAATAAGGATTTCAATGCCCAAGGTGATGTCGCTCAAGGAGAAGAAGAAATTTTATTAAATAATATTTTATTTGCTTATATGGATCGCCGCCCAAGTCAAGGCAAAGGATTTTTAAATGATAAAATATCATTTCATCATGGCCGCCGCTCATGGAGATATCATTTAAAATTGCAAAGGAATTTGTTATTGCTCAAGGCGTGAGAATTGGAGGTGAATTCATTTAATAAAATCAAGGATGATTTCAAATGTTGTATTTCATTGATCCAATGCATTTAAACTTGTTCAAGAGAAAGGCATTTCATTGGTGGACTTCAAAATACTTGCAAAATTGGAGCTAATTGGATCGACCAGCCAAGAGGAGGATAAATAGAGCCTTTCATCATCAATTTGCAACTATTGAACTATTGATTCCCTTGGTAAGTTCTCTTATGCTTTGTGTTTTGGCTGGAAATTGTATTTTCAGTGTTTTGTCAAGGAGATGATCCCTTGATTGTGATATCGAGATGATCCCATATCTTGTGTGAGCTGATATCATGGAGATTTCATCATGTTTTGGAATTGCAAGTCTATATTGAGGAGTTTGAAGGATATTTGAATTGAATTTGAAGTTCTTGTTCATCATTGAAGACTACCAAGGTAGTCGATTTGGCTAGGAGAGCTTTTGTGTCAATTTTGCTATCTTTTGAAGGTCTGATTTTATAACAGCAAGCTGGACATTTCACTACAGGGTTCTTAGACATCAATCCATTGAAGATCTTTAAGGTTTATTGCACTTGGAACATCATTGAAGCTATTTGTGGCACTTGGGAACCCATCGCTTGGCATTGGAGGTGTTATTTTGCATGGTTTTGGCTTCATTCACATTTCTGGGCACTTTGATCACCTACAGCAGTCATATCAGCAGCATATACAGTGATATCAGACATTTATTTGAGCTCATACAAGGCTGTAACTGTGCTATATTGTCATGTTGATCATTCCTCATAGGAGTGGCATTGATTTGTTAGGGTTTTGAAGCATTTTGTTACTCATTTTCATTATGTATTGAAGTCTGATATAAATCAGTCCCAAACTGTTATATAGAACAGACAATAACATTTTGTAATCATCATCATTGAAGACTATAATAAAGCATTGGAGTTTCGGCATTCACTTGTTATTCTGTTCATTGATATTACTATGTATTTGGAATTGATTGTTTTGAAAGAAAATTGAGGCAAAAATTTCAGTCATATCTAGTAGGGTATTTTACATCGGCGAAGGTGACCATTTAGCCTATTTTATTCCCATAGGCTAATTTGGAGTTTGAATAAGGGAATAATATTTATTAAATAAATTAAGTTGTCTTAATTCTTCATTTTACGGGCAACTTATATTTATTTAAATATTTATTTAATAAAGTGACTTTGGAAGGGTCCTAAATGAAATATTATAAAGTCACTTTATATGGGCCTAAGTGATGAATTAAAAAGTAATTTTAAATTACCCCTTCGGAAATGTTCGAAGGGAGGTTATAAAAGAGAGCTCAAAAGCTCATTTTCACGTATGCTGAAGATATTTCTTGGAGAATTTGGAGAGAGTTGTAAGATCTCTAACCAAATCTGCCCTAGAATTCTGATTTTTCTTCTTCCCAAACCCTAAATCTGAATTCTGATTTTTATTTCTGATTTATAAATAAATGTGGACAGCGAACATATATGTGCCAAAATGCTCAAATAAGCATACCAATCATGTACTCATATGAAGATATCATCAACCATGAACTCAATCCACAAGATATGACCAAACAAATGCAAACAAAATGACAAACAATTCTGATTTCTGAATATATAAGTCTGCTGCTACAAATCTGAATATTCTGATTTGCAATTACATCAAATATATAGGCTCAAACATGCCCAAGCATAAGCCCAGATTTCTGCCCTTACAAATCAGACCTAAACATAGGTTTATACATACCATAAATGGCGAATGATGATGACAAATACCAAACCCTAGATGGGTGAACTCCTCCAACAAGGCGGCGCACCTTTGAAGATGACAAATGGCATGCAAGATGAAGGTGGTGGCGGCTAGGGTTGACTCCAACACTCCAAACTGAAATCTCCATCCTTGGCGCTCAACCTAGGGTTAAAACCCTAGCACAATCAATGCTCCAAACCCTCCAAATGATGGTGCTCCAAGTCTGATCTAAAAATTTGAATTTATCTTCACTCCTCCAAATTGTATTTGGCACAAATCTCACAATTTAGCCTTAGGGTTTCTGCAGAAATAAATGTCTTTGTCGCTCATTTCCTTCCAAAACTCCAATGAAGCACAAATATGAACTCCGTATGAGTCCACCTCCAAAATGAGTTGGGTTTTTGTCCAATCCACCTATATTCCTAAGGGTTTCCATCCTTGGAATATGCTGAACCAAAGTTGCAGCCAAAGAGATAAATCTCCAAATGAAAAATGATATGAATGAATGATGCCAATGACCTCCGAAATGCCTTCTTTTATAGCCATACATAAAGACCTCATGATGGTCGACCTCCCTCCAGCAATTATATTTTATTTTCTATTTTTATTCTTTTCCCTCTTAGCCGACCTCCCTTGGCAACTTATTTTATATTTTTTATATCCTCAAATTGGTCACCCACCTTCTTAGCAATTTTCTTTATTATATTTTATTTCACCAAGAGGCTCATAAAAATAATAAGTCATTCCACATCACAAATTGGTCAAGCAAAATTAGTTAAATATAAATAACCCAAAATGATTAGGATTACTTAGTATTTAACTAATAGATTATTCCCTTGCACTTCTGACTTAGCCTATGGGAATAAAATAGGCTAGCCGACTCTGTTGGGTGATCACTCGGAAAAAGGAGACATTACATTCCTCCCTTCCCGGAATTGCTTGCCCTCAAGCAATTGCAAACCTGGACGCTGCAGAATCTGTTCACCTTCCCAAGTAGCATCCTCAAGAGGCAAGTCTCTCCATCGAACCAAATACTCCTTGATCACCCTATTTCTCAACCTTCGCTCCCTAACATCTAATATAGCATCAGAAACCAATATGAGTTTCCCTTCCTCATCCAATGGTGGAAGGTCTGGAGAAGATGTGATATGCTGCCCAATTGCCCTTTTGAAGCACAATACATGAAATACATTATGAATTCGGCTACCCTTGGGCAACTCTAACTCATATGCAAGCTCTCCAACACTCCTCACAATCCTGTAGGGGCCATAGAACCGAGGTTTTAGTTTTTTTGCACCACTCCTCTTCAGTGTAGATTGTCAGTATGGTTGTAGGCATAGGAAAACTGAATCACCAACCTCAAATGTCCTCTCCACCCTATGCCTATCTGCATACATCTTCTGTTGCTTCTGTGCACGGTGAAGATTATCCTTAAGTGCCTTAAGGATGTCCTGGTTATCCTGCATCATCTCTCTATCTCTGGGAGCTCTACTATCATGAAATGCTAAGTCTATAAAAGACATAGTGTCATAGCCATACAAGGCTATGAAAGGTGACATGCTTGTCGACATGTGGTAGGTGCTATTATAACAATGTTCTCCCAAATACAACCACCTGAGCCAAGCCTTTTGCTGCCCCGCAACATAATTGCATAGATATCCTTCCACTGATTTGTTTACAATCTCTGTTTGCCCATCTGTCTGAGGGTGGTAGCTAGTGCTTGGGGTCAACTCCCTACCAGCCAATCTGAATAGCTCCTGCCAAAACACATTGAGAAATCTGCTATCTCAATCAGTGACAATGGTCTTGGGAAGTCCATGGAGTCTAAACATCTCTCTAAAGAACAACTCTGCAACCTAAGGTGCCTTATACTCAGATGAAAAAGCAAAGAAATGTGCATACTTAGTCAATCTATCAACAACCACAAATATACAATCTTTGCCTTGGACCTTCAGAGACCTATGATGAAATCGATAGAGATACTCTCCCACTTCTGTTCTGAAATAGGCAATGACTGAAGTAAACCTACTGGGAAAGTATGCTCTAACTTGTTATGCTAACAAGCCATACACTCACGAACATGTCGCAAGACATCATCCTTGAGACTCTTCCAAGAGAATCTCTCACGCACCTGCCTGTAGGTCTTGAAGAACCCTGGATGTCCTGCTAAAGGAGTATCATGAACAGCCCTCAGAATCTTCTCTTTTATCTTAGATTCAGGTACCAAATATATCATGTCCTTATAGTATATCACATCATCAACTACCTTATACCTATCATCCCGAATCTTGTTGTCCATGAGCTTGCATGCAAATGTATTCTTGGAATACTCAACCAAAAGGTGAGCTTTCCAATCAGCTGAAATCTCTGTCATAGAGCAAAGTGTGGGTCTCTTAGATAGTGCATCAACGACAACATTATTCTTTCCCTTAACATACTTAATGCCAAAGTCATATGTCTGGATCTTACTTACCCACTTTTGTTGCCTCTCATTCAAATCCTTCTGCTCTAGAAAGTATTTCAAGTTGGTGTGGTCAGTCCTTACCACAAACTTTCAACCCACCAAGTACTATCTGAATTTTGCCAACTCATGCATGATGGCAAGCATCTCCTTATCATAGGTGGAATACAACCGCTCTGCATCTCTCAGCTTCCTACTCTCATAGGCTATGGGATGCCTATTCTGCATGAAAACGGCGCCTATCCCTTCACTAGAAGCATCACACTCTAATACAAATCGTTGAGAGAAATCAAGAAGAGCCAATACTAGACAAGTGCTCATTACCTCCTTGAGCCTATCAAATGTCACTTGAGCCTCGTCCAACCATCTAAATGTGCCCTTCTTAGTGAGATCTGTAAGAAGTGTTGCCAGTAGTAACTGCAAAGCCCAAAGAAACCTCTCAAATCTAAAATGTTCTTCGATGGCAGCAAATCCAGAATAGCCTATATCTTCTCCTGATGTACCTTCACTCCATCAGCGCCAATCAATGTCCTAAAAATAAAATTTCTGTCATTCCAAACTCACATTTGGAAGCCTTAGCAAATAGGGATTGTGCCTCCATAATGTCCAACACCTCATCAATGTGCCTGAGGTGATCCTCCCATGTCTTATTGTATATCAAGGTGTCATCAAAGAAAACTTTTTACCAACTTCTGCAACTGTCGATTGAAGATATGATTCATACATGACTGGAAAGTTGCAGGAGCATTAGTAAGACCAAAGGGCATAACCAAGAACTCATAGTGCCCATAATGACATCTGAATGCAGCCTTATATATATCCTCATCACGGACTCTAATCTGATGGTACCCCAATCGAAGATCAATCTTGGAAAAAATATACTGCTCCATGTAACTTATCCAACTCATCAATCTTGGGTATAGGGTACCTGTTCTTGATGGTCCTCTTGTTCAAGGCACGGTAGTCAATGCACATCCTCATCGTGCCATCCTTCTTCTTCACCAAGACCACTGAAGAAGCAAAGGGACTAGAACTAGGCCTGATGTGTCCTATATCCAATAGCTCATTAATCGTCTTCTCTATCTTCTCCATGTGTGACCATTTGTCTTATGTTAGTTACGAATGACCAACATCTAGGAGTAATGATTGATCCTCGCCAAATGGGGACTCCCCCCAACATTGAAGAGGATAAGGATACATAGGTAGTGAGAGGTGTTTCTAATTAGCATATTCTATCCAATGTTGATGTCAATCATAAGAGCCAAGCTGCCACCTAGATCACTGTTAACATTTTAACTTGTCCCTTGCGAGACAACACTAAATAGAACAGCACATATGATAGAATTTTTCTTCAAATTATAAGGGGAAGCTCCCTGAGACCTAACTAAAGCTAAAACTAACCCTAGACTAAAACTATAGAAAAAATTTACAAGTACACAAACTATGCACAATTACAATGGGGTTTTGCATAAAAATAAATTAGTGACTGACTATGTTTTTGCCCCAGATGCAAGTACTGGACTGTCAACAATTAAGCCCTGCAACAAGATTTTCAAATATAAATGAGGGTAAACTATCAAGCACAAACGAATAAACTCAACTTCCTACTAGCTAAAGTAGAGACCAGTATTCGGTTGCAACAAAGATTTGAACAAAAAGCAAACGAATGCTTACTATTGGTTAAATCAGAGACCAAAAGATTAATATTAATAGGAAAGAATTAAATGAGTGAACACCACATGATTCCATGAAATGAACAACTAAATTGCATACAAAGCTACAATTTAGAAAGACGGATCTCGCCAATACAAAGCTTGACTAAATGTAATCTCCTACCAATTTATTCATGAAATTACAAGCATGCAATCACACTTACAATCTAAGTCACAAGGTTCGAGTTCGTGTTCATATTCGACAACTATAAAATTTGGATGATGTTCGGCAAGGGGAAAAAAAAATCATCATTAAATTCGCCTATATAAATTTGATTTTTTTTTATATATAAGTAATATATCCACAAGTGACAAAATTATAAAAAGATAGTTTAAGCTTTAACATTGCTAAATAGAATTATGAAATAGTAGATAGCAATAGCATCATAGCACCATGATAAACTTATCGACAATAGATAGATGAAATAGCAGATAACACCAATATGAAACAATAGATAGCACCATGATAAACAGATAAACTTATAAATAAATTTATGAAACAAAAGACAGTTTAACATTGCTAAATAGATTTATGAAACAGCAGATAGCACCAATATAAATTTACGATCATAAACCATGATAAACTTATCAAAGTTAAACCATAAGACACTTAGAAACATATGAAATCATGAATGTGTAAATGTTTTTTTTTTGTCAAAAAGGGACAATCAAGACTCAAGATTCTAAAACTTCAAAAAAGCTCCAAGTCATCAAGAGCACCTGGATGTAAGAAACTTACAAACACATGCAATCACAATTACGAAGATGTTCTTTTTGTCAAAAAGGGACAATCAAGAGTCAAGACTCTAAAACTTCAAAAAAGCTCCAAGTCATCAAGAGCACTTGGATGAGATGATGTAGCATCATCATCACTAGATGAACTACCAAATCATCATCAATAAAGTTAGACTCATCTGCAAATGGCATTGATGTCTTCTAGAATTTGTTGTGAAGAAGATGTGGAGTCCTTTGTTGATTTGTTCATAAACAATTTTAAATTGTTGTGAGCGTAGACAAGATCTCCCAACTTTCCGGACAGAAACTTGTTCTTCTTTTTGGAATGAATGTAGTCAAGGCAGCTCCAATTCATCTCACAAGCTGATGAACTTGCTCCCTGACTCAATATTCAAATAGCAAAGTGTTGTAGTTCAGGAGTTTTTGCTCCATAGGTCATCCACCATCTATATCCAAGTATGTCATCTTGTGCCATGTCATATTTGGCTCCTTCCATTCCAAACATCCCTTCTACTGCCTTGTATTTCCAACATTGTTTTCTAATTAGAGTTGCAATTGTTGGATCTAGTTCAAACCTACCAATGGCTTCTAAAAGCCCCACCATAACTTCACGATCGCTTTTTCTATTAATGTGAAATAACTTGTCATGTACCCATATCAAGACACTGTTAAAGTAAAGATTTGAACATGATAAAGATGGTTTGTAAACTATTATTTCGGATGATATAAATAATTACATACATTATATATTATTTAATAAATAATATTATTGTATGAATATTTTATTATAATTAAAATATAATATCGATATTATAAATAACAATATATATAAATATAATATATTATAAATATATCTAATAATATAAATACGAATATTCTTATAATTATCTTACATTATAATATAAATACAAATAATATAATATAAATCATATATCATTTATTATGATATAAATGATATATTATAAATAATATAAAATATATAATATATCATTTATTATAATATAAATGATATAATATAAATATAAATAAAATAAATAAACATCTTTTAACCTATCCTCTTATGATAACAGAGTTACGTATGGTTAGAAGTAGTTTTACCACAAAAGGGAATTAATATAAAGTAATAAAAATTATAAGAGAGTAACTATGTCTTTTACCACCAAGCATAATAAGAGACATGCCTCTTCGAACATATCCCTTGAAAGGGAAATAAATAAAGGTTGTGAGATAGAAGGAAATCATCATCGGAAGAAAGAAGTAATAAAAGGAAATAAATAAACAGCTGTGAAGTCAATAAAGGCAATAGAGAAGCAACAACATTAGAATTCATCAAAGATGCAGCAAGAAGATATCACAAGGAAGACACAGGGGCAGCCAAGGTAAGTCTGCAACTATCACAGGTACGTTGTTCATTAAGTGTTTAAATATATACTATAATATATTGTAGTATATATTGGTAAGATAAATAATGAATTCAAAAATATATGAAATTAAATAAATAAAGATATGTTAATAGGCAAATAGCATGAACTAATTAATTGACGATGAATAAGAAATGTAATGCTGGAATAATATAATTATTGGAGAAATAAATGAATTATGATTAGAAGTGAAATTAAGTATTAGTTAATTACCTCATGCTTGAAAGTAAATAGGAATGATATGAAACCATTTATATGTTAAAGTGAGCATAAAATGAATTATCAATGAAGCCTAGTATGAGGCTATCAATAAAGAATGAATTAATATAATGAATATGTATATAAGGATGAACATGATAATGAAATGTGATCATGCATTAGATCATGTGAATATATGATGGGCCAATTATGATATGAGGCCAAAAATGATATGACATCATATGAGAATGTTCACAAGGACTTAGAAATCATAGGATTGTGCTATATCCGAGAAGAGGATTAGCCTCATCATTAATCATCTCGCCATCCTACTTGTATGGGTAAGTTAGGAGAATGTTATTGGACCTAGGTAACCCTCAAGTGGATGAAGAACACTGTGTGGGTGTGAAGCATAGTTCCACGGAGTTTCGGGGACGGGGACGGGGGGACGGGGGGGACGCGTTTCGGGGAAGGGGGGGCGGGGGGCCTAAATTTGGGGATGGCGGGGGACAGCGGCGAGGGGGTGGCAGGGGAGCGGTGCGCTGAAATACATATAATACTTGAAAAATTAGTTATAAAAAGATGTATAACTGTAGATGCATAGACAAGGCATGTGAACTGTTTAACAGAATGCCTCAAAGAAATATGTCTCCCATACAAGTTTCTTACAAAATTTTGGCCCGTTTGTGTTGTAGAGGCACTTCTGTGGTTAAGCTGATGCATAGAAATTGAGTCTTGATATATCAAATCTTCTGAAATGTTTTGCTCGAGAAGCTTTATGCAAACAAGTGTTAAGCTCACTTGAAAGTTGAAATGCATTCTAATTTCTGTCAAACATTCTGCTTGAGGCATTCTGTCAAATAGTTCACACTTCACAACGTGCCTTGTAAGTTGTCTATGCTTCCACATTTTGCATACATGTCTCATTGTCTAGTCTCATCGACAAAGACTCAAGAGTACCAGGATATCTGATATGCACAAGCCACAAAACTTGAAATGAAATTTTTAAAATGCATATGATAAAGTTAGGTTTTTATTTTTGATGATTTAAAAACAAAAAATGATTAAAAAATTAAATTTGGGGGACGCCAAGAAGTCTCCCCGAAGGGAGACAGCGGCGGGGCAACGGGGCGGCGGCGGGGCGTTTCGGCGGCGTCCCCCTGTCCCCAAGACGTCCCCCCCGGGGAGACGGCTGATTTTTGGGGGGGACGCGTCCCCGTGGAACTATGGTGTGAAGTCCCTTGAGCCAAGAGATGAAGAACACTGTGTGGGTGTGAAGTCCTTGGGCCTATGGTAATGATGAGCTCATCAATGTTAAATGTGCCCAACGTGAGGTGACTCTTGTTGGGATGAAGAATGTTGTGTGGACATGAAGTTCCATCAAGCCAAATGGTGAAGAACTCTGTGTGGGAGTGAAGCCTTTGGGCCTACGTATGGGATGGTTAGTGTCTCCTTAATGAACCATGCCTATGGAGTTAGAGATGGATTAATGGTAGGGTGACATATGATCCTTCCGAGGATAGCACTTGAGGCCTATGAATATGAATATGAATATTATTATGTGATTATGGAATTATAAATTCTAGGATAACTATGGAAAGAATATGGATCTATGTTAATTATGATATGAAAGAGAAAAATTTGGAATACTAATGTTTCCTTTTTGTAAGTTAAATTGTGCAAGGTTGTGAACAGTTTGAGCTTACTAGAAGGGGACATTACATAACTTCGGCTCCAAATAACATGCTGCTGCATGTAAAGGTGTGTGCATCATTTTCCATCTAGAATCCAATGTATCCCATATCTCCATGTAGTCTACTTCCACATTATTTAGTGCTTTTTGAATAGCTTCCTTACAATGGTCCATGCTCTCAAAAATCATGCCAAGACAAGGGGTGTCACCATCTACCATACGAAGCACATCAACAATTGGTTCACATATATTTAAAAATTTTGCTACACTTTCCCAAAAATTGTTGTTTAAAATGATTTGCTCTATCATCTTCCCCTTAGGACCTTTAGAAAGCACTGAATTTTCCCACTCATTGTTGCAAATAACAAACCCTAGAGCTACTTTATCTTCAACCACTCTTTTCAATGTGATATAAAATGAAGTAAATCTTGTGTCACAAGGCCTCAACAACTCCCTAGATGCTTGCTACCTATAAAGATTCAATGTGAGAGGGTGATTTCTTATAAAATTTGCAATTGCTCTCCCTCTATGAATTACTTCATGTATCCATGGGAATTTTGCCAAGTCATGAAGCAACAAATCCAAACAATGGGTTGCACATGGGCTCCAATATATTTGTGGGTACTTCTCTACTATGAGCTTCCCAGCTCCCACACAATTTTCTACACTATCAGTTACCACTTGAACCACATTTTCTACCCCTACTTCAAGAATGGCTTCCTCTAATATTTCAAAAATATACTCTAAAGTTTTCTTATGGTTCATCATGTCAATCACCTTCAAGAACACAACACCTTGAGGACAAGCCACCAAAACATTAATCAATGGCCTCTGACATATATCTGACCATCCATCACTCAATATAGTGCAACCTTTTTCCTTCCAAGAGGCTTTGACCTCGGCTAATTTCTCAGTGACTATCTTTTGACCTCTGCAAAAGAGTTGTTCTCAAAGCCTCTGAAGAGGGCGGTGTGTACCCTTTGCCAAACTCTATTGCTCTCTGAATTGCATTTCGGAAATGTGGATTCCTTGCTACATTGAATGGAATGGCACTTGAATAAAACAAATCAGCAAATGCATCATCCACATGTTGTTTTTCTGTTGGTTTCCATAAGTTGTTCAATGTTCCACTCTCTTTCAATCCACCTATGAATTTGGGTGCACTAGAAGAGGACATAATAGATGCCATGAATCTAGACACATCCTCTTCAATTCTCTGTTTCTTTTGTCATCTTCATCTTTCCTACAATCGAAGAGGATTGCTCTTTCTCTAGAGCAACTATAATCTCTGGAGTCACACCTAGACATGCAGTAACACCTCCTCTTGGCCCCCCTGAAACACCAAGTAAGTGATCCATTGCCCTTGTTAAACTGTCGGTAAAAGATTTCTTGCACAAGTTACATTTTAGATCAACACCATGGCAAGTCACATGTTTCCATCCCTCAGCGGTTGATTTTTTGGGAGCCATTAAATTGCAATCTACGTGTTCAAAAGACAAACAATATTTAATATTTAAAATTAAAACATTAACTAAGTTTTATTTTAAAAAATTAAAACAAAATATACTAAATTTACATTTTAACTTTAAAAAATAAAATTAAAAAATACTAATTTTATTTAAAAAACATGAAAAATATAAATATATTAAATTTACATTTTAATTTTAAAAAACAAAATAAAAAATAGTAATTTCATTTTAAAAACATAAAAACTAAAAATATATTAATTTTATATTTTAACTTCAAAAAACAAATTTAAAAAGAAAACAATATTTATTTTAAAAACATAAAAATAAAATATATTAAATTTATATTTTAACTTTAAATAATAAAATAAAAAATTACTAACTTTATTTTAAAACACATAAAATGTATATATTATATTTTTATTTTTTATTTACAAGCAAAATGAAAATTTATTAAATTCATATTTTAAATTTAAATAAACAATAGAATAAAAAATTAATAAGTTCATTTTAAAACACATAAAAATTATATATTATATTTTTATTTTTTATTTACAAACAAATGAAAATATTATAAATATTAAATTTAATCTAAAACATATATCATTATATGATATATCATATAATATATATTATCATTTATGTAATCAATAATACATTAAATTTTATATTAAAAAATTAAAATCATAAAAAACCTTTAAAAAATCCTTTAAAACTATGGCGATGACACCTACCTTTCGCTCATAGAAGCAAAGCCAAGCCGCTCAACAACTCTCCTCCGCTTCACCTGCAATCGCCGCCACTTCACTTGCAATCGCCACCGCTCAACAGAGAAGAAAATGATTTTCGCAGCCTGCAAGAGAAGAAACAAGTCGCGGGAAGAGTCACGAGAGTCGCAGATGTTTTTTATCCGCCAATAAAACCTAAAACGCCTTTTAACTTTGACTTTTAAGACTTTAATTTATATTTTATTTTAAAAAAAGCCCTAACTATAGATTACGAATTTTATGCAAATTTTTCACGAATTTTATATCTTGCGTATAAGTTCGACGAATTTCGAACATGCTCAAAATTCGGTGAACCCTGTGACTTAGCTTACAATAACTTCAACTGAATAATAGCTTCTATAGGCCTGACTTCAACTAACATTCACAAAGTATGTGCTCAAAGCACTTATTTATAAGCTCACAAAGGGTAGCTTTTAGGGAATTAAGAATAATAATAAAATATCCCAAAAAGTATTGTTTTAAAGCTATTTTATCCCTATCTGTAGAAAAAGAAAAAATAAAACTACTTTAAAACAATCTAATCCTAATAAATAAAAGGCCTAAACTAGGCACTTTTCAATTATCCAAAAATAGCCACTATTGATGATGACAACTACCAGATGCGGCCACTACTAAAAATAGGCATTTGCACATAAGTGTCTTTCTCAAAAATCTTAAGCAATTCATGTCTTGAAACTTGTTAAATCCTATGAAATATGGTGAGCTTTTTCTGGAGCCTATGAAAATCATTGAAACTCTATGAATGTGAATCTAATGAATACCTTGCCAATACCAATTTGACGACTTGAAACTAGAACAGTGACCATGATGAATTCGCCGATACTTCGTCATGCTGATATCAATCTTTATGAATTTGGAACCGTCATCCTCAAAACATTTCAACCTATTCAAGGATCTTGACAAAGCCCTAGATTTGATGGTATGCCAAACTTTTGCACTTGGAACCTTACTTCAGGAACAATTTGATTAATTCTTCTATGATGATAACTCAAGGTCTAAAAGATGACTTTCTCTTCACCGTCCCAGTGCTTTGTTGGCATGCAAATTTTGATCAATTCAGCCCATTGGAAAAAGGAAACAGCCACTTGGAAAAGAAACAAACTCAATTCAGGACTATGTAGAGCAGAGCAAAACAAGATGAATAGGACAGAAGAATTGTGCTGCTCAAAAACCCCTCACAAACTGCTGCTAACCTTGGAATCCTTCACAAACCTGCAAAAATTAGATAAATATGCCATGATTATGTCGTGTCCCCAATTTTGAGCCAAAGAAAATGAAATCTTTAATTGCATTTTCCTAATTGATTTGTATGGAGTTAAGTCCAATCAAGCAAAAAGGGGATTCAAATTATAGGTCCAAGCTATAATAAGACCCAACGACCACAAGGAAGGTAAATGCAAATTATAACAAAGATCATGAAAGGGGTCATTCGCCTATTTGGATATAGGTCCAAGCTAAGGAAGATCAAGGGCATCGGCTTGGAGGGAATTAAATTCAAATTTCAAAAATATTCTTTCAAAAGGATCTTCACACAAGGAACCCAAAATGGCTACATATGGGCGATTGACATAGGGAAGACCTATTTGAAGGTCTAAGTACATTCGCCCCATGAGAAATGGGCCCCAACTAAGAAAAGGGAAATTTGAATTTAAAACATTGTGGAGGGAAAAGTTAAATTGTTATAAAAGAATCCAAATGGCTAGATTGGAAGCCCTCGGCCAAAGAGATATCTTTCATCAAAGTTCATTGCTTAAGGAAATTCGGCCCAGCATCTAGAAGACACATTCGCCTATGAAGGAGAGCCAACGGTTGAAAGAAGGCAATACATTCGCCCATGCAAAGATAGCTGAAGTTATTCATCCATGAAGGAGCATCCACCAAGATAGAACATTCACCTATGCAAAAAGATATCAAATGTCATCCGCCAATACTCATGAGGAATTTGGCCATGTTTGAAGGTTGCATTCGCCCAAGACAAAAGAGGACTCAAATACATTCGCTTATGTCATGCACAGGGGATCGGCCAAGCATAGAAGGAATCGCCAAAAACAAGAAGGGTTGATGCATTCATCCGTGACACCATTCGCGCATAATGAGGGTTTGCATAAGTCAATAAAATCATTCAGTTAGAGCTGATACAATCTCCAAGGGAAATGGTGTGAGAAGCATGAAGAACTATAGCATTGATAGAAGAAAAGCATTTAAAACAAATGCCAACACATTCGCCTAGAGGGATTCGCCCAAGATCCAATGCAAGAAGAACCCAATGCAAGTCATCGGCCATGAGGCGAAGGAATAAATAGAGAAATCCATGACAATTGAAGTCATGTCTGAATTTTGGTATGTTTTCATATTCTTTTCAAGTTTGAAGGTTCCGATCTTCTTACTTCCTTGCAAGGTGATGTGCCCTTGCACATAGGGTGATGACCCCCTATGCTTTTGGAGATGGTATTGCTTCTAATATCATCATTGCTATTGAATTTGCAGGTATTAAGTGTTATTGCAGGTTGGAGAAAAGGTTGCTAAACATTGAACACCATTGAGAAGTTGTTGAATAGTCTTGCATTGAAGATCCCATCTTGTTTCAGTCACAAGGGTTTCACTACAGTCATTGCAGCCCTTATAGCATCATCACAAGGGAGGAGTATCATCTTGTCTTTCAAATCTCACATATCAGTGACAACTCTCAAGGATCCATTGTTCCAAGTCTTGGCACTATCATTGAAGAAGATTTGACATCCTCTTGCTTGCTGTCTATATCAGACTATTGCAACAGTCCCAGAGTCATATCTTAGTGTCCTTCGGAGGAGTTTCAAGGACTATCAAGAGCTGAAGACAATTAGCAATCACTTGGCAATATTCCATCATCACTGGGCTATTATTTGGGACTATTTGTACTAAGATAAGAGGACTGATTTCAATTCTGTATGTGACTGTCACAGTGGACAGTGAACATTTGATTTGTATTGGCATCATTTGAATCCAATAAATAATATATTGAAAGTGGAGTTTCATTGCAAATTTGTGTATTTGTTCAATTACATTTGAGGGAACTAAACAGTTGCAAGAAATCTTATCTAAGTTGGAATATAATTTTCAGTTTAACTACTAAGGAACATCACAGATTCTGCTGAAAGTAACAGAGGCAAACTTGATTATGAAGTCTGATCAATGAATTGCCTTTATATAGGCATTAAGTCCTCCTTCATTGCATGCTTTAGACTTGTTTCTTTTTGCTTTAAAGCTATGGCAGAGAAAGTAAGTGGTTTTGCCACCTAAAAGTTGCACATTTTATGACTTATTTCCATTTCTTCGTGCTAGGCATGGATCACTAAAGAGTTTGCCACATTTGCACCTTAGGAGGAACTTTTCCCTAGCTTAACCACTACAAAATGGTACCTAACTTAATTTACTGGCTAGCGGAACTTTATAAGGACATTGCCCTGTTTTCAAGTGCTGGGCAGAATTTGCAAGTGGCCAAGCCACTCAATATGTGTGCCCAACTTTGACTTCTTTTTCTCCTTTAGAGCTGGCAGAATTCACTAAAGACCTTTCCACTTATGTTCATGTCTTAGGCGCGGTTTTGAAAGGGCATTGCCACCATGAAATGGTGTCACTTGACTGATTTCTTCCTCTCTCTACTAGGCATGCTTTGTGAATGTCATTGCCACCTTTTAGCACAATTTTCCATTGGCTTTACTACCTTCAAATGGCGTCATTTTGATAACAAAAAACCCTATGAGCTTGGCACATTTTTCTTATGTCTTTGCCATTCTTTAGCACTGTTCTAACTTCGCATTGCCACCTTTATTATGAGCCCATAACTTAGATCATTTCCTCTTACTGCTTGGGCAGAGTTTCATAATGTAATTGCCACATTTTGAGCCTTGGGCGGAACTCTAGCATGGCATTGTCATCATCAAACAGCATTCAACCCTCATAACTTAACCTCTATCTCTTTAGGCACGTCTTCATGATGCTGCTGCCTCTTTTTAGGCACCATTTTCTACTGGCTCTGCCACTTAATTTGTGTGCCCCTTTCTCTCACCTAAACTCTTCTCCTTGGGCACACTTTTCTTGGCAATTTGCCACTTTTTACATGCTGAAATCTAATGGCTTTGCTCATGCAAGGGTGTGCTTCATCATGGTGTTTTGGAACTTGTTCAACAGTGGCAGAGATTTGGTAAGTTTGAGCCAAGAATTGAGAGGAAAAATCCGTCAGTGAAGCATATGAAGAAATACACCTCATTCCCTTGCTATCTCATTCCAGCTTTTCACTCCATGACTGTCTTTGCTTGCATCATTGAATCTGTCCCGACTTTGTCCTTGTTCTGCTCCATTGTTTTTAACATTTGCTGCTTTAATCTAATCATGTTTTTCCCTGCAAAATCGTTAGCTGAAAGGACCAAAGACAAGATAACCTTTGCAAGCTGACTGGGAAGACAACAATTGACTTGAACATGATGCAAACTCAAGGATTAACCAACAACTGACTGACAAAAAGAGGCCTGGAAATGGAATTTCGTAGGGGTACCAACAATCATTCACCATGATTCTTCTACTGTCAAACAGTACAAACTAAATCCTGCACATCAGTTCATTCTTCTACTTCTACATCTGATCAGCATGATTCAAGATCTGTACCATTCATGTCTCTGTTGTATCAACATCCATGTTATGGAGATAATGTCAGTATTGTCATTCTTGTGTGCAGAAATTTTGTTATGACAGCAGCTACACTCATAGGTTGCCTATGAAAAAAGCATACCTGGCATAATTGTGGATCTGTAATTCAGTACACAAAACTAGGACTTTTAAGTGGATAAATTAATTGTAGCTCATGGCAACACTTGAGCTCTTGTTTGAGGAGATCTTATTCTTTAATTTCCTCGATGCTTGTTTGCCATGGGATATGATTCGAGCACTGGATTGCTTGACCATATCATCATTTTTTTCTTTACACTTTTGCATTTAGAGTATCTTTGATGCTCTTTAGAGCAACTTTGTCAATACCACTCAGCTTCAGTTTGCATTTTATTACTATCATCAAGGAGGATGTTATGTAATGTCACCTTTCCTTGGTATGCCTCCAAAACCACTTTGTAAATGGGAGATTTCACTTCTAGTTTTTAAGAATGTAAACCTGAGATTATTGTGTAATTATGTGCTAGAGAGTGCAATGAACATTTCACTGAGAGTCTCTTTCTCTTGTTATTGTGTTTCTTGCCTGTTTACACGTGCATTATATTGTTCTGTTTTCAATTGAGTCTGTTGCCTTTTACATATGCATAATATCATTTGGTTTTTAAGTTAATGCAGCATTAAACCATAATCTAACCACTCTTCAGAGGGAAACACATGAAGAGAGGGTGATTTGATATGAAATTTGAGTACAGTAAGGTTATATAATGCAGGTGGATAGACATGAATGCTCAGATAACAGAAAGTCAACAACTTATCCATTCAATATATAGATATAGCATAGATTTTGAAATAACCAGCTCTTGTTTATCATTGAAATATTGTACTGGGTACCTATCCTTTTACTTAAAATGTCCACCATAATACTATTCAAGTACAATGGCTTATCCTTCACTGAAAAAATGTTATTATTTCACAACATAGTAGGACATACACATGCCTAATCAAAAATATATTTCTTATCTTGCATGAAAGAGACACAAATACAATATCAAAAGGATATCTCTTAGCTTGATGAAAAAAAAAAAAAAAATGTGTACTTGTGTAAGTCCATGCACAAAAATTAACCTTGTGTCATGGTCAAATTGACTACTGCTGGAGCAACTTTAGAAGCAGCATCAGCAATAGAACTCCTTGTTAAATATTTTGAATCTGGCCCTGTATCCACACTGTTTTGGGATTCGGCTTGAAAGCTATTTGAATACAGTGAACTTGTACCCAGTTTATCAGTGATGAACCTTCTACACCAATCCACTGCATGATGTTAAAAAAGGTACACAGATGAATCAATCAGTCAACATCACAAAATTTTCTCCACATTAATCATTCCATAGAATTTATTTTATCAGGAACCAGTGACAAAATATGCAGAGTGCCAGGAATAGTGGTAACTTTCTATGATCATGCACCTGATTGTGTCAAGTGTACGCCATCATACAAAGAAAACAAAATCAACTATGCACTACACCAAAAATAACAGCGTAACTGTGAATACCTGATGCAGAAATATCTGTTAGTGTTGCAGACTGATAGTTATGCTCTAATCCTTTTTGCCACAAATCCTTTAAAAAGTAATGAAGCTGTGGGGACAAATTAATTGTTATCTCCGAAAACCCATTTGCAATGGAACCTAAAATAAGGTGAAGATTCATCATCATGTGAATGACTGTTCACTAAAAATATGAATAACGGGTACACATTTAACAGGCAATACATAGGAGGAAAACTTCAAAAAAAAACATTGGTAGCTATTTGTAGCCAAAAGTATCAGTAGCATACCGTTGGACCTTTCGTGCCATAGTGCTCCCATACTAGCAGCAGCCAACAAAACAACAGACGTAACTTTTCCAAAACTTTTCCTTGAGCACTTAGGAAAGCCACAGGGCTTGTATACCGGATAAGTCTACAGCAAATAAAAGCTATGTTCCAATTAGAGGACAATTTACACACAAAGAATAATATGATCAACCACAATGATTAGGATTGAAAGAAACTAGCTGTGTGCCATATAGCTATAGAAAGATGTCACAATCTATACATTCTTAACCTATTGTTATCCATTTCACCTGCTACTACACAAAATTAGTTCCTCCAGTAGAAGGTAATGAAAACAATAAATAGCCAATTCTAATAACAACACCACCAAATAAAGAAACAAAACAAGTAAGGAGTTTCAAAAATAAGGAAATGATAGCTAATCTTGCCCCAAAAACAAAAGTGACAATATCCCCAAATGATACGAAAGCTCACAGCAAAAAGCAATAAAGTCCATGCTTATCCTTGATTTCATTCAAATCAAAAGAATTGGAGTTCATTTTAATGCTTTGAATTGGATGTCGTGCAATATTTTGAGGTATTTGCCTATTCAAATGCCCAGTTTTATCTAGGTACAAGTGCCCTAGAGAGTGTCCTCGATTCAAGATTACACATGGGACAAAGTTGGCATTGAAATACATACAATAGTAACATTAGACAGATAACAAGCATACCCACATGTACTTATGTGTGTGCCTATTATCTTACTGTGATGGATAATTTACAATCACTTTGTGTGAAAACTGGCAAATGTCTTACAATATTGTTTCACAAATTGTGTATATATATATATAAAAGCAAAGCCACAATTGAGGGCTTGATAGAACTCTCCTGATGGAGGAGGGAGAGGGGTGAGCGAGATTAATTAAGTAATATAGGAGGTTAGGGAGCTCAACCAATAGGTCGAGAGATAAGCGATACTTTTCAGGCAAGGACCAATAGCTTTGGTTGGAGTATATATAGGTTGTTTTTGGGTCAAGGCCAATACATGAGACCAGGCAAGACACCAATTCAACATTTTCCACCCACATATGGAAACCCAAAAGTTAATGTATTTTCATTTATCTCAGATGTTACTCAGATTTTTGTTACCCTAAGTCTCAACCTCGTGACTGAGCAATCAACCTTACATATACATGTAGCATTACAGAGGAGTACCATTATATGGTTATTCTCCCAACCACCGACTTCAAGGTGTTTAATATATATATATATGCACACACACATCCATAATAAATTTATGTTCATACACCCTATTGTACCCGTTCGAAATTTTTCGTATCATGTCAAATTTCAAGCTAAATTTTTGTCTTTCCATCAAGTCAAGATGTCACGTTTTATAGCTTCATCACAATCATCTACGTTGTTTTTGTCATCTCTCTTATTCATGTTTTGTAGGGTCACCAAAAAGGATTCTCAGACTCATTCGCAAAGGCAGAAAATGTAGTTCAATCAATAAAAAAGTAGCTGAAATTCACATACGGCAGAGACAGATTTTTGAATTTTCAAAGATACTTAAGTGCAGACCAGCACGTGACAAATAGCTGAGGAGTGAATTTTTGTTTCAAATTTGCAGGCATAGTACATTGGCATGCTCAGCTAGTCTATTGGATCATTCTCGAAGACAAGGCTTCCAAATAATTTTTCCATCTCTCCAGGATGAACGTTCAGCTACAGCAGATGATAAAAAGAGGCATATTGCAGATTTCACCACCATCAAAGAGTTCTTTCAGCACTCATCGAACAGGTATTGTCACTTTCAGCATAGGAGAAGGGTGGTTGTCGCCTTTTCTGCTTAAGACATCAGAATTGCAGACAGCACAGAGACAAGGTTTTCAGAAAAACAAAAGGTGTTCAAGACCATATTAAGGCACGCGCCATATATGGAGGAAAAGCAGAGAGTTTTATTTTCAAAAAAGATGCAACCGGTACATAGTGGCGCGCACTGATATACGGTGAAGACAAATAATTTTTCAAGTTAAAAACATGTAAAGCAATATACTGGAGCACGCCCTAGAGCATGGAAACACATTTTAAAAACTAAAAGGCATGGTCAGTATGTAATGGCACAAGCTTTCTTGTGTACAAGTTTTTATCAAAAATCTGTAAGTGCTTCTAATGGCACGCGCCATAGAGATTCAAAACTAAAAATTGCAGGTGTGTTGTCTGGCATACACTGAATGGTGCAGAGACATGTTTTACCAAATCAAAACATACCAATCAGTTACTGAGAGCATGCTGTTAAAGGGAGGATACAAAAGTTAAAGTAAAACTCTGTAGCTGGGCATGCACCACATATGGAACAATCGGATTTTGAATGTTGAAAAGACATGCAAGTCAAAGGCATGGTGCGTGCCTTGCTGAAGTGAGGTAGGTTTTTGTGAAACAAAAGTATGCATTCCCATTGATAGGATCGCACCCTTCTATAGAGAAGCAGATTTGTAAAAGACAAAACAACAGGTCTTCTATATAGGCACGTTTCGAGAGAGGAAAGCAAGGTCTGCAGGGGGGTTCTGTAAGATCCCTAACAAGATCTGCCCTAAATTCTGAGTTTTATTTTCTGATTTCTGCCCTAGATTTCTGCACTTTAGAATTCTGCTCCAAACTCTAGAATTCTGATTTATTTTTCTGATTTCAAACAAATGTGGACAGCGAACACATATGCATCTAAAATGCCCAAATAATATGCCAATAATGAACCCTTATGATAACATCTTCAATCATGAATTAACCACCATATATGAACATCCACAATGCAAACAAAATGGGAAACAAATCTGATTTCTGATTATATCAGACTGCTAGTACAAATCAGAATATCTGAATATGCAATTACATCAATTACCTAGGCTCAAACATGCCCAAATATAGCCCAGAAATCTGCCCTACAATTCAGACCTAATAATAGGTTTGTACATACCAAAAATGATGTAGAATGAAGGCACAAAACAAACCCTAGCTGGGCGAACTTCTTCAGCTAGGCGGCGCTCCCTTGGAAATGACCAAACACATGCAAAATGAGGGTGGCTAGGGCTTGGACTGGTCAGCAATGCTTCAAGATGAAGTTGCCCACTTTGGCGCTCAACCTAGGATGAAAACCCTAGCTCCAATGATGCACAAATACCTCCAAAAGGTGGCGCTCCAAGTCTGATCTGAATATTTGATTTTTCCTTCACTTCTCCAAATAGTATTTGGCACAAATCTCACAATTTGGCGTTAGGGTTTCTCCATAAACAAATATGGCTTTGTCGCTCGTTCTTCCCTTGCAAATCTCCAATGAAGCACAACTATGAACTCCGTATGAGTCCACCTCCAAGATGTGATTGGGTTTTCGTCCAATCCACCTATCTTCCTAAGGGTTTTCGTCCTTGGAAGGTGCTGAACCAAAGTTGCAGCCAAGAGATAAATCTCCAATGAAAAGGAATATGAAAGAATGATGATGAAATGAGCTCAAAACACCTTATATTTATACAAGAATCTTCCTTTCTCCTCAAGCTGACCAACCACCCTTTGAAATCATGTTTTATTTCACTTTTTCCCTTCTCCTAGGGCCGACCTCATGCTAGGCGCCCAAAAGAACAAAAGAAATATTTTATTTTATTTTTTCTATTATTTCATCCTTCCACTCTCCAACTGGGCGAACCACTTAGGCATAATATACATCATGAATTGACCTCAAATTGAGTTGTCCTTCCTCAAGGGAATTATCATAAAATATTCTTATTTTTCCAAAGGCATTTTTCCATATTTTCTTCTATTTTTCATTCTCCTCCTTGGTCGCTCCACATTAGGGCAAATTATTTTATTAGTGTTGACTTCATCAAAAATCCCACAAAAATATGCCAAGTCATCTTCCACAATCATTTTGCCCTACAAAATTGGCTAAGTGTGAAATTTCACCAATTAGGTCATTTCCTGACCTCTCCAACTTAGCCTATGGGAATAGGATAGGCTAGCCAACTCCACTAGGTGTTCACTCTGAAAATGGTGACATTACAGGTTCTCAGATGAAAGTCTTCATTATTACAACAATTTTTGTTTTCATCGCTGCAGTCATCTTTTTACACAGCAGGTTTGCTCAAAATCTCTATCAGGGTTTTTCATCAATTTTTGGCAAGAAGCACCTAAGTGCAGCAGCCTTCATTCATTTTCCAGCAACCTACAACAGTGAGCATCATCAAAAATGCCGATTTCAGCAGGCTTTTCATCAAAATTCAGAAAGTTTTCAATCAATTTTCAGCAAGGGCGACTGAATTTCAAAGGGTTTTCCATCAATACTTGACAACAATCGCCTGATTTCAGCAGGGCTTTCACTTTTTCCAGTGATTAATGGATTTTCTTCCTTGACCAGTGTTTGATCTCCTATAGAGTTCAGATTTTCAAACATATCAGCTGCACCTAGGGTTTTGATTGATTTTCAGTCCTTGTTTTCGTTCAAACCCTTGGCTATTTGCTCACATCAAATTACCTGCAATTGAGTCATATCATCAGCCAGATTTGTTAAAGTATATCAGCTCCTGAACAGTGAATACAATGACCTATTAAGAGGTATTTTTCCTTGGTTGAGTAGCTCATTTCCTAGGGTTTTGAGATCTTCGTCATCAAACATACCACTATTGGTATTCTTCCAGGCTGCTAGGGTTTTAAGTATGACAAGTCCTCATTTAGACAATCATTTCAGACTATGGTTAGGGTTTATCACTGTTTCAGCAGGTTTTTCACAAGCCAGAGGCAAGAGATCAGCATGCATAACATCATCATATTGGCATGTTTGAGAGCAAATATTTTCATTGTAATAACCCACAACAATTTTTTTGATTTTTTGCAATATATAAAAATTTAAAATGCAAGATGCAAGTCAAGGCACTTTTTGATCACTAAGATCCCAATGTGGGGAAGGTGAGAGCATACGGAGTTTGAACAACACACAGCTGTCTAGATGAATACACTGCTAGAATGAAGAAGCGGCAAGCCGACCAGAAGCACACAAGCAACGGAGCTGACCCAAATCTACAGCTCTTCGGTGGAAAGTGTAAGATCCCTAATAGATATTGACTTAAACTCTATTCTGAATCTTGTAATGATCACAAACAACATACATTGCTACACCAGTGACTGATATAGATAGAATAGAATATTCAAATTAAAGATTTGAATACTGAATACTAATGCTGGCTGTTTGTACTCAGAAAATGCAATATATCAGCCTACAGTAATCATAGAATGTCAACATACCAAACCCATAACAAAGAAGTTGGTTGACTGCTGTAGCTGCACTCAGTAGTTCCAGCATTCTGACCCTGAATGAAATTGATTTGGAATTGTTCACAAAGTCTTGGAATAAATAGCAGTCCTTTATACTGAATCTCACAACTGTGATAACAGCTTCACTGACAAACAAAATGCATGTACAAAATTGACTGCCTGATGATGATAGAATCTGTGATAGTGCTCCGATCCTCAAGTTTCAATGATGACGCCAAGGATGATAGTAAAGTTTTCGAAGATTTGCATCGACCTTCTATATCTTCCAATTGATCAATGATCAGCTTCAAATTATCTTTCATCAATTGAATCGATGGCTCTGAGAATGGGAATCGGCCTGTATATGACATTCGTTGCTCCTTGGTTCAGTTTGCCATATTCAATATGTCAATTACTCTAATCCCAAATCACACATTCAATGACCACGACCTGTCTCAATGATGCGTCACCTTGATATATGAAATGCTTTTCTAAATATTATGGAGTATTCAGAATCTTCCTCACGCAGACCCAAGATGTCCTCACACATGAACCATTAAATCTCTCCTTTTATGATGCATCGGCTACTTTGAAATCTTTGTCTAGATAGCTTATATTTCAAAGGTTGATACCTGGTGATTGCTTTGATGATGACGTGAGGATGCTTTGTCCACGATTGCTTGCTGAGGTCGATGCCAAAATACCCCACACGGATTCTAACAAGCCCACAATTTCCTTTATGTTCGCGAAGATTATGTTGGACTCTTAAAGTTCCTCCTGGGACCCGCAATTTAGAATACCATCTAATTTAATATTGATAAGCGCTTCACACGATCCTTTATTGAAATCGTCAACCCTTAATATACTTGTGCGCCGCTCTTTGGACTAAGGAATTCTTCAAATACTGATCTTCATGTTATAATCTCCAACTGCGTCTTGCTCCATACATTTAACGGGACCCACAGAGTACTATTGAATTCTGCAAGAGACTGTCAGAGTTTGTCTCCTCTTGGATGACAATCACTTAAGCAATGAATATTCAAAAACAAACTCCTTACAATATATAATCTGAAACCTGTCAGATGTTGTGTGCTAAAAATACCACAGATATATATAGAGTTTGAAATCTAAATAATCAATAAAAATATATATATCGAATTACCCTTGCAAATTTATAATTTTACAAATCTATAAATTTGCAAATTAAACTTCTGGTATAAACAATATCACCAAATTTGCAGCACTTCTCATTTATTACCTTCCAAACCCTCAACATACAATGAAGCCCAATTGAGAAACCTGAATGATTCCTCCTCTACAATTTACCAAGGAAACATCTCCTCAGTTCAGCAAATGCAAAGAAAACCCCTCTTTGACATTGACTGATACAAAACATAAGTCATAGACTTAATCAGAAAACCAAGACATAAACATCTAGACCATACATACATGCTGAACTATGACTCTAACCTCTCCTTATAAAGGTCTCTCATCAATTAGGCCTGGCCTAATTTTATTAAATGAACGTTTACATGTACACATCATACCCAAGCATTTTTAAATGCTTTTACATGAACTTTTTTAGATGCTTGTATATAACACTTTTATACCGACTTAAGTGACTTTTAATAAAATATTAATTTTATAAAGCAAATAAAAATACTTTATAAAATTTATTTACAATTAAAACAATTTTAAGTCACTTAGAAAAATGGGGACATGACAGAAAGTGTGTTGAATGAATGCAGAGTCACTGGCAAATTACAATGGAATCTGATCGAGCCAAAGTGGCTGATTACTAAGCGGATCCAATCAATGCCAAAACGGACTTAAAATGCAGAGGGGTCTAGCCGTGCACCGACCAAGTCCTTTAATGTTGAAATGCACACTATCGACAATATACCATCCAAGTTTACATTTAAATGAACATGAAATGCAAAACATCCAATGGTACTACCATCCGAGGTTACAATATCTATGCAAAATGCATTACAAATGCTAAATGATAAGGAAACCAATCTGCAACATACTGTTATATTATTCTAATCAGAAAATCAGACTGCTGCAATAACAAAGATTAATCCAGAAACTCTTGAACATCATAAAAAATCATGCTTACAGAAGCTGGGTGAGCAAGGCCACTAAAATATAACACTGAAAGTTGATGAAGACTATCCTGAGAGGCTAGAAACCAATACTTAATGCTATCAGACCCCTGAAAACTGTAGTAACACTGAAAAATCAGATATGAACTGAAACGTTCACTACCCAGACTAAGATGAGACACTGGCAATAAGTAGTACATGTTGGGTCCCAAAACAACTAATCCCAATCCCTAGAACACTTACTCTCTGAGGCCAAGGATGTTGTCAAGGAGATGGAAAAGGGGGTTCATCAACAGGATGACGGTGATTAAGGGCCAACTGTAAGATGGGGTAATCTCTTCTTCACTTCTGGTTCAACTAGACCAAGGAGGGTGTTCCTGGAGGTATCCCTAGGCAAGGATTAACTATCATGCAAAAGATATACTAGACAGTAACAAGGGCAGTGATATCCGAAATGTTGTTCTAAACCTTCTAACTGTCACTGGTTTAGACAAAGCTCACTACCTTAAATAACCTCTTTTTTGAGTTGAAAATAACATCATTGCAGCAAAGCAAGATGCGGGTATACATACAGGTTCTGAAAAGATAAAACACAACTATTTATCAAAAGATATATCCTGACTTCAACACAAAACAAGGATGCATACATAAATGTAACTACACATTATATTTGATGTGTTGTTTTGATTTTAATCGGTCTAGGTGATCATAGGCTTCTCAAACTAGTGCCAATCCAACGTGCTACAGAGTCTCACATTTATCAAAGGAGAACAATCACAAATGGGTGTATGACTGCCTATCTGATGGATATAGATGCATATACATCAATATCAAACCATGAAAATGCTTAATAATCCAACACCATACACCATTCATTAATATGTAACTCTGAAATGACCATTTACAAAGCTTGAAATGAAATAAGAACTGTCACATTCATTCAAATCAGAAATTACAATCATACCACTAAATATGACAAGAGAAAACCCTAACTGTACTTAGAGGTTTTCCTGAAAGAACACTTACAATAGTAGGGAAAAACAAAGATTGCTATCAAAACTTACAATATGTTCCTCATACACTTTTACAATTGATTCCTGAAGAACTGAAACTATTCACTGTTTGAAGCCCTAGCTGCACTTGGATGTCTGACGCCTATAGAGAGAAAATTTGCCCAAAATGACCAATTCTTTGAATGAGGAGAAAATTGTGTCTTATACCTCGCTAGTGCACACCCAAAACCATGGGTGGGAAAGAAGAGCAAATCCGACACATTCAAAATCACCCACAACCAATAATGCGCAAGAGGAAAATGAAACCCTGAAAAACGGATCTTCACTGTAAGAAGCCTTACCAATTCTACCCTGAATTTCTGAGTTCTAGTGTGTTGACATTTTGTCAAACACTTGTCATGTAAATAGACTGAGTTCTGATTTCTGAATTTGTATTTGGTTTTGATGATTATTTTAGATGATTTTCAATGGAAATAAATATGCCAAAACATTAGAAACATAACCAAATACTTTACATGCATAAACAACACAATGACAACACCAATTAAAATTTATTTCTCCTCTATATCAAGTCTGATTACAAACATATCAAGTTTGATTCAGACTAGGACAGCATTTACAAATGCCAATTCAAATTAAAGATTTGACTATCAAGGCACTTATAACATACCCGGATGATAGTATCAATGATATGGTGCATAGGAATGTCAAATCATGCCAAACCAACAATGAACAAGTGCTGATTACAACTCTGATTTTTGGGACAGATCTAATACAATTGTCTAATATAACAAATGCTTGAAATCTACTCCTTGAAATGCCACAAAAACCCTTCCAAAGGTTAGCGCTAGATCCTATAGGTAGCTGCTCAAACCCTAGGTGCTGAATGATGGATATTAGATGCCAATGGAATGTTGGATATGACCTCCAACTCTGATCTATCAAATCTGATTAGTTTGATATAAATTTCTGATGCAAACAATGACTAAAATCTTCATACAAGTGCCAAGATTCTTCCTCTATGATGAGTGCTAGCCTCCAATGAGTGTTAGAAACCCTAGGTGATGAGTCTAGGAGTATTTCTTCCTCAAACAAGTCTGCAAACTGCCTCTACAACCACCCAGATCTGCAAATTATTTTCAATGATAACAATTGCTCTAGAAAACCTAGTGGCCAGCAAAGGTATGATTTAGATCTGCCTTCAAAACCAATTCGTTCCAAGTCTAGATGGTGGCGCTCAACTCCTAGGGTGAAACCCTAGCCACTATGCAATGAACTCTGCCAAATGATGAAGCCTTCAAGTCTGATCTGCAAATCTGATTATGCAATTCTGCTCCTCTTCACCAAAAATCAATAATGAAGCACAAATAGATCCCCGTCACGGAATCTCCAATTGATGAGCTAGGTTTTCGTCCAACTCACCTTGAAATGCAAGGGTTTTTGTCCTTGATTTCGTAGCTCAACTTCTGTTGCAGCCAAAGAGAAAATCTTCAATATCAAATGACAAATACACAATGATCAAAATGACCTCTAATGACCTTTTATTTTTCCACACTTGGGCGCCCAAATAAAATATATTTTTATGCCGTTTGGAGTCCACCATAATAAAATATGTTTATTTTATTTTATTTTTAATTTTCTCACTTTGCGGGACCAACTTGGAGAGAGATATAATAATAAAATAATATTATTTTATTATTTTTGCTTTTTCAACTTGAGCGGTCACTTATGGGAAAATAATATAATATTTTTAATTAATAAAATATTAAAAATTTGCTTTTTGCCTTATTTTCCATTTTTTCCATATTTTCCCAATTTTTCTATTCTCCAATTGGCTAATTATTTAAATATTTTTAACTTTTCCACAATTACCACAAAAATACCAAAAGTCATTTGCCAACTTTGTTTCGTCATTAAAAAATAGTTGAGCTCCATAAAATCAACATTTCGTTCTCTAAGCCTTAGCAACATTCACATTTCCAAGCCTTCATATAACCAAAGCTCAACCAAGGCACTTAAGCTCAAAATGGGGACATTACAAGTCCTCCCACCCCAAGATTGTTTGCCCTCAAGCAATCACAAGTACCAAATCTGAAGTAGAATCAATCATGCCAATCAATTCCCGGATCCCAAATCAATCTAGGCCTTTTGAGTGGTTTCATATGTACTATACCAAGTTGCTCAAGGTTTGCAAAAGGAAACTCATGCAACTTACCAAAAGTCAATCCTCCTCAAGTATGCACCCAATTTGCCAAATGTGTGTAATTCTCCATTATGCCCTTGTTGTCCCATGCTGATATACAATGAAAAATCCTCATAGATGTCATCCTTTTGTATAACAATCACTTGAGAATTATGATTATAATCAAATGCCATCATGTTATGACATCCATCAACTATGAGGAGATAAAAGTATCTCAAAGAGTTATCAACATCACACAACTCTTCATCTTTCCCATGGATGACCAAGGGCTGCTCCAAAACTGAATCATTTATGACTCCCTCTTCATGTGAAGACATGACACTAGTGGCTGATCCACAAAGTGTGTGTTCAACTACTCCATCATCCTCTATGACCTGAGCCTTCATTGGACTCTCAAAGATAGGTGACTCATGAACCTTATGATGCAAATTAGGTATACAAACAAAAAATTTTGAATCATACCTCTTTTCTTGCTCATCTAAATCTGCATGTCCTTGTTTGCTCACCTCAAGAGGCTTCTCCTTTGCTTGCTCAACCTCCATGTATTCTTCCCTTGGAAGAAATAGAGATCTAAGGTGTGACTCCCTTTGTTGCCTTGCTAGATTCAACTGATTGCAACGTTCCTTGACCTCCTATAGGTGTTGTCTTGCTTGGGCAGCCAACAACTTTGCCTTCCTAACTCTTTGTACCCATCCATCACACATGTCTTGAGTCTTCTTGACGTCATCCATGGTATGATGTACAAAATCAGAATTGTTGTGACTTGAATCTTCAACATACTCCTCATGCTTAACACCCAAAACTTGAGTGCCAACCTTGGGAGACTCTTCCACCTCATTTTCCTCATGTGAAGTGGCTGCTATCTCATGATTATGAGAAGAAATACGACTACTGTCATAAAACAGAAAATTAGAACTTTCATCATACCTTTTTGTAAGGCACTCATATGTATGAACAATGTCTGATTTTTCCTTGTCTATATCAATACTCCGCTGAAATGAACTTGTAATCACTGCTTCAGTGTAATAAGCTACCCCAAAAAAAAATTAAATTTAACAATCTATAACAACTGGGTTAGCACAAGTATGCAACCAACTAAACACCTCCACACTTCTAATTATGAAATATCCCACTTATACTTAACCAAATTTTTTGCTAACTTTTCTAATTGCTCACTTCAATCAATCAACATCAAACATGAATAAGATCAACATGAATTGAACATCAAGGAAGTTGAGATATCTTATTGCAATTGTCAATCCAATTCTTATTACATTCAATGGATGCTTATTAGCATCAATGTTCAACTTATTACAAGATTACAAAAGATAGGCCTTGGCACCTAGATTGAACAATGAATATATTCCAACTACAAGTATCTTGTCTTCAACTTGCAAGTGTCTTCAAGATGTCTTCAAAATGCAAGTAGCTTCGTATCACAAGTAATGACTTCAATCCTGCACAATGATGATAACTGGATGTTAACACCTCTCAAGAGATAAGGGAGCATCACCTTATCAAGGTTGAGGGAGCATCACCCCAACAAGCATGAAATACACAAATTTCATGAAAGAGCATAAAGCTTACCAAGAAATGTAAAATAGCAAAAGATCTAAGATGCCAAAATGAAGGTGCTCTCCTCCTTTTATAGTGCTCCTCCTCAAAGGCAATGAAGGCATGCTTTTCAATGTAAAGAAGGAACCAAGGCACGTTTCCCAAGAGCATATTCCAATGGGAATATTCCATTTGATGACTCACTCTGAGTTGGCAACCTTGTCCAATGAGCCGGAACAGATCCCAATGCCATCACTTGGACCAATAGGAGATCAAACACTCAGGGCGCCAGAATGATGTCACAGTTGCAAGTCCCTCAAGGCTAGGCGCCAACTTGAGATGATGTAATAACCTACCCCTGTTGTTCTTTTAATTTATCTTTTTTTTTTAATGATATATTTTTTTAGTTTTTTCTGTGATCTTTCAGAACTAGATAAAAGATGCAGAAGGGGGTTTTTGTTTTCTTGAAGTGTGTGTCAGAATACAAGGAATATAGCATACAAATGAAAACCCAGAAAAACTATAACAGATATGAATTAAATAATGAAGACCCAGTTCATAGAATGGCATAAAATGAATAACCATCACATACCCATGTCAAAATAAGCATCTTCATATTTCTGTTGTTGACGGACCAACAACATGACAATGGAGTTTTGCATTGAAGGTATCAGCAAATGCAAGGAAACAATCTACAACTATCAGCATAGACCCCTAGGTCAAAAACAACCGCTAAGCAAGGAAGAACAGCCCCAATAAACTCCAAACGGCTGCTCCAAGAAGTACGGCCAGCATATGAAGTGGTACGACCTACACATGAAGAGGTACGGCCAGCAATGAAGAAATGGCAGTCCCAACCCTTCTCAAATCTGCAATACAATCCATCACTAATACTCTTCCTCAGCTGCAACAAAACTGCAATAAGATATATCTTGTTATCTCCATCTTCGTCAATGGTGGTATCAAAATGAAGTTCAAATACAGCCATTGAGTATGGCTGCTCCATAATCCCCTTGGGTGATCTTTCACACATGCGGAAGATTGCTACCAATGGTGGTTTTCGTCACCAAAAGCCCTGGCTGGAAGAAATCCCCCAAACCCTCATTTGCAGAGCAAATAGAAGCATAAAATGTAATATCAAGAATAAATAACTTTTCCCACTCTTTGCCTTTTTATAACTCCACAAGTGGGTCAACCCATATGAGAGGGAAATGTTATTTTTAAATTTGCTTTTTATTCCTCAAAGGGGCACCCAAATCCCTTAGTGACTTATTTTTGCATTTTTCCTTATTTCTCCAGTCACCGACATTAATTAATTAAAGTCCAAATATAATAATAAAGTATAACTTACGGACTTTAATATGAAAGGCCAAACGGTCACAGAATCCCATGAATTATAGACCGTTGGAAAGATCTCGGCAAAACGCTCCATCTCCAATAAAGAGTTTCCCAAAATAGCCAACTTCGCAACTTACTAAAAATAGTAAGTCCCAGCCAGAATGACAGAAACCGACCAAATGAACTCCCAGAGTTCCCTAACCACTTTGGTTAGTCTACGGGAACCAACTATAGACTAACTCACTAGAAAAAAGGGGACATTACAAATGATTACTTCATGAAATTGCGCCTTACTATATTTAGGCCCCAGTTGGGGGTTGCACAGACCCAAAAGTGCGCCTAGGATTCTAGGCTCCATACTTGTTGTTCTTCATCATTTCAAACAATGGGAAACCCTCTAGAATGCCTCCTCCTTCAAACACTTAGTCTCAAATGCAAGTTCACAGGATCCTTGGCAAGGCGCCAAAACTAGGCTCTCCATACTGAGAAATGTGCCTAGACTCATTTAGCCATTTTCTGGCAAAGTTTTCAACAATGTTTGAAGTATATTGAGGATTGAAACATCAACTCGCATCAAAGTGCCAAGGTTTCATGTTGAATTGGGCATATCTTGGTGAAAGCGCAAATGTGGGGTTGGAGATGAGGAAAAGTGCGCCTCACTCTCATAACACTTCTCTTGTCAAAGATGATGATTTCAATTGAGCGAATGATCTTTTGAACAATCTTTAACCCTTGATGATCAATTTCAACCTTCCAATTCACTTAGGTGCTATCTCAAGGTCGCAGAGGCATGATCTAGCGCCTAGGCGCACATTATGGGTTGTAGGATCAAGAAGTGGTGCCTTGACCCTTAGGCGCCCATTTGGAGTTGCTTGATCAATGATTGGCGCCTTCCTTTTCATAGGTGCACATCAGGTGTTTGTTTATAGTCAAACTAGCGCCTTGATTCCTAAGGCGCATGTTCAAGGTTCTGCAGTCATGGATTAGCACCTTACTATTCTAGGTGCACATTTGAGTGTGAAGAAAGGTAGAAGTGCACATAAATGCCTTAGTCACTATAATGTCTTCAATCACTACAGGCCTCTAATCATCTGGTGCTCATCCTCTTCAATCAACTCTCCTTATACCCAAGGCGCAATTTGGAGGTGTTTCAACATGAAAAGTGCGCCTAAGTGTTGACAAGAGTCTTCCTTAGCCATTTGATGTTTTCCAATACATGTTTGAATGTCTAGAAATCATCCATCATTGAAGCCCTCAAGAATTGTCTTCATGCTCATGTTTGAATGAATCCTAGCCAAGGCGCATTTTGATGATTGAATAGATGAGAAAGTGCGCCTAGCACTAAGACAACCTTATGTCACTTGATAGAGGTCTTGACCTACAAAACAAAAAATTCGTTAGCCAAAACCAAGCTCATTCCCTTATCTTACGTATTAGCCCACAGGAATGATGAATAGGCTAATCCGTGTTCATCGTTTACTTATGCCAGAAACGGGGACATGACAATCTCCCCTTCCCGGGATTGCTTGTCCTCAAGCAATCGAAGGTTAGGATGCTCTAAAATCTTTTCTCCTTCCCAAGTAGCATCCTCCATTGGCAACCCTTTCCAATTCACCAAGTACTCCCTTATGCTTCGGTTGCATAGTTTCTTCTCCCTCATATCCACCACACTTTCAGGTTCAAGGGTAAGCAATCCTTCTTCATCCAGAGGTGGAAGTTCGTTAAATGAAACCACATTCTGTCCTAGTGCCTTTTTGAGACACGACACATGAAACACATTATGTATGCGGCTTCCAGCTAGCAAATCAAGTTCATATGCCACTTCTCCTACTCTTCTCAGCACCTTATAGGGTCCATAGAACCTGGGTTTCAACTTCTCTGCACCTGTCTTCTTCAAATAACTTTGCCTATATGGCTGAAGGTGCAGAAACACCATATCACCTACTTCAAAACTTCATTCAACCCGGTGTCTGTTTGCATACAGCTTTTGTTGGTTTTGAGCCCTCTGCAAATTCTCCTTAAGAACTCACAAGATATCTTGTGTCTTGCATCAATTCCTTTGCTCTAGGAGCTCGGTTGTCATCCAAAACCAGATCAACAAAAGAAACTGCATCATATCCATACAACGCATGAAAAGGAGACATGCCAATTGACATGTGGAAAGTGGTATTATAGCAGTATTCTCCTAAGTGTAACCACTTTATCCAAGCACGCCGATGATCAAACACATAATTCCGTAGATATCCCTCAAGCCACTTATTGACTATCTCTGTTTGCCCATCTATTTGAGGGTGATAACTTGTGCTTGGTGTTAAGTCAGTTCCTGCTAATCGAAATAGCTCTCTCTAGAATACACTGATAAACCTGCTATCTCGATCACTAACTATGGTCTTTGGAAGGCCATGTAGTCGGAACACTTCCTAAAAGAGCAACTCGGCAACCTGCAATGCCGAGAACTCAACTAGAATTGCAAAGAAGTGAGCATACTTAGTCAACCTGTCCACAACTACATAAATACAATCTTTCCCTTGGACCTTCGGAAGACCAGTAATGAAATCCATCTAGATACTTTCCCACTTATGTTCTGGAATTGGCAATGGTTGGAGTAATCCCGCTGGAAAAGTAGTTTCTGACTTGTTCTGCTGACAAAACAAACACTCCCTGACATATTGCAAAACTTTGTCTTTCAAACCCTTCCAAGTGAATCTTTCTCTGACTTGTCGATAGGTCTTGAAGTAGCCAGGGTGTCTTGCAAGTGGAGTATCATGGTATGCTTTTATGACTCGTTGTTTAAGCTCCGATTCAGGAGTTAGGAAAATCCTATCTTTGTAGTAAATGATGTCATCTACCACCTTGTAACGATCATCCTGAATGATTCCATCCATGATTTCACAAGCAAACTTCGATTTGGAGTACTCAACTAGAAGCTGAGACTTCCAATCGACGGAGACGTCACTTAGGGCGCAAATAGCAGGCTTTCTAGACAAGGCATCCGCAACTACATTCTTCTTGCCTTTAATATTTTCAATATCAAAATCATAAGCCTGTATTTTAGTAACCCACTTCTGCTGCCATTCATTCAAATCTTTCTGCCCTACGAAGTATCTTAAACTGTTGTGATATGTTCTGACCACAAACTTAGCTCCCACTAGATACTGGCGAAACTTAGCCAAAGCATGCATGATAGCCAACATCTCTTTGTCATATGTGGAGTATATCCTTTCTGTGTCCTTTAACTTACTGCGTTCATATGCAATTGGGTGATGATCTTGCATCAGTACTACTTCAATGCCTTCTCCAGAAGCATCACATTCTAGGACAAAGGACTTAGTGAAATCCGGCAAAGCCAATACTGGTGTCGTACTCATTACCTCTTTCAATTTCTCAAAGGCTGCTTGAGCTTCCATTGACCAAACAAAAGCACCTTTCTTTGTTAGATTTGTCAAGGGCGCGGAGAGCTGCGAGAACCCCTTAACAAATCATCTGTAGTAACTACAGAGGCCAAGGAAACCTCTTAATTCTGACACATTCCTGGGCACTAGCCAACTACGAATGGCTTCAATCTTCTCTTCTTGAACTTTCACGCCATTAGCACCAATTACATGGCCCAGGTATAGTATCTCCTTCAAACCAAATTCACACTTTGATATTTTCGCATACAAAGACTATTTGTCCATTACACTTAAGATTTCATCCAAGTGTTGAAGATGTTCTTCCCATGTCTTGCTATAGATTAGAATGTCATCGAAGAAAACCAACAGGTACTTCCTCAACTGATTGTTGAATACATGATTCATGCAAGATTGGAAGGTGGCTGGTGCATTAGTCAAACCAAAAGGCATCACCAAGAATTCATAATGCCCGTAGTGACATCTGAATGTTGTTTTTGGAATGTCCTCACGAACACGGATTTGATGATAGCCAGAGCGAAGATCAATCTTCAAGAAGAATACAGCCCCATGCAATTCATCTAGCAACTCATCAATCCTAGGTATTGGATACCTATTCTTAATGGTCCTTTGATTCAATGCGCGATAGTCAATACACATCCGCATTGTTCCATCTTTCTTCTTTACCAACACTACTGAAGAAGCAAATGGATTAGATGAAGGTCGAATGTGTCCCATATCAATCAACTCCTTGATTGTATTCTCAATTTCAATCTTGAAGTGCCAAGGATGTCTGTACAGCGCAATGTTGATAGGTTTGGTCCCCTCTTCTAACTCAATCACATGCTCAAACCCACGATTCGGTGGTCGTCCTGGAGGAATGTTCCCAAACACCTTACTGTGTTTATCCAACACATATTGAATGTCTATATGATGTTCACCATCCGAAGAAGACTTGGAAGAAGCATTGACTCGAGCTGCCCAAGCAATATCATCATGGCGAAACAATGCTTCCATACGCCTAGCTAAAACAACTCTAGGCCTTCCATCTGAAATAGCCCTCAAAATCACTTTTCTTCCTTCATAAATAAACTCTATCTCCATCTTCTCCAGATCCTGTATATAACGACGGAGTGAATGCAACCATTGCATTCCCAATACCACATCAATGCTTGAAAGTCCAACCATGTAGAAATCATCTATCAATGTATAATCTCCCATTTGAATACTGAGTTGGGGTATCTTCTTCTGACAACTCATAGTGAACCCGTCTGTCACTGCAACTATGAACCCCTCAAAGTCTCCAGCTTGTAAACCACGTTTCATAACTAAACCTTCATCAATGAAGTAATGAGTGGCTCCACTGTCCACCAAACAAGTGACTCGTTGTCCCTTAATAACACCCTTTATTCGAAAGGCATGATACCTAGGAACCCCTGACATAGTAGCAATAGTCACTTTTCCTTCTCCTGTATCAAGCTCTAATGTAAGCTGCTCCTGATGATCCCCGTCTGAAACTGTATCCTCATGTATATCACTATCATCATCTGAAATTACCTCAATAAGATGTGCCTTGCCTTTTCCAAGGCATCTATGACCTGGTTCCCATGGTTGCTTGCAAGAAAAACATAACTTCTTCCTTCTCAATTCATCTCTCTATGCTGCAGAAGGATTAGTCTTAGGCTGAAATGGTTTTTTCGGATTAGAATTAGAGCCCTTAAAGAAGTTTTTCTTTGGAGTGAAAGTAGTAGTATCCAAATCAAGCGCTAACTCGATTGCTTCCTCAAGCGTAGTTGGCTTATGAACCTTAACCAACCCTTTGATCCTATCATTCAAACCTTCAACAAATAACATAGTAATTCTTCTATCTATAACATCAGGGACCATAACCGCAATCTTTTGAAATCCATTAACATAAACATCCACTTTACCAAATTGCTTCAACTGTGCAAGCTCGCAGTAGTAGACCTCAACATCCTTGTGGTCAAACCTAGTTATGAGTTTTTGAACAAACTCATCATATGAAGTAATCCCGTTGTGATGCTGTGAAACAAGACCATGATGCCACCACTCATATGTCAAACCCTCTAAATGCATAGTAGCGAAATGTATAGCCTTTTCTTCACTCATGGGTTTGAGAGTAAGAAAGGTATCCAACTTATTCACCCATGCTCTAGCACTTAGCTTACCACTGCCATCAAAACTTGGAAGAGGAATTTTGTTTAAGGCATCCTTATACTCCTTTGGTTGTGTAGGTTGAGCTCTTCTTTGCCTTGGTCGATTCACTCTACCTCTTTGACTATCCCTTTTCTGGCTCATGTAGTTGTTGAAATTTATTCTATTCCTTACATGCTCAGGAAGTGCATCATACTCATCAACCAAAGATATAACATTCTCCTCAAAAGGAACATCTTCTTCTTCCTGTGGTTGCTCCTCTTCTACTTCTTCTCTAGGAAGAAAAGTAGGTTTCATAGGCCTCTCAACTGTAGGTGTCCTTGTTCTCCTAACACGAGGCGGTGATCTTCCAACTACACTACCTACATCCTGATTACCTGGATTATTCTGATTGTTATTATTCCTGTTACCCATCAAGGCTTGAAACATCCTTTCAATATTTGCATTTGTTTGCCGTTGTTGTTCAATTGCCTCACGCTGTTGAGCTGCCATATCACGCTGATTATCAACCATCTTCATTAACATGTTATCAATGTCATCTTGTGGATTATGTTGCCTTCTATCTCCCATTGCACCTGTTCTCCTTCGATAGTATTGTGACAAAGGATCAACGTAGTAGCTCATAACCCATAGGCTGGCAGGATCCAAGCTCTGATACCACTAAAATATCCCACTTATACTTAACCAAATTTTTTGCTAACTTTTCTAATTGCTCACTTCAATCAATCAACATCAAACATGAATAAGATCAACATGAATTGAACATCAAGGAAGTTGAGATATCTTATTGCAATTGTCAATCCAATTCTTATTACATTCAACAGATGCTTATTAGCATCAATGTTCAACTTGCTACAAGATTACAAAAGATAGGCCTTGGCGCCTAGATTGAACAATGAATATATTCCAACTACAAGTATCTTGTCTTCAACTCGCAAGTGTCTTCAAGATGTCTTCAAAATGCAAGTAGCTTCGTATCACAAGTAATGACTTCAATCGTGCACAATGATGATAATTGGATGTTAACACCTCTCAAGAGATAAGGGAGCATCACCTTATCAAGGTTGAGGGAGCATCACCCCAACGAGCATGAAATACGCAAATTTCATGAAAGAGCATAAAGCTTACCAAGAAATGTAAAATAGCAAAAGATCTAAGATGCCAAAATGAAGGTGCTCTCGTCCTTTTATAGTGCTCCTCCTCAAAGGCATTTAAGGCACGCTTTTCAATGTAAAAAACGAACCAAGGCACGTTTCCCAAGAGCATATTCCAATGGGAATATTCCATTTGATGACTCACTCTGAGTTGGCAACCTTGTCCAATGAGCCGGAACGGATCCCAACGCCATCACTTGGACCAATATGAGATCAAACACTCAGGGCGCCAAAATGATGTCACAGTTGCAAGTCCCTCAAGGCCAGGCGCCAACTTGAGATGATTACTTCATGAAATTGTGCCTTACTATATTTAGGCGCTAGTTGGGGGTTGCAGAGACCCAAAAGTGCGCCTAGGATTCTAGGCTCCATACTTGTTCTTCATCGTTTCAAACAATGGGAAACCCTCTAGAATGCCTCCTCCTTCAAACACTTAGTCTCAAATGCAAGTTCACAGGATCCTTGGCAAGGCGCCAAAACTAGCCTCTCCAGACTGAGAAATGCGCCTAGACTCATTTAGCCATTTTCTAGCAAAGTTTTCAATGTTTGAAGTATATTGAGGATTGAAACATCAACTCGCATCAAAGTGCCAAGGTTTCATGTTGAATTGGGCATATCTTGGTGAAGGCGCAAATGTGGGGTTGGAGATGAGGAAAAGTGCGCCTCACTCTCATAACACTTCTCTTGTCAAAGATGATGATTTCAATTGAGCGGATGATCTTTTGAACAATCTTTAACCCTTGATGATCAATTTCAACCATAGAAGCAAAAATCGGGTAAAAAACGCGATTTTTTCAAAAAATCGTGAATCGGGTGGAATCCCGATTTTTACCCCCAATTTTTACTGCGAATCGTTGACCAACTATAAACACTCTTTAGCGTTTCGTTTAATCGCGTCTGAATAGCAGAAACTAGGGTTTCGATTCATTTTTGAGACCGCAAAAAGTAGGGTTTCTTTTGATGGCCCCTGATTCAAACGAAGGGAGTAAGGAGGTTGTTCGAGTGCTTCCGGATCCGGGAATGAGAGGGAGCGCAGGTTCCGTGGCAAAAATGAATGATCCAATGACAAACCAAAATATGTGAAAATTGTTTCTTTACAGAAGAACGGTAAATTACTGAACAAGCGCTTGAACGGGTTCTTGGCGAGACATTGGCCTCTATTCTGAAACAGTTTCACGTGGATAGAGCCAGGCCGCATCTCGAATTCATTTTAATATTAACTTCATATAATATTTTGATGCATTGCAATTTAATATGATATTTGTTTTTTTTATATAATTGCCTTTATTAACTTATAATATTATAAATTATAAAGAAACATTATAATATTTTGGTTTATATAATTTTTAATAAATTAATATATTATATTATTTATTTAATCAACTTATTAAATTTATAATTGGAGTTTATTTATAATTCTTAATTAATTTATTTTTTTTAATTTAATTTGTTTTATTTTTTAAATAATATTTTGTAAATATTTTTATATTTTTAATTTCATAGAATATAAAATTTTTAATTTAAAAATTAGAGTTTATTTATAATTCTTAATTAATTTATTTTTTTAATTTTGTTTTAATTTAATTTATTTTATTTTTTTAATAATATTTTGTAAATATTTTTATATTTTTAATTTCATAGAATATAATATTTTTAAGTTAAAAATTAGAGTTTATAAAAATTAGAGTTTATTTATAATTCTTAATTAATTAATTTATTTTGTTTTGTTTTAATTTAATTTGTTTTATTTTTTAAATAATATTTTGTAAATATTTTTATATTTTTAATTTCATAGAATATAATATTTTTTAAGTTAAAAATTATAAAATAGAATATAGTTGGATATTTTTAATTTTTGTAAGTTTAAAATATTTTTAAAATTATTTATAATTTTATTATTTACATATATATTAAATTTATATAATATATAATTTATAATAAATAATAAAATTATAACATATAATTTATAATTTATAATAAATAATAAAATTATAACATATAATTTATAATTTATAATATTATAATATATTATATAACTATAATTATAACTATATATATTAAAAATTATAATATTTTATAATTTTTTACCTTTTTTTAATATCCGATTTTTTCCCGTTTAAATCTCGATTTTTTGAAAAAATCTTGTACTTTTGGTTTGTCGATTTTTTCCCCAAAAGATTTTTGCTTCCTTGATTTCAACCTTCCAATTCACTTCCTTGCTTAGGCGCCATCTCAAGGTCGCATAGGCATGATCTAGCGCCTAGGCGCACACTGTGGGTTGTAGGATCAAGAAGTGGCGCCTTGACCCTTAGGTGCCCATTTGGAGTTGCTTGATCAATGATTGGCGCCTTCCTTTTCCTAGGCGCACATCAGGTTGTTGAGAATCAAACTAGCACCTTGATTCCTAAGGCGCATGTTCAAGGTTCTGGAGTCATGGATTAGCGCCTTACTATTCTAGGCACAAATTTGAGTGTGAAGAAAGGTAGAAGTGCGCCTAAATGCCTTAGTCACTTTAATGTCTTCAATCACTACAAGCCTCTAATCATCCAGTGCTCATCTTCTTGGATCAACTCTCCTTATACCCAAGGTGCAATTTGGAGGTGTTTCAACATGAAAAGTGCGCCTAAGTGTTGACAAGAGTCTTCCTTAGCCATTTGATGTTTTCCAATACATGTTTGAATGTCTAGAAACCATCCATCATTGAAGCCCTCAAGAAATGTCTTCATGCTCATGTTTGAATGAATCCAAGCCAAGGCGCATTTTGATGATTGAATAGATGAGAAAGTGCGCCTAGCACTAAGACAACCTTATGTCACTTGATAAAGGTCTTGACCTACAAAACAAAAAGTTTGTTAGCCAAAACCAAGCTCATTCCCTTATCTTACGTATTAGCCCACAGGAATGATGAATAGGCTAATCTGTGTTCATCGTTTACTTATGCCGGAAACGGGGACATGACAAATCACCAAGTTCCCAAATCGAGTGAGGTGAGAGCATAATGTGTTTTGGTTTACAAACTAAAGATTGTGCAACAAAGACCAATACATTCATCTGCTATGAGCAGGCATCCACTTATGCAGTGGGGATTCACCACTTATTCAGTGGGTAGATAAAGAGAAAGAAAAATCAATCCAATTCTCCACACTGGCGGTCGAACCATCCAGGGGTTACAATGTGTGTGTTTGCATCACTAATGAAATGTTTACAAATGAACAAATTATATGCAACACTGTTCAGAAAGATGAATTGTATCATAAATCAATACTCTATGAATGTCTTGCATCAAGGAGGACAACCTGCATCACAAAATCATTAGGTTTCACTTGATAAATCTGTCCCAAATCTAAATGGATGCTTGATGCATTGCTGGTAAAGGAAAGATCTTAAAATTAGATTGTTATACTCAGAACAATCAATTGGATGATCATATCAGCCCTGATTGACTTGGCAACCAAGTATTACTTTGCACAAGTTTGAGTATTATTTAATACTAAATCACAAATGCCAAGCTCATATCATGCAAAAGATCACTGCCAATCAGACTGAAATTACAAACCAAACTGCCCTGTGTGCTGTACAGCAACCATATGAGTGTAAACATTCTCAAAGATGAGTATCAATGACACAAACTCCCCCTCAAACCGCCACAAATAAATGTGATAATAACCAGACGCCATGAAATAGAATGATTTCAGTCTTAGAAGCAGAGCGATCTGCTCATAAGATCCTACTTGCCATACACAGGTCCATACAGCCAGAAAATACAATCCAAATCAGATAACACAAATAAACCATTCAAAATTCTCAAAAATCAGGTTTATATTGGCGCCATCACAAGACAATAATAACCCTGCAACATAAGAAGCAAACTGAACTTTAATATTCCAAAAATATATGAAACAATTCCCTCATGCTGTACGGCCCCTGTAGGGTATTATTTCCTCAAAACATATCAAAATCTGCTCAGAAATAAATGGAAATTAGACTGAATTGGATGCCAAAACATGACAATTAATATCCAACTTCATTTGCTTCAAACAAACAAGATTAAGAACCCATCCACAAATCGCCCTCCAAGAATGTATGGCCGGGTGTATGGCCCAACATGGGAAATCCTCATGCTTCACAACTCCAACAACTTCATCAATATTCCAAATAAAACATGCCAAAAATAATATCAAACACCAATGATCAATAATCCAATCACAAAACCTCAAAATCTATGAAAGCTCCATGGTGATTCTTGTATGAAACCACACCCAATCTCAAGAGGGTTTTCGTCCTCAAGAGAATTCTACAAGAGGGTTTTTGTCCTCAAGAGAATATGGAAGAACTCTCAAGCTCAATCCATCTACAAACAAAATCAATTCCAAAAGCATAACCCTTCTAAATGATCTCTCATCCCTTATTTATAACCTTTTGAGAAGAATATAATATTATTTCTTTTTTATCTCTTCATATTTCTCCTCTCAAAAAGGCATTTTTTGACATAATAAAAATATATCATGTGTGAGGTCCCCTTTTTAAGTGTATCATTTAGAACACTTAAAAACCTTTCCAATTAGCTATAACACTTAGGTACTTATTAATTATTTTCACCCCTAGGAGCTTAAGTGAAAATAATAATTAAAATAGCTCATTAAATATTACTTTTTGCAGAAAATCTCAAACTTCATCCAAATGCGAAATAAACTAAACCAATATACTATGTAGGGTTTGGAATTTGAAACGATGCCTTCCAGGGGACTTCCAAAAATAGACGGCTCCTCCAAGAATCTTGGAGAGCAAACCGAGAGCCCAATCCAACCTCTGAAAACATCACTGTCACCATCGACATCCACTGAGCACAATGCCATAAAGAAATAGTCCATTCCTAGAAAGAAAACCACTAATCTGTTCTACAGACTGAACAACGACCACTCCAAGAACATTGGAGTTCTCCCACACATGCCGAATACCCTCCGAGAGTCTAAGAACAAGTATAATGCGCACAAAAATCTATGCGCCAAAAAAGGGACATTACATTCATCTTCTTTTTCTCAACTGATTTTTTTCTCTTCCTTTCTTCTTGTGCAAGTAGTCCAATGGTTGTCATGAATTGTTGATGGTTTCGCATATAGGTGTCCATCATTTGCTGTTGACACTTTACGAATTTATTTATACCATTCATAAACTCTTTCATAAGTTGATCATTCGGAGTCAAACTATCTCGTCTATCCTTCCTTGATGAACTTGAACCACCTCTATTCATTGTTGCAATCTGTTTGTCTTACAACCTGATTTCCAAAAGAAAAATTCTACCTTCCATGCTGACAAGATACACTGCAGTTTTGATGATTGTTTTAGATGATTTTCAATGTAAATACATATGCCAAAACATAGGAAACATAACCAAATACTTTACATGTATAAACAACACAATGACAACACCAATTAAGCTTTATTTCTCCTCTATATCAGGTCTTATTACAAACATATCAAGTCTGATTCAAACTAGGACAGCGTTTACAAATGCCAATTCAAATTAAAGATTTGAATATCAAGGCACTTATAATGTACCCAAATGATAGTATCAATGATACAGTGCATAGGAATGTCAAATCATGCCAAACCAACAATGAACAAGTGCTGATTACAACTCTGATTTTTGGGACAGATCTGATACGACTGTCTGATATAACAAATGCTTGAAATCTACTCCTTGAAATGCCACAAAAACCCTTCCAAAGGTTAGTGCTAGATCCTATAGGTAGTTGCTCAAACCCTAGCTGCTGAATGATGGATATTAGATGCCAATGGAATGTTGGATATGACCTCCAACTCTGATCTGTCAAATTTGATTGGTCTGATATAAATTTCTGATGCAAACAATAACTAAAATCTTCATACAAGTACCAAGATTCCTCTTCTATGATGAGCGCTAGCCTCCAATGAGTGTTAGAAACCCTAGGTGATGAGTCTAGGAGTATTTCTTCCTCAAACAAGTTTGCAAACTGCCTCTACAACCACCCAGATCTGCAAATTACTATCAATGATAACAATGGCTCTAGAAACCCTAGCGGCCAGCAAAGGTATGATTCAGACCTACCTTCAAAACCAATTCACTCCAAGCCTAGATGGTGGCGCTCAACTCCTAGGGTGAAACCCTAGCCAATATGCAATGAATTCTGCTAAATGATAGAGCCTTCAAGTCTGATCTACAAATCAAGGACGGAATGACGAGTAAGGGGAGCTACGGGGGTTTGGAAGCCCGCGGCCTGTAACAGGCTACGGCTTCTTCTTCTTCCTTTTTTGATCGGCTTCGTCTGCATGTGTGTGTGGCGGCATACAGAGGCGTAGATTTTTGGTGGGGGGGTGCTTGCATGCTTTCGGGGGATTTGATTCTTTTCCTTTTTGTGTTTTGCTTTTTCTATGGAGTTGCTTTAGTGTTTGTTTTCGCTACCCCCGGTCATCTAGGTATCAGGACGGTGGTTTTTCTTTCTTTCTCATGGAGCTGCATGCATCGGTGGACAAATCCAATCCAAGTTCTTCTCTTCTTGGAGGAAGTCAGAGCTTTGCAAATTTGGGTAACCCTGGTGAGGTTTGACGAGGAATGGTGGTGTCTGGCTACACAAAGTAAATGGGTGTTTGGAGAGATCGCAGGAACGGCCGGTGCTTGTGATACAACCAGACTCTGTGGCGAAAGACGTGGAGTACTACAGCAAGCATGTGTTGATTTGCAAGTTCATGGGGATGCAAGCTTTGCTCCCCTTTCTTGATTCGGGGGTTCACAAGACCTAGAACCCTGATGGGGATTTTGATATTATTTTGGCAGCCAACAATTTCTTCATGGTGGACTTTTCCTGTATTGCTGATAGAAATCGGGCTTTTGAAGGCGGGTCGTACTTCTACAACCAGATGGGCCTATTCATTACACCTTGGCATGTGGGTTTCAACTCCGTTGGGGAGCTCCCTTCTCGGATTCCGGTTTGGGTTTGCCTCCTTCGCTTGCCCCTGGAATGCTGGTGAAGTGATATATTACAGATGATCTCTTGCTCGGTAAGCCTATTGGGCCCTCTCAACAAACCTTGAATAAAAGGGTTCTTTCCTTTGCTCGAGTGTGCGTAGAAATTGACTTGAATAACCCATTGTCGGATTTGGTGGAAATAAGCATTGGGGCAACTTTTTGGACCCAGCAATTGGATTATGAGGCATTACCTTTTCATTGTCGGTTATGTCATGAATATTGCTACCTACAGCATAAGTGCCCCAAAGCCGCTTCAGCTGCTGGTATGGCTAATGCTTCTCATTAGTCTGCCTCGAAGGTGGACAAAGGTAAGGCCCCCGTGCAGGGGGTGGAGGCAGATAAGGATGGTTTTGTGCCTGTTAAGCCTCATAACAAGAATAGAGGACAAAAGAGGACCCTTAAAGACAGGCAAGAAGAGGAAACACTCAACAGGTTTGAAGCATAGAGGACTTGGTTCAAGAGGAAGGTGTTCCCTTCAAATGCAAGTTGCCGATAGTACTATTGTTGAGAAGTGCCTGGTGGATCAGCCAAATACTTTTTCCAGCCAGGTCCCAGCAAGGGGCCGATTAGCTCAGATGGACACAGATCTCCCTTCCTCAGGGCCTAAGCTTGGGGAATTGGCTCGATGACAGACACTATTATGGTTACTGATCCCCCTAGTTCTAGGATCATCATTGAGAAGGTTGTCGGGGACTCTGGTAAAGGCAAGTCTCCTCCTGTTTTGGGCCTCCAACAAACCCCCCCCCCAAAAAGGGGGCTCTTGAGAAACCTCTTAAAGCAGGTAGGAAGAAGGATCAGGAAAAGGTACAGCTGATTGGAGAGATGTTGGTTGAGTCTGGCTCAGTGAAGACTATTGATTCTCACTTTTCCTAGCCCCAGTGATGATTGTGATATCTGTTGGTGTAATTAAATATTTAATTATACTTTATTAAGTTTACTTAGGGCTAATTTTAGTCTTAGGTTATTCTTAAGTCATATTAGGGTTTTCTCTAACTTGCAAATATAAAAGCAAGTTCTCACATGTAATTCATTAATCCAATTCATTAATTGCATCCTTATTGTGCAAATTATTCCTCTCTGTTTTTTTCTCTTCTGGAAGGTAAATCTTAGGTTTTGCAGGTGATCTTGGTGGCTTGAGTTAATCATAAACGCTCACATCGTATTAGAGCTCTAGATCTGCAAGCCCCTTCTCAAATTCAACGAAAAATTTGAACAAGAGTCGTTTGTTGGGTGTATTTTTGTGTAAAATGGAGTATTCCATTGGATTCAGAGCTCCCGATCTGAAGATTCTTGTTCACTAGTTTGAGAGAATAGGCATTGATCATTCAAATGGTGTAACCTCAACTCAAAAGATTTCTGGGTTTTGTCAGCAGCGTCGAAATCCTATCTGGGTATCTCTTATTTTTTTTAGAAAGTGCACGGATTTCAAGAAAAATATATCACAAATCCGCATCCCTATTTTTAGCCTCTACTTGTTTTTTTTGCTTTTTCAGAGCAGTTTCACGAAATCGGGCATATCTTTTGCATACGGCGTCGAAATCAGGTAAACAAGATATTTCCAAAAAGAGGACTCCGAGCACTATCCAGTGGTGTAGGTATTTTTTTCTTACTTTTTATCAGTAGCTTATTGTTTTCACCAGAAGTTAGGTCTTCTTTTTCGGAGCAATCTTTAATATTTTAGGCATATCTTTTGCATACGACATCAAAATCAAGTGAACGAATAAGCTTTGGAAAGGTATTGAGGATCTATACATAGCCATTTATGCACTTTTTCCAGATTCAGCCCCAGGTATTCTTTATTCAGTTTGTCAGTTTTATGGCTTCTGTTTGATATTCTAGACATTTTGGCCCCTGGAAAAGTTTTGTTTGTTTTGTTCATTTATTAGCATTAATACGTATTCAAATTGTTGATCTTTGATCTGATTTATTTGAGGAGATATCATGAGTTTTGCTATTCACCCTTCTATGATAACATTGGGTAAGGATAATTATGAGTCTTGGCAAAAGGGCATCTTGACACATCTCAGGTGGCTTAATCTTTTGCCTTATCTTTATGGACTCATACCTGAACCAGATACACCTAGGAGGAAATCTGCATGGGAAAATTATAATGATCATATTGTAGGATTGATTGGTTCTAGTGTTGATTATGACACTATGTGTTCTATCTCACATATTGAGTGCCCACGCGCTCTTTGGACTAGCATTTGTGAGATCTATGGAGACCCACAAATCTCTCCAATCCCAGATGATCTTGCCATGGATTGCCACATACCCCTTGATAACGCAGTTTGCATACCTTTTGATGATGGTACAGTTGAGGACCTTGCATATTTGACAGGTCTTGCTAGGTCAGATGACACAGAGACTTCTCTTGTTTCTTCTTCTCCTCTTATTGAGATCACATCTTTATTACCTATTGCTACCTCAGATTCCTTGCAGCAGAACATTATTAGTCTTCCAAAGATAGCTCATTCGGACACATATCTCCCAGATATATCATGGTTGTTTGTAGAGTCCCACCTTGCAGATTTGGAGGACCACATGGAGGACATTTGTCTTCTATTTGATGACAACTTCGATGGAGTTGCATCACCATCATCTTCTTCAGAGATTGTTCTTCATCCTACTATTCAATCACCATTTTGTAGTGGATTGGAGACATTTGAGCAGTTTTCAGGAACATCATTGTTGTCATTGGATCATGTGCAGAGTTCAGAGACATTAATCCTTCTTCCTGTATATTCCTATCCGGAATGGGAAGACATTATGCACACATCTGCAGTTTTATTTCTTCCCAAGGGGAGAAATGTTATTCGACGTTCATGGGTCTTCATCTTTATTTTGTGTCGGGCATCTTCCAGCACTATTTTGGGAGGAAGCATTTCCTCGCATGGGGTTTCATCCTTCTCACTTTTGGGGGGGGTCATTAGACCTTCTCTCTTCCTCTCTTATGGGGGGCATTCATGATTGTATTTTTGTGATGGATTCAGTTCATGGGGGGTCTTAGTGTTAGTCCTTCTTCCATCACATGTTTATGTACTTGTATTTTCTCTCTATTTTCTCTCTTTTGGAGAGGAGTTTTCTCCCACAGGGTTTTTCTCCTTTTCTCCACTTTATGGGAGATTCTTGTTGTTCATGGGTACCTAACATGGCCTTGTAGCCAGGACTCATTCTTGCATTAGTTGCATATTTTTCATTTCTCCCTAAGTTGCACTTATGAGGGGGTGTTGGTGTAATTAAATATTTAATTACACTTTATTAAGTTTACTTAGGGCTAATTTTAGTCTTAGGTTATTCTTAAGTCATATTAGGGTTTTCTCTAACTTGCAAATATAAAAGCAAATTCTCACATATAATTCATTAATCCAATTCATTAATTGCATCCTTATTGTGTTTTTTTTCTCTTGTGGAAGGTAAATCTTAGGTTTTGTAGGTGATCATGGTGGCTTGAGTTAATCATAAACTCTCACAATATCTTGGAATGTTAGGGGTATGAATAGCATCCCTAGACAAAAGGCTATTCGTGAGTTGATTCGTGTTCACTCTCCTGATTTGGATTTCCTCCAAGAGACTAAGTTGTCTATTGAAAGTATGTTGAATTTGGCTCCTAAGATTTGGGGTAGAGGTCTCTGTCAATGTGTGGGAGCGCAAGGAAGCTCAGGGGGACTTGCTTGTTTATGGGATCCGCATAAAGTTTTTCCTCTCTGGTGGCTTTCTGGTAGGTGCTCTATATATCTTGTTGCTTCTAGTCTAGAGCTTGGTGAGAGAATTCTTCTTTCTAATATTTATGCTCCTACGGATCTCCCTGGTAAGGCTCATTTGTGGTCTCATATTAGATACTTGTGTTCTTTGGAGCCCTTTCTCCCTTGGATTCTTGCGGGTGATTTTAATGTTGTCTCGTCTCTGGAAGAGAAAAGGGGTGGTATTACCTGTCTGGATCCTTCCTCAGATCTCTTGAAGGACAATGTGGCTTGTATGAATTTGGTGGATATCAAACCCGTGAATAGGTTATTTACCTGGAACAATAGGAATGGTGATGATGCTATTTCTGAAAGGTTAGACAGGTTTCTGGTGTCTAGTTTTTGGGTTGGTGTCAAATGGATGACTAGCTCTGAGATTTTGGATTGGTGGGGCTCGGATCACTAGCCGATCAAATTCTCCGCTTGCCTGTCTAGATTCTCTAAAAAACAGTCCTTCAAATTTCAGCTTATGTGGCTTCGTGATGAGTCTTTTCATGATGTGGTTCCTGGATGGTGGAGGGCTGGGAAACCTGCTTTTGGCACTGCTATGTACTCCTTTGCTAAAAGACTCCAGTATGTCAAATATAAGCTGAAACGATGGAACAAACACCATTTCGGCAATGTTTTCCAGGCTAAAAGGGTTACTCAAGAGCACTTGGACACCATTACTCGACAGATCCGGGCTCAGGGGTTATTTGAGGAGCTGAGTATGTTGGAAGCTGCGGCTGTGAAGGAGGTGGAGGAATGGGAGCTTCGTGAGGAAATTTTCTGGAAGCAAAAATCCTGTATTGATTGGCTTCAGGAAGGGGACAGGAATACTTCTTTATTTCACAATTCGGTTAAGGATAGAAGGCAGGGAAATATCATTTCATCTCTCAAGTCCCCGGAAGGTGACCCTCTTCTTTCCTCTGGTGAGATTTCGAAAGAGTCCGTACGGTTCTTCTCTGCTCTCTTCTTTGATGATTCCCCTCCTGTCAGTGAGGAAGAAGCTGAAATTTTGGCTTGCATTCCTCCCTTGGTGACTGGTGAAATGAATGAGTCCCTTCTCAAGCTGATTTCTCTGCTGGAATTGGAGAATATTGTGTTTCAGATGAGGAAAGGTAAAGCTCCTGGACCTAATGGGTTCCCGATTGAGTTCTTTCAAGAGTTTTGGGAGGTTATAAAGCTTGATCTTCTTAAGGTTGTTCAAGAATCTCAAAAGAACAAGCAAATGCTAAGAGCCTTGAATTCCACCTTCTTGGCTCTCATCCCTAAGCGAGGGGGCTAATTCTTTGGATCTCTTTAGGCCTATTGCCCTTTGTAATGTGGTGTACAAAATAATCACCAAGCTAATTGTTGAACGCCTAAAGCCGTGGTTAGATAGATTGGTTTCTGAGTAACAGGGTGGATTTGTGGCTGGTAGGCAGATTCTGGATGGTGTGGATATTGTAGCTAAGACTGTTCACTCTATGGCTTCCTCCAAGGAGAAGGCTATGTTCATTAAGCTGGCTATGGCCAAAGCTTATGACCGTGTCAAATGGGATTTTCTAACTAAGATTTTGAGAACTTTTGGGTTCGACAATGCTTAGATTGAATGGGTTATGAGTTGTGTTAGGTCTACCTCCTTTTCTATGCTCATCAATGGAAAGCCTTCTAAACTCTTTGGGACTTCCAGGGGCCTTCGACAAGGGGATCCTTTATCCCCATATTTATTTATTTTGATGGATGAAGAGCTTGGGAGACTTTTGAAATCTCGTGTTGAGCTTGGTCTTGTTCAAGGTTGGCGATGGGACAATAACATTCCCCCCCAATCCCATCTTCAGTTTGTGGATGATACAGCGTTAATGGGTCTTACTAGAGTGGATGAAGCAGTCAATCTAAGGAAGGCCCTAGACTGTTATTTGGTTGGCTCAGGGCAAAACATCAATGAAGGCAAGTCTTTTATTTATTTCTTTAATACTCCTAACCTTATTCAACAGAGAATTGCGGGTATCCTCAGGTTTCAGATTGGCTCGCTTCCTTTTGTTTACCTTGGCATTCCTCTGGTTGTTCGTACATTACCTCGTGTGTTCTGGCAGGATGTTATTGAGAAGTTTCGAAAAAAGCAGGAAGAGTGACTCTTTTGAAGTCTGTGGTTCAAGCTCTCCCGTTGTATAGGTGCTTTGTGTTATCTGCCCCTACCAGCTTTGTAAAAGACTTTGAGAGTCTTTGTCGGCAGTTTTTGTGGTCTGGTAATCTACTTTTGAGGAAGTGGAGTTTGGTCAAGTGGGATGTTGTGTGTCGGCCGAAGCAAGAGGGTGGTCTTGGGTTGCGTCGGGCTGATTTGAATGGGCAAGCTTTGGCAGCCTCTATTGGATGTGGTGTTCTCAACAGCAACAAACTTGGGCTAAGATCCTCGCCTCAAAATACGTCGGAGATGTGGATTGTGTGGATGTGCCCAGATACAGCCTAATGGGTAAGGGATCTATGGTTTGGAATACCCTCAAGAGGGGAGCCAAGTTGATTAAACAAGGATTGTTCTGGATTTGCACGAGGGGTTCAAAGGCTCTCTTCTGGTTTGATTCCTGGGATGGGCATCCTCCTATTATGTCTACACACCCTCACTTGCAGGACCTATGTAGCCATTTTTTGGAAGATGGTTGGACTTATGTGATGGATTTTAAATCCCCTCAGGTTCTGGGTCGAGCTACAATGTACAGGTGGAAGGACCTGCATGAGTGGCCGCCGGGGGGATCGGTGAAGGACCATCAAGAGCTGGCTGACATCTTGGCTGGTAGGGTTTGTAGCTTTCTATTGGAGAGGGATGTTCTGGCCTGGGGAGGTGACCAGAAAGGCAAATTCACTGTTGCCTCTAGTTATCAAGATCTGGATGAGCAGATGTTTGGGTGCACGGGGGTCCCCTAGTGGAAGCAGATTTGCAATAAATTCTCTTGGCCCAAGTGTAATTTCTTTTCTTGGTTGGTGATTTATAATAGATGCCTAACATGGGAGAATCTTTGGAAGCAGGGCTTTTAGGGCCCCTCTATGTGTGTAATGTGCTCTAACAGCGATGAGAACATTTCTCATCTCTTCTTCCAATGCTCTTTTGTTAGGGTGATCTGGCATTTCTGGTGGGAAGTCTGGAGGCAATCATGTAGGCATGACTCGTCTTTGGAGGACCTCTAAAGTAGACTGGGGAGTTCTCCAGCTAAGACTTCCTTCCTCCACACTGCTTGGACAATTGGTCCCAGCTTCATCATTTGGCATATCTGGCTAGAGTGTAATCGTAGGATTTTCCTGGATAAGAAACTTCAGGGGCGGCAAGTTTGGATGAGGATCTTGGGAGGTCTTCAGGAGACTTTGGCGGCTAGGTGTGATCTCTCGACCCCTGTGGACCCTGGAGATATGGGAATTGTTTGGAGTCTGGGGCTTTTTGTTTGCGCCAAGGGGGGGGACTGGCCCTGGTTTGGGTCGAGGTGCTAGAGGGAAGGTTCGGAGAGATGGTCATTGGATACCCCCACCTTTGGAGGCACTGAAGATCAATACTGATGGTTCCTCTAGAGGCAATCCGAGTCACACTGGTGTTGGAGGCATTGGTAGGGACTGCTCAGGAGTGGTTGTGTTCTTCTCGAAGTATCATGGCCAACACTTTAACAATTTCATGGAGGCACTGGCTATTCTCTTGGCTTTGAAAAGGGCTTGTGCCCTTGGATGGAGAAGGATAATTTGTGAGTCAAATTCTCAGATTGTGGTAGACTTGCTAAATAAGCAACAGTTGGAGGATGTAAATTGGCAGCTGGTTGTGGTGGTTAGACAAATTATCTCTCTGGGTAAGGTCCTGGATCCTATCACCTTCTGCCATATCCCTAGGGAGTGGAATCAGGTGGATGATGGTTTGGCTAAATGGGCTTCTGAACGGATGGGAAATTGAAAAGTGGATGACTGGTGTTGTCTCCCTGAGGGCTTTGCTTGGGAGCTTGAGGACTTGGTTATGGAAGATATGAGCTGTGTTTTGGGTGTTGCTTGATGTCTCTGATTCTGGCTAGTGACCCCTGGCGGGGGAATTGTAATTTCTGGCTTTGTACTATTTTCTTGAATCAATAAAGTTTTTACCCTCTTTTTATTAAAAAAAAAATTCTGATCTACAAATTTGATTATGCAATTCTGCTCTTCACCAACAATCAACAATGCAGCACAAATAGATCCCCGTCACGGAATCTCCAATTGATGAGCTAGGTTTTCATTCAACTCACCTTGAAATGCAAGGCTTTTCATCCTTGATTTCATAGCTCAACTTCCGTTGCAGCCAAGGAGAAAATCTCCAATATTAAATGACAAATACACAATGATCAAAATGACCTCTAATGACCTCCTTTCATTTTTCCACACTTGGGTGCCCAAATAAAATATATTTTTGTCTTTTGGAGTCCACCGCCATAAAATTTTTATTTTATTTTATTTTTAATTTTCACTTTGGACGACCAACTTGGAGAGAGAAAATAATAATAAAATATTATTATTTTATTATTTTTGCTTTTTCAACTTGAGCGGCCACTTATGGGAAAATAATATAATATTTTAATTAATAAAATATTATATATTTGCTTTTTGCCCTATTTTCCATATTTTCCCAATTTTTCTATTCTCCAATTGGATCGCTTTTCTCCTTGGCTAATTATTTAAATATTTTTGACTTTTCCACAATTACCACAAAAATACCAAAAGTCATTTGCCAACTTCATTTCATTAATAAAAAATAGTTGAGCTCCATAAAATCAACATTCCATTCTCCAAGCCTTTAGCAGCATTCACATTTCCAAGCCTTCATATAACCAAAGCTCAACCAAGACACTTAAGCTCAAAATGGGGACATTACATTCACCAACCGAAACAAATGCACGTGTGGAATCGCGCCCTTCGAGAAATGGATGCACCTAGTTAGGAAAACAGTGCCTGAGAGGTTGCAAAGATCAAATCCGGCCATTAATGGTGATCCCAAGAGTTGTTGGCGTGTTCCTGCACATTTCTGAGCTTTGTCCGAAAGAGATCCAAGCCAAGAAAAAGTTCTGACTCAGGACGAGATCAAGGAATGGAGAAAGAGCGGAGCATCGAATAATCGGGGAACTGAGGAATGTCGGAACTGGGAGTTTGAGGGAGCGAGGAACATCTAAAACGGGTGCAAATGTTCCGTTGGGGCCCAAAAACCCGAAGGGACAAAGAGGGGAGAGGGAAAGCGGAGAGCGAGGGAACAAGGAACAAAGGGAAGAGTTTTTAAGTGCCGAAGGAACCCAAAGACCCGCAAGGTATATAATACTTTAAATTATATTTCATGTATATAGTTTCAGGATGTTTGAGAATGGTTTCGGATCTCTAGGAGTTATAATGCAAATTCTAGGTTTTAGAGGATCTTATAATTTTTCAAACTTAGTCAAAATTTCAATGGATACAACACAAGGCACACAAAACGAGGTAAATACACAAGGACCTCTTAGGAAAATTTTGATGAGTCAGACGAAATTTTACAAATAAATGAGGCTTGAAAATAGGAGTCCCAACAGTGGCTCTAGTTGGGGATGTGTGCCTAACAAGGACAGTGAATCCAAAAGATCTCCGAGAGCAGACCAAAAAAATCAAAAAAGGGACGAGGAGGGACAGGAAAAAAAACAAGACAGCATATGTACAACAACGAGGGTATATACATGGCAACACACAGCCAATAGCATGAAAGCACATACACAATAAAAGGATGGCTGTGAATCAAAATTTTAACTTAAGGCAGGTCAACCCATTTGATGCCAAATGATGCTACTTGCCTCTATCAAAGACCAGTTTGAAGAAAGAGCTGAGCATCCTTAGGTTAGAAATGCATCCATCTCCTAGCAACATCAAAAGAAGCCTCTTCCCAACATGCACATGCAAACTACAACTTTTTAGGTCATCATGCTGGAAGAAAAAATGATTGCCATCATGACATGGCAACCATAAAAAATAAGAACAATCATTATGCTGAGCCACACAACAAATCTCACTTTCCATTTCAATGGTAACTGATGAGCACACGATTATACTAAGAGCGGGGGTGAATCAATGTATATTAAAACTTTCACTTTTCAAACTTTAATCAATCACAATAAATCACACATGTAAGATCTAGCAATTATGAACACAGAGAGAACACACGATTTTACGTGGAAACCGTTGCGGGAAAAAACCACGGCAAAATATTGCTTATATATGTATTGATTCTTCTTCTGTAGGCACCAACCTACTTCACTTACAAATCTTCTTTTGTGAGCACCAACCCACAAGAGACACCAATCCCCACTTACAAAATTTTATAGGCACCAACCTACTGGAGACACCAATCCCCACCACTAAGCACCAACTCAACAATAGATAGGCTTCAACCTATTAATTCTTCAATGGCTGATATGAATTTCTTCTTCACCCAAATCTGATCCAAATATAATCACTATCTTCCTTCTAATGATCACTATTATGCACCAATTTCCCTCACAAAATTGATTATAGACATGTAAATATTTGCTCTTAAATCTTTTCTAATAATCACACATACTTCCTTCTCAAAACAAATCAGATTTGCTCTTCATAATTCTGCTCCTTCTCTTCCTTCAAACTCAAATAAATCATTGAATTGCTTGCTATCAAGTCCCACATTCATTCACCTTTTATATCTTCTCAATGGAGGCATCCTTGATAAATGGATGTCTTTTTATGAAGATTGCACCTCTTCATAAATCACAGCACTGCTTAATACAAATCGCATCTCCTTTTATATAAATCGCACCTCCTCATAACAATCATATGCCTTTGTATGTTCTAAATCGCACACTTTTCCTTCAACTTAATCGCACCTCTTAATATGATCGCCCACTTTTATATCTATTAAAAAATACCTTTTCGTTTTTGTCTTGTAGCGCTCATAGGAAAGTCGGCTGCTCTAAATAATGGTCGGCCCCTTTAGATACTAGTTTAAACTCTTCCTTCAAAGAACATATGGCACCAATACTTGGGTCGGCCAGATTTCAATCTTAATTTAAATTTATGATTTTGGCGCTCAATGAGATCTTCAAGTCGGCTCATAGGAAAGATGTCCTTGTTTATTATGTTTAAATCTTTAATTTAAACATGTTCTAAATTGGTCTTCCATTACCATCTTTCTTCAATAGGGATGTATAACGAATTATACTTATTTTGCTTTGACATCAATGACTCCATGCTTTTGACATCAATGACTGTGCTTTTGACATCAATGACAACTTAGTCCAACAATCTCCCCCTTTGTCATTGATTGCAACCAAACTATAAATACAACAAGATAATCTCTTTTTCTACATTGCTCCTCCTGTCTGTATTGTTCCCCCTTTCTCAGGCTCCCCCTCGCTCTAATTCTCCCCCTTTGACATCAATGGCAAAGGGACTTCCATCTATCTCTGAACTTTCTCTTCATGGAGCTACAAGATGATGTTGTGTGTAATGTCCCCATTTTTGCAGGAGCAGACCTAAGAAGTTAATTTCCACACTTTAGGATTTTTGGTGGACAAAGAGAATATAGAAAGTGATTTGTCATATTTTTCTACTAATTATGTAATATCCCTTGCCACTTTTGAACTCAATATGTTGATATAAAGCTCAAGGAATATTGTCAAACACTTGGCATACAAAGTCTAAGCCTGCTATTATGAATTTTTTGATTGTCTTCTTTGAGTTCATAGGCTGCTAATGATGTTATTGAATGCTTCTAACAATGCAAGGTTGTTATAGAAATGATATACTAGCTGTTTTAGACCTTTAGCATACATATAAGTGACTGTATTTAACTAGTACAGCTAGTTGACATTAAGACAAACACTTTCTATGCATCCCAATATAGCCAATATACACCCACAGCCACTAGGCATTTATGCAAACACTTGGCAAGCAAAGGCTCTTGACGAAATATGCAAATCACTATACAAACAACCACCTTCAGCCAATAGGCATTTTCACAAACATTTGGTACGCATACTCATATAATAATCTAGAGCTCAATCAATATAAGCATTACATCAAATAATTGGCATACAAATTTCTCCTTCTTAATTGAATGCAATCTCTAGTACAATGCTGATATAACTAGCCAATACTCTTGACTTACAATGAAATCCCAATACAATGCCAATCTGATATAAATGTTCATCTACAGCAGCACCTAATGCAAATTGACTTAACAATGCAAATACTCTAATAAAACATTAAGGAACCTGAGACACATAGTTGATATGCCTAAGATATTGAAGCAACACTTGTTGATGATGAAACCCCACTAAAAATGGTGAAATAACCCCTCTATGTGTGAAGTCACCCCTACTCTTGCCTGGCAATATTTTAGATAAATAAATACAACAATTAAACTCCATTTATTGGCACCTGAAATGATTAGTAGGACCAAAGGATCAAAATGCAACAATACCCAGAACCATAGGATGTTTCAATGATGAGATATGAACAAAAATGTCTTGCCAATGGCACCCTTGCTGTAGTATATCAGTCTTCAAAATTAATTAATTGCAGCCTTGAACCTCCTCCAATTTGCCCTTGAAATGATTGTCTCGGCAAAAGGAATTGATTGCTCAAATACCCAGAACAATTTGATGCTTCAGCAATACACAATGAGCAAATATCCATGTCTCACATAGGTTGTTCAAACCCCATAACAGCAGACTGATGTAAAATTGCAGACCTCAGAAAACCCTTCCAATGACTGAAAATAAACTCTAATTAAAAATATGTAAATCCTCCAATGTAGCACAGATTGGACCCTTGAAGTGAAGCCCACAATGAAGCAATAATTCAGCTGATATTTCACAACCTCAAAATTGTATAACCAATTAGGAGTTTTCGTTCCCAATGGCTAGAAAAAATGGCAGAACCCTAGCTGGACTCACCACCAAACAAACTTAAGTCAAATATCCAATTCTTCATGTCCAAGAATGAGCCCATAAGATCCTTTTATTCTTTTCTTGGGGAAGCTCACACACTTTCTTGTCAATGTGGGATAAAAGATATACTTTATATTTGCACTTTATTATAATATTATAATATAACATTAAAATATATAAAGTGCAAAACATAATGTCAAAACATAACATAAGGTTTCCCAAATTAGAAACATTTGTAATAACATAGTAGAACCTCCATCTAATCACCAAATCCATGAAAGAAAGCCAACCGTTGATCGGATAACTGCCAAGAAGACCCTCTAATCAAACTGTATTAGCCTACAAGAGCCAGGAATAGGCTAAACCCTCTGCAAATTGATGCTCATGAAAATGGGGACATTACAAATTATGATGTATTTTCCTTGAACAAAATAATTTGCCCTCATATGGAGCAAACCAAATAAGTGTGGAAAAATCATATTTAATTCATCTTTTGTGGCGCCACTTTAAGCCTAAGTAAAGTCGACCAAATTGAAGGCAAAAGGTGTAGGTTGGCCAAAGTTTAAATAAAAGAAAATATATCTTTGGTAAGTTGGCCTAGGACGATAAGCCATTCTAGCTAGAAGAAAAAGGTAAATCTCACCTAGTTGGCCTTGATATCAAAAACAAAAACAAATCTTGAATTTGTTTTTTACTTGAGCGTGAAGTTTTATCTAAGGGAGGTCAGCCTTCTTTGAAGGAAATAATAAAATATAAGGATAATACTACCTTGGTCGGCCAGCAAGTGGGAAAAGGTGAAAGTCAAGAATATATATAAGGTCTTGTGAGGCATTTGATCATGCATTCAGCATTATATCAATTTACTCTCCTTTGTGGATCTACAGCTTGGTTTGCATTGTTTTCCAAGAATGAAAACCTTTGTGGAAATAAGGTGGATTGGGCGAATATCCAATCTCATCTTAGAGGTGGATTCATACGGAATTCACAATTGCACTTCATTGTTGTTCATTGGTGAAGAAGAGCAGATTGCTACATCAGATATTCAGATCAGACTTGAAGAAGGATTCATTTGGTGAGTTTGGAGGCATATTGACTAGGGTTTGTCCCTAGGCTTGGAGCGCCACCTTCTAGGAGTGAAGCGACCTCATTTGTGAGGCGATTTTGTGAAGATTTTTGGCTGCTAGGGTTTGAAGACATCTCAGTTTGGTACAGCAGCAGGTCAGATCTCATTTGGCTTTGATTAAAGAGTGTAGATCGGCTCTTGTGACTTCAATTGCCATAGGGTTTCATCCTTCAATTGGAGCGCCTACACTTGGGAGGAGTTTTTGAGGGTTTTGTTGCATCCATTTGGCATCATTGACACCATTCTTTGGAGCAGCGAACATACCAGACCTGTGCACTACCTTGGATCAGCCTCTTTGGTGTTTTTGAAGAGTCATTTGCATAGGGTTTGAAACCCTAACTTGAGCGCCACACTTTGGAGGACTTATTCCATCATTGGGAGGTCAAATTTGCATATAATGGGTATGTACAAACCATTTGGTTTATTTCTGATTTGAGCAGCAGGCTGCTGGGCAGATTGCTTTGTATTGGCTCATGTATTTGATGTACTGCAGACCTTTGTATCACTGATTTATAACAGCAGTAGTTGAATTCAGATTTTTGTATGTGTGTGTGGACATTTGATGGACATATAATATATATCTCATGTGATATTGTTACTATGACATTTGATGAATCCTTAATCATGATATCTTGATGCATTTTGTTATCTATATTGGTTGTCATAAGAAAATTCAAACTGGGAAATAAAAATCAGAACTTAGGGTTTGAGCAAAAATCAAAAATACAGAAATTAGGGCAGAGTTCAAAGTTTTAAAATCAGAATTTTAGGGCAGATTAGATAAGGGGATCTTACAGTGGTATCAGAGCTTGGATCTTGCCAGCCTAGAGGGTTTAGAATCTTCATATGCAGCCACCTGAAGTTGGTCCACATAGATATTACACTAGAAGAAGAGCAGGCCAGCAAGATAATCAAGAAGAAGAGAACTCAATTGCAAGTACAAATCAGGTTGACATGGATAGGGAAAGAAGAGTTGGGAGTCCACTACGAGATGACAGGAATGTTGGTGATCTTCTAAGGGATATGGCAGCAGGACAGCAGCAATTGACCAATGCAGTGACACAAATGATGCAAACGATGCAGATGATGAATCAAAATAGAGACAATGAGAAAGCTAATCAAAATAGAGGCAATGAGAGAGCTATTCCAGCCCCTACAGGTGAAGGTAGTGTAGCAGGTACACCTCGTGTTGGGAGAACACATGCTACTACAACAGATAGACCATTGCAGCCCACATTTCTTCCAAGAGAGGAAGAAGAGGAGGAAGTAGTTGAGGATGAAAAAGAGCAATCATTGGCGGATGAGTTGGTGTAATGTCCCCATTTTGCAAGTAACTTAAAAGGGTTCTAATTGTAAATTAATTTTATAAAGTATTTTTAATTGCTTATAAAATTAATATTTTATTTACTTGAGTCAATTTAAAACACTTTATAAAATAAAGTGTTATTGTATACACAAAAACAATCATTTAATAAAGTTAAGTGATTGTGTACACAAAAACCGTCATTTAATAAAGTTAAGTGATTGTGTACATAAAAACCGTCATTTAATAAGTGATTGTGTACACAAAAACTTTCAGACCTATTTGGAGTGAGCTTTATAAGGAGCAGCTGGGAATCATTTGAAGTCGTGTTTTTGACTTGGTTTTTGCATATTGAGTTTATCTCTTAGCTGAAGACAAATTTCAGTGCAATCAAGGTGATGATCCCTTGATAACTAAGGTTTGGTGATGGCCCCATTCCCGTTTTGAGAGGTGGATACAATCAGTATTCATCATAGAGCTTAAATGGCATGTTACTATGGAGTGTTTTTGCAGATTCTAAGGAGAATAAGGCAGATTTGATTGCATATTTGAATTATTTGGCTTATAGACAAATTGATGCATTTTGGCATGATGGTGCTTCAATTTTGAGGAGTTTGGCTTTGTGGGTTGTCTGGAAATTCATTATAGGTTGCTGAAATTGGGTTTCAAATCCATTATCATTCACATTTCATCATATTTTAGTCATGAGGTGCAAGCTGGGTTAAATCGACATCTTTCTAGCATAGGCGATTTCATGATTTGGGCAATTTTTGCATGTTTTAGTGAGTTTCAGCATTCCTGGATAGATTTCAGTCAGGTACAAGTGTATATCAGACCCAATCAGACTTACATCAGTCATATATTCAGAGCATTGATCATCTCTTATTGTTCCAAGGTTCAAACAGCTCAATATATAGCCCTATCGCTTCATTTTAGAGAAGGTTTTACATGGTTTTAGCCTAAGGTTTGAAGGCAGATTTCATATCAGTCATATCAGAGTTTTGTTGCAGTCATATCAGACCTGAAAAAGTGTTGTTACAGTCACAAATCAGTCAAGGGTTGATGTGTTTTTCATCATGGCTACCTAGGGTTTCATTCTACTATAATTGGACTAGGGTTTGCTATGTATTTTGGGCCAATTTGCATAATGTATGTGATCTGATTGTGTACACAAACTTTCAGACCTATTTGGAGTGAGGGCTTTATAAGGAGCAGCTGGGAGTCATTTGAAGTCATATTTTTGACTTGGTTTTTGCATATTGAGTTTATCTCTTGGCTGAAGACAAATTTCAGTGCAATCAAGGTGATGATCCCTTGATAACTAGGGTTTGGTGATGGCCCCTTTCCCGTTTTGAGAGGTGGATGCAATCAGTATTCATCATAGAGCTTATTGGAGACCATTATTGTGAATTTGTAGAAGACATTGTTGGTGATTTGAATATCATTACACATTGTTGAAGTTGTTGAAGATATTTGTTTGAAGATTTAGGTTGTAGACATTGGCATTTTGGCATCATACCTTGAAGAGTTTCATTTGCTTGCTGGAGTGCCATCAATAAAAAGGAATCTCTGCCATTTGAAATAAAGGAACTGCTGTCTTAAAGTGCAGAAATCAGAGCTAGGGTTTTATCTTGTTTTGCAGATTTATATCAGATTGGAGGCTAGAGATCAGATTATAGAGTGTTTGCATCAGCTTTGATCATCATTGAAGATATTTGTTTGAAGATTTAGGTTGTAGACATTGGCATTTTGGCATCATACCTTGAAGAGTTTCATTTGCTTGCTGGAGTGCCATCAATAAGAAGGAATCTCTGCCGTTTGAAATAAAGGAACTGCTGTCTTAAAGTGCAGAAATCAGAGCTAGGGTTTTATCTCGTTTCGCAGATTTATATCAGATTGGAGGCTAGAGATCAGATTATATAGTGTTTGCATCAGCTTTGATCATCATTGAAGAAAACAATCATAACAGATCTGATACAGCAGAGGGTTAGCATTGATTTGTTCGTCATTTGATAACATTTCTTGTGAGTTCTGGTTCCTTTACCAGTCATTAAACATTTGGAGGATTGGAGCCTATTCTTACATATTTGTCATCTTCATCTGAGTTGCTGGAAGACTAATCAGACCTGTAGCAGCTCCTATAATCTGAATTTTATGGTATACACATTCACTTTTGGCACTTGGGAGTCCAGCATTGGAGTTGAGGAAGGATTTGGAGCCTATCGTTGCCCTAGAGGAGTTGTTTTGTCATGCTCTTTGCTCTCTGTTTTATATCAGACCTTCACAGTCACTTATGACAGTCATCTACAGCCTACAGTGAGGTTAGATCAGATATACATTTGTGTTCTTATTGTAGTTTGGCTCTCATTGTCATAACCCCGAAAATAGACACTACGTTTCAATTATCCTCAAAAGTTTAAAATTAATTATGATCAATATAATACGATTAGGGCAGTGATTCCTTGGCTAGGGTCACGTCCCATGACTAGAAAGAGTGACGCCTCATTTAAACACATACAAATACGAGAGGCAATTGACCCGGTTGAAAGCAAAAAAGTAGAAAGAGTACAGAGTAAAAGCAGACAGCAAATTCATAGGCAGTGTAAGTCTCTTACTTAGCTTTAATATTCAGTATTCCTCAGTCAAAGATCATAGTCTGCATATAACTCGTTGCCATTCTTTAATGTATAAATCTATACTGTCTGACATGGGCACTCTATGATAGAACCCAATCAGGGAACATAATCTAGGATGATAATCTAACAGACTGGACAGTCCACAGAAATGAATAGAAAACATTATATAGACTGTATTTGGCATTACTGTTGCTCTACGTAGGACTTATTCTATTATGAGACTGTATACTTGTGTTTAACAAACAAGACTGAATGATGGACTGTCTTTATCTATAGATTATGATGGATGTATGGAAATTTTAATATCTCTCCTCTTGCATTCTGATATATCTTATGTTGTATCATAAATTAATGTTTGACTCCACTTATAATAAAGGCAAATTGTATACTTTAGAATTGTGTGAAAAATGCATGTGTTGTGTTTGTGATTCAGCTAGGAGGGGTGAAAGTATAGCCTTAGTAGATTGCCTAAACCCCATCTAAGGTTCCATCCCCATAGTCCTGAGACAAGGGTTTGGACATTATGCTCCCGTAGGCCTGAGTCAAAGGTTTGGACCATGGAGGGATGGGGGTCCCACATTGGAATATGCCCCCATAGGCCCGGACGAGGGATTTGGCAAAAGGACTAGCCTCCATAGGCCCGGATCAAGGGTTCGGGCAATAGGACTGTGGTAGGCCTTAGGCTACTAAGAGCTCATGTTTTTCCCTCCCCTGGCGTGATGAATGTTTTCTTTTACCTATGTGTTTCAAAATGCAAGTGTGTTTATGTTGGACTGATGAATACTAGATATTAAAACTAACATATAGCAATATGGACTTGAATATACATGATGCTGCAGGTACTAATTCAGAGGAACGTATGATCTAATTCAACCACAGGCTCCCCCATTTAGAACACTTAAGGAGAAGAAACACTAATACCTAATTCACAAGCGAATTCTAGGGCAAACCAGGTAAGGGGACATTATAGTGGTATCAGAGCATCTTTCCTGCCATCCCGTGGGAAATAATGCAAACCTACCACCGAAGAGGCTCAAACACCCAAGGAAACAACTCCATGGATAACCCATTGAGAGATGAACTTAGGGCCTTCGTGGAGAATAGTGATAAAAAAAACCCAAGCCTTATTGGAACAAAGTGAAAAAACTAACCAAGCTTTACTTCAAGCCCTCCAAAACCTAAACAATATCAACACCAAATAAGCCACCTCTAACCACTCCGAGAACAACCATCCTACACCCTTTCAAGAGACGAGCTCTAGACCCACCTGACCCAATTTCTTGTCAAATGAAGAAAGCAATAATAATAGGCCTCCCATAGAGGATGTGGACGAGATAGCTGCAGCCTATTGTAAGTTAGAACCTGAATTGAGGGAACTTGTGCCTTTCAAAGACTACTGTGAGGCCAAACAAAGAGTCATACCTAGGAGAGAGGGAAGGGACCCAATAGATAGAGATCTTGAGAACAAGGTAAGTAAAATAACTTTCCCTAACTTTGATGGAGAAAGCAAGACCACAGCCCGATCATGGGTTCAAAAACTAGATACCTATCTATCCTTAAGCCCAACAATCGAAGCAAAAGCCATCAAGTTCGCTGTCTTACACCTAACCGTAATGGCCCATGATTGGTGGCATCACGGCCTCATCACTCAAGACCATCAACAAGTCACTACCTACGGTGACTTTACCCAAAGATTGATAAAAAGGTTTGATCAAAAGCACCCAGAATGGTACTTTAGGGAATTGACACAATTAAGGCAGCAAGGCACTATAGAAGATTACGCCACCGAATTTCAAAAGTTGGCAATCATGATCCCACAAATTTCCCAAGAAAGACTCACATATTTATTCATAGAGGGCCTAAGAGGATCGATCCGAAAGCATGGTAAGTGCACTAGAGCCTACCCGCCTAGATGAAGCCATTCAAAAGGCAATGAAATATGAGGATAGTTGGTCAAGAGACCAATCCAAGAAATTCTCCTCCTCCTCTAAACCCCCTCAAAGAGAAGAAAGATAGAAGGGAAGAAGTAACTAGAACTTGCCAATGGTGCAAGGGGAAAAAGGACAAAGATCACTGGTGTAAAATATGGAAGAGCTGAAGAAGAAAGGATTATGTTTTAGATGCCAACAACCATGGGGAAAGGGTCACAAATGTAGTGGCAAAGCCCACCAACTTGAAGCACATCCAAATGATGAGTATCCCAACAAGAGGGCCAGAATCGAAAAGGAGAATCCAACAATGTGGCATAATGATATGCTATTATCTTATCTTCAAGTTCAATACAAATGAAAATAAGTACCAAAATCATACAAATCAATAATAATAGGTTTAATCCAGTTATACTCCATATTCTTCATGTGGATACCAAATATCTTCATTCAAAGCTAAATACTACAGATCAGTCACATTTCTGTTGATTTGATATAAGATTTCACGACAATCCAATCCATCAAAGTACAAAGATTATGCCATATCACATAAGGCAAAGCTAAGTGCCAACCTTAAAGAACCAAAAGCTATAACAAATCCTAGGATCAAGTATCGGTCATCTAAAACCAAAATTGCTTGAGGACAAGCAATCTTGGGCGGCGAGGACTATCATAACCCCGAAAATAGACACTACATTTCAATTATCCTCAAAAGTTTAAAATTAATTATGATCAATATAATACGATTAAGGCAGTGATTCCTTGGCTAGGGTCACGTCCCATGACTAGAAAGAGTGACGCTTCATTTAAACACATACAAATACAAGAGGCAATTGACCCGGTTGAAAGCAAAAAAGTAGAAAGAGTATAGAGTAAAAGCAGACAGCAAATTCATAGGCAGTGTAAGTCTCTTACTTAGCTTTAATATTCAGTATTCCTCAGTCAAAGATCATAGTCTGCATATAACTCGTTGCCATTCTTTAATGTATAAATCTATACTGTCTGACATGGGCACTCTATGATAGAACCCAATCAGGGAACATAATCTAGGATGATAATCTAACGGACTGGACAGTCCATAGAAATGAATAGAAAACATTATATAGACTGTATTTGGCATTACTGTTGCTCTACGTAGGACTTATTCTATTATGAGACTGTATACTTGTGTTTAACAAACAAGACTGAATGATGGACTGTCTTTATCTATAGATTATGATGGATGTATGGAAATTTTAATATCTCTCCTCTTGCATTCTGATATATCTTATGCTGTATCATAAATTAATGTTTGACTCCATTTATAATAAAGGCAAATTGTATACTTTAGAATTGTGTGAAAAATGCATGTGTTGTGTTTGTGATTCAGCTAGGAGGGGTGAAAGTATAGCCTTAGTAGATTGCCTATAAACCCCATCTAAGGTTCCGTCCCCATAGTCCTGAGACAAGGGTTTGGACATTATGCTCCCGTAGGCCTGAGTCAAAGGTTTGGACCATGGAGGGATGGGGGTCCCACATTGGAATATGCCCCCATAGGCCCGGACGAGGGATTTGGCAAAAGGACCAACCCCCATAGGCCCTCGTCAAGGGTTCGAGCAATAGGACTGTGGTAGGCCTTAGGCTACTAAGAGCTTATGTTTTTCCCTCCCCTGCCGTGATGAATGTTTTCTTTTACCTATGTGTTTCAAAATGCAAGTGTGTTTATGTTGGACTGATGAATACTAGATATTAAAACTAACATGTAGCAATATGGACTTGAATATACATGATGCTGCAAGTACTAATTCAGAGGAACGTATGATCTAATTCAACCACAGGCTCCCCCATTTAGAACACTTGAGGAGAAGAAACACTAATACCTAATTCACAAGCGAATTCTAGGGCAAACCAGGTAAGGGGACATTACACTCATTGGAGGTCATATTGGCTTTATTCTATATCATTCAAATGAGAAATTGGGAGGTGTAAACATTCTGATTTGTGACCGAGATACAGTAACCAGCAAGCATATTAATTAGTTATGTGATCATTGACAACAATAAAATCCTCTTTTGGTCTCATATATTGTTCATGTGCTTGTTCTATATGGTTTTGGTACTTGTATTGTGCATTGGCAAGGTGTAATTGTGTTTGTAAAAAGGGAAAATTTTGGTTCAATTGAGAAAGGGATTTTACAGTTGGTTACCATACATGATGAATATGTAGCACTTCCCAATGAAATCAAAAAGCATCTAAACTTCAATCAATACATGAATCAAAGGAAGGATAGAAGAAGATCAAGGGTAGAGCAAGGACCTAGAAGGCAAGCAAGGCAACACAAAGAATTCAAGGAAGCTATGAACAAAGTACCTCTACCTAACTTTGCTAGCAACGGTAAGACAAGTGCTAGAGCTTGGGTTCACAAGCTAGATACATTCCTCACACTCAAACCAATGCAAAAAGACAAGGCTATACAGTTTTGTAACATACACCCTCGGATATATGTTTGCTCTGTGTTTTTTTTTTTTTTTTTTTCTTGTTTGGTGTTTAGGGTTTCATGGGTTTTGCTTGCATGTTTGTTTTTGCATAAAATACATAAAATATAAAGCATAGACTGAAAACCCAAAAAAAACTAAAAGAGATAATAACAAAATCCCAGAAAAAAACTAAAAGAGATAATAACAAAATATTGAATACCCAGATGGAAAAGAGCCAAAATATGAGGTTTTATAACATACCCATGTTGAGTTTTACAACTTCATACTTTTGCTATTGCTGGACCAGCACCAGGGATATAGAAAACTCACATATAATGCAATATCAATGAAGAAATGTGAACAGCAGTAATATTAGCAACTCTTCTTGACTGAATCAACCCCTTTTGGCATGAGTCACACCTCCAAAATCACACAACTGCAAGATTCATATGGTATGACCAAGGCAAGGACATGTACGGCCTGCTAGGACTGTATAACAGCAAGGAAACCAACCGAAATACTCTGGAAATCTCTGTTTCTGCTCCTAAGTTTTCTGCAGCATGATGGCAATGGGAATAGATGTGAAAAACAGCCCAAACAAATAGTATTTCTCCTCCAAATGGTGGTACAGCTGATCTGCAGAGGAACGGCCCAGCCAAGTAATTATTCCCAGTCACAAAACCTTTAATATCTAATGAAATCTATCCTTTGAAATCAATCTTCTCATTGGTATCCCAAAACTCCTTCAAATATATCCATATCATGCTCAAATCATCATCCAAATGTATCAACTAAATGCACAAATGAGACTCCTAAATGAAGCCTCCAATGTCCTCTCCTGATGCGATGTTTCACGCACGAAGAAAGGTGATCTTGCAGAGGGTTTTGTCTCAACAAGTCAATCTCCAAACCCTAGAGCCAAGCTCCAAGCCAATGCACGGGAAACTCAATACATGAGAGCATAAATCATAAACTTAGCATATGTCAAATGAGCTTCTTTTCTTTCTTTTATTTCTCCCATTCCTCCAACGCCCAAGTGAGGGATATTTTATTTATTTTTAATTTCATATTTCATCCCCTTATGTCTCCCATAGGGCGCCCATTGCCCAAACATACAACTTTAAGTTACAACTTACTTTATAAAATGACCACTTTATAACTTAAAGTTATATCCCCCTTTTGAATAGTATAAGTTAAATATTTAATTTAACTTATATATCGATTTATAATGTCTTGGGCCCTCGAAACCATGAATCCTCATGCCATGACCCGCTGCCATTGCCCTGCCAATAATGGAAATGTGCTCTGTCCCGGCTTACTATAAATAGTAAGTCGCCAAACTAACCCCCTAAACACTACCATTAGCCTACATGAGTCCAATGATAGGCTAATCTCCAACAATCCTCTGACTGGGCTAAATGGGGGACATTACAAGTTTGCAACCATGCATTTAGAGGGAATAGCTTATGATCGGTGGCATCATGGACTTGTGACACAAAACCATGCAATGATCGATTCTTATGAGGAGTTTACTCGCAAACTCATTGCTAGGTTTGACAAGAAGGATGTAGAAGTCTACTGCAGGGATTTGGCACAAATGAAACAAGTTGGGCATGTGGATTCTTACATCAATGAGTTCAAAAAGGTTGTTATGGTTCTTGATATGTCAGAAAAAAGAGTTACAATGTTGTTTGTAGAGGGTTTGAATGATAGGATGAAGGATTTGGTAAAGGCTCATAAGCCTAGTACACTTGATGATGCAATTCAGCTTGCACTTGACCTTGAGACATCACCTCCTTCATTTCAGTCCCAAAAGAAGAGCTTCAAGCAAGAAAAATCAGATCAACAATTACCTGAGCATCCCACTCCTTCAAAATTTGAAGCTACACACACCAAAGATGGATTTTGAAACAAAGAATGATCTTCACAGAAAAAAGTTATGTTTTTCTTGCAAAGAACCATGGGAACCGGGTCATAGGTGTCTTGGAAAAGGTAAGGTGCATTACATAGAAGTTCTTGATGGTGAGGATGATGCTACTAGTTCGGAAAGTGAACATGGACAGCCAACACCGAATATTGAAAGTAAGGGTAGTAAAGGAACTAGGATCACTTATCTTTCAGGAGCTCCAAGGTATAACCCATTCTTATTTGAAGGCATCTTGTTTGGGTGTAAGGTCATGGCACTTCTTAATAGTGGAGCTACGCATAACTATATTGATGAGAGTTTGGTGGATAAGAGAGGATTGCATAGTGATGATTTTGAGGGCTTTGATGTGACTATAGCAGGTGATCTAACTATTCCATGCAAGAAGAAAGTCAATAAACATAGCATTCTATTTGGCGAGTATACACTTTGTGATGACTTCTATGTTCTTGACTTGAAGGATAATGATATTGTTCTTGGGATGCAATGGCTGCATTCACTACAAAAAGTCATCCAAGATATGCAAACCATGGAGTTGAGTTTCCAACATGAAGGGAAGCAAGTCACAATGAAATCACTCAAGTACACGCTGCCACACCAAATCTGTCATGTCCCCATATTAAGGCATTGTTTAAATTAAAGATTTAGAACACCATGATAAAGGAGGAGAAATCGTTTCCGTCAAATATATTGTTTGTCATCGTCAATCGAGTATATAAATAATAATATTAAATAATATTATTTTATAAATATTTTATATTTAAGGTATTTATAAATGATAATATAAATACAAAAAATAATATTATCAATATTGATATTATTATTATAAATATAATATAATATATTAATAAATATATTTATATATTTAAATAATAATATAAATATAAATAAGAAATATTATTATAATAATATAATGAATATAATAATAAATATATTACAGATGATTACAATAATATAATAAATCTATACAAATATAAATATAATATCTAATATATTATATTAATAAATATGACTATTAAAATAAATATAAATATAAGATCATATATAATAATCATACATATTACTAATTAAACATTATCATAAATTAATATAAGTCAGATTAGAATTAATATCCTCTAAACCCACGTCAAAGTTTGAAAAAGACATTATGAAGGATGGTGACCGATGGTCAACCAACACCTCCACCTAACATATAAATAGTAATCGATGTTGGATAAGAGTAGTGTTGTGATGTAATCACACATCGCCCCATTGAAAATGGGGATCCCCTCTTTTTTCTTGTTTTCTATCCTTGTTTTGCTTTAGGTTTAGTTTTCCTCTAAGCTTGTAGGATTTTGATATTGTTGTGTACCCAAGTCTCAACAATTTCTTGCCAAGAGGTCTATATGCCTTCATCCTGATGCATGTCACTGAGACCCTGAAAATGACTAAGTCTGATATCCTGAAAATCCTGAAAAAATGACTAAGTCTAAAATCTGGTGGATCCTCAGAAATCTAGAATCTGCATGCTAAATCCTATGGATCCAGGACCTATCTCAAACATCCTGGAAGTATATTGATAAATATTTAAAGTATAAGAAACTTATACTTAAACATATTTTCAATATACTTCCATTCAAGAAATCCAAAATTTGACTAAGGCAAGAAATTCCTCACTCCATGTCCAAACCCGCCCAGACCGGGCAGCCTCACAAGGTCCTCTTGGATAGTGTCTTCACCATCAGGAGAGCTTGTCCAGACAACACCCTCAAACCCGCCCAGGGAAAGTTAGGATATTTTCACAAGCTTTTGCCGATTGAAGGGAGTTAGGGAGTGATGATGGAGTCTAAAACTAAGATTTTGATGAAACTTCCATGCCTCACCTTCAAACCCGCCTGGCTAGGGCAGCCTAGACCAAGGCCCTTGGAATTCACATCATACATTCCTCACTACCCTTGTAAACCCGCCTAGGCACTTAGGTATTGATTTCATGCGAAAGGGTATGTTTTGAAATGCTATTTTTGATGCCACATGCATAAGATGAATGTAATTTGTTATTGAAAATCCTTTATATCAAGCCTTAATTTGACGTGTTTCTTTTTATAGGTGATGGAGGATCCAAGGAGGTGAATGGCGAGAGCTTATACATAAGAAGTTTTGAAGGTGGAAGAAAGTTGCTCAAGTTTGTCATCATCACCACATGGAGGATAGCTCTTACATCAAGTTCATCTTACGCCACGCATGAGAAGGAGTCATCATCCAGAGTTGTCTATTTCATGTGCATCCATCATATGCCAGTCTACTACGAGTCACGCACAAGACATCTTCCACCTCAACACTCCAAGAGTCCAGAGGACTACAAGAACAACATCACAAGATGAGAGATGATCATGATCATCAAAGCGATCCATGAGTTACATCAAGACAACAAGAAGAAAATATTCCAAGTAAAGTGAACATGAGGTGAACCAAACTAGTTCGTTTGAAGATGCTGAGGTAGCACATACACATCATCAGGGCAATCGAATTCTGCCATGTCATTTATTCAAGAGGACCCACCATAAAGATGCTCCAAAGATGCTTATCACATTGGGAAACGTGCCTTCATTGCCTCTTTCATGTTCTAAAAATAGCAAATTTTGTAACAAACTGCCTTGTTGTCTCAATCTCGACCGTTGATTGTCAAATCAATCCTGGCCCTTCATGTAATTTCTGGAGTCTATAAAAGGCTCATTCTTCTCATTTGTAAGGGACAATATAAGGGAGATTAGAGACAGGGGAATCATTAGAGGAAGATAGAGTAGGAGTAGATACTATGGCAATAGGAGTAGAGTAGAAAGAACTCTTCGAAATCATTGAAGAGATATATGAGATTGTTGTAAACAAAACACTTCCTAAATCAATACAAGCTCATTGTTGTTGTTCGTATGGTGATCTTGTACGATCAAGGAGTGTTCGCATGGTTTCTTATTCTCCAAGATGGTTGAGATGTGGTTCCAAGTAGCTTAGATAATAAAGTAGATAGAGTTCATTGATGTAATGGATATATGCAGTGATATTTGATGAATTCTCGTTGGTTCATACTTTTGATGGCTTGTCGATGGTAAGTCATCATGTAAAGTTAGCTTGAACCACATCTTGCAAATAGTTCGATTGTTGATGCTTCTTCGAGTTGCGCCAGCTGTGGGTACTTTGGAGTGTGTCAACAATATGAAAATCCTTGGTTTATCCTTTGGAGATTGCACATGTTTCATGTAGTTGTTGCTTGTCATGGCGAAGTGAAATTTGGTTTCTAAGGGAATTTGTCTACCATAACATCATTCATCACGTCATTGTCATTAGAATGGCTTTCTTAACCCTTTCCTTTTTCATTTTCTTTTTGTAGTTGATTAGAAGAAGTTTCATTTCACAAGGAAAGAGTACATATTTGAATGGAGTGATGAATAAATTCTGTGTAAGTCCCTTTGTATAAACAGCATCATCACATCATACCACTGAGGCTATCCGTTGCAAATCACGTACAAGGAACACTGGAGCGTTCTTGTTTGATCACTTAGTTTATCATTCGAGATGCTTTGTTCAAGAGAGGATAGAGTACTTGGTATTTTATTCTAATGTTGTTGTCAAGAAAACATCAACATAATTGGCGCTAGAAGGAGGGCTGAACAAAGATATTGCTCCATTCGAAGACATTGCTCCATTCGTTGCATGCCCTTCTCCTCCTAACACTCAACAAAATTGGCGCTAGGAGGCCAGAACGGGAAAGAACACATTGCTCCAGTCATCATTCATTTTATGCATAACCTTCTCGTCCTAACACTCAGCAGAATCGCTGAAGGAGGGCGGTGAACAAGGAATTACATTGCTTCAAGCACGCAGACGAACTCTAAATTGTGAAAGTGGAACCAAGTGAGCTTTCAAGGAAGAATTTGAGATTTCAAGATCTCTCTTATGTCGAAAATCCAAAAAAAGTAGAAAATCAAAAGTACAAAAAAAAGTAAAAAATCAGAAAATTCAAAAATAGATATGGATTTCTCAAGATCTTCAAAGCAATTCAACGTGGATCATCCTCAAGATGATGTTCTTCAGCTTTGGTGGACTTTGAAAGCACAACTTCATCCTAAGAGTTTGAGCGATTTCGCATCAAGGAAAGGATGCAGAATTCACAACACCAATGGACACGAGGAGCTATATTGCCTAACATTTTTGTCAAGGATGGAATTAGCATTGCAAGGCAAAATTTATTTTTCATAGGTACATGAGCCGATTGTTTCTGCAAAGGTTGTTCCCAAAGCCTTGTTTGATGAAAGAGAGTTCTTCATAAGTTTCAAGAAGAGACTAAGTATTGAGAAGGACTTGCCTGCCGAAGACATGTTGATTCCAGGTGGTTGGTGCAGGATTCATAACACCACTCATTCAGAACTCGCATGTTCATCTTGCAAGGAAGCTATTCATCAAGTGAAGGAACAATTAAGGTTGGAGGAAGAGTCCGAAGTACAATTGAGATTAGACGACTTGTGGAGCAAATGTCTTCAGGAAATCAATTCACCACCCAAAGAAGACGTTCTCATGCTATTCAACAATGAAGATAGCACGAGTAAGATTGATGATCAAGCGGAGAGCATATTTGCATACCTTCTTCCAAGAAAGAAAGAGCCTGTTGAAGAGGAAGTTGAAAAGGTAATTGAAGAAGTTCAAACGAAGGTAACAGATGAACAAGATGTTGATTCCACCATCAAAGAAGAAAGTGACTCCAGTTCGTTCCAAGAAGAAAAATTCCTTGATAAACACTCATTCATGCTACATAAGGAGATCCTGGAGAACGAGTTGTGGGAAGTACAAAAGGAGTTGTTGGAAGATAATCAATTGGATGCATTACAAGCAGCACTTCAAGCCCTCATTGAAGAGCCATCGAATGAAGAGCAATTCGGAGGGGCGCTAGACGCTTCCATCCAAGAGTTACAGCCAAAGTCATCAGAAGAACAAGCTGATGAAATGGAGGTCAAGGACACGAAGCAATTTGAATTGATGCTAGGCCCTTTATTGAAGATCTATGACGAGCTAACAGGTGAAATGTTCCATGCTTTGAAATTCAATTGTTTTCACCTTCACATCTTGATATGCCCACTATTGATCATAATGTTGATATGCATGTTGCGGATGCGAGTGGGATGATTCATCATCAACTCCAACCTCCTGACGTGTGCATGAAAGATGAGCAATATCCATCCAAAGGCGAAGAACACCAGGTTGTATCTTTCCCTGCTATTAATTGGAAAGATTTTGAATTTGATGATTACAAATTTCCTAATGATGAATTTGAAGAATATGAATTTGACTATGGAAATTTTGGAAAAACAACTTGTATATGGATTAATCATGGTCCCAATGAGTTGCCTCAGCTGTCGATTTTGTGCAAAAAAAATTTTGAGTTCAAGGATTGTATTGTGAGAGAATATATTTCCGAGTTTAAGGATAAATTTGCCAAAATCCAAACTATCACATGTGCCTTATTGTTGCTTTTCATTTTGAGAAACCATGCCAAGTCTTGTATATATTTGGATCTTTTAAGTCGTGTCTGCTCTTTGTACGTAGCTTTGCTTAGAGTAGGTTTTCCTTTATGTTGTTTTAAGAGTAATTTTGCCATGTTTAGTTGGTCTTTGGTTTTGTTTGCTTTTCGTGGTTCCCAAGTTGTGAAAAGGCGATGAAGCTTCAAGAAACATAATCTAGCAAATGTTTAAGTTCATTTCTTTGATAAACATTCATGAAAGTCTTTAGAATCTAAGGATGATTTTCTCTAACTCTTTCACAAGGTTAGGATTCGTACTTGACTCGGAAAGGAATTATGAATTGTGTCTCGACACTGATATCTTGCGATTACACATTTTTCTATTGAATTATTGATATCTTTCAGTCTTCTTTTGAGAAACTTGAGTCATGAATTGGAAGTTTATTGTGGACTCCATGGTTAGTATTGAATAGTGTGACTGCTTGTTCACTGGAAGAAGAATCCATTGTTTAGCATGACTTGAAGTATTTAAAGGCCTCATAATTTTACAAATCTTAATGGTCCCGAGGTTTCTAAGTGAGTCTTGGTGAGCTTGAATTAAGTAAAATCTTAAGGTTGTTCATGGTTTCACTCCATTCCATTATAAACATTTTTCCATACTTTCCATTCCATCACAATTCCATTGTACAATGCCACTTCATTTACATAATAAAGCCTCCATCCTTTTCACTTGTTCCATCAAATAATGAACTCAAGTTTAGTATCCATATCATATTCCTGTAGTTCGTTACATACTCCAAAAGATGAGCTATCGGGGTAAAGGTTTAAGTCCTTTATGAACGATGCATTTGAAGTCCATCCATGTCAATATCCATTCATATAACCTTGGCCAATACACAGGAAGCAAGGTCAAGACGTTGGTATTTCCATCCGTTCCACACAAATCCATTGTTTTCCATCATCCACCCATCATATGTACTATGAAAATTCCAAAAAAGCATTTGGCCACACACACCTTCCACCATCCATATTACCTCCATTTGCCTAACTCATATACCTACATTCCCTTATCCACTTCGCCATTTCCTGATCATGGTCAATGGATGTAAGTGTCATCTAAATGAGAAGCTTGCAATCCCTCCGCCCATCCCATAGTTTCAAGAAATAAATATTTGGATGCTTTTACCCATGAAATAAAGAAATTCCCGAAAATCCTACAGATTTTTATGCCTTAGAGCACAAATGCTAGAAATCCAAGCACAGCATATTCAAAGGCTATGTCATTCCATATTTCCAAAAGCAAAAGTAAAAGTCTAGGTACCTAAGTCAAAGAAGCCGATTCCAAAGAGGCTTCCACATCTGAAGAATCCATTTCCATTCACCTCATCCCATTCCATTCCATCTATCACTTCATACCACGAAATGAAATCAAAAGAAAATTCTAAGTCTGCGTGGGTTATGAAGTCACTATGAAGTTACATTCACTAGCCATCACTTCCGTTCCTAAATACACTTCCCTTCCCTTGCAAGCTTTGAAGTTTAGTCCGATACGTGCAAACATTGATCGTGATTCCATTATATACCATTTGCTTCCCTACATTTCCCGCTAACCGGCATATCCCACCATTCGCCTGGTCTATGTTTTGGATGTCTTTTCCATCCACTTGTTTGGCATAATCCACATCATAGTCCACTATTTCCGTCTATATTCCCGTCCATTAGTCATTTCCTGCCAACATCAGTAAACATACTGACTCAACATGGTTTTGTGTAGACTATCGTGTTATCCACGGAATCAGACTCGTGAGTTCCTCCTATCCATTACCATGGTGAAAACCTGGCAAACATGCGCCATGTGTAATTGTCATCCTATGAATTCAAAAAAAAAAAAAAAAAATAGTAAAGAGAAATCCTTTCGTCCACAGGTGAAAACCACCTCTGGTGGCACCTTGGATAAGTACCATGATGAAAACCTGACAAACAAGCGTCATTCATAGAGACACACTGTCTCATTCCACCTATCCATCTTGTCATTTCCATTACCATTACTATTTCCATTTCATATCATTGCTATCCATTTAGCCCATATGTATATATATATCCTTCATTCGTCCGCCGCCCATGAACTTACCTAGCTTAAGACAAGTGAACTAGGATGATCTTAGCTTCTAAGGGACGGAAATGAACGCAATTGCACACACTTGGGTCTTTGAATTATGAATGGTTGTACTAAGCTTTTGATTCTGATTTCTTGATCATGTATTCATGTTTGTTCAACCTAACATGTGGGTGTACACAAAAGGTTTCAATTCGTTGATTCTTGTTTATCATTGGAATACTTGGGAGAATCAATGTTTGTCAAACATTGCACACACGGTGGTAATCAAAGGACGAGGTGTCTTGATCCAATTCATCGTTCTTTTCTCTTTTAAGTATATGTCCCGGCTAAGAGATTGAATTAGGGCTAATTATCCAAAGTTTCTAGGTCTAGATTGAGTCTTTTTCTTTGAAATGTTTAGGAACATTTATTCGGATTGGCGCTCGATGTTGTGATGTAATCACACATCGCCCCATTGAAAATGGGGATCCCCTCTTTTTTCTTGTTTTCTATCCTTGTTTTGCTTTAGGTTTAGTTTTCCTCTAAGCTTGTAGGATTTTGATATTGTTGTGTATCCAAGTCTCAACAATTTCTTGCCAAGAGGTCTATATGCCTTCATCCTGATGCATGTCACTGAGACCCTGAAAATGACTAAGTCTGATATCCTGAAAATCCTGAAAAAATGACTAAGTCTGAAATCTGGTGGATCCTCAGAAATCTAGAATCTGCATGCTAAATCCTATGGATCCAGGACCTATCTCAAACATCCTGGAAGTATATTGATAAATATTTAAAGTATAAGAAACTTATACTTAAACATATTTTCAATATACTTCCATTCAAGAAATCCAAAATTTGACTAAGGCAAGAAATTCCTCACTCCATGTCCAAACCCGCCCAGTCTGGGTGGCCTCACAAGGTCCTCTTGGACAGTGTCTTCACCATCAGGAGAGCTAGTCCAGACAACACCCTCAAACCCGCCCAGGGAAAGTTAGGATATTTTCACGAGCTTTTGCCGATTGAAGGGAGTTAGGGAGTGATGATGGAGTCTAAAACTAAGATTTTGATGAAACTTCCATGCCTCACCTTCAAACCCGCCTGGTTAGGGCGGCGTAGACCAAGACCCTTGGAATTCACATCACACATTCCTCACTACCCTTCTAAACCCGCCTAGGCACTTAGGTATCGATTTCATGTGAAAGGGTATGTTTTGAAATGCTATTTTTGATCCCACATGCATAAGATGAATGTAATTTGTTATTGAAAATCCTTTATATCAAGTCTTAATTTGACGTGTTTCTTTTTGTAGGTGATGGAGGATCCAAGGAGGTGAATGGCGAGAGCTCATAAATAAGAAGTTTTGAAGGTGGAGGAAAGTTGCTCAAGTTTGTCATCATCACCACATGGAGGATAGCTCTTACATCAAGTTCATCTTACACCACGCATGAGAAGGAGTCATCATCCAGAGTTGTCTATTTCATGTGCATCCATCATATGCCAGTCTACTACAAGTCACGCACAAGACATCTTCCACCTCAAAACTCCAAGAGTCCAGAGGACTGCAAGAACAACATCACAAGATGAGAGATGAGCATGATCATCAAAGCGATCCATGAGTTACATCAAAACAAGAAGAAGAAAATATTCCAAGTAAAGTGAACATGAGGTGAACCAGACTAGTTCGTTTGAAGATGCTGAGGTAGCACATACACATCATTAGGCCAATTGAATTCTGCCATGTCATTTATTCAAGAGAACCCACCATAAAGATGCTCCAAAGATGCTTATCACATTGGGAAACGTGCCTTCATTGCCTCTTTCATGTTCTAAAAATAGCAAATTTTGTAACAAACTGCCTTGTCTCAATCTCGGCCGTTGATTGTCAAATCAATCCTGGCCCTTCATGTAATTTCTGGAGTCTATAAAAGGCTCATTCTTCTCATTTGTAAGGGACAATATAGGGGAGATTAAAGACAAGGGAATCATTAGAGGAAGATAGAGTAGGAGTATATACTGTGGCAATAGGAGTAGAGTAGAAAGAACTCTTAGAAATCATTGAAGAGATATATGAGATTGATGTAAACAAAACACTTCCTAAATCAATACAAGCTCATTGTTGTTGTTCGTATGGTGATCTTGTACGATCAAGGAGTGTTCGCATGGTTTCTTATTCTCCAAGATGGTTGAGATGTGGTTCCAAGTAGCTTAGATAATAAAGCAGATAGAGTTCATTGATGTAATGGATATATGCAATGATATTTGATAAATTCTCGTTGGTTCATACTTTTGATGGCTTGTCGATGGTAAGTCATCATGTAAAGTTAGCTTGAACCACATCTTGCAAATAGTTCGATTGTTGATGCTTCTTCGAGTTGCACCAGCTGTGGGTACTTTGAAGTGTGTCAACAATATGAAAATCCTTGGTTTATCCTTTGGAGATTGCACCTGTTTCATGTAGTTGTTGCTTGTCATGGCGAAGTGAAATTTGGTTTCTAAGGGAATTTGTCTACCATAGCATCATTCATCACGTCATTGTCATTAGAATGGCTTTCTTAACCCTTTCCTTTTTCATTTTCTTTTTGTAGTTGATTAGAAGAAGTTTCATTTCACAAGGAAATAGTACATATTTGAATGGAGTGATGAATAAATTCTGCGTAAGTCCCTTTGTATAAACAGCATTATCACATCATACCACTGAGGCTATCCGTTGCAAATCACATACAAGGAACCTTGGAGCGTTCTTGTTTGATCACTTAGTTTAGCATTCGAGACGCTTTGTTCAAGAGAGGATAGAGCACTTGGTGTTTTATTCTAATGTTGTTGTCAAGAAAACATCATCAACAAGTAGGATATCAGGGAGTCTTCAATCAGCAAATAAACAAAACAGAACTTAGTCTAAGCATCGGACAAGCAGATCTAATCAGCATCATTGATCCATATCAGCAAGATAACTCATTTAGCACACACTCAGCAGTCAACAATATATCATTGGAAAGACAAGGAAAAATACATTAAAATATTTGAAAGGTACATACGTCAGCAGCAGCAAGTAATTCTTATCCTCCAAAAGCATCGATCCAAGCAAGTGACACTATCATTAATTCATACAAGAATATCTTTCAAGGCTGCAGTCCAGTTTACAACAGCAATTGAAATTGTGTGCAAGGTAAGGAAAATTTTGACTTGCAAAAAGGGGACATTACAAGTGGTATCAGAGCATCATCCTGCCATCCTATAGGTAGATGCAACATTACACAAGATCTTCCGCAAGAAACAACGACATGGAAATGATCAATGAAATGAGAGCCTTTATGGAAACAACCACTAAGGCAATGACGGAACAAACTCAAGCAGTCACGCAACAAACAAAACTATTAATGGAGCAAAGCGCACAATCAAATCAAGTCCTTCAAAATACCATACAAAATATGGAAACCATAATGAATAATTTCAAGGGTCAAACTTCAAATGAAAGAGAGGTGATCTCCAACCAAGCGGAAAATGGAAACTCTTCGACAAGCACAAGGATCCCAATACCACCGTTCCTACCAAGTGAAGAAAATCCAAGGATGGAAAATGATACCCCCCAAAGCATGAGCACAAAAGACATGATTAGAGCTTATGCCAACTTAGAACCCGAACTAAGAAGAATGGTGTCCTTTACCGAATATAGCAATTCAAAAAGGAATGAGTTAACAAGAAGAGAGAAAAGACCCGCCAACAAGGACTTGAAGCAAAAAGCCAACAAAATCAATTTACCTCATTTTGATGGAACACATAAATTGTCACCTTATGCATGGTTGCAAAAACTAAATGACTACTTTCTTCTTAACCCCATGACGGAAAAAGATGCCCTTCAATTCGCCATCCTACATCTAGAAGGCTTGGGCTACGATTGGTGGCATCATGGGAATCACACTTTGGGTCATGAAAACATTACATCTTATGAAGAATTTTCTAAGAGATTCCTTAAGAAATTTGATAGGAGACATCCCCAACAAGATTTCAAGGATCTAACCCTATTAAGACAAAGAGGAACAGTAGATGAATATGTGAATGAATTTGAGAAAATAGCTCTACGAGTCCCCGGAATGGAAAATGAAAGACTCACTTTCTTATTTGTTCAAGGTTTGGATGAAAAACGAAGAGGATTAGTGGGGGCACTTAGACCCACTACTCTTGATGATGCCATAGAAATGGCAACACAATTAGAGCAAAGCAAACCCTCTCTACACAAGAAGGAGAGTTTTCCCAAAGTCTTTACTTCAAAGGGTAAACCTTTCAGAAGGGAAAACAGACACGAAAAACCATATCTTTCTTACCATGACCGAGAAGAGCTTAGAAAAAAGGGCCTTTGTTTCGATTGTAAGAAAGAAAGGAAGAATGGGCATATTTGTGGAAGAGAGGAAAGGATATGATACAAATGCAAGGAAGTATGGGAACCGGGACATAAATGTGGAAAACGAGCTCAAGCGCAGATTATAGAAGTCATATCAAACCCAGACATACAAGAGGAGAATGAATTAAGTGCAAGTAAAAGAAGGAAAGAAAATTGATTCAAGGACCAAGCACCCAAAAGAAAATATCGCGGAAGCATAATAGCAAATAAGAAAGAGGATACTCATATGGGAGTATAATATGTTACCTATATTTGTAAGTAAATAATGATGTGATTTTGATTACACTATTCTACATATACCTTCGCTATGATGGAGAAGAAGAAACAAAGGAAACAGTGCGATGTCATGTCCCCATAATTTATAATTATATATATTAATATTTAACAAATATATATATATATATATATATATATATATATATATATATATATATATATATATATTATTTAATAAATAATATTTAATAATCATATTATATAAATAATATTTAATATATATTATATAAGGATATATATATTATATTATATAAATAAGCGAATATGTTATATTTGAATATTATTATAATTATTATATATATATGATAAATAATGTAAAATATAAATATAATATTAAATTAAATATTGTAATTATAATCATTATAATATAATATATAAATATATATATAAATAAATATATTTACACATTAGGTAAGGTAAAAATCATTAAAAGGAACGATGGTAATAGGCAGCGATCTGCCTTATGAAAAAGGAATTAAAAATAAACAAAAGGCAGCGATCAAATATAAAGTGGTATGAGTCAAATATGAGGAGGTGTGATTTCATAAAAGGCAGCCAATTTATATTTAATTGAAGGCAGCGCTTTGGGTTAAAAAAAAAAACAGCAGCCTGGTAATAGATATGAAATATATATTATTGGATGCTGCGATTAGTCAGCAAAACAGAGAAATCAAAGATACAAGGGTATCTAACAGTATATGACAGAAATTAAGAATAATTAATATTAACTAATAGCACTCAAAGAGATAAGTCTCTTTAAGGGGGTCGTCTCTCTTCAAAGAGATACCTCTCTTCATAGAGGCTTCAAGGTATAAGAGTGGATTGGTGTTAAGGAGAAAGGGCACACAATTTTGGGAATTGGAAGAATACATGTTCAATAGGAGGTAGTAGATAGTATGAAAAGAATATATTTATAAGACACCTACAGATCTACACATGAAGATATAGGAAGAAGATCATTGAAAGAGAATTTTAAGAGTAGATCATGTATGGAATAATAAAGATAAATCATATACATCAGCAGATATTCAAGAGTGAATATGCAGATTGAGAAGGAGATAAACACATACAGATCTGCATACAAAGATGTAGTAGAAGATCAGTAGAAGGGAGATTAATATAAATATAGAAGAGAAGATAATGCAGATGTAGAGAAGAGAAGTTCATGCAGATATAGAAAAGAACAATGAAATAAAAAGGATATATCTTACATACACTAGAAGGTTTGTATGAAGAGAATATAAAGATCATTCAAGGAGAAGCAAATAGATCTAGAATATAAGGTACAACAGTATATTGGGCTGCAAGGAAGGAAATCCTTAAGAGTTCTTAAAGATACAAAGGCAAGAATCGCCCTCTTGTGATATTATTGTGTGCAATTAAAGGAATCAGAAATATCCTAAAACAGGACATTACAAGTGGTATCAGAGCTATCGTCCTGCCATCCTGTGAATGATAATTGACTTATATGCATTTGAGTGTATACTCTATGACTTTGAGCTGATTGCTTGCGTGCTTGAGCTACTTGCCTACTTGTTTGTCTACTTGAGCTACTTGCCTACTTGCTTGAGCTACATGCTTGTCTACTTGAGCTACTTGCCTACTTGCTTGAGCTACTTACTTGTCTACTTGAGCTACTTGCCTAGTTGCTTGAGCTACTTGCTTGTCTACTTGAGCTACTTGCCTACTTGCTTGTGCTGGTTGCTTGCGTTCTTAAGCTACTTGGTTGTCTACTTCAATTTTATTATGTAAATGGAAATGGGTGTAATCACTTCTGTATTCAACATCTTGTGAAAGAATTTAATACAAGCTTTCTCGAGGAGGAAAATTTTGACCCTGATGAGAAGAAAAGGAAACAAAGAAAGAACAATGTTCATGATGGCTCGAGTACAAGCAAACCATGTTTGAGACATGATAGGTAGGAAGAATGCCCTCCATCATGCTCTCATCAAATTATATTAAAGGGATGATAGGTAGGAAGAATGCCCTCCATCATGCTCTTAGCTATTTATGTTAAGGGGATGATAGGTAGGAAGAATGCCCTCCATCATGCTCTTATCAAATTATGCTAAAGGGATGATAAGTAGGAAGAATGCCCTCCATCATCAAGACATGATAGGTAGGAAGTGTGCCCTCCATCATGCTCTTGTCAAGATGTGATAGGTAGGAAGCATGCCCTCCATCACACTCTTGATCCTTAATGTTAAAGAGATGATAGGTAGGAAGAATGCCCTCCATCATGCTCTCATCAAGATATGTTAAAAGGATGATAGGTAGGAATAATGTCCTCCATCATACCCTCATCAAGACATGATAGGTAGGAAGAATGCCCTCCATGCTCTTGTCAAGGTGTGATAGGTAGGAAGTGTGCCCTCCATCACGCTCTAGCTTGCAAGCATCGAAGGATCGACTTGAGGTATGGATAACTATATGTTGAAATTAAATGTTACTTATGTTATATCATTAATTATGTTATGATGTATTGATTTCATTGCTAATTTATTGATCTTTAATATTACTAATGTCCCTTTCAAGAGTTACTTTTCATGTGCCGGTGAAGAAATCAGTATATCCTATAAGGGACATTAGGGAAGTATAGAACACAAAAAGTTAATTTCATGAATCACAAAGATCCATGAACCAAATTCATCTCTTCCAAGAGTCTTTTTTTTTTTTTTTAATTCTTCTCTTGATATAAGTAACATAAAACCGATACTAAGTTATATTATGGGCCCATAACCCACAAATTCCCAAGATCATTCTTCATAATCATCTATAACACTTATATTTTATCAAGCACATCGCTATTCAAATAAAAGCTTACCAAATCTTTGATCATGAAAATTCTCTCCATGACATCATATAATCAATTACTCCTCAAGAAAACAACTCTTCTCAATTTCGAGGTCAATAACATATGACAAGTATAAGACCGAATCTCGTAATCAAAGATCAAGATATTTTCATCATTCATTGGAATCTTGGAATCTCAATACCCTCAAATCTTCTTTAATCTATGATACTTGTATCACATCGTTGTTATTCAAAACATCAAACAAATGCTCTTTTGATCACAAATTCTCTTTCATGGAATCACAATCAATCTCTCTTCACTAAAGCATGTTCAATCTAAACCTAAAACCACGATTTCATCTCAACGCATCGGAAAGTAGACATTAAAATGTGCAAGGTAATGAAAGAAATCATTGTGATTGCTTGAGGACAAGCAATCTCGAGAGGGGAGGCCTGTCATGTCCCCATAATTTATAATTATGTATATATTAATATTTAACAAATATATATATATATATATATATATATATATATATATATAATTTAATAAATAATATTTAATAATCATATTATATAAATAATATTTAATATATATTATATAAGGATATATATATTATATTATATAAATAAGCGAATATGTTATATTTGAATATTATTATAATTATTATATATATATGATAAATAATGTAAAATATAAATATAATATTAAATTAAATATTATAATTATAATCATTATAATATAATATATAAATATATATATAAATAAATATATTTACACATTAGGTAAGGTAAAAATCATTAAAAGGAACAATGGTAATAGGCAACGATCTGCCTTATGAAAAAGGAATTAAAAATAAACAAAAGGCAGCGATCAAATATAAAGTGGTATGAGTCAAATATGAGGAGGTGTGATTTCATAAAAGGCAGCCAATTTATATTTAATTGAAGGCAGCGCTTTGGGTTAAAAAAAAAAACAGCAGCCTGGTAATAGATATGAAATATATATTATTGGGTGTTGCGATTAGTCAGCAAAACAGAGAAATCAAAGATACAAGGGTATCTAACAGTATATGACAGAAATTAAGAATAATTAGTATTAACTAATAGCACTCAAAGAGATATGTCTCTTTAAGGGGGTCGTCTCTCTTCAAAGAGATACCTCTCTTCATAGAGGCTTCAAGGTATAAGAGTGGATTGGTGTTAAGGAGAAAGGGCACACAATTTTGGGAATTGGAAGAATACATGTTCAATAGGAGGTAGTAGATAGTATGAAAAGAATATATTTATAAGACACCTACAGATCTACACATGAAGATATAGGAAGAAGATCATTGAAAGAGAATTTTAAGAGTAGATCATGTATGGAATAATAAAGATAAATCATATACATCAGCAGATATTCAAGAGTGAATATGCAGATTGAGAAGGAGATAAACACATACAGATCTGCATACAAAGATGTAGTAGAAGATCAGTAGAAGGGAGATTAATATAGATATAGAAGAGAAGATAATGCAGATATAGAGAAGAGAAGTTCATGCAGATATAGAAAAGAACAATGAAATAAAAAGGATATATCTTACATACACTAGAAGGTTTGTATGAAGAGAATATAAAGATCATTCAAGGAGAAGCAAATAGATCTAGAATATAAGGTACAACAGTATATTGGGCTGCAAGGAAGGAAATCCTTAAGAGTTCTTAAAGATACAAAGGCAAGAATCGCCCTCTTGTGATATTATTGTGTGCAATTAAAGGAATCAGAAATATCCTAAAACGGGACATTACATGCGAGGGCCCTCTTCTAAGTACTCCAACCGGGGGGGCAGCGTAATGAGCCCACATGGGCCAGGGGGTTCTGCCTTCAATATGAAGGGTACTACCTCTGGGCTTAGGGAGTGGCTACCAGGACACCTTAGTAATCTCACTCTCCTAGCATGGCATATGTAGAGAGGGCAATCATGAGAATAACAAACTTCATATGAATGGCATGCGCCACATGAGTCCGAGGCGATCTATCATGAATGGCATGCGCCACGTTAGATCGAAGGTACCTTATATGAATGGCATGCGCCACATAAGGTAAGAACAAATGGCGACCTCATATGAATGGCATGCGCCACATAAGGTAAGAACAAATGGCGACCTCATATGAATGGCATGCGCCACATGAGGCCGAGGCAATCTATTATGAATGGCATGCACCACATAAGGACAACAACACTCCATATGAATGGCATGCGCCACATGGGGACTAGGGAGGGATGGTGTAGCCACCCTAAGACCTAGGTTAATAGATCAAAAATATCCCAAAAATTAAAAAAAAGGGGGACATTATCTCATCATCAACCCCCAGGGTCATGCTATACATCAACTTGCTTAAGCAATTCAAGTCTTGATTACAACATCATTAGACTCTGGGATATTCATCAATATTATTTCATTCCAAATCTCCAATCTCGGATTATCAATACTCCCAAAGTTTTCTTTAACATTGAAAAATTCTTCCTTCCTGCATTCATTTGATTAACTACATTTCCTCAATCATATTGCAATTCAAAATCAAATCAATTCTTCTCTGATGATGACAACATATAATCAATTACTCCTCAAAGGACATAACTCTTCTCGACTTTGAGGTCAATAACATATAAGACCGAATCTCGTAACCAAAGATCAAGATGCATCTTGGAATCTCAATACTCTCAAATCTTCTTAATCTATGATACTTGCATCCCATCGTTATTATTCAAAAAACATCAAGCAAATGCTCTTTGATCACAAATTCTCTTTCATGGAATCCAATTTCTCTTCACTCAACCGTGTTCATCTAAACACATCAGAAAGTAGACAATTAAAGTACAAGGTGATTAAAGAACTTGTGATTGTTTGAGGACAAGCAATCTCGAGTGGTGAGGGCTGTCATGTCCCCATATTAAGGCATTGTTTAAATTAAAGATTTAAAACGTCATAATAAAGGAGGAGAAATCGTTTCCGTCAAATATATTGTTTGTCATCGTCAATCGAGTATATAAACAATAATATTAAATAATATTATTTTATAAATATTTTATATTTAACGTATTTATAAATGATAATATAAATACAAAAAATAATATTATCGATATTGATATTATTATTATAAATATAATATAATATATTAATAAATATATTTATATATTTAAATAATAATATAAATATTATTATAAATATATAAATAAATATAAATATAAATAAGAAATATTATTATAATAATATAATGAATATTATAATAAATATATTATAGATGATTATATTAATATAATAACTATATACAAATATAAATATAAATATAATATATAATATATTATATTAATAAATATGATTATTAAAATAAATATAACTATAAGATCTTATATAATAATCATACATATTAGTAATTAAACATTATCATAAAATAATATAAGTCAGATTAGAATTAATATCCTCTAAACCCACGTCAAAGTTTGAAAAAGACATTATGAAGGGTGGTGACCAATGGTCAACCAACACCTCCACCTAACATATAAATAGTAATCGATGTTGGATAAGAGTAGGATATCGGGGAGTCTTCAATCAGCAAATAAACAAAACAGAACTCAGTCTAAGCATCGGACAAGCAGATCTAATCAGCATCATTGGTCCATATAAGCAAGATAACTCATTTAGCACACACTCAGCAATCAGCAATATATCATTGGAAAGACAAGGAAAAATACATTAGAATATTTGAAAGGTACAGACATCAGCAGCAGCAAGTAATTCTTATCCTCCAAAAGCATCGATCCAAGCAAGTGACATTATCATTAATTCATACAAGAATATCTTTCAAGGCTGCAGTCCAGTTTACAACAGCAATTGAAATTGTGTGCAAGGTAAAGAGAATTTTGACTTGCAAAAAGGGGACATTACAAAATCACAACTAAGAGTATGAGAGTTATAGACAAAGAACTACTTCATGAGGACATCTATGAGGATTTTTTAATGTATATCAGCATGGGACAGCAAAGGCATGATGAAGAATTGCACACTTTTGGGAAATTGGCTGTATATTTGAGGAGGATTTTGGCACTTTTGGTAAGAAGGTTGCATAAACTCCATTTTGCAAACCTTGAGCTGCCTAGTATAGCATATGAGAAACCATACCAAGAGCCTAGATTGATTTGGGATCCAGGAATTGATTGGTATGTTTGATTCTAATGCAGATTTGATACATGTGATTGCTTGAGGGCAAGCAATCTCGGGGTGGGAGGACTTGTAATGTCCCCATTTTCGCAAGAGCAGACCTAAGAGGTTAATTTCCACACTTCAGGATTTTTGGTGGACAAAGTGAATATAGAAAGTGATTTGTCATATTTTTCTACTAATTATGATGTAGTTTCCTTAAACAAAATAATTTTCCCTCATATGGAGCGAACCAAATAAGTGTGGAAAAATCATATTTAATTCATCTTTTGTGGCGCCATTTTAAGCCTAAGTGAGGTCAGCCAAATTGAAGGCAAAAGGTGTAGGTCGGCCAAAGTTTAAATAAAAGAAAATATATCTTTGGAGAGTCGGCCTAGGAGGATAAGTCGGCCTAGCTAGAAGAAAAAGGTAAATCTTACCTAGTCGGCCTTGATATCAAAAACAAAAACAAATCTTTAATTTATTTTTTACTTGAGCACCAAGTTTTCTCTAAGGGAGGTTGGCCTTCTTTGAAGGAAATAATAAAATATAAGGATAATACTGCCTTGGTCGACCAGCAAGTGGGAAAAGGTGAAAGTCAAGTATAAATATAAGGTCTTGTGAGGCATTTGATCAGTCATTCAGCATTATATCAATTTACTTTCCTTTGTGGATCTGCAACTTGGCTTGCATTGTTTTCCAAGTACGAAAACCCTTGTGGAAATAAGGTGGATTGGATGAAAACCCAATCTCATCTTGGAGGTGGATTCATACGGAACTCACAATTACACTTCATTTTTGTTCGTTGGTGAAGAAGAGCAGATTGCTACATCAGATATTCAGATTAGACTTGAAGAAGGATTCATTTGGCAAGTTTGGAGGCATATTGACTAGGGTTTGTCCCTAGGCTTGGAGCGCCACCTTCTAGGAGTGAAGCGACCTCATTTGTGAGGCGATTTTGTGAAGATTTTCGGCTGCTAGGGTTTGAAGACATCTCAGTTTGGTACAGCAGCAGGTCAGATCTCATTCGGCCTTGATTAAAGAGTGTAGATCGGCTCTTGTGACTTCAATTGCCATAGGGTTTCATCCTTCCATTGGAGCGCCTACACTTGGATGAGTTTTTGAGGGTTTTGTTGCATCCATTTGGCATCATTGACACCATTCTTTGGAGCAGTGAACATACCAGACCTGTGCACCACCTTGGATCAGCCTCTTGGGTGTTTTTGAAGAATCATTGACATAGGGTTTGAAACCCTAACTTAAGCGCCACACTTTGGAGCACTTATTCCATCATTGGGAGGTCAAATTTGCATATAATGGGTATATACAAACCATTTGGTTTATTTCCGATTTGAGCAGCAGGTTGCTGGGCAGATTGCTTTGTATTGGCTCGTGTATTTGATGTACTGCAGACCTTTGTATCACTGATTTATAACAGCAGTAGTTGAATTCAGATTTTTGTATGTGTGTGTGGACATTTGATGGACATATAATATATATCTCATGTGATATTGTTACTATGACAATTGATGAATCCTTAATCATGATATCTTGATGCATTTTGTTATCTATATTGGCTGTCATAAGAAAATTCAGACTGGGAAATAAAAATCAGAACTTAGGGTTTGAGTAGAAATCAAAAGTGCAGAAATTAGGGCAGAGTTCAAAGTTTTAAAATCAGAATTTTAGGGCAGATTAGATAAGGGGATCTTACATTGTAGGTAGCTCCCCCTGAAAGTATGTGTAATGTCCCCTTTTTGGGATTACCCTAAATCTCACCCTAGAATCACAAGTTAGGGTTACAACTTACCAATCAATATTGTAAGCAAGATAAATCCTGGTTTAGGTCCTACGATCATGTTAGATAATATTTGAAATATAATTCATATGACCAAGAACATATATAATATATTATCTATTTAAACCATGTAAGATATATAACTATTTCAAATTTATATAAACTACACAGATCTATGGTGCATGATAGAAGATCAGCCATAATGCACAGTGAAAATCTAATCATAATAGGACTCAAATGAGAAACATGATAAGTCCGCCCGAAGCCATCCATCTAAGCCCAAGAGCACGAGTGTCTAACCAAGACAACTCATCCCTTGGCCCCAAGCGGCAAGAACGTCTAAACGAAGACAATTCCACCCTTGGAGTGGGCTACTTAGTGGATACGCTTGTATCTACTTTCCCTATCTGTGCTTGTCTCGTCCATCCCTCTTATGATTAAAAATCCTTGAATCCATACAACCAATCATAGTTTGGCTTGATAGGGAAACCTTGAAAGGAGTGCCTGTAAACTACTCAACCCATCTAAGCCCAAGAGCACAAGCGTCTAACCAAGACAACTCATCCCTTGGCCCCGAGTGGTAGGAACGTCTTAACCAAGACAATTCCACCCTTGGGGTGGGCTACTTAGCATGGGAGAGCCTGTAAACTGCATCCTCCTAGCTTGCTTCCCTCAACCTTACATTTGATTGATCGTGGGATAAAAGCATTCATAAATATATCTAAGTATTAATCCATCACAGCAGTACTATTAAATATGCATGTATGAGAAATCAGACTTATTCATAGATTTATTATTGCATATTAACTCTATAGTTTGTACCAATATGCCTGTAATTTCTTCTAATAACTTTGCAGATGATTCTATTCGCTAATTCCTTCCTTTAATGTGGACTGCAGTTTGATATACTGTAATATAAATTCAGATCAGATAAATATATATATTCCCTTTTGAATATATATCTCTTCTTAAACTCAGAAAGTATGTTTCTATTTGCTGTTATGATCTGATATGTCTGTATATTTCAGACTCGGAATTTATTATATTTATATCTCCTTGCCTACTTTCCTTAATCCCCTTTATTCCTTTTTATATGTTCATAAGGATCTTACCATTGATAGAGGATACACCTCTTACCAGCAATCGCATCCCTTATGTGGATCGTTGCCTTTGTAATCTGCGCAACATTGATCATAATGATCGCTGCCTTATTAGTTAATCGTTGCCTTTATGTTAATATTCACTGTTTTTTTCTCATTATCTGACCGCTGACTTGTTTTTTAGTTATATGTGTCTTAGCTGACTTGTTATTAGTTATATGTGAGTAAGGTAAATCTGAATCGGTCCTTCACGAGTTGTGAATAAGACTTAAGCGCTCCTTATGAAGGGATCGGCCCTTTTTATAATTGTCAATATATGTATTTATAATAGTTATATATAATGATCATACTTATTTATATTTATTTTTATATAATAACATATTAGTTGTTAATAAATATATATTATATATTAATATAATAATATTATTTATAATATATTATATATTATATATGTTTACACAATTATCATTCAAATTGACAATGGAAGGGATACTACAAACACCATATTTTAAGAAAGCAATTTCATCATTTATCATGACGTTTAAATCTTTAATTTAAACAATGTCTTAACATAGGGACATCACAGTATGCTTCCTCTTAATGACTGGATGAGAGTGATACTACTCCCAATTTCTCCCTTGGATACTCAAAAGTCTCTTTTGAAAGTGGATTTGTGAAGATGTCTACAATTTATTCCTTTGTAGCAATGTACTCCAACTTTACTTGTTCATCTGCCACCTGCTCCCTTAGAAAATGATACTTTATAGGTATATGCTTAGTCCTTGAATGCATCATCGGATTCTTCGAAATATTGATTGCACTTGTGTTATCACAAAATATAGTGATAGAATGATCATACTGTACCTTGATATCTTTCAATGTTTGCCTCATCCATAGAACTTGAGTACAACAAAATGTTGCTGCAATATACTCTGCCTCTATAGTTGATAGAGAAACTGACGCTTGCTTCTTACTCATCCATGATACAAGATTATTACCAAGAAAGAAGGCTCCTCCACTTGTAATTTTTCAATAATCAACACTGCCTGCCCAATCAGCATCTGTGTATGCCACTAGTATGAAATCTTCACCACTTGGATACCACAACCCAAAATCCAATGTTCCCTTTAAGTATTTGAATATCTTTTTAACTGCTTGAACATGTGTTTCCTTTGGTGCAACCTAAAACCTTGCTACCATTCCAACTGCCTGCATCATATCGGGCCTTGAAGCTGTCACATACAAAAGGCTTCCAATCATTGACCTATAGAGTGTCTGATTTGCTTCGGGTGACTCATCATCTTTGCTTAGCTTACATCCTATTATCATGGGGGTACTCATAGGATTACATTCCTCCATTCTAAATTTCTTCAACATTTCCTTGGCATACTTGGTTTGTGAAATAAATATTCCCTTCTCTGATTAAGAAATCTGTAATCCAAGTAAAAAGGATAGCCCACCAAACATAGACATTTCAAACTCTTTTTGCATTTCCATGGCAAACCATTGACACATATTGTCATCACTACCTCCGAATATTATATCATCCACATATACCACCACTATCAACTGATCATCATATATAGTCTTGATATATAAGTTGTTGTCAGCAACTCCCTTCTTAGTAGGCATGAGCTTTCCACAGTCCATAGTAATTGTGAGAATTTGCTTTTGGATTACACTGTGTTTTTGTCTCAACTCCCTTCTTGAACCCTTGTTGATGTAGATATTTATCTAGTCTTGTGTGCCATGCTCTGTAATATCCCCAATGGGATCTGCCCTAAAATTCTAATTTCTGCCCTAGTTTTCTGCACTTTTAGAATTCTGCTCAAACCCTAGAATTCTGATTTTATTTTCAGAAGTATAAACATTCATAGGCAGCCAATAAACATGCTCCAAACATCCATAAAATGTATGCCAAATATGTATAATCATCGACAAAGATATCAACCATGAAAATCAACCATCCAAAGACCATACATGTACAAAACAAATCTGATTTCTGATTAAATAGGTCTGCTGCTCCAAATCTGAATATGCTGATTTGTAATTACATCAAATCCATGGGCTCAAACATGACAAATATAGCCCAGATTTCTGCTGCTATAATGTTCAACCTAAATTAGGTCATACATACCGTGGAATAGCAAAAATGACATCAAATAATGAAGTCACCCTCCTAGGGAAGTGGCACTCAACCTAGGGCATAAACCCTAGCCAAACTTCGTTCAAGACTCCTCCAAAAGGTGGCGCTCAAATCTGCTCCAAAATGATGTGGTGTGAATGCTCAAAAGCTCCAAGTGTGGCACATAAATCTAGGGTAAAACCCTAGCTCCAATGGTGCACAAATGCCACAAGAAATTCGCCTCCAAAGCTGATCTAAAATCTGAATATGCAAATCTGCTCTTCTTCTCCACAAATCTCCAATGAAGTGCAATTGTGAACTCCGTATGAATCCACCTCCAAAGTGTGATTGGGTTTTCGTCCAATCCACTTATCTTCCTTAGGGTTTTCGTCCTAGGAAGGAGCTGAACTAAAAGTTGCAGCCAAGAGAGATAAATCTCAAATGAAAGGAATATAATGAATGATGATGGGAATGCCTCAAACCACCTTGTATTTATACACATTACTTCTCCTTCCCTCAAGGCCGACCTCCTCTTGTTATTTCTTATTTTATTTTACCTTGTTTTTCTCTTCTAGGGCCGACCTAGTGCTAGGCGCCCCAAAATAACATAAGGATATTTTATTTAACCTTCTTATCTCCTTCATGGCTGACCAAAGCACGGTAATTTATTTTGTCTACTCTCCAAGTGGGGCGAACCAATTAGGTAACTCAAACATCATGAATTTGACTTCAAATCATGTCGTCCTCCTCAAGGTGAAACATCATAAAATATTCTTATTTTTCCAAAGGCAATTTCCATCTTTTCTTCTATTTTCCCTCCTCCGATCAAAATGGAATCCAACAAAATCCAAACGAGCCAAAGTGGATAATTACTAAGCAGATCCGATCAATGCCAAAACGGACTTGAAATGCAGAGGGGTCTAGCGATGAACCGACCAAGACCTTTAACATTGAAATGCACACTATCGGCGGTATACTGTCCAATTTTACATTTAAATGAGCATGAAATGCAAAACAACTTGCAATACTACCATCCAGGATTACAATATGTATGCAAAATGCATTACAAATGCTAAATGATAAGGAAACCAATCTGCAACACACTGTTATATTATTCTGATCAGAAAATCAGACTGCTGCAATAACAAAGATTAATCCAGAAACTCTTGAACATCTTAAGAAATCATGCTTACAGAGGCTGGGTGAGCAAGGCCACTGAAATAGAACACTGAAAGCTGATGAAGACTGTCTTGAGAGGCTGGAAACCAATACTTAATGCTAACAGACCCCTGAAAACTGCAGTAACACTAAAAAATCAGATCTGAACTGAAACATTCACTTCCCAGACTGAGATGAAACACTGGCAATAAGCAGTACCCAACAACAAAGATGAAAAACAGACTATAATTACTGTTGTACAGCCCCCACTATGGCAACTAGGGACTGTCTGGAAACACTACCAGCTGCTGCAGACTCCAACTGGGGTGTACGGCCTGCATAGGCACATAGTATGGAGTTGGACCCCTCAAAGATTATCAAGAACTGAAATAAACACCAAAAAACGAATCACCTTACTGTGGTAGTGTGATGGCCCTCACCAATCTCTCATAAAAGACAAATTAGAGGCAGCGACTACCTCTTATCATTCCCACGCCTCAAATAAAGGTACGGCTGGCCCACATGTCGGTACGGCTAGAAGGAAATGAAACGACCAGCATAAGTCATTTAAAGAAGCATCTTTCAATAGGCTGGTCCGTTTGACGAGGTTGTGTGTGACAGCTGGGTCCCATAGGCTGCTGCGGCCTCGTGGACGTTATTAAAATTCTTCATTCATTCATTCAAAGGTACGGCCTACTGGAAAATAGTACAGCCAACTACCAACATCAAAAACTTATTTATTTTTTAATTTGTTTGTTGTTGCAAGGTACAGACTAAGTATGTGTCGGTATGGCCCTAGCATGAAAAGCAACAAGTACAATCTCCAAGAAACAATAAAACATCAGTCCATAATAACTTCATCCCACTCAACTCAAAAACATCAAAAACTTCCATTTCAATGCAAACTGGAAAAAAATTGGAAAATCCCAACTATTCAGCACAAATGTGATTTTTGGGTGAAATCACTCTAACCAGCTAGGAGGGCTTTCGTCCCCAAAATTGGAATTACTAAAGGGTTTTCTTCCTCAAGTAATTAGAAGAACTCAAGTTCTCTCACAGAGCAAATGAAAAATGAATTAGACTGCAAGAAGCTCTTCTGAGCACAAAACCCCTTTAAATAGCCTTATGAGAGAAAATAATGAATTTTTAATTGTTTTTCCTATTTTCCCTCCACTAAGTGTCATAAGGTGTCATTACCTTTTGCACCCCACTCCTAGCGACACTTTATAAACTCATCTTTTAAAAACAACTTTTTTAATAATAAACAAAAGTTATTCTTTTTAAATATAACTTAAAGTTACTTTTTCAAACAACTTAAGTTAAATTATTAAAATATTTCCCTAATTCCACCCCATTAGCCTACGGGAAATTAAAAAGATAGGCTAAGGGTCTCCAAAAAGCTTATGCTCAAGAAGGGGACATGACATTCATGCACTCTAGGGTTCCAAAGCATTCAAAGTTGCAATTTTCAGTTAAGGTTTGTTGAAGAGTCAACAAATAAGGATTTCCATATCCAAGTCACCAAAATTGGTTGTCAAAGTTTCATGGCTTGTTCAAAGAATTCACCATGGTCAGAGCAGAGGAATTTCATCAAAATCATCTTCAAGAACCACCTATCACGATTGTCTATTTTTAGCCTGAGCTATTTATATCCCATGCTATTTTTAGCCGTCTCCATTTTTGAAGAAATAATCATACTCTGAGAAATTTATTTTTAGATGATTTTCTAGGTCTATTCTTAATCGATGACTAGATAAGTTATCTCTATCAAGAATTTATTTGAAGATTTCCTGATTTAGGGTTTATGATGTGTGGATGAAACTGTAGATTAGGCTTGCTTTATGTGCAAGCAAATTATTCATAGAGTAGAAGTGCATGTTAGTTTTTTAATTATTTTTCATGCAAAATGTAAAATCCTATAAAGAAGTGTTTGTAGCACTTAGATTACCATCAATAGAATTTAGTATGCCTATTTTGCTGCTCAAATTGTTGTTCAAATGTCTTATGAAATATCTTGTGTATGTGTACTAAGGCAAATAGAATTTCTTTGTTGAACTTGCAGGCCTTGTATTGCATATTTGTATAAAGTTGGTGATTGTGGCTTCGTACAAAATTTCTTAATTCCTTTTACTGAAATGTGCTTTATTTGTTCAAATCAATTCAATCCTTGTATTGTACTCACAATTTCCGATCATTGCTTTTAGCTGGAAAAAGTGAGCATTAGCTATAATTTGTTTGCTATAAAGTAAAAAGACAGAAAAATCTTTTGTTTTGAGCAGAAGTGTTGAATCGCCTTGTGGCCTTACCCGAGAACAAAAAGACAATAATTTTTTTAATTTGTTTATGATGTATATAAAAAACTCCAAAGTTAAATTGTATATTTTGTAAAAAACTAGAGGTTGTGTCCTTGCCTTTTAGAGTTTTTATTTTATATTTGTTATAAGGAGCTTTTCCTTCTAATTCAAATATTTAAGGTTTTACCTTTCACATCGTTCCATTTTGTGTTGCACCAAAAGGTGGGCTAACACACCCACAAATAAAGCCTGCAGGTGTGTAGACCGGACGGTTGAGTTGTTAAAAGACACGGACAATGGTCACAAGTTCAAAACCCGATTTACCCATTGTACACATTAGGGGCAATGTGCTACCCATTCCCTGTGGTTTTAAAAGAAAAAAATGCCCAAAAATTATAAGGAGATATACATTTATATGTACATTTTGTATATACTATATACAATTTTATATTTACATCTATAAATACACATACATGTACACACATAAAAATCCACACCTCTTCTACCCACAGAAATATATATACGCATGGATATGTTCCCCGCTCACCCCGCTGTGCAAGGGACCATATATACACCTGGTACACATGCCGTACACATATACATTGTATATATACCTGATATTTAGGGTCCCCTACACGATCCCCACATATATATGTGAATGGTATATAAACAATTTATAATGTCACAGGTAGAGGTTACGTACCTGATATTTAGATGAAAAAGGACCCACACCCCGCCTGAACGCTGCTAATAACCTGGAGGCCATACCTCTTTATCAATTTATCCGGAGCTCCGCCAAAATTTACCAGACAATCTCCAAAATTAGTTAAAATTCTTGCCAGATATAATCGATTTTAGTTTCCTCAGAAAATCAAGAATAAGATAAATGAAAGGCCGTGGGCGTGATAATTTTTATAGTGTCCAAATTCAAAGCAAAGAGTACAGAATTTTGAAGGGAAATGTAAACGGAAATTTAGAGTTTTTCCTCAAGAATTGAAAGATTGCTTGGAAATCAATTAAGATGCAAAAAAATGTTGTGTCGCTAGAAAAGCTTCTGGTCGGAAGCCCAAAACCCCTTAACCTTGTAGTGCTTTTTAACTGTTTAAATTGTTATATTGTTTTGAAGGTTATAACAGATTTTGACATTTTGCTTCTAAGTGTACAGGGAGAATGCCTACTTGGCTGTATCAGATGTATTTCTATTATGAAGCTGTAACAAAGAAATTGTGCCCTTTTAAACCGGGAGGTTGTAGGTATATAGAATAGAATAGAATAACTTTTAACATTCACGAGGTTAAAAATAGTGTATGAGACACTCAACCCAATCAGATTTGTTTTGGCCTTTGAGTTCTTTTTTTGCTCAAAGATATATAGGTTATGATAGTTGTACAGAAATAAATTGCAAATTTGGTCTTATTTTTTTTCATTTAGTTTTGTATTCATTTTGAGGAGAGTGTTTTAATATTGGTATATAGTAAAGTCGGGTCCCTTGTTTCATGTCATGCACTTATCCATTGCACGTGTGTTGCAAGTATGTGCCCTATCAGTGTTGTCATTGATGTCAACATATCTGTGTTGTCATTGGTGTCAACTGTGCTCTTACTTTGTTGAGGACATTGAGAAAATTAGCCCCTCCAGTGATAACAATGTGTTGCAGTAGAAATAATGCATCACATGCAGAAGAACAATCTAGAAGAATGCTCTGCATCTCCTGTAGAATAAATATCTTTGCCTACGGATTGGAAGTTATTTAGAAGCCCGTCTAAAGATGTTATATTCCGAGTTTGAGCCTCCGATATGAAGAATTGAGTGAGTTATGTTCACCAAAGTGAAAACAGTTTTTTCCGTATGTTTGGTGGTGACAGGGAAAAAGTATTTTGCTCCGCATTCCTCCGCATTGAAGTATTTTGGTCTGCGATTCTAGAATTAAGTCAGTGATGATGTTAAGTGCCTTTAAATGCAAAAGTTCGTGATTTGGTTGTCCGCAAGCTATCTTTTACTCATGATAGTGGCTAACAGTGTTGTTCTTGTACTCCGGTTTGAAGAATCTTATTGATAGAGTGATTAGAGATCGTGTGGTTGTTCCTAGTGATTACAATGTGCTTGTGGATGTCTCATGATCATACTCCTACATTCAGATTGGTCCACAAGGTGTAATTCAGATCGTGCATGAAGCGTGTTCTTGAGAATACTTGTTTAACATCAGTCTTGGCCGACCTGGTTGAATTCATCATCTGCAGAAAGGCATCGAAGATTGTGATAGCGTGTTCTAGCATGGAAGATTGTGTTTGAGTCCCTGCTAAGGCGCGGTGTAATCCGCATTCATTTCTTTTCTTTGTAAATCTATTTAGGTCCAGACCTATTATGATGTAACATATGTTTGCCGACTTTGGAGATTGTTCCAACAGTTGATGATTGTAATGCCAACCTTGATTATCATTCCAGGGTTGATGAAGTGTATAAATACTTGTAATTGAGTCATAAAAATGTATCCAAGTGCGAAGATGCGAAGATAAAAGTGAAGTAAGGTAGCAGAGTAAAGCAGAGGTGTTCGTGCTTCAATAGAACTAAACCTTGGCATGGAGTAGATGTTGTTATCTCAGTTCAACCTTTTGGCAGTGAGCCTCCTTTTGGCAATGACCCTCCCTTTTGCAGTGAGCCTTTCTTTGCAGTGAGCAATTTGGGCAGTGAGCCTCTGTTTTTCGGTATTGATATAACTTATATATTTCTGTGGGCTAACACCCACCGTGGTTTTTCCCTTTTAGGGTTTTCCACGTAAAAATCTGGTGTCTCATGTGTTGAGTATGTTATTGTGTTGAGATTCTCATTTTATGCTTTCATGATTTTATCAGAATACAAGTAATTGATAAGTTGATGATCATAATTTGTTAAAAGTTATAAGACAATTGATTCACCCCCCCTCTCAGTTGCTCAGTGCAATCCAACAATTGGTATTAGAGCCAAGTTCCTCAAAAGAAAGCCTAACAACTTGAGGAAGAGCCAGGATGCCTTATAAGAAAGCAGCTTCGTATTTTGATGGGACAAATTATGCTCTTTGGAAGGTACGAATGAAAAGCCATCTCCTCTGTCTTGGTTATAAAGTATGGCTAGCTACACAGTTACAATTTGTCATGCCTAAAAGTGGCTTGACAACTGAGGATGATATCAAAGAATATGAGTTGGATGTCAAAGCAAAGGATGCTCAGTTAAGTTCCTTAAGTGACTCAGTGTTGACAAAAGTTGTGGACCTTGAATCTGCAAATGAGATATGGGAGAAGCTGAAAAATCTGTATGAAGGGGATGGTTCTGTAAGAGAATCTAAGCTACAGAGCCTGAAAGTGAAATATTAGGGTTTGAAGATGAAAAAAGATGAAAACATAACAACCTTTATGCAAAGAGTTGATGAACTTGTCACTAGAATAAAAGGTATGGGAGGAACTCTCAATGATAAAGAAGTTGTGATGAAAATTCTTAGATCACTACCATAGTCCTATAGTCACAAGGTAACTGCTATTGAAGAATTTATAACTGTGAAAACTATTGACAGAGATCAGTTACTTGGAAAGCTTACAGCCTTTGAGATGAGAGAATTTGGTGATGCCCTACCAAAAGTTGAATCAACTTTTAAAGCCAGTACTTCAGAAAATATTTCCAGAGCTGAGAAATATAAAGTGGATGATGACTTTGATGAAATTGAAGCTAACTTTGTTAACAGGATGCAAAGAGGATCTGATAAGTTCAAAGGTAAATTACCTTTCAAGTGTTTCTCTTGTGGTAAGTAGGACATTATGCTTCCAGATGTCCTAAAAGAATTGAAAGAAATAAGAAAAGGTATGAAAGCAGGCCTAGAGTTCCAAAGAAATGTTACTATGTTAGAGATTTTGATGATGAAGGAGTGACTGATGATGAATCTGATGATGCTATACAAATGAATGCCTATTTATTGCTATTAAATAAGATCCCATATCTACTAATTCTGCTAGTTGTTTGAAGGAAGAAAAACCAATGGAAGAAAGTGTTTTGGTTGTTCAAGTTGACAAGGATAACGGTGAATGGATTATTGATAGTGGATGCTCGCATCACATGACCAGTGATAAAAGTAAGTTTGTAAGATTGGAAAAGTATGATGGAGGACTGGTCAGGTTTGGAGATAATGCAGCTAGTAAGATTTGTGGAAAATGATCTATTTCATTTGATGGAAAGCATAATACTGACAATGTTCTATCTGTAAAGGGTCTGAAGCATAATCTTTTAAGTATTGGTCAGATGTGTGACAAATGATATGATCTGAGATTCAAAGATAATGAGTGCAAGATCATGGAAAGCTCCAGAACTATGATTGCTACCGGTAAGAAGACAAAAGGTAACATCTATCAATTGAGAGGAACTAATGATTATTGTTTATTAGCTTAGGCAGATGAAAGTTGGTTGTGGCATAGAAGGATGTGTCATATAAACTTTGATAATCTGGTAAAGATAAGTTCAAGTCAAATTGTGAGAGTTTTACCAAAACTTGTGAAACCATCCAACACAATCTATAAGGAATGTTAGTTAGGGAAGCAGACAAGAATAAGCTTTAAGAACAAAGAGCAATTCTCTGTCGGTTTGTTGGATCTAGTGCATACAAATCTCTGTGGTCCTACAAGGGTGAGAAGTCTACAAGGTGATAGGTACTTCATGTTGCTTATTGATGATTATTCTAGAATGACTTGGGTTACCTTTCTAAGAGACAAATTAGAAGCCCTAGAGAAGTTCAAATCTTTCAAAGCAATGGTTGAAAATGAAATAGAATTGAAAATCAAATGCTTCAGGTCAGATAGAGGAGGTGAATTCACATCAAATGAATTCAACATTTTCTGTGAAGAGCATGGGATAAAAAGATAGATGTCTGCACCTAAGACTCCTCAGCAAAATGGAGTTGTGGAAAGGAAAAATAGGACAGTTCAAGAGGCTACTAGGACAGTGATGAAGGAAGCAGATCTGCCGGAAGTTTTTTGGAAAGAGGTTATTCATACTGTTGTTTGCATCCAAAATAGAGTTCAAGTCAAAGGTAATGGTACTCAAACTCCTTATGAATTATGGTATGGAAGAATTCCTTCAGTAAAGTATTTCAAAATCTTTGGAAGCAAATGCTATGCCAGGAGAGATGAAGATCTAGGAAAGTTTGATGCAAAGTGTGATGAAAGAATCTTTCTTGGATACTCTACCAAGACTAAGGCCTACCGATGCTACAACAAAAGGCTCAAAAAGATTGTTGAAAGTGCAAATGTGAAGGTAGATGAAGGCAAGGAAAAGATATCAGACCTGAATTACTATGAACTAGATGAACCTGTGACTATATTGAATGAAGAAAAAGATGAGCAAGAAGACATTCAAAATGAAGAAGAGTCTCTGGAAAGTGTTGTCAAGACTCCCAGGTATGTAAAGATCAATCATTCTGAAGATCAGATTATAGGTGACAAAAACAAAGGTGTGCTAACAAGGAGAAGAGTTACAGAGGAACAAGTCAATTATTATTTGCTTTCAAAGATTGAACCAAAGACTGTGAATGAAGCATGCAATGATGAAAATTAGGTAAAGGTAATGGAGGAAGAACTATTGCAGATAGAGAAGAATGAAACTTAGGAATTAGTTCCTAGACCTGCTGACAAAAATGTTATCGGAATTAAATGAGTCTTCAAGAACAAGCTGAATGAAAATGGAGAAGTTGTAAGGAATCAATCAAGACTTGTATGCAAAGGATATTCTCAAATTGAAGGGATAGATTTTAAAGAAACTTTTGCCCCGGTAGCTCAGATTGAAGCAATCAAAATGTTTCTGGCATTTGCAGCTCACAAAGATTTTAAGGTATATCAGATGGATGTGAAATCTGCCTTCCTGAATGGTGAGTTAGAAGAGGAAGTATACATTGAGCAACTGGAGGGATTCCAATTGTCAAATTAAGGTGATATGGTATGCAGGTTGAAGAAAGCATTATATGGACTCAAACAAGATCCTAGAGTCTGGTATGCAAGCTTAGACAGATATTTATTGCAATTGGGATTTAGTAAAGGTACTGCAAATAGCAATATGTATTTCAAAATTAATGATGATCAAATCTTGATTGTTGAGGTCTTTGTTGATGACATTATCTTTCGAGGAAATGAAGGTATGTGCATAAGGTTTGCCAGTGAGACGAAAAGTGAATTTGAAATGTCCATGTTTGGTGAAATGAATTTCTTTTTGGGTTTGCAAATTAATCAATCAGATAAAGGAATCTTCATATCTCAATCTAAGTATGTGAAAGAGTTGTTGAAGAAGTTTGAGATGGAAGACACTAAACCAGTATGTACTCCCATGGTGACTGGTTGCAAGTTGAGCAAAATTGATGAATCACCTAAGGTTGATCAGAAAAAATACAAATCCATGATTGGAGGATTGCTTTATCTAACTCAAACCAGAGCTGATATTATGCACACAATTTGTCTTGTTGCAAGGTTTCAAGCTAATCCACGATAATCACATGTGATGGCAGTTAAGAGAATCCTGAGGTATTTGAAAGGTACTCCAAATTATGGCTTATGGTATCCATGGACAATGATTTCACTCTCAATGCTTATACAGATGCAAGTTGGGCCGAAGATGTTGATGACAGGAAGAGTACAAGTGGAGGTGCCTTTTTCTTGGGTAATAGATTGGTCTCATGGCTGAGTAAGAAACAAGATTCAATATCTTTGTTAACTGCAGAAGCAGAGTATATTACAGCAGCATGTTGTTACACTCAAGTATTATGGATGAACCAGACTTTGAAGGATATAAGAGTTGTGTATGAAGATCCAATTGTAATCTGTTGCAACAATACAAGTGCCATAAACATTTCAAAGAATCCAGTGATGCACTCAAGAACAAAGCACATATCAATAAGGTATCACTTTTTGAGAGAGAAGGTGACAGAGAATGAAGTAAAGTTGGAATATGTGTCCACAAAGGATCAGATTGCAGACATTTTCACTAAGCCTCTGCCCAAAGATACCTTTGAGTATCTCAGAGAAAAGTTAGGGGTCAATACCCCTCCTGCCCTAAACTAAGATGCATAGGAATGCATCAATCCAGTGGAGCTCAAAGTGTCATTCTTTGATCTAGATTGATGTTCTGAAGGCTACTTCTCAGGGGGAGTAACTAGATGGTTCTGATAAAGTAAGTAGATCATAGCAGCAACATGCAAGTATGTGCCCTTTGCCATTGATGTCAAAGGGGGAGAGAAATCATGTGAAAACTCAAGGGGAGAAAAAATGCAGATGTGTAAAGAGAAAGGTGGAGAATCTTGTCTTGGTGATCTTTTTAGTTTTTTCACATCATATGTTGCCATCAATGACAAAGGGGGAGATTGTTGCAAGTATGTGCCTAATCGGTGTTGTTATTGATGTCAACATATCTGTGTTGTCATTGGTCTCGACTGTGCTCTTACTTTGTTGAGGACATTGAGAAAATTAGCCCCTCTAGTGATAACAATGTGTTGCAGTAGAAACAGTGCATTACATGCAAAAGAATAGTCCAGAAGAATGCTCTACATCTCCTATAGAATAAATATCTTTGCTTGCAGATTGGAAGTTATTTAGAAGCATGTCTGAAGATGTTATATTCCAATTTTGAGCCTTCGGTATGAAGAATTGAGTGATTTATGTTCACCAAAGTGAAAATAGTTTTTTTTGTATGTTTGGTGGTAACAAGGAGAAAGTGTTTTGCTCCACATTCCTCTGCATTAAAGTATTTTGGTATGCGGTTGTCACGTCCCAATATTAAGGCATTGTTTAAATTAAAGATTTAAACATCATTAGACTGAGAAATTATACATGTGATATTAATATTAAATACCCTTATGGTATAAATATAAATAATATTATCAATTTTAATATTATTATAATTATAATAATATATGAAGATATGATATATACATATATATATATATATAAATATAATATATGATATTTATAAATATAATATATGAATTTAAATGTATTATATATTTATAAATATATTATATATTTATAAATCTATTATATATTTATAAATATAATATATATACATAATATAATAATAATATAGGTTAATTATAAATTATATACATATTATATCATATATGTATACAAAAAAGTATAGATATACTTATAAATATCTATACGACTATATATAGTAATAAGAACTAATAATTATATATGGTTCATAAGGATCGGGGGTCTCCTAAAAAGTCATCGATCTCATTTAATAAATAAAACAAAAAACTTCTAATATAATCACCGATCCATAATGAATGTGTTTGGTTTAGCAAAGGGACAGCGAATAGTTTTAAATCGATGTCATGGCACCCGTTGGGGAAAGTAACTCCTCAAATGATATTAATAGGGATCAGACCCTCCCTCAAAGGGCATCAAATGAAAAGCAATCAAATAGAAGACAAGGAGATCTGCCATAGATCTATAATGGAGGCATCAAATAAAGGGAAGAAATATATATATTCTGATTCAAGGAAATATAATATACAATCAAGAGGAAGAAAGAAGAGAAATAATACATATATAGAGATTTGAGATATAAACAGTAATATATATTCTGAATTGGGAAGAGTTATACAAATAAGAATAATATATATATTCTGAGTTTGAAGGGTCATATAGAGATATAAACCAGTCACTCTCACACATGTATATATAGCAGCAAGGAATACAATTAAAGATACATGGAATGATCTAAGAAGAAAACAATATACATTTTCAGACTATATATATCTGAGCATAAAAATGAAAGAAGAGGAATAATATATAGATAGAGATCTAAATCTGATTGTGGAGTTAAATCAAGCCAAGGATAGAACAAAGGGAGTGTCAAGGAGATAGTCAACGCTAAATCTCCAAGAATACAAAGGCAAGGACTATATATTTGTGAAGAAATCAGGAATATCCTAAAAGGGGACATTATAGTGGTTCTAGAATTAAGTTAGTGATGATGTTAAGTGCCTTCAAATGCAATGGTTCATGATTTGGTGGTCCGCAAGCTATCTTTTACTCATGACAGTGGCTGACAATGTTGTTCCTGTACTCCGGTTTGAAGAATCTTATTGATAGAGTGATTAGAGATCGTGCGATTGTTCCCAATGATTACAATGTGCTTGTGGATGTCTCCTGATCATGCTCCTACATTCAGATTGGTCCGCATGGTGTAATTCAGATCATGCATGAAGCATGTTTCTGAGAATACTTGTGTTAACATCAATCTTGGCTGACCTAGTTGAATTCATCATCTGTGGAGATGCATCGAAGATTGTGATAGCGTGTTGTAGCATGGAAGATTGTGTTTGAGTCCCTCCTAAGGCGCAGCGTGATCCACATTAATTTCTTTTCTTTGTAAATCTATTTAGGTCCAGACCTATTATGATGTAACGTATGTTTGCCAACCTTGGAGATTGTTCCAATGGTTGATGATTGTAATGCCAACCTTGATGATCATTCCAAGGTTGATGAAGTGTATAAATACTTGTAATTGAGTCATAAAAATGTATCCAAGTTCGAAGATGCGAAAATAAAAGTGAAGGTAGCAGAGCAGAGGTGTTTGTGCTTCAATGGAACTAAACCTTGGCATGGAGTAGATGTTATTATCTCAGTTCAACCTTTTGGCAATGAGCCTCCCTTTGGCAGTGAGCCTTTCTTTATAGTGAGCAATTTGGGCAGTGAGCGTCTATTTTTCGATATTGATATAACTTATATATTTATGTGGGCTAACACCCACAGTGGTTTTTCCCTTTTAGGGTTTTCCACGTAAAAATTTGGTGTCTCCTATGTTGAGTATGTTATTGTGTTGAGCTTCTCGTTTTATGCTTCCATGATTTTATCAGAATACAAGTAATTGATAAGTTGATGATCATAATTGGTTAAAAGTTATAGGACAACTGATTCACCCCCCCTCTCAGTTGTCTGGTGCAGTCCAACAATTGGTATCAAAGCCAAGTTCCTTAGAAGAAAGCCTAACAACTTGAGGAAGATTCAAGATGTCTTATAAGAAGGAAGATCTACATTTTGATGGGACAAATTATGCTCTTTGGAAGGTACGAATGAAAAGCTATCTCCTCTATCTTGGTTATAAAGTATGGATAGCTACACAGTCACAATTTGTCATGCCTGAAGGTGGCTTGAAAACTGAGGATGATATCAAAGAATATGAGTTGGATGTCAAAGCAAAGGATGCTCAGTTAAGTTCCTTAAGTGACTCAGTGTTGACAAAAGTTGGGGACCTTGAATCTGCAGATGAGGTATGTGAGAAGCTGAAAAATTTGTATGAAGGAGATCTGCAACTTCCTCTTCATTTTTTAAGGGATCTTGCCCTAAAGTGACATTTCAGTGCATCTTGAGTCAATTTGGACCTCACCATTGCATCCAGAAGGTTTGAAATAGTCAAGATTGACCTTTATTTTGTCAATTTTGGTTATATGGTGCCTGATCTACGAGGGTTTGAAGTTTGAGAGGGTTTCCAGATCCAAAGGGTACCTACAATTTTGGAGAATTTTCATTCCATACGAACCTCACCATCGCACTTAGAGCACCCAAAAACCCCAAAATTGACTGTAAAATTGTCGAAATTAGACACAGCGACTTCGGGAGGCAATTTTTTTTTCATTTATGAGTCGTATAGCCTGATACGACACGAAATCCAAGAAAAAACATTAAAAAAACATAGAGTTACAAGTGCTGTAGTCTGTTAACCGCTAGCGGTTAATGCTAGCGGCTAACCTAACCGCCAGGTTTCACTCCAAACCCCTTTTGGAGCAATTTTGGTATTTTGGGCATAACTTTTGCGTACGAACTCGGATTTTCAAAAATGAAATATTGTTGGAAAGTTGGTTTTGAGACCGATCTAGTGGTGTAGGTTATTTTTCCTAGTTTTATATTTTTTCTGCATTTATTTCTAGTCAAAGTCAGATTTTCATATATGTGCTCCCAGAGGCATAACTTTTGCATACGGACTCCATTTTTCAAAAATAAATAGGCGTTGGAAAGGTCAGCTTTCTGATTTGTATTGAGGTTTAGTTTTTTGTGTTGTGGGAGGTGTTTTTTTCTTTCTTTCTGTATATACATATCAAAGAACAAAAAAATCTTTCCTTAAACACATTTCAAAAACTCAAACATCATGGTGGACACCTCATTAGTTTCCTCTATTTCTATCTGAGAATCGTATTTTCAGCATGTGGTCCTATGAGCTTCTATTGTAAGAACTTCTCATTTGTAAAAGAACTAAAATAAAGTGTCTCAGCATTGTACATGTATTCTTGAGATCTTGGACATCATTTTGTGCCTTATTGTACTTGCACTATGATATAAAGTGCCATGGGGGGGGGGGGGGTTGATGATGTTAGCCTTTTGTTTTTCCATCACACCTTTGTCATGTGTGTGTGCCTTGGTTTGCACACCCTTTTATTTGTTGGTACTTTCATGTTTGCATGTTTAGATGTTCTTATTTCTTCTACATGCACTTCTTGCTTTCACACAGTTTCAGTGTACCTGTCATGGCTCTCCTTGTTCGCATTATGAGGGAGTTTCTACTGTTGGTGCTAATGCTTCCTTGGTTTCACGTTGGAGTGAGTTATGTATCTAGTATTTGTTCTTATGTACTAGGTAGATGTAGATATACATCAGTGGTTGGTTACCCATGTATTTCAGTGAGATGGAGCATTTACCATATGGACACTCTTGCATTCCTTTTGTGGAGTTGACCTTCTATTTTCACTTGATCAGTTCTTCAGACTTTTGGTATCTATGCCATCTGTATCTTTGAGTTCCAGATGTTTTGCCTTTGTTTGCCATCTGATTCGAGTAGTGTCATTGGGGGCACTCATGCAGATTCTTGTCTTCTTGATTCTGATCTTCATCTTGTTTTAGAAGAGGTTCTTCTTTCAGCACTATAGCAGTCAGTCTTCGATAATGTTTGCAGCTTCTTCATGCGTTAATGGAGTTCGTTCGTCATGTTTATCTTCATGTTCCTATTTTTTTGTGACATCTTTTGTGGAGGCTTCTTAGTCCTTCACTCTTTCTCTCTCTCTTATAGGGAGGTTTGTTCACTCTTTTAGGGAGGAGTTTTTCCCATTTGGTTTTCTCCTTTTCTCTTTTTGTGAGAGACTCTTTTGTACATGGGTACCTCATCAGGCCTTGTTGTTGGGACTCATCTTTGCTTTCATGCATTTAGTCCTTAGTTTTTTTAGCTTCTCCCTAAGTTCATCTTAAGGAGGGTGTTAGAGTAATAGGTTCTTTACTTAATTAATTTAATCATATTGATTAATTAATTAAGTCACCTTTACTTTATTTTAGTTAAGCTAAACTTAGGCACTTTAATAATTTATTATTAATCCTAGGGTTCTCACTTTCAGGGTTTTGATCCTTTTATAAGGATTGATCTTATTGTAATTATTCATTCTTGTTAATGCATTTTGCTTCAGGTTTGCAGAGCACCATTATTGTGCCTCTTGGTCTCCTTTGTGTGACAGGTTATTTGCTTGCAGGTGTTCGTTGGGATCTGTGAGGTTGGTTTATCAACTTCAACACTCTTTGCATGTGAAATCATTTCTACTCACTAATTATGAACATTTAGATGATGATATTTTAATTATTAGTGAGTTTAGATTATATTTGAGTTGTAAAACTTTACAACTGTTTAATGCATCTTCTTTGCTTTACACTTCCTTCATGAATTTGGATCTTGCTTTCATTTACTATTTATCTAGCCCTAGTATGGGTTAGCAATGTTCTCTCATGATTTATATTTCAGTCCTTGTCATCCTAATATCCACATGACTTATACATCTACTAAACTTACCTTCCATCCTACACCATCCTCTCCTGATCTAGCTAGAGGCTAAGATGTTTCATTGCAACAACTTACTACACCTCCAAAGCCTAGCCATGGGTATTATAAATATAGCGGCATTGCATTCCAACTTAAAGTTCAAGCACTTACAATCAAAAGGGAAGATACATATTGAGTATACTCATGAGCACACAACTCCCTCACCTGGTGAGTAGAATCATATGAAAACAAAAGAGATTGGTTGTATTCACTAGAGCATGCCTTATATTGAGGTTACACATGACATAAAAGAGAAACCGCCTGATACAAGAGATAAATTCATCGCTTCAATGTCTTTATTACTTGTCACATTTTGTGTTTTTGCTTTCCTTTCTTGACTTTGTGTTCACATGTGGATGATGCAAAGACACCTTTACAAATGCATGTTGACACAAGTGACTTTCAACATGTGTTGTGTTCTTCATGTAACTTCTTCCTTGTATTTTGTATCATTCCTACTTGTGCCTTTTGCTTATGCCATGCATGTCATGACTCCCCCTTTCCTATTAATCCATTCCCCTTATGTTCCCTTACACATTCTTCCATTTTTTATTATGCCTTGTTTGTCATGCTTTTCACACTCATTTCATTTGGTTTCGTGCTTATTTTCCCCCACTCAAGGGGCACTTGATTCTTCCAAGGGCCTTTTTCCTTATTTGGCATATTTTCTCTTATGCTTGTTTTCATCTTATTTATTTCCATGTCTTAAATATCCTTTAACTTTGTTTGTGTCTATCATTTATATATTGTCTATCTCCTCCATGTATACCCTTATGCTTGTTCCTTACCATGATGGTTTGCTTAGGTTTGTCATGCTTATCTTCTCACGATTCTACATGGTCTATAACTTTATGATGTTTATCACATGCTTATGACCTTTGCCATACTTAGACCACTTGCTTATGATGTTCACACTTTATATTATGATCCTATCTTGCCACATCATACTCCTAGAGTTACCTTACTATACTAGGGGACATCATGCCTTCCTCATTCTATATTGAGCCTTGATTGCATATTCCGCCCATTCAAGGGCAACTAGTTGTATACCTTCACAATCACATCATCACATATTACCATGTTGCGCCTTCATGATTATTAATACAATTACACAGTGATTTTTCATACAATTCTATATATTTTGAGTTACTTTTACATTTGGGAGCATCATGCCTTTGCCCTTACATATTGTGCATGCATTGCCATATCTTTTCATTTGAGGGGCATTATGTCTTCCCCTTTACACACTAGGATTTCATTAATATATCCTTACATTCGGGGACAGTGTGTGCCTTCCCCCCTTTACATCATGTGCTATCATTGCCACATCTTTACATGTGAGGGGCATCGTATTTTCAAACATTACACATTGTGCCTATTATTGCCATATCCTACACTAGGGGCATCATGCTTCCCCCCATTACACATATTTACACCTTATCGTATTACCTTGCACATTGACCTAGGCAATTACCTTAATATGAGCTTCCATGCTTACACCTTTCATTTTTGCACTCACGTGATCTAATCATGTACTAGGAAACTATTTTACCATATTAAGAGAAATAATAATCATGCCTTTATCTATTACATTATTATACCCATGTGAATTGATCGTATCCTAATAGGCCATTTTATCACATTATTGATTTCATGCTATACACTGACATCTTCATCACCACTAGGGACCTATCATTTCACCTATACCAATGTGTGCTTGTGTTCTTGGATGCCACATTGGAGGCATATGTCACTATAGAGTCTTGCGTACTTATACATGTGTTCTTGGGCACTGAGGGCCATTTCAACATCTTTTATTTGCCCCTATTGGGGGAAACATATCCTTGGCATCATCTCTAGCCCATGAGGTTATCGCACTTATCATTCAAGACATTTACATTTGCGATACATAATGTATTCTTTATAATTTTTGTTTACAAGATCACATGCATACATGCCTACATTTACATTTCATGTAATGTTTTGTCCTCTTTTATAACTCCTTGTATCCTATGGATGCAACCAATTGTAGGGGGCATATCTTGTCCCTAACTGTCTCACGGTAACCTTTGTAGATAGTTACGTGTGCTAACAAAGACATGTCTTCATTACGTGGTGTACTTTCTATTCATGCACCCTATCATCCATTGACCATGAAGCAAGGCAAATCATTACCACTTTTAGATATAGGCAAAATTGGTCTAACTCTATCTCTAGCTTTCTATCTCCTTTATAACCATTGACAATTACATTCATATTGTGATTGGTCTTATTCCAACTTGCGTCAAAAAAACCACTCATGGAATGTTTTCCCTCTTTATTGCAGGTTCCCACAGAGAGTACATGACAAAGGACAAACCTACACGATGACACCTTGTAGGGTCCATTACTTTATAAGGACCCCCATTGTATCATTTGATGTTTGAATATTTACTTTGCATGCATGTTTATGAGTGCTACATACTTTTAAATGCATGATCATTATAGGATTCACATGCAACTCAAATTGGGGGTAAAATGTAATAGTGAGTTATGCATACCTATGCCATTTCCCATTTAGTTTTATGCCTATTTTGAATAGATTGCCTTAATGCATTAAAAATATTCACAAAAAACATAATTTTGTGGAAAGTTGGGTCCCTTACCCTTTATCACTTACCTATCCATTACACAAATCCCTAAACATGTATCCCATAGCTCATCCTTATGCTCACACATTCTAATATTTTTTTCCCTATACATACAATTATTATACTCATACATGCACATTCTTCCATATACTCATTACCCACACTGACTTGATATTTTATGTTTCTCAGGTCAAGTCCACAATCACAAAGGTGACCTTGGGGTCCCAGACTTAAATATTCTAAATTAAAATTTTAGTTGACTCTTGCCAATTTTTTCCCTACAAGGGCTAACTAAACATAAATGTATGTGATTTATTATTATGTCCTTCTATTTAAAGGTATTCAATGCATTCATTTTACTCATCTCCTAATCTCCTCATCCTTTGAGCTTATTTTCATACCATTCACATTATAACACATCAATCGGTGCACTAAGAGGAATCTAGATATGTAAGAGCCTTCTAAGAGAGTGTGCATCTTTGAAGGGCGTCTTTTTCAATCATTTACACACATTTCCATGGATTGACCTAGGATAATGTGTCCCCTAGTGACACAATGACATCTCTTTCGAGGTATTTTCAAATACTACCAAGCCTCAGATATTAGAGAAGAGCAAAGAAAACAAAGATCATTCAAATGAATCACAAAGCATAATTCCATGTTCCACAGAGTCAAAGTTAGACTTAGATGATGAGTAGATGATCATGAATTAGACTTGGTCCTATAAACTCACCCTAAGACAAAGCATAGGATAGGCACAAAGTTTGAGGAGTTACACAGACAAAGAAGCATCATTTTCAAACCATATACTAGTAAAATTCCATAATATTCAACAAGGGAAATCATTCCCCATTCTTAGAGCTAAGTACAATTATTTATTGCATTTAATTTCCATATTTAGCATTTATTTAATTTAGAATACATTAGCACTCAATTCTCACATATTAAATCTAGGTTTTCTATACTTATTTCTATACAGCTTGTTGGTTTCGCCTAGAACACACTTAGGAAAAGTTTATTTTCCTTTACATAAATAAATACAAACATTTAAGCACAATTATATTAAATCAGAGTTAGGTTGATAATTTAAAACACATTTTCTAGAAATCAAATGAATCAAATGGGGTGCATAACTTTGGGAATAACAATGAAGAATTAATGTAGATGTTATGAAAAAATATGTTCATGGTTTGATGAACATATTGAGCTTTGTGCGGTCTCAAAAATATTTGTGGATCTAATTGGAGTCCCTAGGGATCAAACTTGAGCACCACAAGAATGAGTTGATGCCTAGAAACAGACTATGACCTACATGAATGATTTGGCAAAAGTTACAACATATATCTCTTCGCCTCTGCCTTCCCTATGTCTAAATCTATCAAGGTAGAATTTACAAAAACCTTAGGGGAGATTGTCAGATTACTAGGTTCAAGTTCTCTTAAGTCAACCCCCTATTCAAATTGGCTTTACGATTCTAAAAAAATGATCATGGAAAACATGCACAGTCATGCAAATTGCATGTATGATTCTAATGTAGATGTGTTCTTTTTAACCTCCAAATCAAAATTTTCCTAGAGTGAATGCTCCTTGTTAGAACATGTGAATTAATTGCATAAATGAATGTTTCAAAATACCAAAACACAGTACCAAGTAGTGCATACATGTATATGGTTGCCTCATAATGTCCAATTGGAAAGGGTGGGAGTCTAGAAATTTGAATTTTAAATTATTGGTTCAATCCTAAGCCACTCAAGATGAATCCCAAGGACCCAAAATAGAAAAGTTCTAGTTTTGGGGAAATGAACAAACGTGTAGATAGGGGTGAGAACATAGGCTAATAAATGATGCATAAATGCCAAATATATGGGAATACATGTAAATAAGAATAGGAGAAGGTTGAATGCATGTAAATAGGTGTAAATGAATATCAAATGTATAGGGATCTAAGTATCAAGTCATGACCCAAACTTGGCACAGGATTGTGTCATTTGTTAATATGTAATTATATTAAGACATTCCACCAAAATGGGCCCAAAACTAAATAGGAATTGGCATGCGTATGCAAATTTTTCACCATCACATTTTGCCACGTCTTTGAGGTACATTTGAATCTAAAATGAGCATGTATTTCAAGTACATGAACATTGATGAGTGTTAGGTAGCACTCATTTAAACACACTTTTTTACTCCCTTTTTCCCATCTATTCATACGACATGTCCTAGTATTTGTACTATAGAAACTGTAAAGTCCTGTTTAATTATGCTAATAAGAGATGAAGTGTTGAAGATTATTGTTCTACTGAAAAGACTTATGTTGTAGTGAAACTAACGAATTGTGCAGAATTATCTCTTTTTGGTTTCACACGTGTCTATTGCACATGTGGCAGGCAGTTTTGAAGAACTCTGAAGGTAATCCTAATTATCTCTGGAGCCTCGTACGAAGGACACTACAAGGAACTCCAATGTTTTCCAACTTGTTGGAGAATCTCTGGAGTAGGAATTAGAGCAGAGAAGATGGTGATCTCTGGAGCTATATCTTAGCAACATTTTGGAGTATCTCCAAAGCTGTTGGCAATAGACTGACGTCTCCAGAGCTACACAGAATCTTTGGCGCCGTTGATTACCATGAATCTATAGGGTGACTGAAGTGCTACAGAGCCCACCTAGTCAGGCCTGAGCACCCCAGCAAATGACTCTAGTTGTCCACAAGGAAATGATACACTTTCACTTGTTTTTGCATGAGATAAGAAGATTTCTCTTAGTTTGCTATTTTGGGAAATTAAGTTCCTTTTTATCAGACCTTGCTGCCTATTATTGTTATAAGTTAAACGCTGGATCTAGTGGTACTTTTAGTATCACTGAAGTCCTTTTTCATACTTTGCATGAACATACTCTAGATGGATAGTCACATGTTTTAGTTTAGAATAAGAGATTGTTTATATCTCAAGATGAACTGGTTAGATAATTTAATAGTTAACTCTAGTAATATTATGTCCCTCAAATTGATATATATTTGGATAGGAACAACAGAATAACAATCAAGATTTTATAGCAGTATTATGTAATTTCATTTTCAGAGCTGAAACATATACTTTTGAATACGATATAATTTGATAGACTGGATTAAAGGGAGTTGTGTTGTTACACTTTTATTCTGAGTTTCTTGTTTAGCCTTTGGTTCTGAAGGTGTAGAGCAAGGGCCCACCCCCACCAATGGATAGGAGACTAGTATCTTTGCTTCATTGTCTTATTACAATTTTCATTAGAAGTATAATTTTCATGCTTCCATAAGATAGATCAATTATTGTCAAAACAGTTTGGTTTCCATTTAAATGCATGTTTCTAGCTTTTGTGTGAATTACATAGATTCCTTCAGTAATTTACTGCTTTAGTCTTTAGATCAGATTTCCTTTCAAGTAGATGATTAGTAGCATTAATTTATTATGACAGTTCAATTCGGTATGTTAGCTAAGGACTATTGATTATTAGGTTCCTTATTGCAAATAGCCGAGGACACAACCCTAGATTTGACACATGAAAACATGATTAAATGCCAAGGTACAATGACCCTTGTCATTTTTGGCATCATTGTCGCGGATATGTGTTAATAAGAAAACCCTAGTTAGCAGTCCTTTTAGATTAAATTGAATCTATATGGTTAGACCTAGGGATTAAGGTAGATACATTAAACAAACACTCAAGCAACAAACTACAGGTGAAAGCAGTAGGGTGGTACAAGATCTTGTTGAAGAGGAAGAGGAACACTTAGAAACTACCTTGGAAATTACACCCCAATTAGACATTCCCACAAGTCCTCAAAATCTTTCACTCCTTGAGTATATTCAAGAACTGCAGGAGAGACAACAGGCAGATCTGTTAATAGGATCCATTTTACTAGAACCTCACACTGAATCTTGGGAAGAAGAAGCATCAGACATGGGGGATAATCATAATGATGAGGTAGTTCCTCTACATGAGAATGCAAGAACCTTCTCATACCCCATTGCTCTTGCTCTTGGAGACAATGCCCCTATGAAGAACATTTCACCTTCAAACCTACCAACATTCAGGGGTCTTGCTTCTGAGGATCCAGATCAGTTTTTGTTTGAGTTTAAGGTTTTATGCCAAACATATGACTATGGATCAGATAATCAAAAACTCAAACTTTTCCCATCTACCCTGAAAGATTCCGCCATGAGGTGGTTCATGGGTTTACCCTAACTCCATTCACTCATGGGGCCAAATGGAAATTGAGTTCTTGGACAAATACCAGGACTACTGCAAAATTAGTGATAGGAAGGAGTGGTGCAGGAGCACATTCTCTGTAGTGCAGGGTCATCTTTTCTTTTGTTTTCTCATAAGGCTCTTAAGCCATTTCATTTTGTAATAAGGGTCAATTTGGTCCCATGGATGTACATGTGTAAGGCAAACAAGTGATTTGCTTGTATGAAGGGTAACCCAACGGCTAACTGATTTGAAAATCAGTTTGCACGGTTGGAGGGAAATAACTGCTGTCTCTACATCTTCTTTAGAGGCAGGTTGTATGTCACACGGAGGAGAAGTGTGTGTATTACAACAAGTTTTGTTTGATAAATGAATAAAGAGAGTTCTAGGCATGATCTATGTTGATTTCTCTTGGTTGTTCTTGGTGATTTGATATCTTTATTCTGATTTTGTAAATAGAAACCCTAACTGGATGCTATCTGTCAATCCGTAGTGTTTCTATAGTGTGCAGACGGTGTAAAACCAACGGTTCCACAGAGGTTGGTTTGTAACCTAGGAGTAGGGTTTTGATTCATACATGGAGACCCTTTCCTCTGTCCGCTGAGGCCTCGTGTAGTATCAGTGTGATGGGGGAAAGACTTTTCACGTTTGTTGTTGTTAACTTCTTGCCTAGGAAGCCAGAGAACTCAGTCAGATTCGACTAGACATCTTCATGTGGCTAGTCGGGAAATTGATGTAAGGCGAATGGTGTCATTTGGGGATCAGATTGATACAAGTGGTCGAGTGCTTGATGTATGAATCGCCCAAGTCCCATTATTCTATCGAAGGGAGTTCTGCTTCGGCATTACAGAACAGTTGGCGACCATCGGCGTAACACAGAGCACCGGAATAGCTTTTTGAAGGACACCCGATAGACTATGTCTAACCGATGAAACTGACATCGGCGTGAAATACTCTCCGTCTTATCGAAGGTTGGTATAGTGTCGGAGACACATACCATTGTTTGTTCGCATCGGTGGGACTTCCTCGAAATATCGCCGATGAAGAATATCGGTGAGAAATAAGGCGTCGGTGTAGGTGAAAGAAACTTCACCGAAGGAGGAAGTCTGGCCGACGAAAATTGTTCGAGGGGTCATCGGAGTGACGGGAGATATCGGAGTAAGATCTATTAGTATCACCGATGATTGAAGTCATACCGACAAGGAAGTGGGTGTCGGCAAGACGGAGTATATCAGCCTAAGATATTTCTCGGTGTCTGATAGTCTGGGTGTTGCCGAAGGCAACCAATGACGAACTTTTCATCGGCGTGAGGGGAACGTCGGGGAGACTTCTGGTGGATCGCCCGATATATATAAGGTGTTGCCGATAAGCAACTAACCGTCACGGAGTTATCAGTGAGAACTTGGCCATCAGGATAAAAGAATAAGGAACAGCCGATAGTTCATGTCTTTCCGATAGCGAAGACATCCTTGACATCGGCGAAACACTGGAGGACCTCTTGCCGATAGGGAAGATATAGGCAAATTTCATTCGCTTCTGCTGGCACTCTGCATCAAGGAGGAGTTGTTCAGAACTAAACAAAAAGAGGATGAAAGTTTAGAAGACTACCTAGATAGATTCAACTTTGCCTTAAGGAGACATGGCAACCCTATAGCTCACAGCTTAGCCAAAACTCTGTTTATAAAAGGATTGGACAAAGAGTTAAAACAAGCGTTGGATCTAATGGGGAGAGGGAATATCAACAAAATGGACATGCTTGCTATAGAGGAAATTTGTAAAAACTACTCTAGAACACAAGATGGAGTGAGAACACCAAGGTCCTTAAAAGGGAAGAATGATATAGGACAGTTAATGGAGGAGTTTGTAAACCTAAAAATAGATATCTTAGTCTAGTTGAATACGACGTTGGATGGGATTTAGGCAAAACCTAGAACAACTGAACAGAACAGAACCACTAAACCTCTTTCCAAATTATGTCCTAGGTGTAGGAACAAACACCTTTTAAGAGAATGCCCATGAGATAAGTCAGAAATCTACCAGATCTATGACAAAGAACACCCTACCAGTCATTGAGATCAGCTCCCAACCCTAAAAAGGCTAACTAAAAAGAATGCTATAATAGAAGAAGAGTTGAATTACATAGGGTAGAAATAATTTGGCCATTTCCCATACAACCAGTACCCAAATCAGGCTTCCTACAGGGGTCCTTCAAACTGGGGAAACAATTAATGGAATCCAACTTGGAAGGGACCTCAAAACATTCCTCCATGGGTACCACAAGACTGGTCAAGCCAACAATGGTAGAACCAATTTTGGCAAAACCAACCTTGGGTAAACCAAAAATGGCCACAACAGTTTCCATCACAATACGGACCATAAAACATGCAACCTCAGTGGGGTCCTCAGTAAGGTTACAATCAACAATACCAAGGACAACCTAGGTGTTTCCAACCTCAACAACAAGACTCCTAACTGGACCCCCTACACAAAGACAATCACAAAATGAGCCAGTTAGTCAACCACCCTTACCAGCTCAACCTATAGAAAATCCATGAAATAAACAGGAAGCAGATGCTTACATGACAGAGCAAGAAAACATAGCTAGTGTAAATGTTATTTATTTAAACAACCTCCAGCTACATCTGGAAAAGAACTACCAAGACCATCTCCTCCACTCATAGTTGAAGTAACTGATGATATGGAACCTGAAAATCCATCCACTCAACCCCAGAAGAAGATTACCATCGAAACTATGCCAAAAGAACAACTTGTAGGTAACTCTGGAGTTCCTCCTAAAGGAACAACTTCAGAGATTACCTCTGGGGCTACTTCTGAGATGAACTCTGGAGCTGCTCCGGAGACTGAAAAGCAAACACCTTACCCAGAATGACTTGAATAGCATGTTCCTCATAAAATAGTCCTACAAAAACTAGTCCAACCTACCATTGAATCATAACTTCTGCAAGAAATCAGGCAGCTAAACATTGAAATTCCACTCCTACAAGTAATCAGGGATGTTCCTGAACTGAACCAATTTATCAAACAACACTGTGTTAAAACCCAGGGCAGAAAGAAAAACTTTCCTACCACCATTTAGGTGGAAGGAAAAGTAGTAGATCTTCTTGTGGGAGAGATGCTCCTCCCAAAATATGGGGATCCTGGGAACCTTGTCATAATTGTCCACATTTCAGGAGTAGAAATATATAATGTTTTGGTTGACCTGGGGGCAACAATAAACATAATGACAGTTCACACCCTGGACAAATTGTGCCTTACCAGTGTTCAAGCCACATCCATAATTCTCTAATTGGTTGATCAATCAGTGGCCATTCTGAAAGGGGTGTTAACTAATGTTCCAGTTATTGTGGAATCATGGGAATTCCCAGTGGACTTTCTGATATTGGACCCTAGAAATCAAAGGAATTCTTATCCTTTGATTCTAGGAAGGCCATGGATGGCTACATGGTCATTTCAAATGGTTTGGACATGAAGAAAATCTCCTTGTATCCCCCAACTAAACCATCTATACACTATTCAGGAAAAGTGTGGGTAGATGAGCCTAATAACATGGAAAACAGTGCCTCAATAGCTATGGTTACCATCAAGTAACATTTGGGTGAGTTAGAAGAAGAAATGGACTATGAAACACCTGAAGATATGACTCACATTCTCATTGGGAAAGATACAATGGAATTAACATAGGACTTAAGAAAATAATTTTTGACTACTACCCATTGTACCCTTGCAAATATCATTCCTTGTGGAGAAACATTCTATAGAGACTTAACCACTTTTCACATGTTGCTTCCACATTCTTGTCCTCTCAACACTATGACTCCAGAATATGGGATAGGAACATCTATGGATCAGATTACAAAACAAGTCATGATCTTACCTGGGAAAACATTGAACATCAACACTCAGCTAACAAAAAAGCAAAAAGGGGCACTTCTTGATAACCTCATCTCCCATTCAGTAGCTTTTGCTTGGGTATATCAGGATATGAAGGGCATCCCTCTTGATATCTATACCCATCATATATACACAAAAGATGTCAAACCTGTTAGACAACCCTAGAGGAGACTAAACCCTGCACTGAAAGACACTGTCAAAATTGAGATAGAGAAATTGCTACAGGTAGGATTCATCTATCCTATTTTAGATAATCAGTGGATTTCACCCTTGGTTATAGTGCCTAAGAAGAATGGGAAATGGAGAGTATGCATTGATTACAAAGAGCTCAACAAACCCACAAAGAAGGATTATTTTCCCTTGCCATTCATTGATCAAGTGCTAGATAACCTAGCAGGGAAAAAATACTTCTCATTCCTAGATGGATTTAGTGGATATAACCAAATTGAAGTAGCCCTAGAAGACCAAGATAAAACTACCTTCACATGCTCATGGGGAACTTTTGCATATAGAGTCCTTCCATTTGGCCTATGTAATCCTCCAGCTACCTTTCAGCAGGTTGTTTTAGCCATTTTTGTTGAATTAGCCAATGAGTGTATGGAGGTCTATATGGATGACTCTACTGTGTATGGGGACACCTTTGAAGAAGCCCTTAAGAACCTAGATAAAGTGCTGCAATATTGTGAGAAAAATCAATTGTCCTTGAGTCATGAGAAATGCTTTATGATGGTAGAGGAAGGAATTGTCCTTGGACATCACATATCAGCAAAAGGGATCAAAGTAGATAAAAAAAAAGTAGAAGTGATAAAGAAATTACCCTCACCTAAGATGTTAGAAGCTTATTAGGTCATGCAGGATACTATAGGAGATTCATAGAAAATTTCAGTCAGATAGTTGCTCCTATGTTTTCCCTACTAACCAAGGATGTTGACTTTCAGTAGACAGAGGATTGCCAAACAACATTTAAAACCATTAAAGAGAAACTTATAGTCACACCCGTTTTGAGGGGACCTAATTGGAATCTTCCCTTTCACATACAAATAGATGCTTCAAATGAATCAATAGGGGCAGGCCTAGAACAGAAAGAGGAAGGCAAAGGTATGCATACAATTTACTACATAAGTAGGAACCTTACCCCTGCTGAAAAGAACTACACAACAACTGAAAAGGAATTCCTGGTAGTCATCTATGCTATTAACAGATTTAGGCATGATATCACAGGGTATAAAATCTTTGTGCACACTAATCATGCATCCATTAAATACTTAATGAACAAACCTGTAGTAGGTGTAAGGATAATTAGATGGTTGTTACTATTGCAAGAATTGGCATCACTATCATAGATAACCCAAGGAAATTCAATTTGGTTGCTAAATTTTTGTCAAGGTTGCATACAGGTGGAGAAAACTAGTCAGTGGAAGACATGTTTCCAAATGACATCTCTTTGTTGTTTCTTCCACTACACCTTGGTTTGCTGATATAGCTAATTTCTTGGCTACAGGCTTGTTTCCCTCTCATTTCACTTCTAAACAGAAAAAGAGATTGGTAAAAGAAAGTTTATCTTACAAATGGTTGAATGGTCTATTGTTTAAATGTGGTCCTGACTTTATCTTATGTAGGTGTTTAAGAGCTGATGAAATCTTTGATGTATTAAGGGCATGTCATGATGAACCTTCAGGTGGACATTATTCCTCACAAAGGATAATCCACAAGATTCTTGGAGCTGGTTACTATTGGCCATCTCTCCATAAGGATGCCAAGAGGTATGTGAAGCAGTGTGATTAGTGCCAAAGGATGGGTCAACCAACCTTCACCCAGGAGATGTCACTTTAACCTCAAGTGGTTTTAGAACCATTTGAGCAATGGGGCCTAGATTTTGTAGGGCCAATTTCTCCACCATCTTCTAGAAAAGAATATATTTTGGTATGCATAGAATATTTAACCAAATGGGTAGAGGTTCAGGCACTACAATTTGCGAGAGAGGAAAAGGTTGTTGACTTCCTATATAACAAGATATTTTTGAGGTTTGGGGCCCCAAGGTCAATAGTTTCAGACAAAGGTCCACAATTCACTTCTTAGGTAATACAACCCTTCACAGATTTGTACCAAATTAAACATAGGAAATCTTCACCTTACCACCCCCAAGTAAATGAGCAAGTAGAGGTGACAAATAGAGAGCTAGAAAATATCTCAACAAGGACATTGGCCATGAATAGGAAAGATTGGGCCAACAGGTTACCTGAAGCAGTTTGGGCTTACAACACCACATGGGAGTCAATAACCAAGTTCTCACCCTATGAACTTGTCTATGGGAAAAAACCCATATTGTCCATAGAGTTCAAGTTGCAAACACTAAAGATATCATTAGACATTGGACTGCCATTATCTATAGCACAACAAGATAGGATTCTTCAACTAAATGAATTGGATGAAATCATAATAGAGGCCATATAGCAAACAAAACTCATTCAACATCAAAGGAAACAATGGCACGATCAACACATCAAAAATAGGACATTTCAATAAGGGGATTGGTGGTGCAGGAGCACCTAATAGAACATTGTGGAACAAGGAGGCATCAGTGAATAAGAGAGGAGTCCATGGAGTCCATCAAGTCAAATGGAATAGCCTAAAACCAATAATTACATATTGTAATGGTCAAGATGATGTAATGTTTAAATGTCTTGAGGGTCCTGGTAAGGACCCTAGGACCAAAAATGATGTAAGTTGGGCCAATAGTGCCCCTAGAGTCAAATAGAGGTGTCGAAGATCAATAAGAAGGTTTAATGAACCTAAATAAAATCAAACATGATAAATAAATAAGGTAGAAGTTTATTAAATAAGGCAAAAATTCACTAAACCAAAGTTCAGAAATTCAAATTTCTGAATTATGCATTTAGGAGGGAAAGTCAATTTGAGTAGTTTCTTTGTGGTTAAACCAACTCCAACCGATGGGGATTGGTTAAGGAAGTTGGATAGAACTTATGTAATCATTCCAAGGCATTTGATGTACGGACAAGTACTTTGGAGGCTGTTTTTTGGTACGGCAGACTGGGAAATAACAGAAATTTCAGTTTTCTTGCATTTTTTCTTCTCATTTCCATTGATTCTTTGGTTGCTGAGTGTTGGCAAATGTATTAGGACCTCAGTTAACATTATTAGACTTCATTCCATGCTCTGAAAAAGTTTTTAGATCAGTTTTATTTCTGTTCTTGTTGACTGTCATAAAAAACAGCAGACTGTTCTGTGTGTTTTGAGTGGTGACAAATGCATCTTTGGGCCTTCCCATGAATGTAAGACCCTGGTTCTCATGGGATAGGTCCTTGCTAACATGTATACTATGATTATTTAACCTTTGCAAGGCAGGAGGAGTTCAAACTGGAAGGTGATCACCATTTGAAGTAAGGGATTGCTTGTGAAAAAGCATTGAAATGGTGGCATGGTTATAGCAGCCGGAGATCCGTCTTAACAAGGTGACATTTTTATGATTGCTGTTGTTTAATATGGTCAAGGAGATGGTGTTAGACCTTTGAACGAGGTCTGGAAGTGATTGGAGGTGGAAGATCTAGCAAGCCCTAGGTTTTGAGGCCTAGAAACGAGTTTTTTGTATTTCAAACCATAAATGTGTAAACCTCCTGATAAGACCTGGAAAATCCTTGGTTTTGAACCCTTTCCTAAGACTGTTTTTAGGTTTGAAGTGTGTGGGACAAGTTTGTCATAGGGTTCCTTTGTAAAATGGTCAATTTAGGCCTTGTAGGAAGGCAGCAGGGTGTTAGGACAGTCACATTTCGTCCAAAACAACAGTAGGTGAGTTTGAGATATGTTTTAGAACTCAATAGAGGGTATCCAAATCAATCATTTGTTTCAAAAGTGTTTTGGGAAAGTTTGGAGAAAAGTACAGTTTAGTCGCTGAACAAGACTACAAGGATTAGGCCTGTTTAAGGGGAATTGTCAAGAATCTATCAAATTAGTTTGTGAAACCTTTGGAACCTTGTTGGTTGGGGTAGGTTGAGACCCTAGAAGGTGCTAAAATTCATCTGAGAAGTTGGAATCCAAACTTGAGCCCTTTGGTGGAGTTTAGGACAAGAGGAAGGCTAGAGAAGTCTTATTGGTTGAAGGCCACAAACTATTGAAACCTTTTGATCTTGTTAGATTATCTTTGGAGACCTAACACCTCTGCATCAATTGGGTTCTCTTGTATGATTCCAAGTTCAAGGAATTCAAGAGAAAATTACAAACTCATTGGATGGGACCCTACCAAACTAGGGAAGTTTATGAAAATAGAACAGTTTTGCTAGCACCCATTGATGGAGGAGAAAACACATTCTTAGTAAATGGTCACAAAATTCATCTCTATCAAAGACTAGATACAAAAGAGGAGTTTACCAAGGAATTGTGCTTGGTGACAGAGGTCACAGCCTCTGCCACAAATTGAAGAGATTCAAAGGACAATTAAAAAAAAGGGTTGAAACCCAGTAAATGGTGGCCCTTCTCAAAAAAATAATAAAAAGGGAAAGATTGAAAACCAATAAAATGGCGGTCTTTCTCGCCTAGGGAACTAAAAAGTAGTAAATGGCGATTCTCTTTTTCATGTAGGAATTCAACAGAAGACTCACTGGAGCCAACCAAGTGCTTCTCCAAAGCCAACTAGATGCATCTCCGAAGCAAACTGGTTAATGAAGGAAATTGAAAACCTTAAAAGACTACTTTGGAGCAAGCACTTGGTTATCACTGACCTCAAGAAGGTCATGAAGGAAAAAGAGACAACTCAGAATCAACAAATTGATGAGCTGAAAATGAAAATAGAGGAGAAGCAAAAGATCATTGACACTAAGGAGGTTGAGATCCAGAAAAAGGATGCAGAGGTGACATAGAACATTTATAGTGTTATCCGGGTCAAGGACAATAGCATTACCTTGATCTCAGCCATGATTGAGAAATTGCAAAGCTAGGCTTGGGAACTCACAAGGGCCAACAATAAGATAGATGACCAAGCAAAGCTACTTCAAGAATTGACCAATCCAGTTGCTATTGCTAAACAAGGTACTCAAACATATGCATATTTGGGGATACTTCCAATAGACATTCCTAGAACCCTATTCCATTGGGAAAGGAGATGCAGGGAGTTAGAGGGAACAACTGCGATGCTACAATTGCAAAGGACAGTGACAACCATGACAGAAAAGGTAAAAACTCTAGAAGAGAAAGTCACCACTATCACCACCCTCTCAGCTGAAATCATAGCCTGTAGACCCCCCAATGGCAATTATGCTTTATTTTTACAAGAGAGGATCCTCTAAAGAAAGATATCATTAGTTCTTTCTAATTAAACTGAGAATATACAAGATGGGAAGGACTTCTTCGAGGTGTACATGAAGAGTACAGATGAAGACAAAAATTTTCTGTGTGAACTATATTTACATAATTTATTCATAGAAGACCACACTTTCTTCATCAACTTCTTTGTAGGTGACTACCAGTTAAGAGCATTTATGTCATGGATTAGGAATCATCAAATTTGGAATGAACAAATGGAAGCTTACACCAAGAAGGATGCAGATACAAGCCTATTCCTTAGGAGAGATTGTCCAAATCCCATGGCCTTTGAAATTCATTTCAGAGTAGCAATTTATTCCCCAGCAGGTAAAACAAAAATTATGCCCTTGTATCAGCAACACCTGCAAGAGTGTGCCATTGAATTTGGTTTATTCATGTATAACTCATCTAATCAAATGATGACCATTTATAAGAAAAGATGGAATACTCTCACTCCGGAGCAAAAAATGAAAGAAGTAGTGTCTCTAGCCAACCTTAGGTGGTTTATGAGAAAAGAAAGGGCAATGTCCAAGTTGATGGACAAATATAAGCAGGATTGGATAAGGGGACGCTTCAGGCCACCCCTCATCATTGAGCCATTTCCCACATGGGTTGAGCAGATGGAGGATGCTAGATTTTAGGAATGGGTGAAGTAGGTTGAATAGTTCAAGGGGAATGGCAACACAAACTTCACAACTTGGTCAACTTTTGAGGAGTACAATCTCATCAATAAATTATACCACCTCAATAAGTCCATGTTATGAAAATGGAGGAGGACCTACAAACCCTTAGGCTTGGGGGAGATGATGAGTGTCAGGTAGCACTCATTTAAATACATCTTGTTACTCCCTTTTTCCCATCTATTCATACTGCCTGTCCTAGTATTTGCACTATAGAAACTGTAAAGTCCTATTTAATTATGCTAATAAGAGATGAAGTGCTGAAGATTATTGTTTTGATGAAAAGACTTATGTTGTAATGAAACTAACGAAATTGTGTAGAATTATCTCTTTTTGGTTTCATAGGTGTCTATTGCACAGGTGGTAGGTAGTTTTGAAGAACTTTGGAGGTAATCCTAATTATCTCTGGAGCCTGGTATGAAGGACACTACAAGGTACTCCAACATTTTCTAGCTTGTTGGAGGAGCTCTGGAGTAGGAAGTAGAGTAGAGAAGATGGTGATCTCCGAAGCTATGTCTCAGCAGCATTATGGAGCATCTCCGGAGCTGCTGGCAACAACCTGACGTCTCTGAAGCTACATAGAATCTTCGGTGTTGTTGATTACCAAGAATCTTTAGGGTGATTGAAGTGTTACAGAGCCCACCTAGTCAGGCCTAAGCATCCTAGCAAATGACTCCAGTTGTCCACAAGGACATGATACACTTTCACTTGTTTTTGCATGAGATTAGAAGATTTCTCTCAGTATGCTATTTTGGGAAATTAAGTTCCTTTTAATCAAGCCTTGCTGCCTATTATTGTTATAAGTTAAACTCCAGATCTAGTGGTACTTTTAGTATCACTAAAGTCCCTTTTCAGACTTTGCATGATCATACTCTAGATGGACAGTCACATGTTTTAGTTTAGAATAAGAGATTGTTTATATCTCAAGATGAACTAATTAGATAAAAGAGTTAAATACAGTAATATTATCACTCAAACTGATATATATTTGGATAGGAACAACAGAATAAAAATCAGGATTTTCTAGCAGTATTATGTAATTCCATTTTCAGAGCAGAAACATATACTTTTGAATACAATATACTTTGATAAACTAGATTAAAGAGAGTTGTGTTGTTACACTTTTATTCTGAGTTTCTTGTTTAGCCTTCGGTTTTGAAGGTGTGGAGCAAGGGCCCACTCCCACCAATGAATAGGAGGTTAGTATCTTTACTTCATTGTCTTATTATAGTTTTCATTAGAAGTATAATTTTCCTGCTTCCATAAGATAGATCAATTATTGTCAAAGTAATTTGGTTTCCATTTAAATGCATGTTTCTAGCTTTTGTGTGAATTAGATAGATTCCTTCAGCAATTTATTGCTTTAGTCTTTAGATCAGATTTCCTTTCAAGTAGATGATTAGCAGCATTGATTTATTAGGACAGTTCAATTCAGTATGTTAGCTAAGTACTGTTGATTATTAGGTTCCTTATTGCAAATAGCCAAGGACACAACCATGAATTTGACACATGAAAACATGATTAAATGCCAAGGTACAATGACCCTTGTCAAACATTTTCAGCCAAAATGAAAACTAAATATTGAGACATGTCAAAAGTATACTTGGTCCATGCAAAGTAATGGGTCATTCTTGGATCCTTGTGTTCCTCTCCTTGTCATGAGGGCTCCATAGGAACCTGAAAAAAATATAAAAGATATGCAATGAGTAGCTTTATTACACAAGTTAAATAGTCACAAATAACAAGTAATTTTAGTTGTATACAAAAAATAAGTAGAGAGAGAAAGAGAGGAGTTAGAAATTCCACTTGTGTGTAGAAAGTGATATGAAAAATACTTTGCTCAATTCTAGCAATGTGATATGACACATTCAATATAACAATGCAACTCCACTCAATTATTCAAAAATGTGATATGCCATTTTCAATATAGCCATTCAACTCCACTCAATGTGGAAAAATGTGATATGACACATTTGATATGGTCGTTTGACTCCACTCGATGTGGAAAAATGTGATATGACACATTTGATGCAACCATGAAACTCCACTCAACATGGAAAAATATGAGAACTCTACCTAATTGTGGGTGTGTAATGCGATCAAGATCCATCTAGGTATAATGCAATTCTTTGTATAGCACAATTTGCTACTTGAAATCTCAACTAGAGTGTTAGTGATGATACATGCCCCCCTTCAACTGGTTGCATCCAAAGAATGTAAGGAATTGAAGGTGAGGGTAAAATGATCTATGATAGAGAAAAAAAGTAATAAAATTAGATATGAGCATGTGAACACATTTATCTCATTAAAAAGTATGCAAAAGCATGTAACATGTCATTGTCATAATAAGCATTGTGCAATAATCAAAGTAATATATCAAAAAATGAGCATGTAAGCACATGTAATAACAATCATAAGTAACATTGCATGACAAATAGATAATGAATATAGAAAAAGTAATTGTATAAGCACCTAAAGCATGTAAATATGTGGCATCTTACAAGAAACATGTGATATCAAAGTGTTTTCCCCAATATAGGGAAATTATGAAAGAGGGGTGGCTCTATAGGATAGATAGGTACCATGTAAGCATATCAAATGTGCAATGGAATCAAAAGATAAGCATGTAAGCACTTAAGCTGACAAAAATCATCGAGGAATGTATGAAAATTTTCCTTTAATGTAAGCAAATCGTGAAGGAAAGATGGCTCTAAATGCAAGACAAGGAAATTATAAGCACATCAATTGTGTAATTGGATCAACACTTAATCAAAAAGAGATGGGCATGTGAGCACATGAATAAGAGATAGGCATGAATGTGTATAAAAAAGTATTCTCTTATATAGGTAGATCATAGAGTGGGGAAGGTCCCAAAGACTAGAAAAGGCATGTATATGCACACATATAGCTTTTGAACAAGATATAGATCATAGACATAAAGATGTGAGCATCAAATTGAAATATGATGAGGATAGGAAGCATTATTAAATGTTATTAAAACATGAGAAAAATGATGAGCATTGTTAACATGATAAGGATCCTAAGTGATTGCAAAAAGCATATGAATCATGGTGTATAAGGATCATCATAAGCCATGGATGATAAAGAACTTGAAAGCATCATAGGATCACATAATATTAAAATAACATAAATCATGTAGCATGAGCATATAGTAACAATCATGGAGTCATAAGTAGGTAGGTGTGAGGTGAATAAAATAATAAGATGTAGGTCATGATAAAGATAAGCATAGTAACCATTGCATATAGAAGACATCACAAGTGTGGTATAGATCATGAAAACATGTGTAAACAAGAAACAAGTGAGCACCTAAAGTGGGAACATGGATAATGATAAAGGTCAAATGAAGCATATGTAGAATCCTAGAAGGAAACATAAGCAATTGTGAAAACATAACATATGTGGAAGAATAGGTGCTAAACATGAAAATAAGATAACGAAGATGTCCCTAAAGTAGGAAAACAAAAGCATAGTTATGAATATAGAAAGTGAAATGAAAATATGTAAAATACACCAAACATGGCATAAAGAAAGGTTCAAAGTGTAAGGACACGTAAGGTAATGTAATGTCCCCTTTTAGGATATTCCTGATTTCATACAATAAGATCACTAGAAAGGGACATTAGAGATATTAAAGATCAATAAATTAAGATAATATTTAGTTCATATCATCATTCATATTAATTTCATCTATCCTTCGTATTAAACTCATCTATAATAGCATACTTAATAGTGAGAACAATACTACATAACATAAATAATGAGAGCACATCATCATAGCATAATCCACATTTAGTTCAATTCATAACACAATTCAATATCGACTATGTTAAAGTCTTAATCCTTTCTTTCTAATCCTCAACCTTGGATGAGGATTTACTTCTCCAGGGCACGATGAAACCAACTCGATGGCTGCATTTACTCTGCCTCTCCCTAACAAAACCTTGCTTGTCCTAAGGTTGGAGGCAATAGAAGTTAATAAGTATTAACTTGAACATACTTCAATATACTTCAACATACCAAATGATCAAATTAATTCATAGCACATTATGTATTGGCTATGTTCAAGTCTCAATCTTTATTTCTCTTCTAATCCTTAACCATGGATGAGGATTTACTTGTCTAGGGCACGATGAAACCAACTCGATGGATGGATTTACTCCGCCTCTCCCCAGTAAAACCTTGCTTGTCCTAAGGTTGTAGGTAATAGAAATAAATAAGCATTGAGTTTGAACATACCAAATGTGTTGTGAATAAAATCTATATTTCATAGCAAGTTTCACAATGCTTATATATACATATGTAATGATAGTCTTTCAATTATATGCATTTGTCACTATTTACCACATGATATTCATCATAATAAATATAGGGTTAGATACATCATACCAAGAGGATGATTCTTGCCTTTGTATCCTTTAGAACTCTTAAGGATTTTATTCCTTCCTTCTATGCTATTTGCAATCCAGTATGTTGCTATGTGAATATATTTAGATTGGCTTCCAAGTATATTTTCCAACTTAGAAATATTCTTTTCTATATCTATATATCAATCAAAAGTCTTTTCTTCTCCTATCAATTGTTGTTATGCTTAGTCCATCTAATTAGCGATATCTAAGACATATGTATTTAACTCCCATATCCTCTAAACTCAAAAAAGCCATTGCATTTATATCCATCACACCACTTCTTGAAGGGATGTGATTCATCAAAAGAGGGACAACTTGTCCCAAAGGTGGCAACTAATTAATCTTATTTTGTTTACTTGAATTCCATCGTTGCCTTGCCTTATCAATTTAATCATACCTTTAGTATATTTCTTTCTTATGGTAATCGCTCTACTTAATGAAAACAGATCATACCTTGTCTTTGTCTAATCTTTCCTTATGAATAATCCCGGCCTTATTACTGATCACTACTTCTTATTTTATTAATCTGTCTTTACTTTAGTGATCGTTGTCTTAGATTTATCTCTTATATGAGATAAACCATGTATATTTATTACATTTCAATATTTATATTTATATTATCATTATTTATATTTTATATCTATTATTTATAAAATAATATATCTCGATAATAAATATATATTATATTTAAAAATAATAATATTATTTATTATTATTTATTAAATGTTATATAATATACGTTTATTTGATACATACACAATATTTAATTTAAACAATGCCTTAAGATTAGGACATCACAATCCGCCTCGCCCAAGATTGCTTGTCCTTGAGCAATCAAAACTAGGATGTTTCTTAAACCATCAAGATCCTAAATTGATCTCTTTAGAGAATTGTTGTTAGTATTCTTATTATAGATCTACACGCCCATTTCCTTATGGATTTTATTCCTAATTTTCTTGTATGTTGATTTCTTATGTTTCATATGATTGTAGTACATCGCATATTATATTCATCTCCACTTCTTTCCTTTCCATTTTGTTTTCTTATTTACTTGTAAAATCTCTTAGGTTTCTATTCTTAATTGAACCCTTCAATGATGTTTTGGATGTCTCTCAAATGAAATGTTTTCTCCTTTTAGAACTCAAGTTCGACGGAGTCACACTTTTCACTTCACTAGTTACAACTCTTCATAAGTTAATTCGTTAGTGCTTCTTAACCCAAGAAGAATTTGACAAATAAAGCTTTGAGAGATTTGGTTTTTACTTAAGGTGATCTTAAGCACACATAGAGTAAACAAACACCTAAACATGCATAATACATGAAGCATGCATGATACACGAAGTATACACGTAAGACATAATACACAGAGTATACACATAAATAATGTGAAGCACATGCGTACACATAAATACATGCATAAATACATGTAATACAATAAGCATGAAGCATACACGTACATATATGTGTTACACGAAGATGCATAGTATACACGTAATACAAAGTATACGCATAAATACACAAAGTACACAAAGCATGAAGTATTCACATGAATATAGGTAAGACATTGTTGTGCCAAATCAAAAAAAATTCTTCATTAAGGCATTTTGAGAAAGTCTAGAAAATGTTTTGTCAAAAAAGTCTAAAAGTCAAAATTTCTAAAAATAGACGTCAAATTAGGTTTTCTGGGTTTCTTGAGATACGGATGCTGGCAAAATTTCTAAAAATAGAATCTCTGATTTAGGTGTCGTGCCTGATTCTGATTGGCCGATTTTGCTTCACGATCAAGGTGGTCCAAACAGAATCTGCAAAAGGTCATGTTTTCCCTACTGGGTCAATTCTACTTTTTCAGATGGCGAAGCATGAGCTCCGAAGCCATTAATGGGGAAGGTTCATCTGCCAGGGGTCAATTTCAAGTTTTCAAAGCTGTTCAGATAACGCAGAACTGTTGAACAGTCGACGATTGATGAAGGACAGAAAATGAAGCACGATGAATCTGAAAAGTGAAAAAAGTTAAAAACTTTGAAAAATGGTTAAGTCTGGAAATGCCAGGTGCCCCTGGAGGCTAGGGGTGCCCAAACCTCTTAGACTTAGATTTTTTTCATATTTTCTAGAAAGTGCTAAAAATACCTCTGTCGGTCAATTTCAGGGTAGATAAAAGCAGTCATTTTGGTCAATAGGTCCAAAAAAGTTAGAAATGACGTCAGATATACCCAGGCTATCTAGTCCATTCCTCATCCAGTCGTAGTTGTCTGACGAATCATCGAAATTAGTGACATGAAGTAGCTGCCGACATGGGAAACGAGGCAAACTGCAAACATAAGTTGAAAATCATGAAATTGACTATGGCAAAGTTTTCCAAGCGCCCTAGAGGCTGGGAGTGCCCATCACCCCAATGTTAGAATTTTTTTCACATTTTTTGAGAAACACCAAAAAGTCTCCGTCAGCCAGCTTCTAGGTGGTCAAAATCAGTCAAACTTAGTTGAAATGCCCATAAAAGCTAGAAATTCATCTTAGGTATGTTCAGGCTACTCATATAATCTCTCATCTTGCTTTAGCAGTCAATCAGATGACCAAAAATGAAGATTGAACAGGACCTACTGCATGTAAAATGGAGAAATGGAAAGAAAAAATTAAAAATCACAAAAATATTCTAAGGTACAATTTCCTAGGTGCCCCTGGAGGCTAGGGGCGCCCATCATCACCAGAGTTAGTTTATTTTTGCCATTTTTCTAGAAAACGATAAATCTTCCTCCGTTGGCCTGTTTGGATCCGCAGAAAATCAGTTTGGCTTAGTTTTTGAGGCAAGCATAAGGCAGAATCACTTCAGTTTTCATCAGGCTTGCCTGACTGCCTGATCATCAGTCTCAGTTTTCTTCTGGCAGACCAAATTCAACAACCAAATAGGGGTCCACAATCACCGGAATGCGCGCGGAAATCAAGAAGTGAGCAAAGTTGAAAATTTCCAAAAATGGTGAAGGCATGAAAACTCAGGCGCCCCTGGAGGCTGGGGGCACCCAAGTTTTTAAGTATTAGAAAATTTTCATGCATGACAGTGTTTTCTCGTAGCTGCTTCCCGATCTTTGTTCGGTGGCAGTTTCCAGAAGTCATATTTGTAGTCGAACGTCGTCGGATCGTCAGTTTGCGGCTGGGGATCAAATCAGGATTGATAAATCTTCAAGATGCCATGATCAGTCAGCTTTTTCAGTCAATGGTGACAGTTTGCCGCTTGTTGAAGTCAGAGGCAGGCCATGCTGGAGTCAGAATGAGTGCAAAAGTTTCAAAACGAAAGTAAAAATTGGCTAACACTTTTGCAACCTCGCGTGTTTGATGACATCATCAAAGAAGATATTTTTCATCATCTCACACATGAAGCCATAGGTAGCTATAAAATAGGAATTCTTCCTATTCGAGTATATCTACTTGGATTTGTGCTTTAAAAGATGCTTTCTTCATGGATAAGTTTCGAGCTTTGTGCTTTCACAAAGAAAGCTGTTTTTCACCCTAAAGTTCTATAAAACAAACTTTTGGCTTCTTTATTCATTACTTTTGCAGGTTGCATCCAGAGGAAAGAAAGACATATTTTTCTTCTCACGAAGATTCGAGAGCCCAAATGGAGTGCTTTTTCAGTGTTCTTCATAGTTTTGGGATTGGGAAGCACAAAGGCACGCTTTTTCAAGGTCCATTTTTCTAGGGGATCACTTTTCAGAAATAGGGCCGGAGCTTTTTCAGTTTTCATCGAAATAGGTCCACTTAGAATTTCATCCTCTTGAAGATTGGAAATTTTTATTATTTCAAAAATCTATTTTTTTGCTGCTTTTTCAGGAAATCCTCAGCTTTTTCAAAATCTGATGATCTGGGTTACTAGAGAACGAAATTGTCTACAAAACCCATGTGCCAACTTTTTCGCTTGGAATCTACTTTTTAGAAGAAATCAACAAACAATTTTCAGCCTTTTGCCCAAGATTTTTCTGACATAGGCGTGTTCACAGTCATTCTTCAAGTTTTTCAGTATGTAGTACTCTCCAATAGAGATCAAGCCTAAAATGACGTTGGTTCATGATTACCTGAGAACTCTTGAGACAGATTTGCATAAGATGCTTCCAGTGTTCAATTTGCATCCTTTGGAAGATGCAGGAAATATAGCTATCAGGAATCTGAGTCACTCTGGGTTGCTTGCAGTAGCTTCATTCCCCATCACAGTACAAAGCATTGAATTCGTGATTGCTTGTATGAAGCATTACAATTTAGTTACAAGAGAAATCCAATCAGCAGATGGACGTGTGCTCTGCAGCCTCAGGCTAAATGATATTGAGAAGTGTTTTTCAATACCAATATGGAAGGAGAACTTAGTCATTTCGATTAAAGGATGCAAGAGGGTGTAGCACAGTGATAAAGAAAAGTATCAGAAAAAGATTGCTCAAAAGTGGTTGAAAGAAAAGTAGAACGTTTTGCCAAAGAACGTTGGACGTGGAGAGTTCAATAATGATTACTCTGCTGAGCCAAATCACAGGTCAAGCAGAAGCTAACAAATTTCAGCCTTGAATGTTTTACATCATGTCCCAGATTATTGACAGAACTGAATACTATGATTGGGCAGCACTAATCAGTGATAGTCTCCACCATCAGATAATTGATTTTCAAAGGGCCCATGAATTCCACATGATGTCATATCTCGTATATCTAATGGCCTTTCAGGGTCAGTTTAGAGGTTTGAATATTGTTGGAACTCTAGGCATTCAACATGTTTATCACCATTTCCTGCAATTAGAGATTTCTTAGGCTGAGCGACATTATAGGCGGGTAAATGATGCATTCCTTATGCATGCGGTGTAAGATCTGGATAATGAATTGCATATACGATTTTCAGCTGATGCTAGATTAGCAATGGCGGAATGGGCTGACTGGTTTACCCAGTGTCCCACTTTCTCCTACATCAGAGTATATGGTTTCTCAGGAGAGCCTGCCATGCTACCAAGATATCCTACAGATGAGGTAGCGTTCATGGAATTTTTGAGGCAAGTCTATGAAGTTCATACATTTTTGTGTAGCAGATGCAAGTCAGCTTTCAGTTTTCTGATTGGAATGGGTATTTACAGATGCAGATCTAGACCAGATGCCAAAGTAATTGGTAGTGAATCGTCCAAGTATGGTCTTAAGTTTTTCGACAGGAGGACTTCATATGATCCACGTGGTGTTTTTGCATCACACCTTGGTCAAAATTGTGTACATGCACCTGCAATTGAAGATTTCTGGGCTAATTGTACAGATGAATTTGAAGTGCAGAAACATAATTTCAGCAGGTTTACCCTTCAACAGTTGGCTGATATCTTGAGGGCTTGTCAGATGATGATGGTGAAGTTCTACTTCCCACATATTTCAGAGATCAAGTCAAGCAACAACCATTGTCACCAGTGAATTGTTCCACCAAGGAGAACACCTCAATTGAGGAAAGGACGAGCTAGGTTATAAAAAATAGCATGATATTCTTGAATAAAAAGAAGCGGAAAGAAGCCATTCTGGTTGCATAGCCGCCGGTTGTTTAACCATCAATACCTACCACTTCGAAACCAAAACCAAGAGTTAAAGCTACGAGTGTTCTTCCAGAAGGAACAAAGATGGCAAAGTTGAAGAGGAAAAAGGTTGAGCCTCTAGTCCTTAGTCAGTAGGAACAACCAGCAGTTACATCAGAAGTTCCTGCTGAACTAGCACCGCATGTTGAAACATTGCCTTCAATTCATGTTTCTCCACCTTCATCACCGAGCTCTTCTCTCATTCATATAGATTCAGAGCTAGACTTATTAGTTCATAATGCTGAGACACATATTGGTTCATCAGGAGTTGATGAAGTTAGAATTGAGGTTCCTAGAGAGGCTGACCCATCTTGGCTTGAGAACAACTTGGGTTGGAAAAGGAGAAAGCCTTCATATCAGTTGAACTTGACATAGCTTAATAGTGTCTACCAAGACACACCAAATAGGAAACTTAAGAAGCAAGTTCACATAGAAAAGAATGTTGATGGAGAAATGATCCTTGAAACTGCAACACCGCCAAAGGATAAGAATGTTAATGAGATTGAGGTTGATGACTTCAAGGTTGTCAAAGCTAATTTTGGTAAGAGTACCCAACACACAGATGTAAATCTCTTCGAGGTTGCAACAGATAATCTGAAGGAGAGGGTGTTGAAAGATGGAGAAGATAAAGCAGCCCTCAAGGCTAAAATTAGGCAGCTATGGCAATATATTTCCAATATTTTTCATGGCACATCACAGGCCGGCTTACTGCTTCCTCAGGTTCTGGAATCACCAACCGATCAGTAGCAGTTGAGTTATTTGGTCATTTATGGGAGGCACATGAAGGATTGGGTGGAAGAATTTGTAACTAAAAGCAGAGTTGTACTTTCATAGATCTATCAATTAAAGTATAATGCTCATGATCTGTGTCAAGGTATTTAGGGGTTACAACAGACTGTGGCTGAAAACAGATTGTGTTTGAGATCATAATCTCTGACTTGAAGATAGCATACAATTCTGTTGATTCAATAGAAGATAAGAAGATTGTTTCTACTTGGAAAGCACAATATCTTTTCACAGTAAAAACCTATGACAATATAATCTTAGAGTTAGCGGAACGGAAAGAAAAAGTGGTAAATGTTCTCAAGTTCATGAGATCTTTTGTTTCTCAAATCCCGTGTTCATATGAGAAAGAAGATGTTACCCTGTATGATCTCAGGGAAGTACAGACAGAGTTCCAGACTCTTGTCCGTAGCAGTTTTAATGGTGATCTCAATGCCGGCAATATGGATCATTTTGCTGCCATGATAGTAAAGTTTGACAAAGTTGTGGGTGAAGTTCATGAATTCCTTCAGATGATTGCAGATGGTGAAGAAATGTTAGAAAATTAGAATATCATCCTAGAGAGTATCAGTGTTCTTGGCAAAGATGCAGTCACTAGCTTTTTAGAAGATATTTTTTTCCCAAAATATCAATGGATGACATCACCATTAAAGCAAGAATGTAGATGAGGATGTGACTCAAAAGAAAGCAGCTTAAACTCAAATGCTTTTTGTTTTAAAGCATTTACTTTCATCCAAAGCTTATCCATCCTTAAAATAGTAAAAAGTCACTTTGTAATAATTGGATCTTTCTTTGCTTTAAAGAAATTTGTTTTAATACAGTTTTTAGTTGTAATCTTTGTCTTAGCATAGAAATAAAGTTTGCTAGTTAGAAAGTTCGTTAGGTTAAACCAAAGAGATTTTAGGGTTCCCTACTCCTTTGATTTAGTATAAATAAGGGCAACCTTGCCCATTGTAAGTAATGGTAATTGTGATAGCAAAATTTGGTGTGCCTATTCTAGCCTGCAAAAATTGTTATTTCAAGTACTTGTTCATTTTGTGTTATCTATTTTCCAGTGTTTGATCGCATAGTGTATGCCTGCCTTTTGCTTCAATATTGTTGTCCTAGAGTTGTAGGAAATTTATGATATTGTGAATAGAAATCTTATGCCTGCCATTTGCTTTGATTCTCTATCTCGTGATCATCTAGTTTTGTCGTCAGATGTGTGGCTTGGGTAATCTTACTTTCAGTTTTCATCTTAAAGTACAATGAGTCTTTTGATGTGATCTAGGAGTTATTTGAGTTTTTTATATTAAAATAAATCATTCTCTGTCAACTTTTGATCCCTTTGCTCCGAATTTACTTAGGTGATCAAAAGCGTCATTTAGTTTAGGCCTAGCTATAGTTAGAAGTTAAAAAAAAAAGAAAAACCTCTACTGCAGTGAATAGAGTTTTATAACCTTGTGCTCGCAGCTGAGAAACAAAAAAGAGATAGGCAAATTTAATTTATTTATCTTTTAAGCAAACATCAACAAAAAGGGAACTTCCCCTCATAATAGAAGATCAGTTTATCTGTGCATAGCTGTCTGTTTCCAACTCGCATTCCAGAGGTGCGAATTGAAATACCAACAGACACGAAGTGTGAAGCACACACATAAATACATGAAGTATGCACATGAGTCATGTAATCCATGAAGCATACACATGAATATACATAAGTCATGGAGTATAGACATGAAGTATATATTGGAATACACGTAAGTCACCAAGTATTCACTTGAATACAAGTAATACATAAAGTTTACACAAGAAGTATGAACCATATATGTGAATACACATAATATATGAAGCATGCATACATGTAAGTCATGAAGCACACCCGTGAATACACAGAGTCAAAATATGAATACGCGTAAGTTGCATTAATACATGTAAGATGAATACACGAAGTCATCATGTGTCATAAAGTGTTCACATGAATACACGTAATTCACATGGTATACACATGAATACAAGTCACAAGGTATACGCATGAATATGTAAGTCAAAGACATGAATATACATAAGTCACAAGGTATACACTTGAATAAACTCGAACACACATAAATCACAAGGTATACACTTGAATGCACTCGAACACACATAAATCACAAGGTATACACTTGAATACAAATTCATAGAGTATACACTCGAATACATAGTCACGAATTATACACTTGAATACAAAGTCATAGAGTATACACTCGAATACAAATACAAAGTCATAGAGTATACACTCGAATACATAGTCATGAAGTATACACTTGAATACAAAGTCATAGAGTATACACTCGAATACATAGTCATGAAGTATACACTTGACTACAAAGTCAGAGTATACACTCGAATACATAGCCATGAAGTATACACTTGATTACAAAGTCATAGAGTATACACTCAAATACAAATACATAAAATATACATAGGAAGCATGTGAATACACGTAATACATGAATCATGTCATGAAGCACACTCATGAATACACGGAATCATAAAATATGAATAAGTGTAAGTTGCATTAATACATGTAAGTATACCGTTGGACAACTGGAAAGGGGATTCGGTGCATCCCATACTACACCGCAGGTCCATCCACCATCCCAAGGTCACCAAGTATACACATAAGTAAATCTAATACTAAAGTATACACAACAAGCATGAAGCATACACGTGAATACACATAATACACAAAGTATTCACATGAGTGCATAAGTCACAAAGTACACACATGGAAGGCACACGCCTATAGAAATGTAAGATTGGCCTACCTTGAATAGTTAATTCTAATTGAATGGCGGTTACAGTAGGTATGTCCTGCAAGCTGGCAAGAACATGCTCTGATATCGCTTGTAATGTCCCCTTTTAGGAAATTCCTGATTTCATACAATAAGATCACTAGAAAGGGACCTTAGAGATATTAAAGATCAATAAATTAAGATAATATTTAGTTAATAGCATCATTCATATTAATTTCATCTATCCTTCATATTAAACTCATCTATAATAGCATACTTAATAATGAGAACAATACTACATAACATAAATAATAAGATCACATCATCATAGCATAATCCACATTTAGTTCAATTCATGACACAATTCAATATCGACTATGTTCAAGTCTTAATCCTTACTTCCTTTCTAATCCTCAACCTTGGATGAGGATTTACTTGTCTATGGCGCGATGAAACAAACTCGATGGTTGGATTGACTCCAACTCTCCCTAACAAAACCTTGCTTGTGCTAAGGTTGGAGGCAATAGAAGTTAATAAGTATTAACTTGAACATACTTCAATATACTTCAACATACCGAATGATCACATTTATTCATAGCACATTATGTATTGGCTATGTTCAAGTCTCAATCTTTATTTCTCTTCTAATCCTTAACCATGGATGAGGATTTACTTGGCTAGGGCGCGATGAAACCAACTCGATGGTTGGATTTATTCCGCCTCTCCCTAACAAAACCTTGCTTGTTCTAAGGTTGTAGGTAATAGAAATAAATAAGTATTGAGTTTGAACATGTCAAATGTGTCGTGACTAGAATCTATATTTCATAGCAAGTTTCACAATATTTATATATACATATGTAATGATAATCTTTCAATTATATGCATTTGTCACTACTTACCACATGGTATTCATCATAATAAATATAGGGTTAGATACATCATACCAAGAGGATGATTCTTGCCTTTGTATCCTTTAGAACACTTAAGTATTTTTATTCCTTCCTTCTATGGTATCTGCAGTCCAGTATGTTGCTATGTGAATATATTTAGATTGGATTCTAAGTATATTTTCCAACTCAGAAATATTATTTTCTATATTTGTATATCAATCAGAAGTCTTTTCTTCTCCTATCAATTGTTGTTCTGCTTAGTCCATATTGTATACAAAATTTTTGGATAAATGAAAATGATAAAACAATGTAATGCATTACCTAATCCAAATCATCAATACCTCAGATAGATGCATGCAAGATAGGTTGATTGATTGAATGATTTGATATGTTTGCTTAATTCAACGGCATAACATTAGCATGAAGATGATAGATGGAAATGATTGAAGAATGATGTTAACAGCATAAGGATACTTGAAATGTGTATATCATTGAAAGTTTGGCAGAATAAGGATACTTGGAATGTGGATGTAAATGGCTTGCGAGAGGCCATATTTATAGGGAAGGCTGACTAGGGTTTCCCTCCTCTACAAGAGGGAATTTCCAATTTGAGGATATGATTAGGTGTAAAATCGGATAAACTTGCCCAATTTATTTGATTTATTAAGATAAGGAAGGGGGATTTTTGCCTTAAGTGAGGGGTTATGACATGTGTAGGATAAATCTAATTTAAATAATGCTTTATTTAAATTAGTTGTGCACTAATGAAATGATAAATTTATTAAATAATGATAAAGCATTATCTAATAAAGGATAGGGATGATGTGGAAAGATAATTAAATAATGTAAAAATCATTATTTAATTATAGATGAAGAAGGAAAAGGATAATTAAATAAATAAAAATTTATTTAATTATAGGAAAAATGGAAAAATGACTAATTAAACAATTAAAAATTATTTAATTAGAGAGGATAAATGCACATAAATAATTAAATAAATAAAAATGTATTTAATTAGAGAAGGGATTATGGGATAGAAAGGGGATAAATGAAATTAGTCAAATAAATAAGATTTATTTAACTAATTAAGTGATGACATGGGTACCTAGGGCAAAACATGCTACTAGATGTCTAGATGATGCAATGTTGTGACAAGGAGTTGCAAGAGATGGACATTTTTGGGTGTCTACATTTTGTCCCTCTTTAAGATGATGTTCGAGATGATGAAATTTGTGTCGAGTAACATCATTTCAAAGAAGCTAAGGTATGGATAGAGAAAAAAGATGATTATGGAAAGATAGGATGAGGATGCCCCCTCAAGAGAACAGGCGGGTTGGACAAACACTGGTAAGCTCTTGAAATGAAATGGATTGGTCAAGGAAGAAAGATAGGGGAATAGATAGAAAAAATGAATGATGCATTATATGACAATGAAAGTGAGCAACCATGATGTTTGATATAGCACTAGATGTTATGCACCAAAGTATAAAGACGAGGGTGATGATGTATCTTGTGCACCCAGCATAATACAACCTTGTCTAACGTATGAGGTCAAGATGTTGAACAACATGCACAAGATATGAATTTTAGCTGATCCGTGATGGACTTTGACTCTGCAAGCAATAGTTTGAACTTTACTTCCACTAAACATAATGACACCTTGTTGATTATATGTATGAGAAATAGTCTTAGCATAGAATAGTCTTAATACATAAGAGACTGTTTAGCTTCTCAGATACAAAAAAGATACTGATATGCAAGATGCTAATCCCAACACGTACAAGATACCATATGCATAGTAAGAGAATAATATCATCCTATAAACACAACATACGAAAGAAAATGACCATGCCCCAATCCATACTTCATGGCAACATACCAAGATATGATAGATCAAGACAGTCTTGACTAGGTATTAGAAAGGGACAAAAGATAAATCAAAAGAAAATAAAAGACATTGCCATCATATTCTCTTGCCAAATTTAGGGTGCTCATGGATAGAATGGATAGCTCCTTGTTGTGAGGAAAGATATATCTTGTTGAGGCTAAAATGCTGGATTGATATAGCAAATGTTGGCTTAAGGCCTGTGGACAAATGTCTTTAGCTTAACCCTGATTTGATAAGTGCGTGACCTATCGCGAGTTGCATAGTTTGTTTTCTGCTTGAATTAGTCAAAGGCAAGACAATGAAAAATAGAAGAGATGAAATGGAAATGGAAGAAAAGATCGTCTGTGCTTGAATCTGGGTACTTCCTTTGTATTCTAGATTGCCTACATACCCTGTATCCACGGGATCAAAGCACAATAGATGATGATGAGACACGATAATATGTAGTTCTGAGTGTTTATTGATGATGCAAGAGATAGATGGTAGAAGAAATGTGAGATGGATGAAGATGATGATTGGTGGAGATTAGAAGACGGATGGAAGATAGAAATGGTCTATCACCCGTGCCTGAATCTGGGTACTTCCTTCATATCCCAAATTGCCTACATACCTTGTATCCACGGGATCAAGGCACTTAACGATAGAGATAAGATGTAGTTCTAATTTTGTTTTATTGGTGGGATGGTGAAGGCGGATGTACTTGATCAGGTTATGGTTTGATGGGATTTGATTGGGTGTTTGATGATAGTTGGCTAGGATTAAGGTTGGATGGTTGGATGTTTAGTGATGCTTTAAGTATCTACTCCAAAAACTAAGCGCAAGCATGTGCCCCCAGTATGGATTGAATTTATCAAAAACAAACAAGGTATTGCCCCTGTCAAGCTGTAAACCAATGATTTATTGATGGTAATTGATTGATTTGATGATAGTGTTGTCATGGCGGGGAATGATATATCCCTAGATCAACACAAGGATGGGGGAACGATATATCCCATTGATTATGATGATGATTGGTTTGGTTTACAACAAGATTAGGATCAATATCATTGATTGCAATTGAATAATTTGACAAGATTGATTGACTTGATTGGTATGGATTAAGGATGACTTGCATTTGAGTTTATTGTTTGGATTTTTGATTTATTGGATGAATGGATTGGATGAAGATGATTGGATTAGAGGAATTGGATTGGTTTGATTGGAATAATGAATGAGATGAATGAATATGATGAAAGAAGGTGAGATAGATGAGGATGATAGGAAGATGAAAGAAGTATATCGCTTGTGCCTGAGTCTAGGTACTTCCTTCATATTAGACTACCTACATACCTTGTATCCACGGGATCAAGGCACTTAACGATATGAATGATATGTAGTTCTTGCGATGTTTTATTAATGGTAGTGTGATGAGTGATGTGATGTGAATTGATTTGATTGAATGGGTTAATGATTGGATTGATGAGTGGATTAAGGATTGGATGGAGTTGGAAGAAATGATTGGATGGATTGATTTGATGTAATAGATTCAATTTGATTGAGTAATGTGATGGATTGATTTTGATTTGGAAGAAGTGATTTGATCATTGGATTGATTTCAAGAAGTTGTTTGATGATGATTTTTGTTGGATATTTGATTTTTTTGTATTTTTTAAATGTTCTGATTTTTTTTGGATTTTTGAAAATGTTTTGATCTTTTTTGGATTTTTGAAAATGTTTTGATTTTTTTTGGATTTTTGAAAATGGTTTTTTTTTTTTTTTTTTTGAAAATGTTTTGAACATCATTGGATTTACAATTTGGGTAGCCTTTGTGTAGATACCAATGACAAGGGAAAAAACCAAGTCTAGGTGCAAGGATAGAGGTAGGATGGATAAAGGGATAAAAGGATGGGTAATAGTAAATGGGATAAAAGGTTCATGATAGAGGGATGGATTAAAAGGATAGGCTATAGTGGAATGGATCGAAGACTCACGATAAATGGATGGATAAAAGGATAGGCTATAGTGGATGGATGTATCATGATAGATGGGTGGATAAAAGGAGAGGCCATAGTGAAATGGATGGAATGGATGTATACATCTTAAGGGAGCTAGGATGTGATCTTCAAAGACTATGTCACATAGGAATAACATGCCCCATTCTAGGTAGTAGACTTAGGATTTTACATGACAAAGCTTATGGCGAAAGGATGATGGGATGTATGAAATTGTTTGGAAGGGATGAGGTGTACCAAGAGATAACCAAAGCATGATTCAACATTTTGCCCTCATATCTTTATCAAGATCAAAAGGAGGAAGGGAGGATGAATGGACTCAATATGATAGGTATGCGAGATAATGGATAAGGATGGTAGGATAGGATATGGCAAGATAGGAGATGATAAGATGGAAAATGATAGGTTGGAAATGATAAGGTGGATGAGACAACATGCCCCCAAGTGTAAGTGACATAGAAGATCAAACTACACATGATGCCTGTTTGCCAGGTTTTCATCACGGTACTTATCCAAGGCACCTATTTACGAGGTTTTCACCATTGGACGAATGACTTTCTCTTTACCTTTTTTTATGGGATAGCATGACAATTACACATGGCGCTTGTGAACAGGTTTTTACCATGGTAATGGATAGGAGGGACTCAAGTGTCTAGTGCTATGAAAGGTGATAGTGTCTTACTAGAGATGGATTTCATCACACATGGACCATGTCAAGTGTCATTATGCTCATCGATGTTGGTAAGGGAGTGTGTGAAAGGGAGATGGATTAGGTAGATAGTGGATTATGATATGGATTATGAGAGGTTTATGCAAGGATGGGGGATAGTGGATTATGATGTGGATTATGTATGGAAGGATAGGGGAAAAGCATAGATGTAAAGCTTATGCAAAATCATGGACCATAGGAATAAAAGGGGGAGGATATGTAGGATGGACATGATATATGAACGGATTGGATTGGTATGCGGAAGTATGGTGGAATGAAATGGAATCATGACCAATGGTTGCACACACCATGATAAACATTGAAGCTTTTGATGGAAAGGTGGTGTAGGAAGCAATGACAATGTTTGCTTAGGGGATGGTTGATTTAGTGATTTAGGAACCCACATAAACTTAGTATTTTTATGATTTTTGCTTTGCTTGTGGCATTTTAGGAATTTTTGAATGGATTGGGAATTTTGGATGGAAGGCGATGGTGGGGATTTTTGAGATGTGGATGCCTCATTTGACTTGCTTGATTTTTGCTTAGGGACCCAAACCATTTTAGTTTTGGCCTTTTCTTGTGGAGGGTTGGGCTTAGGTAGCTTTTTAGATGGATTTTGCTTGGACTTTTTGCATTGATGTCCTAAGGCATGAGGATCCTTAGGATTTTTGACTTTATGGGTATAGGCATCCATTTTTTTATTTTTTAATCCCATGGGTTTGGTAGAATAGGTGGAAGCTTCATGTTTAGACAATGTGTGCATTTGTTGGTCATGCTTAGGAATGTAAGGGAATTTATGAATGATTGGACAATTAGGCATTGGTAGCAATGGCGATAAGTTGGATGGAGGGATGTTAGGAGTTGGAAGAAGTGGAGGTAAAGTGGATGGTGGAGATGGAATGGACAGATATGTTTTGGGTATATGATAGGATTTATGATGGAAAGTGGTGGACTTAGGATGCATGGAGGAAGCGGAGGAAGTACCAACATCTTTAGATCGTTTACCTTGACAATTCATGTTTTGGAGGATGCGATGGACAATGGGACTAGGCATGCTTTGGGAACTAGACACAAGTTCTTTATTCGATGGAGAAGGTGAGGTGGTGGTCAAAGGTTGTTGTTGTCCTAGGGAAGAACATTCATGAATGAAGGTGAATAGGCCAATAGGATATGATGGTGGATGAGGATGGATCATTAGGATTTTTCTTATGTTCATTTAGATCCAAGCTATTGATTTGATCTTCTATGCTTACTTGGGAGGCAAGTGTCTCATCATAACAAGTGGATGTTTGTGCATTATGGATAGGGCTAGATGGAGGATGGATAGGAGCAATTTGAATATCTTGCTCATGGATGGTTATGGGAATAGGGATAGGTGGAGTGATAATCTCTTGATCATGGATTGCATAAAGTTTGGCTAAGAGGATCATCATGGTTTTCATGATCATAGATAGAGCCTTGATCATAAATGTGAGCATAAATAGGATTAAGTGTGCTATGAATGGGATAAATTTGCTCATGAATAGGGTCACGATCATAGATAATATCTTGATCATAGAAAATATATAGGTCATGGATGAGTTGAACTTAGAAGTGCTTTGACCTTGATTAGGACTAGGGCTAGATGTTTCCACATGCTTAGGATTATGTTCTTGACATACCTCTTGACTTTCTTGAATGGAAGTAGAAGTGGGAGACTATTGGAGAGGCTTGATAGACCCTAGATGGTCAACAACATGAGGGTATGATGAGTCTTGACTTGGATTCATGATAGGAAGTTCATGAATAGGCTTGATGGTTTGTGGATCACATGATGGGCTTGAAGGGCTAGGCATGTTAATGGAGAGCTCTTGAAGAGGCTCACAAATGGGTGCTTGACATGGGGATGGTCTATTCCGTGCAAGAAGCCATTGGATCAAATCCTTTGCAAGGGTATGGGTGAATGGACAGTAGAGGGGATGGATAATAATGGTGGATGGTGTTGTAGGTGATGAGGTATAAACAACCTCATTTCTTTGATGAAACAAATAACCCTTTCTGCATTGCCCAATCCCCTACCCTTGCCAATTTGTTTGTTTTTATAAGCAATATTTATCTATTTTTAATAAAATGTTGTACAAATCTTTATTTCCTGAATTGATTGGAATTAGCTCTTAAATGTTGATATAATGGTATGTAGAGTTGGGTAATTGTGTAGGGTTAATGCATGGCCTACGTGAAAGTGGACTTCATGCAACTGAGGTCAAGTGCGCCGGAAGTTGAGGGTGCCAAAATTTTTAGGCGTGCATTGATTGAAGACTCTTTTTAGTTCTGTATAATTCTATTGGTTATCCAAGACATTATGGCTCCACTCAGAGCCTTTCATAGGTTTTAAAGACATCAATAGTTAAAGATTCTATTTTTCTATTATAAGACTTTTTCAAATGGCATTTTACTGCCATCTAAAATTTAGGAGTTTGAAAATAGTTTAGTTTTAGTTCATTGCTCAAAACATGGATATATATATCATACTATGGATGAATGAAAATCAATCTTTTGGTTGTTTGAAAATAATGAGAGCTATGTACTGCAATTTTTCCATGACTACAAATAGTGTTGTTTTGAGTATTTTCTTTTGAGATATAAAGATCTGAATGGAGTTACCATGTTGCTACAAAAATGATTGAATGTGATCTGAGTTAAAGACAAATTTCTCCCAAGAGTTGTCCACTCGTGGGATTGTAGAGTAGATAAGTATTTTTATTTCTGTGGATGTTTCGTTTCAGTTTAAGTTATTTTATGTTTTGTATTATGTTGTGAACCTGTAGGGTGTGTTGTTTAAGGCATTAGTTCTACAGCTCTATTTGTTTAAATATTTCTGGAGCATCTACTTTAGTTTAAAATTGTTGTTTACTGATAGATGAAAGTTAGAATGTTTGTGCAGTATAGAATTTGTCACCATTCAAGATCAGAGTAAAGTTGCATGTTTGAATTTATAGTGTAGCGTTTATATGCTTTCTAGTATAGAGTTTATATGTTTTCTAGTGTAGAATTTACATGCTTACTAGTATAGAGTTCGAATGCTTTTTAGGATAGGATATCATTGCTTTCTACCCTAATATCCTATTTAAGTTTTTCAAAGGAATTAGAAAATTGTTTCTAAATGAGATATCCAAACAATACCCCCTATTGCATACAGCCTCGGACACTACCCCAATCGATAAACTGATATTTTTCAACTAAAGTGTTAGGACCTCATGACAGCCTCTCTTTTTGGTGCCATTGCTGGGGACACGTGATTCTTTTCTAAGTGTTAGTAGGGAAATGTATAGAAAGCTCTTATAGTAAACACCCAAAAATTGTTACCAAACCTCTCTTTCTGCATGGTCAGGAAACGAGGCCCACATGGAAGATTTATACCAAAAACCACCCAGCAGTAGTTCCAACCATAAATAGGGAGGAAGAAGTCTCAGCTGAAGAACTAAGTTACGAATTGATTGAGCAGGATCAACCTAACACCTCCCAAAATACCCCAGAAGTTCTACCAGCTGACCAAATCTTTGAGGAGGTGGTCATTCAACCAACCAACCTAGTCTTCGAAGAGGAGAATATTCCTTTTGTCATTATGGCTAATAATCACCATAATGACCCTCTCAATGGGAGAGTACACCACAGAGATGGTGATATTTCGAGAAGACTAAGACTGGTAGCACAAACCTTTACCTACCCTATTGCTCTCAACGAAGATGACGATGCACCAATGAAAAACATTTCACCATCCATATTACTGACTTTTAGGGGGCTTTCCTCTGAAGATCTTGACCAGTTCCTCTTCGAGTTCAAAGTCTTGTGTCAAACATACGACTACAAGAATGATAACCAGAAACTTAAACTCTTTCCCTCCACTCTGAGGGACGCTGCAATGCATTGGTTCATGGGACTAGTTTCTGGGTCAATCACTACATGGGATGAAATGGAAACCGTCTTTTTAGACAAATACTAGATTTATTGCAGAGTTAGTGATAGGAAAGAGGAAATGTTCAAACTAAGACAAAAAGAAGATGAGAGCCTGGAAGATTACCTTGATAGGTTTATCTTTCTAACCAAACAATGTGGTGAAGAAGCCATAAGTCTGGAAATTCTAAAGACCATATTTCTCAAAGGTCTTAATGAAGAAGCTAGGAGAAGCTTAGATTTAATGGGAAAGGGAGATGTGTCCCAACTTGAACTTGGTGATATCTCTGAGTTATGCCAGAAATTTTCCCGTATTCGAGGAGGCATCCAAAAATCTAGCCTTTTAAGGAGTTCAAACGAAATAGGTAAATTGCGAGAGGAAATAGCAAATTTGAAGACTGACATTCTTGTTCAGTTGAACACTACTTTGGATGGAATACAAGCCAAAACATGTAATCCTGATACTTTATCTATCTATTGCCCTAGGTGTCGAAACAAGCATCTGTTAAGAGAATGTCCTTTGGATAAGGCTGACAATTGCCAAATTTGTGAAAAGAGTCATGCTACTGATCAATGTGAGATTCTAAATGCAATCAAGAATTCTAAAAAATGATTGTCTCACATTGAGGAGGAAATCAATTTTGTGGGTCAAAGACCTAGAGGAAATTTCTCCTATGGTCAAAACTCCAACCCTACATGGCGACCTCCAAACAATTGGAACAATACACATTGGAAGGCTCCTTGGCCTTCAGCACCACCTAGTTGGGGATCTTACTCGCCTTGGGGACCACCTGAATGGACGAACCAAGCTTGGGGAAATTCCCAATGGCCAAATTAGCAATGGCACCCTCACAATTAACCTACACAATGGACCCAGCCACCAAATCAATTCTATAATGGTCCAAGACAAATGCCAAATCTGCAATAGAACCTCCTTACGGCTCCCCAGAATCCTCAGCAAAATGAACAAATTAATCAACCACCACTACTGGCATAACCTATTCCTAATCCCAAGAACACACGTCAAAATGCCCCAGTATATATTGTTGATTAGGATAACATGGTAGGGGTTAATGTTATCTATTGTGGAAACCTTCAACTAAGGTTAGGGAAAACACTTAATCAACCTACCATTGTTGAAGTCACAGAAGACCCCAACGATGAACTTAACATAGAACCAAAGACTCTTCTTGTACCTATAGAGTGTGACCTCATGAACAATCAAGAGGAATCATCCCCAACACAATTTTGAGTAACTCCACCACCTACCATAGAACCGTCTCAAGAAGAAGTAGCCAAGCGACCATCAATTACTTCAAAAAAAGATCCTATGCTAAGAAAGAAAACTCAAGCACCCTTTCTGGAATGTCTCAAAGCAACTGTTCTGAGAAACCCTCTGGAAGTATCATTGTCTAGTGAAATTGCTTTGATGCAAGAAATTAACTGACTCCATATCGAGATTCCCTTGTTACAGGTAATTAAAGAAATTCCCAAACTAAACCAGCTAGTTAAACAGTTGTGCATTAAAACACCGGGAAGGAAATCGAAACATATTAATACGATGCACATCAACATATATCTAGCTGACCTCCTAGCTGGAAAACCTTAACCCCCAAATATGGCGACCCAATTAGTCCACTCATAACAATAACAATTAATGAGGTAGCAATACCTAATGCATTGGTGGACTTGGGAGCAACCATTAATGTTATGACAATGGACGTTATGGAAAAACTTGGACTCACTGATTTATGTCCCACAACTACCATATTACAAATGGCAAATTAGTCCATAGCCATCCCCAAAGGTGTCTTAGAAAATGTTCCTATCAAGGTTGGCGATTGGGAATATCGAGTAGACTTCCAAATTCTCCAATCTGTCACACCCAAGGATAGTTACCTGGTAATACTTGGTAGGCCATGATTAGCTACAGTTGTAGCCAATATTGACTATAGAGTAGGAGGAATGATCATTTCACAGGGTCCCAATCGTAAACATTTAAGTCTATATCCTCCCGCTCAACCTGCGGAGCATAACCAAGTTTGGGTTGACGAATCAAATGAATCCGACAAACAAGAGAATATAGCTTCACTAGCTATGGTAGTTATTAAACAACATGGTGAAGAATTAGAAGATGAATTAGAAAACATTCAAGACCTTTCCTTAGACTCAGGTGATGAAGAGATTGAGGTGGAAGAAATTTTGGGACATTCAATCCACATTGACGACAAGGAACGTAATTATACCAATTTCACAACTCTACCTTGTCCCCTGGCGAATATCATTCTGAAAACAGATCACTTCTTCGAAGATATTGCTAGACTCCATAGAACTATACCACATAGCTGTCCTCTCAACTCTTTAACAAAAGAAGTTCACACTGTCACCACCAATTACCCTGGGACCAAGGCTATCATGTTATTACTAGGAAAAACTTTAAATATCAAAAGTTGGTTGACAAAATCAGATGAGCTCAAATTATTCGATGTTTTGATGAATAGGTCCAAAGATTTTTCTTGGGACTATGGAGACATGAGAGGAATTTACCCAAGTGTTTGTACCCACCAGATCTATACTGAAGACGTTAGACCGGTCCGTCAACCACAATGAAGACTCAATCCTGCTCTCAAAGATACTGTCAAAATTGAAATTAAGAAACTTTTACAAGTACGATTTATTTATCCTATCTTAGACAGCAAATGTGTTTCACCCTTGGTAGTAGTGCCAAAGAAAAATGGGAAATGGAGAGTGTGTGTTGACTACTGAGAACTCGACAAAGCAACCTACAGAGATTATTTCCCACTACCCTTCATAGATCAAGTTTTGGATAATCTAGCAGGAAGGAAGTATTTTTCATTTCTAGATGGGTTTAGTGGATATAACCAAATACAAGTGGCAGTGGAGGACCAGGATAAAACCACTTTCACCTGTCCTTGGGGAACATTCGCATATCAAGTTCTTCCCTTTGGGCTTTGTAATGCTCCTACCACATTCCAGAGAGTCGTTCTGGCTATCTTTGCTAAACTTGTAAACGATTGTGTAAAATTCTATATGGATGACTTCACAGTCTATGGCTCCACTTTTGATGAAGGCCTCAAAAACTTGGATAGAGTATTGCAACGATGTGAAGATCATCAACTGTCTCTAAGCCATGAGAAGTGTCTAATAATGGTAGAACAAGGTATAGTATTGGGACATCATATCTTAGCTGAAGGGATAAAGGTTGACCCTAAGAAGATTGAAGTAATACAACAACTAGAAACCCCAAAGAATCAAACCGATGTTAGAAGTTTCTTAGGACATGTTGGTTATTACTGGAGGTTCATAGAAAACTTCAGTAAGATTGCATCTCCCATGTTCTCTCTTTTACAGAAAGATAAAGGATTCATCAGAGAGCAGGAGGACTTACTCAAGATTAGGAAGGGGAGGATGATGAGGTATAAACAACCTCATTTCTTTAATGAAACAAATAAACCTTTTTGCATTGCCCAATCCCCTAGCCTTGCTAATTTGTTTGTTTTTATAAGCAATATTTATCTATTTTTAATAAAATGTTGTACAAATCTTTATTTCCTAAATTGATTGGAATTAGCTCTTAAATGTTGATATAATGGTATGTAGAGTTGGGTAATTGTGCAGGGTTAATGCATGGCCTACATGAGAGTGGACTTCATGCAGCTGAGGTTAAGTGCGCCGAAAGTTGAGGACGCCAGAAATTTTAGGCATGCATTGATTGAAGACTCTTTTTAGTTATGTATAATTTTGTTGGTTATCCAAGACATTATGGCTCCACTCAGAGGCTTTCATAGGTTTTAAAGACATTAGTAGTTAAAGATTTTGTTTTTCTATTATAAGACTTTTTCAAATGGCATTTTACCGCCATCTGAAATTTAGGAGTTCGAAAATAGTTCAGTTTTAGTTGGTTGCTCAAAACATGGATATATATCATACTATGGATGAATGAAAATCAATCTTTTGGTTTTTTGAAAATAATGAGAGCTATGTACTGCAATTTTTCCATGAATGCAAATAGTGTTGTTCTGAGTATTTTCTTTTGAGATATAAAGATTTGAATGGAGTTACCATGTTGTTGTGGAAATGACTGAATGTGATTTGAGTTAAAAACAAATTTCTCTCAAGAGCTGGACACTCACGGGATTGTAGAGTAGATAAGTATTTCTATTTATGTGGATGTTTCATTTTAGTTTAAATTATTTTATGTTTTGTATTCTGTTGTGAACCTACAAGGTGTGTTGTTTAAGCCATTAGTTCTACAGCTCTATTTATTTAAATATTTCCGAAGCATCTGCTTTAGTTTAAAACTGATGTTTACTGATAGATGAAAGTTAGAATGTTTGTGCAGTATAGAATTTGTCACCATTCAAGATTAGAGTAAAGTTGCATGTCTAAATTTCTAGTGTAGCGTTTGTATGCTTTCTAGTATAGAATTTATATGCTTTCTAGTGTAGAATTTACATGCTTACTAGTATAGAGTTCAAATGCTTTCTAGGATAGGATATCATTGCTTTTTAGTTTAATATGATGTTTAAGTTTTTCAAAGGAATTAAAAAATTGTTTCTAAATGAGATATCCAAACAATACCCCCTATTGCATATAGCCTCGAACACTACCTCGATCAATAAACTGATATTTTTCAACTAAAGTGTTAGGACCTCATGATAGCCTGTCAGTAGGCTTAGGATTAGGATTTTGATTGGATGGAGGGATAATCGGATTGGACATATTAGGATTTGGATTGGATGAAAGGATAATGTGTTTTGATGAATTGGGATTTCGATTAGCATGTTTACGGAAGCCCTATTTGTACATCTTGTAGAAGAGTGGCATAAATACAAGACACTCATTTGTATCATGACCTTTGATCCTATGGTATGCACAATAGTCATATTCGTCATATGCACTTTCTTCACTTGGTTTGACTTCAGGAAGTTTGATGAGTTTTGCTTCAAGCAGCCCTTGTAAAATCATCTTAGTCATCTCTTTCAGCGAAGCATTGGAGTAGATGGTGATGAAGGTAATGAAGGGCTTGGGGGATTAGAAGGTTGGTGGATCAATGGACTAGGAGTAAGATCACATGGCGGTGTTGGGGTAGGCATGGATTGGCATTTGAGTGGATAGTGATGGAGGGTAGTCATAGGATGCATATTCTAGATTGGTATCTCCCTTGTCAAATGATATTAAGTCTTGCATTGGATAATTTGGGCTTGCATGTTCTTGTTGCAAAGGTGGACTTAGGTCTATCAACGGTGCTTGATGGTCTTGGTGACTAGGTGAAATGATAGGATATGTAGGTGGAAGTGCTTGGGGTATGGATTGATGTGAATTGTTGTTGATATTAGAAGAAACAGGGTATGGTGATGTAGAATTGACATGCTAGGTGGATAAAGTGAGTTGATATGAAATAGGATAAGTTGATGTGGAATGAACTTGATATGTGGATGGATTAGGTTGGTATGAAGTGGATGGGTATGATGTGGGGTTAATTTGATATGTGGATGGATTAGATTGGTATGAAGTGGAAGGTGATGACATGTAAGGTCGAGGTGGCATTTGTTGATAGTGAATGGCTAGAGGATGATGTGCTTATTGGGTTTGACAAGTGGCTATGAAGTGTTGGGCTTGAGCTATGAGGTGTTGTATTTGAGGTGATTGGCTTGTTTGAAGTTGAGGTCTTTGGATGAGGTCTTACAATTGTTGCATGAATCGTTGGTCTAGGGGTTGTGGTGCTTAGTAAAGCTTTTGGAGAAGGTCTTGGAATTGGGGTACTAGGTCTTCTAATGTTGACATGTCTTAAGGCTTAGGACACTTTTGACAAGTGCTTTGACTAGGATTTAGATGATGATGTTCAGGATTTGGCTGGTAAATGTGATTTTGAACCAGATAAAATGAAGACAGTTTGTAAGTCACTAGAGGTGAAGCTGAATGCAACAAAGGTGATGGGTAATAGCTCAAAAGTGACTAGGAATAAGCCAAAGGTGATTTGCTTTTGATCAAAGGTGAGTTTGTATAGCTCAAAGGCGACTGGGAATAAGCCAAAGGCAATTTTGAATAGCTCAGAAGTGACTGTAAGATATTCAGAGGTAAATCAAGTCAACCAAAAGTAGTTTGTTGTTGATCAAAGGTGACTAACTGCGGTTCAAAGGTGACTGACTATTGTTCAAAGGTGATTTTCTATGACAGTGAATGATGCTTGGTAGTTTTTTGATAATTTGTAGGCAAGAAAACAAGATAACAGACACTCACACATAATACACTCACAAACATGTACAACCTAGGCTGGAAAGGACAATATTTGTTGGATTCCCACTGCATATAAATTTGAGCCACACTTATTCAGAGCAGATAGCTTATAAGTTTGGTGGCACTGGCTCCCCCTTACACGGCACTCACTTCTCGGGCACACCAAACTTTGAATTCCCAAAGACCCAAAGATCTCAAGGAATTTGCTATCTCAACTTTGAACTGCGAGAATGTGGGATGGCTTCAGAGCTCTGACCTCCTACGCCAAAAAATAGAAAGATTTTGGCCACTAAACAAATGGTTTCTAGTGAATATTTGGGGGACTGGCGCCTTACGAGCATCCAACAAGCCACTTAAAGCTTTAAATAGCTCTACTAGGAGTTTTAATGTATGCTAGGTACACATCCTTTCGAACTAGCACCGTACGGTAAGCACTTATACCAGTTTGGACTTGGCTTTCGCCTTATCCTATTTTGTATAGCGGACTGAATGAAAGTACTGCTTGGGGTCGCAAATGAGTTCTCCTTGCGAATGTGTCTCAAGAGCAAGCCCACTCTAAAGGTAATAACAAGTTCTCTTGCACCCAAGATCCATTTGATAGGAAAGGGAAGAGGATACTTTTGTTATTAGATTAGGGTTACAAACATGCACAACAAACAACCAAAAAGATAAAGCAAACATGGAGAAAACAAGGTTCCTTTTAAGCACCAAAACCAAATGTTCCTAGGTTAGTGAAAAATATGATAAGTTTTCGACCGATTGATCCGGCAAATAAATTTGTCAGTAGTTTTAGATCCTTCTTTCTCTGACAAATGATTAGAAGCTACACAAATAGATGTTAGATGCCAAAGAAATCAACTTGCAACAGTATGAACCAAAGACGAATAAACAAGGATCAAAGGCGATTGCCTGCAAATCAAATGCGATTCAAATGTTACCAGATGCGACTGCCTGTGAATCAAATGCGACTCAGATGTTACCAGATGCGACTGCCTACAGTTCAAAGGCGAGTATGTGTGAGGCAAAGGCAACTAAGGATCGTGCAGATGCAATTGACTGTTCACCAAAGGTGTTCACCAAAAATGTATACGAAAAATTTGGATAAATGAAAATGATAAAACAATGAAATGCATTACCTAATCAAAATCTTCAATACCTCAGATAGATGGATGCAATATAGGTTGATTGATTGAATGATTTGATAGGTTGATTGCTCAATTCAGCAGCATAACATTAGCATGAAGATGATAGATGGAAATGATTGAAGAGTGATGTTGACAGCATAAGGATACTTGAAATGTGTATATCATTGAAAGTTTGACAGAATAAGGATACTTGGAATGTGGATGTAAATGGCTTGCGAGAGGCCATATTTATAGGGAAGGCTAACTAGGGTTTCCCTCCTCTACAAGAGGGAATTTCCAATTTGAGGATATGATGAGGTGTAAAATTAGATAAACTTGCCCAATTTATTTGATTTATTAAGATAAGAAAGGGGGCTTTTTCCCTTAAGTGAGGGGTTATGACCTGTGTAGGATAAATCTAATTTAAATAATACTTTATTTAAATTAGTTGTGCAATAATGAAATGATAAATTTATTAAATAATGATAAAGCATTATCTAATAAAGGATAGGGATGATGTGGAAAGATAATTAAATAAAATTTATAATTAAATAAATAAAAATTTATTTAATTATAGGAAAAATAGATAAATGACTAATTAAAGAATTAAAAATTATTTAATTAGAGAGGATAAATGGACATGAATAATTAAATAAATAAAAATTTATTTAATTATAGAAGAAGGGATTATGGGATAGAAAGGGGATAAATGAAATTAGTCAAATAAATAAGATTTATTTAACTAATTAGGTGATGATATGGGTACCTAGGGGAAAACATGCTACCAGATGTCTAGATGATGCAATGTTGTGACAAGGTGTTGCAAGAGATGGACATTTTTGGGTGTCTACACATATAATCAACAATATCTGAGACATATGTATTTAACTCCCATATCCTCTAAACTCATAAAAGTCATTGCATTTATATCCATCACACCACTTCTTGAATGGATGCGATTCATCAAAAGAGGGATGACTTGTCCCAAAGGTGGCAACTAATTAAACTTATTTTGTTTACTTGAATTCCATTGTTGCCTTGTCTTATCAATTGAATCATACCTTTAGTATATTTCTTTCTTATGGTAATCGCTCTACTTAATGAAAGCATATCGTACCTTGTCTTTGTCTAATCTTGCCTTATGAATAATCGTAGCCTTATTACTGATCGCTACTTTTTATTTTATTAATCTGTCTTTACTTTAGTGATTGTTGTCTTAGATTTATCACTTATATAAGATAAAATATGTATATTTATTACATTTAAATTTTATATTTATATTATCATTATTTATATTTTATATTTATTATTTATAAAATAATATATCTTGATAATAAATATATATTATATTTAAAAATAATATTATTTATTAAATGTTATATAATATAGGTTTATTTGATACATACACAATTATTCAATTTGACTACGAAACAACTTCCATGTTTAAATCTTTAATTTAAACAATGCCTTAGATCGGGACATCACAGGTAAATGGACAAAAAAGCAAGGGGATCACAACACACATGGAATAAACAAAGGCCAAACTAGAAATGATACAAAAAACAAGGAAGAAGCAATGTGAACAACACAATACCTATTCAAATGTACCCATGTCAACATGCACCATGAAATGTGTCTTTGTGTCATCCATGTGCTAACTAGGAATATGAAAACAAAAACATAAATCCAAGAAAGGAAAGCAAATGCACTAAATAGGGTGAGAAGTGAGAACGATGGGTGGGGATAATGAAGTAATCCCTCAAATCATTTGTATCAAATGGTTTCTCTTTATATCACATGTAACCTCAATATAGGGTGTGTTATGGTGAGTAAGACCAACTTCTTCGCACAGGTAATTTTCTTTCATATGATTCACCTTATCAAGTAAGGGAGTTGTTGAATCATGAGTATGTTTAATTTTTATCTTCCCTCTATATATAAGATATTGAACTTGTATTTAAATGCATTGTCTTTATCCTTAAAATATCCATATGTATGATGATAAGCACAAAAAATTTAACCTTGTGTGGTTTGACAAGAGGTAAGGTAATGAGAGTACTGCAAAATTTGTTATAATACCATAGGCTTAGGAGGTACAATAGGTTGTTGCAATGGAACATCTTGCCCTCTAGTTAGTGTATGTCTCCCCATGTGACTATCTTGTGAACTACCCTTAGCGTGAAAGGTGGGTATTTGACTAGGAGAGGGTAGCATGGCAAGAAAAGGTAGGTTTAGTATACATGTGAGCCACATGGATGGTAGGGGAAAAAGGATCAAAAGATAAATCACGAGAAGGTATCATTAGGTTCATACTAGCCCCATCAACACAAACATGAGAAAAATAAACAATGAAAGCATGGTCCAAGTCCATAATATAAATATAAAGCAAACAAGATGAATCAAACCATCATAACACTTTACCACTTAAATGAAGTCTAAACTCACTAATCAATAAGATATCCTCGTCAAAATACTCATAATTAGCAAGCAAGACATATTTTACATGCAAAGAAGCATTTGTAGTGCCATCATAATCATCATATAATAATTCCTCATTAAGAGCGATAATATCATCATGTAATGAAAAATGAAGTAGTGAAGTATCAATATGAGTTACATAAGAGCCCAATGAACTAACATCAAGGTTTAGACTATCATCATATAAGGCATCACTATGTGAAATACTAATGAATATACATAGGGCTAACATAAGATACAAAAAAGTGGTCCTCATAAAAACATCACCATGTATAAAAGAAGGTAATTCATTAAATGCATAAGCTCATCTATAGATATAGGCATATCATGACATATAAAAGAAGTATCATCAAAAGACATAATAATGTCCTAAATATGTAGGGAATGTGTAACCTCACTAATAGCCATCACACTATATATATCACATGGTAACTCTCACTAGGTATGTGCTCATCACTATCATAAGCCATAGGATAAATATGATCAATATGAGACTCATGGACAAGTGAAGTAAGTATGTCTAAGATATAAGGATAAGCGAGGACAAACTCCATTAATGAGAGTTCACAAACATGATGAACAACACCTTCATAGAAGACATTCTCATCCATGGGACAAAAAGACATGAAAGCATCAAGGATTAGGGGATTAGATGAAACAAGACACGAGAAGACCTGAAAATCTATAAGGCATACATGAATATAGTGTTAGATTTTGTGAAGAACAAAAGACACCTAGGACTAATGTCGATGGACCAGTCACAAACCCAAAAAATAGAAAAATACTACTATGTATTAATGTAACAGAACCACAATACAAAGAGTAAAGTATAAATAAATAGACTTCTTAGATGCATGAGTAAGGATGACACATGTCCAAGAGGTCATGAGTTGACTCCCTAATAAATCTCATTCAAGAGATGAGTTAACTCAATTAACTTAGATAGTGGTGGCACCTTACTTCCATCAATCAAGGATTGATGAGGTGGTGGTGGCACTTGATGACCTCAAATCAAGGGTTACACATGTCATTAGTAGCTACAGAGGTGGGAAAATAAATAATCATGTTATCCCAAGCAAATAACTAGTGTAATATTACACTTAGGATGTAGTACTATTATAAATGAAGTATAATATAAAACCAACACCCCCTTAAGTGTAATTTAGGAGGAAACAAAAACAAGTCCCAACATTGAGGCCATGTAAGGTACCCATGTAGAGAAAGACATACCCCCAAAAGAGAGAGAGAGAGAGAGAGAGAGAGAGAGAGAGAGAGAGAGTCCTCAAAATGTGTTGTCTCTTGCATTAGAGATGGAAGGACAATACTGAATGCTAATGAAGATTCACTTTCATTAAATGATATTTCTTCCCTTCATAAGAGATAGGCCCATAGTTGCATGTAGAAGACCTTCCCAATCCATGAAGAAATATGAGGGAAGAAGAAATAGGATTATGAAGTCTAGCATGTGTTCATTGGTCTCCATGTCGATGCTAAGTAACATCAATCTCTGATCAAGAATCTCAAATACAAATGTAGATAGCTAAATCTCAAAGACATATGGACGAAGAGATGGAACATGTGCCAAAGAAGGTGATGATGTAGCTAATAGATCATTGTCATCAAAGATTAAAACTAAGTCCTCGAGTGTGATTTCTAGATTTGAAAGATGGGATTCAACAAATAGACATGAGAGATTTGTCAAGTGAGCATCCCAATGAACTTCATATGGAAAATATCTATGGTCCTATTGAAAATAATCATTGGATTCCCTTGAAGAATCAAATATAAACACTATAGAAGTAGTAGGAGATGGTAGAATCTCAATGCATGTCTCTATAATTTAGAGGTTTAGATGACTACACTTCTAATTACATGATCTACTCACATCGGCAGTGTGAGTATGAATGAATATAGATGGTTGTTTTAGTATTATCCACTTGTGTAAGGTTATCTAAGGAAAAATCACACTTAGATGGAGGTTCTAGATCTCCATACAATTGCTTAATTATGGTCATAATAGTGAAAGGGAACCTAGTGTGCTCTATGTGATGTAGAGTGTCCTAAGAAACATTAAGACATTAGTCTATAAACCATGTCATTGTAGTTTGACCAAGCATTTTTCTATTTAGGATCACTTGACTTAGGAATGAGTCCAAGAAGATAGGACAATAGATCCTACTCAAGGTTCTTTATCCCTTCTTTCTAGAATGAATAATTATCTTGACCCAATGTGACTATAGAAGAGAAAACATATCTACTAGAAAACATGATTGAAACCCCCTCAAAATGGAACTATATGTCAGTTCATTTATTACAAGATCCCCCAAAAATGATTTGAATAAGCCCCTAGTACAAATTTTGGCACTTTATCATTAATGTGTTTAGAGTATCTATTTGTGTTTTAATAGGATTTCATAACTTCCAAAACAAACCACAATGTTTAAAGTACAATCTAGACATACAATAGGAACAAATAACTTGCTTCTATGGTGCAGGGGCACTAGGTGCTTCATTATTGCTCATTTTTGGTATTTTTATAAATTTAGGTTGAACATGGGTTTTAGTGGTTCATAAGGTCATTTATGTCCATATTCTATTGTATTCAATTCATTTTTGTAGTGGGTTTGGTCGTTGGTGGGAAAAGTTGTAAAATTGCTAAAATTGTGAAAGTTGCTAAAATGTTGCATGGCAACTTTAGCAAATTGTCAAAAAAGTAGATTTCAGTTACATGCAAGGGTAGGAACGTGGGAATCAATTGAAAAAAAGGTTGGAAAAGGCGTGAATAAGCTAGAATGATTGAATGCAAGGATTGTTGTAGTGATTTTAAAACTTTAGTGAAATAAAGCAAGCTTTTTCTGTGTTTTTTGAAGGTTGCAAACCTGTTCTTTCAATTGGTACAGACGGTACGGACCACATGAGTGTTTGAAATCAATTGGCTTTTGTTGGCATGTGAATCTACTTTGTTTTAGTTTTGGTTTCATCGATTTTCATCTAGTAGTTTAAAAGTTATTACATTTTTATTAAAGACTGGTCAAAACCCTACCTAAGGTAACCATCGAGGAGAAATAATGATGTAATTCGATCTTCCACCTATGGGTAATCCCAAAAATGGGTGGAATGGTCTGTAATAACACCATGTATCATATTCTATTCATGCAGGGTCCCATGAAGAAATTGGCATGTCTTTTTGGAAGGTTTTAGGTCTGATATTTGCATGTATCAGACTGTAGAACAGCAGGGACAAGGAAGAACAGTTGAGTATAGAGCCTAATCTTACTTGTTTGTTTTTGGAAGTGGTAGAGGGATGTGTGGAGAGGTCTTACAGAGCTGTATAAAAGGATTTTGGAACATTCTTGAAGGTTTATACAGTTCTTTTTATGACTATCCCAAGAGGACTAATTTTGTATGACTGTCCCAAGTTGCAAGCCCATAAACTGTTGCATTATTGAGTCATCCTTACAAGTTTTGATGCATGGTTGTTGATGAATGACTTGGAATCATGATGAGATGTCATTTGTGGGTCTGTATATGTCAGGAGTACCTTTTGGAAGTGAAAAATCATCCTTTGTGTAGATGCTAGTAGTTGCATTGTTGAAATTAGGCCTAAAAAGAAAGAGGGATAGTCAATTTTTGCCTTAGTCCGTACAAAGGAATCCCTATCCATTTGTTGATGAATGACTTGGAATCATGATGAGATGTCATTTGTGGGTCTGTATATGTCAGGAGTACCTTTTGGAAGTGAAAAATCATCCTTTGTGTAGATGCTAGTAGTTGCATTGTTGAAATTAGGCCTAAAAAGAAAGAGGGATAGTCAATTTTTGCCTTAGTCCGTACAAAGGAATCCCTATCCATTTTTAGATATGTGTAGTAATGGCCAAATGGGTATCCCAAACAGGTCTTATATTTGTAAGACTAGATCTACAATAAAAGTTATGCTCAAAAAGGTCATTTTGAAAGGCTACAAGGCTTAAGGACAGCTTGTTTAGAAAAGGCTAAAAGATTGTAGGTCAAGGAACTTTGTGGATGATCTGAGATTTCTTTATCTATTTAGAGATTGTTGTAATCCCTCTGCATCATTCTAGTACACAAAAAAACTCCCACTTTCAAAAAATCGCTCCCAAAAAGGAGTTTGTATGTGAAAGTTATGGGCATTCAAAGTTGCAAAAACAAGGATTAAACAAAATCAAGGAAAAACTATGCTTTCTAAAAAATAGGGGCATTTAATGTAGAAAAGAAAATTACCATTATGAGTTAGGCAAAAAATAATCTACAGTCAAAAATATTTATTCTTGATTGAATGTCAAATGATGAAGTTATGACCCTTTGAAGTGGAGCAACAAAAGGCAAAACTCCAAACTGTGAGAGGTGGCTTAACCCCCCAAAAATTGTTTATGTCATCATTGCCCAAAGCGATGTGGCGCAAATAGAGGGTGTCATGTCGCAGTATTATAAGGGGACATGTGACAAAACATGGAGGTCACTAGTAGTTTGAGGTGGTCAATGTATATATGTAGCACTTGAATTATTGGTGGTCAACTCCAAGTGGGGTCTCCATGTAGGATTTTGTGATTCAAGGTAAATACCTTTGGTAGGTGAAGTTAAAGCTCGTAGTATTGAGCAATTATTGACCTATTAAGGGCATTAACCTGAGTGATCTAGATGGTGGTAGGTTCAGTGAAGATTTTGACTAGAGAGAATAATTACTGCCAATGGAAAATAGTGGTTGGAGTATGAGGTACAAGGTCCAAATGGTAGTATTGTCAATGGTACATTCTGCAAAAGTCAAATGATGGTAGGTACCCAAGATGAAATGGATGGTGAACATGTATGGATCCAATAGTATAGGTAATTTTGCTTACCTTGAAGGTACCAACAAGAGACCCCCATACTCAACTTTTATTAAAATCCTTAATCTTTACAAAAAGGTCGACACTTGGTATAATGAACAATATCATGAGGCTAAAGTCACCTTGCACAAATGCAATACACAATTACTCTATATGACCTCAGATTTAGTAAAATTTACAACCTTGTACCGTATGAACTATCAAATTGTGAGCAACTAGAGAAAACTAAATAGGAGCCATGGATGGACTACTCATTTTTACAAATTGACAATCAATCCTAGTAGATTGGTGCCACCTGGATGTAATGGCACAACCTATTTTTCACCAAAGTACTTCCTACAAAAGATCGTTGCACAAACTAAAGCAAAAAAAGTTTACCAAAAACTGATCAATGTGATGATGGTCATATAGATAAAACATGTTGGAAATTGCACATGGAACTACATAAACCTAGGTGGAAAAAGAAGTGGCAAAAAAATTCAAAATAAATGGAGAAGCATTTGTCACCTCATTGGTGTAGAATTTTATTGATTTGAAAAAATATGCCTTATATGCGCTTGTATGCCATTGCCTTTGTAAATATAAAGAGGAAGTTTGATATTTTTAGAACAACTTTGCCAACAACCAATAAAGCAACTAAGGCAACGAACAAAGCAACTACCCAAACAATTAGTTTGACTTTGGAATTAACAAATAATTAACAATAAATACCCCTACAATCCAAAGACAACATCTAATCAAGTTAAAACTAATCCAATTCAACCCACCAACATACAATGAAGATATCAGTTATTTGATCATCAATAGGATAATACAAATGATTCTAAGAGAAACTAAAATTTGTAAATAATAATACATCACATTGACATGCTTAGTGTGATCATGAAAAACTAGATTCTTACTCATCTTAATGGCAACCTAACAATCGATGCAAAGAGGAGTAGAAGCAATTGATGAACATCAAAGATTATCAAGAATACACCTCAAATAGACAATCTAATGAGAAGCAACACATATTAGGACTCTATAGAAGAGTTTGCAAATTGATGTTTCAAAATTTATAATACAAGCAAGCCTAGTAATAGAAAGTTGGGTGTGTATTGATAATCACTAATTCCTTCTGGACCATGAGAGAGCATCTACATGGATTTTTTTAAAGCATTTGCCATATCCAAAAAGGGTGTATGATTATTTGTTTGTCATTGTTGAATGCTTATTTACTAAAAATCTTTACTTATTTCCATCCTCAAATAGATTGGCAAACTAAAGTGGTGAACAAGACACTTTTTTTTCTCTAAAGAGAGTACAATAAGAAGCACCCTAAAACGTGGGATGAGAATTTAGTATATATTTAACATTACAATAAGGCTTCACATTTATCTACACATAAATCTCTATTTTGAATAATGTTTTGGCTACTTACCACTAAGTCCCTTTAATGTTTTGACAAGATAGCCACATAAGGTAGAAGACAATGCATTCAAAAGTCCACACAAGCAAAATATTTGTTAAGAAGATTCAACAAATAAACCTCCAAGTATAAGAGAAGTTGAAAGAGTCTCAAGGTAAGTACAAAATGACACGATCAAAACAATATTGAACATAAGTTCCAAGTTGAGAAAAATGTATGGTTGTACTTACGAAGCCAAAAAGCTAAAGCCACAATTTATGGCCCAATTTGAGACTATTGAGCAAATGGTTTAGAATGTGTTTACACTAAATTTTCCACTACACAAGGTATATTTTGTAATTAATGTTGAAAATATATGTTTCTTTGAGCCTTGCATGTTAAATGAAGAAGAGCCTTTATTGTCTTCACAAGGTATATTTTGTAATTAATGTTGAAAATATATGTTTCTTTGAGCCTTACATGTTAAATGAAGAAGGGCCTTTATTGTCTTCTATTGAAAAGCTTGTTCCCAATTCTCAAGAAGAATTGGATGTGGATGAAGTGTTGCAAGTGAAAGTTAGGGTGCAAGAAGCAAGGTACATGAGACTTTGCAAGTTAGTCTGAAGGCTCAAAAATTATGTAGGTAAGGTGGTATCCTAAAGACAAGGTGAGGGAAACGTTCTTCCATGACTAAATTCTAGGGCTTTTAAGGACCAAAAGCCTCCTAATTGAAAAATTATCATTGAAAATAAACCAAAGTTAGGTTAGTAGGTTTGACAACAATACCAAGGCACTTTTTGAAAGTTCTCATTGGCTACACATTAAACAAGGCCCATCCCCTAAGGCAATGATCAAATGTCAAGTTGTAAGAGATACAAAAATAGAAATAGAGTAAAAAAGCCACTTGTGTCCTTTGAATGACTAAGGGATTTCATCATTATTAAAAAATAGGGATCAACAACGTGCTCATCTATGTTAAAATCTATCTATGACAAAATAGGGTGTAATGTTATTGATCATAGTTAAATATATCACAAAAGGTAGCATTACCTCTATAATCAACAAAGAGATTTATAAAAAGAAGGTAGCATAGACTCAGTATAGAGAGCAAAATATCTCTTTTTAGTGTTTTCCCCCCATTGGATTTCTCAACTCTATTTTCATCCTTATTTGTGCTCTCAAAATGTTAGTAATCTTCTTTATTGTCGTTTGTTGTTTTGCACTTGACAACTTCAATTTAAGGACTTTTCGGACTATTTTATACGTTTGTTCCAAAATCAACAAGTTAATCAGTCAAAATTGATTGTAATAATTAAGACTCGTATTGATGAAGTAAGGAGTGGAATATCGACCTTGTTATACATATCATATAAATTAGTGAGATCCTAAATAATTCTAAGCTAAAATCATTCCTCAAAATCTAACGAATGCATAAACATTAGGAGCCTACAATTAGATATTCTCAGATAAGCATTTACATTCTAGCTTCAAGCACCTCAAAAGAGGTGAAGGTACATTAAAGAATATTGTCCTGAGATCTCAAATCGTGGAGTTTGATAGTTATGCCTAATGTTATAAATATCATTTTGACAAAGCTATTCAGCAATGCTTCTCTAAATAATAGACAATAAATGTTTCGGTTTCTAAGTCTATGAACCAAAATGAACTCCACTCCACCCAACCATAGATATTCTCTCTTTCAGCAAAACCATACATTTGATTGTTCAATGAAAACCTAGCCATTTATTGATAAAAACAATAAACAGGCTAGGTAACAAACTAACTTTACGAACCAACATGCCACTCGGTCAGTTTGTCATCCTTAAAGTTGTTGGTAAGGATTGTAGAAACAAAATAGAGGAACTCATTTGTTTTCTTGATTTCAAAGCCTTTGACATCATCATTCTTAAAGTTATCCACTGACATATATTTCAAGAAATTGTTATGCTTCTTGAATTCTACCACTATGCGATTTTCAAGAAATTGTTATCATTCCCGAATACCATAATTATGCGATTTTCAATGCCAAAATGATACGTAGCAAATAATCCATGAATATTAACTCCAATACTATGGTGAAGCAAGGATATCCCCTTTGCCACCCTTTTTGGTATCTATGTCATCAAATTTTTTAAAAAGTGATAAAAGATGGACTAGGATAAACAAAGTTGGTCTTATAACCATATGCAATTGCCATTAATGTTGACAATAACAATATAATCCTTCAATTTGACAACATGCCTATAAAAGGTCCAACCTTAAAAAATCTTAGGCAATGGCTCCAATTGCCATCTAATTTCAAACCATATGGTAGAGAAGAAAGGAGATTGTATCAATCGACAGTGTTGAGTTTAAAGACTAAATGCACAAAATTATTCAAACCAAAACCTGGCTAGAAAGCCATCAAAGTGTTCCTATCAATGAACGAGACTGAGCAAAGAGGGAGAGCAGCTCATAATACAGGTAGGCTCAGAGTTTAAAGAAGCCCTGCATGGCACCATAGGCTCATCCCAGAACTCACCAGCAAAGTATTATAGATTTCAAATCTTTTAAACAGTTCTCAGTTAGTTTTATTGGATAGATTTCATGAGACAGTATTTGAATTGGTTTACACCAAGATCAAGGAACAGTGCCTTGTAATGGCTAGTGCTGGTGGATAAACCATGGTCTAATACAATCTCAACAAAAAATATTATATATTCTTAATGCAATTGATCATGTAACCCCAAAAGAAAGTACATGAAAAGATCGTTGCATCTACTCACATAGAGTTGCAAAACACAAAAGATGCCATAATGTGGTATTATGTTCCATAGTATGCAAAATTGGCACCCATTACTAGAAAATTTTCATAGGGTAGCAACATAACATTTGCACATTATGAAGAATTAGGAAACTTAAAAACAGTGCTACTTATGAATACAATAAAACACTGAGGAATTCCCATGAGCAATTATTAGAATCAACTTCTAGAGCCCCATTCATATCATCCCAATTTAAGTCCTGATGTACTATAACACAACACTCATAGAAATTTTATATACAAGCTATATTCCATAAGTGCATTGCAATATCAACATCTAGCTTACGATAAACAATAAACAACCCACCTTGATTCATGTCTCAACAAAATACACGAGGCATGATATGCATTTGTATTTATCATCAATTACAAAGATGACACTCTTTTTCCAAGACCCATTCATTCTATCGCAATGTCCGTTTTCCCAAGTTCAGATTATCCCATAATTTCAACTGTGGCATTTTGATGACTTTCATGCCACATTGCCAGAACTTACAGTACTTACAATGACCATATCAATGGATAAATAATGGATTAATAATGTAGCGCATCTAAGATATCATGTAGCTGACTTAAAAAATATTATGATCATCCACATGAATAAGCTTGATGCAAAATTGCAACATCAAATGATGTGCAAACCAGGGGCTATCATAAATTTCCTCTAAATGCAGTCTGCATCCAATATGCAGGATGGCATTTTCAGCCAGAGAATGAGGTACCAAGCACATTCCAATACTGAAATGACACATTCGTATCAATTATTAAAGGAAAGCTGTTCTACCTCCTCTTCTGCTTTGTTTGTCATAAGCGGTGTTGAACTTGTCAATCAAATCATTCATAGTACTGCATCAAACGTCGTAAAGTATTTTAATTTTCCGACAGCATAAAAGGGAAATTGCAGACAAATCAATTCTTTGCAGTTGCAATTTAACATACCTGGAACAGTTTGTGATCATAGCTAGGTAAGTCATTAAAAGTGTATCATTATACTCCTGTTCAAACAAGAACATCAAAATGTTGCTGCTTTGTCACAAGCCTTTTAGATGGCAGTCGTTAAATTAAAAAAAAAAAAATCATAGAATTAAAAATGCTTTCAAGACAGATCTTGAAACGATACAAAACAGTGAAGAAATATTCAATGTACAACACCTTTTGAGAAACACAATCAACAAATCCCACGTGCAACTCAGAGGTACAGTTGGTTCCTAACATTTAGTACTGTTTCTGAACCATTACACTGGATTTGTAAGAACAAGTAGATTGGTGATATATGCTTAGACGGCATTGTTCTAGAGGCTATTTGTCTGGTACATGGAAAGTGGGTTAAATTGTTGTTTTACATCAATTTAAGCTATTTATATTAGAGTTTACTACTAAGATGGGCACAGAACAATGCTTCTAACTGTAACACATTTTTAGCACAACAGATTTTCCATGTCATCTAGTTCGTTTGTTGGCTTGCATGAATTGAAACAGCTTATCATTCCATTTATACCCCAATTTTAAGGCTTGTCACTATATTACTGAAAATGCAACTGTTCCTATGCTTCAACATTATGACGCGAAATCAATCATAGTATGACCCCTACACAAACCATCACTAGGAACTGGAGATCCAGACATTTTTCTAAAAGATAATTACAAATAGGGCAATTTCATGTATTAGACTAGCAACTTGAAAGAAAGACCAAATCTAGCATTTTATTCAAGTAGGAACTCAACATGAAACATGTCAATTTGCATACCATCAGAAAATCATCTTGAAACTTTGGTGACTCTATAGCGGGCAACCTCCTGAGAAGACTTGAAACTTGTCGCAGTAATGAATTTTCATATGGTATTTCGCCTGCATATAGGAAGGAAATGAAGAAAAACAATTACGTGAAAAAGAAGAAGTTTTCCTGCTACCAAAATGAGCACATTTTAAAGCATTAGCACATATATGCCTTTAATTTCAAAATGAAGATCATAAATTTGAATGCATTGAAAAATAATACCTTTTTGCATAGCTGACAGGAAGTGATAGAGAACTCTAATGCGACTGTTCAGCATTTTGATAGCACTGTGAATGCCTGTTAGGTGTGCAGCCACTGCAGGAAGAATACTTTGATAAATTCCTGAAACTTTTTCCTCTATTTCAGTTTCAAATCAGGCAACACTCATAAAACTTGTGTAGTAGGACTCACATTGAGTAGCAGCTGAAGCTCCATCTGAGGGTTTAAGATGTGCAACATGATCCACAGAAATGCGTTCTGCCTCCACAGTCTACACATAAATAACTCTAGTTATGAGATACAACAATAAAGATTGAGGCACCTTATAAGTGTTCATAATATAGTGATAAACAATTTACCACAGTGCACCATACCTCTATTGTATAGCTTGATTTCACAAAAATCATTGATGGAACTCCATCAATAACATGCAACTCTGTTCCAAGAAAATATTCACATTATGGGTATTAACATAATTGAGAAGAAGAAATTAACAAAAACTCAGGCTATAAAAGATGCCCTTGCCATGAAACAAAGGAAGTGCTCCACTATGTGTAATTAAAATGGATGATTGGGTCTCATCCAATAATAAATTGCAACCCGTGACAATGATCTAAAAATGTTTTAAGGACACATATACATTGTTCGATAAAATTTCTATCCAAAAAAAATTGCAAATACCACTCTCATATATTGTGATTGGCAGATCCTTTTGTGCATGGTTGATAGCAGGATTCAGAAGCACATAAACTGGGCTCTCATTGAGATCCATAAGCTGTTTGCAAAATAAAAACAGCATCCTAGTTAGCTATTTGTTGGATGGCTCAAAAAGATAAATACTGGAAACATCATATGTGCATGCTTCATGCTTGAAATATAGAATAGCAACAGAACAGATTATAGTACCTTAGAAGAAATGCAGAAATGTACAATACTAGTAGAAGCTAGCAGACAATGCCTATGGCAAAAGTACATGTCATAAATTCAAAACAACATACACATTGGCATATATTAGTTTCCTTAAATGGAAATAACGAGGTCATCTCTACATCAAATTCAACTTAGCTTAAGATTTTCAATCTCTTTCAGTGTATCTTCAAATATTCTCCCCCATCTGGGTTATCTCTGGCACACAAGTTGCTGGCCACCAGCTTAGATTATAAAGGCTAAATGCAATCTCTATTCCAAACTCCTTATATAGAAAAGAAAAAAGGAGAATATAATGAATCTCTTTTGGAAGTAACTTATTTAGAAGAGGACTTACCTTATTGCCAAAACCATTTTGTGGATAAATTGATTGGAGCTCCTCCTACTTCTACCAACAATTTCAGGCTTTATTGTGCTATATATTCCCAAAGTTTAAAACCTGTTTAGTATTAATTTATTAAAGTGGTTTCTTCAAATGAAAGGCAACATAAATTACCAGGGTACAAGTATGGTACATCATCCATACTATAACAAACAAAAAAAATACCAACACTGCCCATAATTGATAATTGATTGTAATGTCCCTTATAGAAACAATACTAATTTTACCCTAAATTATCAATTTCCAAGCAAACAAAGATTTAGAGTGTACCTTGACTTGATCTAATCCAATCAAATTAGATATCTTAGAGGACTCAACCATAAGAGATTGGAGGAGCGTGACTTCAATGGGGTGTCTCGAATCCTCTACCCTAGGCCCAAGAGCGGATATACCATTCCCCTTGGCCTCATGCGGCCCATGCCATCCATATGAAGTGGTCTACCTAATGAAGTATCCGTTATCTTGCTCCCCCTCATCTTTTCATTTCCTTTCCCTTTCTCTATGATTGGTTCCTTTGAATTTTCATGTCTATGATAGGAGAATGAGATAACAAAAGGGTGCCCTGGAAGCCATCTCTTCTAAGCCCAAGGGCAGTACCCTTTGTACCCCCTTGGCCCCAATGGGATTATCCAATCCCCCCTCTAGGGGTGGCGTACCTAGAAGAGTGCCCCATCGCTGTACTCCTCTTGCACCACATCCCTTTCATCATAGTAACCATAACATTCATACAAATTCCATAATAACAGATTAGTTCCAAACAATTATGAAAGATCTTATATCATTTTACATGCACATTGGATAATTAAAACAATAATAAATAAGCCTCATTATCATACATATATTAATAAGAGACTCCCACCAAGATTGCTGCTATTTACTAAAGTATAACCCTACTTGATCTCTGTCTTTTATGTTTGACTGCTGCAGATTGGAAGACTCAGGACTAATGTATATATTCTTTCCTCTTGATTGAATAGTATTGTAGACACCTAAAATTGGTCATGCTTCGTCACATCCCTAATTCATTCCTACTTACCCCCAATTCATCCCTATTCATCCCTAAACATCTCCAAATCATCTCTAGACGTCCCTAAATCACTATTTCTACCACATTAACTAAATAAACACATGTTTAGATAGTTAATTGATCAATTCCCCTTCAAACCGTGATTTTACAATATTTTATTGTCAAAATCACTATTCATTTACTATTCACTATTCATCCATACCTGCATCGGCACCTAGTCCTAGCCTAAATGATTTATTAATCATTTATCCTCTTTCTCCATAGTCCAAACATTAGATAAATTTAATTTATCTAATATCCCCTTGTCCCATCCCATGAATTAAATAAATTCCTATTTTCTACACTTTTGATTAGGTCACCTAAACCTAATTAACTAACCTAGTCCCCCACTTGCACAACCTAAATCCTAATCTAGTCTTGGTCAAATCCTATCCATTCCCCCAAATGTACAAAGGCATGGGCCTCTTGTACATGTCCACACGGCCTTCTTACAAAAGGCATGGTCAAGGACCTATGTACAAAGGTCCTTTTGTCCTCCATTCACTATTCCTTCAATTTTAAATTGGGCATGTACCCATGCCTCCAATTTCAAATTCAAATCAATTCCAACTCATCATTTTTCCTCCAATTTTAAATTGTGCATGTACCCATGCTTCCCAATTTAAAATTCCAATCAAATCCAACCCACACCTCCCATCTACCAAGACAATCTCGTCCCTCCAATCTTCCCGAAGCCCAATCTTGACCATCCATTCCTCCTTGATCCAAGGACATCTCCCATCCACCAATCTCATCATGACACTTGTCAAGCTCTCCTTGCTTGAGAGCTCTCAAGCATCCTCATCCATTGATCTCGAAATCAAATCCTATCCATCCATTTGAGCTTTCAAAAATCTATAAATTGGAGCTCATCCCTTCAGAATTAACACAACTTCTTCTTGCAACATAATGTTGTCTCTTTTCCTCCAAAACTCCATGAGAAGCAAGGTTATGTTGCCCATTTGAGGAGCCATCCACATCAACACCATCAAGGAGCACATCCACCTCAACAAAAGGTTGCATGGTAACTAGTCTTGTTTAGTTTCATTTCTTTATGCATCCTTTATTTGCTCAATTAGAGGTGGCTTAGGATTTGAGTGAAATAGGTTAGTGTTTAACTTGTTTCTCATGCTCATTTTCTTGGTTATACAAGTATATTTATTCTTCAATTCCCACGTCTATTCCCAGAAATGTATATGCAGAAATATATATCTTTAATCTCAGAATTATTATTCTCCTTTTCTATAAATTCAGATATATATATTTTTCCCTCTTCTTTTGCTGTTATGCTCAATCACATGTAATCAGAAAAATGTATTCACTTCTGCTGTCCTCCTCACTGCTACCCTTTCTCATAAATATATCTCTATATTTTGTGAGGAGAGCCATCCCTTTGAGAGGGAGGTGACTCTTCAAAGAGTAATGACCTTTTACAAGGACCACTGCCCTTTCAAGGCTGATCACAGCGTTTGGAATTAATTGATCTCTTTGAATTTGTTTGCAAAACACATAGTGACCGCTGCCTTTCCTAATACTTATTAATCGCTGTATATATCAATGCTTCCCTTCCAATATATCGCTGCTTTCTTAAATAAGAATTGGTTCCTTTTGTATTTGACCGCTGTCTTTTATTTGCTCCATAGATATTCTTTTTAATACCCTATTCCCTTCCCTATGTGAATCATTATCTTTAATGTGATTCATATCTCCTAATAGGAATTGCACCACATCATGCTCCGTCTTAACCAAACAATAAGACTGTCTTATTTGAGTGCTGCCCTCTATATTAATTTTTTATTCATATATATATATATATATACACCTTGTTAATAAATATATTATATATTAATAAGATTATATATGTTTATATTAATACATATGCAATTATCCTTATCATTCAAAAACACTACATTTTACGGAAACAACTTCACTCTCTTTTATCATGATGTTTAAATCTTTAATTTAAGGTCATAGTCAAACTCGAGAACCACGTGAATAAATCATCATATTGCTCTTCCATGAGGAGTGAGTCTGCAATTTCCCTTTTTGTTTAGTGCATCAAGAAAACACTACTCATAATTGATTACTCAAGAATCAAAATATAAACGAATAATATATCACACAGGTTTTATATTATCTGGTCAGAATACAGTCAAAGATCATAGTCAAACTCAAGAAATATGTGAAGAAATTCAAAATTGTCATTTTGCTCCTCATTGAGGAATGAGTATGCAATTTTCCTTTTTGTTTAGTATGTTAGGGTTTTTTGGTAGTTGAGTTAGATTTTGAGCGGTTAGATATGAGTTAGTTTAGGTTAAATTAGTCATGTGTTTTTTATTATTGTTTATAAGTTTTTTTCCCATCTTTAGTTACTTTTATTCAGTTCATTTTTAGACTGTTGTGTTACAGTCGGGTACACCTAGGACCTGGGATACTAGAAGAACTTGGAAATTTGGAATCTAGATGGGAGGTACCTAGGGCTGGTAGGGGTATGGGGTCATCCAAGGCAAATGGGAATTGAAATATAATAAAAAATCAGAGGAAAATAATTGCCAAAATTAAAATGTTCACTAACCATTCCTATTCTTCCCTGCCCAAATGTGTCATGTAGACATTTAAAGCTTTAGATAAGTGCAAACCCCTCCTAATGCAGCAAGGCATAGTGTAAAGAAAGAAGAAGCCATCAACCATAAAGAAGTCAGATTTGCCTGTAGATAAAAACACACCCATACTGGGTTCTGATCTCAGTCCGGTTCATGTATGGGAACAACCCATTTATGCTCCCCCAACAACCCAAAAACAAAGACATTTTTGGGCTTAAAAATGAAAAAAAAAGAGCTGAAATCTAAAATAAACTTAGCTAAAACCTGAAACAACACTAGCAACACAAAACAAAAAACAAAAAACAACTACTCTTGCCTCTCATCATTTCATTTAACCAAACTCCCATTGCTGCTATTTTCTAAGGGCTGAAGCTTTGCTTAGTGTTCAATCTTCAATATACTGCTGTTCTTATGCATCTACAAGTGTTTATTGGTTGCCACGAAGATTAAGGAGCTTGCAACAAGGAGGGCATAGGATTCTTCCATATTTAGAGTTTTATAGTTTGTTTTCAATCTCCATAAGGGCTTTTGTTTATATTTTTTTAAATGTTCCGATCATGATTTATAGTATTTAAATTATCTGTAGTGATTTCTGGTCAACTTTGTTTATTTTATGCATGTTATGGTTAATTTTTTATATTTTATGTATGGCTGTACCAAAACCAGGTTCAAAATATAAGCAAACCACCGTGTACCTGTACTTGAATCACCAACTTAGATCAGCCATAATTCCAGGTGATGGATACTTGTTACTTAGGCAAACAACATATATGCTGGCCTCCATTAATTTGAGCTATCGGTCTTGGAATAACCAAACTCAACTTGGCCAAATTTTTCATTCCTCTCCTTGTTCTAATCCTCTAATTGGACATCAGTACCACTCAAGATCATGTAACAACTAACCCTAGAATGACTCACAGATGTGCAAGAGATAAACTTGAAGCTCTGCATATGTCCTTACCAATGCAGAAGTAATGTCACAAAGAAATTCAATGGTACCATGAAAAAATCCACTTTCTTTCTCAACAGTAGGTTTCTTAAAGATCTCTGCAAAAACCAGACAGGTTCATATAAAGACTTACAAACTAAATTTCCATTTATACCCTGTATTTAAATATACCTATGTACATGCACAAGCAAAGGCTTCTGGAAACATAAGGATTAAAGTTTTAAAGGGGTTTCTAAGAGATTTCAAAAGGGTTTCCATAATATGTCCAACCCACATGTGATTTGTGAAAGTTATACTTAATAGGCCCCTTGATGAGCACACGATTATACTGAGAGGGGGGGGTGAATCAGTATAACACAAACTTTTACTTTTCAAAACTTAACAATAACACACACGCAAGATCTAATAATTAACAAAACAGGAAGAACACACGATTTACATGGAAACCCTTGCAGAAGAAAAACACGGCAAAATATTGCTTATATATTGATCTTCTTTGTAGGCACCAGCCTACTTTTTACAAGTCTTCTTTGTAGGCACCAACCCACTGGAGACACCAATCCCCACAACTAAGCACCAACTCAGCAAGAGACACCAATCTCTTATTTGATAGGCACCAACCTTGAAATTCTTCAATGAGTGATATTGTAGATACTTCTTCCCTCACGAATCTGAACACAACTCTTGTAATATCCTTCCTTCACAAATCTGATTCAAATCATGCACTATCTTCCCTCACAAATCTCATCAAAATATCTCAGAAATCTTCCTTCAAATCTGCTCTTAACCTTCACACATATTCATCAATTATATCTGCACTTATCTTCCATTCCTGGGCTGCATATATACTTCAAAATAGGTCTGAAACACTCTTCATAAATAACTGCCCTAGGTCTGCTCAAACTCAGAAATATATCTTATTCTCTTCACTCTCTTCAAACTCAACCTTTTCATTTATCTTTTATACTCATTCAAAGTGTATGTATTTTGCAGAGGGTAATATCTCTTTTTATGCACCTCTTGATAACAATTTTGTCCTCGAGTGTGGAGCGCTCTATTTGGGAGGTCGGCCACTTTTGGAGAATGTTTATTTTTAATTTATTAAAAGCTTTACCCAAGGGCGCCAAAGCATGAAGGAGTCGGCCACCTTGGACTTTATCTTGGTGCCATTCTATGAGGAGGTCGGCCACATCAAACAAATTTATTTAATCTTCACCTTCCAAACGTTTGCACTTCTAAGGGAGTCGGCTGCCACACTTGTCCTTTTTGTTTATTCTTGGTTTTTGCAAGCCACAAACGGTGGCGCTTGGGGGAAGTCAGCCAGACTTTTATGATAGTTTAAATCTCTAATTTAAACTTTATTTTGGCGCTTTGTGTCGAAGATAGTCGGCCAGCATATTGGAATATGACTTATATGTTATTTATCTTCAATGTACTCCTTGCATTTTGGCATCAATGATATTACCTGTTTTGACATCAATGACAACAATTTCTAATACCCCTCTCATCTTTGGCACAGAAAAGGAGATTTCCCAACATCCATCATCATTAACATGCCAATTACTTACTGAAGGAGGTTTATAGTGTCCAAAAGACCCAGTAGCACCTAGGAAGACATCTTTTCCATTTTTTCCATATAATCGTGTCATGTCCCCTCTTTAGCGCTGTCTAGCAGAGACATGAGAGTTGACCTATCATCCGGGTTCCCGTAGGTCAGCAGCGTGGTTAGGGGACCTATCCAGAGGCAGTGTAGCTTGGCACAGAGCTTTACAGGCCTTTCCAGTCAGTTTTTGACAGTTTCCTATTTTTTAGGAAGGGTTCCTATTTTTTAGGGTTTGACCGAGAGTTGACCAGGAGGCATCAGGGGACCTCCAGGAGCATTTTTGGAGTTTTGGTCAAATTCCTATTTTTTAGGAGGTATCCCTACATTTTAGGGAGGCACTGTCAGTTGGCATGACACGTGGCGACATCACCAGTAGCGTGGGCTTCAGAAGTTCTCAGTTCAGGATGGCCAGGTGATGGATTTGGAATAATTATTGAATATTAAAGTGTGGCTTTAATATTTAATAAAAATAAATAAAATAAAGTGAATAACATGTCACTTTATATTAATAAGTTATTAAAAAGTCCCCCACCTAGTTGACACAACGTTGTGTTTAAAAAGTGGGCTTTTAATAATGAAGTTGGGCCCTCAACTTGGGCGCCCAACTTGGGAAGTTTTCATTAATAAAAGGATCTTTTAAAGATTCTTAATTTTGATTCCTTTTGGAACCCTAAAGTGGACGCCCACTTTGGGAAATGCATAAAGTGACTTTGAAGTGCTATTTGGATCTATCTTTTGCATATCTTTTGAAGCTTCATGGCAGCTCTGAACTCTGTGGAAGGGGGCAGCAGCATTCAGACTCTTGGGAACGAAAACTCTCAAGGATTTTGGTGAATTGGACGATAACCCAGTTCTTGTTTGTGGGAGGCCTACTCTGGGTCTTCATTTGTGCATCATTGGACAGATTCCAGGGCATGTTATTGCAGATCTAAGCTTGCAGCAGTGCTAAATCAGCTTTATTCTTCAGATCCTTCATTCTCAGTTGCATGTATAGCCTCTTCTAGGCCAATATTGCCTTTGTATGCAAGTAGGGTTGCAAACCAGGCTTCCATTGAATATTAAAATACAGATCTGATGGGTATGTGCCTCAATTTCTCATGTGTTATCTTTCTATCAGTTATTATTTATTTTTAGTCCATTTTATTTGAGATTGCAGCTGTATGTATTTCTATTTGCCATCTTGGCAAATACACATCTCAAGAAAATTGAAACCCCTTCTGCATCTCCTCTCTAGTCTGAAAGAAAACAAAAAAAAAATAATAAAAATCATAAAACAAATTAAATAAAAAAAAAAACAGCACTTCTTTTCAGCAACAGCACTTCATTTCAGCAAAGGGATCCATCAGGGATCTTTCAGTGGTATCAGAGCCTTTGACCTGCCAGCCTGTGGGGTTTAGAGATTTGCTTTCTATGCATACAGACAGGTATTACACACGCAGGACAGCCCAAAACGAGCTTGGGATTGGTACAGCAGAGGAACCAGTAATGGCTGAAGAACAGAGAAATGCCAGGAGAGATCAAGATGAGGAAGAGAGAGAGATGATGAGAACCCTCATCAACACTCAACCTAGGATTGCTCAGACCCTTGACAGGATACAGGATGCCTTGGAACGATTGGAGTTAGATAGAGGCAGACGGAGCAGATCAGTATCAGTGGCGGGAAGCCAGCATAGTCACAGGTCACACGCATCAGCTAGGAGTTCCCATCATTCCCCTAGGCGTGGACAGGCCAGGGATAGACCCTTACTTCCTCAGTTTGCACCAGGTGAACGGCCAGCACAGATAGAGCCACCAGAGGTGGAATTTCAGGACTCAGTCATGGCGGCTACAGCTGAGTGGCGAGCCTTACCCCCTGAGGTCCGGGATGTCTTTCCTTTTCCACAGTATTGTGCACAGCGCAGAGATTCTACCAGGTTTAGAGGAGACCGAGGCACTAGACCACAGCAGCAAAACTATGACCTCAGTAGAGCTACTGGGAAGATCACGTTGGCTACATATGCTGGTACGGGTAGTACGAGTGCACGTGCTTGGGTGCACAAGCTGGACATATATTTATCCTTGAGACCCATGCCTGAGCGTGAGGCTATCCAGTTTGCTGTCTTACATTTAGATGGGGTTGCCTATGATTGGTGGCATCATGGACTGGTCACCCAGGATCATGCCTTGATTCATTCCTATGCAGAGTTCACTGAACGACTCATTACCCGGTTTGACCGTAAGGACACAGAACTCTACTATAGGGAGTTGGCACATCTTAGACAAACAGGACATGCTGAAGCTTATGTTAATGAGTTCCAGCGTATTGCAGTTATGGTACCTGATATGCCCCAGAGGCGTAGCGTGATGTTATTCATTGAGGGGTTACAGGATAGGCTTAAGGGATTGGTACGTGCCTTCCAGCCGGCCACTCTTAAGGATGCCATTGATGTGACCTTGAGATTGGACACCACTCCCACTTATCAGTCGGATAAGAGGCCATTCAGGGAATCACGGCCTTTTCAGAAGGCCAATACTCCACAGTTCAGAGATGGACAGTCAGCTAGACCTCCTAGGATGGATCAGGAGTCACGGAATGATTTGAGGAGGAAGAAATTATGCTTCTCCTGCAAGGAGCCTTGGGAGCCCGGACACCGCTGTATGGGTAAGGGCAGAGTTCACTTGGTTGAGGTCACATCTGAGCTTGGGGATGAGGAGATACCAGACACCGACATTGAGGACAGCCCTGAGGAGGTTATTCAGGAGCAACCCCAGCTAGAGATAGACATCCCCGATTCATCGGCGGCAGCCAAAGTGACTATGGCTACCCTATCCAGTTATCCCAGGTTCCATGCCTTTCGGTTAAAAGGAACCTTACAGGGACAGCGAGTCATGAGTTTGGTTGACACAGGAGCCACGCACAATTTTATTGATCAGAAATTGGTGGAGAGGCGTGGATTACAGTCTGAGGTGTTCGAGGGTTTTGGAGTTAAGGTTGCAGATGGTGCAGTGTTGGGTTGTACTCGGAGGATCTCACAGCTCAGCATTCAGATGGGTGATTTTACTTTGACGGATGACTTTTATATCCTACCCTTAGAGGATTATGATGTGATTTTGGGTATGCAGTGGTTACAGGGTATTGGGAGATATATTATTGATCACCACCGCATGCAGTTAGAGTTCCTATCTGGCGGGAAGAAGGTGATCTTGAGGGCAGCCTCTGACGGTGGACCCAAGGAGGTATCTTCTCGCAGGATGGAGTCTATTATCAGACATGATGATGTGCTCTGGGCTACACGTTGTTTTGTGAAATCCAAGACACCCACTCCTCAGGATGCTAGAGCATTTCATGTTGACATACAGACAGTGATGGATCGGCATGGCCGAGTATTTGGTGACATACCTCCTGGTGTACCCCCGGATAGAGGGTTTGAGCATGGGATAGAGATGGAGGATGGAGCTAAGCCAGTGATCACCACCCCGTATCGTCATCCTAGAGCATACAAGGATGAGATTGAGAAGACTATTCATGAGCTGTTAGATATGGGTTTCATTCGCCCCAGTTCTAGCCCCTTTGCTTCTTCTGTAGTACTGGTTAAGAAGAAGGATGGGACCCTACGGATGTGTATAGATTACAGGGCCTTGAACAAGAAGACAATCAAGAACAGATACCCTATTCCGCGCATTGATGAGTTGTTGGACGAGCTTCATGGAGCCATCTACTTCTCTAAGATTGATCTTCGTTCAGGCTATCATCAGATTCGTGTACGAGCAGAGGATGTACACAAGACCGCCTTCCGTTGTCACTATGGGCATTATGAGTTTCTGGTGATGCCTTTTGGCCTTACCAATGCTCCAGCCACCTTCCAGTCATGTATGAACCATCTCTTCAACAAGCAGTTGAGGAAATCAGTTCTAGTGTTCTTTGACGATATTCTGATCTACAGTCGTACTTGGGAGGACCATCTCAGACATGTTGAGGAGGTACTTAGCATCATGGAGAGTCAGTCTCTATTTGCTAAGTTGTCCAAATGTGAGTTTGGACTTAGAGAGGTCCTATATCTGGGTCATGTGATTAGTGCTGATGGGGTGAAGGTGCACGAGGAGAAGATTCAGGCAATTAGAGATTGGCCACACCCTCGGAACATTACTGAGTTACGGGGTTTCCTTGGTCTATGTGCTTATTACAGGCGATTTGTGAGGGGTTTCTCTCAGTTGGCAGCTCCCTTGACAGACCTCACAAAGAAAGGGGCTTTTAGATGGACAGAGCAGGCACAGGGAGTCTTTGACAGGCTCAAGGAGGTTATGAGTACTTGCCCAGTTTTAGCACTTCCCGACTTCTCGCAGCCCTTTGTACTTGAGTGTGATGCTTCCGGTTTGGGCATAGGAGCGGTTTTGATGCAGAACCGACACCCCATTGCTTTTGAGAGTCGGAAGCTGCGGGATAATGAGAGGTTGTATTCTACATATGATAAGGAAATGTTGGCTATTATGCACGCATTAGCCAAGTTCAGACAGTATCTTGTTGGCAGCAAATTCGTGGTAAGAACAGACCACAACAGTCTGAAATATTTCCTTGATCAGACAGAGCTCAATGATCGTCAGCAAAAATGGGTGAGCAAGATTCAGGCTGAAATGAAGTGCTGTTGCTGAAAAGAAGTGCTGTTTTTTTTTTTATTTAATTTGTTTTATGATTTTTATTATTTTTTTTTTGTTTTCTTTCAGACTAGAGAGGAGATGCAGAAGGGGTTTCAATTTTCTTGAGATGTGTATTTGCCAAGATGGCAAATAGAAATACATACAGCTGCAATCTCAAATAAAATGGACTAAAAATAAATAATAACTGATAGAAAGATAACACATGAGAAATTGAGGCACATACCCATCAGATCTGTATTTTAATATTCAATGGAAGCCTGGTTTGCAACCCTACTTGCATACAAAGGCAATATTGGCCTAGAAGAGGCTATACATGCAACTGAGAATGAAGGATCTGAAGAATAAAGCTGATTTAGCACTGCTGCAAGCTTAGATCTGCAATAACATGCCCTGGAATCTGTCCAATGATGCACAAATGAAGACCCAGAGTAGGCCTCCCACAAACAAGAACTGGGTTATCGTCCAATTCACCAAAATCCTTGAGAGTTTTCGTTCCCAAGAGTCTGAATGCTGCTGCCCCCTTCCACAGAGTTCAGAGCTGCCATGAAGCTTCAAAAGATATGCAAAAGATAGATCCAAATAGCACTTCAAAGTCACTTTATGCATTTCCCAAAGTGGGCGTCCACTTTAGGGTTCCAAAAGGAATCAAAATTAAGAATCTTTAAAAGATCCTTTTATTAATGAAAACTTCCCAAGTTGGGCGCCCAAGTTGAGGGCCCAACTTCATTATTAAAAGCCCACTTTTTAAACACAACGTTGTGTCAACTAGGTGGGGGACTTTTTAATAACTTATTAATATAAAGTGACATGTTATTCACTTTATTTTATTTATTTTTATTAAATATTAAAGCCACACTTTAATATTCAATAATTATTCCAAATCCATCACCTGGCCATCCTGAACTGAGAACTTCTGAAGCCCACGCTACTGGTGATGTCGCCACGTGTCATGCCAACTGACAGTGCCTCCCTAAAATGTAGGGATACCTCCTAAAAAATAGGAATTTGACCAAAACTCCAAAAATGCTCCTGGAGGTCCCCTGATGCCTCCTGGTCAACTCTCGGTCAAACCCTAAAAAATAGGAACCCTTCCTAAAAAATAGGAAACTGTCAAAAACTGACTGGAAAGGCCTGTAAAGCTCTGTGCCAAGCTACACTGCCTCTGGATAGGTCCCCTAACCACGCTGCTGACCTACGGGAACCCGGATGATAGGTCAACTCTCATGTCTCTGCTAGACAGCGCTAAAGAGGGGACATGACAAATCGTATTATGGCCACTAACTTATCATATATGCCCTCTGTCTAAAATTCTTCAACATCCTATCAGTTTTGGATTCATCCAATAGTTAGGTAGAAGATCGCAGCTTATCTGGACTCCCTCTAGCTATTGCCCCTCACTGTATTTTTCAGTCCAATTGAACTCTGCTTTGATCATTCATGGACATTAGTTGATTTTCTTTCTTTCATTATTGCCTTCTTTCTACATAATTTTTCATCCAACATTTTTCAATCCAACTGATCCATGTATCATACATATGTTCTTAAAAGCTTCACAAGAGTCACAATCACTGAATGTCAAGGAGAAAGAAACTGACATGAAAATTATACTCACACATAGGATGAGAACTGTTAAAGAACAAAATACTCCTGCCATACATAAATCTATCTGCACTTTCTGAACAAGGTTTCCAACTGCACTGCCCTAAGCAAGACTAAAAATCATCTTTATCCAAAGTTTGTTCATCCAAGTAAGCATAGCAGTACTTACAGATCTGTGAATTTGCATGTCTGATTCTTGAGCATCACTCCCAGTTGAATACCAACCAAGAATATCATACTTTGGAAAAACCTTTTTATCTGCACAAGTCAAATCCCAAATAAAAAAAGCAAGGTTAACACTTAGTGGCAGTTGTAAGAGAAGCATATTATTACAAAAGCAGAATCCCCATGAAAAAAATTATAGACCTTGAAAGAATAAACTATATATACCTTAAAAGAATAAACTATGTTTTCATAAACACTTTTTGGTGCCTTCTAGACATCACAAGTAGGTAGAAATTGGATCCATGATTTGATAACGAAATGTGCTGAGCAGAAGGAAATTTTGTTTTTATCACTTTCCTATAATCTAGATCAACCAATCCCAAAAAATTGTGTTAATCATAAATTAATTTCTTGGCAATGAATGTTAAATTTTACCACTTCACCCAGTTTATATGCTTCACACTAATGACATATGTCAGAATAAAACCTCAAAGTCTTAAGGTAAAACAAAGCTCACCAGGCTTCACCAAAGGGCTACAACGCTACGTCAAAAGTTGAATTTTAATGGTGCTTATAAGGGGGGAAACATGTATGGTTGGTGCTGGGATAATCATCAAAGATCGTTGGGACAACTTTTCATGGATTATGCTCTTCACATCAGTCCAACTACAGAAATAATTATGGAAGGCACGACTCTTCTGCTTGGGCAACAAATAGCCGGCAAGCATGGTTGGAAGTCTATTTTGGTTGAAGGTGACCACCAACTTAGGTGTGGTGCTCTCTAGGACACATTGTAGTAGGAGCTAAGTCGAGTTTGCTCTCCTAAGAAATTAACCATAGTTGCAAAACTCAGCAATTACTCAACAGACTCACAAGAAATCACGAATTAATCAGCGCTGCGAGTAACTCACAGTATTAGTTGGGGCCAGGTAATGTGAAAAACTTGCCGCAAGTTGTTCTTAAAAAATTGCCAGACTCACAGAAAAACGCAGTAAAACTCACGACTTTAGGTTTTAACTCACCGGCGGTAAAAAGATGTTTTTCAGGACAAATTTTAATATGTTCTGCGCAACTGACAAAATTGTGACTGTAAATCCTTTGTTCTGGCGTGTTAGCTGCCACTGTAAATGCCCTTTCAGATGCCTATGACATCCATCAACTGCTAAGTTCTTCCCCAAGTTTTTGCCAAGTCTCGAGTTTTTAAATTGTTTGGGTCAGTGGAGTTATTGCCGAGTTTGAGCTTTTCAACTATGAAATTAAGACATCTTATAGTTGATGACTACAATAAGCTGCTTCAAAATGATTGCAACCAGGAGATTTAAGAGCGCTATGCAGATGATAAACAAGGGGAAGATAGTCTAAGAAGTGGTTTTTTCTTTAAACTCAATCTCTTTTCACTAAGTCTGCCTTATCATTCTGATAAATGGTGTGAAGCAACGTAATTACATCTATGGGGATGGTTCCTGTGAAGCTTAATCACATGGCAAGGTGACTTTTGCTCCTTTTCTTTCAGTTCTACATATTAAAATTAAATGCTACATAATCCAATATTTTCAATGGTATAAGTCTAGGTATATAAAGCTTTAGATTTTTACAAGTTTTCTGCATCGTGTTGCATGCTTGTAAGATTATTTGCCTACATGATAGTCCAATGATGATAAAGAGGTCCTAATCACAGCCACATAGGCATGAATTACACTCCTCTCAATAGTTTCACTCTTGGTGACATGTCCCTTGTGTTTTTCCTCTCCTTGACCATTTTCTTGAACCCCCAAATTGACTTCCCATGCCTCACGCGTTGCCTTGTTGACCCCTCTTTTTTGCCTATTTCAGAGTCACCCCTAGTGTTTTTGGGTCGCCCGAGTGACCCTGGTTGGCAAAAGGGGCGACCTTGGTCCTAAAAAGGGTGACCCTGTGGTTTTTAAATTTGCGAAACAACTCGTATTTTTAGCTTTTCTTCTTGATTTTTAGCCCGTTTTAACACATGTTTTTTTGTGCTAACTCATGTTCTTCCTCGCTTTCTTTCTATTTTGAACTCATGATCAAATCTTATCTCTTCTAAATAGTTTCCTAAATCTCTTTGAGTTCACTTTAGTTTTCTTTCTTCTAATTTTCTTCTTATCTTTTCGCCTATTCATAGAATTGTTTCCATTTCTTCTTTAGTTAACTAATTCTTTCGATCTTCTCTCTTCTTCTATTCCCTCCCATTTCTACCTATAAATACCCCTCACCTCTTCATTGTTTAACATTACTTTCATTCACACAAGCTTCTTCACAGACCTTGAGCCCTTTTGCTTTTAAGTTTTAGTTTAGTTATCTTCATAGTTCAGATATCTCATAGAAATCTAGAAATCCTCTAAATATCAAGAAGTTTCACGCACTTCTCTCACACAAGCTTCTTCACAGGCCTTTGAGCCTCTTAGTTTATTTCTTTAGTTTTAGTTTTTGCAAAGCTTCAAAGATTTCCCTTATGAGGTTGTTTTCATGTATTCATGCCTTGGCCAAGCTTATGCATAGCACCCCCTCTAGCTTTTTATGCTCACACAAGGATCACACCTTCATTCTTTCAAATCTGTTATTGCTTCTAAGCCACTTTTTCATTCCCTTGCATCCCTATTTTTATCCTTGTCATCAAAAGGAGGACCCCGCTACTACAAAGGACGATTGCCACAAGACCTCTAAGGACATACCCTAACACTAGCACCCATTATTACAAGTTCTTTATTGCTTTATTAGAAATTAGCTCACATTTTGCTGTTGAGGAAGAAAATGTTGTTTTGTCTTTCTTTTAATAGGATTTTGAGTTAAAATAGAGTTATTTACTTTTCTTACAATAAATTGTTTGTTTTGCTTACAGTAGTTATAAATTTAGATTATATCTCAAAACTCGAAAAACACACAAAAACATAGTTACATTGCATTAGGGAAAACCATATAGTTTGTACATATATTTCCCTTTCATAGTAATTAGATCATCTTTAAAAATTGGGAAAGGAAAAGCTTGCATTCATTTAGGATTAATTGCACTAGAAATTCAATCAAACACTTCAAACAGTCAAGCCCTCAGATCATCACAAGACATAAAACGTTCAACCTTCAATTCGAAAACAAACATTGAAGAAGCCCTTGGTTTCATCATGAGGCATAGAAATCAAATAACATTTTCAAATCAAACAAACATAGGCAAACATCAAGGAAACCCTCGGTCTCATCACAAGGTACACAAACTCAACAATTCAACATTCATACAACAAAACTCCACTTGCACCCGCGACGCTCTTCTTCCACACGAATAGAGTAATCATCCCAATCCCCCCTGCTTAGTTGGCTTTCATCAAAAAGGTAGGAGTGATTCAGCTTACACCTTTAGCAAGGGTGCAGTGCATGTGTTATCTGAAGTTTGACTCACTCACATTGTGTTTGAGTCACATTTTGGTTAACACAACCACATACCAGACTCATCAACAAAGAAATGATACATTTTTGCCTAGAATGTATAGAACCTGTGTCCACCTAGTTGATGAATGATTCCAACCTCTGCAATCAAGTATGTTCCTGAAAAGATGATGTTCTAATATTGTCTAACAAGATGAGCTCATGCAATAAAGCATCCAGAATTTGCCATGTACAGTGATAAATGAGAAAAAGTTCAATTGTCAAAGTTATTATACATTCCTATGGGATTTTTCATTTTTACCAAAACCATGGAAAAATAACAAAATTTACAGATTAAAAACAAACCTAACAGCTTTAATAGTATACACTGTTCATTTTTTCAAGGGCTAAAGTAAAGTAACTTTGCTTGGAAAGCCAATCTGGAAAGCAGCAATTCTTCAGGGTGGCTACTGCTCTATTTTAAGAGGCAATAAATAAATAACCAAATTAATAACTTGAAAAGAAACAGCAATAAGGATGTCATTCATAGCCCTTTTGGGCTGCATCCGGCATTAAGGTTTCCAGCAGCCTTAGACAATCAGGAATTACTATAATTTAACACTTCTAAAATTTGTCATATCTTACCAAGGGAACATTAGGGGCTAGTTTAAAGTTGGGTTCTGATATTTGGTTAGGTTATCACCTGCTTTTTCTGTCGTAGTATCTAAGTTTTAAGGTGCTGGTCCTGTTTGGTTGCTGCTACTTCTTTTTAAGTAGCATCTGTATCTCGTTAACTGTGGTTTGATAGTAGAATCTATATATGAAGCTTATTTTCAAAGGTGGGGGTCCCTATAGAACCCCCACTATTATATCTAAAAAGAATCATATCTTATAGGACTCGGAACATGGAACTACTGCTAAAACATTGAAAACAAATAAAAATAAGAGTTCACAATCAAAACAACAAATAAAGCATTTTTGTTATTTCTATCGAGAATTTCATGGTTGATAGTATCTTTGGATCAGCATCAGCTCAGAGCTGTTAAATAAACCTCAGGGTAGCTACTGGTCTACTTTAATAAAAAAGTAAACCCAAATAGAAACGCGATTAAAAAGCACAATCCAAAATGTCAATGTTCTAATATTGTGAAAATTGGGAAACTTACAACATTCCTACCCTGCAATAGCAATCACCAAATCTTTTGGAAGAACAGAAATCTTCCAATTTTAATGCACTGTGGAAGATTGAAGCCTCTGAAAACTAAAATTGAATTAATTAATTCCAAAGTAACAATAATAACTTTGTTAACATACAATGTTAATTGTTTTTCAAGGTCAAAGTAAACTATCTTTGACTAAGATATTGAGTGTGACAAACTCAGGTGGTTAGATATTGGGGCTCCCAAACTGGAGACCTGTGTTTGAATCCTGAGGAAACAAGATAAAGTGTTGAAATGGATAAAATACCACATCCAACTAATGGATGAGACCTGACCTAATGGACAAGGGTGGCCACAAGTTCTGGTTGAATGTGATTGATGAGATACCATTCTGTCATGTCATGTAAGTTAAGGTCATCCTGCAAGAGGAATTTACCATTTTTAAAAAATACACTGTTAATTGTTTTCCAAGGTAGCTTTTACCGATATACAAAAGTTTAGCAAGCCACAGTTTCTCATCATTGCTACTGGTCCACCTTAAAAAATCATATTAAAAAAACTAATCAAACAATTCAAAAGCATTCGCCCTCTATTAATAGTGTATTCAAGAATATGGATAAACCTGACATTTCTTGGAAACCACCTAAAGTTGGTTTTGTCAAGTTAAATTTTGATGAAGCATTGAAAGGCAATCCTGGTCCAGGGGGGCTGATGTGTTGATTAGAGCCCCCCGAGGATCTTTTTGAAAGGTGGATCCTTTTATCTTCGTGTGAAGTCTAATAACAAGTTAGAAGCACTGGCTCTCCTTGAAGGCCTATGAGACCTACCCTAATGGACAAGGGTGGCTGCAAGTCTTGGTTGAATGTGATCAAAGTGTTACAGAAACTATAGAAAATTTATATTGAATATGATCGAATGATTTACAAAGAGGAGCAAATGCCCTTATAAAGAGAATGAGAGTTCTAACAATAGACGGACAGCTTTGCATAAAGCAGAAAGCTGGAGCTAACAAAGCATAACAAAAGCGAGCAAAACTAACAGCGAAAAAGCAGAAGATAGAAAAGCAAAAACAATCTACAACTAAGCAACTAAGATTGACCATTATCTAAGATATTCTAAATATTAACTTAATACCCCCCCTTTAATGGTCAATCCACTAACAAAAACTGAGTTGCCCCTCCTAAAGATGACAACCAAAACAGAGATAGGCTGGTCCACGAGCAACTGACAAAACAGGCAGAGGAGATTGGCCTAGAAGGCATAGAAAGTAGACTCCTTCTGCTCAGTATGCTCTGCGACATGTGTTGATGGCATTGAAGCTTCAGACTTGGACTGCTCAGCAGCCAAGCGTTTCCAGCAATCCCTTTTCATATGCCCAAACTTGTGACAGTGATTGCACTGGATGTTGTATTTCTTGGATGGGTCCTGTGACTGACCCTGATTGAACTGTTGAGAGGGCTGATTAGGACCCTGATACTGCTGGAAGGACTTGGCAGTAAATGCATGTTCTGAGGAGGACGAGGAAGCACTGCTACCAAACTGTTGTTTTCCATCGATCTTGTTGCAAGAGTTTGTTGCACAGATCAAGGAACGTCAAACTAACATTAGATGAAGTAATGTTAAGAGTTTCGATAAAGTGCTCATAAGATGATGGTAGACTTTTCAGAGTGATCACTACCATATCTTCTTCTTCCATCTTCCGACCAATCGCCGTCAACTGATCACGGATGTTCTTATTTTTGTGAGATGCTCCTGCAGAGACATCTAATCATCCATCATCATTGAGAAGAGCATGTTCTTGAGAAAGAATGCCCGGCTTTTGTCAGAGGTTTCATGAAGGTCCTTTAGTGATTTCCCAAATTTCTTTTGTTGTTTTCCCAGACGGAACCTAAGGCAACTGATCATCGGTGATCGATAGCTTGATAAGCATTACCGCTTCACGATTTTGCTCATCGAATCTATCCTGATCCTTACCCGCCACTGGAGGACGTGTAGTTGTGCCCAGAATAATCTTGTCCAAACATCGATACTCAAAAATAGTCATCATCCGCTGCTTCCAAGTGTTGTAATTTTTGCCGTTGAATCTCTGACTGTTCTCCAACAAAATGTTGGTCAAAGATGCCATGCTTCACGTTTTTCGAGACAAAAAAATGAATTATAAGTAGTGGGCACTGAAACGGAAGCAAATAGACGGCACAGACAGCAAGCAAAAAATCCTTACACAGATACAAATTCCAAAAACACGGAATAAGCTGACTCAAAAGTCGTGAACACAGACTTCAAGGTACGGATCTCGAGATAAATCCGAAACGTGGATTTTACAGCACAGATCTCGAGAATACGAATATCAGAGGCTCAGAACATCTGAGCACGAGTTTCAAGAAAAGATACCGAGACTGCGGAAATCGTGATCACGGTTATCAAAACAGAAAGCAAAGTATATATGTTGTGTGCTGATAACCACAGAAACTGCTATAACAATACACCTTCACTTCAGAGAAAACATATTCGAAATCCTCAGAAATCCGCAACTTGCAAACGGGACCAACCAAAAGTCAATGTGACCAAAGTCAATTTCCAACTAGAAATATCCCCCGCTGGCTGAATGTTTGAAATGACTAGAAAATACAAAATATCGTGGATTGCATGGTCGGTTTGCTGAGAAACTTCTCACAGAGTCTTTATCGAGATTTTATACAGTCGTTTGTAGAGTCAATTATTGTTTGCAAAATGGATGGTGAGGTGTTGACTGACCAAGACATTGCCGATGAAGAAATATCCGCTGATTTCAATCAGATAGTGACCATTTCCAAGCGATCTTCAATCACACAGCCGCCAGAAAAACTTTCACAGAGTCAATGAAGCTTCAGAACCTAGAAAAAGTCGTCTTCACAAACAAAACAGATTGGAGATTCGCGACCATAGGAATGGAGCGCGACCCACAGAAGGACTTGCCGAAAACAAACGTTCCTATAAACAAATGAAATCGCCTCACCAAATGGGCCCAACAGTTGCAACTTCTAGAAACTTCAAATTGCGAGCCAAAAAAAGGGGAACCTGAGCAGCTAGACAAGAAGTCGGAAAATCCGCGATGGCATAAACCGAAGATGGGAAACGGTTCTGGTGATATATATAAGCCGTCGACTGAAAACAAAACTGCCAAAAAAGAAGCAACCCGTGACTGTAGTCAAAAGAAAAGAAGATTCCACCTGTAACCCACGCAAGAATCCAGGCAGAGGTCGCTATTTTCAGAAACTTGCAATTTTTAGAGGAAAATAAGGCAAGACCACAAAGTCTTCGACGACTTAAGCATACTACAAAGAATCGCAAGAATGCAAGGAAATAAGCAGCAATCCAGAAGTCGCAAAAAATAAAGACGGGGAAAAAAAAAGTTAATCAGGTTCGAAACTTGGTTCTGATACCATGTTACAGAAACTATAGAAGATTTATATTGAATATGATCAAATGATTTACAAAGAGGAGCAAATGCCCTTATAAAGAGAATGAGAGTTCTAACAATAGACAGACAGCTTTGCATAAAGCAGAAAGCTGGAGATAACAAAGCATAACAGAAGCAAACAAAGCATAACAGAAGCAAGCAAAGCTAACAGCGAAAAAGCAGAAGATAGAAAAGCAAAAACAATCTACAACTAAGCAACTAAGATTGACCATTATCTAAGATATTCTAAATATTAACTTAATACAAAGAGATACAATTATGTCATGTCATGTGAGCTAAAGGTCATCCTGCAAGAAGAATTTTACCTACCCTAATGGACAAGGGAGGCTGCAAGTCTTGGTTGAATGTGATCAAAGAGATACCATTATGTCATGTCATGTAAGCTAAAGGTCATCCTGCAAGAAGAATTTTACCGACCCTAATGGACAAGGGAGGCTGCAAGTCTTGGTTGAATGTGATCAAAGAGATACCATTATATCATGTCATGTAAGCTAAAGGTCATCCTGCAAGAAGAATTTATCATTTTCTTACGCTGTTAATTGTTTTCCAAGGTTAAACTAAAGTAGCTTTTACTAAAATACAAAAGCTTAGCAAGCCACATTTTCTCACCATTGCTACTTGGTCTACCTTAAAATTTTATATTGAAAAAAAAAATACTAATCAAACAATTCAAAAGCATTCACCTTCTGTTAATAGTGTATTCAAGAATATGGAAAAAACTAACATTTCTTGGAAACCACCTAAAGTCGGTTTTGTCAAGTTGAATTTTGATGGAGCCTTGAAAGGCAATCCTGGTCCAACAGGAGCTGATGTGTTGATTAGAGCCCTCCAAGGATCTTTTTTGAAAGGTGGATCCTTCTATCTTGGTGTGAAATCTAATAATGAGGCAGAAGCACTAGCTTTTCTTGAAGGCCTCAAATTGGTGCCCTCTACGGATTGTAAATTACTCAAAGTTGCTGGTGACTCCTAGGGATTATTCACAGGTGTACCCAAAGGTCATTGATAGATTCGAAAGCTCAGAAGTGCTTTGGATGAAATTTTGGAGGTTGGCTGGCTCCTTAAAAAGATTGCATTGATCCATTGTTACAGGGAAAGTAATCAGCTGGCTGATATGTTGCCTTTCACTGTAAAATTAGTTTGGATTCAACTGAAAGGGGGATCATTAAACTCTTGGAGACAGATGTTCCTAATTCATGAAGTGTCTCTCAATCAGGTGCTAGGGGATTGGCGCCATCTTTGCTCTTGGTGGAGATTCCTGTTGCTTTTCCAAATCCCCTAACTTTGACTTTCATGACAATCTTTTGATTAAGTTGCCAATAGTGAATTATTAATGGTTATGGTTTTGGCCACTACCTACCTGTTCATCATTTGCTCCCAAGTGCAAGTGGCATGCAGCCTTATCCCGGGCTTGTGGGAAGTGTATGTGCTGCTTATTGCAAAGTCCCTTTCGGATTTTTGAGGGCCAGAAAAGTTATTGGAATGCAGGGTTTCATTTTTCCTGCACCATTTTGTTTTGTGCAGGTTTAGCCACTGTTTTAATGGAGAAATGGGAAGCAACGAGAGATTCCCCTTTAATGGATAAATGGAAAGCAATGAGAGATTGCCCCTATGCTGGGGCAATCTCTGACAGAAGACTACAGCGGACATTCTACTTTGTGAATGCAACAACACTAGAAATGGTCAAGGATGTTTTTGTAAGAACCCTAGTTCTCCCTGAGCTAATTTCCCAATTGCTGGTTTGATGTTTTGAAGTTTTTTTTGAAATATTTACCAGATAATGCATAAAATTTATAGAACAAGGAAAAGCTGAAGCACAAATATAATATTATATCAGAATTATTAGTCATGAAATTACATTGAAAGCATTCATACCCGGATAACAAACTTCTGATGACGAAACCCTTATTCTAAATCTCTACTGTAAATCCAATGAAGCACAAATGCAGCCTCTGGCATGAAGCTACCAATGACGCAGCCTTCAAGTGATCTTTCACACCCTCAAGTAGCAGGAACAATGAATAATCTTCATTCTCCAAAGCCAAGAATTCTGAAAACCCTAGGTTTCCATCCTCAAGAGCCAAGCTCTCCAGAAGCACAAAATCCAATATGTAAAATGATCCAATGATACCCTTTTCCTTTGCTTTGGTGCCTTTTATATTCTTCTCCAATTAGGTCAATTTCCCCATGATGCTTTTAAACCATTTAAAATGATATTTAATGTTCCCCCATTGACTTTATTAAATGCATTAATATATAGGCTCTCCTCTTAAAATATAATTAATGCACTTTAAGTCACTTAATTGAGGGTCATGGCCCCATTGATTATAAAGTGACATTATAAACTTTATAATAAACCTTTATATTATTTTATTATCATTAAAGAGACCTTAATGATAATAACTCCTTTAATAACCATTATTTCGCTAAACCAACTGAACATGGAAATCGACCTTGCATCCAAGACCTGTCCAAGTGCCTTACCAAATATAGAAATACTGGACTCTGCTGACAAGATGACTCACTATAAATAGTAAGTGTGTGAGACTGGGTCCTGGAACGCCAAACGAAGGCCCAACCTGAACCAAACTCTACTCTGAAGAAGGCAACCAGATAACTGCCAAAACGAACCCTCTGAACAACTCCATTAGCCTACGAGGGTCAAAAGATAGGCTAATCCTCCAAACTCTCGTGCTCCTGAAAAATGGGGACATTACAGTTTTAGGGGGGTAAGGTCTCAGTAATATTGGGGTATTGAGGACTATGGTATCTGTTGCTGAGAATTCTGTGAAAAATCTTGCTGTTTGTGTGCAGGATGCTGAGTTGAAAGACTGGATTAGTAGTTGGGTTCACCCGTCAGGAGGATTTTCTTCTTGTTGAAAGTTCTGACAAGGAGATGGAGGAGCAAAATCTTGTGAGCTGTTGCCAATATGTGAAGGAGAAGATGGACAAGCTCAAAAGTTCTACATTCATAGCTGCCAAGCAGCAGGCTGATATGGTCTGTTTCTGAGAGGATTTGGCACTTTATGTTGATATTCTTCGGGTGATCATGAGAAGTGGATCTGTAGATATCTGCAGCCAGTTCACAATGCTCTCATTGTTCCTGACAGGTGTCACTAGGACCACTCAGCAGACTTTCCTGGAGATTCCTGGGATCCAGGTGGCAGCAAGGGAGGAGGCAAACGGAGATCCTAGGCCATTGTGCCATTGATTGGGAAATCCTTTGTTTTGGCTGGGTGCTTCTTTTTGTTTGCAGTATCCAGAGGGCTTTTAATATGTAACTTTGAACTTTGTTTGCTCTACGTATAGCCGGAACCTTTTTGCAATTTTATGTATATTTCAGTTTACTCTTGGGTGTGAACAATACAAGTTCTAAAATGAAAGCAGTGGCATTTTGCTACATATGTTGTTCATTTTTTTTATTGAGAAATTTGCAGTTGAGAGAGTGTGTTTGTGTCATAATTCAACTCGGAGCTGTTAAATATTTCTATAGCGTCTACCGATCTTCCTTAGAAGAAAAGAAAAAAAGAAAGAAAAAGATGTGACATCGAAATATGGTCCAAAATGTTGATATTCTAATATTTTTCAACAGGATTAGCTCAAGTGTTAAAGCAACCGGGCTCCATTAAATGCCCACGAGACATGTTAAAGTGTTGAAACCAGGGAAATAACAGCATTTCTAAACACAAGGAGAATTTACCAAATTTTACTAAATTGAAAAGATCTTACAATTTTGATGCACCAAGGGGGTTTGAAATCTCTCGAATCAAATTATTTAATTCCAAAGAAACAGAAACACCTTTCTCAAGATACACTATTAATTGCCAAATGGTATGAGACTGAGTAATAAAAAGTTTTTAAATCAGCGCCCCAGGTTGAATGGGATGATGTTAAAGTTTTGAAATTGGGCAAATTGTGGCATCCCTGGCCACAAGGAGAATTTACTAACTTGTTTTTAAAAAATAAAAATAAAAATCTTCCAGTTTTGATGCACCACAGCCATTTGAAGTTTCTAAAGTCGAATTATTTAATTCCAGAGAAACAACAATACTTTTGTCTACATAAAATGCGATAATCTGGAGTGATTAAAAGATCAAAGCTTCCACAGTAGAGCCCCAGTTTCAAACCCTCGGAACAAGTGATAAAAAGTGTTTAACTGGGGCAAAAGACCACATCATGAGACAAAAAAGTGTTTAAGCAGAGCAAAAGACCACATTCAACTAGCGGGCGTGGCTTACCAGAGTTAATTTCGTAGAAGAAAGTGAATTTCGTAGAAGAGGTACCCCTTGGTCATGGCGTGGTATCTAATAAGCCGATATCTACCCACAAATGGAATTTACCAATTTAACCAAAAAAAAGAAAAAGAAAAGCGGGTTGCTATGCCTGAAATGCTAGGGTTTGGCAACAGTCTGATTTCTCAGTTACCAGTCGAGTTCAAGAAAAAAAAAAACCGCTACCAGTCTACTTTCAGATACCAAATAAATAAGTTCAAAGAGAAAAAACTGATTATACGAAAAGCAATTGCAAAAACAGTTTTACTAGAAAGGCAAAGAGAATTTAAAAAAACCTAATTACAAATTTGGAAAGCAAATTGCAATAACATTTTTGCAAGAAAAGAAAAAAGAATTTGGCACATACATTGCTCGGTCTTTTTGTTGAGAAAATCTCTGTTCAGAGTGTGCGTCTTGGCGTCGTACATGAGCTCGAAGCTGTTGAATATTTCGACTGTACGGCCTCGCTGAACGCCAATGACGCAGCCGAAGACCCTGGGCACGCTCCCGCCCTGAACTGCGCTCTGCGCCTTCATCCTCGTGTGGTGGTCTGAGATGTTTACTATCACTAGCGGATGCAGCTTGAACGTTAGCCCGCTGCTCGAAGACATGTTTTTACCCACGCTGGGATTCGAACGCTTCACCTGTGCACAGGTTTTGAATAAAAGGGTTTTTTAAAAGCCCGAATGTCTTAAATACGCAGAGTTAAAAAATCAGTTGAGGAAGTTGGGGAGTTTTGAACCGGTGACTTATCGAATTTAAGGGTTGTAAGCACTGATGTATTTTGAATACGCAGTGTGGAAAAAAAAATGGTATAGGAGAGGTTTTCAGGAAGTTTTATTGCGTTGGTTTTGGAAACGGTGGTTCCTGGTTTGGGGCAGTGACGATTGGTGGTTTGGATAGTAGGAAAATCTTTTCAAAAAGTATGTTTAATGGTTTAAATAGGCTGAAAAAAGAACAAGGATTTTATAACTTTTAAAGTATGTTGCGAAGTTTGGGGGGCTCATCCTCACTTTGAATAGGAAAAGGATTGACGTGCAAAGACTAAAACAGCAAGGCTGGTGGTCCCATAGGCTATTCTTAGCCTCGTGGACTTTAAAAGTTATTCATTCATATATTAGTTGTACATTGTTTTTGTTTTTTTTTGAAAAAAATTGTAACTTCATATTGATGGAATAGGAAATTATATAGTGAAGAAGTTCCCAATAATTTAATAAGGGACAAAAATCAGTAAAGAAAAGACATAACAATAGGAAAAAATCAAGAAACAAAGTAGCAAAGGAACAATCAACCAATAGTCACAGTGACCATAGAAACGTGTCAAGTAAAAAAACCAAAATAGCAAGAAGACAATGAGCATTCTAGCACATCATAAAAAAAAGTGTGAACCAAGTCACACAAAAGTGTTAGGTGAGATCCCAACAAAGACAGGCTCACAGGAAAAAAAGAGGGAAAGGATCAATAAATGTTGATCACAGAGAGGAAGCAAACAAGCAAGATAGAGCTCGTCTTGTGTTCAGTGATATCCGATCTATCCACCACCAAATGGAGATCAACCTTGGAGAGAGTATCAACCTCCATATTAAACTCCCTGAAGATGTGAGAAAAGGAAATGTTGACGAAAAATAGTCTCAACCTTTCGATCAATTTTTTTATAGGAGACAAAAACATATTGTCAACTATGTAGACCTCATTTAACCAACAATAACTCCAGAATCACCAAAAACTTGAAGTTTGTCCAATTTACTATCCTTTGCCAATATCATCAAAAGTTTCAAAGTCATGAGTTCGGCATAGTTATTAGTGCCATCTCCCAATCCAACACTGAATTTAATAAAATGATCAAAGTTAAAAAATTATATGCCACCAGCCCCACAATCAGCAGGATTACCTTAACAAGCCCCATCAAAGAAACCCCGAGGGCATGATCTATCAATATGTAGAGGAATCAAAGATCTCTAAATTTTCACCTTAATAGTATGTTTGAAGTGATCAAATATAGATCGAATCTAAGAAGAATATTGAAAAGAAGGAAGCAATTTGTCCTAAAAACATATAAGCATTCCTAGCTAGCCAAATACCCCAAGAAACGAGTACAGGAAGAGCCCTAAAGTAGAGTAAAGATCCTTGTTGAAACTATTTTTCAATGTGTGCATTGGTTGGAGTTTTCTATTTGAAGTCCCTTTTACATAAATTTAGGTAAAGAAATAAATAATAACATTAAGTATTTCAAATCTACTCTAGATTAAAGCATTGGGATTCTCGGGATTGACAAATGTATTAAATTAAATATTTTGAAAATAAGATAATAATAATTAGTTGAAAATTTGGAATAGATTTTTTTTGATAATATAAGTCGGCAAAATCCAGGGGCCGAACCCTTACAATAGAAACCCAAAAAGGAACAGCAAAGGCTCAAAAACAAAAAGAGCCACCAAACCTAGCTACAACATAAACAACATTGACAGCTGATAAAAAATAGATAGTAAGAGTAGCAGTCTAACAACAGATAAACAGAAAGCAAATAAACAAAGCTAGGGAGAAACATCCTCCTAGCCTTTAGCTAGAAATTCATAAATCTTATCAAACTCTTTAACTCTCTCTTCATCAGCTCCATGGGCAAGGATGTCGTTCTCCTGCAGTAGAGACAAATTGAGCATAGTCGAACGGCAAAGCATATTGTTAATAAAATATCTCATAGATTGGACCTTTTGTTCGAGGGAATCCACACGGCCTCTAAGAACAACAATTTCATCCTCCTGACCGTTGCCATCTTCCTTCGCAACCTATTCAACTTCCTCCACAGTCACCCTCTCCTCCTCTTGAGCATTATCTTCAAGTCCAAAATCCCCTCCATCAGTATCCACAGCTTGCGTTTCCTTTTCCTCTACCCCTTCCGTCTCCTTCGAGACCTCATGAACCTCAATGTCATCACCTTTAGACTACTCATCTCCCTGAGTAGAAGATTCAGAGTTACTTTCAGAATAATCAATTAGCTTAACCTGAGGGGCCGGTTTGCCAGCAATTCTCCCAGACCTTCTTATACCCAAAGAGTAACACTCATTCTTAGCTTTGACTACGACTTTAGCTTTGGCTTTTTTCGGTCCCTCATTGTCACTATTTTGATTTTTATGGGCCCCCATTATATCCATTACTTCAATGACCTCCACAGTAGAAACAACCTCCTTAAATTTATGTTTCTTCCCCTTCACACTTCCTTTAGAGGTAGGAGTATGAATGTCCTTTGCAGTATTATCCTCTAGGGTTTCAGAAAATGAAACACCTTTCAGTTTCTGGTTGTTGGGGGTAGAATGACAGGGCTCCTCAAAAGGAATAGCAGCACCGGGGGGAGTATCCACAGGGATTTCAACAATAGTGGGTAGAATTGGTTTCGGCGACTTCAAGGCAAGATGAAACTTATACAGACGATGGATAAGGCCTTGGTGAAGGGGAACTGGACGCTTAGAGGGTTTCTTATCCAATTTAGCTTTCACACAGTGAACAAAGTGTTCCAAAGAAGACATTAAATAAAAAGGAAAGCTTATAAGAGCATTTCTCCTAAAATGGTTAAACAGGGGAAGGTGATAATTATAGAACCTAGTAAAATGCCCTTCCAGGGTGAAATATTTCATCAGAAGGTAGCACATCTCATCCCATGGCTCTGGGAGCTTCGCACGATCAAACCCTCCTTGATAAGTGACAAGGTCCTCCCCCTCACCGATAAAAAGCTTCTGACTATGGTGGTCAGCACCCTTAGCCTTTCTCTTCAATTTCGTACCTTTCATAGAAAGGCCAGTAGCCATCACAATGACCGCCTCAGAAATTTCAGACCCTATCTTGCCAATTTTAACTCTGCAGTTATCCCACAATAGGGCACACTACACAGAAAGGTTTTCATCATAACCATCGAGGCATTCGAGGAAAGGAACAATGCCTCCTTCTTTACAATAGTGCCACACAACAACATTATCCTTGAATTCACTGCAAGAGATCGGTTCAGTGCGAATTTTGTCCCCCCCCCATGATCGCCTTTCCTTCAAACCCACAGAGCAGAGGATAATAGCACTTGGGAAAATCACTGCATCTTCTTCTAACTTCAATGTACCCACAAGTATTAACTCTACAAGCATAAAGAAACATGAATATGAAATAAATAAGGAAATTATTCAGCGTCCTTAAGTCATCATTACTTAGACACGCCGCCTCATTCTCCAATCTATGAGAGTATTTCCCATGCTCCAAAATCATATAATTAAACTTCCTATCAACATCAAACAGCCAACTCAACATATTATGGGAGATTATTAGTGCCGAATTGGCATTTGTCAAAAAAGTACGCTTCATCATAATTACAATGTCCTTTATCAGCCATCTCATCTTGCCACAAAAGATCGGTTGAGCCAATATGGCATTCACAATGTGATGTGGCATCATTGGAAAGTCATCTCTTTTTGAATTAATTCCCCTATAGCACGAGGATATTATTGTGTTGGCGCCAACATCGCCAATTTTCAAACTGCTGACCATGATTAGCAAGTGCATTAGTAACTTCATTTCCCTCTCTGTAGATATGAGAGAAATCCACTTGGGTAATACTTTGAATAAGCAATTGTATGTCAGCAATTATATCCTTAAGCTGCCATCCACAAACTGAAACCTTAGTAACTGCATTAATAACAAATTTAGAGTCACCCTCTATATGCAACTTCTGTATACCCAATGTGATTGCCAGTTTGATACCCCATAAAAGTGTTGATGCCTCAGCAAAGTTATTACTTTGAATACCCAATCCTCCAGCATAGGCAGCAACAAACTCCCCTATGTCATTCCTGATAACCCCACCTCCACTAGCCTTACCATCAGATTTTGAAGCCCCATCAAAATTTAACTTGAGCCAACCAATCTTCGGGGGGGTCCACCTAGTATTTAATCTCTAAAGTTGCTTTGAATTGTTAAAGGCAGGGATTTGATTAAGTATCCCCCAATTAGCAACTATACTTTCCTCTTGTTGAGTGAGAGGTTTGTCAGCAGTTTTGACATGAGAATTGGTAACACTTTCAATAAGACTCTTAGAGAAAGACTGGTAAACTTGAGAACAGTCTTTGATAGAATCTCTAAAAATTCTGTTATTCATTTCCTTCCACAGTGTCCAACCAATAAAGGGGAGGATTTGGTTCCACATCTCCACTAACCAGGGTTGAGAAAAAGTAGGAACCCAGTTAGTAATGACTTCCTTAATATCTTTATTGCAGACCCACTGCAATCCAAAGTTCAGAAACACTCTACTCCATATTTCTCTGGCAAACTTACAATGCAGAATCAAATGGGGAATAGTGTCCTCTTCCTTAAGGCACAACACACATCTCTTAACCAGAGAAAAACCCCTTCTTTAAAGATTATCTTGAGTTAAAACCTCGTTATGGGCTACAGTCCACCAAAACATATTAACTTTAGGAATAAGTTTGTGGTTCCAAACTTTCTTCTAAAGCTCATCCCTAAGATCCTCTGAAATCAGTAGATGGTAAGCAGATTTGATGGAGAAGAGCCCTCTTTTATCTACAATCCAAAGTAACTCATCTGGTCTAGGAAAGAGAGGAATTCTGGTTCTCAACAACATCTACTGAATAGAATTCATTCGAGGGAGAAGCTCAGGACAATTGGTACAACACTCCAGAAGGTTTTTCCAATGTCTAACTCCATTCCCTTATTGGATATACTGATAAACTTTAGTACCAAAATATTGTTTGGCAATCTCAGCAATAACCTCATTACCCTCTTGGACAGAAAGGGCCTTGTCAGCCACCCATGGATCCTCCCAAAAATTTATGAGGTTACCATCCCCCAGTTTCCACTTTAGCCCCTTTTTGATAAGGCTTCTAGATTTGATCATTTTGTTCCAAATCACTGACCCCTGAGGGAGACCCTCTTGATAAAGGAAGTTATAATTATCAGTACCCTGTAAATACTTAGCTTGCATAATTATTCCCCAATCTTTATTGTTGCTGATAAGATTCCAATTGACTTTGGATAATAGAGCTTTATTCAATTTTTTTATAGCTATGATATTCAAGCCACCATGAGTTTTGGGAAGGCAGACCCTCTCCCATTTGACCAATGACATTCTCTTCTTCTCTTCCACACCTGTCCATAAGAATGTTCTTTGGATTTGTTCCAGCTTGTTAGCTATATACTTGGGCATTTTAAATAGAGAGAGAAAGTAAGTGGGAATACCTTGCAGAGAGGCCCGAAGAAGTTGCAATTTACCAACACCGCTCAGAAGTTTACCTTTCCAACCAATCAACTTCTTTTGAGTTCTTTCCAAAATACTATTCCAGAAGCCCGGAGTAACTTCCTCGACAGTTAAAGGAAGGTGAAGGTAAATTGAAGGAAGATCAGCAGCTGCACAACCAAGGATGTTAATAATTTTCCTCTGAAGATCTCCCGGAGTGTTGAAGAAAAAAACATTGCTCTTATGGAAGTTGATGTGTTGACCATAAGCCTTGGTATAATCATTAAGAATATTTTTCCAACAACGGGCTTCCAAGACTGAGGAGATACCAAAAAGGATGGTATCATCCACAAACTGCTGAACAGACATAGGTTGGAGAGAAGAAGCTAGTTTGATCCCCACAATTTCCTTGGTAAGAACCTTAGAATGAACATATATCCCCAGAGCCTCAGCTAACATGATAAAGAGATAAGGGGAAAGAGGATCTCCCTGTCTAATACCTCTAGTGGGAGAGAAAAAACCTCGAGGAATCCCATTGACAAGGACCGAGAACTTAGCAGTGGTAACAACTTCCCAGATGAGGAGGGACACTTTATCATTGAAACCAAACTTTTGAATAACTTTAAATAGAAACTTCCAAGAAACTCTATCATAAGCTTTAGATATATCAAGTTTCAACACCATACCTAGGATCCGGCTTTTCGCCATTGAGTGGATAGTTTCATGAGTGGCTAAAACAACATCCAATATCTGTCTTCCAGGAGCAAAACCTTTTTGAGAAGGAGAAAAGATTTTGTCCAGAAGGGGTTGGAATATAAAAATAAGCAGTTTGGTGCATAACTTATAAATAGTGTTGCACAGACTTATAGGTCTGAAATCAACAAGCAACTCAAGGTTGGGCTTCTTAGGGACAAGCACAATAAAAGTATTGTTAACCTGTTTTAGGAGTTTTCCCATTCTGAAAAAGTCTCTGACAACAGCAATAACATCATAGCTCACAATGTCCCAGAACTCTTGAAAGAATATTGGAGGGAAACCATTAGGGCCTGGGGCTTTAAAAGGTCCCATAGAGAATAAAACTCCCTGAACCTCTTCCTCAGAGATAGGTTTCAAAATTTCAACATTATCCTCCTCTGTAATCAGGGAAGGAATATTATTGAGGAGCTGATCCATTATCCCCCTATTATCAGCATTGACAGCTTGTTCTGACAACAAGCTCTAAAAGAAACTAGCAGCATGATTACCAATCTCATTATCATCAGTGATTACATTACCATCTTCCACACATAATTTAGAAATAGTATTAGATTTCCTGTGTTTCATAGCTGATAGGTGGAAAAAAGCAGTATTACGATCCCCTTCTTTGAGCCACTAAATTCTAGATTTCTGTTTCCAAAAGAGTTCCTCTTTGTTCATAAGGTTCTTCCATTCAGTAATTAAGATGTTTTCAGATTGGATAGTATCCTCAGTAGAATCCCCTTGAGCTATTTTGGTTTGAATATCAGCCAATTTTCTAGAAATGATCTTCTTTTGTGCAAACACATTCCCAAAACTATACTTATTCCAACCACGAACCTCTTGTTTAATGTGCAAGAGCTTCTTAACCAGTCTAAGCATAGGGGTACCTTGGATTGGAAGTTGCCACCATCTAACCAGAAGACTTCTAAAATCCGGGTGTTTAATCCACATTGCTTCAAATCTGAAAGGGAAGGGACCCCTCCTTCTCTGATCAACCCAGCTGAGGAGAATAGGATTGTGGTTTGAAACAGTCCTAGGAATGGCTGAAAGACATAGATTAAGATTGTTATCCTAGTTATTGGAAATGAGGAACCCAACCAATTTAACTTGAATCATTTGATCATCCCTCCTTCTGTTAGACCAAGTAAACTTTTGATTCTGCAGCTCAATATCCAGGAGCCCAAAAGTATTGGTCAATTCATCTAAATCAAGCATACTATTAGAGTAATCAAGTATGCCTCCAGATTTCTCAGAGGGGTATAAAGGAGTATTGAAGTCACCCGCAAGCATCCAGTGAGAATGAGGGGAAGAAGAGAGGTGAACGGACAAGTCCTCCCACAAAGTTTTCCGCAAAACCCTAGTGTTGGGGGCATATATATTGACCAAAGTCCAATGAAAAGAGGGCAAAGAAAAGTGAACCATAAGACAATGCTTATTAAAGAAAGTAAGCATACCTCCAAATCTAGCCTTATTCCACATTGTAGAAATCCCCCCTGAGGCACCAGTCGCAGGACTAATACAAAAAGTAGCATTAGGCCAGATCTTATCAGCAATCATTTTGAAATTTTCCTCCGACATTTTAACCTCCTGAAGTAAGAGAATATCAATTTTATGATCTAATATACAATTCTTAACTTCAAATTGCTTTGAAGGGCTGTTAAGACCCCTCATATTCCATGACAAAATCCTCATTTAAAGAGTTTTTGGGAGTGAACCTCCAGTGTCTTCTATTTACCACTGGCAATCTCCCTAGTTGCCTCCCTTTGTCTTGTTTCCCTTAAGAATGGTCGTCCTGACTTAGGATCAATTCCAACATTAGCAGACTTCTTGGGCTTACGAACCTTCTTCTTTGGGGTAATCCAATCATCTTGGTCACTACTTTTACCACTGGGCCCTGCTCCAAGGGGCAGATTTGGGTCAATATTCTGTCTTGGGGTTAATCTTTCCTTAATAGTGGTTGCATGTTGATTTTCAATAGTCCTTACTCTAGGGAAGGTAGAAGTTGGACTCTGTCTTGGAGAGGGTTGAGAACTCATCCCTCCAATATTAAGAACAACCTCCAAAATGTTATTCGGAAGAGGAGGAGGGTCTGAAAGCACACCTTGAACCTCTGAAATCACACCTTGAACCTCGTTATTACCATCAAGAACTTGAAGTTGTCTTTCCAAATGGGTTTCATTGTGGATCTCTCCATCTTCCAACACCAATGGATCTTTTGAAGAATGCTGAAGATCTTGTTCCTTGTCATTGTGGATCTGTCCATCTTCAAATACCAGTAGATTTTTTGAAGAGCGCTGAATAACTTGTTCCCCATTACCACCCATTCCCTGTAGATCATGATTGTCATCCAATCTCTTGTCCAAAGATTGCTCTAAGGAACTAGGATTACTCTCCTCATTTTCTTGATTAGTGGGTTCCTCAACTTTCTTGAGCTTACAATGGGACATCAAGTGCTCCTTCTTTTTGCAGAGTTGGCAAAAGGTGGTCGCATTTTCATAAAGAATCAGTTGTGTCCAGATCCCAAACTTCAAGTTTAGATCAATGGACATAGGAAGAGGTTTGTGGACTTCCACATTAACACAAAATCTAGCATAAACACATTAGGATTTAGTTCGAGTGGTATTATCCAGGGTGACAAACTGACCGAAGGTGTTAGTAATAGCAGAAAAAACTTTTTCATCCCAGTATTCCAAGGGGAACCCTGGAAGTCTCACCCAGACCGGGGCAGTACGGTTCAAATCAGTGTTGGGATCAAACATTGGACGCTAACTACATAGAGCAAGTGAGTGAGTACCATAGAGCCATGGCCCTCCTGCCAAAATAGCTATCATATCCTCTCTACTAGTAAATTGAAAGAGAAAAAGCCCTCGCACCATAGTGATGACTATCACACTACCCTTAATGTGCCAATGGTTAGAAACCCATTTCTGAACCATCTCAATACTAGGCCGAAGAGAAAAAACTTACCCACAAGAGAGAGATCCATGGAGGCAGCGATTTCCTCAACCAAGTCATCTGGTATTTCCAGAGTTGTTCCTGCAGCTGTTTCCTTTTGTACTGGGATCGCAGATTTATCTTTAGGAGAAAGATTCTCCTGTCCCGTCAAAATATTTTTCCAGATCTTGGAACAGTCAATGCCCATCTTGGGCAGGGGCCCAGAGGTACTGCCCGAGGTAGTACCCTCCATCCCCATGTGACAGAGAAATAGAATCGAGACAAAACCCTAGAAACATATGCAGAGACATGATTTGCTTTCAAAGGATGACCCTTTGGTGAAATGGTGGGGCTTCTTGCCTGTAGTGCCAACAACCAAGATTCAAACTCCATGGGGTCGCCCTCTACCGTGTAAAAAATTGAGGTTGCCTACCCTTCAAGAGGGGAGAATCTATGGTGAAATGGTGGGGCTTCAGCCTGTAGAGCCAATAACCCAAATTCAAACCTCCAGGTAAGTTTTTTTTGTGGATGACCCTTTGGTGAAATGGTGGGGTTTCTTACATGTAGTGCCAACAATCAAGGTTTAAACCACACGGAGTCACCCTCTACCGCGTCAAAAATTGAGGTTGCTTACCCTTCAAGAGGGGAGACTCTATGGTGAAATGGTGGGGCTTTGGCCTGTAGAGCCAACCCAGATGCAAACCTTCTGGTAAGAATAGATTTGTTATGATAGATGTTTGAAAATGATTTGTAAGTATGGAGGAAATTTAGTAATGTTTGGATAAATATTTTATAATCTATAAAATTATTGTATGTGATTGTGGGTCATTTTTGTAACTACGAGATTGATCACACACTCGTGAGCTCAACCTAAGTGTGGATTTGATCAATGTGTGGATCTAATCTATGTAAATCCCTTAATATTTTGTTCTTAATATTATTGCAAATATGTGCCTAAGCGGTGTTGTCATTGGTGTCAATTGTGGCTTATTTTGTTGCCTATTCAGGAGACTGGAATGTTGAGGATATTGAGAAAATTAATGAAGAATCAATGTTCGCGGACCTTATGGTTGTGTAGAGGATTGTCAGAGGTTATTCCAGTTAAGAATTGAGAAGTCCGCATGAAGATTTGAAGAAGTTATGGCCATCTGAGTAGAAGAGACAGAGAGACAATAAGTTGGTCTAGATTGCTCCACAGTGAAATATTATGATCTGCAGATCTGAAGGCATGTTTGGGAAGTCAGTGTGTATCATCAACTCCAGTGGTTCATGGTTTGGAGGTCCGCAAGCCATCCTTCTAGTTTGACAGTCATGGCAGACAGTGTTCTTGAGGTTCTAGAGGAAGATACAAATGATTCTAGTAATTTGGTTTAGAGTGGATGTTATTGGTGAATTCAATGTGCTTGTGGAGGTCTCTGGATTGTGTGGCTACTATGTTGGAGGTTCGCATTGGAGTTTGAGCTTGTTATTGAAGATTTCCTCTTTGAAGTTGATGGTCTTCCCAGTCTTGGCCGACCGGATGTTCCTAGCGTGTTGCAGATGATCTAAAGATCATTTTATAATGCGTGGCGTGTTAGTAGAGGAAGATTCAAGTCTCAGCTATGTTTGGCTAACAGTGTAAAGTTCCGCGTTAAGGTTAGCTGACCTTGTTAATCATTCCAAGGTTGATGAAGTGTATAAATACTTGTTGAAGAGTTGCTAAAAAATCATCCTTGAATAAAATAGATTAAATCTGAATAAAGGATCAGAAGTAGAGCAGAGAAGAAAAGGAGCGAGAGCAGTGTAGAGTGAAAATGTCAGTGAAGAAGAATTTGGGGCAAAGCAGAAGTTTTGTGAGCATTCATTAAAACTGAATCAGGCATGAAGTAGATGTTATTTCTCAGTTAATTCTTTCTGTTCTAAATAAATTCAGTAGGCAGTGAGCCTCTCTTTTGAGTAGTGAGCTCTGGGCAGTGCGCTTGAAGGCATGTGCCTTCTACTTTTCTAAAGTACTTTTAATAGGGTACAAATCTTTGTAGGTTAACCCCCACCATGGTTTTTCCCTTAACCGGGTTTCCACGTCAAAATCTTGGTGTCAAGTGTGTGATTATGTTCCTGCTCATATGTTGTTGATATATGCTTTAATGTTTATATCATTAATCTGATAGTAAGTTAATAAAGAAGGTTAAAAGCAGAAAAAGTTTATTTTGTGTGACAACTGATTCACCCCCCTCTTAGTTGTCCGGTCTAATTCCAACAATTGGTATCAGAGCCAGATCCTCTTAAAAAAGCTCGACTGCTTGAGGAGATCCAGGATGTCGACCTACAAGAAGGATAGTCTGAGATTTGATGGAACAAACTATTCTGTTTGGAAGAATTGCATGGAGTGCCATTTGCAATGCATGGGCGATGCCTATTGGGTGATAACCAGTGTTGAGTATAAACCTTCAGAGAAAGGTCTTTCAACTCCAAATCAACTCAAAGATGCTGAAAATAACCTTCGAGCTAAAGAAGCCTTGTTGAGTGCCCTGACTGATTTAGAAATGACAAATGTCTTTGGTCTAAAAACTGCTCATGAAATCGGGAAAAAGTTGGAGAATCTGTATGAAGGTGATAAATTTGTCAAATGTGCCAAGCTACAAAGTCTAAGAGGAAAATTTGAAACTCTGAGGATGAGTGAAGATGAAAACATCACAATCTACTTGCAAAAGATAAATGAACTTCTATGTGGTATCAGGTGTGCTGGTGGAACTTTGGAAGAATCAGAGATTGTATCAAAAGTGCTCAGATCTTTACCTGATTCATACAAACATAAGGTTTTGCTGCTATAGAGGAAATCAAGACTGTCTCAGAAGTTACAAGAGATCAACTGGTTGGCAAAATTTTAGCTTTTGAATTAAGTGAGTTTGGTGGTTCTCTTCCCAAGTTTGAATCTGCATTTAAGGCCAGTGTCTATGGAAAACAAAGATATGATCTGGGTGAAAGCTCTTCTGCAAGATCAAACAGATTTGTGAAGACAAGGAAGGATCTTGAAGATGTTGAAATTGAAACTGTAGATCTTGAAGCTCTTCTTGCCAAAAGATTGCCAAGAGGATCCGGTAAATATGAAGGAAAATTGCCACTCAAATATTTTGCTTGTAATAAGATTGGTCATTTTGCCTCAAGATGTCTGGAGAGGTTTTCAAAACCAAACCCTAACAGATACAAAAATTAGAACAAATGTTACTATGTCCAAGAAGCTGGAGAAGGAGTCACAGATGATGAATCTAATCATGGAGGTTCCTCTGAAAATGATTGGGTGTTCATTGCCATCAAAGAAGAAGATCCGATGTCTACTGAATCTGCTAGCTATGCAAATATGGAAAGTGCCTTGGCTGCTCAAGTTATTGAGAAAGATGAATGGGTGATTGATAGTGGATTTTCTCATCATATGACTGGAGACAAGAGTAAGTTTGTGAATTTTGAAAATTATGAAGGAAGGCTTGTCAAATTTGGAGATAACTCAGCTGGTAGAATCCATGGCAGAGGATCCATCTCTTTTGATGGTAAGAATAGCACCAATGATGTTCTGTATGTGGAAGGATTGAAACATAATCTTCTCAGTGTTGGACAGTTGGTTGACAAAGGTTATGATATTCGATTCAAGGATGAAAATTGTAGAATCTTGGAGAGCTCTGAAACTGAAATTACATCCAGTACTCAAACTAGAGGTAACATTTTTCATTTAAGTAGTTATGGCAGAAGTTGTTTGATTGCTCAGATAGATCAGAGTTGGTTATGGCATAGGAGGATGTGTCATGTGAATTTTGATAACATTGTCAAAATAAGTACCACTCAGACTATAAGAGATCTTCCAAAACTTGTGAAACCTAATAGCATGTGTAGAGAATGTCAATTGGGGAAATAGAGCAAAATTTCATTCAAAAGTAAGGAACAAGCTTCAAGTGGATGATTGGAACTAGTACATACCGATCTTTGTGGTCCTGCTAGAATTAGGAGTGTGCAAGGAGATAGATATTTCATGTTGCTGATTGATAATTACTCCATGATGATGTGGGTAACTTTCCTAAAAGAAAAATCAAAAGCTCTTGACAAATTTAAGGTGTTCAAAGTGATGGTAGAAAATGAGATTGGTGAAAAATTGAAATGTCTGAGATCTGACAAAGGTGGAGAATTTATTTCCAGTGAGTTTGATGCTTCCTGTGAAAAGCATGGCATAAAAGACAGTTATTTGCTCCTAGGACTCCCCAAGAAAATGGAGTTGTGGAAAGAAAGAACCGGACCATTCAAGAAGCTGACAGGACCATGATGATGGAAACAAATGTTCCTCAAGTTTATTGGAGAGAAGTTGCAAGTACTGTTGTTTACACTCTTAACCAGGTGTAGATCAAAGGCAATTCTGGTAAGACCCCTTATGAACTATGGTTTGGTCATCCTCCTACCGTGAGATATTTCAAAGTTTTTGGTAGTAAATGCTATATCAAAAGAGATGAGGATTTAGGCAAGTTTGATACAAGAAGTGATGAGAGAATATTTTTGGGGTGTTCTACTCAAAGTAAGGCTTACCGATGCTTTAACAAGAGGTTGAAAAAGATTGTTTCAAGTGCTAATGTTAGAGTTGATGAGAGCAAGGAAGGACATTCCAGATTCTGCGGATGTGATTCAGATTATCAAGATGAAAGTCAAAGTCAAGGAAGGTTAGTTCAAACTCTGACTCAGATTTAGATTGATCTGAAAACTCCAGGAACTTAAGAAAATAGTACAGATGTTGAGGAATAAGCTCAAGAAACAAAAGTTCAAGCAATTCCCAAAACCCCCAGGTATGTAAGAATGAATCATCTTGAAGATCAAATCATAGGAGATAGAAATAAAGGTGTTCAAGCTAGAAGAAGAGTTGCTGAAGATCAAGAAGAGATTTGTTTGATTTCAAAGATTGAACCTAAATTAGTAAGTGAAGCCTGCAATGATGAAAAGTGGGTAAAAGCAATGGAAGAAGAATTGATGCAAATTGAAAAGAACCACACTTGGGATATTGTTCCTAGAGTTGAGGACAAAAATGTGATTGGAACCAAATGGGTCTTCCAGAATAAACTAAATGAAGATGGTGAAGTTGTAAGAAACAAAGCAAGGTTGGTATGCAAAGGCTATTCTCAAGTGGAAGGAATTGATTTTGAAGAAACTTTTGCTCCGGTGACAAGAATAGAGGCAGTTAGATTATTTCTTGCATTTGCTACTTTCAGAGATTTTAAAGTGTATTAGATGGATGTCAAATCAGCATTCCTGAATGGAGATTTGGAGGAAGAAGTCTACATTGAGCAACCAGAAGGATTTCAGTTATCTGATCAAGGAGATATGATTTGTAGACTGAGAAATGCCTTGTATGGACTCAAGCAGGCTCCAAGAGCCTGGATAAATATTTGCTTAAGATAGGTTTTAGCAAAGGTACTGCTAATAGTAATCTTTACTTCAAGATTAATCATGAGGACATCCTGATTGTTGAAGTCTTTGTTGATGATAACATTTTTGGTGGAAATTAATGTATGTGCAAAGCATTTGCTGATCAGATGAAAGGTGAATTTGAGATGTCAATGTTTGGAGAAATGAATTTCTTCCTAGGTCTGCAAATTGTTCAGTCAGATAAAGGTATCTTTATATCTTAGTCCAAGTATGTGAAAGAATTGCTGAAGGAGTTTGGAATGGAAGATTCAAAGCCAGTAGGTACACCTATGGTAACTGGATACAAGTTAAGTAAAGATGATGACTCCCCCAAGGCAAATCAGAAAAGGTATAGATCAATGATTGGAGGATTTCTTTATTTGACTCATACCAGACCTGACATCATGAATGTCGTTGGACTTGTTGCTAGATTTCAAGATGATCCAAAAGAATCCCATGTTGTGGTAGTCAAAAGAATTTTCAGATATCTCAAGGGGACAATTGATTATGGATTGTGGTATCCAAAGGATAATGATTTCACTCTTCATGCATATACATATGCTGATTGGGCAGGAGATGTGGATGACAGAAAAAGTACTAGTGGTGGTGCATTTTTCTTGGGAAGAAGATTGGTCTCTTGGATGAGCAAAAAGCAAGAAGCAATATCTCTGTCTACTGCAGAAGCAAAATATATAGCAACAACAAATAATTGTACTCAGGTTCTGTGGATGAAGCAAATGTTGAAGGACATCAGAATTGTGTTTGAGGAGCCAGTCACAATCTTTTGTGATAATTCTAGTGCAATAAACATCTCAAAGAATCCAGTGTTGCATTCAAAGACAAAGCATATATCTACCAAGTTTCATTTCTTGAGATAGAAGGTAAATGAGAATGAAGTCAAGTTGGAGTTTGTGTCTTCCAAAGATCAGATTGTAGATATCTTCACTAAGCCTCTTCCCAAGGATACCTTTGAGTATCTCAGAGAGAAGTTAGGGGTTATTACCCCTCCGAATCAAAACTAAGATGCACTGAGGTGCATCAATTCGGTGGAATTCTCAGTCATATCTTGAGATCTGGATTAATGTTGAGAAAATACTACTCTAAGGAGTAGTCAGTATGCAAATGTTGGAGATCAGTCTGAAATAAAAAAGGGGAAGTAAAGATTGCAAATATGTGCCCTTTGCCATTGATGTCAAAGGGGGAGAGAGACGTGAAAAACTAATTGCTGATGACAGGGGGAGCAATGAAGGAAGTGGTTCCAGAAGTCAGGGGGAGAAGTTCTTGTCATGATGGTTGAATAAGTTTTTCACAACATATGTTGCCATCAATGACAAAGGGGGAGATTGTTGCAAATATGTGCCTAAGCGGTGTTGTCATTGATGTCAACATATTCTTGTTGTCATTGTGTCAAATGAGCCTTATTTTGTTGCCTGTTTAGGAGACTTGAATGTTGAGGATATTGAGAAAATTAATGAAGACTCAATGTTCGCGGACCTTATGGCTGTGTAGAGGATTGTCAGAGGTTGTTCCAGTTAAGAATTGAGAAGTCCGCATGAAGATTTGAAGAAGTTATGGCCATCTGAGTAGAACTAGATCTTGCAGTATTCAGAAGAGACAGAGTGACAGTAAGTTGGTCCGGATTGCTCCACAGAGAAATATTATGATTTGCGGATCTGAAGGCATGTTTGGGAAATTAGTGTGTATCATCAACTCCAGTGGTTCATGGTTTGGAGGTCCGTAATCCATCCTTCTAGTTTGACAGTCATGGCAGACAATGGTCTTGAGGTTCTGGAGGAAGATACAAATGATTCTGGTAATTTGGTTTAGAGTAGATGTTATTGGTGAATTCAATGTGCTTGTGGAGGTCTTTGGATCGTGTGGCTACTATGTTGGAGGTCCGCATTGGAGTTTGAGCTTGTTATTGAAGATTTCCTCTTTGAAGTTGATGTTCTTCCCAGTCTTGGCCGACCGAATGTTCCTAGCATGTTGCGGATGATCTAAAGATCATTTTATGAAGCGTGGCATTTTAGTAGAGGAAGATTCAAGTCTCAGCTATGTTTGGTCGATAGTGTAAAGATCCGCATTAAGTTTAGCTGACCTTGTTGATCATTCCAAGGTTGATGATGTGTATAAATACTTGTTGAAGAGTTGTTAAAAAATCATCCTTGAATAAAACAGATTAAATCCGAATAAAGGATAAGAAGCAGAGCAGAGAAGAAAAGGAGCGAGAGCAGTGTAGAGTGAAAAAGTTAGTGAAGAAGAATTTGGGGCAAAGTAGAAGTTTTGTGAGCATTCATTGAAACTGAATCAGGCATGAAGTAGATGCTAATTCTCAGTTAATCCTTTATGTTCTAAATAAATTATGTAGGTAGTGAGTCTCTCTTTTGAGCAGTGAGCTCTGGGCAGTGCGCCCGAAGGCATGTGCCTTCTACTTTTCTAAAGTACTTTTAACAGGGTACAAATCTTTGTGGGTTAACCCCCACCGTGGTTTTTCCCTTAACTGGGTTTCCACATCAAAATCTTGGTGTCAAGTGTGTTGATTATGTTTCTACTCATATGTTGTTGATCTATGCTTTAATGTTTATATCATTAATCTGATAGTAAGTTAATAAAGAAGGTTAAAAGAAGAAAAAGTTTATTTTGTGTGACAACTGATTCACCTCCCTCTCAGTTGTCTGGTCTAATTCCAACAAATATGTCATGAATTTGTGTATCTCTCTCCCCATAAAAACTTGGTTGTGTGGTTGAGAGTTTACGCATGATAGGGATAATTACTCATTTGTGTCAAACCTTGTAAAGATACCAAGCCAGTGACTTAGAGAATGATCGAAGACAACAAGAAAATATTCATCAAATGTCCTAGATGATGATGTGAGCATAAATGTAGTAACATCCCCTGAATTCAATGCTAATAATGTAATTTGAATGCTAGTAAAAGATAAGAAAACACACACTAGATGCCCTAGATGATGATGCAAGCATAAATATAGTAAAATGCCCTGAATTCAATGCTAATAAATGTAACTTGAATGCTCATCTCTAATTTTTTTCTAGGTACTAAATGATCTCTAAATGAACCAGGGTTACCTTTTTAAATACAACTCTAAAGGTCATAAATGAAACATAACACACATCAAGTTAGCACACAACAATCGAGTGGGAAGGGTTAGGTCGCCCCTAAAATTGGATTTGGATCCTAAAAGTTTAAGGGTCATTTTTGCAACTAAGTATTTGAACCAAGATGTTTACACAATTATGGATTTGACCCAGTTTGGGAAATGGATGAATCGCAAAATTGGTCTCCATCCTGGGAATGAGTGTGCGGGTGGAAACAAACAAGGCTCAGGTTATGTGCCAACTATTAATGGACATTGCACCACTTGTACTTTTTCAGTACATAAGATAACTTGGCCAAAGTGGGACCAAAACAAATAGGAAAAGCACAAGGTATGCAATTTTCACCATTACATTTTGCCCCCACTTTGGATTGAATCTAAACTATCACGAGAATGCATGTCAAAGTAAAATCAAGTAATCAACATGAAAGTAATTTTATCCAAACCCTCATAAAAGGATATGAGTTTCACTTCTTGAAACATACAATGTGGATGAGGATATGGAATTTACCTCTCAAAACATGCTCCCTTTGAAATGAGTGTCCCACCCTATAAAACTACAAAACAGCAAATAATTCAATGAATAGCATCATATGGGCTTTTAAAACAATAATATGATGTCTAGAATCAAGAGGAAGATACAAAGAGGAGAGAGTTGAGAAATATTCCACTTGTGGTGGAACAAGGATACCACCTAAAGAAACAAACTAATAGATATGGCCTTGGGGCAACAAAAATGACATGGTATCATCTGAAATGGCTTTTTAATAATGTGATAATCACTACAAGCATACTCGAAAAAGGAATGTTAGTGACTTATATGCCCCCTCCAATTAGTTGCATGCAAATAATATAATTAAATTGGACATGGCAGTAGACAAAGATAAGGAAATTGATATAACCATGGAAATCTCAATAATCGTATAACAATATAGACATAGCATCATGTGACACCATAAAAAGATACTAATGATATGCTCGTGAAAGCACATATAATGATAGGCAACACTATGCCCCAATGTTGTCTCCAGGTAGGGCTACGAAGCAAATAGTCATGAATCTAGATAAAAGGATCTTGTAAGCACAAAGGAATGTTAGATATCATTATGAAAAATTTGTTAGAAAAAGAATAATCATCATGGAACATGGTAACATAAGATGTCAATATTGCTCGCTATCATAGAATCATAAGGTGTGAGCTTGGTAGTTATGGAAGACCCTGTAATCATCATCGAAAAAGATCATGTCAATAAAACATGTGATCAATGATAATAAATCATAATCATTGGATTCATATGGAAAACATATGGCAGGATACCATTGATACAATAGAACAGTGGTTAATACCATATAAGATGTGCCCCTCAAGTGGGAATCACCATTTAAATAATGTAATGCATCTATAAACAAGTATGTAGAGCATGAAAGCTCCAAATATCAACCAACAATATTGGAAGGATCATCTTCATCCCATTTGTGTGGTTTATAACCACCTTTAGTTAGTTGAATTTCATAATGATGTGATATACATCACACTATAAATGTACTTGATATATGAGGAATGAGCATGGGGCCCTTTGTTATCCATTGCCCTTGTACTTTTAGAGTAAAATTTGTTTGTTTGAAGTATTTGTAGTTTATTTTGGGTCTCATATGGTGGTAGTACCTTCAGAAGAAGTGGCAATGGAATTGTTAAATTGTACTTTTGTATTCTTCTTTGGGAGATAAGGATGGAATCTTCCTTGCTTTGATACATATAGAGGATGAGAATTAACTTGTTCTTGCTTCACTTGTAGGAGAGGACAAGAATTATAATTTGGTTTTTGTTCTTGAGGAGCTTTATGAGGCAATGAAGAGGGCTTCATTTGCTCCTTATTTTTCCTTTCAACTTTCTCTTGATTCTTCCATTATAGATGCATTTGGTATAATTGATGAACCCTATCTTTACACTCGTAGGGAGCTTCTATGTGATTGTTGTACCCAATCAATTTTTTTACTTCATTAAGGCATTTTGTGAAAGTCTAGAAAATTTTTCGTCAAAAAGTTAAAAAGTCAAAATTTCTAAAAATAGACGTCAAATTAGGTTTTCTGGGTTTCTTGAGATACAGATGCTGGCAAAATTTTCTAAAAATAGAAATTTTGATTCAAGAGTCATGCCTGATTCTGATTGGCTAATTTTGCTTCACGATCAATGTGGTCCAGACAGAATCTATAAAAGGTTGTGTTTTCCCTACTGGGTCAATTTGGCTTTTTTCAAATGGCGAAGCACGAGCTTTGAGGCTATTAATGGAGGAGGTTCATCTGTTAGGGATCAGTTTCAAGTTTTTTTAGGTTGTTCATATAACATAGAAATGTCAAGTAGTCATCAACTGACGAGAAACAGAGAATGGAGCATGATGAATCCGAAAAGTGAAGAAAAGTTAAAAATCCTCAAAATTGTCTAAGTCAAGAAATCCCAAGCGCCCCTGGAGGCTGGGGGCACCCAAGCAACCTAGTGTTAGATTTTTTTTGCGTTTTTTGAAAAATGTTCAAAATACCTCTGTTAGTGAGTTTTTGGGTGGAGAAAAGTAGTCAAATCTAGTTAACAAGACCGAAAAAGTAGGGGATTCATCTCAGATATGCTCAGGCTATCTAGTCTACCCTCATCCTGATGCCTATCCCTGAAATCCTGAAATTTACTAAGTTTGATGTCCTGAAGCCCTGAAAAATTGACTAACTCTGAAATCTGGTGGATCCTCAAAAATCTAGAATCTGCATGTTAAATCCCATGGATTCGAGACCTATCTCAAACATCCTGAAAGTATATTTCAAAATATTTAAAGTATAGGAAATTCAATATCTAAACATATACTTTAATATATTTTGAAATACACGTCAGGCAAGGACCTTCAAAATCTGGCAAAATTCCACTTGCTATCAAGATTTACAGATGAAAATTGAAAATTTCCAAAAATTTTCTAAGCCATGGAATCTCAGGCACCCCAGGAGGCTAGGGGTGCCCATCTTCTCCAAACTTAGTTTATTTTTCAAGTTTTTCCGGAGAATAAAGAGAAAAGTTGAAAATTTTAAAAATTTGGCTAAGGCATGAAATCCCAAGCGCCCCTGGAGGCTAGGGGCACCTAGGATCTCCAGAAATAGTTTTTTTCATGTTCTACTGATGTCATTTGTTAGCTACTTCCAAATTTTCATCCGATGACAGTTTCCAGAAGTTAGATTTGCAGTCGAATGTCGTTGGATCGTTAGTTCGAGGTTGGGGATCAAATTAGGATTGATAAATCTTCAAGGTGCCATGATCAGTCAGCTTTTTCAGTCAATAGTGACAGTTTGTCATCTTGTTGAAGTCAGAGGAAGGCCACGCCAGAGTCAGAATGAGTGCAAAATTTTTAAAACGATAGAAAATTTGGCTAACACTTTTGCAACCTCGCGTGTTTGATGACATCATCAAAGAAGCAATTTTTCATCATCCTCACACATGAAGCCATAGGCAGCTATAAAATAGGGATTCTTCCTATTCGAGCATATCAACTTGTGATTTAAAAGTTGCTTTCTTCATGGATAAGTTTCAAGCTTTGTGCTTTCACAAAGAAAGCTGCTTTTTTGCCCTAGAGTTCTATAAAACAAGCTTTTGGCCCCCTTATTCATTACTTTTGCAGGTTGCACCCAGAGGGAAGAAGATTATTGTTTTCTTTCCATGAAGATTTGAGAACCCAAAAGGAGTGCCTTTTCAACGATCTTCATAGTTTCAGGATTGGGAAGAACAGTGGCACGCTTTTTCAAGGTCCATTTTTCTAGGGCATCATTTTTCAGAAATAGGGCCTAAGCTTTTTTAGTTTTCATCGAAATGGGTCCATCTGGAATTTCATCCTCTTGAAGATTGGAAATTTTTATCTTTTCAAAAATCTACTTTTTTGTTGCTTTTTCAGGAAATCCTCAGCTTTTTCAAAATCTGATGATCTGGGCAGCTTTAGAACGAGATTGTCTACAAAACCCATGTGCCAGCTTTTTCTCTTGAAATATGCTTTTTAGAAGAAATCAGTAAACAATTTTCAGCCTTTTGCACAAAATATTTCCGATATAGGCATGTTCATAGTCATTCTTCAAGTCTTTAAATATGCAGTATCTCCAATAGAAATCAAGCCTAAAACAGTGTTGGTTCGTGATTACCTAAGAACTGTCGAAGCAGAATTGTGCTTTCACAGATCTATCAATTAAAGTACAATGCTCATGATCTGCATCAAGGCATTCAGGGGTTACAATAGACTATGGCTAAAAATAGACCAACACGTTTGATGTCATAATCTCTGACTTGAAGATAACATATGATTCCATTGATTCAACAGAAGATAAGAAGATTTTTTCTACTTGGAAAGCATAGTATCTTTTCACAATAAAAACCTATGATAGTATAATCTCAGAGTTCACAAAATGGAAAGAAAAAGTGGTAAATGTTCTCAAGTTCGTGAGATCTTTTGTTTCTCAGATCCCATGTTCATATGAGAAAGAAGATGGTACCCTGTATGATCTTAGGGAAGTATAGACAGAATTCCAGACTCTCATCCACAACAATTTTAATGATGATCTCATTATCGGCAAGATGGATCGTTTTGCCGCTATGATAGTAAAGTTTGACAAAGTTGTGGGTGAAGTTCGTGAATTCCTTCAAATGGTTGCAGATGGTTAAGAAATGTTAGAAAATCATAATATCATCTTAGAGAGTATCGGTGTTCCTGGCAAAGATGTGGTCACTAGCTTTTTAGAAGATATTATTTCCCAAAATATCAATGGATGACATCACCATTAAAGCAAGAATGTAGATGAGGATGTGACTCAAAAGAAAGCAACTTTAAATCAAATGCTTTTTGTTTTAAAGCATTTGCTTTCATCCAAAGCTTATCCATCCTTAAAATAGGAAAAAGTGACTTTGTAATAGTTGGAGCTTTCTTTGCTTTAAAGCAAATTGTTTTAAAGCACTTGTTAGTTGTAATATTTGTCTTATAATAGAAATAAAGCTTGTGAGTTGGCAAGTTAGTTAGGTTAAATCAAGGAGATTTTAGGGTTACATACTCCTTTGATTTAGTATAAATAAGGGTAGCCTTGCCCATTGTAAAAGGGGGTAATTGTGATAGCGAAATCTATTGTGCCTATTCTAGCCTACAGAAATTGTTATTTCAGCTACTTGTTCATTCTTTGTTGTCTATTTTCTAGTGTTTGATCACATATTGTATGCCTACCTTTTGCTACAATATTACTGTCCTGGAGTTGTATCAACTTTATGATATTGGAATAAAAGTCTCATGCTTGCCATTTGCTTTGATTTTCTATTTCAGATCATCTAGTTTTGTCGTCAGACGTGTAGCTTATGTAATCTTATTTTAGTTTTCATCTTAAAGTACAATGAGTCTTCTGATGTGAATCTGGAAGAAGTTTGTTAAAGCTTTTATGTTAAAAACAAATCATTCCTTGTTAACTTTTAATCCCTTTGCTCTGAATTTACTCAGATGATTAAAAGCATTATTTAGTTTAGGCCTAGTTGTAGTTAGAAGTTTCAAAAAGGAAAAACCTCTGCTGCAGTGAAAAGAGTTTTATAACCTTGTGCTCACAGCTGAGAAACAAAAAAAATATAGGCAAATTTGTTTTATTTATCTTTTAAGTGAACATCAGCAAAAAGGGAACTCCCCCTCATAATAGGAGAGTAGTTTATTTGTGCATAGCTGTCCATTTCCAACTCGCATTCTAGAGGTGTGAATTGAAACACCAACAGTTTTTTGGTGCCCACCGTGGGGCATGAGGCATAAAAATTCAAGCAAGCTTAAGCTTATGTCATAGGAATGACTATCTGGTGTCCTACTGCTCCTATTCAACAACCAAATCTTACACCACTTGTTATTCAACCAAATTTGTATGTGTGGAAGGAGAGCAGACAAACATCATTAGTAGCTTGAGGAGTTTCCTATTTCCGCAAAAGGAAAGTCCTGCCCAGTGGAGAAACACGGCTACTATTCTTGACAAAGAAGAAAACAAAGCAGATCTTGCATCCAGAAGACCAGTATTACCACCTCCTGCGTGGCAGTAGAAAATCTTGGCTCACAGGGTTTATACAAGAAGGGGAAGAGACGATACTACAAAACCTTTCTTCCAAGATCTTGTTCCTACAGAAGTTGGAGAGGCATCCAACATAGTTCTTGAAGTCCAGTTAGTTCCTGAAGTCAAGCAGGAAGAACCTCAAGAGGAACTCGTAATCCAAACTAGAGCAATGGGTGATGCAAATAATAATAATCACAATAACCTGAATCAGAGGCGTCCATCCCCATTACCTTGGGGTAACAACATTGGACCTTTGGCACTAGCAGAATATCATGAGCTTCCTGAAGGATCAAGAAAAAGTTTTCTGAAGTTTCATGGTGATGGCAAGCAACATCTGATGAGCACAATTCTGCCTTCACCACTGCCTGTGGAATTCTTGGTGTTGCACATGAAGATGTTGCAGTGTGTTTGTTTGGGGAATCATTGCAAAGTTCAGCAGCTGAATGGTTTAATCACCTTGCTGCCAGCTCTATCACAAGTTGGGAGTTGATGAGGGAGAAATTTCTCACCCGTTTCAAGCCTGTAGAAGACAGTCATGTCTTGTTTGCACAACTCTCAAACATCAAGAAAGACAAAAGTGAGCCAATGCGAGAGTTCGTGGCCAGATTCAACCGTTTGGTTGGAAAAGTTGCAAACACCTTGAATCCTTCGTCAGAAATTCTACTATGTTGTTTCACGAATGCACAATCTTCAAAAATTTCTTTCTACCTCAAGCAAAGACACGCTACAGAACTACAAGAAGATCAGGAGTATGCTATTGAATTAGAAGATCATATGATCACTTTAGGAAAGATCCAAAGAGATTCAATCAAGCCACTGGTGCCCTTGAATGTTGTACCGCTTCAGCAAGTTCCATCTCCTTCAAGTATACTAGATTGTTTCATTAACTATGTCAATGATCAACCTACTTCACTTGTGCGTCAAGTGTCACCTATGTGTCAAGAGGCAGATGTGTCTTTTACAATACAAATCTACTGCTTGTTCCATGCAACAAACCAACATGACGGAGAAAATTGCCCTAAGATGAGAAGATTCATGCAAATATTAAAAGCATCAAATGAAAATCAAGGATTTTCGGATAATCCCGAACATCTCTTTGACGAATCCGATGGCGGCTCCATGAAGGGATTTTACCAGTGTAAATCAAATATTAAAAGGGATCATTTTCCTAACTCTATTTCAAGCGACATCATGTGTTTGCATATGGAACATGAATGTTCATCGGAAGCTAAAAATTTGCATAATTTCTTCGAATATGAAGAAGGATCATTGATGGAAGAACCCAAAGAAATGCACAACTTGCATACTTTCTCTGAGGAAGAAGAAGTGCAACAATCTTCTCAAGAGCAAAATTACAAGGAAGAGATCAAATATGTTGTACAGAACAATAATGAATTTGATTTGTTCTTCTCATCTTTTGAAGGTTGGTTTGAAGACCCTGTGTCAGATACATTCAAAGGAGAAGAAAACAAAGAAGCATTGCAATTGGAGCAAGAATAAGATTTTCTTCATTTTGAAGATGATTCATCATTGGAAGAATTTCTTAAAACTAAAGATCATATGGAAGATTCATCATTGGATCTCGACATTTTTCCACGTCACTTGGAGAGTGATTCTTCAGTGGAAGATACTGTAAATTTTCTTTTACAGTGTAGTCCGTCTTCACCTTTGTCTCAAGAAGCTTTCATACACAAAAGTGAAGAAGACGATGCTGAATTCATCTATGAACCTGTACAAGAAGGAAACCTCACCGATAGTATAAAGCCAATACAAAATGCAACATATGAAGAGGCTTGTGGAGAAGAAAATTTCATGAAATATTTAGTCTTAGTCACTAAAGTGGATCCTATTGAAAAGTCAAAAATTCTTGACAAATGTTTTCTGAGATACGCCATATGTGAAATCGATCAAGAAGATGAAGAAGAAACATATAGCTCAGATGAATTTGTCTTTGATCCCTCTTACTTACCAGAAGAAGAAAGGTACATGATTACTGAAGATGAGACAATGCCAGATATCCGCATTGAAGAAGATCACTCTATGGAGGTTGACAAGACTCAAAATAATGAATGGCAAAGTGAACTGTTAGGTGAAGAGGTTACCCATCAAGTGTACTTCGATAATGATCAAGAACTCGAGCATTCAGAACTGGATGATCTATCAATTTCTGAGGATTGGATGGATGAAAACATGACCAATGAAGAAGTCTCTGAAGCACTGGAAAAATGGGTGACGATAGTTGTGGATCCGGTGAGCCAAGAATCAATAATGAGAGTTGTGTATGAGCAGCTTAGACCATTTTCAGAAGATGGTACATTGACTGAGTTCAAGGTTGCGTATGTTCAAGATATAAATGAAAGTCAAGTTCTATATGTGGTGACTACCATTCCCACAAGGATACTTTGACCACAAGACCTTGATCCATATCTTCAAAAAGAGGTTTTGTACCTTCACCTGTTACAGAGGTTGCTCACTTTAGAGGAAGATGCTCCACCTGATCTCTGGCGTATCAACCAGTTCCTCATGAACTTTTCATGGCCTGAACGTGACTACCCACCTGAATCGTGGCTCTTCGAGAAGATGTTGCAGAGAAAGAAAAGTTATGTGTTGTCAAGACAAATCTCACAGCTCAGGAGAAAAGGTTCTTATTTTTCTGAACCAGTTGATGGTTTTGTGTAATAGTATTTGATTATCTTGTCCTCGCTCGGAAAAGAGCATTTGTGTGTGTAATGTGTTTCCCCTTTCCATGATGTGATCGTTATGTCGTAATGTATTTCCCTTTTTGTAATGTGACAGTTGTGTTGTTTGTGTTTTTGGGAAGTTCCAACTCTTAGGTGATTAGGAAATGTCCCGACTCTATAGCCCAACTGATAAGACATTGGTCTAAGCTAGAAAAGTCCAGAGATTCTCGATTCTCCTATGCCATAAGTATCTAACATGGTCCCCAGACAGAGCCAATTGCTGTACCCAATCAATTTTTTTGCTTCATTAAGGCATTTTGTGAAAGTCTAGAAAATTTTTTGTCAAAAAGTTAAAAAGTCAAAATTTCTAAAAATAGAAATTTTCTAAAAATAGAAATTTTCTAAAAATAGAAATTTTCTAAAAATAGATGTCAAATTAGGTTTTCTGGGTTTCTTGAGATACAGATGCTGGCAAAATTTTCTAAAAATAGAAAGTTTCTAAAAATAGAATTTTTGATTCAAGAGTCATGCCTGATTTTGATTGGTTGATTTTGCTTCATGATCAATGTGGTCTAGATGGAATCTACAAAAGGTCATGTTTTTCCTACTGGGTCAATTTTGCTTTTTTCATATGGCGAAGCACGAGCTCCGAGGCCATTAATGGAGGAGGTTCATCTGCCAGGGATCAGTTTCAAGTTTTTTTAGGCTATTCAGATAACGCAGAAATGTCAAGTAGTCATTAATTGATGAGAAACAGAGAACTGAGCATGATGAATCTAGAAAGTGAAGAAAAGTTAAAAATCCTCAAAATTGTCTAAGTCTAGAAATCCCAGGCGCCCCTGGAGGCTAGGGGCACCAAGCAACCCAGTGTTAGATTTTTTTGCGTTTTTCAAAAAATGTTCAAAATACCTCCGTCAGCCAGTTTCTAGGTGGAGAAAAGCAGTCAAATCCAGTCAACAAGCCCGAAAAAGTAGGGGATTCATCTCAGATATGCTCAGGCTATCTAGTCTACCCTCATCCTAATGCCTATCCTTGAAATCCTGAAATTTACTAAGTCTGATGTCTTGAAGCCCTAAAAATTTGACTAACTCTGAAATCTGGTGGATCCTCAAAAATCTAGAATCTACATGTTAAATCCCATGGATCTGAGACCTATCTCAAACATCTTGAAAGTATATTTTGAAATATTTAAAGTTTGAAATATACATCAGGCAGGGACCTTCAAAATCTGGTAGAATTCCACTTGCTATCAAGATTTACGGATGAAAATTAAAAAATTCCAATTTTTTTCTAAGGCATGGAATCTCAGGCGCCCCAGGAGGCTAGAGGCGCCCATCCTCTCCAAACTTAGTTTATTTTTCAAGTTTTTCCAGAGAATAAAGAGAAAAGTTGAAAATTTTGAAAATTTGGCTAAGGCATGAAATCCCAAGCGCCCCTGGAGGCTAGGGGCCCCTAGGATCTCCAAAGATAATTTTTTTCATGTTCTACTAATGTCATTCGTCAGCTACTTTCAAATTTTTGTCCGACGACAGTTTCTAGAAGTCAGATTTGCAGTCGAACGTCGTCAGATCGTCAATTCGAGGTTGGGGATCAAATTAGGACTGATAAATCTTCAAGATGCCATGATCAGTCATCTTTTTTAGTCAACGGTGATAGTTTGTCATCTTGTTGAAGTCAGAGGAAGGCCATGCCGGAGTCAAAATGAGTGCAAAAGTTTCAAAATGATGGAAAATTTGGCTAACACTTTCACAACCTCGCGTGTTTGATGACATCATCAAAGAAGCAATTTTTCATCATCCTCACACATGAAGCCATAGGTAGCTATAAAATAGAGATTCTTCCTATTCGAGCATATCAACTTAGATTTGTGCTTTAAAAGTTGCTTTCTTCACGAATAAGTTTCAAGCTTTGTGCCTTCATAAAGAAAGCTGCTTTTTTGCCTTAGAGTTCTATAAAACAAGCTTTTGGCCCCCTTATTCATTACTTTTGCAGATTGCACCCAGAGGGAAGAAGATTATTGTTTTCTTTCCATGAAGATTTGAGAACCCAACGGAGTGCTTTTTCAACGTTCTTCATAGTTTCAGGATTGGGAAGAACAATGGCACACTTTTTCAAGGTCCATTTTTCTAGGGCATCATTTTTTAGAAATAGGGCCGGAGCTTTTTTAGTTTTCATTGAAATGGGTCCATCTGGAATTTCATCCTTTTGAAGATTGGAAATTTTTATCTTTTCAGAAATCTATTTTTTTGCTACTTTTTTGGGAAATCCTTAGCTTTTTCAATATCTAACAATCTAGGCTGCTTTACAATGAGATTGTCTACAAAACCCATGTGCCAGCTTTTTCTCTTGAAATATGCTTTTTAGAAGAAATCAGCAAACAATTTTTAGCCTTTTGCCTAAAATATTTCTGACATAGGCGTGTTCATAGTCATTCTTCAAGTCTTTCAGTATGCAGTACTCTCCAATAGAAATCAAGCGTAAAACGGTGTTGGTTCATGATTACCTAAGAACCATCAAAGCAGAGTTGTGCTTTCACAGATCTATCAATTAAAGTACAATGCTCATGATCTGCGTCAAGGCATTCAGAGGTTACAATAGACTATGACTAAAAATAGACCAGCACGTTTGAGATCATAATCTCCAACTTGAAGATAACATATGATTCCATTGATTCAACAGAAGATAAGAAGATTGTTTCTACTTGGAAAGCATAGTATCTTTTCACAGTAAAAACCTATGACAATATAATCTCAGAGTTAACAAAATGGAAAGAAAAAGTGGTAAATGTTCTAAAGTTCGTGAGATCTTTTGTTTCTCAGATCCCATGTTCATATGAGAAAGAAGATGGTACCCTGTATGATCTCAGGGAAGTACAGACAGAATTCTAGACTCTCGTCCTAGCAATTTTAATGGTGATCTCGTTGTCGGCAAGATCGATCGTTTTGCCGCTATGACAGTAAAGTTTGACAAAATTATGGGTGAAGTTCGTGAATTCCTTCAGATGGTGAATAAATGTTAGAAAATCATAATATCATCTTAGATAGTATTAGTGTTCCTGGCAAAGATGCGGTCACTAGCTTTTTAGAAGATATTATTTCCCAAAATATCAATGGATGACATCACCATTAAAGCAAGAATGTAGATGAGGATGTGACTCAAAAGAAAGCAACTTTAAATCAAATGCTTTTTGTTTTAAAGCATTTCCTTTCATCTAAAGCTTATCCATCCTTAAAATAATAAAAAATCACTTTGTAATAGTTGGAGCTTTCTTTGCTTCAAAGCAAATTGTTTTAAAGCATTTGTTAGTTGTAATTTTTGTCTTAGAATAGAAATAAAGCTTACGAGTTGGCAAGTTAGTTAGGTTAAATCAAGGAGATTTTAGGGTTCCCTACTCCTTTGATTTAGTATAAATAAGGCAACCTTGCCCATTGTAAAAGGGGGTAATTGTGATAGCAAAATTTGTTGTGCCTATTCTAGCCTACAGAAATTGTTATTTCAGCTACTTGTTCATTCTGTGTTGTCTGTTTTCTAGTGTTTGATCGCGTATTGTATGCCTATCTTTTGCTACAATATTGATGTCTTGGAGTTGTATCAACTTTATGATATTGGAATAGAAGTCTCATGCCTGCCATTTGCTTTGATTTTCTATCTCAGATCATATAGTTTTGTCGTCAGATGTGTAGCTTGCATAATCTTATTTCAGTTTTCATTTTAAAGTACAATGAGTCTTCTGATGTGAATCTGGAAGAAGTTTATTAAAGCTTTTATGTTAAAAATAAATCATTCCTTGTTAACTTTTAATCCCTTTGCTCTGAATTTACTCAGGTGATTAAAAGCGTCATTTAGTTTAGGCCTAGCTGTAGTTAGAAGTTTCAAAAAGGAAAAACCTCTGCTGCAGCAAAAAGAGTTTTATAACCTTGTGCTCGTGCAGCTGAGAAACAAAAAAAAGATAGGCAAATTTGTTTTATTTATCTTTTAAGCAAACATTGGCAAAAAGGGAACTCCCCTCATAATAGGAGAGCAGTTTATCTGTGCATAGCTGTCCGTTTCCAACTCGCATTTCAGAGGTGTGAATTGAAACGCCAATAGTGATTTTCCTTACCCTTGTGTTCATAGAGATGAACCATATCTTTGCACTCATAGGTGTTAGAGTGAGTAATTTATGTATTCACTATAGATTAAGTATATTTAGGTTGACGAGGTTAGACAACATCTTGTCTAACTAAATGTGCAACCTTTTAGAGGTTAGAGGTTACCACGTTGTTTGGTAAACCTCATGTGCATACCTTTTGAGGTTGAAAAACTTTCCATCTCACCTCAAAAGGCACTTTTGTAGTCATCCAACACTTGTCACACAAGGTTATTGGTTTTCACATTCCAAGTGATCCAAAGGTTGACACCTATAGGACACTTGTCTACATGCATGTGTCACATCATGGGGCACTTGTCAATCCACATGCAGGTAGATTGCCTCTTCCATGCCTATATAATAAGGCATTCTCATATAAATTTGCAAGTGAGATCAATATAAGTTTATGCTCAATTAGGTTCATCAATATCATTGATTTCTTATCTCGTATTGTTGATTTCCATATTGTGAGAGTGTAGATCATGTTGCAGAGTATCCTTGGCTATTCCAACAATAGGGAGCTTCTATGTCATGTTCCTTACCCTTGAAATCACAGAGATGATCTCTAAGAGTTTCGACATAGTTGTTGAGTGTGAAATGACTTGACTTGATCTATAAATAGGTACATATGCATCTTTCTTCACTTTCGCAATTTTATTTCCATGAACATATTTTAAACATTGATGGACCATATAAGGAACCACCTTTAGTTATTGTTATAACATAATGTTAAATTAGGGGTCATACCCTTATAATATTTATATTGTTCTAATATAAAGTTATATTAGCTTTTTCCATTTATATGCTTTATAAAGCATAGTTTATAATACACCATAATAATTAATAATCTAATAACTATTACATTATTAATTACTTATGAGTGGTAGTTGTTGAATAGATGTGGCAACTACCCTTTCAAGTATTGTTCCACCCCTTCCCCTATATTTAAGGGGCTTCTCTCACATTTGAGATGATATTGAGATTTGGAGATTAAATTATATAGTGAATATTATCACTCTGCAAAGGAGATATTATTGTGTATCAATGTAATTTGTGAGTATTTTGTTCATTTATATAGTTTTATTAATTTGTAACTTCTGAATTAATTAGTTAATTAAATAATGCTATGATAATAATATTAATCACGGTATTAATTTACTTTACTTAATGCAACATGGTATTAAAGCACAAGTAATGTTGATTAATGTTTTTACAACAAAAAAAACATAATTCATAGAAAATCAATTTCATTTGTTTCTCCTATAGGTTTGAAAGGCTTGAAATTTTCTCTCCAAATTGTTTTAAAAGTTTTTGACTAATTTTTTGATTTATTTCTGATATGGATTTTATTCTGAAATGTATAAATAAACTCTAGGCATTTGTGTTAAATGACACAACTGTTTTGTAAATCACTAGATAATAATTAGGAACTTTGATGAATGCCCATACCTTGTCTAAATGTTTCCATTTTAGACCATGTTGGGTATACGATGTCAAATGTGAGCTAAATGGGTTAGAGACCCGTTCATTAGGAACTTGAACACATGGGCAGTATGAAAACAACTTGAAAGTGGACAATCTAAATGAGGAGGAAGCAAGGCTTCACAAAACTATTGGTTTCTTGGTCAAGATTCATAGTAGAATAATTGACATTGAAAGAAGCTTGAAAATGTCTTAGGGTTGTGGTTGTTGGTCCCTTAAACTACTTGGTCTCATGGACATCATTAAAAGTTTGTCATTCATTCATTCATTATGTTTGGAGAAATGGTGTAACTACCTAGTGGAGTTTCCCATGCCTCATGTGGTTTGCAATAATCATATTTGATGGATCACTGTCTTGTTCTCTGTGTGAGTAAACGCTTTACAAGTATCTAATAAACTTACACTTTTCGTATACATTACAAACTAGGACTTGCACCCATAGGAGGTTCAAGGAATACGCCGATAGGAACAACCGACAAGTTTAGAAAAAATTTCAGCGTGAATATTTTTATGATGTGAGACAATTCCAAGCACTATAATGCTCACATATAAAAGCCTATCGGCTAATAACTACATAGCTAAACAAAAATTCAAGTAGGGATAAAAGAATATATTAATCACTTTGATGGAGATGGTGGCATTAAAATTCCACAGTATGTGTCATATCTCGTTTTATGGACTATATTATTAATTAGATTATTAGACACTTACTATGATTGTTTTACTATAAGTAATTCCACATGTGAAAGTAATTATCGTAATGTTATAAATGCATGATTTTGAAAGTCAATTTAATAATTGAATATTATTGGTACGATTATGGATGTACATTATGTTTTTCTTCAGCTATGATTTTGAGGAACTAACCTATGTATGTGGACCTGAGTGCAACTGAATGCAGGTACTCGTCAAAGACAAGTACATGGTTGAGGTAGAGATGTTCTAACCACCCGACAAGAACTGATGGGATGGATAAACCTGATGCACACACACACTCGCATAGTCTCATGTCATATTGCATTTTGAATGGCTATAGTATGCACTTTTATAGAGTCAATAAATATAATTGATGTTCTATGAGTAGATAAATATGTGTTTTATTTGCTATAGTAAGTCTTTTCGAATGGATAAATTAGTCATGAAAATATTATGCTACTTCAATTTATATTTAGTGGAATTGTGTATATTATATTATCTAATTATAATTAATAAAAGTGTTTACCTATTTATATATAATATATATTATTGTTTGAAAACAATACCTTGGTTAGACTAAAAATAAATATGTTTTATTAAAGATGAATAAATTATATTAATAATATATATTATAATTAGATATCTAACTAAAATAATAAAAAGGAAAAAAACCTTTTGTCATGCAAAACTGGGGAGCGACAGTAACAACAGAGTTTAATTTTTCAAAAGAGAAATCATGGTTATTGAACGCCAAGGAACATGCAAACTAGAGGTAACTAAAGTGAAAACAATAAAAAGCCTTCTCTAAATTTGCAATGATAGGAATAGAGGAGGCATGGGAATAAAAGAAAAAGGCACAACAAAGAAATCTTCACCCATGGTTTTTAGCAACAAAAGAAGGAAAAAGGAATTGAGTTCAAGGCAACAACGACTGAAGGAAGAAATGAGAATGACACTTAGCAGTGATAGGAGGACTATCATCTACGCCAGGAGGAAGGAGTTTGAGGCATTTCCGGGTATGCTTAGATCATAGAATGCAAATGTTTATGCCTGTTTAAAATAACGAATCAGTGGAATGGTTTTATACTGGGTTTTAATGTATTAAAAGTTTCTTTCTTAAAGGATTCCATGCTCTTTTAAATCATTTTCCACCTACCTAGTCTTTACCTTTAAATTCGCTGAATGATAGATTCCTATCGCCTACTTTTCTTTCCTCTGTATTTTTCTTTTGGAATCGACTTTCTTTTTCTATTGGTTTTGGTCAGAGTTTTTCCTTTGGTCGATGTTATTGGTAAACTTACATGACTGGTATTTATCTGCCTGTATTTACTTAAGGACTGCCGCCTCTATGCCTTTTCAAACTGAGTTAAATCGGCCCTTCATTTCTTGGCGGCTTAAACGTTTTCCAATTGGCCTATTGCTATGATGTATGTCAGCCAGTTCTTTATTTGCTAATGGGTGAGTTATTTATTAATTCCATGATGTTGTTGTTGGCTTAAACTATCTTTCAATCGACCTTGTAAACTGTAGCCACCTATTCAACTTTTTACCAGTTTCTACACTATAGAAACGACCTGCTTGATATCGCCCTTGCTAATGGTCAGCCTGTCTGATTTTCCAACAATCTCATTATAGCAATGATAGTTATTTTTTCGAGAGTAGATTCATTTATTCTTGTAGCTATAATTGATTTTGCACTGCCTTTGTTTATGCATTATTTTCCTATGGCCATTTGAGTTATTTACTATCGCAGTTTTATTTTAAACCCTGAAGCTGTAAATTGTTATGTTGATGCAGAATTACTTCTTATAACTTGTCTACTATCCCTGTAGAAAGCTAAACATTGTATAGCAATTAGTATAAACTTCTTATTGGAGTTAGATGGTTCTGTCATAGATTTAATCATGTATTTTACCTCTGTCGCAACAGTTATTTTATCCTTGTCGCCAAAGTCATGTTCAACTCTTGTAGCAGTTAGTGTATACTTCATGTAGCTTATTTTTATTACTTCCTATAGCAATTATATTAATTTATTCATGGAGCAGAAATAGGATAATATAAACATCTGATTATACCTATGCCTTGTTTAAAATAATGTTTATTTGGCAATCATCACACACCCCTTTTAAATCCTTATTATAATTAATTGCTTTGAATTGCAAACCAGCTTATGGGTGAAAGTAGTTAACATTAGTTTTCATGAAAATATTGAAAGAATGAAATATGGGCTAGGGAATATAACCAGTTATGTGTGTGTGTGTGTGTGTGTGTGTGTTTAAATGAATAAATGACGCTCCTATTTATTACTTGCTTGAAAGTGTGTTTCTTGAATTATGCAAAAGAAAGGGATTAGAAATGGATTTTAGGCGAACATGGGTTGCTTTTTGTTTTGAAAAGGAAGTAGATTATCTTTTATGTGTGTTTGGAGTTACTTTTTGGGCTAGGATGCCAAATGTGGAATTACAGAGATGGCTTTTCCTCTTTTCAAGATTTGACCTTAAACTATTTTATATGCCTGCCAAGCTGGGGATTCATTGAAATAGATGAGTATTTGTCTAGCAAAACTTTATTTATATATATCTCGGCCACATCCTGTTGTCAGACATTTGCACGTCATCATTTAGATTTACATTTAGACTTCAGGTTGCATCAGGTGTTCCCTCCTGCCAGTTGTTTCCAGGTTGCTAGACATTTCGTGCAGGGCTAGGTTTCCTTTGTGTTATGAAGGGATTCGGGGAAGTGTAATTGCTTCATGGTTGGGCAGAAAAGCGCTTGAGCCATATTCCCATCTCTCGACTTGCAAGAGAACCATGTGGGTTCGTGGCGGCTGGAGAGTTTGATATGATTTACTATTCTTATGTTGTACATGATTGTTGTAACTTGTACTTATCATTGTGTGATTTATGGCATGAAATCCAATGGACATTGTATATTCTTTATAGTGCTAACACCTAGATTAAGCACGTGATTTGTAAGATTTAATAACTTTATTAATTAATGTTTATTAGATTTATCTTTTTACTTGAGATGATGTAATTAAGTGGATTATTTACTTCAGTAACTTTTGTGATGGAATGAGTACTTTACAGTATGTACCATAATTAAATGGTAGTGATTTCATACCATTAACCTCCTAATTGATTGTAATATAAAGGACAAATAAAGAGTGTAGGGCAGTGTAACTAGTGCAGCCATGTAGGATGAACCTGCTTAGAAATTTAGTGAAAGCATTTATTGGATATTACTTTTGGCATGTATATGTATCACTTGTTTCCCCTACTTCCCTCTCTTTAACCTATTGAAAACTTTTAAAACAAAATTTAGTCACAAACTTGTGGTCTATGCATTTGTTCTTAATCTTCTCTTGAACTCCGCCAAAATCATAATGATTTTGTGTTGCCTTTAAAAGGTATTATATATAAACCCTAATCCATTTAGGGATTCTCATTTGCCCTAATTGATTTATTAGGCCTCTTTTCCCCTTGTAATTGATTCATTATAGCTTTAGTTAATAAAATTATATGTAAGAGGTGTTTTTTCTTATATGTATTTGTTTCTTGAATTATTTCTTAACCATACACTACATTATATTATAAAAATCTAGTGTAAATTAAATATTTGTACTATTGTCATATGACTATTTTATTTAAACTATTATAAGTGTAATGAAATTATTATGCTCTATTTAACATCTTGTTACACTAATATGTTTTTTCTATGGTGAAATATCATTTCAATTATTATTATTTTTGTACAGGAATTCTGGAGATTGGTGAAAGTTATTCACCTTGCACTTATCATTTATATTAATTAATTTTATTTCATAAATCCTTTTTTTGAAAATAGGAAAATATTAAATTCTTTTACATTTTATTTCTTTCAACTAGTATATAACTAACATGTTTCTGTTGTGTGGCGAGATTTGATCCTCAACACATACTATTATGTATCATTCAATTGCATATAGGTCAAATGGAATTCCACATATTCATGATCGATGGGGAAGTATGCTAAATGGAAGCAACTACTATGTGTGGAAGATCATAGCTAAAGTAGATTTTATGGCCAAGAACTTATGGGCAGTTGTCAAAAGGAGAGAAATGCAACCTTCAGGTAGAAAAATAGATCCTGATCTTGTAATTAAAAAAATATCAAGAAGCATTGTCAATATTCCTAAGATGTATAGGAGATGAGTTTCTCTTGCATATTGGAAACCTAGAATCACTCTCTAAAGCATAGAAATTATTAGAAACCATGCATGAAGGATCTAGGTTATCTAAAATTATTAAATTAATACTAGAACCTTTTACAACTCCCATGAAAGGAGATGAAAAAGCAATTAAATATATTGCTAAAATCAAGAATATCAAATCTCAACAAGATGGTTGTAAATGCGACCTAATAAAAGATAAGCTTTTTTTTGGTAAAAATAAACGTTCATGAATAATTCAAAAACTTTATTTTAATGTTGAATTTGAAATATCAAAATAAGGATATGATATTCTTGATTTATCAACTCTATCTGCTCTTCTTATTCAAGAAGAATAGGTAATGTCAAAATTTGACTCTAAATAAAAGGCATCAAAAGTCTTACTAAGTTAGCATAAATTTTAACTAGTACAAAGAAATAACTTAGATTGTGATCAAAATCACTTTAACTCATCTGATTGCTCTAAAAACTATCCTAAAGCATTTAGAAACAAACCTAGATTGAAATGCAATAACTATGGTAAACTAGGACACGAAAAATAAATTTTTATTTTAAAACAAAATACTAAAAGAACCTTCAAGAACAAAAACCCTAATCAAAACTTTAAAGATAATTCAAATCAGAATAAAAACAAAAATATTGCTCTTTATATAGCTTTATCTACATCCTCAAATAATGAATAGATCTTAGACAGTGAAGCTTCCAAACATATGACCTATATGTATGGCATCTTGTCTGATATTAAAACATGTAATGAGAAAGTAGATTTAGGAGATAATTCTATGATAGAAGCATTAGGGCATGGGAAATTAAAAATCCTAAACGAATTCATTGGAGATGCTCCATTTGTCCCTAATTTAACAAAAATATTTTATCCCGTTCTCATCTCACTAAAGAAAATTTCAAAATAACTCTTCTTAGAGATAGTTGGTATATCAAAGATCAAAATAAAACCATTGCTGCTCAAGGTTCTAAAAAAATGGTTTATTTATTTTTAATAACATTTTAAAACAAAATTGTTTATCTATGCAATTAAAAGTAGAAACTCAACTTTGACATCAAATATTAGGGCATTTCAACATCAAAAGCTTAAATGAAATGCTTTGTCATAATCTTGTAATAGGGTTACCTAAGATTGAAAACAAATTAAAAACACGTAAAGGCTATCTCCTAGAGGTAAACAACATTCTTCACCTCATAAAAAAAAAAACATATCCAATCCTATTCTAAACCTTTAGAGTTAATTCATAGTGACCTAATGGGGTTGTTTCAAGTTCCTTCCCTAAGTGGGTCCCTTTATGCCCTAACAATCATTGATGATTTTACTATAATGATTTGGGGTTATTTTCTTGAAATAAATTTGATGTTTTATCTAGATTCAAAGATTTCAAAGCTCTAGTTGAAAATCAAAGCAATTTCAAAATAAAAATCCTTAGAATAGATAATGGAACTAAATACATAAACAAAGAGTTTGACAACTTATCTATTTTATGGGAAATTCAAAGAGAGTTAACTTCTCCTTATTCTCCCAAACAAAACAGTGTTGTTGAAAGAAATAATTGGACTATCATAGAAATTGTCATATCTATGGTGCATTCATCAAATACACCTAAATTTCTATGGGTCGAAGCCATGAACACAACTATCCATATACTAAATAGGGTACATACAAAAGCTTTACATCTTTCTATGCCTTTAGAAAAATGGTCAACTCAAAAACCAAATATCTCCCATTTTAAAAACCTTGGGAGTCCTACATCAATTCTTTTTCCTAAACAAAAAAGACAACTTGATTCCACCTCCTCTCATTGTATTTTTGTTGGGTATGGAGGGAAATCAAAAGGTCTTAGACTTTATGATCTTTCCAAAAGAGATACTATTATAAGACATCTTAGAATCTCCTTTATCCATTTCTCATTCCATTGATAACATTATTGAATCTTCTACTTCTAAAGAAGATGAGCATAATTTTTCTTTTGATGTTAATCATAATTCTTCTTCCAACAAACCTAGATGAAATTAATCTTTATTTAAAGATTTGAATCTAGAGCCCTCCTATCTTTCTAAAATGACTATAAATCAACATACATATGTTGTCTTAATGACTCTATATGAAAATGAACCCCAAACCTTTGAAGAGGCTAATCAAAATTAAAAATGTCATGCAGTCATAATATAATGGCCTTATCAAGAATAACACTTCGGAGATTGTTCTAGCACCCTCTAACAAGAACATTATTGACTGCCATTGGCTTTATAAAATTAAATATGACTCTTAAGGAAAAACTGACAAATATAAAGCTAGATTAGGGCTAAAGGTTTCTCTCAATGACATGCCATAGATTTTGATGAAACATTTGCTTCACTAGAAAAAATGAGCACCATTTGTTTTCTCCTTGCCCTAGAGCTACCCAAAAAAATGGGAAATTCATTAAATGGATGTTAAAAATAATTTTTAAAATGGTGATCTTTAGGAAGAAATATATGTGTATCAACCAAAAGGTTTCTTACAACCAAATAAAGAAACCTATGTTTGCAAACTCAAAAAATCTCTTTGTCAACTCAAACATACTCCTCGAGCCTGGTACTCCAAAATAAATAATTTCTTTCAAAATATTGGGTTCTCTAACTACAATTCTAACATTGATCTCTTTGGCAAATTTGAAAATGATCATATTGTTATCATTGTCCTATAGGTGGATAACTTGCTCATCACAAGCAGTCTTCTTTAATTCACAAATTCAAGAATAAATTAAAACTTACATTTGACACAACTGTTTAGGTCATCTACATCATGTTTTAGGTATGTCAATCTTTCAAGATCATTAGTCTATTGTTATATCATAGTCGATATGCTCAAAATATTCTTATTAAATTTAATATGTTTGACTACAAACTAACAATTACCCCTATTGAAATTGGTATTTTGAATTTGATTCTCATCATCCTTGTGAAAAATTTAAACCTACTCTTTATCATCAATTAATTGGGAGCTTAAATTATCTCACAATATCTCACCTTGACATTGCCTATGCAATAGTTGTAGCATATTGGTTCATACAAGAACCTTATATTCAATATTATAAAATGGCTTAATGTATTTTAATGTATATTAAAAGCACTATTAACTTTAGTCTTTATTATACTCATACGAAAAATGCTTAATGTATGGATATCATGATGTTGAGTTTGAAAGAGATTCTATTGATTGAAAGTTTACTTCAAGATGTGTTTAAGTTTGGTACAGGTGCATTTTCACAAAGTTCTAAAATACAAGCAATTGTAGCCCTCTTCTATAGAAGCAAAATACATCTAAGTGCCACTAAAGCAGATAGAGAAGCTATTTGGCTTCATCATCTTCTAAATGAAATTTAGAGAAATTCTAATTCTAGTACCACACTCCTTTGTGATAATCAAAGTTGTATTGTGCTTGCCAAAAATATTGTTCATCATCAAAAGACAAAACATATTGAAATCCAAGATCAATTTATTCATGAGAAAGTTCTAAATAGAGATATTGCATCGAATGTTTTAAAAAAATCCATACAAGAGCTTTACCTTGGTCTTGTTTGGGAGATCAAGCTTTTTGTTCTCTCCAAGCTCATTGGTATGCTTTGGTTCACCTATTTATTTGTGTGTGTTCTTTGTATGCTTCCTGTGTTTGTTGTCAATAGCCTTGAATGTTTGTTACACACACTCATCCATGTTTGTTTCAATATAAGTTTATCAGTTTCATTTTCCTTATTTTCCATGGTTTGAAATTATATTGATGGCTACTTTATGGCACATGAAATATTGCCAAAAGAAGTAATGGGGATGTAGCTAATGACCACTACCATTGTTATAGGGTACTTTTCACATAATTAGCTAAGTGATATTTTTGTGTATTAATAATTATAACTTTTTAATTAACTAAACTAGTGATACAATACAAGAAGATATTGATTTGATGTGTTCCCTCGAAGTGGACTCCTATTGCTTTTCCATATCGTGGTCTCGCATTCTTTCAGGTATATGGTTTAGCCATGTCCTCAGAATAAATTCATCAAGAGCACTTAATATTCATGTTATTCATTTGTCTATGATATTTGTGCTAAAGCTAGAAGCAACGTGGAGGGAATAAGGTTTTATAATAACCTCATTGGCACTCTACTATCAAAGGGTATGTTGGTGTGTTCACGCTTTATTTAAAAATGCTTCTAATTTTGTTTTTGATTAAGGTAAGCAACAAACCAAGGTGATGTGCCCTTTATAACAAGCCCCAAGGGTTGGACCAAACATGCCACAAATAGGCCAACAAAAGCACACAAACACAACAACACAACTATAAGACAAAACCAAATAGAACTAAACAAACCTTGAACAAGAGCCAACAAATCTAACTACCTTGACCCTAGGGCATAGAGCAGTAACAGATTTGAGGAGCCCTTTCTTTCTATGTTGAACTACTGTCCAGGAAAACTGTGAGTCTAAATCCTCAAAGCAAGGCGAGAGGAGGGATCCTCAAAAGATGTCACAACCACAGAACTCTCGCATAGTAAAGCAGGTAGAGCTGAAGATAAAAGTGGAATTAATGGGGTAGCAAATAGATCTCAGTTAGAAGCAGCCACAACTAGAGTCAAAGAAGGGTGCCCGACACGATCACGATCAACTACCAACACACCTTCAAGCTCAGCCTGAACTAGAATAGAAGTCCCCACAGGGGATGAAGCCACAGGGGGACATGAAGGAGAGGAACCAATAGAGGACACATCATCCAAACCAACCTCCAGATCAAAAACCATCAAATGTTCCAAATGAGCATTCCACCACCATGATGCCCCAGCCTTGCGACGAGAGTGATGGCAATCCGAAGTGAGATGTCAAACTATGAAGCATCGATGACAATGGAGGCGTAAGCCCTCATAGTCAAGAAGCTAGGATCTAGGACAATCCCCCACCATCAAAATAGTCTCTCCATGAAGAGGATTGGAGATATCAATATCCACAATAATGCGAGCATATGTACAAAGTCCCATTAGATTCGTAGGTCTATCCACCATAAGGTGGCAACCAATAGTATTGCCTATTGCCTCATAGTAGGACTCCTCCCAAAATTGGAGGGGCAAATTGGGTAACCTGACCCAAATAGGCCTGATATTAAGCGATTTTGAAATAGGATTAAACAGAGGAGTCCAAGGTTTGAGTAAAATGGAATGCTCTCCCCATAACCACAACCTGCCATCAAGCACTGAATCCTTAGCTCAACAAAATCAAAAGCCGCAATGAAGAAACCCCTTGCATAGGAGCATAGGTCAATATTCCCCTGGACAATAGGTCTCCAGGATTCAGAAACCCACTTATTCAGATCAGGGAGGGATGACCAGAGGCCATTAAATCTGCCAATCAAGTTGAGCTTGACATAATGTTGTTCATTTTTTGTTACTTCTTGTCCACAGACCACCACTGGGGAGGTATGGGAGCAGGGAAGGGGGTGGGAATGACTCTTATCCCTTTGAGGTGGATGGCCAACAATGATTGTTGCGAAAGAGGGACCCTATGCGCCCTTAGAAATAGGGTGGTTCCACACGACAGGGGATGTAGGAGCCTCTGTAGCCACATGAACGCCAAAAAATGCTTTTCCAACCTCTAGGAAAAGCGTAGCAGGGGAGAAGCCCCTGCCATAACCACTAATGCCATTGCTAACAAACGTAGGGACACCAGGATTCAGAAACCCGCTTATTCAGATCAGGGAGGGATGGCCAGAGGCCATTAAATCTGCCAATCAAGCTGAGCTTGACATAATGTTCATCACTTTTCATTACTTCTTGTCCACAAACCACCACTAGGGAGGTATGTGAGCAAGGAAGGGGGTGGGAAAGACTCTTATCCCTTTTAGATAGATGGCCAGCAACGATTGTCACAAAAGAGGAACCCTGTGCGCCCTCAGAAACAGGGTAGTTCTACACGACAGGGGATGCAGGAGCCTCTGCAACCACATGAATGCTAGAAAATGCTTTTCCAACCTCTAGGAAAAGCGTAGCAGGGGAGAAGCCCCTACCATAACCGCCAATGCCATTGCTAACAAATGTAGGGACACCATCAACAGTCATGAGAAGGTGACAGGTGTTAAAAGTGCCTCCAGAATACTCCTCAAGTGAACCCTACAACGCGAAGATAAAGAGAAGGGCGTTGGCAAAATGGAACCCGCCCCCCACAGGCTGCCTAAAACTAAATTTTGATGGGGCTATGAAGGGCAACCCAGGCAAGTCTGGTGCAGGATGCACTATTAGAAACGACAATGGGGAAGTTGTATGGGCTATCTCAAAAAAACTACAGGAGGGAACCAACAACAAAGTAGAATTTCAAACCTTATTAACTGGCCTAAAATTATGCAAAGAAAAAGAATTAAAGGACATTGAAATCGAAGGTGACTCACAAATCTGCATCAACGCTTTAAGAACAAGGAAGGTTCTAAATTGGAAGCTTCACAACCTTGCATTTCTAATTTGGGATCTAATGGATAACCTACACATAGCTTCTATCCAACATTGTTTCAAGGAGGCAAATCAACTGGATGATCACTTAGCAAATAAAGCATGTCATCAAGAAGAAGAGGAAACCATTTCCAATTATATACACCTATGGGAAGGCCCTACCTCCTAATTATTTTTTATTCTCTACTATACTTAATTTGTTGTCATACTGGTAACAAGCTTATCAATAAAAAAAAAGTGTACCAGTAAACAATGTGAATGTTGTTTTTAGTACAACTATTTATCCTCTTATTTGCTATTTTAAACCATCAAAGAACATAATTACTGAAAACTTCCCTTATACAAAATTGAAGGATTATGACCCTTCAAACAAAGTAAATGCCCTAACACTAAAATATTTGATAAATCTAATTCAAAATAGAGAGAGGAAGATTAAGCACCAATGAATTTGGTAACAACCTTTGTACCCTTAGAGATTGCATGTTTTCCAAGCCTTTGAAGAAGAGAGTCTCACAGCTCTCTGAATCTCCCATATATTGATGATGATGTTCTTGTTGTGGTGAGAAAAGTTGGTTGCCTCGCTGGCAATTTTTTCAAAGATGTCATTAATAAATTTATTCATAATTCACATGACCTTGCTGGAAATACTGAAATCAAGGTGGGATTGCTTAAGAATTTTAAACAAGTAGATATTGTAGATTTGGTTGTTCTTTTCATTGTTGTTATTACCTTTCTCATCTTTAGCTTTTTTGGGGACCTTCTTTTCAGGGTTGGAAACCTTGTTTTCTTTCTAGAGATTTCTCAGCCATGGGCTTTTCCTTTGTGATGGGCTTTTTCCCTATCTTTCTTGCCATCAATAAGCACTACAAAAATTATAAAGCCAAATTAGAAATTAGATTTAAGTTTAAACTAATATAAAAATTATGGGTCGTTTCAAAAAAATTCTCTATCTTTTATAAGTTTTTTATATTAATTTAAAAAATAAATTAAATTGAATATAAAAAAATAATTTGCTAAAAAAATTAATATAAATAAATTTAAAATTATAATTAAAAAAGAAATATGAGTAAATTATAAATTAAAGTACCCCATTCATCAGGTTGTTCAGGGTCATCCATCATCTAATACAAGAGCAGATGTGAGATGGGGTCCTCTGAATTAAGGATGGCCTAAACTAAATTTTGATGGAGCATTATGAGGGAATTGAGGGCAATCAGAAATTGAATGCATAATTAGAAATCACTAAGGTGTAATAATTGGGGCAACATCAAAAAAAGCTCCCAATAGGAACAAGTAATGAAGCCATATTCCTAGGTGCCCTTCTAGGACTTCAAACTTGCAAAAGTCTCGGTTTGCAAAAACTTCAAATCGAAGGTGACTCCCTAATCACTATTAATGCACTCCACAAACAAAGGACTCCAAACTAGAAACTAAACAATATTTTATCCCAATGTTGGGAGCTGATGGAAAATTCGCATAGTTCAAAATAGAACACATTTTTCAAGAAGCAAATGGCTTGGCTAATAGAATAGCCAACATGGCGTTTGAAATGTATGGTGACTATCATTACGACAGCTACCCAAGTGTGTGGCAACGTTTGGCTCTCGATTTCCTGTCCTTAACAAATTGGTTGATATAAATGAAAATCATAATGGGAAGGTAATACATGATGCTTAGCTTGCTTCTTCGTTAGGTTCAGTACAAAAGAAATTACTACGAGGGCATTTGCAATTATGGATCCAACACTTAAGTCATCAAGGATGATCCTTAAGTTCATTGCATTCAACCATTGTTTGGCACATAGAACTCGAAGCATGGATACGACAATATGCCTTAAAGCTAAGAAATGACAAATTGCATTTCTAGGGATGGTAACGGATTTTGGGTTGAAAAAACATTTAGAATAAAATCAATGGTGGTGCTCCATGCAATAAAAATGTTGTTGGGGGAAACTTTTTTATCTATGACACATAGATACCGTGTGAACGTTGTTGTGTCATCGATTTTCTTAGCAGTATTGTTGGATGCAGGGGAAGCTAAAGATATAATGCAAGTAGTTGCAGAAACACTTATCAAGCCTAGATGATGATGTGGGTTAAACCAAATAGTTGACAACATGGTTCTAGGGCTGGGCTTCCACCAGACCTAGGAAATTGGCCAAGCATCAACCTGACATTCTGGACTGCGGGTGCCTTTTTATTATCAAGGTCGTGGGAGAAAATGAAAACACTCAGAAGCATAAACCCATCAAATTCTTTATTATCAAGGTCGTGGGAGAAAATGAAAACACTCAGAAGCATAAACCCATCAATTTCTTTATTATCAAGGTCGTGGGAGAAAATGAAAACACTCAGAAGCATAAACCCATCAAATTCTTTATTATCAAGGTCGTGGGAGAAAATGAAAACACTCAGAAGCATAAACCCATCAAATTCCTCAAAGTTGTTTCGAGCACCACTTTTGCATCGAAGGTGGATTAGTCTTTCGCATTGGAGTCCGAGAGCTAGGATTCTAAGGACAATGAAGGGAGGAGGAACTTTAGTCACTCACGTTCAGTAATAAGTTTGGTATTGGTTGTTAGTAATATACAATATGTATAGGTGTTAATAGAAGCTATAATACCAATGGAGTAGCCATGATAATGTTCCTTTATTTTAAAAGTTATACAGGGGTATGGCTCCCTAATGTTAGTTTTACTGATAAAAAAAATTTTGATTAAAATATTTACCTTTGTTTTGTGAATTCAATTTTAAAAGTGAATTTTTTTCAAACCAAAATTCAAATTAAATAATTAGAAAAAAATATATTAAAAAATAACAAAATAACTTGTAAACTAAATTATAAAAAATATAAATAAAAACTAAACTAAAATTTAGTTGGAAGTGATAAAATTGAGATTTGAACCTAGAACCAAGTACTTTTAAGATGACAACTCTACAATCTTCTATCACCTAAAATTATCTAAAAAACAACAAAATTTATTGTATTCACTCTTAAGAAAAAAGGAATATCAATGAGTTTAAGCTAAAATCACCTAAGCACAAAGATTACAGAGAAAATAATGAACAAAAAACAACATTTTGTGCAAAAAAACTAACCACAGAATCGAACAAAACTCATCTCACAAAGGACAAAACTCATCTCACAAAGGACGAAGCACTGCAAACTTGACATTTGAAGTCAAGGTTAATCGACAAATATGAAAGATCACAATAATTCTTACAATTCTCTCACAACCACATTCTCTACCAAAAATAATCTAGATAATATAACTTATTTTAATCTACGTAAATAAAAAATAGATACATTGATATTAGGGTTAGGTTTAGCAGCGTATATATTAATTTTAATTTTATTATTTATATTTGTTTTTGTTTTACTGAGAAATATATATATATATATATATATATATATATATATATTTACAAACCCTAATTATATAAGCTATATAAATATTAAAACAACCATTACATTTGTTAGAATCTATATATATTCATTTGTGAGACAAAACTAAAAATGTATTGTATTTTAAAATTTAAAAGCTTAAATGCCACACTTAAATCTGGTCTATTAAAAACTTATGGTCAAAAAGAAAATTAACTCAATGGCAGATCACCCAAACGCACATAAAAACTCTTGTTGTTCCATAAAATATAACAACATTAGGAACATTTTTAGATAAAGCATGAACACAACAACATACCCTTTGACAGTAGAGTGTTGATGAGGTTATTATAAAATTTTATTCCATAGACAAATGAATAACATGAATATTAAGTGCTCTTGATGAAGTTATTATGAATTGAATTGAATTGAAAGGTTTTAATAACATCCACGAGGCCACATCAACCTATGGGACCTAGAATTGCACAAGCCCCAACCAAAAACAGGGCAGCGAACCGTTAAATTGTTTGTAGCCCCTTCTCAAGCTCAGATCTTTTGTCGTGAATTTTGATAAAAAAGTTTACAGTTTCGCCCAATCTTGCCTCTTCAAACAAGGTGCTTAAGTTGTCTTTCAAGGTGTCTTTATAGCTGCCACGAATGTTTTCATAAGTTGAGCACTCCATGATGAAATGCCATTTCGTGTCCACCACACCAAGTTGTTGCAAATAAGGCATAATATCTTTTCCCACTCCTCTTTGGGAATCATCCACCTGCCCATTTCTCATCTAAGATGGTGCGAGCTAGTCCTTAGCTGCACAATCCAAATTTTTGCTTTCCACTTAATATCTACTCCTATGTAGGCTTTTTCCTCATGGTCCCACGTGGGGTTGAATTTTTTGATACAGTAAGCTTTTTTTTGTCCCATTTGATTAGTCCTCATAATGTTCCTAAATTTTTTTCTAACATATTTTTTTATTTCCTCTTTAACATGTGGGCATTCCTACATATTAATGTCCCACTTCTTTAACCACTTGTTTCTGTTTCATCCATGTATTCTTTCTCCTATTTAACTCTTCCTCCATAATTAGCTGAGGCCAACGATGGTTTTCCATATTTTGAGTCTATTGGTTCCCAAAATTGTAGCTTGCGAATCCTAAGGGTATGCCATATCCTATGGTCAGACTAACAAGGTTGTGGCCAACAGTATGGAGTTAACCAATGAGGTTTAGATCTCCCTGCTCTTTAGGTTCTACTAGACCTAGGCAGGTACACCTTGATAATGAAGTAGATTTAAGGGCTGTATGTACTTATAACAATCTATTTCCTAATGGCATGTGAGTGTGAAATAAATATAACTAATCCTACTGCTAATGTTTGAAATTTGAATATGTGAATAAGTAGAGTATTGTTGTGAAGTGAGTGAGATCAGTGTCTATTCCTATTGGGTAAATGGAGTCAAGATGTCTATAATATGTGGATCCTCTTTCTTAGCTTAACTCTAACTGTTCGGCACTTCTGGATTGTTTATACTTTGTATAAATGTGCAAGGTTGTCAGTTATCAGGGTCTTCTTACAAATCTCAGTGATATCTTCCCAAGTTACTATGACTATTTGAAAGGATTTCAATTCTTGCTGGAAGGAAACCAATTAAGATGATCAATTTAAAAGGATTTTAATTTCGGGCAGAAACCAATCAAAACAAATCTCCTTAAGAGGATTTTATTTCACTTCTCACAGAAACCAATCAAGAAAATCACACAGAGGCAGCAAGTGTGTCTTGACAAATCAAATATATTTTGATATACTTAACTTGAATAACAGAGAAAGATCACTTTGGAGACAACAAGACAACTTATATAAATTAATATTAACAGAACAGTTGAACACCAGAAAATGGACCACCAATTTAAACTTTCCCCTCCATTATATTACTTCAAAATTTCATATCAAAAGTTGTGTCTATATTCTATTCTATGAGTATGGTTATATGCTAATGATTATAATGATTGTGATCATTCCTCTTTTAGCTTGGCCTTGGTTTCCCTTATATACGGGAAGCAACAAGCTTCAGGCCAAAACAAGGTGACTTTTCATAACTCACATCTTTTCAGATAACTAATTGTTACTTATAACTAAGAAATAAAGAAAAGACATGGAAATCCACACATTCAAGATGCTTGAATCTGTTAATCATCGTAGGGAACCTGTGACCGTTGGCTGGCAAAGTTCCCCTCTCCATGATGCATCTGATATGCTTCATCCACTAACATTTCATTGCTTTCATATGCATTGTTTATTGTTTCTTCTTCCTCACTGCGCTTCATTACATGTATAACCTTTGAATTAATATTTCTAAAAATTCTTGAATTAGCATTGGCAAAAAAATTACTTCAAGTTTATCATGAGGGTCAAAGGATTCTCTAGATTTTCTAGCTTCTTTCTTAACCATTGTCTTCCATTTTTTAATCATCTGAGGATGTAGACAGAACTAATGAAAAGCTTTCGACCCTTTATGCTGCTAGAGAGATGAATAAGTTGATTTTAGAAAGATGATCAGTATATTCCTAAGTAGCATAAGTATCTGTATTATTGATTATCTCCTTCATAACAAATTCCAAAGTGAAAATTTGTTCTAACTGCACATGTGTATTTTCTATTACCCTTGATTCATCATTGACCTTGTCGAGAGCCATTGGTAATGACTGAGCTAGTTCATTCTCCCAAATGCTCTGTTCTTTTATATTTCCTTCATTATCAAAGAAACTAGGAAAAGCCAAATTTCCAAGGGTTGGTCAAAATCACCAAGATCTTGTTTTAACATAGTATTAAACTTTTCATGCATGTCAATTAGTTCATCATAATTCTTAAACACTTGTTTGTCGACATCTCCCTTGGCTATTAATTCCTCCTTTTCAAACATCCTAAATATTTGGATTTCCCCGATATGGATCCATCCCTCGACATCTACTTAGTATATTTTCTTTTCAGAGGGACTGTAAATCACCTTACTCCGATATTCCAGAGTCCTTTCGAAAACCTTCTTCATTACCTTTGTATCAAATACCATTGCTTTATCAAAGGGACAAATTCCCTTGTCCCATTGATGTCTATATTTCCCTTCGACATTTATTTTGTATGCCTTTATATCTTATGATCTTGGCATATGGATCGAAAAAAATTTCGGGACCCACCTTATCGGCATATTGGAGAGACTTCTGTAATCTCCTACCGACATGACACTTTTCCTTCGATGATGTTAAAATATATTACATGCTTGTGCATATCGGTGCGTCGAAGAGACTCGTCAACTAGTTATTCCGGCATGGTAAAGTCTCTTTGAAGTTAAATATTTCATATGTCCTTGTGATTTTCATCTTTTTGGTTTATCGAAGGGAATATGTAACATGTCCTGCCGATAGTATCTAATATCTTCGATAAGTCTTCAGTAAGATTGTCAAAGGGACAATAAAATAAGTTCCTTCGATATGACATTCTCTCCTCGATATTGTCTATACTGCTTTTCAAAGGGATCTTAAAATGTCTTCCGTTGATATAGTGTGGTCTCTTCGACATGACCCTTTTCATTTGCAGGTAGGGTGATGAATATAAATTTATTAGGGTAATTACTTATGGGGTGGGTAAATGGGGTATTTGAGTGAGAAAAATGACATGTTAGGTGATAGAATTATGGAAAAGAAATGGATTTTTATAGAAAATTTTAGGCTAATTTTTAGTTCTAACAGTGTCTTCTTCATATAACTTACCAACCGAACCATCACTGATGCCTCCAAAGGAAATGTACCAGTTTCTACCAATAAGATCTCATATGGGACTACAATCTTGATTTTGAGACTGCTTATGATGAGGTGCTTCTGGATTCTCTCAACCGACCTCCATTTCTGCTCAGACATACTATTGTCCCAAATTTTACAACCATACAAAATCACCGTGACAACAAGCAAACCAAAAAGCGTTCTCTTGGTTTTCCAATCCCATAATTCCGCATTCCTACATCTATTCTAAAGAGAGTAGAGTGCCTTCCAACCCCCTTGGATTCTTTTGGCTCTACACATTTCCCAACTGAGTTTGTTGTGAAAATCAATCTTGAGGTACTTGTACTCATCTACTATTTCCAACGGACTGCCTTAAAAAAGGAAGCTAAATTGCTTCTTTTTTCTCCTCGATGAGAACATCATCACTTTAGTTTTGCTAGTGTTCACTTGCATCCCAACCTCATGACAAAAAGATTTCAACGCTTGCAATTGTTCTCTCAAACCTTGAGTTGTTTTAGTAATTAGTATGAGATCATCAACATGTAGGAGTAACTTTATCATGTACTTAGCCAACTGAACTCCCTCTCCACTAGTCTTATTTATCCATTCTTCTAACTTATCAATGTATAGCCTGAACAAGGTTGGGGAAAGTAGACATCCTTGTTTGATGCCGATATCGCTGCCAAAGCACTCAAACATCCCATCTTTGGTTTGAATTTTAGCCTTAACCTGCTCATAAAGCTTATGGACAACAACTCTATACACATTAAGGACCCCATGTTCCTCCATCCTTTTCCAAAGCTTGCTACGAGGCATTGTGTCAAATACTTTTTTAAAGTCAACAAAGCAGCAAAAAGCCTCATTACCCTGGGTGTTCCATATTTTTTTGATCAAGGGTGACACCATGATCAATAGTGGAGTGTTTTGGCCTAAAACTAGCCTATCCCTTAGCTCTTTTCCCCTCTTTTTCAGCCCAACTACTAATTCTACGCTCCACCATCCTGCCAAAAAGTTTACCCAAGAGAGGGTTAACCATAATCATGCAGTAATTTGAAGGATTATTGATATCTCTGCTTTTGTAAAGAGGAATAAACACACCAGTTATCCACTCTTCCTGGAAGCCCTCTTGATTGACATTGTTGAAGATGTGCTTGATACATGGTGCAAGGACCTCAATACCTCATTTTAAATGTTCCGCTTGTAGCCCATCAATATCCAGAGCTTTCCCTCCTGCCAACTTTTTTATGCCTTGTTTTATATCTTCTATGGTGAAAAGTTCCTTATTTGCATTGATTACCGATGGTCTATGTTTATCCTGATCCCGCTCATACAACATCTTTGCATATTCTAGCCATTGATAATCTTTGATATCATTTTTTGTTTGTATTTTCTTTTGCTATAATTCCTTCCAGAATTTTTTGGGGTTGTGTTTTCTGAGAGCAATCAACTCCAATCTTCTACTTTTCACATAATTGTCTTTTTTTAATCCGTAACAAATTTTTGTACTCTTTCTTCCTTACTTTGTCCATCCTATCTTTCTGCAAATCTCTTTTTGCCATTTTGCACTCACCATCGTACCAAGGATTTGTCGGGAAAGTGTTTTTTATTATTTTCTTGGATCTAGCCCTCTTACACCCACTTAAGGCCTTGTGTATAAGGGGAATCAACATATTTTTGTTTACATAGCAATTCTTTATGCCATCTGTATTACTCTTGTACTCCTTGAAAATTCATTCAAGGGCAACCTTGAAGATTTCCTGATTTTCTTAAGTTATGAGGATTTTTCCTTGTGAAGTTGCCTTCTTTTGGTAGGAGTGAACTTGTTGCCCCTATTGTTTGCTTATGTGGATGTAAAGCTTTACAAAAGTTTGATTATGATCTAATTTCAACTCTATCGGGCAGTTCCCCACCACTAACCCTCTCAACCTCGAGGTATAGTTCTATGAGCAGATAACATAGTCTACAACACTTTGCCCATTATACGTTTTGCAAGTCACCTATAATTAGGACTTCACCCATTGTACTAAAGATAGAAATATCTTTTTTAAACAATGCATAAGGATCTTCCTGATCTAGATTCCTTTTCTTATATGATTTCAAACTTTTTGGAGCAAAGTAACATGTTGCCATCCATATTGTTACCTGATTTTCTGATATTTTCAGCCATATATATTGTTTGTTTGGGTCGTCTTTCTCTACTTTTATAACATTGTCCCATGACTCTTTGAAAAGAACTACCACCCCGCCATGCCCTTTGCCACTATTCATCCTTTCATTCCAAACTGAAGCTTTTTTATACCCTTCAAATTCAAGAACTTTACTTCCCTCATGCTCATGAGTCTCCATAAGAATAATAACGTCTTTTCCTTCCGCTATGGGCCCCAATCCAGGTCCTCTTCTCCACGGATATCCTTTACAGTTCCAGCTTACCAATGTCAAATAATCTTGGGGGGTGAATGCCTATTTCTTCTGTGTTGTTCTATCACTAACTTGGGCCTTTCCATTTTGCAGCTAAGTCGATTTTCTAGCCTCTTGCTGTCTTTACTTTCTCCCACTCTTTCCACCTTTCCTTCTGTTGGGTTATGGTTAGGTCCTTGTCTAGGAATATTTGCATACCCCTAAGGAATCTTTTGTTTTTTAGTAACATGTTCCTGTCTTTGATAGTCCTCAAGGTAACTCTTACATGCCTACTCTTTCCATCTTCTATCCACCTTCCAATCCTATTGGCTTGAGAGATGAATCCTTTCTATTGCATTTAATCCTTAAAAAAGTCTCTTGTTAGTTCCTTCGTGGTTTCCTTCTCCCCATAGTCTTTTAATCCCTTAATGGTGATGTTCATAGCCCTATTACTTCTGTCATTTTCCTCTCTTAACTTCCTTCTCACTTGCTTTTCAATGATTTCTCTTTGCATATCCGGTGGACTCTTCACTACTTGAACCCAGGATTTGGCCTCTTCTATTTGTTCTTTTAACTTATTTTCTCTTATCTCCATGGTTGCCATTTTAGACTGGATCTCTTTTAGTTGGGAATCGTTGCTTTTTTCTAATACTTTTGACTTATTCTCTTCTGCTGCTTTCACTTGCTCTAAAACTTGCCTTATCGAAATCACTTCTTGCTTTCCTTTTGTTATGTTATTTTGCAATTTGTTTACCTGTTCTTTAAGTAATTTGTTCTCTCTTGCTAATTTCCCATTGGATTTTGTGATCTCTTTCACCCTGTTGTCCTCCAATCGGCCTTTTGCTTCTAAGGATTGGATCCTCTTTTTCATGATCATTAACTCATTGACGTATAGATCTGAGGACCATAGAAGTGGTGTTGTAGTAGGACTATATAAATCTGCATGTTCTTAACTATTTTTCAGTCCCTTCTTTCTTATATGTCGGGTGAATTTCAACTCCCTTTTGCTTTGTATCTAAAGCTTTGTGAAATGTTGAACTCCCCTCTTCCATTCCTTTACCTTGTTTTGACTCATTTTTCTCTACTTGCACTGGTTGATTTTCTATTGTGCCCAACAAGGTCTTAAGGACTATTTTTGGTAAAATAGTTGTGAATTTTCTCTTTCCTGCTTGGTTCAATTTTCAAGTTTGCCTTCGTCTTAGAATCACTTTGTACTATTTTTCATTGACATAGATACACCTTTCTATTATGCTTGAAAGGTTACCCTGAGGGAACTCCAACATACATGCCCCCACGTTCCATTTGCTGCTCCTGCATGAACATTGATACTGGTGTATGGAGGAACATTTGATGAGCCTTCTGAAAAGTGTATTGAATTGCTAAAAGGGATTATAAAACCTCCTGAGGTAAAACCCCAAGCACAAACCCCTGGTTTGCCTTCCTAAATCTCTTCTATAGTATCAGACTTACCTATGAACCCCAAAGGACCATTTCTTGCAACCTGATTTTCTAAAACTATGGTTTTGCTTTTAGCGTTAACCTCGTTTGTGCCCCTAAATCTACCAAACCCTTACTATTTTCCATGTTCCCTTTCATACTGACCTGCCTTGCCGAGCAATGAGATTAGCCTTGGGAAGTGTTTGAGTTTGAAATGTGTTTACTTTGCTTTGTTTTGTTTTGCAAAAAATTGTTTTATTTTGCAAAAAAAGACTGAAAGTGTTGTTCAAATTTTGTACAAAAGTAGAGGAAAAAGACAAAATGAAAGTTGGAAGAGGCTGGGTGGGTCACACCTATTATATTCTTCTGTCTCCTAACCTCTGTGGCACGTCGGTCACACTCTTGATTGACAAAACCTGACAAAACCTTATGGAGAAGAGATGATCGAGCTTGGTTTTGCCACCAAAAGTTTACCTGAAGCTTGAGCTGCCGCCTGTCTATAGCATCCGAGACTTGAAGTCTTGGAGCCCACGAACCTCGCTATCACCGTTCAGAAACCCTCACCATTCCTTAGAAACCCCAAGCTTGCAGTGATGAGGACATGGCTAAAACATATACCTAGAAGAATGCGAGACCAGGATATGGAGAAGCGATAGGAGTCCACTCCAAGGGAATACATCAAATCAATATCTTTCCTTATTTCCTTATTGTACCATCGTTCTCATTAATTAAAATACTATAGTTATTAATTACGTCGGTAGGCATTTCACTCGTGGAACAGGGACGACCATGGATGCATCTCGGTCACTCATGTCAAACCAGTGAGCCATGTACTGTGTGATTCCACACAGTTAATGCCTCGAGGAAAGTGAAGCTTGCAATGCAAACTAGATTAGTCAATACTTTCTCCATTATTCTGAGGATGAGAAGCTCGCAGTGGTGGAAGACTTGAAGCAGAGTCGGTGGAGATGAGGATATTGAGTATTGGGGAATTGATCTGAATTCCATTGTTAGGCATTGTAATGAGTTAGGTATTCGACATATGTGAAGGCCTATGAGTTATTCTATTGCTATGTTTCGTTCCATTGTATTATTTCATCAGATTTAGAGATTATACAATTGGCTTTCACTGTCAGTCATTGTAATGAATTGGGTATTCGGCATATGCGAGAATCTGTGAGTTATCGAATTGCTCTACTTTACTCCATTCTATTGTTTCGTCAAATTTAGAGATTATTCAAAGATAAAAGCCTTAGAAAAACAAAAATTAGGCCATGCTAAGCCAGATTTTGACTTGGCATATGAGATCCTTCTTGTGGAAAGCTTACAATTTCTTTTGCTTCCATTTATCTTGTATATTGTTTGAATTTTGTACTATTGAGTTTCAACCTCATGACCAAGCTTTGGAAAAAAACCACATTGGTGGCACTCCTTATAACATGCACGTGGATGCCCCATGACTCTAACACATGCACATGACGGATGTGGTCATGACTAAATCCATGAAATGTTTTACTATATATTTATCACTGTGAGCAATGCACTATGATTTTTAGATTAGCATATTAAATATTTTGGACAGTTTTATGAAGTAGAAGCTTTTGTTGCAATTAGATGCTTTTGTTGAATAATGAAGTGGGTGCTTTAATTTTTATGGAAGCCTTCATTGGATTTTCGTGTGGATTGGATTGCCTGAAGATAGATTTTTAAAATAAATCAATATCTAAAATGTATTGGATGTCAGCCTAAATGCAAATAACTTTTTCTAGTCATTGTGGTGCCTCTTGACTTTATGTAAATTGACATCTTGCCTGGGTTTTTAATCTTATTCAATTTTGCTGGATGTCAGCCTAAATCCAAATGGTTGTCTCTAGTATGGTGCCTATTGACTTTAAGTAAATTGACAACCCTATCCTTGTGTTTTTTTAGGTTCTTTCTAATGATAATACCAAATATGGATATAATGTTGCAACAGACTATTATGAAGATTTGATGGCTGCATGGATAATTGATGCATGGATAATTGATCCAACTAAGGTAAGATGATATTTTCTTTTGATGTAACCTCTTTTTTTTTCGATCGGTGAAATGAATGCAAATTTGTGTCTTTTAAGGCATTGCTAATATAGTTTGTCAGAATGTTTGTTGACTTCATAATAATTTCAGGTCTATTTGCTTGATGCCACTCTTATAAGAGAATGAAGGAAAATACAAACCTAAGTTGGCTCTGACGGCTTTTGTGTTAGGTCCTTTACCCTTTCTAAAGGTCATGTTGTAATGTAGGTAGGTTGGAATTGTACTTTGGGACAAATACTAATATCAATCATAATATGTTGGGCAATTAGTTGGGTTTTCTCTCAAAGTGATAGAAAACTCTCTAAAATCAACTGTACAATATACTTGTATAAGTATATTGGACACGGTAGTCTGAAAAAATTAGCTTCTGCAATGTGACATGCCATTATAAAAGGGTTTTGACCTTGCATTTTGCTTGACAAGAGGGTTATTAACTATATATCTTCTATTTGGAATGCATCATGTCAGTTTTTTAGTTGTCTTCTCAAATGGAAACTGTCTACAAGTTTTAACATATATGGAGGGTTGATGTTTAACACACTGGAAGGACCATCTATGATATGCAGATTATAGTTTTGTAGTTTGATGGATGGGTTTCTTGATTTCTGTTTTATTTTATTTTTCTTTCTTGGCATGCCTTTTTTTGGTTGTTTTCTTTTTCTCTCTTTATGCACTAGATTAACCATTAACTCTAGTGCACTGTAATGGCTACAGTGTTCTAAATTTTTTTTTTCCTTTGGAGCAGGTGGTTAGATGGTGATGCAGGAGCATCCAGAGGCATAAGGGCAATCTTGCATCACCCAAAAAGAAGTTAATTCAAAACCATTGTAGTTGTTCTCATTTCTTCTCATAATTAGTGTTTTTGGTTCCATAATATCCAGAATAATAATGTAGGACTTTCAGTTTTTCCAAAACTACTAAAAATAGCGACCTGCCTATTTAGGAAAGTGTACCTGTATATTTAGGAAAGTTTGCATTTGGGCATGTAATGAAGTAAAAACTTCCATAAAGTTACATAATGGAAATATAAGACCTTTGGCAAAGGAATCAGGCAAAGATCATTTGTGAGCTGAAAGATATTAAAGTTTTTATTTTCTGAAAAGCCCCTGAAAATTTACGGAACGAGATATGAGGCACTAAAACTTCTCATAACGTCTCAAAAAGTTGACGAAAATCTATTTACGGATTTTCGGCGTGATAGTTCACATCGTGAGCTTTCCGGCGCTTAAAACGGTTCGTCAATCGGACACCTGGATCAAAAGTTATGCTTCCCGGAAGTTGACCTACTTTTGGAGGGAGTTGCAAATTTTGAAATTTAGCTGGAGGCCGCCAAAAAGTGCTATTTATGACTATTTTGGGAACCCTGGGGAGGGAGAGTTAAGGGGGGCTAGTGTAGAGTCCAGAAAAGGGGGAAAATAGAAACCCTAGTTGATTTGGGGTTACAGAAGGCTGAAGATTCTAGAGTCTTGAGGTTGGAAAAGTTGTAATGTGTTGTAGCCAGTAGGGGATTCATCCTCTGATTGTAATTGAGCTTCTGTAATGTAATGAGTTGCCCAGTTCAATAAAAGAAAGTTCTATTTGTTGTGTTTAATATTTGTTACTGTGTGTTTCATGATTTACCCCCTTCATCAAGTGGTATCAGAGCAAGGGTTCCTGAGTGTGTAGACAGATCACCGATCGTGAGGCAGTTTGCACCAGGACCTAAGGTTGTGGGTTTGCTGCAGAGACCAAGATGCCTCCACGAAGAAATCGTGTTGGGAGGAATGCTTTGACGGAAGAGGGTTTTAGAGCCCTACAAAGGCAAATCGATGCATTGCAAGAGGAGCTGCGAAGAGGGTTTGATCTGAGAACAAGAGAAGAAAGTGAAGATGAAGCCGAAGAGGAGCTATCTGAGGAAGAACAAGACGCTGCAGGAGATCCTACAGAGGTTAGGTTGTTGAGGGCCATTTCGAAGATTGGAAAGAGGCCCAGAATCGAAGTTTCTACATATTCTGGAGATTTGAATCCGGAACAGCTCATTGATTGGATCATGGAGGAGTATTTCGAGTATGAAGATGTGGAGGACCCAGATCGGGTCAAGTTTGCAAAAACAAAGTTGAAGGGCCATGCCAGTATTTGGTGGAAGGAGGTCCAATTAGAGAGGAATAGAAGAGGAAAGATCACCAAATGGGATCAGATGGTGGAGAAATTGAAGAAGCAGTTCATTCCTGTGGACTATGAGATGGAGTTGTTGAAGAAGCTGCAAGGACTAAAGCAAGGTAATAAGTCTGTTAAGGAGTATACAGAAGAGTTTTATAAGATTACTATCAGGACAGGCCATGCAGAGCCCAACAAGGAAAAGGTAGCTCGTTACATTAATGGGTTGAGGCTGAGTATTCAAGAGGAGCTGAGCCTGGTCAGAATGACCACCATAGAAGATGCATACCAGTTTTCCTTGAAGGTGGAAGAGAAGCTGAATAAAAGATTTGACAACAAGCAAAAGGGAAGAGGTCAAGGCGGTAGGACTGGTGGAAGACCCTATGGGGGCCGAAATGAAGATGCAAAGAAAAGTGAAGAAGCTGGCACCAGTCGAAATCAGAGAGGAGATAACACCTACCGTCCTCGTGACCAGAACAATGGTGAGCAAAGAGGAAGAGGAAGAGGTAGACCTGGGCAAGGACCTGGAAGAGGAGGTTTCAGAGGAACCTGTTTCCAATGTGGAGAAGAAGGGCATCGAGCATATGAGTGTCTGCAACATCAAGGAAGGACGAATAGGAGACCTGAAGGTAATGCACGAGTTGCACATATAGATGAAGATGCACAGTCTGAGCATTCTGAAGATGCTGAAAGGGGAGAAACCCTAGTTGTCAAAAGAACCTTGTTGAATCAGGAGAAAGAGCCAAATCAGAGGAAGAGTTTATTCCGCACAAGGTGCAAATGTGAAGGTAAGTGTTGTGATATTATTATTGATAGTGGAAGCACTGATAATCTGGTGTCAGAAGAGATGGTTGACAAGTTGAAGTTGACAAGAAGAAAGCATCTGCATCCATATCGGATTGCATGGTTGCAGAAAGACCATAGAGCTTTGGTCAATGAGCAGTGTTTAGTGAAGTTCAAGATTGGGGACTACCATGATGAGGTACTGTGTGATATCATACCGATGGATGCATGTCATATGCTATTGGGAAGGCCGTGGCAGTATGATAGGAGCGCTGCCCATGATGGCCGTGCAAACACATATTCCCTAACAAAAGATGGAGTTCGTCATAAATTGAAGCCCTTGAAGGAGGTGGAAGAAAAGGTATGTAGTACTGCCAGAATTTGCTTGGTAGATGGTAGGAAATTTTTGGAGGGTATGAAGCATGAGCGTCATTGCTTTGCATTGATTCCTAAGATTAGTCAAGAGAACTGTGAAGATGTACCAGTAGAAGTTTCAGATATGTTGGAAGAGTTCCAAGACATTATCTCTGATAATGTACCAGAAGGTTTACCACCAGTAAGGAAGATAAGTCATCAAATGGATTTGATACCAGGAGCTAGTTTGCCAAACAAGGCAGCCCATAGAATGACCCTTGCAGAGAATGAAGAGCTGAACAGACAAGTTCAGGAGTTGTTGAGGAAGGGACTGATAAGGGAGAGCCTAAGCCCATGTGCAGTACCTGCAGTACTAGCACCAAAGAAGGATGGAGAATGGAGGATGTGTACAGACTCTCGAGCCATCAATAAGATAACGATCAAGTATAGATTTCCATTGCCAATAATGGATGACATCATGGATTGTTTGAGTGGAGCCAAGTACTTCACGAAAATTGACCTAAAGAGTGGATATCACTAGATCCGTATCAGAGAAGGAGATGAATGGAAGACAACCTTCAAGACAAAGGAAGGTTTGTATGAGTGGTTAGTCATGCCATTTGGGCTAACCAATGCACTGAGCACATTCATGCGGCTCATGAACGAGGTACTGAAGGAATTTTTGGAAAGTTTTGTTATTGTTTATTTGGATGATATTTGATTTTTAGTAAGACTTGGGATGAGCATCTAATGCATATCAGAAGAGCTCTAGAGAAGCTGCGGGAGGAGAAGTTGTTGATTAATCTGAAGAAATGTAGTTTTGCAAAGAAGGAGTTGGTGTACCTGGGATTTGTTGTCTCAGAAGAAGGTCTTAAGATGGACCTAGAAAAAGTAAGGGCTATCATTGAATGGCCTACGCCAAGGAGTGTCACAGAGGTAAGATCTTTTCATGGTTTGGCAAGTTTTTATAGAAAGTTTATCAGGAGTTTCAGTAGCATTTGTGCACCCCTAACTGAGACAATGAGAGGGGATAGAAAAGAGTTTAGATGGACTAAAGGAGCTGACAAAAGCTTTGATACATTGAAACAGAAAGTGGTTGAACAACTTGTTTTGGCACTTCCAGATTTTAATAAGGTATTTCAAGTAGATTGTGATGCTAGTGGTAGTGGTATAGGAGCTGTTTTGAGCCAAGAAGGTAAGCCCATTGCCTATTTTAGTGAGAAGCTTAATGATGCCAAGAAAAAGTATTCTGTTTATGATCAGGAGTTTTATGTAATAGTTCAGGCTTTGAAGAAATGGAGACATTATTTGTTGCCAAAGGAGTTTGTTTTATATACTGATCATCAGGATTTGCAATATCTTAATAGTCAAGGAAGGTTAAATCAAAGGCACTTAAAATGGGTTGAGTTTTTGCAGAACTATACTTTTGTTTTGAAGCACAGGAGTGGGAAGTCCAACAGAGTTGCAGATGCCTTGAGCAGAAGGCAAAATTTGTTGACAGAAATGAAGATAGAGGTTGTTGGGTTCGATGAGCTCAAAAGTTTGTATCCTAAAGATCCAGATTTTGCAGAGGCCTGGAAAGCTTGTTTAGAACCTGTTACTTTAGACAGGACAAAATGGTTGGATTTCATTATCCAAGATGGCATGTTGTTTAGAGGAAGCCAGTTGTGCATTCCAAGGAGTTCCATGAGAGAGAACCTGATTAAAGAGAAGCATAGTGGGGGATTGGCTAGACACTTTGGTCGAGATAAGACCATTGCTATTATTGGTGAAAATTATTATTGGCCACAGTTGCAACAGGATGTGAGGAAATTTGTGCAGAGTTGCAGAGTGTGTCAGATGGCAAAAGGAACAAATTAGAATACAGGGTTGTATCAACCATTACCTGTACCGGAGAAGCCATGGGATGATATTAGTATGGATTTTGTTCTTGGTTTACCAAGGACACAAAGAGGACATGATTCTATTTTTGTGGTGGTGGACAGATTCTCAAAAATGACACATTTTATTCCTTGTAAGAAGACTAATGATGCTGTTCATATTGCAGAGTTATTTTTCAGGGAAGTGGTGAGACTACATGGTCTACCAAAGAGCACAGTTTCAGATCGAGATACCAAGTTTGTTGGTTATTTCTGGAGGACATTGTGGAAGAAGTTGAAGACAGACTTGAAGTTCAGTTCTGCACACCATCCACAGACTGATGGACAAACTGAAGTGGTGAATAGGAGTTTGGGTAACCTACTACGATGCTTGGTAGGAGATAAGCCTAAGGGATGGGATTTGATTTTACCACAGGCACAATTTGCTTACAACAATTCTGTCAATAGGAGTACTAGTAAATCACCATTCCAGATTGTATATGGCAATAGCCCAAGAAATGCTTCTGAGTTAAGGAAGCTGGACAACGGAGAAAAGACAAGTGCCGAAGCTGAAGACTTTGCAGAACATCTAAAGAATTTGCATGAAGAGGTGAGAAAGCACATTAATAAAATGAATATTCAGTACAAGGCTAAGGCAGATCAGAAGAGGAGATATAAGGAATTCCAGGTAGGAGATGAAGTCATGGTTCACCTAAGAAAAGAAAGGTTCCCAATTGGAACATATAATAAGTTGAAAATGAAGAAATTTGGACTATGCAAAATCATGAAGAAGCATGATTCAGGAAATGCATATGAGGTAGAGCTGCCGAGTGGGATCAATATTTCCCCTGTTTTCAATATTGCTGATTTATCAGAATATCATGAAGGTGGAACAGAGGATGGACCAACAGAAGTGTAGTGGAGTATTCTGGCATCTACTTCAATAGAGGAGATAGAAGAGATCTTGGATAGCCGTGTGGGAAGGAGCACTCGAAACAGGCAATATGAAGAATATCTAGTGAAATGGAAAGGAAGGACTGTTGAAGATTCTTCTTGGTTGTCTAAGGCAGAGGTTGACCGTTTGGGTTTTTCTCACACAAACACATGAGACGTGACAGGGTCACTTCTCAAATTTACCCTGGGTGTCTGATGCAGGAGCATCCAGAGGCATAAGGGCAATCTTGCATCACCCAAAAAGAAGTTAATTCAAAACCATTGTAGTTGTTCTCATTTCTTCTCATAATTAGTGTTTTTGGTTCCATAATATCTAGAATAATAATGTAGGACTTTCAGTTTTTCCAAAACTGCTAAAAATAGCGACCTGCCTATTTAGGAAAGTGTACCTGCCTATTTAGAAAAGTTTGCATTTGGGCACGTAATGAAGCAAAAACTTTCAGAAAGTTACATAATGGAAATATAAGACTTTTGGCGAAGGAATCAGGCAAAGATCATTTGTGAGCTGAAAGATATTAAAGTTTTTATTTTCCGAAAAGCCCCTGAAAATTTACGGAACAAGATATGAGGCACTAAAACTTCTCATAACATCTTGAAAAGTTGATAGAAATCTATTTACAGAAATCTGTTTACGGATTTCTAGCATGATAGTTCACATCGCGAGCTTTCTGGCGCTTAAAACGGTTCGTCAATCGGACACCCGGATCAAAAGTTATGCTTCCCGGAAGTTGACCTACTTTTGGAGGGAGTTGCAAATTTCAAAATTTAGCTGGAGGCTACCAAAAAGTGCTATTTATGACTATTTTGGGAACCCTGGGGAGGGAGAGTTAAGGGGGGCCAGTGTAGAGTCCAGAAAAGGGGGAAAATAGAAACCCTAGCTGATTTGGGGTTACAGAAGGCTGAAGATTGTAGAGTCTTGAGGTTGGGAAAGCTGTAATGTGTTGCAGCCAGTAGGGGATTCATCCTCTGATTGTAATTGAGCTTCTGTAATGTAATGAGTTGCCCAGTTCAATAAAAGAAAGTTCTATTTGTTGTGTTTAATATTTGTTACTGTGTGTTTCGTGATTTACCCCCTTCATCAGATGGAGCATGCAACATCAGTTGCAAAGATGTTTTTAACATCTGATGTTGTGGTTGTTGACATCAAGGAACCGTAATCAACCATGCCTGCTGGAAACCCCATGGATAACTCAGGTCTTAACAACTGACCTTGATAGCTTCAGATTGTTGGACATTGGCAGGATTGTTGGACCTTGGTGGGCCCCATGTACCGCACAAATAGGTTTTCCATTTGGTTTGGACCTCTGTATTTTCCTTTTAAAATACTATATATGTTTATTTTACTTATACCGAATCCTCAAAGAAAGTGATCAATTCATAACGGTGGGTTAAGTGAAGAGAAAATTTTATAAATAGTTTTTCTACATAGGAAATAACCCGGTTCAACACTGATTTCATGAACCCAAATAAGGGATGTTTGAAACTAAGAAGGGTCTTCTACATTTGCAGCAATTGCAGCAACCAAATTCAGAGTCTGAATATTAGTAGGATGTAGGTGACTATTTGGCCCTCAAAATGATTTAATCTTTTTTTCACTTGTGACGAGACATGACACGGTTTTATTGTGGGATAACCCTGTATGGTCAGGTGCATAATCTGCCAAGCACAGTGGACCTTAATAGAGCCTTATTATGAATTGAATCAGCTAAACACCCTTGGTTTGGTAATTTTGGTATAAATCAGTTCTCAATTTTATGGAGATGATAGAATCTTCACTTTTTAATTTGTGAATACTTGGTATTATAATCCACTTTTCGTAGGATGGTGAATATTCTTTTTATGGGTTACATTCTCTTCATTTCAGTGCTTGTAGTATAACTGAGTGTCATTGTATTTCAAGTGTACATATTCAATTTTGTGGCCTTATGTTTACGATACAAATATCGTAATACAAAGGGAAATTGTACTCTAATTAAATTGTTAAATTTGTGACCTTAATAGATAATGCACTAATTTTATGATGATAGCAATTATCATTTTTTTTTTTTTGGCAAAAATTAAACTATTTCATACCTTTCAGGCCTTATATATTTAGAAGAGCTATAAAACTACATAAATTTGATGGCCATATGTAGGCATTTTTCCCATAAAATACAATTAAAATTTTAGAAAGACTATCACATGAAAGGAGTGATTTTGGATAGATTGTCTATATATATAAATGGTTTTTATATAATTTTATGTCATAATATTTTAAGGGCACCTTTGAATTGCTAACTGCTCATAAAAAAAATTGCTTGATAGGTAGGGTCGACTGTCAAATTTAGCCCCTTATTTTACTGGAACCTTAACACATGATGACCTAATAAATACTTTTTGATTCATTAGGGTGGTAGGATCTTGAGTATTCCTTATTTTATGTTTGGTGTATACAATGTCCTTGTATGTACTATTTTTACATTTCTTACATATACTGTTATTTTTAGCTTTTGATGTCATGGAGTGTCGACGAAAAACCTTTTTGTCAAGTGTGTGTAATGTGTGGTAAGCTTTTTTGTCAAGTATGTTATGAAGTACCAATGAAAAGTTATTTAGTTGGTGATTTATCATTACTATGATGTAGGAAATTTTTTAATTTATCAAACGACATAATATATGCTTTTACTAACAATTTTGGTTGATTAATGAAATTTATTAGTTATAATATTTTAGGGGTTATATAGGGATACCATCCTTCCAAAAGAAAACATATTTAAAATATTGCATCACTAGCTATTGCAAGCATTGCAGTAAAGTCATCAAACTCATGCTCAAGCTAGAACTGGTAGTATAGCAAGGTGTAACAAAAGGAAATTATGTGCTAGGCTTTAACAATGAACCAACCAAAAATGCCATTATCCTTGCATAGAACAACCTAGTTACTCATTCTCTGTAACTCCCCACCATATCATACCTATGCTCCTTGGAAGAGTCTCCAATGCTTAGAAGCTTGCATGGAGACCTTTGTAGTAGAGATACTTACCAACTCAACCAAATGCATTTTAGTACCAATTGTTTTCTCTATATCAATAGTTTCTGTAACTTTCAAAATCTCAGAACCTCTAAGAGATCTTATTATCTTTTCCTCTAGTAGTGGTATGGTATATCCACTTACCACTTCCAAGGTCCCTTGGTGATGAGACATTGCCATATTTTTAAAGATTGTACTAATATCTTAGCAAATAGGATCAATAGTTTTCTCTAGATCATCTTATCCTCTAGTAGTGGTATGGTATATACACTTACCACTTCTAAGGTCCCTTCGTGATGAGACACAACCATATTCTTCAAGATAACATCATATCTTGGACATACTCCAATAATGCAAAAACCCACAAGTTCATTAGCTTGAGGTTATATCATTAGATACAACAAACACTTTTATTCCTCTATTCTAGATTGGGGTGATAATGTGGATTCCTCTATATTATCCTCCATCTTAGAATATCTTGGAAGAAGCAAATCAACAAGGCTTTCTCTCACCTTTACATCTTTAAGTGCTCCTTGGATTTTAAATAGAAAGGCCTCCCTTAAGGTTTCTATATCCTTATATAGCTATTGTTGCTCAAACCATCCACCTCTAATATTGTTTTTACCACCTTTGATAGACTCTGAGTTGCAAATATTTTTTTTAGGCGATAGCTTGAAACATTTCCCTAGTGCCTTTGATCCTTGCCATGTGTAGAGCTCTCTATTCTTCGATTTTGCACACAAAGATAGAAGGCAATACCTCCATAGCAAAGAACTAATAATGCCTGATAAATGAATTTCTATTTTGTCAAATCATCAATAATCGAGGTAAAAACATCTCTACGAGGTGGTGAAGCTATCTTATTGAAAATTAGAACTTGAAAATGCACACAATATTTATACTATAAAGGTTTTGTTGGTTTTTCAACGATAATTTCACACAACTTATAAGGAAGATGCTTTCTAAAGCAAGGAAATGAAATGCAAGTGTGAATTTGACCAAGTAAATCATAGAGTAGAATCAAATCAACACATGGTTTTTAATATTTATAAAAATAAAGACTATTGAACACATTGGCAGATTATAAGAAAGTTTTTAGTGAAATAAATCATCATATCAATATCTAAAATGTATTGGATGTTAGCCTAAAAACAACTGTAAAATTTAAGAGCCCACTTCATTATTGAACAAAATAATCTAATTTGCATCATTTTTTTACTCTTTGAAACTTAGACAAAATATCCACTGAGAGCAAATTCCATCTTCAAATGTTAAAAAACTATAGCAGGCAATCCAATCCACATGAAAATCCAATGAAGGCTTCCATAAAAATTATAGCACCCACTTCATTATTCAACAAAAAAATCTGATCTATTTTATCAAGTAAAATATCTCTTAGATTTGCAATGCTCCCCTTTGAAATAGGCATTGATATTTCAAGTAGTCTCCAAAGCATTGATAACTTAATTGAGATCATTTGTCCTCTAGAGGTGTAACTTGTTGGAGTATTTCTACTTTTTTGAGTTACACTAGGTATGATTGTAAGCCTTGAACATCACATTTCAAAGAATTTAACACTTTACATTAAGTATATGGCTCATTAAATACACATTGAAACTTTCCTATCAAATTATTTTGATGTGACTATAACCATAATATGCTTCTACTTTCTAAAACTATCCAAATTTTAAATATTATAAAGTTTTAAACTTAGAGCATATAAACCTATAATTTATAATTAATTGAGCAACAAGATGCATGGGGATATGTTATGTCTAAATTTTAATTATTATTAATGAATAATAATAACACAATATTTAACAAAAATTATAAAAAATCATGGATGCCCTAATTAGTGTCAATAATCTATATTTTGCTCAAAATTATGTGGGAGGATAAAATGTTACTAAATAAAAAAACATTTAACATTGAATAAAATTAATACTCCTACCATGCAAAATGTAGGAGATTGTCTCAACTTCTACCTTGACAACACTAGAATCTCCATCAAAGCCTCCAACACTATAGTTGAAGAGGTATTCCCAACAATAAAGTTTTGTGTGGTTCATCAAAGCATTGGTCTAGATGTAACATGTTATAAATGAGACTAGAGAGATTATTTAAATTTAGACATTTTTTTATATCAAAGAATGTACTAACAACAATTGCTAATAGAAGCATTGATGTCATTAAAGTTCTCATAATTAGACAACTTTAAAGGCTATAGCTCTAACATGTTGTCAATGGTATCATATGTTATTTAAACTTCAGCATCCTTTGAAATTCCACTATATATTCACATTTCTAGATTTTCATAGTACATGCTTCTTCACAAAGTACCATTATGTTTTTCAGTATATTGTAGCACACTTGAAATAGAAAATCACCAAAGTTCCATAATTGTTTATGTTTGGGACTTTCTACTGCAATCTTGTTGTATGAGAAGCCTATTGTTCCTCTTGAGAGAGGCTCCTTTGAGTAGCTAAATAAGATTGTAAATCCATTAATATTTCCATTTTGAAACTATTAATACTTTCATTCTGAGTATAATTCCTTCAGAAAGGTCACCTTGTTGATAATAACCTCATCTCAAAATTAAATATATTTGATTTAATTTATTGAATCTTACAACATTAGATTTATTGTGCCACAACACATTGTGATAAAAACACTTCTAAAGTTAAACATAAAATAATCAAATCTCATCCCACTATTAGATACTATATTTAATTTAAATTTTGAAATATTAAAAATAAATTGCAATGTACCTTCATAAAATATTAACTAGACTTTCATCGTTATGTATTAGACCCTATATTAGTATTTACATTATGTCTTTCATAAGTTGACATGTATAAATTTAAGTATTAGACACTATACCATTTACATTATGTATTTGAACAAGTAACTTAATTACAAACTTGCTATGTTAATGGCAATGTCCAATGGCCTCTTCAACCCAATTCACAAGCATCATTTTGAAGATACAAATGTTTCTCTAAGCTTCCATATGTCATAAATTCAAAAGAGAAAGCTTTGAACCCAAGGATTCAACATGAAGTTATGATTATGGTGAGATTGCAATGTTTAAAACTTTTGAACACCTTGCCTTTAGCATTAAAACTTTGATAAGCTTCTTCATTGTGCAAATTAAGAATCTTCACAAAAACTACGCTATGATCTCTCAAATCTCTTTTGTAAACCAATTGAAAGTTGCCCAATTCAACTAACTTATCTCATTTAATCAATTAGTTGCACTAAAAACATCTTCATAAGAAATTTTCGATAACTATGTAGGACCACCTTGGGATTCACATGACTTGTGTTGGTTGCTAGTTGCTCCTAGGAATCATGGTTCTCATCACTAGCTCCCTATCAAGATTACACTAGTAGAAATATGGCAAATAAATGACCAGGTGACTAAAACTTTTAGTCACGTGACCAAACTTTTAGTCATGTGACCAAACTTTTAATCACATGACTAAAACTTTTTGCAACACAATTATAAATGACTAATTTGGTCATCGGTTGAAATGACCAAATAAATGACCAAATAAATGACTAATTTAGTCATGCGGTAAAAAAACACAACTACAAATAAAATTGACTAAATAAAGGACTAAATATATTCCTCTATTATTTTTTCTTTCACTTTAGTTTTGGAGGGAATTAATGGAGGGATTGTGCGTTTATGAATTTTGAACAAAAGTGAAACCTGTGAGGAAGCGAAGATTGTGCGTTTAGCATGAGAAGATTGTTCATGGCCACCGAGATCAGGGTATGCAGAGTAGTCGAACAGGAGAAGATTATTCATGGCCGCCAAGAATAGGGTATGCATAGTCGAATAGGAGAAGATTGTTCATGTGGCCGCCAAGAATAGGGTATGAGTAGTCGAATAGGAGAAGATTGTTCATGTGGCCACCAAGAATAGGTTATGAGTAGTCGAACAGAAGAAGATTGTTCATGGCCGCAATTCTTTGAGTTTGGAAATAGTTTTGAGATCATCGTGTGAATGAAGAAAGGAAGGAATTTTGAGATTTCCAGCTATAGACGATAGATATCAAAGGAGCAGATAGACAGCAGATAGATGACAGATAACAAATGGTTTTATGAAGCAGAGGTAGGGTTTTCCATGTACCTCTATTCTTCTCTTAGCTTGCTCTAAAGTTTTGTATCTTTGAAATCTTGGTACTCTGTCATTAGTGACTGTTCTATCTCTTTCAATGACTATATGAAGAGGTCTCATGGTTCTTTATTGAGAAAGTTCTACTTTTTCCATTCATGATTTATACTTAGAATACCTTGGCACGAAGGAATTTGATGGTCTTCAACCTGTGACTTAGACACTGCCCCTGTGTGTGTGATTCAACCTTTGAAAGATGATTGTGTGATGCTCCGTCATGCAACCCTAGAGTGTTAGACTAACAAGTGCAAAATTTATAGAATTTTTTTTTTGAAGCAAGTAAATGCATTAATCATTAAATATAATTACACTATTAACAAAATTAAATAAAATGAACATCTAACACCTCTAGGGAACATAACTGCATCAGATAAACATAAAATTATAACAATACAAGTGATATACATTATAATACAACAGAAGAGGATTTACATCATTCATTTGCAGAGATGAACAGCTACATAAGATCATTTACAAGATTACAAGATTACAAGCTTGATGACCGATTACATCAGTTTACAATATACAACAAGATTTTACAATTTGGAAGGTGCAATACAACTTTGAGGATGCAAGTACAAAACTGGAACTGAAATCACAACTGTAGTGATCATGAATAAAGACGACCAAGAATAACCAATGGATTAAGCTTTTCCACCCAACCATGTGGAACTCTGAGGTACACCCCTCCGAGCTAGGAGATAACATTGAGGTTCCATTAGGCCAAAGGTTACAGGCAAGCAGATACAGACTTGACATAGACAACTCAGATCATCAAGACTACACAAATCATCGAGACAAGTCAAATCATCAAGACAAGTCAAACCATTAAGACAAGTCAATTCATCAAGATAAAATAAATCACTAAGTCAATTCATCAAGATAAGACAAATCATTAAGACAAGTCAATTCATCAAGATAAGACAAATCACTAAGACAAGTCAATTCATCAAGATAAGACAAATCACGAAGTCAATTCATCAAGATAAAATAAATCACTAAGTCAATTCATCAAGATCATTAAGACAAGTCTGTACTCTAGAGACAACAACAAAAGATAAAGAGGAAATAACTAAGCTGTAGTAGGGAGAGTGTCATCGCATGGTCCTAGCATGGGTTTTCTAGGCTATCTCTCACTAGAAATTGGCCTCCATCTATGGTTTTCCTGGCAACCTCTCTATAGGCACTGGCCCCATAGGGTGACACATGCGGAGCTAACACATCCTCTCATGGAGACAAGGAGGTCAATCTTGCCAACCAGGCCTTCTCATCCCATCCTTAGCCTGTGAAAGCACTCAAGGCATGGGTGAGGCATCATACTTATCTTATTATGTGAATTACTACCCAACCCACCTAGATCAATTATTAAGTTATCACTTGATTACAACTTCCAGGGGGTTATCCAGGCAACCACTTTGATCACCGGCCCCACCATGAAAGCCACTCTCATACATACAACTAGCAAGCCTTAACCATCACCCATAAACCAATAACATGCATGGACAAGGGATTGAAAGCATCAAACTTTATGCAAACCAAAACATTACATAGATCATTTTAAATCCAAATTCTCAACCACGAAACTTTCCCCTGTCCATTTCAAAATCCCCAAATCAAATAAAACATTTAATCAACAATTTTCAAATTCAAAACAACAATCTTTTCCAATCTACATTAAGACCTCATACCAAAAGACACATCACCAAAACATCCTTGCCACAATATCACACTGAATTCAAGATAACAAGCCTCTGGAGCTAAAAAGATTTTAACACAGATAACAATAAACAACTAACCAAAGCATGACGCTTAACAACCTTGACCTCTCACAAAACTAACATGATCACCATTACATTAAGCTAGACAAAACATAATAGCAAGACTCAAAACCAAATTAAATGCAATGACCCAATTGCATCGTTGATACACATCAGTTTAAAATTAGCAATAAATAATCAAAGAATATATATATATATATATATCCAAAACCCAAATACTACAACACTTTTCAAACTATTCAACATGGATTCAATAAAAGACTATAAATCTCTCTTTTTACTTAAATCATAAACTTACTTAAGATAACAATATTTGAATCAAATCTCAAGATCTATAATTCCCTCTATGATTTATTTAATAACTTACTACTACAATTCACATCTATACACTTTTAAAAAGAATCCCAATCTCAACTCAAACTGCAAGTACATCTATGACAAAAATGATTTTTAAAACAATACACAATAAAATTTTAACTCTCTTTTAAATAAAATTCTAATCATAATAACATATACTATTCTATTCTAGAATTTTAATTTCATCTATTATTTGTTTAATCAATACCATAATAACCCAATTCACAATAAATCTCTAATTTAAAATCAATGTACCACAAGATAGTATGTTACTAAATCATAACTAAACAAATTTATATTTAGATAAGATAAAAAAAATATAACTCAATATATTTAATTCTAGAATTATAATATTATTTATCTAACATCACCATAAAATCCACTTTACATTAAAAAAAAACTAATTTATTTATTTAACAAACTTGCATCTACTAAAGCAACTTTATTTAAATCAAATTAATTTTAAAATAATACAACTCTATCCTAATAGTTTAAGATAAACTAATATTATCTTATCACTATTGCCTTTTAATGAGTTTGATAAAAAAGAAAGTCAAATTAACAATTTTAATAAATCAAAACTATAAAAAGCACAAAGCAAGATTTATGAGTTGCTTAAGGAGTTTCGAAATAGAAGTTTTCCTAATTCTTAGCTTACAATTGCATACATTCTAAATTGATATCAATTTTAATTAAACTATTGCTAATAAGAGAACTTCATTATATTAATGAATGTTACTCAGAAATCATTACTCCCTAACCATGGAACTTCTAAGCAGGTCCATATTTAAAATCAACTCAATATAATAGAATAATTTTAAGCTAGAAAACACTATTAAATAAAATCCAAATGCTATTCTATTTTAGAAATATAATTTCATCTAATATTTGATTCACCATTATAGTAAGACTCTAATTTACTATTTACTTATTAAAACAATGTATATTGCTAAGTCATAACTAACCAATTTATATCTCAACAAAATAAAATGAATATAATATTTAACATAATATATTTAATTCTAGATTTGCAACAACAACTAGCATTGGTTTGAAAGCTAACATTGTCATTATAATCTAACACACATTAATATTCTAATTTATTTAATTAGCTATCTATCATCTATAATTTTATTTATCTATACAACAATGAATATTGCTAATTCAAAACTAAACAAATTTCTATTTAACCAATTAAGTGAGTACGACCATTATTTAACCCAATAAATTTAATGATGGTTATTATAAAATATTACAGATCTACCTAACTAATTTTAAAAATTAAACTAATATTAGCTTGTCACCAATATCATAATATTTCAATGTACAATAACCACTAATTTATTATTTATTTGCTAAATCAAAGTATAACTAAACAAATTTATTATTTCAACATCTAAACAAATTTATATTAAACAAATTCCAATGAACATAACTAATCTGAGTTGAAGATAATTATAAATCTATTAACAATTAGTTAACTTAAATTTATAAACTTCTAATAAGAATTTACTTCTAGTCACTCAAGAGTCTCAAAAAAAAAATTCCTAAATCACCTATCCAAAATCTTCATACTACCTCCAACAAGAATTATTTGCAAGCTGATTTATTATGCAATTTGAAGAATTTGAATTCAGAGAGAAGATATGAAGAAATTTACAAAGATCAGATGGGTGAACAGCCAAGAATAACCAGAGGATTTTTTTTTTGAATGAGAAAGAATGATGATAAACAGAGGGAGTGATCTGCATGAAAGTCAATAGAGAGAAGATTTAAATGAAATGTCAAAATTCAGGGGAGAACAAAACGTCAAGCAGCTGAGAGCAAGAACAAAAAAAATCTACAGACAAAGATTTGCCCAGCCAATTGCGTACGACCAATTGTACGGCCGCATGGGAGAGGAAACAAGGTAAAAGCAAGCGTAAGATTTAAATCAGGTTCACACCAAAAATCTTCAGTTTAAAACATTTTCTTAACCGTTAGAAAAATTCCAGACTTGCATAGGGCACGGCCGTACTGCGGCATAAGGTAAGTTGATTCCAATTTTGAACAATATAATTTTTTTTTTACAGAACATTTCCCAATTAATTTTTTATTGAATTTGGCAATATAATGAACATAAAAATGTGAAGAAGAAGGCCGTTCGATTGGGTAGAAGGAAAATAGAGGATAGCAGTTTAAGTTTAGGCATAAATTGACCCAATAACGATAATCTCGTAGAAATCAGGGAAATGGTTGATGAGCAAATCAAACAGCGGTAAAAGAAATTTGATGAGATTCCAATGAAGTTTCAATTCAATGCTTGAATATAGAGTAAAGATCTCATTTTTGTCAGTGGAGTCTGGTAAAAGATTGAATCAAAGCAATTTCAATTAATAATTTGTTTGAAAAAAACCTTGCAGATTTCTCATTTGGATTGACGGAGGTTTGAGAGGATTCTAAGTTTCTGAGGAATGGAAAAACAAGCTATCAAATACAGAGTCGAATGGTGACAAGAAAGCAAGAATTTTATTGGGAAAAAGAGACAGGTTCAAATACACACAAGAGATTCAGTTTAAACTAATTTGCCTGAATTTCTATAGAAAACACAAGTAAACATACCCAGAAATTTTGATCCAATACTTGAAACTTTCCTCAGCTTCCCTCTTCTTCAACTTCCTGTAACAATTTTCTCCAATTTTCTGTCTGTCTCCCTCTGAACAGCTCCCCCTCAAAATATAAACCCCAGAAGCAAAAATAGCCAAGACTCATTAATTTCCATTATCACAAATCTGCTACAGAGAATCCCACTAACCCCTAAAAATAGAAAACAATTAAATTTTACTTTCTAGAGAGATTCTCCAAGCAATTAAATTTTTACTTTTTAGAGAGATTCCCCAAATCTGGAATCTTATTCGACAACTCACAAGAGTTAATTTGCTGACTAATATTATTTTACTAATTACCATATACTATTTTAATCATATTAAATACTTATGACTCATATTCTATTAAAAACATCATTAAAATATGATATTTTATTTCAGGATTTAACTGCGTAGTTTTTGAGTCAAACACGACCCATATTTCATGAGTAGTGGTTCACATGAACCCATCTCTCATCTTACTGAATGGTCCACTTAGCACTTATTGCATCTAGGTGATGCTCACAGGGGTGAACCACTACTCATGAAATATGGGTCATGTGTTTGACTCAAAAACTACGCAGTTAAATCCTAAAATAAAATATCATAATTTGGCATGCTGCGAAAAATACCTCCTACTTATCATTAAAATAATTAATTTAATCTTTATTAAAAATTTACTTAAATAATATTCCTAATTTTACATTGCTAAATAATGACTAATAAATAATATTATAACTAACTTATTAACTAATAAAATCTTGCCCGTAAAACCAAATACAATTTCAGCAATAAAATAATACCATTCACTTATGACAAATGTTAATAGGATTTAATTATTAAAGCTATTACTTTAATTCATAGTTAAAATATTTTTCATTATTTCTCAATTTACAATTTTAATTAATATTTACATAAATATCACTATATCAAGCCTATTATTACTATTATATCATTCATTAATGTGTTACCAAAATACACATAGGTTTAACTAAACAAAACCTGACAATAACTCCACATACCACAAGACGACCAAAAACTGAGACAAGAATCTCAGAGCGACTTTAAGACCCAGAACACAAACTGAAACGAGAACTGACCCAGGGAAAACCCCATTTTATCTCCTTTCAACAGTATCCATTAGCCAAGGGCATGCTCAGACCTGCTAAGTCAGGTGGAGTCGATGCCCGGTACTGCAACCTGCATCAAGACGATATGTTGTATACAACATACGCATATATATCAAACACACAGAGTCAGGGAATCGCAGTGTAGTAGGGTGCTCGAAATGAGTAATACTACACCGTTCCTGCTCACAAGTATAACAATAAACACAAACATCTCTAATCAGACAACATTAAATCCATATAGCATAGTAACATTATTCTGCATAATCAATTAACTATCAACTTACCATGTCACAACATAAACTGTAATAACAATAATGTCATCATAACACATGTCAATAACCTCATTAGTCAACCATAGTCCATCATGAATATAATAAGCATAAACCATAAATCTAACCACTCAAATGTCTCAAAATTGTCTAAAAGTAATGGAAAACTATCAACTGACACAAGCCAAAATTGAGGGGCATTACAAATTGTATTTTCAAAATGACTGTCACAAAACAGAGAATGAAAGCTTGTTGTTGAGAATGCAAGACTATTCCATGATTTGTTTCATTCCTTAAATATGCTCTTCACTATCTTTACTGTCTCTTACTGCTATCTTGACAGTAACCTTTGTCATGAAAACCTTGTTCATTGCTTCATACATGAACTGATCTTTGTTGTCCTATCATGAACTTGCCTACAAATTCCTTACTACAAAGATATCATTGATGATGACTATCCTTTGTATGCAAAAATCTGTCACAATCACATTCCCTTTGTCCATCTGCTGCTATGACTATCATATAGCTTATTAGCTTGATTTTGATAAACTTGAAGATTGTATTCATAGACTTTTGACTGTAAAAAATCCTCTCTGTTACTTTTGTTATTGATATATGACATAGTTTTGACATAATTCACATTTGGATGCAAAAAGACTGTCAATATTCCACTATCTTTTCTCTACTATTGTAGCCCACTTTGGCGACTATGATTAGGGTATCTCTTTGAATGGATAGTGATCTCCTCTTTTCTTTTGTGGTGTTGTGCATTACTCTTTTTTATGACTGATTTCACTGTCAGTTTGATGACATGATTGTCATCACTTTCAAAGGCACTTGTGTCACTATTTTAGCATCTATATAATGACTATCTTTCCCTGATAAAATCTCAAGGATCAGTTAACTAATTAGGTAAGGGTTTGCATTTTGACAAAAGTGTTTGGCTTCATGGATTTTGTATTTTCATCTTTTCAATGCTGCTATAGACTGTAATATCTGCCCCCTCCTTTGCAATCAAACGCATGACTGTATTCTCTATGCTGTTTTTCCTATTGTCATGATTGTCATTTGAAATGGTTGACATCTTGAGTCCTTTATTTTGTGACTGTTGGTGCCTGAATTGACTGTCAGTTAATTTAGCAATTTTCATGCAGGCACCTTCCCAAAAAATCCAAAAAATTTCCTAAGTGTTGGCCCTCAGCATTTTTCAACAGCAGCATCATATTTTCTCCGAGGTGGTCAGCATCATCATGATTTTCTGTCGACCAGATTTTTCATCAGGATCATCATGTTTCAATATCGGGTGATATTTGGATATCATCCCGATCCTGCAGTAGAGCTACAGTGCACCCTGATGTTCTTTGAGTTAAGGGGGTCATCATCATCATCATCCAGTCTACAGTGCATCATGATCTTTTGTATGGGGGGTGATATTCTGAAATATCGGGTCATCTTTCTAATATCACCCCGGCACCTATATGGCGATGACGTCATCCGGATATGAGAGTTGCGCGGTATGCAGACGGGTGATGGTGACATCATCAGGACATGATGATGACGTCATCAGGATTTTTGAAGGCATCGGCGAGACCATGGGCATCGGCAAAGGAGTTTTGTGCTGGCCCGATGGTCTATCTCTGGCCGATGGAGCGGATTGTAAGGTAGGCATCGGCGAGACCTTTGAGATCGATGTGAGTTTTTTGGGGTTGGCTGATGGATTTGGTCATAGCGATGGGCTTTTGGACAGAAAGGCGTGTGTTGAGCGTGGCAAAAGCGCTCGACACCTATCTTACATGCGGCCATGTTTTTAAAGTGCTAGGGGGGTTTTCGCACCTTGCATGTGGGATATTTTGACCCTGCATATTTTCAAATATCATGATGATGTATCTTGGCGGGAAACGGTTGCGACGCACAGTATTCTGCATTTCCCAAGGCCGCGGGTTGGTGCGCCATTAATGGCGATTGTTGCAGAGGTATGGGCGATGGCGTGGACGGATCCAGTACCCGATTGAAGTTGTACATCCACAGCTGGCGGCTCATGGCTCGAGAACCTCTTCTGTCCCCTCTTCTACCTGTCGCATTTAATGCGTTGAGCGCCATTTTTCTGATACTGTGTATCTGGCGGGATTTTTGGTCAACTATGTAATTAATGTTGGGAACCTTCCTTGCTGTATATAGCAGGTTGTGTTGCTCATTTGAAGGTTGTTGAAGGCCTGAGGCATTTTTGTGTAAATAATGAAGGACAGGGCATGATCTTGGCTGTTTTATCCCATTTTGGAGTTTATGAGTTGCAACATGAATGTATTTTGCACATATTTTCAGTTTCAGTGTTAATGTTATATGAAAAATGCTTATTGCATGTGTCTATCTGCTTGTCTCCATTTGCTGCATGTTTTTCTCCTTCTTTTGAATCTGGTTGCATGTCAGTAGGGATATTTGTAAGTAGAAGCAATTAGATACCCATTCTTGGGTGATGTTTGTAAGGCAAGCATCAGTCCAACCCCCTGAAACTTGAGTGAAAGTTGCAAACCATCTGTTGTATACGTCTAGTTGACTCCTTGCCCAATGGATAGGCACCAGTCTGCTCCTGGATCAGTAGTTATGAGCCAAAACCCCTTGTCTTGCATCCCAGACATTATGTCCGCCCATTTCATCACTTCCACCTGTTAGTTGTAGGATTAGGAGTAGGAAAACCTCTGCATGCTCTCATACCCGACCAGACATATATGTCCAAGAACGTGGCCCACCTTGTGATCTATCATACAGATCTTGGTCCATACATGAGAGTATTCTGCATGTTGTTGTCAAGTTAGATCTTTCTATCTTTGAGCTAGTCAAGGTTATATCTTGAGTTTTAGGGACACCCCCCTTGGTGCGGCAGAACCAGAAGTGAAGGGGAGGAGCTCATGCAACCTCCTGTATTAGTTGGCTGAATCTGCATGTGCATAGGAACTGGCAAACCCTGATGCTGATTCAAAAGAAAAACCAACAGTGACTTTGCATATGATTTTGGCAAGTGATTTGCTGCTATGAATACTTCATCACAATAGTTATTTAATTGGGGTTTTAAAGTGTAATCTTGATAAATTGTTTAGTATTTCTTCTAAATGCTATTTATCTATTGGTTTACATAGCTTGTTTATATTTCTAAGTCAGACAACTTGTAAAATGTATAATTGTCGGCATGGGAATGAAATTGAATTATTGTTGATGTTTGTTATTCTCATGGACACGTATTGAAGCACTTACTCTATTTGATGCATCTACTTGAAAAAATATTTTAGGTGCATATAAGTGTAGCAACTACTTGCATGGGTGATAAAGCTTTTTTGGAGAGGACTTGAAGACTTTTGAAAAGGCAGGCAAGGAATTCGAAGTTTGCTGTCACGAATTTGAAGTCGGCGAGGCCCTCTGCAACAAAGTCAAATTTGGGGATGCACTTTGCAGCAAATTCAGAACCCTCATTGCCAAAAGTGAACTGATATTTTCATGATATTTGGGGAAGCTGCTTGTGGGCGCCCCCCAGGAGATATTTTCATGATTGAAGCTTGAAAACTCAAAAGAAAATGTTATCTTCAATATTTTTGAAGTTGATCCTTAACTGATCCTTGAACTCAAATAAAACCACACCTCTACTCTGCATGATCTCCCTGCATGATGACTAGCCCAAACTGAAGGAAAGGTTATCCTAGCTTGACCATATGCATGATTGAAGGTTACCTTTTAAAATTTTATATTTAAAGGCCTTCTAGGCGTAGGATAGCTTATTATACTAAATTATACTGGAATGCACAATATTACAGATGGATCAGCGTCAAAGGTTGACTACGGATCAATATCATGCATATGATGAGAGAGTAGCCAAAGAGAGGGAAATGGAAAAATATCCATGTCCATGTAATGATTGTCTTGGTGGAAGGGTGAGAAAAAGAAATGTGATTTATCGACATATGATAAGATATGGGTATAGTGGTACAAGCCCTTGGGCTTACAATTATTATGAAGATATGATAGAATTGCAGACTGTGAGAGATGAAGAGGCAACAAACATAGATGAAGTGGCACCGAACATAGATGAAGAGGCAGAAATGTTAGACGAAGGGTTTGAAGTTAAAAGAATGTTGAATGAGGGTCTAAATGATGATTGGGCCAAGTCAATGGAGGATGCTTTAAAGCCTGTGTATGCTAATTGCAAGTTAAGTCATTTGACAACAATCCTTCAAATTCTTAACTTGCAAGTGGTGCATGGTTGGACAAATGAGAGTGTAGATCAGCTATTGCCATTATTAAGTTCGTTTTTACCAGCTGACTCCACATTGACAACAAAATGAAGTCAATGTAAAAAACAGATTAGTAAGCTCAGCTTGGGGTATGAAAACATCCACACATGTGTTAATGGTTGTGTATTATTTCACAAAAATCTTGCAAGTGAGAGTGAATGTCTGAAATGTCATGAAGCAAGGTATAGACAAGGGTTGAAATCAGCTGTGGTTCCTAGAAAGGTTCTTCGCCACTTTCTGATAATCCCACAATTACTCCGAATGTAAAGGTGCAGAGACATTGCTGAACTTATGCAGTGGCATGCCCAAAATAAGAGCAATGATGGAAAACAATGACATGTGCCTGATTCTAAGATGTGGATGGAATTTGATAACAGATGGCCTGATTTTTCTCAAGATCCTCGTAATATAAGGTTGGGTTTGGCTCTAGATGGGGTGAACCCATTCTCAGATCAAAGTACTAAATGGTCAACTTGGCCAGTGCTTTTAATAAGTTATAACTTGCCTCCATGGTTAGCAACTAAACCATTTTTCTTAATGCTATCATTGATTATACCAGGAAAGAAAAGTGTGACTTCAGATACAATAGATACCTATCTAGAGACATTATATGATGAGCTAATGGAATTGTGGAAAGGAATTGAAGCAATTCAATCTTTAAATGATGGTCATTCAATCAAATTCACTTTAAGATCTTCCTTATTGGTTACGATTCATGATCTTCCTGCATATGGTACATTGTCTGGTCTCACTGTTCATGGATACCATGGCTGTCCTACTTGTAACTTTAAGGATTTTGCGAGGCACTCAAGAAGTTTGCGTAAGTGTATTTATTGTGGACATCGTGCTTACCTTAAAGTGGGTCATCCATATCGTTGACAAAAAATACATTTCAATGATCAAGAAGAGAATCGTGAAGCACCTTTGCTAATAACGGGTGATTACATTGTTGAGAATGGACAAAAAAGTATGTCATTTATTGAAAATGGTGGGATTGCTGGTAGTAGATATGATCCATGTAATGAAAGTGGTGTAAAACGATTATGCATATTCTATAAGTTGCCATACTTTAAGGATATAGCCATTAGGCATACTATTGACTTTATGCATACTGAGAAAAATATAGCCTATGCTATTATAGAAACTCTTTTTGGTGCTTTTGATACTATTTCATCACGTGAACTTTCGAGAACTAAAGATTCGTTGAAATCTTTGGGTTGAAAAATATGATGATGCAAAATATAGAAAACCTAGTGCTCCTTATGTTTGGACAAAGGAACAACGTGCACAATTCTTACAGTTGTTGTCTCAGACTCGCTTTCCTACTGGATATGTAAGTAGTACTATCAGAAGCCAAACTAACATTAATAGCTTAAGAGGCCTAAAGACCCATGACTATAATGTTATAATCGAAAATATTTTACCTATTGTGGTAAATATATCAGGTTTGGCAAAGGGGCCAAGACTGGCAATTATAAGGTTGGGCTTAATATTAAAGAGAATGAGTTCACATGTATTAGATCCTTCGAACTTTGATAGTTTGAGGGAGGAGGTTGTTGAAGTCCTTTATCTATTGGAACGGGAATTTCCAGCAACAATCTTTAACATTTCTATGCATCTTTTGATACATCTAGAATATGAACTGGAGCATTGTGGTCCAATAAGAATGAGGTGGATGTATCCTATAGAACGATATATGAAGGTTTTGAAAAAAATTGTTCGTACTAGGGTAAAACTAGAAGGCAGCATGTCTGAGGGATATTCAATGCAAGAGGCCATTGGATTTTGCACATAATATATGAAGGATTTTAAAAATGTCAATCGACATGTATGGGATGATGATGAAGATGAGAGAGTAGCAGGTGAAGTATTAGAAGGCAATGGATGTCGCTTCAAGCTATCACATCAAGAAAGAAGTGTGATACATGCCTTTATTCTTCAAAATACATCTTCATTCGATAAGTGGCACAGGTTAAAAAAATTTACACAATTATTTATTTACACATTTATATTATTAATCTTACTCAATTGCATTTACACATTTATATTATTAATCTTACTATTTGCACATTAATATTCTATGTAGAAAATATGAAGAAGAGAATCAAAGTTGGATGCAACATCGACCTCAAAAGCGCAGACGTCATGATTTGGTTGGAGGTGATTCTTTTCCAAAATTTGAAGAATGGATTGCTAATGCAGTTAGTGATGCAAAAGAAGAAGGTCAAGATATAACAACAAAGGAAAGTGAGTTTTCACAACCTCCACATTTATGGGCTATGTGTTTTAGTGGAATGTGGGCCTATGGTAGCCATTTAAGAGTGGAGGAAAAAGACAAAGGAAAGACAAATTGTGATTGTGTTGTAAGTGCTGAATTTCTTCACAAAACTGAGAAGAAATTCTATGCTGGATTCATCGAAGAAATTATTCAAGTGGATTTTGGTGAAAACAATCCTATATTATTAAAATGTAAGTGGATCCGACCATCCGCAATACATGTTGATGAGTATGGATTTGTATGTGGAAATACATGACAATTTTTATCAGAGAGGGATGAGCCCTATGTTTTCCCTTTTCAAATTAATCAACCATTTCTAATTGATGATGTAAGAAGCCCAGGATGGTCGTATGTCATTCAAACAAAGTCTCGTTTGAAACAAAAATTCATGGAAGATGTTGATATAATGCCTGATGGGCAATATGTTAATTTATAAGAAACATTCGAAGTAGTGGATGAAGATGATGATGGAGTGTTTAGAGAAGATATTTTGATTACCAATGAAGAGATTGGGAGAGAGAATGTATTGCATGACACATATGAGGATGAGGAAGAAAATCAAGCAGATACAGACATGAGCGATCATGATTCTGATCTTGCTAGCAATGCAGATGATAAGTGAAGGCATCAAGAAAACAATGAGCTTGTAAAATGTAGTAGAGAAGCAACAAGATAAGAAAGGGCATTAGTGTACAGGAATTTCTTCCACTTTGGGTTTTTCAGGGTAATCTCTTGTGTTGAGCTCTACTTTTTGTTGTTTTTCTAGTTCTTATCTTGTTACACATCATGCATATAACTATCTATATTTGTTCCAAAAATAAATTACTCATTTTTAAAGCACATATTGACTGTTTTTGTTTACTTACATTTGTGTGTTCAGAATTTCTGCAGAATTATATAAGTAGAAAGAATGAGGATTTTATAAGTAGAAATAATGAGGATTCACACTATCAGAAAGGCAATTATTTTCTTCTCAAATAGAAGGATAAACAAATAGAGTTTCCTTTGGGTTTCAATCTATGTGCCACATTTACTTACTGAATTTTTGCTCCTCCATATAATGCATCTTATATGCTATCATCCTATGTCATGTCACTTGTCATAGACTGTCTCCTCTAATTTCTAAGAATGCATCTTATATGCTCTGTGAATGTATTTCATATGGGGACTGTCCTTATATACTGTATCATTCAAATAGAAATGAAATCCTTATATACTATGACTGCATTTGTTTATATGCTCTAGTTGACTAAAAATAATGGCTTTGTTTATATTCCACTCTTGTTCTACTGATTCAAGTTGCTAATTTATATATTATTATTTATTTGGACTTCAAGAAATGAGGAAAAAGACTATGAGGCACAATTGAGATGATAGTGATCATGTTGCTGAAGTTCCGTTGACAGATTATGAGCGCTTTCGTAAAGAACATGTGGCAAAGAATAGTGAATATTTATCACATCTTGGTTTGACAAATAGACAAATTGTAAATCCACTAAGTAGTATATTATTTGTTTAATTGTGTTTATGAAATTCTATAGGCAAGAGGTTTATGTATATAAGACATAATATGATATTTTTTTGTTTTATAGGAAAGAAAAAGAGTGCAAAGAAAATGCAGAGAGAAAACAAAAGGAAAGTAAAGATACAGTGCTGCCAACTCGTAGAAGCCAATGCATTTGGAACTCAAGTATGAATGCAGTCGGTGAAAAGAATAGTTGTGATGATGTGCAACCCGATATAGCACATGGTGATGTGCAACCTGATATAGCACATGGTGATGTGCAACGTTCTGATGATCTCTTAGCACAAAGTCTAAGAGAGATTATTGAAAACAATGAGAGGAAATGAACAATAAGTGAGCTGCAGATGATTTATTTAAGATTAAAGGATGTGTTTGAAGTGAAATCTACAAAGATCGGTACTGATCTACCTACTCATGACACACCTGATGTGGCCAAGGACGATGAAGTTCCGGTTAATGAAAGTCATGAAGAGAGATCACTTGCATTTGATGTGCCTGCTACAACTTTTGATGAACTAGTGGATCAACCAAAAATATTGCTAATGGTTTAATAGAAGATGTGCCTACTTTTTTCAAAAGAAAAAAATTGAGTCAAGATTTATACAGATCTATAGAGAGGAATGCAAAACAAAGAAGATTAGAAGGCAAGAAGCCATTCTTGGTTGAGGTATCGAGAGATGGTGAGCCCATTGGGAAAAATGCCGCAAGGTGGGCCTCTGAGTTGGGTGTGAGATGTAGGGCCCATTTGGATATTTGCAAATCAAATTTTGCAAAGCAAGATCCACGAAGTGTGGAAAATGTTATACAAAAAATGGAAAATGCTTTTGAGACTACTGATGGACAAATCTCTAGAAGATATTACAAGCAAAAGATGAGACTTTTGATGAACAATTATAGATACAATTGTAGAAAAATAATCTTGGAGGGAAAAGAGAGGTTAGAATCCCCTCTATCTCCCAAACAGTGGGAGGCATTGAAAGAAAATATGTGTTTTGAAGAATATTTGACAAAGAGTTATAAAGGAAAGAGGACAAGAGATAATGTGACAGCTGGATATACATTTGGCCAAGGCGGGTTGTAGGCCAAAATGGACAAACTTGGAGTAAGGGTATGGCTTTTTGGTTCAATTTATGTTGGTTATTTATTTCAATTTTTTATTGAACTGACTATATGTTGATATTGACATTGTATTTTAGGTGGAAAACAATAATAGAGAAGCAGGTGTGGAAGATATGCTCGATTATATGGCAACACAAGATCCTAGTAAATCTAACGGTAGTATGAAGTGGAAATCTAGTTCATCAACAGAGATTTCAGAGCCATCTATTAGACGCCCAGTAAGAGGCTCTGCAGATCATGTCAACTCAAATGAAGGGTACCAACATATAATGAGTTGCTTACATAGTCTCACTGAGAAATTGTTGCAGTTGGCTTCCTTCGTTAAGCTTATAGTTTTTGCATGGAATGAGCATAATATTATGGATGCAGATGAGGGAAGAGGCTCTATTACACTATCCTTTCATTTTGTGTGCTTGTTATTGGGTAAACTTGTACCATGTTTTTGTTATACTTCCTTGTGATTGCATTTTTTGGATACTTCAATAGTTATCATAGCTCTTGGATACTGTAAACAAAGAATGAACCCAACGTGCAATACTGCAATTCTAGCCATTATAACCTTAGCATTGATGCTTTACATAAATGCGTTATCACGAATTGTCTCACTGTTCTACTTATAGAACCAAAAGAAACATGCAATACTTCAATTTACTAGGTTCTACTTCAAACCATTTTGCTTGAGTATTCACTTCATTATTGTTGTCCTTGTCATGTTTATGACATGCTCTTATGTTGCATTATGACATTTAACTCTATCATTCTAGACAGTCACTTTGAGTATGTCTTAGTAAAGCTCTTAATCACTGATCCTAAAATCAAGGCTGTCATATCTGCTTTGTTGTTGTCACTCCAAGGGTTCTTGGTCACTGTCTAATGGTTTTGACAGTGCCTTTATCTCTTCTCTTTGTTTGGTGAAACCCTACTAGCTGTTGCATCTCTTTATCTTCTCTTATACCTTCCATGCTATGGACTGTCCTAAGACAGAGATATGGACTGCCATCTTACAACTTTTACTGTCTTCCTTATCATATGAAGGACTGGGACTATGCCTTCTTGTTGAAAATCTTATGCTCATGACTATAAGAATCCTCCTATAAACTAGAATCTATTGCTTACAATAAAGGAAGAATCTCACAACATACTTTGACTTAGTCATTTAAGAGTGGAAGAAAAATGTTATTTTGAACAAAAAATTATAGTTTTTGCATTCTTTACTTGACTTATATTAATTTTTGCATGATGATTAAACCACATGCAGAGAAATTATATGAGAGCAGAATGAAAAGAAAAAGGCCCTGTCAATAGAGCTCTCTACAAAGTTGCACAACTTGAGGACAATGATGATAGTGATTATGTTGAACGTCTTGATGAGAATCTGCATGATATTCAGAGTAGTAGTAGTGGTGTTGGAATTGAGGTGAGTGCTATTTATTATTTTTATGTCTTTCATGGTAGTCATTGTTGTTTTAACACACACATGCAAGTAAGTACTATTCAAGTAAGTTGTTTTAATTCTATTTGAAGGAAAACCCACCAGTATGATTTACTTTAAAGGATTTAACTCTAGAGAGAGACCAATAAATGTAAGTCACTTAAAGGGAATTACATCAACTTCTAATAGAAACCAATTAAAAGCATCCACACAATGACAACAAATGTGCCTTGATAAATCTATTGATTTGAATAACTGGAAATAGCCAATATGGAGACAATCAAACAACTTATGAACTTGAATATTAACAGAAAATTAGAACACCATACATATCCACAAAGTTAACCATCCTTGCCCATTATAATATTAAATTATCATAGAAGTGTAATGTCTTGAATCTGAAATATGATTGGATAGATAATATTGGAATATATAAATTGTCTTGCATAAAGATGATGATTGTCTAGGCCTTGGTTTCCATTATAAATATGGGAAGTAACAAGCTTCAGGGCTCTTGTAACTAAACATGTTTAATAACAAGAAATTAATGGCATAAGCAAGTTAACCAAGATCTGAATTTGTTAATCATCATAGAGCACCTGTGACCTCAAGCCTGGCAAGGTACTCATCTCCATGTTGTAGTATTTGTTAACTGTGTTTTGCCCCTGTCTATTATCGCAAAAAAGTGTCAAAATTTTGTCCTTGTTCTCCATGTTGATGCTAGCAAAACTACTCGTTGCTCCTTCTGCACTTGAACCTGTAGCTGCACATCAACCTTTCAAGTATGTCTGCTCCCATGTATCGAATGTAAGGTCACTAGGCCATTTGAATTCCTGAATTCATAGCAGATTGGTCTGATGGTCCTTCCATCTTTTATCCAACATAGCCTTAACATCAATTACAAATTTTCCATATCTTGCATCTAGGGCTATGACCCTATCCAAAATCACATTAAAGCTCAAAGTATCTATATCCTGCTCCTTTTTCAAGAATTCCATAACCACAGACACTATTGTTCTAAATTCTACCTTCCTTCCAAGTATCAAGGCCTTTAACATGTTTGTTTTCCTCTGTCAAAATAGGGGGGATAAATTGATGCTTGAAAGTAGAAAAAGATTCAAGTTTGGCCTGCATCCTTTTGTCTTCACTGCTGGTATATTGATGCTCTTCAATGATCATAGTCATTGTCTGCTTTGTGGGCTTCAATTCAGCAAGAGCATCAAGATTTCTTTGAAGTATCTGCAAAGCAGGCCTAAATTGTGCAAGGAAGGCTGCCATTTCTTGTACAGTGGCTCCAAAATAGAAAAGTTTGCTTGCAATTGTTTAATGGCCTGAGATAACATGGAGTAGCAATCATGCACATCCCCAAGTTTATCCACAACTAGCTTTATCTTGTATTCCAGAATTTTCTCAAAGACTTCAAGGACCTTGATCCTTGTCTCATTTTTTGTTTCCTCATTTTACTTCTTGAGGTCCTCAACTTCTTTTTCAAATTTTGTTCTAAAAGTATTAAACTCTTGCATTGTCACTGTGACATCACTAGTTGTTGGTGGCACAGAAGGTTGATATGGAACTATTGATAGACTCTGAGAAGAACCCACATCTTGCAGTTGCTTTTTCAATTGCCTATTTTCAATGAACAACCTATTCACTTCATCATTCATGTCTTGTTGTGTTTTCTCATAATCCTGCAATTTTTTTTCCAATTTTTTTACAACTGCATGGGTGAACATGGCAGAATGGACTGTAAGAGCAAAGGCCTTAGTTCTTGAAGTATCTCATAAGGTTTTCACCACAGCAGATCCCCTCATTTCTTGAACATCTAGCAACCTTGGTTTACTAGTGTTATTCTGTTTTGTCCATATGGCAAGAGTCTCTGTCTTTAGGTTGAAACCACATCCACTCATTCCCTCCTCATAATCAAACTCAGACACAAGATTAGGGTCATCTTGACTCTTAACTTGGTCAAGCAAGAATACCTTTTTCAATTCAAGACCTGGGATGATCGGCATGTTACTCTTCAAGACCATTTGTCTTGCTTCCTCAGGAGTCACATTGATTTCATCAACTTTTAGTTCTTGGATTGTTCGGGTGGTTATTTGATCATACTGAGACTCATCAACACCCATCTTATTGATTTCCACCTTTTCATCAAATTCCTTCATCTTCATTTTTAACCAAAAATCTTGAAACTCTGGAGTCTTGATGAAATCATCATCTTGAATAAATCTCAATGATGCCAACACCCTTTCATCTTCCTGTAGCTTTGGATCAATTTGGGATTGTTCTTCCATCCTAGCCTAAGGTTTGTCTGCATCAGTTTCTTGACCAACCAATGGTTGATCAACTTCCTCTCCATCATGCAAATGTGTAAAAATATTGGCAACTTCATCAATATCCCCCACACCCTCAGACATCTCATATGGGACCAGAGGAGACATGCCTTTAGTTCTCTGCCTTTTATGTGGTGGCGATTCAGGGATCTGTGGATCTTGAACTGATATGACATCAGGGACAAGCTCATGAATCTCAATTCTTGCAGTCCTCTTCATTGGAAGTTTGGTAGCCTTGGTAGGTTGTACTTCAAATTTAGCATAAATACTTTCAAAAATTTCAATCATTGTATTAATCCTCCTTAGAGGATCTTTCTCTTCAGCAAAAAATCCTTCAAAAATTAGATTCTTTTCCTTTTTGTCATCTTCAATTTTCTTGAGGATCTCCTATTTCCTCTTCCTGTCATACACTTCATTAAAAGTAACCAGGTTCCTTATCACATCCTCATCATAACAAATTTTATGGGAGATGCCCATCTTAGTCAAGATCACTTGTCTCACCAAGTTCATATAACCTTCAAGGTCACAAACTCTTTCAACACCAGATTCCAAAGAGTACTTGGCCTTCAAATAGGCCTGCAGCTCCTTAAGAGTGTTCGAACCAATTGACCAATCTCCAAAGATAGTGATATCAGGCAAAAAGGTGCCTTTCTTCGCCTTTTTCATCACTTCCTTTTCCCTCCACATCATTTGCCACATGAATTCCAAGAATGCAATTATGTCAGAAACAAACTTTGGCAATTTGTGAGGTGGTTGGGGGCAATCATATGCCCTGATTATTGTGTGCTCTGCTAGGAAGAACCAATCAACATAATTGAAAGTATGACCTTGCCCTGGTTTCTATACAAGAGGTCTCAGGATTACCCTCATTTTTGGTGACAATCTGGGGATCCCAATACCAAAAGAATTCATTATTCCCACAGAAAATTCATTATGAAATACATTATAGCTACCAGTCTGGCAATGAGAATCCCACATGTAACACCAACATTGAGTAGGCATTCTTTGCCTTGTCCTGTCAATCATGCTGATGTGCATTTTACTTGACCATTTACTCCTATTTTGATATAGGATCAGATGGAAAACCAAAGAATAAAACTTGAAGTTCATGGGTTTCTTATCTTCCTTCACACTAATGAATCCATCATGTATTTTCTTTTCAAGATATGAGGCAAAATCATACTCAATGTTCACCTCTGAATTTTGTATCTTCATAGCCATCATCATCAAACTAATTGGCATCCTCTGATCAACATCAATTCCCAGTACTTGGCACAATGCATAATAGGTCCATTTGAAATAGACTACAAAATCTTCCATAGGGAATGGTTCAACTGCATTGGAAGGAATATCAACCATCCTGTTGTTTGCACCTCTTCTCATAAATATCGGCAGCTCATCACTTCTAAGTGTTCTTCTCAAACTTTTGTATTCTTGTTCAATGTTTTGTAGGTCAATTTTGGTGAGATCTTGTTTACTCAACATAAAACAGTCAATTATAGCACTTCTGTCAATTCTCAACAAAGAAGATCCATTTGGCAACCTTAGTGTTTTAGTAGTCGGGTGATAGTGCAGTGCCAGAGTACGAATCAGTTCCACATCCACGAATACATTTGAAACAATTAGCTTGGCCAAATCCAACTTCTATGGATTGCCCACCAGTCCCTAACCATCCTTCTTCTGACAGAAGTACCAAAATAGTTTCCAGCTAGAAATGGGAATTAAGGCATCCCTACAACCCTCAACAACATCCCTAAATACTTTCTTTCAACCTTTGTCAATTGAATTGGGTAAAACATCTAGCAAAGATTGCTGCAGTGATCTTTTCTTAAGGGCAGGATCAGGCTTACTGGTCTTACTTGTGGATTCAGACTTCTTGGGTGCCATTTACAAACTAGGGTTTCAAAATTTAAGCAAATGCATAGAGAATTGAAACAGAGCAAAGATTCTTCAAACTTTCTTGCAGAGAATGTAGAGATGGACTTACTTGAACAATTCGAAACTTGCTAAGAACAGATCGAACTGGGCGCCTTCTCTGAGCCAATCTGCAATATCTGAATTGAGCAAATGTCGAGAGATTTCCAGATTTTATCGAGCCACAATGTTCAGCATTCAGCCATTATTTTTGGTTCGTGCCACGAAATTATAAAATCTCCGCATTCAATTCATTTCAAATATAAGCCCTTGATCAAATTTGATCCAACGATCAGATGAAATGACAAGATCTTTCAAATTTCTCAGTAATCGCACACCCGCACTGAGTATGTTTACTCATTTATTATCATTACCGCACTACCACGAAGCTTGTTTAAACCGGTCACGGGATGACGATAAGCTTCAATGCCTTCATTTATTATCATTTCTGCACTACCGCGGAGCTTGTTTAAACTGGTCACGGGATGGCGATAAGCTTCAATGCCTTCATTTACTATCATTACCACACTACCGCGGAGCTTGTTTAAACCGGTCACGGGATGGCGATAAGCTTCAATGCCTTCATTTATTATCATTACCACACTACCGTGGAGCTTGTTTAAACCGGTCACGGGATGACGATAAGCTTCAATGCCTTTTGTTCACTTTTCTTGATTATCGCCAACCCTCAGCCCTTATGCTCAAACAAAGCAAGATTGCGGGGCTTATAGCCCCCTTTATTCCATTTTCTTCAATTACAGTCAACCTGCAAGTGCCTGTTGTCATTACCGCGGTGAGATTATGTTGCCAACTTTTATTGCTTACCGCCTTGCCGCAAACGTTCTTTGAAAGCCATTGTGGGAGCCCGGTAACTTGGACACTTACTACCGCCAAGCCGCAACTAAGTGGTGAGACCTCTGAGGGACCGCGGTATACATGGTTGACCGAGCCCTTCCTACCACCATGCCGCGAACAACTTGTATGTTTCTAGTGAGAGCGCGGTATACACGATTCTTGTTGCTCTAGTTCCCGCATTACCGCCAAGACAATGAGGATGACTTGCAAGATTGTGGTAACATGATTGACCGAGCCCTTCCTACCGCCATGCCGCGAACAACTTGTATGTTTCCAACGGGAGTGCGGTATACATGATTCTTGTTGCTCTTGTTCTCGCACTACCGCCAAGACAATGAGGATGACCTACGAGATTGCGGTAAACTGCAAAAACACAGAAATGATTAAGAATAACTAGATACTCGTCAAAATGACCATGTTATGTGACCCTAGGAAATAAATGACAAAATTTTGGCATGAATGTCTATTAAGAAATGGTCATATACAAGTGAAAAGATCAAGTAGGATGGAAATGTGCAAAATTTTTTAGAGGTCCTAATAGGGGAGACATTAGAATAGTTTATTTGGAATAATGGCGGGAATTAACAAAATTTTAGGGTTTTAAAATTTTGTTCCAACATAAGTAATGGTTGTTTTATTATGTAAATAAGGGTAATCCTTTCCTATATAATAATTATTATGTATTTCAATATAATGTGTATTTTTGTTTTGTTTTTACAGATATGTATTGATAAACTCCAAGAAGGGGATAAAGTTAGGATGTTGGATCCATGTGATGGTGTTGCTATGGGCATTGGGCGGATTCACTCACTATCTATTGGATATGGAGTCAACTTGAAAGGAACAGGAGATGCAAATGTAAATATTTTAAAAGTCACAAGTAACATACATCTTGCTTATGAAGACAAAATAGATGGAGCTGTCCGTCTGAAAGAGAAAGAAGGAACCTTCACACGGTGGCCACTAAAATATTTGCAAAAAATGGCATAGTTGATGTTTATCATGTACTTGTTGTTAGACATCTTGGTCCACTGCTTTATGCAGTATTTTGAATGTGTTGTTTAGGGATCTTAATTTTCATGGTGTATTTGAAAGAGTTGGAAACTCTTAGACAACTATGACATTTTTTATTATATTTATATATACTCTTAGACAGTTTTCATATTATATATATATATATATATATATATATATATATATATATATATATATATATATATATATATATATTTGCATTATATTTTTTATTGCAGATAACCTTTCTTTATCATGATGTTGAATCAATCGTTTAATTCTAGCATGTTGTAGCTTCTTCATATATGTAATTTTTTTTAAAAAGTGCATTGAAAACATTACTTGCCTCTAGAATTGTCATAGAAACTACTTCAAAATGCCACGTCTATCTTGGAATTACCGGGGTTCGTACCTCAATGATTCCACACCGTTTCAGGCCCAAAAATCCCAATTGTGCCCAATTCCATAGGCGATTTGATTCTGAATATGATAGCAGGCATGAGTTTTCCACAATCCATGAAATAATGTTGATAGCACTTCTGGATTAAACTGTGTATGTTTTTGCTTCAACGTTTCGGATCACACTCAGTGAATATGATTCTAGGACAAATAGTACCTGGAAATGCCCTATTTTTCTGCCAATTAGGTAACTTAACAAATAATAAATGTTATATCCCAAAACTTGCGCTGGAACTCTGGTAAAAGCTTACTATACTATACCATCATCAAGTCAACCTTGGATATGGAAATTGTTCAAAATAGAAAATAGTTTGTAAATGTTGAATGGTTAGACAGTATGAGAAATTACAGGCACCAGGTGTTACCTTTTGAAACATCAGGACAGAGGGTGGATAAAATTGATAGATATGGTGTAAAAGCCAAGGGATTGCCTTTTGGTTTCAAGACCCAGGTGACTTTGATCCTGATTTAAAATGTTCCTTACGAGTGGTCCATTGTGGTAACCTACATAGTGGTATGTATTCTTGGAAGCCTTATGGTGCCATATTATTTAATGGAGTATATGTGGCGTTAAAAAAATTGAAATGCTCTTTTATAGTAAAGGAGAATGGGTGGTATTTGTGATCTACTATGCTAGAATACAATAATCTACACCTCAAATTTAGATTACTCAAACCATGCCACATTGATCATATTGTTAAAATAATATAATATATTCCATAGCTTAAGATGTTTTTTTGGTTTCAGGGATCTTATCAACATCATAAGGAGTTGAAGGCTGCACAGGGAATCAAGATAACCGCTCAAGTATCAATTTCCAAGCTAATAATTTTATGTATATGAGCATAAATTTATCAAGTATATGAGCATAAATTTATCAAATATATGTGGACAATGAAATTTAGCTGCACTTTCTTGATTTCAGGGTCTTGAGCATGCCATAGTAGGAACTCAGTTATATGTTGTTGGACTTGATGATGATTTAGAGGATACTAAAGAAGAAGCAATGCAAGATATCAATAATGTAATGTCTCGGATTGACAAGAGTGGGGAAGGAGTTTATGTTCAAGCATCAACTCTTGGATCTTTGGAGGCTTTACTTGAGTTCTTGAAGACCCCAGCTATAAGCATCCCAGTTAATGCAATTGGTATTGGGCCTGTGCATAAAAAAGATGTCATGCGTGCGAGTGTAATGCTTGAGAAAAAGAAGAAAAAGTATGCTGCAATTTTGGCATTTGATGTCAAAATTACTCCTGAAGCTTGGGAGCTTATAGATGAAGTTGGTGTCAAGATATTTGCAGCGGACATTATTTATCATCTATTTGACGAATTTAAAGCATATATGGACAATCTTAAGGAAGAAAGGAAAAAGGTGGTTGCAAAAGATGTTGTTTTCCCCTGTGTACTGAGCATTTTGCCAAATTGTATTTTTAACAAGGATCCTATAATTGTTGGTGTTGATATTTTTGAAGGCATTGCAAGGGTTAGTATCTAAACCTAGTCTTTTCAGTGTTCTGACTTATGCATATAAAAGATTGTTGTATTGTTTTTGGTTTGTATAAAGCCACATGTGGTGATTGCATCTACAGATTGGCACGCCATTATGTGTTCCCATAAAAGATTTCATAGATATTGGCAAAATAGCCTCAATTGAGATCAATCATAAATCTGTTGAAATGGCTAAGAAGGGTGAAAAAGTGGCCATGAAGGTATTTTGAGAAGCTGTCTTTGTTGTTAATAGTTTTATATGATTTTGGATGCTATTTTTTGAAATGTTTTTGTTAATAAATTATCATACGAACTTTACAGATTGTTGGGAGCAACACTGATGCAGCACAGAAAATGTTTGGTAGGCATTTTGAAATGGAAGATGAATTTGTGAGTCATCTCACCAGAAGATCCATAGATATATTGAAAGAAAACTACAGGGTAAGGCTATTTGATATCCACATTACGTAATTTTACAATGTATTTACTATTATGCATTTTATACTAAGTGAACATTTATGCTTTTCATTTTTGGCTGATAAAACAACTTTTTAATATGTAAAATAGAATATTCTTCTTATTTTTTAAGGATGATTTGTCTAATGATGATTGGAAACTTGTGGTGAAATTGAAAAAACTGTTAAAAATTCCTTGAGCTACTACTAATGATGCATTGTGCAATGGAAGTTTGGATTGGAGCAAAACCTTCTGATGAAAATGGGAAAATGCACCCTGCAACATTACAAACAACACAATCAGGATAACAAATGGTGAACTTTGTTGATACCAGAACAGTAGCTTCTGCATCATAAGCTTCTTGTATATGTTTTGCTATGTGGTGTACATGCTGCACCTCTGGCTACAATAAGATAGTAGTGAACTTCAAATCCTATCTATACAGGGGGTCATTTGAATGTCTGCTGTTTAGCTTGTTTTCTGAAATTTAATAGTCTGAACAGGCAAGTGCGGTATTGCCATGTGAGGAAGGGAAGAGATTGATTCCAAGAGTAGAGATTTTGTGTAATGATCTATTTTATGATTTCTTCAGGTAATGAAGAAAATATCATGAAAACGTTGTTTTAAATAAATTTATATTTTACTGCAATTGTACGAAACCAAAAACATTTCCATGTCATCTTCAGCATGTTGACTGGCTGGATTTCACCATTTCAAGTGCCGCTTTTGCTTCAGCTGTTTGGGACCATGTTATGGAAGGTTACAGGGAATAGTGTGTTTTCTTGTTGCTGCAGGGTCACTGCGACAGGGGCCTCTAAGTAGCATTCTTAGGTTGTTATTCAAACATTGTTCACATTGGTTCAGATCTGTTTGAATACACAAGTAACAGCTCAATGGCTTGTGTGAAGGGGAATATGGAATGCACCAAGGCTGCAATCAAAGCACCTGAATTGGTTAACAGAATGCCAAAAGAAATGATGTCTCATGGAATGCTCAGTGGCAACATCTCTTTTCTAAGTGTCAAAAGATATGAAGGGCTTCATCGGTTTGACCTGCCTTTCAATTGTTTTGCTATTGTATCTAATGTGGCTGCTGAACTGGTTTTTTCTTCAGCTAGTCCTTGTAGTTTGTTGTACATGATAAAGCTCATGAACTCTTTTTTTCTAGTACTTATGGCAACTTTGTGCTACTTTTTTATTATTTGTAAATCTTTTCCTCCATTGTTCCAATAAAAAAAATATTTATTGCCACTTTGCTTTGTCTTGTTTCATTTTCTTATTGGTCGATTCTCAAATAGAAAGTGTTGGCTCAAATTTATCAATCTTTACTTGGCAACATCATAAAATATATAGTTTTCCAAATTTATTTCCTTAATGTTTTAAATTCAAATTTTATAATATGTTTTTTCTGCATTATAAAATTTATGGTATTTAATAAATTATTCATATTATGACTAAATTTACTACCAATTAATGGAAATCGGTAAATAAAAATGACTACAATGACTAAATAAATGACCAATTAACAATAATCAATGACTAAATGATTACAATGACTAAATAAATGACTAAATATACGTACTACCAAATTGATGACTAAATATACTACCAAATTACCAAATATACTATCAAATTGTTGACTAAATATACTACCAAATTAATGACTAAAATCTGTTTAGTCATAAATTTGGTCGCGAGATAAATGACCGGCAATAAACTACCAATGGTCACGTGACTAAATATACTATAAATGACTAAATTGTTTTTGGTCATAAATTTGGTCACAAGATAAATGACTAGTAATAAACTACCAATGGTCACGTGACCAAACTACTAATCACATAACTAATTTTTGGTACTTTTTTAGTCATTTTTTCCTGTTTTTCTACTAGTGTTATATTGGCATTTGACCATACATAGAGCCCAATATCTTACACTTGACAAGGCCATGATAGACAATTGGCCTATCAAACATTAGGGCTTGCTCTTCACTGTTGTCTCCCATATTTGGTGCTTGCTAAATGTGCGCACCTCACCTGCCTTTACCTTCTAGTGATATCCTCACAAGCAAGACAATGCATATGTCTCTCTTAAGAAAAGGGAGGAGGCCCATCTCATGCTCTTGAAGCCTCACTTTCATAGCACTTGCATCCATTTGTGCGCTCTAAAGCACTCACCTCCAAATTGTGTGCATCCATTTTTGTACACGGAGTACAAAATAGGAGGTCCATTATTATGAAACTAGGAATTAGCCATGTCAAAACAGAATCTTGCTATAGCATCAACTTGTGGTGAACTAGGCATTTTTGTAACAAAAAAAATAGAGCAATGATTTAGTCATGTGTCACTTGAAATATCTTTCCCATGAAAAGAAGGTATAGAGAACACAGAATGGCCACAAACATCTGAAGTAAAAATTGTCGCTGTATAGGGTCAATTATTGTTATAGTTGTAAGGTTAGCTTTGTTGTTGTGAAAATTGTTTCAGTATTTGCTAGACTGTTATCCTTTTTACAACTGAAAAATGTGAGGAATTAAGCACATATTTTATGATTAAAGAGAGAATATTTCTAAATTGAAGCTTAACACTATCTTCAAGTTCAAGATGTAATTATGAATGGGATTTGAGCATTTGCTAGTGAGGCTTTATCATTATCCTCAAAATGAATCAATTTATGCATATTTAAGAATACTTTAGGATTTCATCTATCAGTTGCTTTTTAGATTGCATGAATACCTATGTTAAAGTTTCAAGACATTTTGGGTTGTGACTTTTCATCTTATCATCGATGTAACTTGAAACGTGTGTTCAATAACAATTATAGAGGTGTTCACAAATATTTTTAATAATATGCTTAGTTTGTTGTTTTTATTTGCAATACAGGTGCTATGGGTAAATATGATGGATTAGAGGATTTGTGGGCTTTGCATTGAAAAAAATCAATAATAAATTACTCAAGAAAAATCCACTGCACAAATGTTTCCATTTTGAAAAAAAAATGAACCCCAAAAAATTTCAACCCCTCTTAGTTATGATACACTGTAGGAGGAATCTGTGTAATCAAATATATCATGTGCCTATGCACCACAGCTTTAGCCAAGGCAATCTTAAGTGTACTTTATACCCCAAGTTTGATGTACTTTGCACACTCCTCCAATGTCCATAACCCACCAAACCACTTTCTCTCTTAAGTGATCTCCATTATAGCCTTCCAAAATTTTCCTCTATGAATTTATAAAATATCCCAAGGGTAACATCCTAACAAACCATTTACAAAGGGTTTTATTAAATTCACGACTTCCATATAAAAATGTTTCCACCTTTTATACTTTTCAACTTAAAAAAGATTTTTGTCTTCTCATTTCATTTTTTTTTAAAACTTTACTGAGCCATGAAAACAATACAAAGTCAGAAAGTACAAACCAATAACAGAAACATCAAGTAACACCCAGAACACATCTCATGTCTTCCATGACCAAGTCCTCAAGCTCCCAAGAAAGGTCCTCAGGGGTACAACTCCAGTCATCCACTTTCCAATTCCCATCTGCTCAGACCTTTTCGTTTCATTTTATTTTTCAATTATTTACAAGAACTTCTTATGAATTATATAGTCACATGAACCGGTAAATTTCCCATAACAATGCCCCATCTTAACCAGCCAACACTTGGAATAGCATATTACATTATAACAGCAAACAGCCAAGCAGGAATACAATTTTTCTGATAACACTAATAGTTTGAACTACTTTTGTAGGAAATCTAAAGATCGCATAGTAGATAAAGTTTTTGTAAGATCCTTACTCAGTTTGCATCTTGAACCCAAATTCTTATAGTTTTGTCATTATCTAAAGAACAAGATGCTATTTTGTTTTCAGTAGGATGGCAAGAGACACTTATTACCGTGTCTGTATGGCCTTCCAACTTCTGGAGAACGTTTTTAGATTGAAGATCCCATATATAAACACAATGGTCTTCTGAGCCACTGACAATGTATATTCCATTAGTCACAGAAAATGTTGAAAATATACAGAATTTGTTATTTACATGACCGCTGTATGTCTTCAAAAACTTTCCTGTCTGGTGATTCCAAAGCCTCTGCACACACAAAAAAAATTGAAATTAAGACATTGGCATTTCCATCACAAGAAGAAATTTGAGAAAAGATAACATGAAAAGCAAATTGAAAACAGTTAATTTTTGTGCATCCAGCTTTCTTGACAGGGACATTCTCTTAAAAAATAACCAAATTGCATATATGCACACAAAGGCCTTGTAGTCCATATCTGAAAACACCTAGAAAGGATGAAAGACTAAAAAGTATATAAAAGCATTTCTGAGCTAGAAATACCATTCTGACTTACAATTCCCAAAAAATTGATAGAGGTTCGTGACCATGTAAAAACTGTTTTCTCATGTGTTGCTAGACAACTCAAAATGTTACCTAGACTTACTAGACATAGAAGTCCAAGAATTGTCTTGAGATGTCATTCAACAATCCCTTTAAGAATGCTGGTCAGTTAAGACACATGGTTTATCACTCCTCTAAAACTGTATTATGATTGAAGGTAGTCTTCCAAGTGTTCTTATTTTATTTTTTAATACTTAAAGAAAGAATTGAACTCAATTATTCCAATGGGTTTAGCTCCAACAAATTGGTATATTAAGTCAAATCTTGATTTGTACAAAGATGGAGCAAGATGGGAAATTCTAATCAAAATTTACAATGTGAAAAGTAGCAGATAGGAATTTCTTGAAATGACTCAGCTCTATGTTCTTCTAAGAGTAACCATACAAGTTAAGCTCTTTATTGATCACTCTCACAGGGGTGCATGTACTGGGGCTAAAACAGGCCCAACTAGGTGTACATTTATGCATGGAAAGGCAAAAAAGTTCACTGTCAAACATGGTCTAAACAAACTTGACAACATTAATTGGTGCCAAAATCGACTCCAATGTAGCAAATAGAAAAAAGGTACGGTCGAGAAGCAAGCCATAGTGGGCCAAAGCTAGAGCACTTCTAGAAAGGGTTCCCCAAAGTGGGCTGTTTACCACGCCATGAAATCTGAAATCCAGTTTAACTGATACAGCTTTATGTGATTTGGAACATCATATTGTAGTTGTTCACAATATAACACTCGTAAAAAAAAGTCTCTCTAGTGGAGATAGTCAAATGTGGACACATTCATTGCAAGGTATGCAGACATTTGCTCACTCTAACCTCTGTTACCAGGTTTGCTTGGAACCCATCCCATACTCAGACAGGTTTGGACCGGGTATGGATCTCAGTGCGGGTTCAGCCAGGGCCTGTGGATTCAGCCTGGATTCATCCTTGGAAAAGACACATTATTTACAAGTTATGGAGACAATCATTCATTTTTAACCTCTGTTACTGGGTTCACTCCAAACCAACCCCCCACCCGCACAGGTTTGAACCAGATACAGATCCTAGCCAGGTTTGGCCCGGGTTCTGCTGGACCTGTGGGTTCAGCGCAAGTAAATCTGACACATACCCAGGCTGAACCCACGGGCCCAGGCAGAACACCAGGCAACTCTGGCCCGAAACTGGGCAAACATGAGGAGAAGTACACAAGAAAATTTGCAGGCCGGGTAACTCACAAACAACTCGAGTGCTGAGTCCTGCAATGTGAAAAACTTGTGGACTTTTTGTATGTTATTCGGCGAGTTATTGCCTGCAACTCGCTCAGACTGGGCTAGTTTTCTCGGCAGAGACACCCACCCAAAAAAAAGGCCAAAACTTGATAAAAACCTGATGTTTGTTTTGTTTTTCATCAATTTTGTCTTCAACTATTGCAAGCTCAGTAGCACGAATTGATTGTTGAGTGATTGGGAGTACAACATGAAAAAAAATTTGACGATTCAAATGCATTTCGACAGAAATTTGTTTTGTTCTGTTCTTTTTCCAAATTTCAAATTCAAAAGCATGACAACCCTGTTGTCATGCTGCTGATTTTTTTTCAATATCTAGAATCTATAGTGTGCAATGCAAGGTGCCAATGAAAAGGACCCTGCATGAAAATGGAAGCATGGCATACCAAGGGTGATCAAGGGTACAGTAACTTGCAATTATTGCAGGTTTAATAGAAGAGGGGGTATCGATCAATTGAAATACCACCTTGCTCAAATTACTGGCCAAGATGTCCAATTGTGCATCCAAGTGGAGGAAGAAGTGAAAAGAGAAATGAATACCCTACTTTCTAGTTATGAGAAGAAGAAAATTGAAAGAAAAAAGGACAAGGGTAGTGGTTGTATTTGTGATGAATTATTCCATAGCCACCCCTAATTCCGTGTTCCTCCACTTGCACTAAGTTCAAGCCATCTATATTCAAACAAAATTTCTTCATTCCTCGCAATGTTCCAAGTGCACAACTTTCGCTTTAAGGTATTGTTTGCAATCACGAGAAGCATTGCAAGGCATGGATGGCAGCTGCAAATTTTTTACACTACAATAATATATCATTTCTTGTGGTGAGCAGCATTAACTGTTATGCGTGTAGGATTTAGTACACCAACTTTGCATGATTCCAATGGCCCGTTGTTAGAGAAGACATAAAAAATACACAGCTAATAGTAGAAGATAAAAGAAGAATATGGAGAAAAAAGGGTTGTAGCATTGTATCGAATGGATGTACATAGGGCAAGAACAGAACCGTGATAAACTTTTTAGTGACTTCGAGTGGAACATTGGTGTTCCTTAAGTCCACAGATGCCTCACACGGTGTCAAGAATGTTGAGACTTTATGCAATCTATTGGAGGGGGTGATTGAGGAAGTTCGGGCGGAGTATGTTCGCCAAATTGTTATGGACTACACAGCTGCATATGTAGCTGCAAGGAGGCTTATTTAAGAGAGACATCCCACCATTTCTTGGAGCACCTTTGCCCACTGCCTGAATTTAAAACTCGAGGACATTACAAAATTTATTTACAACCATACTTGGGTGCTTAGTTTGATGAGAGAGCACACCAAAGGCAAGCAGCTTGCACGATCGGGGTGTCACAATTTGCCACACACTATGTTACCCAATCAACCTAAAAATTGGCCATTTATGGGTACGATTTATACCAAAATTGGGTACTGCGTGGAATCAATTGTTGATTTGCACAAGGTTTGATTTGGAGCAATTGGATTCACCTAGAAACGTTGCAACTTGAACCCGAGCAATTTTGAAGTCAACGTGACAAATCCAAAACGATTCTAGTAGTTGACAAAGGTTTCAATGCATTTTTCTTGACTCTTTTACCACAAACCCTAAGCGACTATCGTAGCAATGCTAAACACTATACCCACAAATTTTCAAAAAAATTCTAAGGCGTATTTACCTATTTCACATATTTCATGTATTTTGTTTGTATGTGGGTGGAAAGGGTAGTTATCAATTGCAGACATTTTGAGGTTTGGAGCAATTGGATTCACCTAGAAACATTGCAACTTGAACTCGAGCAATTTTGAAGTCAACATGACAAATCCAAAACGATTCTAGTAGTTGACAAAGGTTTCAATGCATTTTTCTTGACTCTTTTACCACAAACCCTAAACGACTATCGTAGCAATGCTAAACACTATCCCTGCAAATTTTCAAAAAAATTTCAAGGCATGTTTATCTATTTCACATATTTCATGTATTTTGTGTGTATGTACAAGGTTTGGTTTGGAGCAATTGGATTCACCTAGAAACATTGCAACTTGAACCCGAGCAATTTTGAAGTCAACGTGAAATCCAAAACGATTCTAGTAGTTGACAAACGTTTCAATGCATTTTTCTTGACTCTTTTACCACAAACCCTAAACAACTGTCGTAGCAATGCTAAACACTATACCCACAAATTTTCAAAAAAATTCCAAGGCGTGTTTACCTATTTCACATATTTCATGTATTTTGTGTGTATTTTGTTTGTATGTGGGTGGAAAGGGTAGTTATCAATTGTAGACATTTTGAGGTTTGGAGCAGTTGGATTCACCTAGAAACATTGCAACTTGAACTTGAGCAATTTTGAAGTCAACATGACAAATCCAAAACGATTCTAGTAGTTGACAAAGGTTTCAATGCATTTTTCTTGACTCTTTTACCACAAACCCTAAACGACTGTCATAGCAATGCTAAACACTATACCAGTAAATTTTCAAAAAAAATTCAAGGCGTGTTTATCTATTTCACATATTTCATGTATTTTGTGTGTATTTTGTTTGTATGTGGGTGGAAAGGGTAGTTATCAATTACAGACAATTTGAGGTTGAAAACTTCACAAAATCTCATGCGATTTGTATATTCTATTCTCTATTGGGAGTTGCAGCTTTATTTCCAGTCATGAGGGCACATGAGAGTCTGAGCGAGAAGTTTGCATAATATATTATAATATTCGGTCTTAATTAGTTTTGTTTAGCATATTAATTTTGAACTGCAACATAAATTAAGACTAAATATGCATAATTTAAACATAAGACTATATGGCAGATTAAAAAGTTTGCTAAACAAAACTAACTTTGAACTTAACTTTATATAGTCTTAATTAGTTTTGTTTAGCATATTAATATATGCAATATTAAAGAGTGTCAGTCAGTGTTAGGGCATAATCATTTTCAAAAGAGGAAGTGCACGAAAGTAGTAGTAGATTAGTTTAGCACTCATGAGGATTGTCGAGCTGGCACGAGAAATCAACTATCCTCATCTCCCCCTCTATCAACCTTGTAAAGAAAGCAAGTCGACGTGTAGGAGCGGCCTCCAATGTCGTTGCCTCCTCATCCTCAGAAGCTAAGTCCTCTCCCTCTAATGCTATCTCATTTGTCTCCTCCCTAGGGACGCAGTCCTCATCAAACTCGTCCTCAAGCTCATCAACCTCCCCAACAATAAGTCCCTCAACCTGTCTGGCTTGTCATTGTCTTGGATCAAGTCCCCGAAGTAGTTGCATAATCGGAACCCCTCGAGTAAGTGGGGCCCACTGAAGTGCCCCACGATGTGTGTCAATTGTCTCCTAAATAGATTTGTAACAAGGGGGCATTAAGGGCAAGTCTGCTAGAATCTCTCTGCAAAATTGCTGAGATACTCATGCTACAGGGTGTGTTTCCATCATGGCATTACTATTTGTCAAGCGAATGACCCCTCGATAGTAGGATCAAACTGCTTTGTCGTCTAGCCACAATCCCTCCATATCTCCATAGGGATCTACAATGAAATCATCGTTTGTCAAAGTGGTCACCACTCATGTAGAGACATCAAAGTGACCAAGTCGGACCCACCGCATAGCTCTCGATAGTGTCGGGTCCGAAGGGGGCATCTCACACTAGAAAGGAATGATATGCTCGAAAATCCATGACATGATCAGTGAAGAGTGGTTGAATGCAAGCACCCCTCGTCGTGCAATCCAGTATAAATATCAATAGACCAAGGCCAATATGTCAACTCCCCATGCAAAGATTGTGCCTCACTCAAGACACTAAATGATTGGTGCCCAACACCACCGAAACATAAGAGCCTTCTTGCCTCTAGACAAGTGCGAAGCAATCAAACCGATCAAGACCTTCTGTAATGGTGAAATGTCAAGTACAAGAACAAAGGTGTGCTACAACACTGAGGCAATCTCCAGGATGGATCACACCCATCGTCATTGCCCAAGCTCGTTTCTCTCACTTTGACTCCCTCTCAGGTAGCATAAGTGGTTCCCCTCTGACAAGAACCCCAAAGATGTGATAGACATCATAAAGAGTGATGGTCCACTCTCCAAAAACCAACGAAAATCAGAAAGTGTTATGATTTGCATCCCAATAAGTAAGAATGTCACAACATATGTGTGAGAAAGGTGAAACAATCGGAATTTATGCAACCCTAGCAAGTCCTATCCTCTAAAGAATGGCATAGTTAGCATCAGATAAATCCTCTAGTGCCTCTAGGGACCAAGCCTACTCTGGCATAGCGTTCCATTAGATATAAGTGTCCTACGAGAAAGAAACACCAAGTTAGACCTTCATAAAACTTAGAGAACCCTAAAAATCGTAAAGCTTTGAAAAACCCCTAAACATCAAATAAAGTGCTTAGAAAACAAGCAATAAATGGGAAGTTAGTTCGAAATCGAGAAAAACAATTAACTTCAAGAGTCAAAAATGCTAATTTTTGCCTTCATGTCAATCAAAGCTTTGGCATGGTCTCCCAAGCGACCTCACAAGTCTCTTAGGCAACTCAGGATAAGCTAGCAAGGTTGCCCGAAGGACTTGCCTTGCCAAAAGGGGCGACCCTAAGCGACACCCAAGTAAACCCTAGTTGGCCCAGAAATCAAGAAAATTGAGCAAAAACGAAAAAATCGAAAACAAGAAAACAATAGAAACCTAAAACCTAGTCAACTACAACATAGAGTTTCGAATTTAATGGATATCTTTGAACAAAATCAAGCAAAAAGTAACCTAGGGTTTAAAGAAGAGTTTTCCTCATTTCTCATACCTAAGGGTCCATGGGAAGTTGAGTTGTGGCCATAACCTTGATCTCCTCATTGCAAGCTTTCTGTTGATTACTCCTGCACCAAGTTTTGCCTCCATTTCGTCAATTTCTCTCGTTTTACCTCTTTCTTCTCCTTTCTTCTCTTAGCTTAGTTTGTAATTGTGATGTTTGTTTGAGTAGTTTAGTTTCTTTTATGCATTTGTTTTGTCCTCGTTTTGTGTGTTTTCCTCTCTGTTGGCCTCGTTTTCAACTATCCAAATTTTAAACTTTTCCCATAGCAAAACCCTTTGCCAAGTCATCCTTTTGGTTACAATTCACCAATGTCGTGCTTCCTGTGTCAATCATGTCAATAACTTGTTAATGAGACGTCATACTTTGTCTTGTTCATTCTATTTCTCTCCATTGAGGCTTTGTATAGCAATATTATCCCAAGTCAAAATTTATGTTGAAACGGCTTAGTAATATTATTCTTTGCGTCCACTTTCATTTCACACTAAGCTCGCATCAACTTTTATTTTTTGCAAAGTTCACATCGGTTTTCATTTTCCGCAAACCATGCGTCGGCTTTCATTTTCCGCAAACCTTGCGTCAACTTTTGTTTTGCGCTAAGTTTGCATTAACTTTCAAGTTCGACTAAGTTCGCGCACATTTTAGCTTTTTGCTAAATAAAACCAAAGAAATTACTCCAAATCACTTCCTTTATATCACATGGGATATAAACATGCAGCAACCGATAGTTAAAAAGTGATTTTTACGAAAAAAAGGGGACATATTTCTCTCCTTCGAACAGTACCATGCATTTGGAAAGGAAGTAGAAACATTTATTTTACAATGACATTAAAGCACACGAGTCAAGTGAATGGTTTCAAGCTCGTTATTAACTAAGGTGAAAAACTTGCATTTTCCCATAGCCACAAACATCTCTTGAAATCATGGAAATGTATTTTGATCTTTGTTGGAACAAAGGTATTTGGTGGTCGGCATTATAGATAATGATTCACCCAGTGGATAATACTCCTCTAACTTCGTGCCATTCCCATATGGATAATTAACGTGGGCTCTAAAACAATAAAAGGTAATTATCATTGGCATCGATATATGCAGGAGGTGTTAAGAGTTATCTTTAATAGCAGATTATATGCCGAGAAAGGTGGTTTTGTTAAAAAAAAAAAAACTGTAACTGCAACGTCAACCTCTAGAAGCCAACATGTGGACAGAGAGATAAAACGGTTACGCTAGTATTTAGGAATTCCCTATGTGGAGTTATTAAACGCTTGACAGAAAGCCTCAAACAAATGTAGTATCGTGGCACGTTGTATGTGGACAGAATTTGGTTACTGAGAAAGACTTTAGCGAACTTCCTAACAGAATGCCTCAAAGAGACGTCACCTCGTGGAATGATATGATTATAGCGAATTGAAAAGGGTGTTAAAGAAGTGCAATTGGCTGGTGTAAAGCCAAATTCCACAACCATCCTCCTTGCATTCTGAGTAAGATATTGATATCCATCAAAGAATAATATAATGAGGTTGTGTCAAATGATTTTAGTCACAACGGCCCTCGAATGTAGAAGTGTAGATACACCACATAAAACGTTTGACGGTGCACCTCAAAGAACACATGTGATCTCATGGAATGAAATGACTGCAGAGAATGCACAAAACGGTTTCATTGAGAAGGCTACAGAAACTTTTGAGCAAATACATTTGTAGGTTTAAAACCAAAATTCACAATTTTGCTAGCGTACACCAATTCCCAGCCATGAGTATGCACTATTTGCATCAGAGATTTCTCACCTCTTGAATTGCACTAATCACAGGCTCTGCACCAAATGGTTTTGTTGAAAAGTGATGTAAAACCACGTTCTTCATTAGCGCCCTCATCACCTGCACCCATCAAAGCAATGCACACAAAATGGATATATTGAAAGGTTTTTAAAAGATTTCAATATAAACTCAATTCACGGGTATCGAGATATGCTCCAAAACCAACGGCCAACCATTTTGAAATGGTCATGAACATTCATCGAAACATAATAGGATGGGATTTTTGTGAAATGTCATAGTTATGAGCGATCTGGCAGACATGCCTGCAATATGTGGAAGCATACACATCGCATAAACTATTTGACAACATCCTCTTGGTTTGTGCCTGAATGGGAGATTCCAGGACAGCATATGGACATTCATCAAAGTAGGACTGCAAATAGAAGTTTTGTCACATATTGTAGTTGCAGCACCGTGGTCGTGTTGTGGGGATTATTACCTTTAATTTTTAAGGTGTGATAACTTATGCTTTTTATTGGGGATATGAGTGCAGTTGAGCCATTTTGTGCAGAGTTAAGGTGGCTTTGAGTGACTATGTGCCTTTGTTCCTCAACAAAAAATGGCACACTTTGTATGAGACTCTAGTACAGATTCCTCCTCTAGTTCAGCTCATGCAAGAATTGTTCATTTGGATTCAGATGATGAAGGGCCCATTGAAGTAAGAAATATATGAGTTGGAAGGAGGAATTATCAAGCAGAATGCTCTTACATGGGAGAAGAGATCAATAATTTCTGAATTGGATTGTCTGAAGTTGAAGGAGAGATTCCTGAAAAGGATGGGAGGATAGCAAGGCTTCTTGCCATTTTCCCACAGCTTTCACCTGACCAAGCATTGTTTCAACTTTTTGAAAACATAGGGACAGTTCCCACAAAAAAAAAATATTGCAATCTGCTATTGATCGTTAAATTTAACATAGTATGCCAGAACATGTACTGGATGAAAGGAAAGCTGAAGTTGGTGCTACAGAATCAAACTTACTGGTTCAAGTGGGAACTCCAACTCAAGAGTTGAAATTGACCTAAGTGAAGTTGGCTCATCTCATAAATTAGAAGAGAAGAACAAGTTTGAAATTCAAGCTACTGAACCTGCAGGGGCTGGAAATCTGTATGAAAAATGGTCCCTTTATAAGTTGTCAGAAGATTTTCCTCTTGTGAGGATGACTGATCTAAGACAAGCTTTCAATGATCATGACAGAAGGTTCACCTGTACTTACAAATTTGTCGAACAGTCTTGTAGAGATTTGTGGGACCAAGAAAAGCGAAAAGCCAAAAAAGATGCTGGTACAAGCACTGATCTGTTGAACACAAAGTGTATTCCCAAGAGTGGTTTAAGATTCTTGAAAGCACCAAGGCCCAAGAAAATTAAACAAAACATCATTTGCCTAAAATTTGATAAGGAATGGGCTGAACTGCAAGAGCAATTAGCTGTAAAACTGTAGGGAGATGTCTTAAAGGATCCAGATAGATGCAGTGAAATGGAAGCAGGAAGTGCAAATGAGGAATGCCCTTCTGTGGTTGAGGCTATTGAATGTGGGTGTTGCTATATGGAATTTTTATTTGAACAGATGGTACAGTGTGCAGATGGGCATCTCTTTTGTTTTTAGTGTTTACAGATACAAGCAGAAGAGTCTACATTCGGAGGTCTTTAAGTTTGCCATTCTTTACCTTGCATGGATACTAATGGATGCAATGAGTCAATTCCTATGTCAGAGGTTCAAAGAGCCCTTCCAGTTGACAGTATTGAAAGGTATGAACAACGGCAAGCTCAAGCTGATATTGAACGGGCCAGACTTGAAGGATTGGTGTATTGCCCTTTTTTGCAATTTTCCTTGTGAAGTAGACGAGGGTGTACGTGTTTTGGAATGTCCAAATAGTAAGTGTCCAAAGGCATCTTGTATCCAATGCAAGGAGCCGAGCCAAATACCTTTGCGTTGCGAATAAGTTGAGAAGAAATCTGGGACTGCTTTACGCAGGAAAATTAAAGACGTGATGACAAAAGCTGTGATAAGAGTGTGTGATACTTGCAAGACAGAGCTAGTAAAGACGGATGGTTGCAATAAGCTGACATGTAGATGTGGAATTACAATGTGTTACATATGCCAACAAACAATTCCAAAGGATTATACACATTTTTGTCAGCATGCCCGAGAGCCTGGAAAAACATGCCAAAGATGCAAGAAGTGTGGTTTGTGGGAGAAGGAAGTGGAAGATGATGTAGCTCGGAAGGCAAGGGAGAAAGCATTGAATAACTTGGCAAAAGGGAAGCTAGGATGGAACAATTCATAGGTAAAAGGAAACTTGCATTGTACAATCATGTTGGAGCCAATATGGTAAAATTAGCATAGAACAAGGCAATCAGATTTGTTACAGAAACCAATGTGGCTTCACAGAGAATACATTCTAGCATTCCAGATTTATCCCATCGCACTACCAAAAGTCCTTCAAAAACTAGTTGAGGTTGAGAATGTAAAGAAATTGATGAAAGAAACAAGCAGTTAAAGGAAACATCTTGTCTAACATGGTGTCTAGATGAAACAATTCTAACAACCAGTTATCAAATTTGCAAATGCAATGGTTTTAAACCATGGAATATATAGTTTGGTGATTGATCAAAAATGGGATAGGTGAAGTAGGCAGGACGTGTATTGTCTCCTTCAAATGGCCTTCTCTACATAATGATGTGAGGTTAAGATGAATTGTGAATGGCAATGACATTTTATGATTGTAACAGAGCACGAAAATGTGCAAAGCTATCTCTTCATCCAGATTTTGTATTCGCAAACACAGGAGTCTAAGATTCAGGTATCTAGAGGAGTTGTCAACATCCGGCGACGATTGACTGCCAAAATGAAGCAGATGAAGATGGAAAGTGACTTAGCAAAACATATAACTCATAAGTTTCAAATTTCATGTTACCTTTTTGTAAAAGTGACTTAGGTCACATTTTGGAACTGAAAGTTAGAAAATGAGCTTAGTTTCTAGTTATTTCTTAAATGCCAAAATTGGGTAGCTACTCTAAGCAACTATCTTTCTGAAAAGAAAGTTAGTTATTCCAAGTTGGTGCACTTAAAAAGTTAGTTATTCTAAGTAGTTATAAAAGCGGTTAAGGTAGTTACCTTGAGGGGTTACTAGCCTCACCTATATATACTTCTTTGTAATTCAATCAATGGGGGACTTTTCAAGAGACTTTTTGAGGGGAAGTTATGGAGAATATTTTTAGAGACCTCCAGTCTAACACTTTGTACATGAAAGCTTTTGAAATTGTATAATTTCACGAAGATAATGAAGAGTGCTTTGGTTCGTATGTTCCAATGGTATTTCTGAGTTATTGTTACTAATTTCTCGTATGTTAGATTGGTAATATTTTTGTGTCATTGTGTAAATCCTAGGTCATCCATTGAAACATTTTAACTATGCAATCGACGTAAAGAAATGTAGTCTTATCTTGGTATCTTGATTCGAATGTTGTTGATGTAACCTATCTCATAGTGTGTGGGATTAGTATATCATTCTTTCATCATTGTTATAATATCATAGACATTGTTGTCCAATCCATCATATAGATTTAGGAACGTAGTTTCTAACTCTTATGATGAAACCCCTTTTTAACTTGTTAATAAGTTTATGAAATCTTGGTTGGTATTCATATGTCTACTACTAGGGTTTCTGTAATTCACGTTCCTTTAGTTTTCCTTTTTCTCTTTTTTGTAGTTTAAGGTTAAAAGTACACAAAAACCCACAAATACCCCTATCATACGAGGGAGCTGTTGGTGTTGGAAATAAGCCACACCCGGACCGACAATGGACTGGTCCAAAAGGGGCCAATAGCTCAGTGGTAGAGCACTCCAGCATCATATGGAAGGTCCTAGGTTCGAGTCCTAGCTGGTCCATGTCTCAACATGGTATCAGACCCAAGCCCAGGCTAGGAGCCCCAAGCACACAAGAGGTGTGGCTTAAGGGGGGGTGTTGGTGTTGGAAATAAGCCACACCCGGACCGACGATGGACTGGTCCAAGAGGGGCCAGTAGCTCAGTGGTAGAGCACTCCAGCAACATATGGAAGGTCCTAGGTTCGAGTCCTAGCTGGTCCATGTCTCAACAGGAGCTTCCCCTCTCAAACGCAGAGGAAAGTTGTTATTCCAGTAACAACTTCTCCAACTGTTGGGACAATTTAGTCACCGCTCTAAGGGCAACGAGTCATTTTCAAAGGTTATTTCACGGTGACAAATCTGTTTACCAACACTCTCATAATCGTTGCAAGTTGTTGCAGCAAGACAAGAAAACATAGGTAAACTCGAACTCACAGCAACGATACATCATCTTGTCTTTTTAAGTACTTATTTTAGCCGATCATATGTTGGACTTACATTTGAATCAATTTTATTTTGTAGGTCCAAATACATGACAACAACAAAAGGTAAGAGCCATGCTTTGGAAATGATACCTACCTTCCATGTAAACTATCATCCCTAAGAGAGCAAATATGTAAATATCAATATCACACCAAGCCTACATGGCAGTCTAATGATGATGTGGCGGTCCAACTCATGACCTTCAAAGGCGTGATTATACTTCTCTCAACAATATCATGTCTTGATGACGCAACCATTAGCCTTTTTGTCTTCTAATCCACCTTGTTCAACCTCCAAGCCAACTTTCCAAACCTTGTGTTTTCCCTAGCTGGCCCTTGCAAACCTCTTATGTAAGGTTGCCCCTTAGACCTCTTGGGTGGCTTGAGCAAGACCCACTTTCCAAAAGGAGCAACCCTATCGTTTTTGGATGTGCAAAATAACTTTCAGTTTTAACTTTTCTTCTTAATTTTTAACTTGTTTTTTCGTGCCAACTCATCATCTTCTCACTTTCTTTCCATTTTGAACTCATGATCAAATCTTATCTCTTCCAATTTGCTTCCATTTTCTCTTCGAGTTCTCTTTAGTTTTCTTCTTGTTTTCTTTTTATCTTCTCGCCTATTCTTGGCAAAATTTCCATTTCTTCTTTGGTTAATTAATTATTTCGATCTTATCCCTTCTTCTCTTCCCTCTCATTTCTACCTATATATACCTCTTCATTCTTCATTGTTTGTCATCTCATTTTCTCTTCACATTTCTTCTCAAGAAGCTCTAGTTTCTTCAAAGCTTAGTTTAGTTTAGGATAGAACCTTTCAAGCTTCTCGCACATGACTTTGAGCCTTTTGCTTTCATGTTTTAGCTCTATGATCTAGAAATCGAGAAATCTCATAACTTCTCCCATACAAGCTTCTTCACAAGACTTTGAGCCTTTTGCTTTCTCGCATTTAGCTTTAGATGTAGATGTAGAATTTTCTAATCTTCTCATCATAGAAGCATGTAAGCTTCTCATATAGGACTTTGAGCCTTTTGCTTTTATGCTTGACAAGCGCTTGTGATTCTTTGTGAATCTCCACAAATCCCCACCCCTTCATATCATCAAGTGGAGGACCTAATTGATGCAGAGAAGGTTAACATGCATCTGGATCCTTGAGGGCATATGCTCGACGCTAGCACCATTACAGGTTCTTTATCGCTTTTCATAGATTAGAATTAGTAATTAGCAAATATCTTTGCTCTTGAGGAAGTAAAACTTTGTTTTGTTTTCTCTTGATTTACATTGCTTTTTCTAAATCTAGATTAAAGTTTATTTTGTTAAATTAATTGCAAATTTATGTTCACTAGATTAATCATTTCAAGACTAAACCTTCAAAGATACAAAAACATAAAAACATTGCATTTAGGAAAAGTAATATAGGTTTGCATGAAAAAGCCATTTAGTAATTAAAACACATTTACAAGTTTTGGAAAATACAAAGTGCATGCATGCAGATTAAGTTGCATTTAAATTTTCATTTTAAACATTCAAAAACACAACTTTCAAGCCCTCGATTTCACCACAAGGCATACTTTCAACTTTCAACGTTTCAAAACAAGCCCTCAATTTCACCGCAAGGCATAGAATATCAACATCAACATCAACTCAAACATTCAAAACTTCCATCTTTTCCGCTAAGCACTCGATGTGCCCTGATGTGAGGGAAGATTGGATAGAATTAGTCTTGGAGAAAATAATAGCAAACCTCCTTGAACAAGAAAACCCAACTGAGGAAATTATTCAAGAACAAACAAAAATCTTAGATCAAATCAGGCAAGAAACAATTAGGACTTGCATCCTTAGAATTTTCCAAATCCAAGATCAAATCATCAACCAATTTCACAAAAAAATTATGCAGAACTTACAAATCATTGGAGAGATAGGTAACGCAAATCTTAATTTACTTCACAAATTGACCTTTCAACTACACAAATTAAACAGAATAACCACAACATCACCTATTCAATGAGCACACCGACAACTAAACAACAACAATCGTAACAATAATAACAAAAACATTCAACAACCAAATGCGATCAACCCAACCGCAATTTGCAACATCTTGCTCCCAAGGGAACATGACAACCCCTCAATACCGCCGCCGATTGAATGGTTTTTGCAATGAGAGCAACAGTGATTGGGAAGTCGCCTCTGCAAGGATACTAATGTGTTGCGTCAGAGTCTAACTCATTCACATTGTGCTTGAGTCACATTCTGAACAACACAAAGTGCAGAGGAGATACTCAAGATAAAAGGAGGTCATAAATGGACAAACCAACTTCTCCAGCCAATACATCCCATGGGGTACTACTTAAACCCCAAAATTTTGTCCTTTGATTCCTTTAAGGCTGATGGCAGGCCTTACTATATGCATAGAGAGGATGACACCTAATAAAGGCCTTAGAAAAACAACTCTAGATGCTTCTTAAATTTAGTAGCTTATACTGGTCTGGGTTTTGAAAAAGACCAAAAGTCACATTTAACAACATATATTGAGGTGGGTTTTTAAAATGTCAAACATTTAACAACACATACCGAATTGGGGCTTTAAAAAGTAACATGTAACATTTATCAGATTTTAATGATTTGAGGTTTCTGTAAAAAAGAGACATTAAACACTCTTTTTGACTTGTGGTTTTTTAAAAAATAAATCGATCTTCAAAAGATTTTGGCAAGATGGAATTTTAAAGGATCAGACATGTAACAGATTTCAATAACTTGGGGTTTTAAGTGAGAAAAATCAATAACACCACCAAATTATGATGCCTAGGAGGTGTGACCAACTGGTAAAAAAGATAGATTACTACAATTAAGATTTGCATCCACATTTCATCTGGGAATTGCTGGGCAAATCTCTGCACAATGATGTGGTTGCACCAAAACAAACCAAAAAGTGAATGTGCTACACAACTGGGTTATGGGCACTACTTATGTTCTAAATTGGGTTGTTCCTAGTGATGTCCTAGATTTACCATAAAAAGAAATTAACAACTTCTAATAAGCTAAGATTATTTTTAAAATAAAAACAAGACATTTATGATTTAACACATTATATTGAGCTGTTTTTTAATTACATTGAACATGTAACAGGTTTTACTCACCTGGGGTTTTAAGGCAAAAGAAAAACACTATGCTAAGGTTTTGATAATAGTAATACTGATATTAATCACAAAGGAGAACTGTTCAGATCATAGTGTTGAGACTCGGGCTCAGCACAGACTTGGCAAGCCATTTTTTGCCTCGGACTCAGATTCAACAGACTCAGCAAAACTCAGCAATTAAAAAACATATAATATACAAAAAAATGTTTTTAACATTTTTTTTTTAACTTCAAGTTGATTTTTTGATTTTTCATAGACTTGACTTGACTTGGACTTCGATCCACGAGTCCTCACCGAGGCTCGCTGAATCTGAACACTATTGTTCAAATATTCAGTGTGGAGACATCAAAAACATAGATTTCACAGATCACTACCAGTCTTCTTCATGTGAGATACATATTGAAAATGCTAGAATTTGAGTTAGACAAGAATACTTCATGAAGAGTAAAGTACGTGAAACAACTGAGATTGGAAAGGATTGAAATAAATTTGAACAGAGATGGCAGTTTGGAGATTAGTGACACATGGAAACCTAGTTATCCACAAGTTTGAGAAACCAGTAAAATAATAATTAATCTACCCTTACAAATTTTAAATAATTGATGCATTAATTTATGTAATGTCCCCATTTTTAGGCCCTCGTGCAGTTTGGATGGTGCTGGCTTTGGGGTGGTTCCAACCCAGCTAGAGCAGAGCTTTTGTTGCTCAGCAGGGTTCAGACGAACAATTGGAGTTGATCGACACTTTCTGCGCCTGATTCGGACAACTTGTCCAAGACTTACTATTTTTAGTAAGTCCCTATTTTTTAGGAGGTGTGGGATCGGGCCCTGTTTGACCAGTTGGGAGTTCCTATTTTTTAGGGATGTTTCTTTTGTCAGCGGTTCCTACATTTTAGGAGATTACTATTTATAGTAACCTGCTATTTTGGGACTTCGTGTCAATTGACCTTTGTAAGCTAGAGCAGATGGTTAGGGGGTCTTATTTTGGCAGTATTCAATGTGGCTTCGCCTCCAGTGATCAGTGAGAGTTCAGGTTTGACCTTCGTTGGACTCCGTTTGGCACACTTACTATTTATAGTAAGTTACTTTTTCAGGGAGTTAAGAGTTTCTATTTATAGCGGGGCACCTGGACAGGTCTCAGATACAGTGTAGACTAATGTTTGGGCCTTTGCAGATGTTCCAGGACACAGTGGTGCGTACTTACTATTTATAGTAAGTCAGCTATTGGAGATTGCTATTTGTGGCAGGGCACCTAATCATTCAGTGTTTGGCAGTTTTGACGTTGGTTTCAATTGGCGTAGCTAACTGATGGATTTTTAAGGAGATATTAATATTTTAATGTGTCATTAATGATGTTAATTAAAAGTTTATAATATAAAGTTATTTTTTTGACTTTATATTGAAAGGCAGCCAATGACACATGATAAAGTTGTGGGCACAATAACCAAGGTAATATTGAGGTAACAAAAGCAAATAATAAAATATTATTTTAAAACCCTAAAAGTGGATTTGAAAAAGGATTTAAATGTTATTAAGGAGTTTGAGGATATAAAAGGTTTCAAAAAGCAAATCAAACTCATTATTGAATGATCATTTGAATTTGCTTTTGTGGTTTTCTGGAGAAGACAAGGGTTTCTGCATATCAGCCATTGAAGAACGAGAACTCTTCAATGTTTTTGCAATCTTGAGGCTGTGAAAGATCAGCCGAATCATTGCTAGAGAGTTGGCTTCATACAGGAGTCAAATTGTGCTTAATTGGAGGAAGAAATACAGAAATTATTCAAGGGTTTCAAGAATATTTGTTGCAGATCTAAAATTGTAATGGCTGCTACAGTGACGCTACAGTAATATCCTGATATTCAAGGGTTTGGTAAATTACGGTATATCAGATATAAGGGTTTCCTTTCAGTTGGGACGTAGGTTTTGAAGGGATATAGCTGCTATGACCTCGAATTCATCCCAGAAGTTGGAAATCAATGCTGCAACTATGTTTCAGAAATTTCTGAGTATTCCAAACGCTGCCATAACAGTCCAGAGTCGCAGTATGTCCAGATTCAAGTGGAGTTATTGCTGATTCATCCTGGGCAGTTCTAAGTAAAGTTCGATGCATCCTCAGGCTTAGACAAATGAGTTACAGGTCTGAGATAGTTTATGCTACATTTTCCATTCCTCTTCATACTCAAAAATAATTATTTGTAAACCTCTGTTAGTGCTGATATATTAAGGACTAAAGAAGGCGAGCTGCTGTTAGCATTATTTGTCATTATTCATTTGCTGTTATCATTTCTGAATGTTATTATAAGCTGCAAAATCTGAGTATTGTTTGGTTGTAGCTTGCAATTATTTCCATGTTTATGTCTCAGTCATATGTCAATTGAATAAGGATTAAAAAATCTTTGATTTGCTGAGTGAATCACATTAGAGATCAGAATTTTAGCAAATATCCTAGGCAGGGACATTACAATTTACTTGATATAGGTGGAGTTATCTATATAAAGAGCTCTAATTCTGCAATCTTATTAATAATTCTTGATGAGCCACCACAAGCTTAGAAACCAATAATATAATAACTAATGTATACTTGTACATAAGTTCTTCAGGATTTAACCGTGTGTGAGTTTTTTTCCTCAACGTTTTGGATCACACTCCATGATCCATCATCAGGAGATAAGAGAGCAAGAGAAAGCAAATGATGATGGATCATGGAGTGTGATCTGAAATGTTGAGGAAAAAAACTCACACAGAGTTAAATCCTGAAGCACTTATGTACAATACTATGGACTGTGGAAATCTGATGTCTATTAATATATACTTGTAAATAATAAGTAATTTCATATTTGATGTAGGCAGGCTTATCTACACAAAGAGCTGTAAATGTGAAATCCAATAATTAATCTTGACGAACTGCAACAAGGTGTGGTTCAAAACATTGATTCTCAAAATTGTGTTATTTTGTCGATGAAGTAAGTCCAATGGTTGTCAATTCCCAGTTTCCAATGAAAATGAATAAACTCCATCAAGTTATAATTCTCATCGGAAAGAAAAACGAATAGTTATTTTAATTACTATTGTTGGAACGAAAATAGTAAATTGATATTTGTATTACCTGATATAGATCTGGACATCTTAGATCTAGATTCTACTTGACCGCCTTTACAATTTTTTCTAAAAACATCTCTTCTCATTATTGTAGATAGCAGAGCTTAATTTTCAAAATGATAAATTATTTTTTTTGAATTGTCGGGCTTTTTAAAAATGTGTACATTTTAACTAACATCTGGGATCAGTGATCCATCATCAAAATATGAAATTTTTTTATTAAACTAATTCATATAAAAAACAAAACAAAATTGATTGAACTAAAGGTTCATCATTAAAATGAAAAAAAAATATTGAGCTAAACTATATATATAGATGAGAAACATCTCTTCTCATTATTGTAGATTACAGAGCTTAATTTTCAAAATGATAATTAATTTTCTTGAATTGTGGGGCTTTTTAAAAAATAGTACATTTTAATTAACATTTGGGATCACAATTTGCAATCCATCGTCAAAATAAGAATTTTTTTTTATTAAACTAAATCATATGAAAACAAAACAAAATTGATTGAACTAAAGGTTCATCATTAAAATTTGAAAAAAATGATTGAGCTAAACTATTTTTTTTTTTTTTATATATAACACATAAAAAGCAAAACAAAGTTGATTGAGCAAGGATTTTTTCCCCTTCCAAAAACATTAAAAGCAAAACAAAAATTTACCAGAGTGTTGTCAAGTGTTCCGGCCAAGATGAACTTCCCATTGGGCGAAAACTTGGCAAACGACATGGGTGTACTCTGCTCATCTCCAAGCATCCCAGAGCACTGCCACGTGGCAGTGTCCCAAACCCTACAAACTCCATCGTAGCCACAGGTGGTCAGCAGCGAGCCGTCGCGGTTGAAATTGACGGCCGTGACGGGCTCCTGATGGTCCGTCAAAACCCTAACGCACTTGCCGCTGTTGACGTCCCAGATTCTGCAAGTGTCGTCAAAGCCCCCGGAGGCAAGGAGGCTCGAACGCGGGTGGAAATCCACGCAAAAGACGTGGCCGGCGTGAGCTTTTAGGGTTTGAACGCTTAGGGTTTCTTTGGCGGGCTTCCATGCGTGAAGGGTTTGGAGGGAGGAGGTGTCGTAGAGGCGGATGGTGGCGTCGTCTGAGGCGGAGGCGAGACGGAGCGAATCGGGCGCCCAGGCGAGGTCTGAGATTCCGTGGGTGTGCCCCAACAGCGAGGTTTTAGTAGAGAAAGACGAGGCGGAGTAGAGGCGGAGGGTTTTGTCGGCGGAGGCGCTGCCCAGAAGCTGCCCCGAGGGGGAGAATTTCACGGCCGATACGGCGGCGCTGTGGCCTTTCAGGACGTGCCGTTGCTTGTAGGGTTTGAAGGAGGCGGATGAAGAAGACGACATGGCGGCTCCGATTGGGTGTTTTGTTATGTTGCCATGGGTGGGCTGAGCTGCAGTTTGCGGCACCGACTGCGAGGGAGCGAAAATTAATTTCAAATTTGACGCGAATTTCAAATTTTTGTTCGGTGGAATTCGGTAGTAGCGACAGAAATTTTGTTATCCTTACGGAAACATTTTGAAGGAGGAAGATTAAGCGAGCTCTTCCGGGCAGATAAACTCCACATAATGGCAGGTTTCTTGGTCAAGTTGTATGGTAGAAGAGCCGAGTTTCTTAAGGCTGCGGCTCTTGGTCCCTTAGGTTGATGTGGCCTCGTGGACGTCATTAAAATCCATTCATTCGCGCTTGGTCCCTTAGGCTGATGTGGCCTCGTGGACGTCATTAAAATCCATTCATTCAAAATGGTTGAATTCATTCACCAAAAGCCTTCTATACTTAGATATTTTATAGTTTGAAACAAATTAAATTTTAATGGGAGGATATTGGATTGTGTAATAGTTACCTTCATTGAAAATTATATGTAAGTTAATATGTTAGAAAGTGTAATTGATCATTGCATTAGAAAATAATTATTTTTTATTTATCAGACATATAAAGTATTTTTTATGGACGTCATCCACAAATTCGTTTTTGCCTTAGGTTGAACCTCTTCAATTGAGAGCTAAGGATGAGAGGTATCCAGTCCGCCAAAGTCACCCGGGGCACAATCCTAGCATCATCCCTTATGGTGTCGGGGGCCTTGCACTCAACAAGACTTGATCCCTAGTGGGCTTATTTAGAACCTTTCAATTTCACTAGCAGACCAAAGGGCCTTTGAGCATAAAGTAATATTTAAAATATGGTGCATTAGAATTATTTTTTTCGTGTATAGAATATTATTTTTGTAGGTTTACTTTTATTTCATAGATTATATAAATAATGATGAGAAACAAAGGTAATAATAGTTTGGGCAATGGCAAACTTCACTGGAGAGTTAGTTGTATGGAACAAATATTTCATATGATTATGTTCGATGATGAAATTAACTAGGCTCGTACCTATCGATTTACAATGGTTATGAAAATCAAATCGGATTCAACTTTGTGATTTACCTCATTTCTCATTGCTCATGCTCTAGGTTTAACTCATTACTCCACATAGTACTATATGATAGATTAATAAATATCGATCTGGAGATTATTTTGCTCGCTTGCATTTTTTCAGCACCATTATTTCATTTGGTGGCATGAGAAATTTTCAGATGATAGTTAAATAGTTTCTAGCAAAAAGAATCCAATGTGAGAAAAATTTCCTAGTTGAAACCTCACACAAATATAGAATGGTTACGCCGATTGTAATTTATATAGAATGTCCTAAAATTTGGAAGTAATATTGGGTCAATAAAGAAGGCTAACATTTTATAAGAGGTCTTAAGTTTCAATCGTAAGTAATTTACTAAAAAAATAATACATCAAAAGTTTATTAACTTGCTAATATGAGATAAAGTCTCAAAATTAAATAATTATGGCTAGGGGTTTGGGTTTTTTGTGGTTGTTTCCTTGCCAAAATAAGGTTAACATAGACATTAAAACAATCTCATTCAATGCTCTCAAAGAATACTAAAGTTAAGAATTAAATTAATATAGTTGAGAATGAAATTAGTATAGATAACATTAATGAAAAGATTAACAAAGCACATAGACAAAGGGCATCAACCCCAAGTGCAACACAAGTGTTGACCATAGTGGAGAAGTACAAGTTAAAGAGTAGGAGTTGTAATGATTATCTCTACTACGAGCACAAAGATATAAATGCAAGTTGTAACAAAAGACGAGCAAGAAATAATGAGAGTTTAATTAATTCTCTTCCTTGCTTTCATCAATTGATTGTAAAGTGTTCATCGCACACCCAAGAACACAAGAAGGATGTCAGTGTGTTGTGTAAGCAAGATCAAAGTTTAGAATTTCAAATGCTATGATATCACATTGATGAGATAGTTAGTGACTGTGAGAAAATCCAACTGGCACTATTACGGGTGAAACAACATTGGACATTAATACAAAATCCATGTGAAAAGTTGGATGGAAAATTGGAAAGTCGGATATTAATGAAACATCATTGTGACAATTTAGATATCAATGCAAAATGAGTAAGAAAAGACATTTGTGGGTGAATACACATGTCAATCAAATAAGGAAAATTGTAGGTGAATACACATGTCAATGCAAATACACGAGCAAGAAGATCTTGCGATCAATGAGGAAAGATTTCATAGTTTAATGCATTATGATTGAATGAAATGAAAGATTTTAATAACATCCACGAGGCCACAACATCCTATAGGACCCAAAACTACGCATAGACCCAACCAAAAACAGGGTAGTCAACCGTTAAACAGTCTGCAGCCCCTTCTCAAGCTCAGATCTTCTGCCGTGAATTTTGATAAAAAAAAGTTTGCGGTTTTGCCCATTGTATTTTCATCTTAATTCATACAAAGATACGATTCATATTCTCCTTCTTTAGCACAATGTGGATAATGAATCTATGTGCCTACCTCTTCGAAGTATTCCTAAAAAAAATTAGGAATTGGCACATCTCACCTCCACCGCCTAAATAAGTTGCCGCATGGAATGTCATCTTGTTTAATATAGGTGAGCCATGAAAAGCACAAGAAAGATAGAGATATAAGAAAGATTAGATGATGAAGAAGGATTCTTGTTGCAAATGCTTGTGAAAAGCACAATAGAAACTTCATTACACAAAATGGTCACAAATGCAACCAAACTTAAGCCTTAGGCTAATCCACCTTCATCAAAGTCCACTGGCTATAGCTCTTAACATGGTAGAAAAGGTCATACCTAAATAGGGAGACTTGGCTAAATGCCTTTAAAATATGCCAGCACATCCGAATCCCAATAGTTGCATAAGAAGGTAATAACTTAGGGGATAATTGCACGAGGCATTTATACATCTTAGCATAATATATGGTAAAGCACATAATTTGATAATCGAGAATAGGTTCTCATCACCTAGCCATAGCAGTTGAAATAGTTAAATGGAAAAAAAATTAAGGCAGGCAAAATTGAAAATGAGAGGCATGTATATTCTATACTCCTCTATGAGAGGAAATAAGGCACAAGGATCAATGAGGCACAAGAATGTTTGTTTGCTTTATAATCAACAAGACATTAACCACAAGAGGCATGTGATACTTGTGAGAGTTTATGATTAACTCGAAACACCAGGATCACTTGCAAAACCTAAGATTTACCTTTCACAAGAGAAAAAGCAACAATACTAAAAAGTAAGGCAACAACAAGTTTAATAAGACATAAATTATCTTCTTGCTTATCAAGTACAAATAAATTGAGGTTGAGACATGTCATACTGCATTATTCTATGCATGGGAAAAAAGGAAGAAGCACTCAATAAGTCATAGAGATTTGAGTAGTTTTACATTGCTCAATAAATCTTGGTTAAGCTACTAACAACATTTGTGGTCCCATAGATCATACATTCCATTCTATTTGGGGATGACCACAAGTGCTTGCAACACAAACCTTTCTTCATCATCTAATTCTTCATCCTCCACATGATTGTCTTTTTGGCGACAACATGATAGCCTAGATGTAATGACATTAGGAGGAGATTGACTAACTCATTAATATGCATGTAAATTTTCTTCCTGTAGTCTAAATCTTTGATAACCAACATTTTTATTAAAAAAATTATGTGAATAGGATTTGATCTCTAATGCCACACTCAAACCCAATTTCATTATGTGTTAGGTCTATTTGTTTACAGTCAATTAGACAATCATTGACTAAGATTTTGTTTGGCTAGACTCTCACCTTTTCCCTTAACCATGGATTACTCCAATCTCTAGTTATGAAATCGAAAGCCAATTTCACAATGCCATTAGGTCTCTTTGATTAAGCTATCAGTGATTCATTGCTAATCAAGCAATTGGCCACTTAGTGATTCATGAACTTCCCTGATTGCCAATTATGTGATCAAAGCCATAAAAACAAATTTAATAAAACCTAGGGTTTGTAACTTTTCGATGATCAACTATTTGCTTGTGCTTGTCCAATTGCATATCAAGAATCCCTAAATGTGTGAGATGGTGCGACATGTTTCAACAAGTAGGCATTCACTTGTACTTTCCCACACGAGCAACCAAAATCCCTGAAAGCATGCAATGCTACCATGAAACCCCAAAGGAAGGTCAGTAGTCAGCATGGACTACATTAGATTTGCATGGATTTCTAGTCAATAGTACACACAAGCCTTTGAGTTGCTAGATTTTGAATCCATGCCAACTCCTGAGCCAATAAAACAGTTTCAAAGACTCACCTCGTAGTTGAATCGTCTATAGAGAAACAACAATGACCAAAAAAAGGAAAGTTTTCATAACAAAGGGGCAAGATGTGATTAAATGGAACTGCTCAAAATTTGGAGATTATTCTCCAAAACATGGTTATGAGTTGGAATAACTAGATCAAGTAAATATCAACCTGCCCACCCATCTTTGTTGCAGTAAACAACGTTTACCCAAGGTTGGCGTTTTCACATGGGCTGCACTACAAAAGAAAATCTCAACGATTGATAGATTTCAAAAACTTGGATACAATGGTCCATCCATATGTGTATTGTGTCAGCATGCAAAGGAGACAGTGGACCATTTGCTGCTTAAATGTCCATTCTCTTCATAGTGTTGGCAATGGCTGAGAGAAAACCTTAGGTGGGTTAGTCCCCTCCCAAATGATATTCTAAGCCTTTTTCAATCCTTGCCTACTTTGTTAAAGCAAAAACTTTTCTCCATCCATTGGATTATTAGCTCGTCAATCAACATTTGGGAAATTTGGAAAGAGAGAAATTGAAGAATTTTTCAATCTAGAGAAATGCTTAGGCCTGCATTTATTGATAAGGTCAAATCTACCATCATTGAAGTGGTGAACTGTAGGGCCTTAGAACAGTTAGGAAAAAAGAAAATTTTATCATCATGGGACAACCAAATGACAAAGAACTGGCAAGGACTTAAATTCCCCTATATTTATGGGGTCGTGAGAGTGAATTCTTCAAACCCAAGAGAAGCTATCAAATGGGTTCCCTCCCACATGATTGGATCAAATTGAATTTTGACAACGCTTCAAGAGGGAATCTAGGGTTTTTTGGTGTGGGTTATTTAATATGAGATGGGAAAGGAAATATGATTGAAGTTTCTTTAAAAAAACTAAAGGATGGCCACGAACAATGAGGTTAAAGCCCATGTCCTTGTTCTCAAGTTACAAATTTGCAAGCTATATAGTTCTCGGCGAGTAGAAATTGAAGGCAACTTGATGATTATACTCAATGCTATTAGGAACAGGAAATATCAAAATTGGAAAATTAACAAGAGACGCATTGCGTTAGGTTCCTGCCATTGTAATGTTGAATAAAATGAATGACATTGTAGATAGAATAATTAGCGAACATACCATCAATAACATAATTAAAATGACATTGTAGATAGAATAACATTGTTATTAATATAACAATTACATTGTAGATAGAATAACATTTTAGATAGAATTACATTGTAGATAGAAGATGAACAGTTCTTATCTGGTGTGATCATGGTGATAAAAGCAGGGTTTTTATTTGTAAATGGATCTTGCGCGGAAATGGTGTCTAACTGGATAATATCCGGTTGAAATAAAAACTTCTGCAAACCTATTTAAATATTATGCTTGTTGAGTGGAAAGGTCATTGTTGAAGCTATATTATTTATATGTGAAGCAAAAGAAAAGGCATCTTCGCATGCGCTAATCAAAGAAATAAAGGTGTCATCGGGTTTGCCAAGATGTTCTTTGCGGGTTTTCGCTATCTAAAAGGATATGCAGGGAAATCGCACTCCACCAGATAACATCCCATAACACCCATACCTCCGCAAAATATTGTGATGTGCCTCTTTCCGTAATCTCCTTCGACACCAATATCTCCCACTAACTCCTATGCAGTCATATTGTTTTATGGTAGCGCCTAAAACGAGACATGCACGTCGATAGAAGCATGAAGGATACAGTAATATTGGCACCACAAGTGGACTAAAGTTTTGTCTGGCGGTGTAATTGCATTTTGTAAAAGAATGAATACAATTCACTCTTTTCAAGCCCTCTTGTGTTTCAATAATCTCTCATCAAAAATTATTTCACTAGCGGATAAAAGTTCAGTCCAATCCTCCACAAAACACATGTTTTCTTCTCAGAACCTTTTTTCAAGGTGGATCTAGACAGACCTAAGTGTGGTGCATTGCTTATGTTGTACTCATACAGATAACACACAGAACACATAGAACCCCACTTTTATTTTGGCCTCTTGTAGATTTTCAGAATTGTCTCTTTGGACTTTTTAAGGTGCTTTTTGTGCATATTTGTTTTTAAGACATACTTCACTCTCAATGTGGTCATCAAACCAGGCAGATAAAGTGTTTTGATATAAGAGAAACATGTTATTCTACAATCAATCTAAAATACATTTCATAGCTAGAGTTAGTGGTTACAGACAAACCAATAATATAACAGAGAAATAACTTTATAATAAACAACTTACACCACACAGCGATGGATCTAAGTGCCTTAGACCCAACTACTAATTAGAAAGCAAGAAGACAAAAATTAAACAAGATGTGCCCACAAATAACCAAGATTCTTGCCCTTCACTATTGAGAAAACAAATATGTAAGGATTTGGAAGATGAAAAATTGACCTCGATAGATAGAGTTTCAGATTCCACGACTGGATCAATGTGCCAAAATATTAGACCCCGTGATATTTGTTTGTGACTAAGTACTCAGAATGTATAGAAATGCCACTCCAAACTGTTGTGATGCTCACAACACACCCCATTTTACCTCTTAGCAAAATGAGGACCCCCGCTGTTGCTGTTGCTTTTTTCTTGTGGGTGGCTCTGCTTGGTGGTAAAGGGAAAAAAAGGGAAAGATTACAAACCTTGTTAAAAATTGAAGAAAGTTAGCATTAAGTACCAGAGCATAATAGAGGTGAATTCTTTGTCAAAAATGAATAGGGGTTGCTTTTTGAACCATGTCCAAATTCCCAATATTCTGCAAGATATACATGTTTCTTGGTAAAATGCATATGGGAAGGTTTTGTATGATTGTATGTACAAGGACGTTTGTATGTGGAGTCGTTGTATTAGTTGTATAAAGTGGTCGGGTTTATGAATCGTGGTATAAGATATGCATGTAGTTAATGTTTTATTCTTTGCATACAACTCGGACCCGATGTGATTCGGAAGTAAAGTGGATAAGAGGTTAAATCCGCGTTGTATCTTGAGTTGTATGATTGACAAAAGAGATAGATACAAGGCAATATACAACATGATATACATGTCGCGGACCTGAAGAAAAATATGAAATGTGGTTTTATCAAGCTATGTTTCGTTGTTTGTATGTTGCATGATTTGAGTTTATACTTTTCAGTATACATACAACGCGGATGTCAAAAGGTAATTAAATCGGATGTAAGTGATGCATCGTACTTTAATGTATATTGAAAAGATGCATTTACTTTATATACATATGTGGAGTCCGGAATGATTATACAAAAGAGTTTGCATGTATGGAGGCTTGTATCTAAGAGTAGATACAAGTATTGGTGTTTCGTCAAAATATAAGTGGGAAAGTAAAGTGGGTCCCACAGGTTGTACTCGAGGTTGTATATTGCACCAAAGGACGTATATACAAGCAGAGATACAATGAGTTGCGATACAAGACGGATTTCAAAAGAAGTTAAATAAAGGTAGGGTTTGGTATGTTTGGGCGATTGTATGTTAACGATATACAATCCCGATATACAAAGAAATGAAGGACATCGCTAGAGAGATAAAAGGTAAAAAGCGCTTGTATGAGTTGTTCGTATGTGCGCTTGTATCTATTTATCATACATTACGATATACAAACAAAAGATACAAGCGCGGATATAAAGGGAAAAGGGATAACATTGTTTATAACTCGTTGCATATAGGCTTGTATATTGAAAAGATGCAAAGGAACATACAAGGAACAATATACAAGGAAAGATACAAGAGAATGCGATGTGTGCAGAAAGTAAACTAACGGATAGAAAGTTTAAAATAAAACGTTGAAAAAAGCAGCTGAAGCTGTAGGCACATTAATTGTTGTAATTAATGCCGATCTAACACCAAAAATAGTAAAATTCAACGGGTTAGTGTAAATTTAAAGTTGTCTTTCTTTCAGATTTGCATTGCTAAGATTAAAATTGCAGAAAGAGGAGTTGTTAAAGAAATTAAACAGAAATTTCATCGCGGAACGGAATTACAAAAGCGGGAACAAAGTGGAAAACAGTAAAGTGAGTCAACGTTGTAAGGTTGAGTTATCGAAAGATACAAGTATTTATCTTAAACGTCATTTCGATTCAGTTAGTCAAAATGCAAAGTAAATTTCAGTAATTTCAGTTTGAAATGTAAGCAAGCATTAAATTACTATGTTAGATTGTTAATTAGCTGGGTTGGGTTGAACAATAGGAAAGTCAAAGCGAGAAAAAACACATGGGAGGTTAGGGTAAAATGTAAAAAAAAAAAAAATCGTAGTAAAACCCTAGGTAAGAAGGTAAAACAAGTTAAAAGAATGTGTTTTTTACAGGATGGCCCCAAAGCAGAAAAAGGTAGATACAGGGGGTGAGGAAAAGATAAAAAAGGAAAGGAAGCCTCGGAAAGAAACGGAGAAAGAGGAATTGCCAATATACAAAGGGTATCCTACGTTGCTAGGCACAAGCGGAGTGGGGACGGATACCAGCATAAGAAACTATAATGCAGAAGATGTTTTGCAGAAGATTACAACAATCAATGCTACACCCGACATGAGGTGTATATGGGAGAGTGGATTATACAGGGTTGCTGGTTTTCAGTTAGCTATGGAAACCAAAGACTTATGTCTGGATTGCATACATTTATATGACCCCGCTACCAGAAGAGTAATACATCAGGATAGGGTCATTGCGGACTTATCTGTAGAAGGGATTGCAAGAACCTTTGGTTTAGAAATACATGAGAAAATGGTAGATATTGACATTGACCAGTATAATGAAGATTTCATTGAGAATGAGAGGGATTGTAGAAGCAAGATCTTCTACAGTTGGTATAGTGCAAAAAATAAACCAAAGGTTGTGGCAAGAGTACACAAGAATTTGCAAAGAATATACTTCAAGGAAGAAATATATTTGATGATTACAATGTTAAGTAGATTGGTGGGATTGAGGAATGCCACTAAGTGTGAGCCTTGGATGTTCACTATGATACAATTCATGAGGGAAGCAAAGAAAGAACAAGGACAAATTCACTGGGCTAAGGCCATTAGCACAACCATATGGAGACAAGCAATGTCAAGAAAACAAAAGCTGATGCCTTTCCATTTGTCCTCGTATATATTATATTCATGTGCAGCAATGGTTCAACCATACATACATAAGATTGACAGAGTGGGAACCCTGGGAAATGGCCCAGATCAGAAACTTGTATATGAACATTATCCTGATTTACAAGAAGAAAATGCATTGAGAAAGTATGCGTTGGTGAATGATGTATTCCATACATATATGGTCAGAGTTTTGAGAGAAGAGCCAGATAAGAGGTTGTCTCAAGATGCAGAAGATACAATTGGTTTGTTTAGTTCCTGGTATATTCAATTTCAGAACTTTACTTATATCAGAATTGAGGGATTTGAAGGAAATCCTTTCATGCTCCCTAGGTATTCTTCTAATAGGTTGATTGTTTTAGAGTTCTCAAGACAGAACTTGAATGCCTATAGAATGTATAAAAAGAAGTATAGCAGGGGAAATCTTAAAGTCCCTTGGTCAATTGGTAGGTACACCTGTTCCAGCAAAGAGGTGGCTGGGTATTCAGAGAGAGTTAAAGTTCTACGGATTTCAAGAATTTGAGTTAGCAAGAAAGTTTGATCCCTTTCATAGAATCCAAAATGCAATTGATTCTAAATTCAAACATCAAATACATATTGAAGATTTTTGGTCGGATTGTAGAAATGATAAAGAGGTAAGAAAGAGAGCTCATAAAAGATTAACAGTTGAACAAATGAGGTCCATGGGAGATATCTATGTTCCCCCAGAAGTTGAAGATGACGGTAAATTGTTGCATCATAGTTATGAAAGTGCCAGGCTTGCTCCCATTGGAGAGCCTGATTGGTCACAACCATGGAACACATCTTTGGACACATTGTCCGAACCAGTTATCTTGTTTTCAAAAACATGGTTGAAAGATAGAATTGAGGAGCTTAAGGCTGAAGGAGTGAAAATTACATATCCAAAGAAAGGCAAAAAGAGAGTGAGGGAGCATAATGATGATCTCCAATGCTTTTATGAAAAGAAAAGAAAGATTGTAGAAGCAAAGATTCTGGAGAAAGATAAAAATGCTACATTGACGGATCCTTATGCAATAGGGGTGACAGTAGCGGTATCAACAGGCACATTTGTAGATGCAAAATCATTAAGTCATGATACCAGTGCAGAGCAAGCACAGGCGGCTCAAGGGTCAACAGGGCAAGGGGTCATGAAAGCAATACCAATGGGCATATCCGAAGGGGAAACTTCAAAACAAAGTGAAGTTATAGGAGCACAATAGGTAGGTGCTAAATTGAGTGACATACCTGGTGCATCTACCTCAGTAGAGAAAAGACAAGTATATGCTAAGGTAAAAATAGAATTGGCTGAAGAAATGTTGCGTGGGTCAAAAATGCACGAAGCCAAGCAAGTTACTGAGACTGTCAACATTGAAGATGACAACAGTGGAAGTGAAATTAGAGAAATGGATTCAGGGAAAGGAAGAGAAACTGGTATAAAGGAAGTGGAATCCAGTGAATATTCCAGTGAGAAAGAAGAGCAAGACACTCAAGCTGAAATGAAAATTGAACATGGTTCAGTGTTTGAAAAGGAAACGGTATAAGAAGAATCAGGAACAGTAGATCCTTTTGGTACCTTGGTTTCTCCTGAAATAATAAAGGATGTGCAAGATGTAGCACATAAAATTGAAGAATCTGAAAAAGAAGAGGCACCTGAGGAACCAATAAAGGAAACACCTGCTCAAGCCAAAGAAGAAACATGAGTTGATACCTCTAGTGTAGATGTATTAAACATTCTGAACATGTATGGTGAACAAAGTGAAGAAGAACGGAATATAGAAAGCAAGGATGAACAAGAAAAGAAAACAAAAGAATATGATAAGATTGTAGGTTCACCTTCACATACAGAACAAGTTAACATGCCTAAAAAGGTACCAAAAGAAGGTGAAACTATAGAGGATGTAGCCCACAAACCTGAAGACAAAGAAAACACAGAAAATATTGAGGGAGATAAATATGAAAAACAAACGGAGGATATAGACATGGCAAATGTAGAACAAGCAAATAAAGAGGAAGACCAAGAAAAAGAATCATCAAGGAAAGAAGGTCCAGAGGAAGAGGATGAAGGTGGAGGGGATACAGAAATTGAAGAGGAAGAAAATGAGGGTGAATCTAAATAGCAAGATGATCTAATGGTACAAGAACCAGCCCCTCAACAAGAACAACCTCGTCCACAGCAACAAGAACAACCTCCTCCACAACAACAAGAACAACCACAGCAACAAGAACAACAGCAGCAACAGGAACAAAGAGAAGTAGAAGGGCCTCAAGAAGAGGTAATTAATGAAGAAAAGGTTGCTGAAAGCACAAGAGAGGCCCCGGCCTGTTAGGTGCAGAGATAAAGAGAGAAAAGGTGGAGGTACAGTTAGTACCTATAGACATCAAAAGTCTATTAGACAATGCAACGCCAAGAAAAGAAAAGAGAAAGGCTAGGACCATGTCAGCCATACAAAGGGGTCCAGATGGAACCAAAACACTGAACTTGGCTATACCATAGAAGGAGAAAGCTAAGGGAGAAATAGCCTTAGATGAATATAAAATACTTAATTTTGACCTAAGACACACAACAAGGGAGCAACACATAAGTGAATGGGAAGATATGCACCAGAGGACAGCAGAAATGTTAAAAACAGACAAGGATAAACAAGAATATTTGAAAGGACACATTGTCTAGTTACAACAATTCATTAAAGGGATATTTGATCCCAATGTGACAATACCTGAATTACCTAGTGAAATAGCAATTTTGTCTAAAGATGAAGTAAAAGATATGGAAAATAAGAGACTTAAGGCTAACATTTTTGAAGAATGGTTTAAGGCATTCGTACAAGAAGGGAAAGAAGTAATTAAACAAGCAGTGACAGGATGGGAACTAGCTGCAATAGAAAAGAATAAATGTAGTATACTTATAAATAATGGTCAATTTAGAAAAGAAGAGTGCAAGTTTGAATTGGGACAGCTGAAAGAAATTAAGGAGAGAGCAGATGAATTAATAAATGGAGTCATTACTCCTTCAATGGCAAACCAAGTGCCACAGGCAAAGTTGGAATTAAGATTTGAAGAGGATAATCTCAGAAGGTGCATCACAGCCACTCAGGGTTTAAAAGAAAAGACAGACAACATGATCATGATGCACAAAAAGATAGTTGAAAGGCTCTTAGATCATGAGTGTATGGAGATACCAGCATATGAACTTCAAAGAGCATTAACAGAATTCAAGGCCATTTTTGCACCATGTATGGAGAATCCAGAGGCATATTTAAGTAAACAAATGATTGATTCAGTGATGGAGGATAGTGCCAAGATGAAGAAATACAAGAAGAAAAATGAAGGTTCAAGTAAAGAAGAAAAGAAATTGAAAGAAGCGGTCACAATGTAGGAATATGTATGGACAAAAAGTCCAGGGGGGATCACACCCTTATAGGAGTAACAAATAATTTCAAAGCATATTTGAAGGAGTAAGAGAATGAAGAAGGGAACAAACAATACTAGTAAAAGAATCAAGTAAAGGGTATCTGCGGGCAAGGTCAACAGGAAAGAAGTCAAAGGAGGGGAATCCTATTTTGAAAAGATCCTAATGGTATCCTTGGAGGCAGAAAAGATACCAAAAAGATATTTTGGAAGGTGGTTAGAAAGGAAAGAGCACCCTTGATTGTAAAGTTTAAATTCTGACCGTAGATTGAATTTTGTAACCGTAGCAAAACGCAGCTTCAAACTCTATATAAGAAGCTTTGCTATTTGTATATTACTTACACAGAGATTGGTGAAATATAGCTTGCACTTGTAATTTGTTAGAACATTTAAATAGAGAACTATTTTAGTTTAGAGGAGGAGGTCGCCTGTGTCTACACTAAGGAATGCGCGGAGTGTCTAGCTTCCTTATTGTATCTGTAAGACGTTTGTAAGTTTTCTGTTGATTTGATTAATGAAGCAAACATGTCATTCATACATTGTAAACCATATATGACTGTGTACTTTAAATACAAGTAAATTTGGGATTATGCATCTATTTTCTGAGTGTTTTCTGACTCTTACTTATATTTGAAGTACTACCTCTTTAAAAGGTTGCAATCTTGGATGTGTGTTCATGGAAATACTCAAGACTTCACATTTGGAGATTTAGTCTGTTGATTTGATTAAGTTTGATGTATTTCTTACAACATAAAAAACAGAGCATTTAGATCCTGTAGTAAAATGATATTCAATTTGAATTTCTCTAACTTTTCCCCAAACATTTGAAATAATTAGCTCAAACGTAGATATTTTAAAGCAAGTGTCCTACATTTGAAAGAAGCATGAAGAATTGTGTTAATATTTGACAATTTTCATATCAATTTGAAAAGAAAAGCTTGTTTCATCATAAATCATACAAAGCTTTGTAATACAGTAGTAAATTTATGCAAAGGAATGAATAATTTGTTTGTTTTTACAACAATTTGTATAATTTGAGTCCAGTGAGTCACAGATCATCCTAAATCACGTAAGGCCCCTTGAATATTACAGTTTCACATCAACCTGCTGAATTGTCCACAAGGTCAAGACCTGACCATACAGAAACTTGGGATTAAGAACTCTTAAGTGATTTCTTCATATCTTTCAAGACAGTTTAGGTTCATTTTGTGAATTTTAACTTTTGTTATGAATGTGTAAAAACAATCATCAACACAAATGTTAGGCATGAAAAAGCACCAACCAATCACTAGATCTCACTCACATAATTGAAATACAATTGATTAAAGTTAAAGTTTGTATGAGGTATGACTACTGATAAGAATGCAGTGCAACAGAAACCTTTGGTAAAATATCATGTGAAGGCGTGAAGGATAAAGTAATGCGTGGGTGGAAGTGCTCCGATGAATGTGTATACCAAATGAGGAAGCATGGTCAAAGCGTTAGAATTGTGGATAGAAAGAGAAGGGCGACTTCATGAGGCGCAAGCATGACCCACGAAATGAAGAACAACGATACAAAGTCTGGATCAAGCAAAGGTAAATTGGTGCTTCGTAAGCAAGCTTCCGGTGCTCGATACCATTAAACTCTAGTATGAAAGCAGTCTCAAATAAATGCATATGCAACACCATGAGGAGTTTTGGGTTGTGATATGTATATCCATTAATTAGACCATGGTTGGAAGGAATTTTATTGGTTGTTGCAGCTAAGAAAAAAAATACTCATCTTCGCAAACCATAAATGCTCACATATAAATCAGCTAGATACCCGCGAGTAGTGCACTCCACAACAAAGCGGGACTTTTATGGGTAAAGGGATAATGCAAGAATTTTTGTCCTCACTGCATATGTCTAGTGGAGCCCCATGTCTCTGCAATGTCCACTTGGTGTGAAAATCTTCACAAGATCTAGCGTACTATCAAGTGAGCCCCGGGTCTCCGCAATGTCCACTTGGTGTGAAAATCTCTGCAAGATCTAGCGTACTGTCAAGTGAGCCCCGACTCTCTGCAATGTCCACTTGGTGTGAAAATCTCCGCAAGATCTATAGTACTGATAATGCGGGAAATTTTGTCCTCACTGCATATGTCTAGTGGAGCCCTAGATCTTCGCAATGTCCACTTGGTGTGAGGGCAAGAATATTGCACTTTCATATTTTGGGGGGTTTTCATACCCAACCTAATATATCCGTTTATCTCTATTTTATCCACAATATCCTGTGATCTCAGATTTCTCTGCAAGTCCCGTCAACCACAAATTTTCCGCAAATCTCTAGTAACTTGTAAGTTTAAACAAAGGAAACAAAAGCAAAAAGAAAACAAGAAAAATCATATGTGAGCAGCAGCATATATAGCATCATGAATCAAAATGCAAGCCGGTCAGCGGGAATATATCTCTTAGTCAAATGCGGGGATTTTATCCCTTACTGAATATGTCTAGTGCCCTCTGATTCCCCTGTGTGTCTGGTAATGCTAAATACTCCCGCAATAATGACCAATGTTGTGGAAGAATGCAAATGCATAAGTATAATCAATAAGTGTGCTATGATTCCCCTGCGTGTCCGATAATGTTGAATACTCCCGCAATAATGAGAAACGTCGTGCAAGAATGCAAATGCATAAGTGTGCTTGCTCTTCCAAGAGGCCATTAAATTTAATGGTTGCTTAACTATATTTAAGCCAAAAAAAGTTAAGTTGGGGCTCAAAATTTCTATCTCCTAGTGCGCGTCAAAGATTTTGCTCTTCAGCACCTTTTACTTATGCCTCTGCAATTTATGTGATCATGCCTACTGCTGTAAGAATTCCGGAGCTAGCTAATTGTGGAGAATTGGCACATCAAAGGATTTTGCGAGAGAACTAAGGGACAACGAATATGCGGGAATTTTAGGGGTCACCAAATAAGTGGGAATAACAAGTCACGGGATGTAGTAGGAGTTAAGAGTCATAAGAATATTGGCGGGGATATTGCCATTTGTAGGAGTTGCAGGGAATTCAGTCTTAAGCGAATATACGGGCAAATAAAGCTTCTCCGATATATCGAGTAGGGTTCGAAAGTAGCGCAAAGATTTAGCGGGAGTTTTGCATGTTATAGGATATATCCTAACGCGCACTCAAACTCCGCATCCGGTCCAGAGTGAAAGCTCTACTTGTGCATTTGTATTTAGCCAAATAAAGGAACATGACAAAGGATTTTCTAAACTCATGAGTTGTTCTTATCAACATATTCCTCGAACTGCTCATAGGTGCCAATCCTTAAGTATATTGTTGTGATCGTTGTATTCCATGAGAAGGCCATTTATGCATCTTGTTCACGCTTGTGTAATTTACATATACATCCATTCCATCACAACAAATTTTCTCACGTTATATTTCTGGGGACAACGTGCACTGTCTTTACTTTCACATCTTGCATATAATCCCATAATGACAGCCGCGATGGCCAACTAGTTTTTCATATGTTCAAGATTATCTCAGCTTAATGCATCCCTTGGTCTTTCAACTAGTGCAATCATTAGGCAATCTTTGCATTTCATGGGGCAACTTGGTCCCTTTTTACCAAAGTATTTTGTCACATAGCGCGAACATCCTACATGTACTCCCATCTTCCACATTTATGCCTTGAAATCAGTTTGAGAACCTTGCATGTGCCTAGCAGAAAACGTGGCTCTAACCATCTTCAATTTCTTGATTTCTTCTTCATTGTATACATGTTGATAAACTTGCTTGGCTGTTCAAACGCAAAACCGTTTCGGAAAGATGGAAAAGTGAACTCGTTCCTTGCGAAAGTGCATTCCTAATAATGCAAGCCTGTAATAACTGGAAACATGTAATTAGAGTGTGCAAATACCATCTTTCAGTGAGCTTACATCATATCCCTACAATCCTTATATTTCGTGAGACAATAACTGTTCAAAGTACTTCCTTCAACGATATATGTGCCTTGTGTAAACTTTGATATATTTATGCAACACTCCACGGTAGTAGTAGCAGTCGATCGGCCTAAACATGTAAGTATTATAGCGTCTGGACTTGTCCCACGCCATCAAAACAAATCTTCATTGACAAATTTCTGAAACTCATCGATTGTTCTACATCAGCATATTCCTTGAATCTCTTACTAATTTACCTCCCGCAATTGATCTAGTTCATGCTTTGATATTTGGTGCGTTCGTTAGTTAGCACAACGACGACTATAACACTGGCAAGACATCTCTTTATTGCTTATGCCTGCGATGAACTGAGGATCTTCAATAGGATCTGTCGTCAAACGTTATCTCGATTTGTTAATGCACTAGCCTTTTACATGTGCGCGCTTGGAATTTTTATTGTGCACTGAAATTTGCATGATTTCAGCATGTGTCTCAATATAGGTGCCGCCAGAGTTTTATCGAATGAGCGTAGTAGGACCTTGAAGCTACAGAGGATAAGTGGGACTTTTCGTGGTGATGGGAGATATCCGGCGAGGAGCAAAAGCTCCGCATCCAGATAAAGGTAAATTTCCCCCTCCCTTCGTTAAATTTGTGTGGCTTATCTTTACTTCCATATTCTGCATATATGCCTTAAACCCCTCATCTATACTTTCATGTTGATCAGAACGACTGCACCTGAAGCAGCAAGTAAGATTACTCTATTCCTAAAGCTTTGATAGCAATTGTGACAAGAGGCGACCCTTCGTTTTGCATTTGCACTTACATCCAAATCTTGCCTTCACATATCCGTGTGATCATGATGTGTCATTCTGCATATACGTCTGGTAACAGTTGTTAAAAACTCTTTTATCCTTCGTGCTTGGATGGATGTCCATGAATGCACGTGTGCGGGAGAAAGGGTGGTAACCGGATGCAGGAGTATCGGCTTTAACCAGACATTGCGGAAAAATAATAGTTTACTAGATATCATCCGATCAGGGGTGAAATCCCCACAATGAGACACTACTCTCTTCAACTTTACTTCCTTGCTTTGCTTATACATCTAGCAGGACATTCACAACTACAACATTTGACAAAACCCACTCTCAATTATGCTCCAGTGGATATCCGTGCACTAATTCTGGGTTGTGAGTTTGGCACCTGTAGAAAAAATATTAATAGAGGTTACGATCTTTGTTTCATATCAGCCTATCCCATTGGTCTATCCTTCGTGCTTGGATGGATGTCCATGTATGCGCACGTGCAGGAGAAAGGGTGGTAACTGGATGCGGGAATATCGGCTTTAACCAGACATTGTGGAAAAATAATAGTCTGCCGAATATCATCCGATCAGGGGTGAAATCCCCACAATGAGACACTACTCTCTTCAACTTTACTTACTTGCTTTGCTTATACATCTAGCAGGACATTCACAACTACAACATTTGACAAAACCCACTCTCAATTATGCTCCAATGGATATCCGTGCGCTGATTCTAGGCTGTGAGTTTGGCGCCTGTAGAAAAAATATTGACAAAGGTTATGATCTTTGTTTCGTATCAGCCTATCCCACTAGTCTTTCGATACACCTTTATCGTGCATATCTTGCAAGCATAGCCATTTCCATGTCTTGCACATGCTTTCCCATTCTTTGTGAGTGCACTTTCTTGAGAATGTTGTTCTATAATGATCGAAAGTATGTAGAGGAGCCTCCAAGAAGATCGTGCATAGGAAGCAGAATGTTCATTATCTCTTTTTCAGAGAAATCAGCCCTGCCTATTGTTGCAAGCGTTGCATTTGGTGACGCAACATTTGCGTAGTACACATACTTTATACCCGTCACCAAACTTTGTATACAAGTCTCAAACAACTTGTGGGAAACTTGAACAATTGTATCGCCACCATGAACACCATTTCCACATTCTCCTAAAGTAAGTTGTGGGTCAAAATTTATGTCTCCTAGTGCGCGTCAAAGGGTTCAGAGACAAATCTAGTCTATTTTAACGTACCGTCAGCTCCGGGACCACCTTGTTCTCAGAGGCAGCAGATTCTCGACAACATTGTCTGCGAAAAAACACAGATTTTTGACCATTGCGGCGTACTACTTTTTTCTGTTATGTGAGGGAAACGAAAAGAACGAGTCTGACAGCGACGTCCTAATGGAACACAGCGGAGTGCAAGATAGTGCCAACATAGTACTTATCTATCATATATGCATTGCATATATTTAGTAATTAGACAGTGCCAAGGCAGATTAAAAAGAAAAACTTAAAGTTTCAACTATAATGATCTTGGCAAATGAGTTTAATACTCAATGCTTATTGGTCAACTGAATTGTAATATATTTAAAAATTAAAAAAATCCTTTTTTCACCATTACTGCTCACCCAATTGACCAATAGCACAATAGATAAATTGCATTTATTAAATCATTAAATAAAAAAATTAAGTTTCAACTTTAGGGATTTTGCCAAATGAATTTAATACTCAATGTTGATTGGTCAAAAGGGCAAAACAAATTGCATCACATGGATGCATAAGTAATCCTACCTACAGCAGGAACTAATAATATACCACTTAGTGCATGGCCTCTATTGGATGCTTTGAAGAATTTTACTATCAAACACATCTATAGAAAGATCAATGGAGAGGCCATTATAGTGGCCAATTCAACAATTGACATGCTGATGGAATGCTTATAAGCAATAAGCAATAAGGAGGATTCACGGAATAGGTTTAAATCGAAACTTGGTTCAAATTTCCCACTAACCAATCTGCCACTATGAAACATTGGGTAGATAATTAAAGGTGATTAAATTTATAAAGCCTTTCACTCACAAAAAAATGGATCTTGAAAGATCATCTGGCAATCATGATAGGGTAACATTGTATCTCGCTACATTGTTAAGAAATTAATACACATGATGTAGACGACATTCTCCCATCCCATGACTAGCAATCATCAGATGACGAGAAGTGATTTTAGTATCTATTTGGTGATGGATTGAAACTCTCTAGAATAAATGATTGAATTGCCTCGAATTATCTATCATCTCGATTTACCCTACAAGCCAAGAAACAACGGAGACCTCTATGTGACCGGTAAGTAGGCAAAGGAAAATGGCAAAGGAAAATTGTTTGGTCTTTACATTGACAAACTTGAGGAATGGTTAGATAAAACTGAAGGAGGGGTATCCAGTTGGTTGGTTTTGTGGTAAAGTTGCTTTTATATGCGGATGATCTTATTCTTATTGCAAAAACAACTCATGGTTTGAGGGATCATTTGAGGGCCTTAGAGCTCTTTTGTCAATATGTCGGAATGCAAGTGAACATTAGGAAGACTAAAGTCATGATCTTCTCTCTAAAAAGGAAGCAACAACAAATTAGTTTCAAGTACCTTGCCATTATTTTTCACAATAGACTCAATTGGGAAACCTGTAGAGCGAAAAGGATACAAGGGGGATGGAGAGCTTCTTACCTTCTCCAAAATAGGTGTAGGAAAGAGGAACTTTGGGATTAGAAAACCAAGAAAACCCTTTTTGGGTTGTTGGTCACGTCGGTTGTCCTCTAGGGGTGTGAGGTTTGGGGGAGCAGCATGTCGAATCGTAAGTGGAAACAGTTGGAAAGAATTCAAAAGCATCTCATCACTAGTAGTCTTAAAGTCAAAGCAACAATTCTGTATGAGATTCTTTTGGCTAAAGCCAGTACTTACCTGATGGAGGCAGCAACGATAACTCAGTTACTAAGTTACTTAAAAAAGGTTCAAAACATGGGGAATCATCGGTGGCCCAATATAACGGTGAACGAGGTGTTAGATCAAAGGAAAAAGACTTGGATGAAGCAAAAAATCAAGTGGCTGGGAAAATGAGACATTAAGTTACATGAATGTCCTAACACCAAAGAGGAAATAAAAAAGTGTGTTAGAAAAATTCAGGACTGCCATGTGGATAAATTAGATTGAGCGTAAAAAAACGCATTATATTAAAGACTTCAATCCCACTTGGGAGCATGGGGATAAAGCCTACTTATGTGTCGATCTTAAGGGTAAGGCTAGGATCTTAGTTGCTCAATTGAGGACCGGTTCGCACCATCTTAGGTGCGAAACTAGTAGATGGACGGTTCCCAAGGAAAGGTGGGAAGATAGGACCTGCATTTTCTACAGTACTAGAGCGGTTGAAACTGAGCGACACTTCGTCACGGACTGCGAGGCATACAAGGATATCTGTATGCAGCATGATAATGACATGAATGTTGGTAGTCTTAGTGAGTTATTTGAGGAGAAGACTCTACTTCACAACACGGCCCGTCTTTTGGTCAAGATTCATAGAAGAAGAGAAGACATCGAAAGGAGTTTAAGGTCTTAATGCGTTGGCGCTTGGTCCCTTAGACTGTTTGGTCTCGTGGATGTTATTAAAACTCATTCATTCATTCATTTGGCAAAATAAAAGAGCAATGTCTCAAATAGGTATTTAAAACAAGAAGTGTCATTTTGTTGTATGCCATCCAATGGGTGCTTGAGGAGTTTACGACAACGAATCACAAGTATCAAGTTAATTCAGATATTGCTTCTATGTTCATGGTGGCATTACTCAATCTAGGGGAAGATAAAGAAACGACAAGGAAGTTGGAGAATACTTTGGTTAAGGGCATATGGCTAGGTGGACTGAACAAAATTATTCAAAGTGTAGTCATTGGTGTGGGTCTACCCCCCATTACTAGAGAAATGATTATTAGAAGCAGAGAGGTGGCTAGACCATGGTGAGCCTTCATCCTCACAGCAAACCCACAGAACAAAGATTACCAAACAAGCAGTAATGCACAATGCAAAGTTCCTAAAGCAAGCACTAGGATTGGTGGTAATTGAAGGCTTGGAATGGTTGGGGTCATTGGTTTCAGATAAAAATGATGATGATTAAGGGCAACATGTTTTCTACTATTTAGTTAATAATTTTCTCTTAGGGGCATTTTGTTTAACAAGCCTTGAACCCAATAGATATATAGGTGTTGTACATTGGGAAACGAGGTGTCTCAACCTTGCTGCACATTTCTTGTTATAGTTATTTTTATTTAATATTTTCCTACAATTGTTACGCATTGTCGGTGCTTTGAAAATTGGTTTTTTAGGTGTCAAAAGATGCCCACATGATAGTTTATTATGGAAGGCCTATTTTTAGGCATATTATGACAGATGCTATGACATCTGTAAGGGTCAAAAATAGGGGATTTCATTTTGGACGTGAGAGCTTATTTTGGGACTAGAATCTTGGCTGAGAAGCCTTGCACATGGTTTTCTAAAACACAGGTGGTTTCTAGTATAGCCAGAAGTCTATAAATTGGACACTTAAAGAGTTGTTTGCATAGTGTGAGTTCGCGAGTATTGTTATGCTGTCAGAATGCTACCAGAATTCTTCCAGAGTTGTTTACTGGTGATACTCCTATAATAAACTTGCTCTGCAAGTGTATGTAATCTTGTTATTGGATTTGGAATACATTGAGTAGGGTTTTGGAGTGGGGTTTTTCACCCAAAAGGGATTTCCCCACGTATATCTAGGGTTTTGTGTTTTATTGTTTATTTCATGTTTTGAATGTGTTGCTGGAATTTCTGTAGCTGTTAGATCAGTTTTTAAAAAGTTTTGCATCTTGTCTCTCCTCAAGATTGGCGTAAGAAATTGTTTCCGCTACTTTAACTTCCTTACAAGTGGTATCAGAGCCTGATCACCTTTGGTTTCAGTTGTGGGTTATTGGGTTTTTTGTGCTAATCAAGGTTTGAGTGGGAGCTTGTGCAGAGGATACTTTATGATCTTGTTGCAGGTTTTTTCAGACGGCGAGCACATTTGGGAGGATTGAGGTAGAGAAGTTTTCTGGCACGAACTTTGAAATGTGGACGCTGAAGATGGAAGATCTGTTGATTGACCGGGATCTATGGGATGCAGTGGATGAAAATGTCCATAGGCTTGTGGATCTAGATTTGGCTGCAAAGTATGATGTAATGGATAGAGCTAAAGGTCTCATAAGATTGTGCCTTGTAGATTCAATTCTGATAAATGTCCATGAAGAACCCACTTCGAAGAAGCTTTGGAAGAAGTTGGGTGAGATATATCAAGCTAAATCTCTAGTGAATAAGATTTTCTTGAGGAAGTTGTATTCCTTGAGAATGGAAGGTGGACGAATTTCCGAGCATCTGGAAACATTCAATATGTTGGTGACTCAGTTGACCTCGGTTGGGGTTAAAATGGATGAGGAAAAAAGGTGCCAAATTTTGTTCTGTTCGCTACCAGACTCATGGGACAGCCTAGTTATGGCTATTAGGAGCACTGCAATCGTCTTGACGATGGAGGATGTTGCTGGTTCTCTACTTTCAGAAGAGATGAGAAGGAAGGTCTCTCTGAATGCTAAAGAGACTTTGAGTGTTCGAGGAAGACAAAAAGAACGAGGCAAAGGTGAGAAGCAGCGTGGCCGTTCCAAGTCCAAGAATAAGGGGAGATCAAAATCTCCTGTAAGTCCAAGGCAATATGCTAGAACTGTGGCAAATCCGGACACTTCCGAAAGGAATGTAAAGAAGAGAAGAAAAAGAAGATGGAGATGCCTTTATTACAGCCTTGGCCACTTGTGCAGGTGATAATGCATGGTTGATAGACTCGGGTTCATCTTTCCACATGAAACCTAACAGAAACTAGTTTAGTAAGTATGAAAACTATAATGGTGGTAAGGTGTATTTAGGTGATAATTATTTCCTTGACATTGTTGGCTGTGGTAGTATTCATGTGAAATTTTCTGATGGTAGAGTTAAAAGATTTGATGGTGTCTTGCATATCCCAGGACTAGCAAGAAATTTATTATCTGTTAGCAAGCTAATAGATGCGGGTGTGCATGTACAGTTTTCTGAAGCAGGTGTCAAAATGGTGAGAGGTGCTATGGTGATAGCAAGAGGAAGCAGATTGGGTACATTGTACCAGCTTGATGCATGCACGGTTGAGTGCAATAGCACTTCTGATAAAATTAAGCCAGAAACTATTTCGCTGAAAAAAGAGATCGTTTCCCCTTCTGCGGATAGTCGTGGCTTCTGGGTACCCAAGGGTGCTCTGTCTACCGAATCAAAGTTGCCTGCAGAGAAGACCATCTTATGGCACCAGAGACTTGGCCACATTGGAGAGAAGGGTTTGAAAGTCCTGAAAAATAAGAACCTTGTTGAAGGTTTGAATGATTGCAATCTAGAGTTTAATTTCTGTGAACACTGTATTTATGGCAAACAGAACCGCGTTCAGTTTTACTCGTCTTCTCATAAGTCTTCATGTATTTTAGATCTAATCCATTCAGATGTATTTGGTCATGTTGATGTTGCTTCTATTGGTAAATCAGTTTATTATGTTACTTTCATTGATGATTTCAGTAGGAGAACATGGGTATATTTTTTAAAGAGTAAATCTAAAGTTTTCAATCGTTTTAAAGAGTTCAAAGCTATGGTAGACACTTAGACTGGAAAGAAAATTAAATGTTTGAGGACTGACAATGGCGGTGAGTACTGTTCTACAGATTTTGACAGATTATGTACAGATTGTGGGATTAAAAGATAGAAGACAACTCCGTATTCTCCTCAGCAAAATGGAGTTGTTGAAAGAATGAACAGAACGTTGATGGAGAAGGCTAGGAGCATGTTGAGTGGAGCTAGTCTAGAACAAAAGTTTTGGGCCGAAACTGTTGCCACTGCTTGTTATTTTATAAATAGATCTCCTACATCAGCGCTTGTTGATAAAACACCAATGGAGGTCTGGTCGAGGAAAAAGCCTTCACTTAGACATCTGAGAGTTTTTGGTTGTGAGGCATATGCACACGTGCCTACGGAGAAGAAAACAAAGTTGGATTCTAACACTGTCAAATGTATCTTCATCGGCTACAGCTATGGTGTGAAAGGATACAAGCTTTGGGACCCTGTTGCACATAAGGTAATTCGTTCCAGAAGTGTTATTTTTAGAGAAACTAAATCTTCTCCTGATATTTTTCAGCCAGAACAACATAAAGAAATTGAACAGAAAAAAGATGTGATTCAACTTCCTTCTATGCCTGAGGAAGATGAATCGAGGCCCCAAGATAGACAAGAAGTTGAGGAGAGCTCAGCAAGCTTTGAATCTTCAGAAGAGGGTGAAGAGGAAGAAGTGGAAGAACCTCCACCTCAACTTGTTCAAAGGTCTACAAGGCATAGGCAACCACCTGAAAGGTATGGGTATTCACCTGATGATTGGAAGTGTATATTTGCTTTGAATACTAACATTGATGAACCGAGATCTGTGCAAGAGGCTTTGGGTATGAATGATGCAGAGTCCTGAAAAGTTGCCATGGATGAAGAGATGGCATCCCTTGAAAGAAATGATACATGGGACCTTGTACCTTTGCCTGAAGGATGTAAACCTGTTGGATGTAAATAGATCTTTAAGAAAAAGATTGGTTCAGATGAAAATGTTGAAAAGTATAAGGGACGGTTGGTTGCGAAGGGACACTCTCAGGTTGAGGGTATTGATTACAGTGAGATTTTTTCTCCTGTTGTTAAAATGACATCCATTTGGTTTTTATTATCTATTGCAGCAGCTTATGACTTAGAGGTCGAACAAATGGATGTGAAAACTGCTTTCCTTCATGGTGATTTGGAGGAAGAAATCTATATGACACAGCCAGAGCACTACATGGTAAAAGGTAAAAGCAAGTTGGTTTGTAAGTTAAAGAAATCTCTGTATGGCCTTAAACAAAGTCCTAGGATGTGGTACCAGAAATTTGATACTTATGTGTTGAGTTTGGGATTTGTGTGGTCTAAATCTAATCACTGTGTATATTTTAAATCCGATGGTGATCGTTTCATGGTAATTGCTTTATATGTTGATGACATGTTTATTGGGAAAGGCAAAGGTTTGATTGCAGAATTGAAATCTCAACTCTGCAAAATTTGAAATGAAAGATTTTGGTGCAGCAAAACACATACTTGGGATGGAGATCAGAAGAGATCGTGAGAACAAAAAGCTATGGCTTGGCCAGAGTAAGTATGTTTGTTCAATTTTGCAAAGGTTTAACATGCAAGATTGTAAACCACTTTGTGTTCCTATTACATTGGGAACGAAACTCTCTATTTCACAATGTCCTACATCCCCATCGGAGATGGAAGACATGAGCAGAGTGTCTTACTAGAGTGCAGTTGGAAGCTTAATGTATATGTCTAATCCTGGAAGAGTGCATTGGGATGCAGTTAAGAGGGTCTTTAGATATTTGCAGGGTACAACAGAGTACTCTATTTGTTTTCATAGTACAGGGGATCAACATTCCTTGAGTATTCGCGGTTTTGTGGATTCAGACTGGGCTGGTGATGTCGATAGTAGAAGGTCCACCAGTGCATGTGTTTACTCTTATTGGTGGTGTAATCAATTGGATGAGCAAGTGACAGGCTATGGTCGCTTTGTCCACTACTGAGACAGACTACATGGCAGCTATTCATGCCTGTAAAGAAGCCATTTGGCTGAAGCATTTGTGTTTAGATATTGGATTGAAACAGGGTGCAGTTACAGTCTATTGTGACAGTCCGAATGCAATCTGCGTTGCGAAGAACCTGACTTTTCATGCTAGGACCAAACACATTGATGTTCAGTATCACTTCATGAGAGATATGGTCGAGGATGGCAGGGTGAAGCTGGAAAAGGTAGAGACTGTGTCGAATGTTGCGGATGCATTAACTAAGCCCGTGAGCACAACAAAATTTAGGTGGTGTTCCAAGTCTATGGGCCTTTTGGTCCCTAGCAGTTGATTCATGATCATGTTATTCCCCTGGCCCTTGCAAGGTATTCGACAAGTGGGAAAATGTTTGGAAACAAGGTGTCTCAACCTTGCTGCACATTTCCCGTTATAGTTATTTTTATTTAATATTTTCCTACAGCTGTTACGCATTGTCAGTGCTTTGAAAATTGGTTTTTTAGGTGTCAAAAGATGCCCACATGATAGTATATTATGGAAGGCCTATTTTTAGACATATTATAACAGATTCTATGACATCTGTAAGGGTCAAAAATAAGGGATTTCATTTTGGACGTGAGAGCTTATTTTGGGACTGGAATCTTGGCTGAGAAGCCTTACACATGGTTTTGTAAAACCACAGGTGGTTTCTTGTATAGCCAGAAGTCTATAAATTGGAGGCTTGAGGAGTTGTTTGCATAGTGAGTTTGCAAGTAATGTTATGCTGTCGGAATGCTACCGGAATTCTTCCAGAGTTGTTTACTGGTGATACTCTTGTAATAAACTTGCTCTGCAAGTGTATGTAATCTTGTTATTAGATTTGGAATACATTGAGCAGGCTTTTGGAGTGTGGGGTTTTTCACCTGAAAGGGTTTTCCCCACGTATATCTGGTGTTTTGTGTTTTATTATTTATTTCATGTTTTGAATGTGTTGCTGGAATTTCTGTAGTTGTTAGATTAGTTTTTAAATAGTTTTGCATATTGTCTCTCCTCAAGATTGGTGTAGGAAGTTGTTTCCGCTACTTTAACTTCCTTACATTGTAGCTAATTGGGACATTTTGTCTTAAGCCCCCAAAATAGAAAATCTGAATTGTATCGTTGATAGGGCAACTGTTATTGACTACCCCATAAAAGGACGGGTAGGTTTAGGATGTTAATATGGACAATACTTTGTAATTTTCATTTCTATAATTGAAAGGGCATGATCCCCAAGATCGTCATTCACTTATAAAAAAATATATCTATAATAGTTTTATTTTATTTACTTTGATTAATTTTATTTACTAAAGAGTTATTTTATTTTATTTTATTCCACTTTAGAACTATTTAAGAATTGTTTTATTTACTTAGAAGTATTTTATAGTTTTAGTTGTTTTTTAAAATATATGTTGGTTGCATGTTTTAGTTTTTTTATGTACAATATAATGCTCTGGTGTAATTATATTGATTATTTTTATGTTTAAATAATTTTTTAATAGTCTTTTGTGAATTTGATCATATATATAGTTTTAGGAATATTATACATTAAAATTTAGAAAAAAGAATAACAAACAACAAAATACAACATTGAGACATCAATTACCAATAAAATTGAAATGCACAACCAATCCTTGGATGCTAGTAGGATACTTTGAATATAATTCCAAGAATGAGACAAAAAGAAACCTTTTAATTATATCTCAAGCTTCGATGGGATTAAAAAAATTAAAATAGATCAGAGGGGTCATGCACCCATGCGTAAATAATTTAACACATACATGCAGGAAGAAGAAAAGTGGCACTTGAGAGGGAAAAACTACATGCAAGACAAGCACCCTAAATGACATGCATAACTTATTGTAGACATGATATTTCCACAGTCCATTAAGATTGATTGCAGTGCTTCTGGAAAAAACTGTGTTGTTTTTTTTATCTCAACGTTTCGGATCACACTTTGTGATTCATCATCAGAAGGAAGGAAGAGAATACAAATGATGATGGATCACGGAGTGTGATCCGAAACGTTGAGATAAAAAAAGCGACACAGTTTTTTCCAGAAGCACAACAATCAATTGAAAAACAAGCAAACCCTCTAAAAGGCAAATTCTAATTTTTTACTTTCCATATATGATATGGAAGGTTCTCTCTGCAAACACCTCCTTAATGCAATATCTACTATGTGGAACCTAATTCATTTGCACAAGTGGAGCTCAAATCAAATTCTCATCCACCTTTGCATATATATGTTTCTTCCTTGGGATCTACAATTTGTTTTTACATTTCATGATGTGGAATTTGATGTTGATTATGATATGGATTATATATTAATGATTTTATTTTTGATAATGATAAGTAGCTAACAAGGAGCTGAACCCTTTACAAACGAGGCCACAAGGACAGAAAAACAGGGGTCAAAACAGAACAACCGCAGGCAAGCTGCAAGAACAAAGACCAAGAACAGCAAAGCGACAGCAGCTCAGCTGGAGAAAAAACAAGGATCTACACCATCAGATCCTGACCTAGAACATCTAACACCCTTGTCACTAGATAGCAAAGGACCTTTCTTCCTACGCTGAACCACAGTCTAGGAGGGATCAGAACCAAGAACAATAGAATAAGGAGAGGGGGAAGCCTCCCCCGAAGCCATGAGTAGAGAGGGCTCACGAAGAGCCCCAACAGACGTCAAATCCGCACACAGGTACGCCGAGCCCAAAGAAGGCAAAATCGCAGAAGAAGTAGGCCTGCCCAAAGTAGGAGTCGATAAATGAGCAGATAAGTGATCAGAAGAGTCCAGAGAGTGCGAGGGATCCGTGGCAGCAGCTTTCGCCACCCCCTCAACAACATCCCCAATAGGGAGCACAGCGTCCTCGGAGGAATCATCTCCCTGAGACGAACAATCCTCCAAAGAAGCACTGATAGTCAGGTGATCCAGGAGAGCATCCTTTAACCAAGTTGCAACTCCCTTGCGACACGAGAGAGGACAACCAGAGGCCAAATGACCAGTAGCAAAACACCTTTTACATCGTAAAGGAATACCCTCATAATCCAAAAGTTATTTCCAGGGACTTTCCCCTACCATCAAGACCACATCCCCACGAAAAGGTTTAGATATGTCAATATCTACAAGGATGCGAGCTACTGTGGAATGTCCCATGAAAGAAGTTGTAGAATCAACCTTAAGGAAACGGCCAATAGCATTGCCTATGCTCTCGTAGCAAGAATCCTCCCAAAACTAGAGAGATTTGGGAGATGAACCCAAATAGGTCTGATGTTGAGTGGCTCAGTTAGGGGATTGAAAGAGAGTCCAGGGCTTGATGGAGAGGGAATGCTCACCCCACAACCAAACCCTACCGTCGAGCACTAAGTCTCGCTGCTCCGAAGAAGCAAATGTCACAATAAAGAATCCTCATGCACAAGGAAACAACTCAATCTTACCTTCAACAAGTGGCTTCCAGGACTCCATGACCCAATTGTGGAGATTGGGAGAGAGGGCCAGAATCCATTAAATCTGCATATTACTCCTGTGTTGCGATAAAATTCTTCATTTTCAATGAGCTCCAATCCACACACCACAATAGGAGACTCCCGAGCACAAGGGATAGGTCGAGAACCGAGCCGAGGTGAGCAAGTCTGAGCACCAGAACCAGTCACAGCGGCACAAAAAGATTTCTTAGGGCTCCCAGGAGCTTGAAGCCCCTCAACAGGTCCGCCAACAGCATCAACCCCAACTGAATGACCGCAGCTACCCAATCCAAAGTCATTAATCAGTTCCGTGTGAGACAGACCCCAAGACCAGCATTCACGGGATCATGCCCCTGCCCAACTGCAACAGCAATAGTTCCTCCTTTAGGTATGCCAAGGGTGACCACACCCAGCAAGCCAAGATCAGAGACAACACCTGTACGACCCCCAACCTGCGAGGGCTCCTTGAGCAGCGAACGCACAGACTGCCGACCATCGCAGCTCAAACTTCCAATTTCCCGCTCAGCGCACAATTTCTCGTCCATCGCTCCCAATATTGTAATAACCGCTGTGTTATCAAAAAATATACATGTTAATGATTTTTGTTATGGATATGGATGCTAAATGATTAATGATTATGCAATGGTAATATGATGATTATGATATGGATGATGCAATATAATGGTGATATGATGATTATGGTTATGGTATGGAATGATTATGATGTTGTAATAATGTAATGATGATGATTATGGTAATGCAATGATTATAATTAAACCTCATATATGCCCTCCTCTTGAAAAGCTAACGTCGTTACAACATGATATGGAACCAAGACTTCACTCTAAAGTTCATGAATAAATTGGTTACCAAAGTCATTTCATTTTAACCACATAATGTGGTGCAAAGCATTTAGATGTAAAATCCCATTATTAAACACTAATTTTTTCTTGATGGATGGCAAGGTGGCATAATTTTATCAATTTAACTATTTCCACCAGTTACAATTAATGTTTCAAATTTCAGTCAAATGAGTTATGAAAATATGAGTGAGATACCTTGAGTAATTTGTAGTGAGATGCCTAACACTAGTGGATTTTTCTCTAGTGCCCAATTGATATTATCTCTCTCTTGGCCAGAATCTTGCAGTCACAGCATTAATTATGCCTAATACATTCCCTATGGAAAACAGAGACCTGGGGCATAAGATCCATGGTTGACATTGCATGAGAACCGAGCAAGACGATTGAAATGCATCTAGCCGTTTGTTTTTCATTGGTTTGCCATCACCTTTTTTCCTTATTTGTCTCATCATTTTTTCCTTTTTGTTATTTTATTTGTTCATCGTGTTTTATGCACAAAATTGAATGGTTTGGACTTGTAGGGCCTAAATTTGATGGCCGTATGACCATATTTAGACATTTTAGTCATAAAATACAATCAAAATTTTAAGAAGATTGTATCACATGAAAGGAGAGATTTTGGGTAGACTGTCAAAATTTATATAGAATTATGATGATATATATATTTGGTTTATATATAATTTTACTTATACTAAGGTATACCATAGTATTTTAAGGAAACCTTTGAATAGATAATTGTCATCAAGAAATTGCTTGACAGACAAGGTCAACCGTCAAATTTAAGCCCTAGTTTGGAGTAAACTAAGCAAATTGCAAAGTTTGTTGTGAGTTGATGTATGATATCCATTATTGTGTGTCATTAACATAGAAGAGACAATTTCTTAAGTGGTGGCAAACCGACCTCCTCCTCATACCACTATCTTGTAAAATTTTCACTTTTCATTTAATTTGTTGATATTGTTCACTTATTAAATGGGAATAGCGGACTTCTTTTTTACTCGAAATTTTTAGAGAAAAGGACAAGAATATCTTACATTGATTTGAGAGTATTTTTACCTACAATTCAGAAAATGACATATTTAATAAAATTTTAGATAGAATGTTGTAATAGAGCATATATTTTAATGAGTATCCTAAAGTATTAAATGTATATGATGAATTAAGTATCTTTTTGATAGAAAAACCTAGTTTAAGTCGAATAAAAAATGGGTTTACACCTAGAGTCCAGTGCATCATACAGTGAAAACTGTCTAAGAGAGGTGAACAAAAAACACCATACGTTCTATCTTATACCCTGTCCATATCTACCTGTCATATACCCCATAATCCTACCTAACCAGTCCAAAACAGAGTATCGACATTGACCAGTATCTAACAAGTTTCAAAGAAACAAGGGACGAAAATTACGTAGGCATGTGCCCCATAACATGTAAACATTTACAATTATCACAACCCTATTCTCTACTCTAGCATCTTCCTCCTTGACTATGTCATTTTCGGAATTGCATCCACAAGAAAGTGAGGGGGATGGACGCGCTAGTAGGGTCACCTCTAGCTTCGCAACAATACGAACCATTGCCTCTTAAGTGTCATATAATCTGCCCTGAATATCATTGCCTCTTAAGTGTCATATAATCTGCCCTGAATATCATTGCCTCTTAAGTGTCATATAATCTGCCCTGAATATCATGAATATGCCCCATGACTGTGTCCATGTGAGTCTCAACCTTCCGCAAGACATCAACCAAGTCATTATGCAGAAAGATTGAGCACGCCGCAACCAAGAGCATGAAGGTAGACGAGAGGGACTGCGTCACCTCCTATTACCACCGCCCTCTTGTATTACCAGGGTCTAGGTGTAAATCTGCCATGGCTGCGCGGATTTTAACCCCAGGCTCCCCATCCACCTTCTTTGCAAGTTCCAAAATATTGACCAACCAACTTCTTAGGGTTGGATCCTGTAATTCTTCATCAACTGTGTGTATGAATCCCGCCATCGCTTCATCTCTTGCAATTCTTTTCTTCCTCTGTTGAACCCCTCCATCTTCGCTAATTTCACACCCTCTGTCAGCTTCTTCCCACTAATAAATCTACTCCCTACCACCTTTTCCAATTGCCTCCTTGGCCCCACGCCCATGGCACACTTCCCCTTTTCAACCGCTCTTTCCCACACCAAGCCCTTCGCACTACTACCACCGCTACCGGAAGCCATATAACTAACACAACTCCACCAAACATCGATGCAAATGCAAATGGAGAGCCTTCACGACATTGAAATATAACATTGGACTTGACATTGACTCTGCGTGCTACTTCATAAAATCCACACGATGAACAACAAGGAACAATTATCCTTCAATTCATAACTCACACCTCGGCCGTAGCACTCCACTCTACCCCATAATTACTAATTATCACTACACACGCAACTGTTCTGGCCCATTATCAGGCGGATATATGATGAATAAAGTATTCAATAGTGTAAAAAATTGTAGAAAAACAAGGCTTACCAAAATTATTATTTTTCGTTTTTAATTTAATAAGACGTGTGTAATTATAATGATGGATAATCTTTAATTAATTATTATTAGTAGTATTTTTAATTAATAATTTTTTTAATTTAGATAAGACGGTGTAATGTTACATTATGCCTTGGAGTAGGTGGGTTCGATGGAGGCCCATTATTACTTAGTGTTGTTCAAGCGTAAGCCTCATTAATAAGAATGTGTTAGTTATTTTGCTAGCATTGTTAAGGCACGAAGTAGTTAGGTGGTATGTGGAGGTGAGGCGTCTAGTGCAGGGTGATACCATGATACTTGGCAAGGAGAAAGACATGACAATGGAGCCTAAGGAGTGGCCAAGAGATGGTAAGAAAAGGAGGGCTCAGGTCTAAGGGGGGATATGCTAGAAGATTTCATAGTTTTTTTTGGATAGAGAAATCTAGAACCTTGACCTCCAAATATGGTTTGCAAAAAATATGGGAGTTGGTGTAGAATGTTGTTGGCTCTCCTAGTGTGGGTATTTGGCTGGCTTTGTCGAGACGTCTTTTGGATCTTGAATAGTTGATGGGACGAAGGAATGTTTTTGATGCATCGTAGGCTCTAGGTTGTGTGTCTATGATGTCCAATGCAACTTGTATGTTTCTCCTTCACAAGGACATTGGCAATGTAGAAAATCACGCTGAGACCTCCTTTAATTGCCAACTTGGTCACTTCCATGGACTAGCAAAGAATATATGTCGGCTACATCATCTAGTCTCTGAGCTGGTGAAGGGCTTAAACGTGATAAATTTTAAGGACGTTGGCTTCCACATGCATGTGTGTTGTTGTGATCATGACTCTTATTCAGTTGAAAAATTGGTCCCTCTATTCCCTGATGAGAAGGATGGTAAGAAATGTTAAAATCTGTGGGATGTATGATACACTTTCTATTCTTGGTTTATTGTCTCGAGTGGGTATAGAACATGTCATATATTAGTTTTGGGTTTTTTGTTCCTATTTGAGGGTAATTTTTTTTTTTTTAAAGAAAAAGTGGCATAGCCACTAAAATTTATTAATTAAAAAGGAAATTTACAAAAACCCTGATTCAAAGAGGCATACCGGTAGAGCCTTTCAAAACTTAACTAAATACAAAAGCGACTCAAGAGGATGAGTCTGCCAAGGCAAAATCCATGACTGTTATACAAAGCTGACTATTGTGTCACAAGGGAACTGTTACAAAATTTTCATCTAACACTTCACAAAACTTATAGAGATCCACAAAAAAAACTCCCACTACAGAAACTACCCATCAGTTAACATCTTGCCAGCCATCAGCGAATAAACCCTGTTGTCGACGATCCTCTCTTCAACCGGTTGAAGGGGCGGCGGTGGAGGAGTATAAGGCAGAAGGAAAAATACTGCATTAAAAACCCTCGAAGCATCATCTAACATCTGCCTGCACAGCTCTTTCCTATGACAGTGAACAAAATTGTGAAAGGACATTACACAGTTATTTTGATGACCATGCAACATAGCATTGCAAAGGCAATGAAGCGCAGGTCAACAGAAGAGATCCCTGCGAACAAACAAGCCACCCACAAGAGCAGTACCCTCATACAAATCATATTCCTCTATACTTTCATTAAAAACATCCACAAAAAAATGATCATCATGGACAAACATAAAGTCCAAATTCCTTACTAGGTCGAAATTTTGCAGTAAGTCCATAGCATTAGAAAGAAAATGCGATACAACTCGGGAAGAATATAGAGAACTGGGAAAATATAAAACATCCCGACCACAAACCTATATAATCGCTCTCTCTACATTTTTCTCATAAATCTTGAAAACTTCATGCATAGAATTCGGATTAATAAGGCCTAACGAAGGTCGTTCCCAATTCCGGATGGGTAGACAAATTCTTTTGTTTCACTGAGCAGAGGCCATACTAAAAAACTTATCTTATACAAACGCCACAATAGAAGACAGAAACAAAGCAAAACAAACTAAAGAAGGAGATGACAAAAGAGAAGCGAAGAACAAGAATATAATCACTAATTCCCCCTAAATACAATGAATGAAATCATTACTGAAAAGATATACCGTTATGCAAGAGTTGCCACCCTGCGTGCAACATTAAAACCGGAGGACTACTCACCATATGCAAACTACCCACAGGACTAAGAACAACGTTCGCTGTCAGAACAGAGCCGTCGCAACTAGAGGACTCTCAATTCAGCGACTAAAATTAAACATTTTGCCTTTTTTAAGGAACCTCCTACTATGTTCTTCATAAATAGCCTCCAAATTAATTTAAACTTTCTTTTTCTAAAATGTAGTTAATCCCCGGGATCAACGAGATGGAGGTGGAATCCCACTCAGAGTAAGAGTTGTTTAAACAAAAAGCATAGTTTGCTAAAAAAATCCGCCAAAGAGTTACCTTCCCTGTAGGTATGAACTATATCAAAAGATTGGAAAAGATCAAGCAAATTCCTTCCAGATTGTAAAATGTAGTCAATTTTCCAATTTGGCGAAGATTTAGAGGAAAATGCCCTAACAATATTCAAAGAATCCCCTTCCACAATAATATTAGGAATCTCACATTTTATTGCAAGATTAAGGCCTGATATTAAAGCTAAGGCCTCTACCTCATTATTTGAACACAAACCAAGTTTAACTGAGAGAGCTCTGCCTCATTATTACGTGGATTGGTTTTTGTGAAAATGTTTCAACAACACTCTTTTAAAGATATGTAAGGGTACAAGATTATGTAAGGGGTGAAAAATATGTGTACATGCTCATAGACCTAATATAAGACAATATTTAGTTATGTTGTGTTCATGGCAGAATAGTGAACATGAGTGAAATCTTTGGGAATATGATGAACTACTTATATTTTTTAAAATAAAATTGGTGAACCCTTGGTTACCAATATTCGAGCTTCAATGCTCTTTTTTTACGGCTCCTATATAACTTTTAATAAGAAGTGACTAAACTATCATTTATCTTGAACACTATTAAATGAATAAAGTAAGTGGGTCTAGAACATGTCATATATTAGGTTTGGATTTTTTGTTCCTATTTGTGGGTATTAGGCGGATTGGTTTTTGTGAAAATGTTTGAACAACCCTCTTTTAAAGATATGTAAGGGTACATGATTATGTAAGGGATGAAAAATATTTGTACATGCTCATAGACCTAATATAAGACATTATTTAGTTATGTTGTGTTCATGGTGGAATAGTGAATATGGGTGAATTTTAGCCTAGAACTGGTTGAAATCTTTGGGAATATGATGTACTTGTATTTTTTAAAATGAAATTGGTGAACCCCATGGTTTCCAATATCCATCTTTTTTACAGCTCCTAGGTGCCTTAAACCTAGGTATAATAACCAAAAACATTATTGTTGACAAAGGAAAATATATAATTTTTAATAAGTGACTAAACTATCATTTATCTCTTAACACTATTAAATGAAAAAGTAGAATCTTTTATTACAATATATACTTAAATAAAAAATATTAATAATGCCTTTTTAACAAAACAATACAAAAATGACAAATGTGTCAAGCATTTCTTATCAATGTCATAGTGATGTTACTTATAATATATTATTATCTTTTATTTATTAGGATTGATAAATACTTAAAAACATTTTTTATTAACCTATTTTTTATTTTTAAGTTAATATAAAAATCAGAAATAATCCATACACCACTACTAAGAAAGAATGAAAGAAATTATATTAACATCCACAAATGACGAGATTTATGACAGCTAACAATAGAAAAGTTCTAAGAAAAGAGAACCCTACAATCAAAAGAATAAAAGAACATAAGACAAAATAAAACACCATGTTGCTAACAAATTGTCAAATAGCAATACACATAGAAATAAAGGGTGAACGATAGCTCCAAAAGCATGTGCCAATGAAGACTAGAAGGAGATCTCATATAATATCCATGCCTATGTCTAAAATTGAGTAGTATGAGCCATCATCAATCACTCTGAGAAATAATGTTTGCCGGAGAGTACCCAAGGTCAGAAGGCCACAATGCAACATCCTGGGAGGAATCAAAGCACTTCCACTAGAAACTCCTCCAACATCCAAGCCCAGTGCAACTCCCATAGTAGAAAAGAAGCTCATAATGTGAGTTTGCCCCTGTGGTTTTAGGGGCGGCCGGTAAGTAGTAGATCCATGTCCCCAGAATGGGACCGATTCATGCCAAGAGGAATGAGCAACACCATGATGCCAAGGGAGAGCACGCTGGGGAATCTGAGTAGTAATAGCGAGCGCATGTTGAGAGAAGCATTGCCTAAATGACCTATCAGATCTCATATGTAAAGTACTAGTATCCAAAGGCCATTTGTGTTGCCTCTCACCTAGATGGGCTAGAAAAAAGAGACAATCAACATGTGGGCTCTAGCACCTCTAGACTCCCCCCTATAGATCTGCGTCGAAGGGTGTGGCCCTTGGTCTCCTTGTTTAGCGTTACGCTGCGGTGGTTTGCGACAAGGGCTTAACCGCCTCTCGTGCTTGTTAAGTCAAGTGGTTGTATCAGGCATTAATAAGTCAATCTTTTGGTGCAAAGGCAGATAACACAATCCTCTCAAAGGAGCAAAGTGCTAAAAATGGAGCTCTCACGACCAGAAGTTGAGGCCCCCATGGATCAAAGTTTGTGGATGTATAAAAAGCCTAAAGATAATCTCAAGGCATAGTGGCTAGGTAGCAAATTCAGCTTGAGAGTAAACCTAAAGATAGTCTCAAGGCATAGCAGCTAGGTGGCAAATTCAGCTTGGATGATGCACTAAAGAATTGTCCATTTGTGAAGGAACATGTGTTGCAACATGAGTCTCAACCTACTCAATATGGGCCCATTCAATGGCCCCCAAGTTAGGTCCCCAAACCTCTAAACCATATAAAACCATAGTTGCCAGGAGACTCTACTGATATTGGTACGGGGGATGGATACTGGTACTGCTATGTCATTTTTTGAAAAATGTAGGAGACGGGTACTAGGAGCATATTGTAATGTAGTATATATATATACTGCATTACAATATTGATACTAATCTTTTCTTAGTATGACCAACATTAAACAAATGAATACACATAAGATCAGATGTTCATTTACCATCATGAGCTCAAAATGACTCATGCATACCTACATGATTATCTTTGGTATGAGAACTGGCATTGGGGACACTTTCCAATAGGACCATGGCAAATCTATATCCTTTTCATATTTTCCTGTAGGTGGTTCTCCACACATTGATATCTCGTTTTGGACCAACTATAACCCAATAGTATCGAATCTAATAAACAGTTGGCATTCTTATAGGGCTTAAGCCTAATATATTATATATATACTGAAACTTTGAAGTTTGAACGTATGTCAAGTTCAACAAGTGGAAAACTCAGTAGATGGGTATTTTGCATTTCCTTGGTTGCGATTTTCATATCAGACCATTATCTCTGCAGTGTTTACACAATTTTCGTTGTTTCCTCGGTCATGATTCACATTGGAACAAATTGTAAATTATTTGAATTACTAATTCCCTGATTTGGTCGTTGGTCTGGTCGCTGCTCACTGAATCCATGAATAAAAATCGTGGGTCTAGTTGCTGCAAGCTGAATCACTGAATTAAAATCACAGAACAGATATATAGTTAAATTGTTTCGCTACTTTCGCATTTGCACGAAAATGACATCACAGGTGGGATATTTAGTGGTTTTTTAAATTCTCAACATAATTTCAAAGTATGAAAAACAACTCTAGACATAATTTCAATAGTAAAACGTTCAAGGAATACAAGAAAGTATCAGTCTCAACATCAAAGGCAGCATTTGCATTCTCTGTAGGAGCAGCAAGGTACTGCCCAACTTGAGGTTGAAATCTCAGCTGTGATGTGCCACCCTGCTCCAACATATTAATCCAAAGAAACAATGTTGTAATAACAAATTCACAAATTAGCAAGATTACACAATTATAAGAGTCTTCATCACAAGAGCAGAGAAGATCACCATTACTTGGATAAAAATCCACTGAGTTGACAAAGGCTGGATGCCCAGTAAATGACCTTAGGGAGTAATTAGGGTGCCCAAGAAATTATAATATGGGTGAAAGATTGAACTTCAAATGTCCAAATTATTCCGCTCAAGCTAACCATTAGAACCATAAAGGAAATTTGTAGAACAGAAAATCATTCGACATTTTATCAAAAACAGAATAATGCAATTAGTATAGCATCCCCCTCTCAATGTGTCTTATACATGGACTGCATAATCTGCTTCAAATTGATATGACAGAAATGTTAAAAGACAGAACATGCAAATCCTACCTAACTTGTAGTTTGTACTAGTCATGAACTGGGAATTACATACCATTAACACTGTCTGATACTTGCACCGACAATAACATATACTTGCTAAAACATACTAAATTAGTAACAATGAGCTGCCAAAAGTTGGAATATCAAATGGCGTGTGAAAAAAACATGCTGCCTAGCCAAGGGTTCTGTCCCTGGGAACCCTATAACCTATTTAAGCATGAAGCAGTTATGACTAGATATTAAGTAATATGCCCGAAGGATTGTTCAGTAAGTACATTATAGTTTTCCCTGTATGTTATATATTTTGGCAAGGCTTGGTAACATATAAAATCTAAATTTCAATGCAGATTTAATATTGAGGGAGGACTTTGGGAATGGCCCTGTAGTAAACACGTGCACGTACGATTACCGTATGGCCCAACTATTAGCTATAGTTGGTAGTTCCCGGGTGGGGGCACTATCTTGGCGGTGGGGCGTGACCGCATCAATCTCCTTCCTTGCCCAGTGAAGACAGATGCCCCAGTGGTCGCCTACCCCTATCCGCCTATATGCCCAGAGCAGACACCTATGGGAAACTATAGTCACGGGCAAGTGCAAAATACCTGACACCATTCCACTCAGCCACCCTATCACCTCCCACCCACCCCGGGGCCATGGAAGAGTCTCCAGATACTAGATTGGTCCACATCCCCTTTTCTCTGATGGATAGGATATGTACTGGGGATTACAGTACCCTCTAAGGGCGAGTTGGCATTCTCATTCTCACTCACTCATTTATGGGATTATTGAGATCGAGATTTTCGAGATTACTCCAGGGACCAATCATAGATCTGTGGTTAGTCTAGAGTGGGTTATAGATCCTATTCGGCAGAGCAGTTTAGGCGGCCAATTTTGTTCAAACCAATACCATATTAAATCGGGAAAATGATAATGCCTGTAGCCTACTGCTGGCATGAAAAAACAAAAACAATCTCCCACCCAAAAACACATAGCATGTCCAGCATCTAATGCAAAATGAATCATTATTAAAAAACATTCTAATTGGCAATCTCCCCACGCAGAGAAATCAGGATAACAAATGATACAATTTAGGACAACAGAAAGGACTGCCAATTACTCTAAGTTGCAAAAGAAAGTTTGTATTCACGAACACACTTCTCTACTGATGGTTGATCAAATCAGATATGGTTTGGGGTTTCTAAATTTTCCTGTTTCAGGTAGCTTTTGATTTCATTTCTTCTTTTGTTTAATAAGCACTCAGTTCTACATGACATAATTGTAAGCTCAGGATACCAACTACACCTCAACTATAGCAAATACAGCCTAGAATCTTATGGACGTAGTACATCACCTATGAAGCCCATGCTTTCCACGCCCTGGTTAAAAGCATAAACCCAAGGAAAACTGGAGACAAGTCCATTTAAATTAGCATTTGAATTTCATTCAATAGATTCCCTTACAGGTGTTGGTCTAGCCGTCTAGCTGCTCTAGCCTATATAATCAAAATATAATTTCTAAAATGCAATATAATCCTTTCATACATAATCTTGGAGATGGCTCACTCAGGTTAAATTGATAATTAGTCAGCAGCCCCTCCAAGCAACCCAACCATCCACCATGACAGCAAATCAATGCAATGCACAGAACTGCATTTAGCATATTAACAATAACATCTTAAAGCCAAAGAATGCAGTAACAATAATCTTCTTGTTGCTTTGCAAATCTTGGACTGAGATACCCTTTGCTAGTCTAGAGGTGGAATGGTAGACTAGTTTTACCAAAACAGAAATAAGTCATAGAACATCATTAAGGCGTGCAAAAATGGGAACAGTTCAATTGGTGTTCTCATATATATCATTTGATCTATGTAAGCCAAAACTTTGTGACTATCATTCATTAATCAAGCTTCATATTGTTTAAAATCATAGTCTAGGTCAGGAAAATTAAAAATGATAATGAAATTTTGAACCATTTTGTCACAAAATGACCTTATGGAAAGGAGTCCTTACCTTGGCAGCTTCCCATAATTTGACAGTCTTATCAAAGGATGCTGAAGCCAGACAGGTTGAATTCGGACTGAATCTAACATCAGTAATATAATAAGTGTGCTCCAGAAATGTGCTTTTAAGCTTCAAGATATCCATATTCCATAAAAAAGCCTCCAAGTAGTTAAGCACATACATTATTCAAGGAGACTTGTAACATACATGATAATGCTACAGAAAGTGTATCGTAGACAATAGTTACAGCAACTGGTAAATACCATCAGCCAAAGACATCTAAGCATTCCTGAAAACTGAAAATGACCAACCTCTTACCTTCTTATGAGGCCCGGCACTTGTCAGCCACTTGCCATCTAGTGAGAAATGACAGCAAATGACTTTATTAGTACTTGCAGGGACGCTGCCTACTTCACCGAAAAATCCCTGAAATAAATTCTGAATAAATTTTAGCTCCTACGTATCTTTCATTCTTATAGAACCTGCCAACTGTTGAACAAACCAAGCTAAACACCAATTTTAACATTTCACAGAGGCAATAGCAAATATCATAGATTATATATACCTCCATATTTTAGGTTCACAATGAGATCATTTAAAGCGGAACACGTCAAGCTCTAGTTACATCTGCCCTTTGAACTAGCCATTTGATTCTTCATGGTATCTGAGAGTCCCTCTTTTCTCCATCATCAGGTGAAAAATATGATTCTATGTTTTCATCGAGGGGGCAGTTCTCAAAATGCATTTTCACCTGAATGGGAAAATGAAATAGTATTTGATTAAATCTGTAACTAGAACATTATCCAGAATCAAATGAAACTGGATCCTAATAACACCGCTAACCCTAAAGGTAGTAGGCCCTACCCAGTTGATTTGACCATGAAGCAAGTCCACCGGTCCCATCAGATCCATGCATCATTAAATTCTTTGATGCACTGTTGCTCTGCTGTAATGTGCTAGCCATGGGCGTCATTTCTCCAGGCGTGTGGGCTGATGGGGTTGAAGGCATTGAATTTGCAGGGCCAGGAGTATAACCAGTTCCAGTGCTATTTGCTGCTCCTGAAGAAGATGTGTGCTTCCGTGCTTTTCCACCCTGAATATTTGATAAAAGTTCTACTTCTTTGTTATCAGAGACTTATGAATACTACATGAACTCAAAAAAAGAGAAAATAAGAAAAGCAACACTTGGGTCTCCTACAAGTTTTTATCTACTACACTGAATGCAACACACTCACTGCCATTGCAAATTAAAATACTCTTCATGAACCACCCGAGAAGAATAAACAAGACTTGTGTCTGTTGTAAAACAACCAACTTAAATGTTTCTATTCTACAGTTGAGCTTTACAAAGAAATTACCTCTTGATGTGGTTCTTGAAGCTGTTGCTGTTGCTGTAGTTGTTGTTGCTGCTGCTGTTGTAGATTATGCTGAGATAACAGAAATGGCTGCTGTTGCTGTATCGTCTGAACCATCTTAATCTAATTTGAGCAAAAGTTGGCAAAGTTATATATAAATAACACAAAAAAAAGGCCTCTAAATGTTTATTAATATATAAATAACATCATAATTGCAAATATAGATGGAATTGCTCTGTCCAAAGTACCCTCTGATCTCAAGGAAACAAGGAACGTATTAAGTTATCGAGTTGATTGATCCAACTCTTAGATTTTCCATTTTATTTATAATAATCAGAAATTGTTTATAAGTACTCAGATTCCTCAGTCTGTACTATTACGTCCATTTAATTTGTTTATATGATTCTCATAATCTTCTCTTGTAATCTTCTTGCAAGTCAATGACATCTTTCTTAAAGAAAATGCAAACCAAGAAGAATGGATATCTCATTTTGCAGACAAACAGTCCTACAATCCTATTGTTTGAACTAGAAAATAATAAATATTCACCTTTGAGACAAGGTCAACTTGATCTCATGAGGATGCCCTTGCCATAGAAGACACGCGTATTTAGCGTTCCGTACCATGAGGTCCATCATTCTCAATTTGGAGACTATCCATGCCTGTCAATCCATATGACCTAAAAAGTTTAAGCTTTAGTAAATCTGTATCAACAAGATTATGAGTTTTTGCCTGAAGCAAGAATTCCTTCTGCTGCTGCTGAGTCATGAGCTTAAATTGCTCGTAGAAATGATTTTCTCTTTGTTATACCAAGCTTGAAGGAAGCTGTTCCATGCTCTGAAGTGCACCACCAAAATAATTCTATTAATGATAATTAGCATCTCAATATTAAAATTAACATGTGAACCTTTTCTGTTTGAAGCAGGTTTTAATGCTGTTTGAAGCAGCTTTTCTGCTGTCACAAGAAAAGTATGTTTTTAGTATATATCTTGGACAGAGGATTGCCCAATTTATAATATTAAAATTTTATATCCCTATCATTTAAGACCTCCCGTAGGTAACATAGCATATATGATAACCTGCTCAAGAAATCACATTATCAAGACAAAAGGCAATTATCGTTTACTGTGTAGTGTGGGGAATTCCATGGGCAGTTATTCATCTATTTGCTAATTTTCATGTAAATTTCAAAATAAAATTGCCAATTATCATAAGTTTTAGTAAAACATTAGCCAAACATTTAGTATAAATTTGTGGGATTTGTAAACATTAAATCATAACAGTACATTTTGTGTTTCTCCAAATATTAACCAACAATGCTTATGCTTTTTATTTTTCAGACTGGAAATATTAGTCTCTATTCAATATTTCCCAGCCCTGAAAATTCTCCCCACTGTGGGAACTTAATTCTTTCTAGTACCTTGGATGGGAAAATTTTTTATAAATAAAAAGACAACCATGTAATATCTTCCAGGTAAGGATCAGTTTCACCTCAACCTTCACATCAATATGTAATATTAACAAATGATAATAGACCAATATTTTAAAATGGTCTTGTCTGAATATCTGAAATTCGTTCAATGGATCAAAAATGGTAATATATATAAATGTCCAAAGATATAACATTAAATCTGATCTCAGTAGAGTATTGGGTAATAAATGCTCTTCTGCCATTGGCCTCCAATTTCGATTACAATAACAGTAAACCATAATGGGTTCAACAGTTTGTATAAAGGATCCTCAGGTTTATCAAAATTATCAGGGTACTACTATAGACAAAAATTAATCCCCCAATTCTAAAAGAGTAAAATGTAGTTATTTCCACAGTTTAACAAGCTTGTCGTGACTTGCAGAAGCAATCATCCCAGTTGTAGCTGATGAGGACAATGCAGCGATGAGACCTCCGTGTGCATCTTTAACTGTCATGGTCGTTTGCAATTCTATATTCCACAACTCCATAGTCTGCCAAAAAAATCACATGTAAATGGCATTGACACAGCATTATTGTGGTGTAAGTGTTTCTCAATTACCCTGGTTAAAAAAAAATCGACAATTTAGAGAAACCAAAGATGATATTTGAAAAATCGCAAAAACATTGACTTTTAATAAATTTTACAATAATCTGTTGTTAAATTTGCATTTTATTTTCAATTACCTAACATTTTCTTTATTGCACATAGGATTGACCAAATAATGCAGTATTTGGTCAGCATGTCAAGAAGCATATTATAAAGTGTTGTTTAGTTACACAGTTACACTTGACAATTTGAAAGGTAGTACAACAATCTTGTGACTGTTGATTTCTGAGTTCCCGGTTCTACAGTGCAAGGTTATATTTTCCAGCATGGGTAGAATTCAGCCCAGTTCTGTTATTCTGTACATACTTATATATAACTATACAAAATTCCATATTTTGCTCTTGTAAATTAAGAGAAATGCACATGAAATTAGCTTACCTGATAGCAACCAATAACTAAAAGCATGGGATAATTTGGATGGAAAACACAAGTCTGGTACTTGTTACCACTGCACCCAACCTCTCGAATCAATGCCCCACCATCCGCCACTGATGAAATTTTCACACAATCCTCACTTACAGATGCAACATATTGACCAGTTGCATTCCAGCATATAGAACGGACTGGCTTATTGTGTTTCTGCACATAAAACACTAATCAGTTTTGGACCCATGATAAGTCACCTCAATATAAAGAAGCAATGGAAGGACAGTATATATGCCACTATAAAGCATTTATTTTCATATAGCACTCTTGCTTTTCTACTACAGCTCTCAACGACTACAGCAAGATGTCCCAGTTAAATAATTATATCACTATGTTGTTGTGTCACCTTTATTCTAATAAGTACTTAATACTTTAAAATGGGAACCGGTATTATGCAACTTCTGCAGAGTGACTCAGAATGAGACAAAAACTACAAGAAAAATATCTATAGAAACCATAACATGGCTTGTAAATGAAGAATGCTAAAAGACCAAATTTTGTGAAATATCACGGAGCACAAAGAGAAATATCACAACATTCACTTTTACAGATATTCATAAATATGGTCAAGAATCCATGATGTTAAGGGTCAAGATCATAATTCTTTTTCCTTTTTTAGTAGACAAAATACAAGCAAAAAAGATCTGGAGTTCTCTACTTAGCCAGGTCAAATGGAACCGATAAGAACTATACAAAATAAACAACAATTACATGGATATATAGTACAATAGTTCATGATCAAGAAAAAGGGACATCTGGGTAGTTGTAGAAATTCAACTTCCACCCATTCCAGTAATGGTATTTGCTACTATATCATTGGCATGTGGCATTTATATGTCAAGGTTCTGAAGATGTCGGACCTTGGGACAGTTTGGTACTGAAGGTATGATGACAAAACTAGGTTCTTTTGGCCAATTCAAAAAGTTGAAATTGGTCAGACAAGTGGCCAACAGTTGGTGTATGATGAATTCAACGCTGCTCCCTTAAAACTGAACGGTTTATGTTTGCCCCAACATGGTCTTGCATGACTCCCTTGTTCACAATGGAGATTGGTTTTTTGTTGTTCCACATTGCACAGGTTCAACCACGTAAGCCCTGACCATAGGATTGAGATTCGATGGTCGTCTTTTCACAGAAATATTTGGTTTGGTTCCTATCAATTTATGGAGCACTAATATGTAATGGTTCTGAAATTGTCGGAGCTTGGCACAGTTTGCACTGAAGGTATGATGACAAAATGGTGTTTGGTTGGCCGATGTAAAATTTTGAGATTGACCATATTGGTGCCTAAAAATTTGTGCATGATGAATTCTTGACACAAATTTTGAATTCAGCAAAACATGCACAGTTAAAAAGATTGGCACAAGGCAGTGCGGAAACACACTCTACAATTAACAGGAGCTATGTTTTCAATGTGAATTAATCTTTGGCATGAATGAGTTGGCTCAAAAACTGTAGCTAATGTGAGGAATGACTTAGTCAAAAATGTTAAATATGTGATTGGCACAAACTCTGTCAACCAGAGGAATGTGTATTTTGTCACATGCAGAAATTTGCATTGTTGTGGACTTAGCCAAATTTGTAATTGTGCACTCGCCAACCCACCAGTTTAGAAAGAAGCTCCTTAGAGGGAAAGTTGTCAGAGACTTCCTAAGCCTCTTGATGGTGACTCGATGTTCGAACATTTACCAAAAGAATAATTTATGAAGATAAAAGCAATCAGCAATCTTTTTGATTGCAACAAGATTACTGAAGTGCTTGAACTATTTTGTCTTAGGATAGGAGAGAGGGATATCAGTGCACATAGAGCAGTCCAACTGTCATATCCTTCACATGGTGTTTTTCTTTCAGTAATTTTGTATTGCTGGACCTGATGTTAATGATATTGGCTTTCAGAAAACATTTCAATTATGTATTTTGACTCCTGAATTGTTGTGACTGAATCATTTATGAGACCAATGTTATATTTATCATTTAATGATAAGTAGTTTTCATAAACAGTTCAATAATTATATTTATATGTGAAACAGAGAAAAAAATCAACCCCAGTGTTGAGCCATGAGGTTTCGAACATAGCAAATCTTGAGAAAAGAGGTACAAACACAGCAAGGACTTCAACAATCAAAAATGATGAGTCATGCAACTATTTGTTCTTAATGACTATTAAGATCATTCAAAATTTTATGAATTCCTATTTGTGTTACCCATATTTTTCTATATGGGTTGTACAGTTTTACATAAGCCCATATATTATGGGGTAGATTTTTCTAACAAATGATGCAGTAAAAGGACTCAAATCATTGTTTATTGGTTTTTCATTCAAATTTAGGGTCTTAAGTGTCAATTTCCAAGGAATATCTTTGCAATATTTATGTGATGGCTAGAATTTCATGCAAGTATTTATACTGTGGTTATAACAGTTTGAATGATGTCAAATTATCGATATGATTTGATGAGTATGAAAATTAAAAACAATTCTAGACATAAATTCAAGAGTAAAACCTGTAAGGAATACAAGAGAGTATCAGTGCCAACATCAAAGACAGCAACCGCATTCTCTGTGGCAGCAGCAAGGTACTGCCCAGCTTGAGGTTGAAATCTCAGCTGTGATGTGCCACCCTGCTCCAACATATTAATCCAGAGAAACAATGTTGTAATAACAAATTCACAGAGTAGCAAAATTACACAATTATAAACATTTTCCCTGAACATGCACAGCTAGACAAAACTTACCTTGGAAACTCTTGTGCAAGCACCTTCGCTTATACTCCAATAGCGGATTTCAGAGTCTTCATCACAAGAGCAGAAAAGATCACCATTACTCGGATGAAAATCGACTGAGTTGACACAGGCTGGATGCCCAATAAAAGACCTTAGGGAGTAATTAGGCTGCCCAAGAAATTATAATACATGTTAAAGAATTGAACTTCAAATGTCCAAATTATTCTGCTCAAGATTACCATTAGAACCATAATGGAAATTTGTAGAATAGAAAATCATTCGGCATTTTATCAAAAACACAATAATGCAATTAGTATAACATCCCCCTATCAATGTGTCTTATACATGGACTGCAAAATCTGCTTCAAATTGATATGACTGAAATGTTAAAAGACAGAGCAGGCAAATCCAAACTAACTTCTGGTTTCTACTAGTCAGGAACGGGGAATTACATACCATTAACACTGTATGATACTTGCACCGACAATAACATATACTTGCTAAAACATATTACATTAATAACAGTGAGCTGCCAAAAATTGGAATATCAAAGGGCGTGTGATGAACACATGCTGCCTAGCCAAGGGTTCTGTCCCTAGGACTAACCTAATTAAACATGAAGCAATTAGGACTAGATATAAAGCAATATGCCCGAAGGATTATTCAGTACAGTACATTATAGTTTTCCCTGTATGTTATATATTTTGGCAAGGCTCGGTAACATATAAAATCTAAATTTCAATGCCGATTTAATATTAAATCGGGAAAATGATAATGCCTCTAGCCTACTGCTGCCATGAAAAGACAAAAACAATCTCCCACCCAAAAACACGTAGCATGCCCAGCATCTAATGTAAAATGAATCATTATTAATAAACATTCTCATTGACACTGTCCCAAGGCAGAGAGATCAGGATTACAAATGATACAATATTAGGAAAACAGAAACGACTGCCAGTTGCTCTAAGTTGGAAAAGTGTTTGTATTCGTGAACATGCTTCTCTATTGACAGTTGATCAAATCAGATATGGTTTAGGGTTTCTAAGTTTTCCTTTTTCGGGGATCTTTTTTTATTTCATTTCTTCTTTTGTTTAATAAGCACTCAGTTCTACATGACATAATTGTAAGCTCAGCATACCAGCTACACCTCAACTATAACAAACACATCCTAAAATCTTATGGAAGTAGTATATCAACAATGAAGCCCATGCTTTCCACGCCCTGGTTAAAAGCATAAACCCAAGAGAAACTGGAGACAAGTTCATTTAAATTAGCATTCTAATTTCAATCAAAAGATTCCCTTACAGGTGTTGGTCTAGCTATCTAGCGGCTCTAACCTACAAAATCAAAGTATAATTTCTACAATGCAATATAATCCTTTCATACATAATCTTGGAGATGGCTCACTCAGGTTAAATTGATGTTTAGTCAGCAGCCCCTCCAAGTAAGCCAACCATCCACCATGAGACCAAATCAAGGCAATGCACAGAATTGCATTTAGCGTATTCGGTATTACCAATAACATATTAAAGCCAAAGAATGTGGTAACATGATATGGGACACCAATAATCTTCTTGTTGCTTTGCAAATCTTGGACTGAGATTCCCCTATAGGAGCTTTGATAGTATAGAGGTGGAACGGTAGACTAGTCTTACCAAAACAGAAATAAGGCATAGAAGATCATTAAGGCGTACAAATATGGGAATAGTTCAATTGATGTTCTTCTCATATATATCATTTGATATATGTAAATCAAAATTTTGTGACTATCATTCATTAATCAAGCTTCATATTGTTTCAAATTGTAGTCTAGGTCATGAAAATTATTAATGATAATGAAACTTTAAACCATTTTGTCACAAAATGATTTTATGGAAAGGAGTGCTTACCTTATCAGCTTCCCATAATTTGACAGTCTTATCAAAGGATGCTGAAGCCAGACGGGTTGAATTCATGTTGAACCTAACATCAGTAATATAATTAGTGTGCTCCAGAAACGTGCTTTTAAGCTTCATGGTGTCCATATTCCATAAAAAAGCCTGCAAGTAGTTAAGCACATACATTATTCATGGAGACTTGTAACATACATGATAATGATACAGAAAGTGTATCATAGACAATTCTTACAGCAACGAGTAAATACCATCAGCCAAAGTCATCTAAGCATTCCTGAATACTGAAAATGACCAACCTCTTACCTTCTTATCATGCCCGGCACTTGCCAGCCACTTCCCATCTGGTGAGAAATGACAGCAAACGACTTTATTTGTGCTTGCAGGGAGGCTACATACTTCACTGAAAGAAAACCCTGAAATAAATTCCGAATAAATTTTAGCTCCTACGTATCATTCATTCTCATAGAACCAGCCAACTGTTGAACAAACCAAGCTAAACACCAATTTTAACATTTTGCAGAGAAAATACCATTATCATAAATTAATTATATTTCCATATTTTAGGTTCACAATGAGATCGTTTAAAGTGAAACATGTCAAGCTCTAGTTACATCTACCCTTTGAACTTGTCATTTGTTTCTTCATGGTATCTGAGAGTACTTCCCCTTTTTCTCCATCATCAGGTGAAAAATATGATTCTATGTTTTCATCGAGGGGGCAGTCCTCAAAATGCATTTCCGCCTGAATGGGAAAATGAAATAAAATTTTATTAAATCAATCTGTAATTAGAACATAATCCAGAATCAAGTGTAACCGGATCCTAATAACACTGTTAACTCAAAAGGTAGTAGGCCCTGACCAGTTGATTTGACGATGAAGCAAGTCCACCTGTCCCATCAGATCCATGCATCATTAAATTCTTGGATGCACTGTTGCCCTGCTGTAAGGTGCTAGCCATGGACATCATATCTCCAGGCGTGTGGGCTGATGGTGTTGAAGGCACTGAATTCGCAGAAGGACCAGGAGTATTACCAGTTCCAGTGCTATTTGCTGCTCCTGAAGAAGATGCGTGCTTCCGTTTTTTTCCACCCTGAACATTTGATAAAAATTCTTTGTTATGAGAGACTGACGAATACTACATCAACTCAAAAAGAGAGAAAATAAGAAAAGCAACACTTGGGGCTCCTGCAAGTTTTTATCTACTATACTGAATGCAACACACTCACAGCCAGTGCAAATTAAAATGCTCTTCATGAACCACCTGAAAAGAATAAACAAGACGTGTGTCTGTTGTAAAACAAACAACTTAAATGTTTATATTCTACAGTCGAGCTTTGCGAAGAAATTACCTGTTGGTGTGTTTCTTGATGCTGTTGCTGTTGCTGTAGTTGTTGCTGCTGCTGCTGCAGATTATGCTGAGATAACAGCAATGGCTGCTGTTGCTGCATCATATGGACCATCTTAATCTAATTTGAGCAAAAGTTGAGAAAGTTATATATACAAAAAACACAAAATAAAAAGGCCTCTAAATGTTTACTACATAAAAGGAATAACACCGTGATTGCAAATATCGATGGAATTTCTCTGTCCAAAGAAATCTCTGATCTCAAGAAAAACAAGGAACTTATTAAGTTATCAAGTTAATTGATCCAACTCTTAGATTTTCAATTTAATTTATAATAATCAGAAATTGTTTATAGGTACTCAGATTGCTCAGTCTGTACTATTTTGTCCGTTTAATTTGTTTATATCATTCTCATAATCTTCTCTTGTAATCTTGTTGCAAGTCAATGACATTTCTTAAAGAAAACACAAACCAAGATGAATGGATATCTCATTTTGTAGACAAACAGTCCTACAATCCTATTGTTTGAACTAGAAAATAATAAATATTCACCTTTGAGACAAGGTCAGCTTGATCTTGTGAGGATGCCCTTGCCATAGAAGACACATGCATTTGACGTCCCATACCATGAGATCCATCATTCTCAATTGGCAGACTATCCATGCCTGTCAATCCATGTGACCTTAAAAGTTTAAGCTTTAGTAAATCTGTATCCCCAAGATTATGACTTTTTGCCTGAAGCATGAATTCCTGCTGCTGCTGCTGAGTCATGAGCTTAAATTGCTGGAAGAAATGATTTTGTCTTTGTTGTACCAAGCTTGAAGGAAGCTGTTCCATGCTCTGAAGTGCACCACCAACATAATTCTATTAATGATAATTAACATGTGAACCTTTTCTGTAACTAATTTGTTAATATATGAAGACTTGATTCAATCCATATAAGGTCCTTTCCAGTTCCACCCAAGATTTCCTACTACTTTAAGATACATAATTATTAGAATAAAAATTGATAATACTCACATTCAACGGCCACCCTTTTAACGGTATAGCATTATTAGCACCTGCCAGAATAACAGAGATTAAAGCCCGTGTATAACATGCATGGTATTGCTTAGTTCTTACTATTTGAAAAAACATTTCAGCTAAAAAAAATATCTTCAGCCATATATTTATTGTGTATTGAGAGGAATGTTTTTTTCTCACAAAAATTCTAGAAGGAATATCCAAGAAATCAAAAATCAGTTAAAAAAACAGCTTTCTGTTTCCCTTTACTAACAACATGAAAGGTTTTTAAGCAGAAACAGAAACCAAAATGTATAATCTGTATTGCTAGAAATGCCTTAGAAATGGCTGGGAATGCCATGGAAAAGGTTTAGAAATGTCAGGAAGTTTCCAGGAAATTCTGGATATAGCCAGACTTTTCTCATCGTTTCTTAAACATTTCCAGGACATTCCTATTTCAAATCAGAAACAGCAAAACAGGGACCTGCTATGTCATTTCATGCAACTTAGTTCTGCTGCCCACAAGGCTCTGCACAAATTAACAAGACAGCTTGGAGTTGTCAACCTCTTTCAATATTCACAATGTTCTTCATGTTTGCTGATTTAAGACGGTTATTGGCCAATAACTCCGAGTTCATTCAAAGCTTTTAGAACTGGGTGGCAAAGAGAAGTCCAGACGTCATGTTGGATAGACAGACTCAACATCTCCACAGCGCAAAGATTGCGAAGTTCTCCTCAAGTGGTTGGAGTACAAACCTTTTTTGAAGAGGAAGGGTATGTTACACCACTGACCCCCCATGTCTCCATCTTCATCATGGATGATTGGTTATGAAGTTGCTAACATGCAGTGCATATAACCCTAAGTGAATTAGGGCCAGTGGTAGTAATAAGTTAGTCGGGTATGAGAAAAGCTGACATTAAAGTAGATTTGACAACATTAGTGGAGGCTCCATGTAGGAGTCTTATTGTCATTAGTTAAGACTAGTGTCTTCATTTGAACCATTGTAACAGGAATTGGCCCCTCCAAGTGGATTGCAATCCAAGGGTCTCTACTTTCAATCCATTCTTTCATGTCTTGCCTGTGTGCATTACTTGCATCTTTCTTTACTTTTATATGTTGTTCAAATATGGCAAATTATACAAAATAATATCCTTATTTCAAGAAGATTTCACAGCTTTGATAAACACCCACTCAAGTCAATGATGTTACATTTCCGTTCACCCATTTCATCAAGCAAAAACTAGTAATTGTGATGTTCAAGCCCTAGAAAAGCTAGTTCAATAACATAATTATATGATATACTTAAATCCGGCCAATAGAAGCCATAGTCAAAACATATATGAACATGATGGTTAAAGGGGTTTCTGGTTTCCAAACAAAACAAAGATTCAACCAGCCTAACACCAAGTTTCTAGGACAAGTGAACAAAGGGTGATGGGGACATGCTGGAAGATATTCGCCATATTTTGGGGGATGGCAATATACACCATCCCATATATAAGACAATAAGAACAAAGGATCAACCAGCCTCTGTCAACCCTTTTGTCAATCTCTATTTAGCTTCTCATTTTTATGCTCTATTTTATACTCTCGTGATAGTCTATATTTTATACCAGTAATTCTGGTTGGATTGCTTTTATTATTTGTAATTTTGATAATTCCCTGATAAAAGGCCTGGTAATTTTTGAAAGAACATATGCAACTGCAATGCATAAATGTCATAGCTGAGTTTCCTAAATACAACATAAATACAAAAACTGGGTGCATGCCCTTTTCCTCATGCATTCCTTTATAATAACCTTCTTTAGAGAATTACAACATGAATAAACTTTCACGTGCACATCATTGATCTAGGTGGACTCTTCAAATACAACTCCAGTAATAATGCCAAGCCCATTGTCATGCCCTGCAATAACACCGAATCATGTTTAATGATCTGCAATACTGCCAAACCTCCAAACATCATCAGTACTTCCAAGATCATGAAGCCATGTACACTGCATACCACACATGCGTTTCTAGTGGTACAGGACAGTCTGAACAGATTAGATGTGGCATCGTCCAAGTGCACCCCAAACCTTATGATGCAATCTTCATCACTGGCTTTGTCAAGGTTCCAAGCACCTATAGAGTCATAGACCAAACTTATAAGGTCAACTCTTAAGGTGGCCATGCTGAGTGCTGACACTGTTGCTGCCTTCCACCTTAGAGGGACAGAGCCCCATATATGACTCAAGGGATGCCCCTCACTGAGACGAGGGGCAAAGTATGGAGCCCCACTAAGCGCCACCCTTTTCACTGACCTATGTAGAGCATCTATAAACTAAGTAATTATGATTTTGCCTCCTTTTGGTCCATAGGACTCATTTATTTTAGTTAGACCATAGTCACTAGTAGAGGAACTGGTACTGGTACAGAATTGGGGCTGGGTACCAATTCACCATTTTTTTTTAAATACTCGAGAATCATATTGAAATGCTAACAATTATAAATTCAAATAAGTAGACAACAAATGTCAAAAAGCAAAAATCTTAAATGCTATATAGGAATCATATCTTGTGATTCATCCAATGGAACATCAACAGACTCAAAGCCAAATCTTGTTGTAGAAATGTCATCAATCTTCAAGTCCTCAGCTACGATGCTACAAGCTAGATAGTCATCACTCCTTAGATTTGGCTCCTCTGCATGCAATATGGAGGCCATTAAGCTCAACCAACTCATCCTCCAAGACCCAAGCTGCTCCACTAAATGGAATTTGGTCCCACTTTGCTGAAGGATCCTCCTTGTACACTGGGTTTGTAAAAGGGAGGAGATTAAGCATGCTATGAATGTAGGCAAAATTCTCTACTTTCTTCAAACCTTAGTTTGTTCCTTTTCAATAAATGAATGAAACCGTAAGCACACCAATTCATCTTAAAATAAAGAAATGGCTACTTGTGAGAGTAATCAATTCAGGTGCTTCACTTCCATGGTTCCACCAACACTCTATTGGATCTTTCTTTGCATGCATATCATACAAGGCTTCCACAATATAAAACTTATCTTGCCCCCATGAAAACTTTCCATTGAGTCCTGATAATGGAAACATCCTTGCCTCTGCCATATTTTTTTCCCCACAGCCCAAACTTCATTAGTTCTCTATCTTCTTGGTGACTTCTGTGTCGTACCACTTTGAATTTAAAGCTTATGCAGCACAGCACAATGAAGAAATGTGTTAAGTTTGTTCCATCTTGCATGTATTTTTTCCTCTTTCAAAGAATGTAGAGAAGGATCCCCCAAATCTGTTATTTTTCTGAAACTACAGATCAGATTACCTCACAAATGGATTGGCTGAAGTCAATAACAAACTTAACATTGGCCCAAAAACGATATCATCAAGGACCATTTATCTCACCTCAACTGCAATATCTGTTATGGTAAAATCTTTATGTATTAACAATAGAGACAAAGGCTCTATATAAAGAATTACAATACAGATGTTTCTAAAAGAAACTAAAGCTAACAAATAACAGAATTAGAAACAATCTAAACTAATAAGATTACAATATTGACCATTAAATATACTATGTAAATATTATTTTAATACCCTCCCTTAATGGTCAATCTATCAACTACACCAAGGTGCCCCCTAAATTTGACAAACTTATACAGGTCAGTCTGATCCTCAGTTGGAACATACTGCAACATCACTGATCCATCTTCGACAAGTTGGCGGATGAAATGACAATGAAGTTCAAAATTCTTGGTCCATTCATGGAAGACCGGATTTTTGGCAAGTTTCAGCACCCCTTGATTATCACAGTACAAGGGAAACGTCCTCGCTTGAGAAATTTGCATGTCAGAAAGCAACCTTCGAAGCCAAACTGCCTCACAAGCTGCTTGAACAGTTCCCCGATATTCAGCTTTGGTCGAGGAAAGAGCCACTGCCTGCTGCTTCTTGCCGGTCCATGTAACTGCACCTATACCAAACTGAAAATATACACAGAAGTAGACTTCCTGTCATCAACAGAATCTGAGCCTGTAAAGCCAATTAGGTTAGGATCTTTGCACCTGCCATTCAGAATGCCAAAGTCAGAAGTGCCTTTCACATATCTCAGCACACGCTTCGCTGCAACCCAATGCTTAGCTTTAGGGGCTGTCATGAAGCGAGAGATGTAGCTCACAGTAAAACTAAGCTCACAGCAAAACAGCAGTGAGATAAATGAGGCTGCCCACTAGTTGCCTAAACGTTGATTCATTCTCCACAGGTGGATCTGAGTTGGTTGATAGTCTCAGCCCTTTCTCCATAGGTGTAGATGCAGGTTTGCAATCATTCATCTAGAACTTATCAAGTAGACTTCGGGCATACTTCGACTGAGAGATAAAGATGCTACCATCTATCTGCCAAACCTCTACACCTAGACAATAATACAGAAGTCCCAAATCTGTCATGTCAAATCATTAACTGAGATTATGTTTGATCCCCTCAATCAAATGTTCCGAGCTACCAGTAATGATCAAGTCATCAACATAGACAACAAGAAAAAGAATATCATCACCAGACTGTTTGACATACAAATTAGAATCAAAGGGAAAAGTAGAATCAAAAGGACTCCTCTGAAAACCATGATCAACTAGGTACTTATCAATTTTCATGTACCATGCCCGAGGAGCCTGTTTAAGGCCGTGCTTTCACCAATCTGCATACCTGGTGTTCTTTACCAGCAATCTTGAAACCAGGGGGTTGCGTCATATAGACTTCTTCCTATAATTCCCCATTAAGTAATGCACTCTTGACGTCCATTTGATGGACTTTCCATCCAAACTGGGCTGCAATAGCGAGGACAAGCCGAATGGTACTCATTTTGGCGGTGGGAGCAAAAGTCTCCTCATAATCAATGCCCTTTGCCTATGAGAACCCTTTGGCTACTAACCAAGCCTTATACTTATCAAGAGTTCCGTCGGCCTTATACTTAACTTTATACACCCATTTGCAACCAATGGGCTTCTTCCTAGGTGGAAGATTGGAGAGGACCCAAGTGTTGTTCTTCAAAAGACTATGATGTTCAGCTTCCATAGCCTGTTCCCACTTAGGTATGCCTTTAGCCTCTGAATATGTATGAGGCTTAGAGATGCTGTGAATGTTGGCCATAAAAGCAAAATTAATTGTATTCTGCTGCTTACTCTTTTTCCGAACAGATCTACCCTCAATTAATTCATCATCATGAAGATTACCTATGGTCTTAGCCCACCATTTAGGTTGGAGAGTAGAAGTACCAACATCTAAAACAAGAGGAACATCACCTGGGGTGGCTGGAACAAAGTCATCTGGATGAGGATCCAGAATGTCCTAAGGAGGGGCAGGTGGTGTAACATTATGCCGAGGTGCCTCCATAACTGCAAAATCCCTCCCATCAAGTGGTGCTAGGGGAAGGTGAACACCCAAATCAGAAGCCTTCAGAGGCTGATCCTCAGGGCTCACAGTAGGAGAAGACAAATAAAAGGGCCCACTAGCTTCATCAACCACAACATCACAACTGAAGATGAGACGATTTGTATCTACATCAATCAACCTAAATGCCTTATGATTATCACTATAACCAGTGAACATGAGTTTTCGGCTCTTGGAATCTAGCTTGGTGCGCTTGGCATCTGGAATCCACACATGAGCAGTAGAGCCAAAGACTTTCAAGTGGCTGACCTTAGGCTTGCGTCCAGAGCAAGCTTCTTCAGGAGTCATCTTCTTAACAATATGAGTAGGAGACCGGTTCAGAAGATAAATAGCAATGTAAAATGCTTCAGCCCAGAACTTCTTAGGGACATTTCTATGCTCGAGCATAGAATGAGCCATTTCAGTAATGGTGCGATTCCGACGCTCAACAACACCATTCTATTGAGGGGTGTAGGGTGTGGTAAGTTGGCGCTTAATGCCATGTGCAGCACAGAAACTGGAAAAATTAGAAGAACAAAACTCCCCCCCATTATCAGACCTAAAAGTGACTATCTAAGAGCCTGACTCTTTCTCAACTAAGGCTTTAAACTACTGAAATATAGTTAACACCTTTGATTTGTTTTTAAGAAAAGACACCCACATTCTTCTACTAAAATCATCAACAAATAACAGAAAATATCTAGACCTAGTTACTGAAGGAGTGTTCATTGGTCCACATACATCAACGTGAACCAACTGTAATAACTTGGAAGCTCTCCATGTGTCACCATCTAAGAATGGAGTCCGATGCTGCTTTCCAACCTAACAAGCTCCACACTCAATGATTCTAAGTTTGAATTTCAGGTAGACCACCAACCAGACCCTCCCTAGATAATTGAGAGAGATAATGCACATTCAGGTGCCCATAATGCTAATGCCAGAGGTGGTTGATGGAAGTACTTTTGGCTGCCATGGCGTGCTCTTGAGAATCACCTGAATCAACAAGTCTATAAAGACCATGATCATCAAGTCCCTTAGCAACTGTAGTGCGAGTCTCTCTATCAACAATGTTGCATGTATGCAAACTGAAAACAATATCTAGCTGAGGAGAGTGATGCATAATCTGACTAACTGATAGAAGATTCAGCTCCATGCCAAGTACAAAGTATACATTGAGAAATATTAAATTTCTCCCTCCAGATTGAATCTGCACGTTGCCCTTTCCGACAACAGTATACTCTTCACCTCCTCCAAAGATAACAGAATCTTTGAATGGCGTGTACCCAGTGAACCAATCTCGACGATGAGTGAAATGCCGAGATGCACCCGAATCAATATACCAGGCATAGGATTTAACATGATCTGTTGATCTCTTGGCCATAAAGGCATAGAAAGTAGACTCCTTCTGCTTAGTGTGCTCTGCAACATGGGCTTTAGGTTTAGGCTCTCCTTGCTTGGACTGTTCAGAAGCCAAGCGTTTCTGACAATTTTCTTCATGTGACCATACTTGTGGCAATAATTGCACTAAATATTCTTCTTCTTGGAGGTGTCCTGGGATTGACCTTGGCTGGTTTGCTGAAAGGGGTGACTTTTGCCCTTATTCTTCTGAAATGCCTTGGTAGTAGATACCTGTTCCGTGGAGGATGAACTAGCAGCGCTTCCAAACTATTGTTTCCAACGATCTTGCTGCAAAAGTTTGTTGCACAAATCAGGAAACTTCAGGTCAACATTCGTTGATGTAATGTTGAGCGTCTAGATAAAGTGTTCATATGATTTGGGCAGACTCTTCAGAGTTATGACCACTATATCTTCCTACTCTATTTTCCGACCAATAGCCTCTAGCTGATCACGGATATCCTTGATCTTTGTCAAGTGCTCCTGCAAAGTTGTCTTCTCATCCATCATGATGGAGAACATGTTCTTCAAAAACAACGCTTGGCTCTTGTCGGATGTTTCATGAAGATCTTTCAAAAGATCCCAGATTTCTTTAGCAGTTTTGCCGGACGGCACCTGAGGCAGCTGAGCATTAGTAACTGAAAGTTTGATAAGCATTACGTCTTCCCGGTTGCGCTCATCAAATTTGTCCTAATCCTTTCCGTCTGTTGCAGGGTGAGATTATGTACCCAGAACAATTTTATCACGGCAACAATATTCAAATATCGTCATCATGTGTTGCTTTCACGTGTTGTAGTCCGGCCATTGAATTTCTGTTTGTTTTCCAACAAAATGTTGGTCAAAGACGCCATCACAAATACCGAGGTCACACAAGATGAAAAATACCCAGAAAGGGCTTAAGGACTAGGTAACCAATATGACTAAATGCTGGAATGCTGGGTCTGAGTGTCTATTTTTAGGTGACTGAGGGCTTGTGCTAGCCGCAGGAAAATGGTCGCAAGGAGCCCAGCCAAATGACCGCCAGGCAAGTCTTAAGAGCACTTGGTGCTAAGGTAAGACCGCCAAATTGAGTGATGCCAAGGTTTGAAATAAGTCGCTGACTGTTGGGCGCTCGGCCAAACAACGACCCAACCACACCACACAAACCGCCTGTAGGGAAATTTGACAGCGACCTCAAACGACGACCCCACAATGTAAATAGCGACCGGAGGACCCTTAACCAGCGACCAAGGAAAACGTGACCAAGATTTTATAAACTGCCATCAACGCAGTAAAATAAACCGGCGACCAAAGCTTGAAAATAGACGCCTAAACCAAGGAAACAGCGACCAAACCAAGGTTGAAACTACCAAGGAAGCTCGAAGCCAAGCAAAGCCAAAGATCCTTAAACCGCTGATCGAAGCCAAAGACTGCCTGCAAAGGCCGAGGCATCATACAGTCGTTCGTACGTCCGCACGGTACGGGATTTTTCAAAAAGCGCCAGAAATTTTTTAAAAAAAAATTTAAAAATGTGGTCCCGCTCAAACCCGCTCTGATACCATGTTATGGTAAAATCTTGATGTATTAACAATAGAGACAAAGGCTCTATATAAAGGATTACAATACAGATGTTTCTAAAAGAAACTAAAGCTAACAAATAACAGAATTAGAAACAATCTAAACTAATAAGAATACAATACTGACCATTAAATAAACTATGTAAATATTATTTAATAATATCTTATGTAGATTGCTTTCAACTTTCTAGTTCCCCATGTATCGTTGACTACCATGGAACACAAAGCCCCATTAACCACATAAAGACAATCAAGAAATATGAAGTACAAAGCCAATCGTGTATCAGGAAACACAAATATTTAATAATATCTGATGTAGATTGCTTTCAACTTTCTTTCTTAGGTGGCACAATTTCTTGAAGTCCATTGATGCTTCAGGAAACACAAAAAATGTCGGATTTCTTTGTGAGGCTTTGGAGGGACTTGGCCGAGGTGGGTGAGGAGAATGTAGTCCAAGTAGTTACAAATAATGCAGCTAACTATGTTGCTACAAGTAGACTCCTCATGGATAGGCACCATCCCTATTTTAGACTACTTGTGTTGCTCATTGCCTTGACCTCATATTAGAGGATCTTGGCAAAATTCCAAGAATATCCCACTTTGCAACAAACTTTATCACATTTCAATCTTTGCTTCAATCAAAGGCTTCTTTGAAGCGCATGTTTGTTAGTGAAGAGTGGCCTACATCATCATATGCTAAGACCAATGCAAGGATTGATGTTGATTAGATTTTTTATGAGCAAGGCTTCTAGCTTCCGCTAAAGGAGATCGTAGAGGTAAATTTCCATTAACTTTTAGTTTATTTTTGTTCATATTTCCATTCTATTTTCTTATTTTTGTTCACACTTATTTATGTTAATGTTTAATAAATTGCAGTTCATAGAGCCTTTGGTTGTTCTCCTTCAAGTTGTTGATGGTGAGAAGCCTGCAATGGGCTATATATTTGAGGGCATGGATAGGGCCAAGGAGGCCATTAGATCCATTTATGCTAGGATTGAGGATAAGTATCAGCTTCACAAACCCTTACATGCAACTGCCTATTTCCTCAATCCAACAATTCCAGTTCCGCCCGAATTTCAAGGCAGATGAGGAGGTTCTAAGTGGGCTCTACCCAGTCATAGAATGGATGGTGCTTGATCCTCAACTTGGAGCATACATAAAAGCTGGTATTGAAATCTTTAGACTTGCTAAAGGAGATCTCTTTGCACGAGAGATATGCAAGGCCACTAGGACGTCATTGGAGCCAAGTAAAAATCTATTAAGGGCATAATTTAAGTTTAAAAATTAATACTTTTCCGTTTTTTATGTTATTATTAAATATTGAAATTTAATGTTGGACAATGAGATTGATTTTTTCTTCTTCTCATTTTAGATGCATGGTGGAAAAGGTTTGGTGCTAAGGTGCCAAATCTTCAAAGGATTACAATTCGTGTCTTGTGAAATATCCCTAACAATTATTGTCTTTCAGCTAATTTCCTCACACAGAAATTATCACTTGTCCACAGTTAAAATAGTAGAATAAACTACATACATAAATAATTGATGTTGCAATTTGCTAGTAATATTGATGTTAGCAGTATAAGAACAAAAAAAAAAATTTGATGTTTGCAAACCACAGGCAATACACCCAACGTTTATTGGAAAAACCAAACATAGTTTACAAAAGTTTAATAATTACTATCATCGACTAGATAAACTCAATCTACACATTCACCAAACTCCTGAACCAGTGGCCTTTGGCGTCAAAATTGATAGTAATCCAATGTTTTACACAAATATAACTCATAGTAAATTGTGACTAGAAGGTTGTTGGAGTTGCCCTGATGGAAGATGGATGTCGCTACTAGTGCAACCCGTTTATTGCCTTCAATGTGCAAGCTTAGCGCTTAGTTTTAAGAGGTCGTTGTGTCAAAGACACCTCCAATCGCCGCCCTTATTCGTCTTTCCCTAGGACTAAGAATGGCGGCATGGTTCTGAATATAATCACCGACTATGTCTTTAAATATGGCGGCGATCTCCAACTACATGGCAACAATGATAACCACCACGACCTTACACACAGGGATGTCACCTCCCTTATATATGTCGCCTAGTAGTGGGTGAATTCCTCGGTCGAACTAGAGGGGATTCGTCTAATTTTGCAATTCGTTGATCTTCCCTTGAGCAACGACTTATTGAATACGTGTAGGCTACTCTACTCAGTGGATAGTATGCTATGCCTGGTTGACCTAGAAAACATGTATTCGATTCAGCTCAAAGCAAATTCCTGATGATAGAATTTGCTCAAGAAATCAACAGGGTTTTTGTCCCACCTAATAATGCCTTCTTGGGGTTTTCGTCCCAGATGGCTCGGATAGACTAAAAACAACTTCAATATTCAAAACTGGATGATCCAAAACGAAGAAATGAACTTGTTTGTATACCTCTCCTGGATAGGACATAAGGGCCCAAAATGAGCGCCTCATTTGAAAATTTGAAAATTTGGTACTTTACTATTATATTATTAATAAACTTATATTATATTATATATTAGCATTTAAAAACACTATTTTAAAATAATAAATAAAGTGAATTTACTGGAGAGAAGGTGGGGACATGACAGTCCTCCCTTCCCCAATTTGCTTGCCCTAAAGCAACTTCAAATTTGGATGATAAAAAATCTTTGCTCCTTCCCATGTGGCATCCTCAATAGGCAAATTCCTCCCACTTAACCAAATATTTCGGAATGACTTTATTTCTTAGCTTCTTCTCTCTCATGTCAATGATTGCTTCGGGCTCCAAAATCAATTTCCCTTCATCATCAAGTGGTGGCAACTCCAAAGGAGTGACATGCTGCCCAAGTACCTTCTTAAGATGAGATACATGAAAAACATTGTGAATTCTACTGTTCTTGGGTAGCTCCAACTCATATTCAACCTCACCTATCTTCCATATGATCTTATAAGGCCCATAAAATTAGGGTTTGAGCTTCTCTGTAACACTCCCTTTGAGCGAAGATTGTCTATAGAGTTGCAACCTCAAAAATACCCAATCTCCAACCTCAAAATGTCTCTCCAAATGGCATCAATCAACATACATCTTTTAGTATAATTTTGGGTCTGCTACAAATTTTCGAGTGCATTCAAACTATCTATGCTCTGCTGAACTAAATCTCTAGCTCCAAAGACTCTGTTTTCCGAAAGAGTCAAATCCACAAAAGATAAGGCATCATATCCATATAGTGCTTTGAAAAAAGTCATACCTATAGACATGTGATGAGTTGAATTGTAGCAATATTCCCCAAGATGTAGCCACTTAATCCATGTTGTTTTATGCCCTGTAACATAGTTCGTCAAATACCCTTCGATTCACATATTCACAATCTCAGTTTGTCCATTCGTTTGAGGATGGTAACTAGTACTTTGACTACCAATTGGAAAAGTTCTTGCCAAAACAAGCTAATGAACTTGCTATCCCTGTCACTCACAATGTTCCTAGTCAACCTACGTAGTCTAAATACCTCTTTAAAGAAGTCAACCACCTGTGGAGCTCTATATTTTGAAGATATAGCATAAAAATGAGCATATTTAGTAAGTCTATCCACAACCACATAAATACAATCCTTACCCTGCACTCGCGGAAGACCTATGATGAAATCCATAGAAATGCTTTCCCATTTTTTATTTGGAATCAATAGGGGCTGCAACAAACCAGCTAGAAATGTCTGCTCTACCTTGTTTTGTTGACATACCAAACATTCTCTAACATGCTTCAAAACGTCACCCTTGAGGCCTTTCCATGAAAATCGCTCTCACCCACCTTTATGTCTTGTAATACCCCTGATGCCCAGCGAATAGTATGTCATGACATGCTCTCAGAATATTTTCTTTCATCTTCGATCCTAGGACAAGGTACAACCGATCCTTATAGAGAATGAGTTCATCGACCACCTTGTCATCCAAAATGTCAATAGCAAATGTATTCTTGGCATACTCATCTATTATGGAAACCCTCCTATCGACAGATATGTCAATCATGGAACATAAATAAGGCTTCCTGGATAAATGCATCAACCACCACATTATTCTTCCCCTTAACATACTCAATATTAAAATGATAAGCCTGCAACTTACTTACCCATTTCTGCTATCTATCATTCAAATCCTTCTAATTGCGGAAGAACTTCAAGCTATTGTGATCCATTTTGACCACAAACCAAATATTGCTTGAACATAGCCAATGCATGCATGATGGCTGGCATCTCCTTGTCATAAATCGAGAAACTTCTTTCTGACTCCTTGAACTTTCGACTCTCAAATGCTATGGGGTGTTTGTTTTGCATCAACATTACTCCAATACCCTCTCTTGAAGCATCACACTCCAAAACAAATGAAAGTGAAAAATCTGGAATAGCTAAAATGGGGCATGAATTCATTACCTCCTTGAGCTTATCAAAAGCTCTCTGTGCTGACTCACTCCAAGAGAATGCTCCCTTCTTTGTCAAATCTATCAATGGAGCAGCCATCTGTGAAAACCCTTTGATGAACCTCCTATAATAGTTGCAAAGTCCCACAAACCGTCTCAAGTGCGATATAATCCTGAGTCAAGGCCAATCCATTATTGCCTTAATCTTTTCCTCATCCATGCTGACTCCTTGGGCACTAATCTTATTTCCTAAATATAAAATCTTAGTTAACCCAAACTCACATTAGGATGCCTTGGTGAAAAGTGACTATTACTCATGTATACCCAAAACCTCATCTATATGGCTCAAATGATCCTCCCAAGTCTTGCTATAGATCAATATGTCATCAAAGAAAACCAGGATAAATTTCCTCAACTGCTTAATAAATACCTGGTTCATGCAAGACTGAAATGTGGCCTAAGCATTTGTCAATCCAAATGGCATGAATAGAAACTCATAATGCCCATAGTGACACCTGAAGATTGTCTTGTGAACATCCTCCTCTCTCATCCTTATTTAATGGTACCCAGATCGCAAATCAATCTTGGAGAAATACATTGCACCATGAAGCTCATCTATCAACTCATTGATCTTGGGAATTGGGTAGGAGTTCTTGATTGTCTTCTTGTTGAGTGCCCTATAGTCGATGCACATCCTCATAGTACCATCCTTCTTCTTAACCAACACCACAGAGGAAGCAAAAGGGCTAGAGCTCGATCATATATGTCCCATATCTAACAACTCCTTAATCGCCTTCTCGATCTCTTCCTTGTACCTCCTCGGATGACGATAAGGTGTAGTGATGACCGGCTTTGATCCCTCCTCCAACTCACTGACATGTTGAAATCCTCCATCTGGTAACCCTGGAGGAATATCACTGAATACCATGCTCTGTTTGTCCATAATGGGTTGAATATCTCTGAGTCGTCTTTTCACCCGTAGGTGAAAATCCATCTATGACCAAACATTGTGCCGCCCAATCTACTTGTCCTCTGTGAAAGGCTCTCTCCATTCTCTTGGTTGAAACAACCCTCAGAGCTCCATTAGACAAACCTTGAAGAACCACCTCCTTATCCTCATATATGAATTTCAGCTCCATAGTCTGATAATTCTGTGTAAACTCACCAAGTGAGTGCAACCACTACACACCCAAAACAATAGTTGTCTCACCTATACTGACTACATAAAAATCATCACACCCTATGCCTCCCCAAGGTGATGCCAAGTTGTTGGATCCTCTTGGTGCAAGGGATAGTAAATCCATTGGCAACTATCACATTAAATCCCTCAAAATCATTTGTTTTCAATCCCATCCTAGTCAACAAACCCTCATCAATGAAATTAAGGGTGGCCCCACTATCGATCAAAATTGTCACCTTGTGACCTTGCAATACTCCACAAACTAAAAAAGGATGATACCTAGGTGCTTCTAAAAGAGTGGCAAGTGTGCCTCCAGAAGAACCTTCGTCTTCCTCATGTTCCTCCATATCCACTACAACTAGGCCTCAGGATCTTCTGTCTCTGAATCATCATCGAAAACCACCTCTATGAAATGCACTTGTACCTTGCCCAAACACCTATGCCCAGGCACCCACGGCTCCCTACATGAAAAATACAGTTTCTTCCTTCAGAGTTTGTTCTTTGACTCTTCATTCTTATTGGGCTTGGGAGGTAATGTCTTGGATGGATGGAAATTCCTTTGGAAGGATTTCTTTTGTCTTAGATGAGTGGGTTAATCGAAACCCAGTCATTAGTTGAGTTGCTCCCTTCTACAAAATTTTGATCGGATCTTCCAACACTCCATTGTTGATTCATTCCCCTTAAGATCCAAGCTATTTCTACCATAGAATCTCTCATAGAGAACTGCAATTCTTTGACCATTTCTCTGTTTTGCTGACTGATGATCTCCTGAATATCTCCTTCTTCGTTTCTATCACCCATGGTTCCTCTTTCTTCTTTTCTCTTCGCTAATACCTAATTTCTCTATCACTCCTTTGCATGAATCTGCACCACACCATCCCACAGGCTGGCAAGAAAAAGCAGCTCTCATACCATTGAAATATCCCTAACAATTATTGTGTCTTTCAGCTAATTTTCCTCCCACAGAAATTATCACTTGTCCACAGTTAAAACAATAGTATAAAGTGCATACAAAAATAATTGATGTTGCGATTTGTTGGTAAAACCGATGTCAGCAATACAAGAAAATATAGAAAATAATGATGTATGCAAACCACAAGTAATACACCCAATGTTTATTGGAAAAACCAAACACAATTTACAACAATTTAACAATTATTGTCATCGACTAGAAAAACTCAATCTACACTTTCACCAAACTCCTAAAGGAGTGGCCTTCGGCCTCAAAATTTATAGTAATCCAATGTTTTACAAAAATATAACTCACAATAATCTGCAACCAAAAGGTTGTTGGAATTGCCCTGATGGAAGATGGATGTCATTGATGATGCGACCCGTTTACTGCCTTCAAAGTGCAAGCTTAGCGCTTAGTTTCAAGAGGTCATCATGTCAGACACCTCCAGACTTATTTGTCTTTCCTTGTGACTAGAAATGGCGGCGCGGTTTTGAATATAATCATCAGCTATGTCTTTCAATATGACGATAATCTCTCCAACAACCTGGCAACAATGATAACCGCCGCAACCTTACACATAGGGATGGCACCTCCTTGATATCTGCCCTGGTAGTGGATGAATTCCTTGGTCGAATTGGAGGGGATTTGTCTAATTTTCCAATTCATCAGTCTTCCCTTGAGTAGCGACTTATTGAATATGTGTAGGCTCCTCTACTTAGTGGATAGTATGTTTGGCGGACCTTGAAAACATGTTTTCGATTCAGCTCAATGCAAATTCCTAAAGATAGAATTTGCTCAAGAAATCGGCAGTTTTTTTGTCCCACTTTATAATGCCTTCTTGGGGTTTTCGTCTCACATGGCTCGAATAGACTAAAATCAACAACTTCAATATTCAAAACTAGATGATCAAAAATGAAGAAATGAACTTGTTTGTATACCTCTTCCCAATAGGGCACAAGGGCCCAAAATGAGCGCCTCATTTGAAAATTTAAAAATTTGTTACTTTATTATTATATTATTAATGAATTTATATTATATTATATATTAGTGTTTAAAAACACTATTTTAAAATAATAAATAAAGTGAATTTACTGACGGGAAAGTGGGGACATGACATCTTGAGCTAACCATGTAGTGCTTCAGGATGCGAGCATAATTTGAGTACGTTTGAGCACAATAAATTGTCAATGCAAAGGTTGAATGATGTTGTTTATGTTCATTACAACCTTCGCCTTGGCAACAAACAAATTTTGGGCACTAACTTATGTCCCATCACACTAGAGGAAGTTGATCCACAGTCAAATTGGATCGCTATGGGTAAGGATCCCATCTTTAGCGAAGAGGACCTTGCATGGGTTGACCAAGTGGATCGAGAGGCAGAGGTAGTAGCCATGGCAGAGGAGGAGGATAGAGTACAAGCAAACACCTTGGATGTTGGTGTCACTGAGACACAAGCAGATATTGTGGTCGTGCAGGACTTGCCATGATATTGAGCCTGAGCCATAGACTTATAGTTTTTGTTTTGATATTTGTTTTGAACTTTTGATGCCATGGATTTCATAATCCATGAGTTTTGTATACATTTGACAATATTTATATATCTAAATGGGTTATTTCCTTCAACGAAAATTTGTGTTTATACTTCATGTGATCGACGTATACTTCTGTATGTGATCAAAGTAGCTTCTATTTGATTAGTTTAGTGTGTATTTAAGGTTTATTTATTAAAGGGTGCATGAAACAAGTTTTAAATCCTTAAAAATCTCTGTATTTCATGGGTTTTTTAATTTGTCGAGTTCAAGTCTGGGTCAAAAATCAGCTTCCAAGGTCCAAGGTGAACTGAACACCGCTCTTGATGCTTGATTTTATGTGAAAATCCACTTGGCTGGTCAGGTGGCTACATGTTGCAATATTTAGTATGTTTCACTATGTGTTGAATATTTCATTTGTAAAGCTACTCCTTTAATTCCAAATTAACTTGTCTATTTGCTTTTCTACCCTTCATTGTGATGGTAACAGGTTGTCATTGATGCCAAAAGTGTGCTCTGTTGATGTTGCAAAGTTGCCAATAGTTATTGCAAGACATTAGGAGAAGATAGTTGTTTGTTGTTCAAAAAGACCTCAAAGAAGATCTCAGTTGATTAAGGATGTCAGACTTGTGGAGTTAGTTTGAAGATACATGATCATATGGTTGTCTTGAAGTTATGATAATTTAGGTTGCACAAGATTCTTTCAGGATGTCTTCTAGATAAGAGCAACCAAGTGTTCATAGGTTACATTATGCATCATATGTTCAAATCTCTAAGAATGTATCAGTTATAATCAGTAACAAGAGGTAATGTGTTCTCAATTTGTTTGATGTCTTCAGGACTTGTTTGATCAGGTTTGACCTTCAATGTGTCCTTTGGTAAGTGAAGTTTCAAGGTGATTTATTTGGGGTTGTCAAGTGTTGACAAATGTTCATCATCCATAGTTATACAGTGTGAATTGATGACCTTCATTAGTTCATGTTGCTTGGAGTTGATTTGAGGAGTTGAGATGTTACTTCATGGTGTTGAGTTACTTGGGAGTTGAGTTGAATCAGTTAGGAGGTTACTACATGACATGACAATGTTCACATTTAGTGATGGTGTCCTCAGGTTTTCATGTCGGTGCAGTTGTTCTTTATAAGGTACATCGTGGCTTAAAAGTTGATCATGAGATATGTTGACAAATCTTGCAAAAAGAGAGGTCACCTTGATCATCATCTTCAGATTGGTAGATGATCATATAATGATGTTGTCTTGAGGTTCATCATTCTATTTTTTCTTCTTGGCAGGTGTTGGATTAGACAAGTTCTTGCATGTCAATCCATATGCTTCTTCAGGGTGTCCCATGCTCAGATCTATTTTTTTTTAGTGGAGCCTCCAAGTTGGATCTTATTTTAAGAAAGTTATACTACAGAATTAATCTATTTCTAGCAAGATATGACAATAACATTGTAAGTTTCAAAGGCTTAAACTGTCATAAGTTTGTTTTGACCTTTTGTTATAAAACGAATGTGACCTGCTAATATAGGTTACCACTTAAGTGATGACCTATTGGAGGGGTTCGGGGTCATGTGTATGACCGGGCTTCTAAAGCCATTTACCTTTGACACAAGTTTGTTTTTTTAAACTGTGGAGCGCCAAAATCAATCAATGGCCCTGTTCAAATATGTAACGGGCGCGCAGAAAACATCAAACGGTGGATATTTAAATTTGGAGCCCGACTGTAGTGTCTTAATTTGACGTTCCAGAGAACGTACCTGCCATCAGATGTTATGAATTAAGTTTTAGAAAGTTTCTTTCTAAGGAGCAGTTTAAACCCGAATGCAAAGGAATTGTGTGGAGTAGTAATTAGATGTTTTCTAATTGAAGTTTAGTAAATTTGTTAGAAGTTTTTTTTTTTATACTCTCTTCGGAATATTTGGAGTTGTAAAAAGATTTTGTAGAATATTGTTAAGAAGAAGATTTATTCTTGCAGATGATATAAAGACAAAAGTTGGAATCTAACATTGACATTTATTTGTGAATAGATTTATTCTTGGTCCTGATTCAAGAAGATGAAAAAGTTTTTGCAAGAGCATATTAAAATTTTTATGGGATGATTTTCTTGAGAAGATAAAGTTTGATTGCAGGAATTTGCAGAGAAGGAGATTTATTTTCTTGATGGAAGATGAAAATGAAAAGACAAAATATTAAAAGGGAATTTGAAGAGAATTTAGGAGAATTTAATGAAGGAAGTTATTTGCAGATAGAGACAGAATGATTTCAAAAGGAATATCAAAGTGAAAGAGAATACAGAGATGGAAGAGGATGTTGCTCAGAGAATTTTAAGGGGCTGGTGCATTTTTTTTTTTTTGGTGGATGTGTGTTTTTGAATTCCTTGAAGTTTTTAAAATTGCAAGGGTTTTGATTTACAGAGAGAAGGTGAAAAAACATTAAACTTGTTTATAATGGTGCATTGATGCAATTATATAAATAGAAATTAATGAAACATAAAGAGGTGGAGTGTTGTTGAGCATATCAGGATGTATGATTGATTTTAAATAGAATGGCCATTTGACAGGCATAGGTGAGAGAAGAAATGTTTTGTTTTGAATGGAAACAGAGTATCCCTCTGATTTGTTTATTACTTCTATTGGTGATGGTTTGCCAATGAGGCACAGGATGCCAGTGAGGCTTGTAGGTGAGTGAGACCTTAACATTTGTCAGTGAGACACATATTGTAGCCAGTGAGGCTTCTTTGTAGCCAATGAGGCATATTTGATCAGTTAAGCCAGTGAGGCAATTTCGAGTGGTTTTTCTACCCAGAGAGGGTTTTCCATTCCAATAATTCTTGTGTTAATGATATGCTTCTATGTGTGTTCTTGCTTCTATGTTAAGATTTATCTCTATGTGATTCTGCTCATAATTTTCATTATCAAACTTATACATATATGTGTAATAGTTCATTGATGACTTTCACTTTCTAAGTCTTGTAAATTAAAAGTTATAATAAGTTGCAAAAATCTACCCAACACTGATTCACCCCCCCTCTCAGTGTTGTCCGAACTCCTACACATTGTTCTTCGTTTTTATGTGATGTTTCCCTAAAGTATAGAAAAAAGTTAAGAGGTGATATGTGAAGTTTCTATGTTAAGAAGCATAGTTTACAATAGTGATTTGTTGGGGTCAAGCCAATTATAGGAACTAGTATTTAGTGGAATGGAAAATTTCAATAAGGCATCTGATAATAGTAAATCCCCATTGCCTCTTACGTCCCACTGCATCCTTTGCCTTATGGTTAAGGCATATGTAATCCATAAAGGAGATCACATGGTTGAATCTAGAGGGGGGTAGATTTGTACACATAATTGAACAATATACAAGGTAAATTGAAATTCTACTCTTGTGGGTTTTCACAAGGGAGGGAGTATCATGCACAAAATTGGTGTCTTACTTGGTGGTGACCTGAAAACTTACCTTTTTTTATCATGAGAGTGGCCAGTGAGGATAAGTAGTAGCACCCATCTCTCCACTGGATGGATACGAGCTAGTAATTTTATAGCAGTTGCTGGTATTGGTGCACAGTTTCTAGCAATTTTAGTTTTATAAATGTGAATTCAACTGTACTCAAAGATAGTAATTATGCAGTTATGTTTGCAGAACTCAGAAGTAGAATGCTTGAGAAGGGTGATCCTTATATGTCTACTAGTGGCTGGCAAGGAATTCATGATTGAGACTCAATCAGAGCATTTGACTGTGCTACTACAAACAATTGAGCGTCTATGAAAGCGTCAGAAGATGCTGTAGAAACATTGAACTTGCTATTATCATAATGGAAACTTACCGTATCTTCCTTTGAGCAAAAATCTACAATTTGACTCTGCAAATTGTATGTTCATATAGCTATAGAGACTAAGGAGCAGCCTTTGAATAGAAATTTATCTACTCTTATCTGTTTATAACTCCTGTTGAATTTGTTTACTGTGTGCATTCTAAAGGTTGCTTCAATTCTACAAGAATTTAGCATACCATGCTTATGCGAATTGACTGAAATTTATAAAGAGATTGATGTCAATATATTTTAATTAATAATTACAGATTGCAATGATTAGATTGCTGCATTGAATAGTCGCTGTGATTATAAACAGTCGTATGGAGAATTTTATCAGAAGAATGACTGAAGAGTGAAGAGATTAAGAAAGCCAATAGTTGCTCATAGGGGTTTTTAAGTTTTTAGACATTCCCAAAGTGAAAGGATTTAAAAAGAATTGTACAACAAAAGCCAGACCCATTCATTAAAACCTATCTTTAATTACAAGCTGAAGTAGATGATCTTGGCACGTACCATGTGCAGGAAATGAATCATGCAAGTTCAATCCATTTCAGCAGCATGTTTTGAACTCATTATGAATTATTTAAATGCTCAGGGATGAATTAAATTGTAAAGATGTGACATGTTGCCATGCGCTGCCTAAGTCACATACCATTGTAACTTCAAATAAATGGTACTTATTATCTCCATGCTCTTCAGAAATTGACAGAGTAAGTAAAGGCCCAGCAAACAGAAGATTTGAGTAGATAATGACATAAGAGTGAGCTTTCAATTCTAAACCCAAGGTAACCAAAAATATTATTTGAAATTATGATTTACAAACTTAGGCAAGGACATTCATGTCAAAACCAAGGCATTCTACTCAAATTAAAAGGTGCCCATGATAAATTAATCTCTAATTGCAATGCTCCGCCAGAGGGTTGCAGAGCAAGTGGAAAAGAGTTGGTGTGGGCACAGTAGCAACGTACAACTGCAATATTAGCACAAAAACTTAGACAATTCCATTAAATTATAGCAGATAGCAAGAGTGACATTGAGCAGGTAGAACAACTAGAAGCTAGGTGCTGCCATGCAGCCACTCAAAAAACTAATGCTGCCATGCAACAAACCCCAAAGCATTAGCAATGCTTGCAGCCTCACAAAGAAATGTTGCTGCAAATGCAGCAAGATACAGACCATTGATATAAATAAGATCAACTGCTCTCATTTTCTTTAGATGAGCTCAACATTAATACACTTTGGCAGTTACCCTGCCAATGAGGTAATCACAAAACGGAGATTGAGAATGACAGCTTCATTGAGAAACAATGGAGCTTCTAGGGGTAATCTGGGGTAGGCTGGAGCTGGATACATTGTCTGAGATGTTTTGGGGAATTTCATTAGAGGTGGTCCATTCACCTTGGGCCTTAGATTGAACAGTAAAGCTGAGATGGAGGCCTTGCTTGAGGGGTTGAAGCTTGCAGTTTATGCTGGGTGCAGAAAGTTGATTGTAGAAGGGGATTCTAAGGTGATTACTTCTGGATTATTCAAAGGAGCCACAAATACTAGAAATTATATAACTGCATATCACAGATGTACAAAAAATGTGAAAGACTTGAGGAAGTGATGTTTCTCCACTTTTTCAGACAAGGTGGCAGACTTTCTAGCAAATGCTGGTATGGATCAACTTCTTTTCTCAGCTCTGGTTAGTGAGCAGGCAGATTAACGGGATGGCCTCCTCTTCATCCTTAATAAGGATCAATACCTCAATTAACTGTCTCCTTCCATGTGGAAAAATTCTTCTTCCTAATGTCTCTAATTCATTGGAGTCTATTTCTGAACATTTATGTTAGGATTGGCTATGGAGGTAGCTATCCCAGCATCAAGATGTCTAAAAGCTAATCACAAGAATCAAAGAAGATCAACATGATAGAATAATATTCTATACACAAGATAATGACTTGATACATTATGATTAATATGATACAATGAGAGGCCTTGGTTATAAAGACCAAGGTTGAGAGCTAGGATGTTGTAGTCATGTGATAGTGTCACATTCCTATTACATGAGACAACTAGAGGATAGGATGCCAACTAGATCACATGTGTAGGATAAGACAACTATCAACACCTAGTAACAACTAGACACAACTAGAAACAACTAGAGACATCTAGTAGACTCACTAAGTCAACTTAACATGTGAACATGTGTGAGAATATTATTTAACTAATAAATAGTTAAATAATATGAATTATCCACACAACAAAGGTTAAACCGGATAGGTAATAACCCTGTTCACACCAACACCCCCCCTTAAGTGCAACTTAGGGAGAAGTAAACAAATGCAAACATGCAAAGATGGATCCCGACAACAAGGCCATCTTAGGTACCCATGTACAAAAGATCTCTCACAAGCAGAGAAAAGGAGAAAACCTCATGGGAAAAACTCCTCTCCAAAAGAGAGAAAAGTGAATGAAGAAAGGAAGGAAGACTCAACATGACCCACCAAAAACTACTTCCATCACAAAGATACAAAAGATATCCCCCCAATAGGAGATAAAAGAAGGACTAAGAAGCCTTCACAAAGGATGTCCCCAAAAGATTAGGAACATGAAGAACTCCACTGAAGCACAAAAAAGCTGCAAACAATTGCCAAAGAACTGCTACACTACTGAAGAACCTTCACTGAAAAATAGTATGAAGATCAGGATCAAAGAGACAAAAATCTGCATGAGTGACCCCAACGACACTACTCAACCAATTCGATAGTTGAAGATGCAAATGGCACATCAATCTGTACGAGTGACCCCAACGACACTACTCAACCAATGTGATAATTGAAAATACAGGTGCCAATAGTCTCAAGAACTGATCATCTGAATAAGGTAGAAGGTTGCCTCCACAAGAATGCAAGAGTGTCTATATGGTATCTGTTCCATCTCACCGAAATGCATGGGTAACCAGCCGCTGCATCCGCCTAGCATATAGGAACAAAAACTGGATACATAGTTCACTCCAAGCAAAACCAAGGAAGCATTAACACAAGTAGTATGATACCCCCCATAATGCTGACAAGGGAGAGGTATGGCAGCTTCACTGAAACTGTGTCACAATGTAGTGCAAGAAGGTGAAGAAGCAACATCAGAAGCTGCACAAAGTAGTACCTGCAACTTAGTAAAGGGTGTGCAAATAACAAGGCACACACGCATGAGGCTGAAAATGTTGTCGTGGAGGGTCACTCACCGGACAAAATTGTGATGGCAAATAACAAGGCACTAACACAACCCCCCATGGCACTTTATAAAGTAGTGCGAGTACAAAAATGGCACAACATGATGTGCAAGATCCCCAAACTACAAGTACAATATGTGGCACTTTATCTCAGTGCGTTTACAAGTAAAAAAAGTGCATTAAATGGATACATGCAATGTCCAAAACAAGGACGAATGAGTTGATGTCATGAGGTAAACAATGAAGACATTGACCATGCATGCCTTACAAACCTCAAAAAGATGACAAAATACTACAAAATATGAACCCCCATAACAAATAATGCTGCAAAATATGCCCCCCCAGAAAGAAATACAAGATGGAGTACAATGTTGTCAATGTGGAAGCCTATATCGACCGTTTATAACATACGGCGATTTTACAATTTTTCAAGAAAATCAGCTTGCCAAACCAAAAAATGACAAGTACCATCAGATTCCTTGCATTTTTCTGATCAATTTCAAAAAAAAGTTTGCTCAATTTCGACATCGTAGGCAAAAGTTATGCCCTGTCGAAAAAATCAAACAAAAATGACATTCGGAGGCAAATTCTGGAAAAATTCAACAAACTGGGGAAAAATCACCTGCACCATGGCGAAGTTCGCAGAACCACCTTTCCAACGACTAAAAGAATGCGAAAAAATGACTTCCTGGGTGCAAGTTGTGGCTAAAATAAAAACGTCTCCCTCCTTGTCAAACTTTGCAAAAAAAAGGACTACCTGTCCCGTATTGGGACAGACTGTCCTGTTCCAGGATAGGGTGTCCCGAATGCAGACAGGGAGTCGAGGAATTTGAAAAAAATCCAAACAGAGCTCTTTAACAAGATAGAGACAACTACTGCCACTGAGGGAGGTGCATGTGCAACTCCGTTGCCACCGGGATACATATCCGAAATCCTCCACCATGTTTCGGGATACAAATCAATCACGTCGGCGGCATCCATAGTCAAAACAACAATTCTATCAAACATTCTAGCGACATCCATAGTCAAAACCGAGAATAATTCCAGGAAAGCCACAAATAGGGGCCTTGATCACAGAATGAAGAGCCACTAGGTGAGCGAGGATGCTGATAACACCAAAACTGGTGAAGGACGAGATCGCCCATAAAATGGGGCCTGCTATGCTAGAATGGGCCGTGTATGGGACTTGGAGGTTTCAAAAGAGGCTCGATTAGAGATGAGATCTCTGATAGTGGTCATGACTCCAAGAGGAGACCGGGTCATATGTGAACACCCTTTGGAAATGAAGCTCCCTCATGTCCAGGCAGCGAGCTAGCAAGGCTGGAGATGATCATTCTCCACCACCACTTTACCACAAAAGTTTGGTACATATCTTGTGAAGACACCAAACGAGATTCGCCAAAGATCCGAACAAAATGCTGAACAGATTAAGATCAAGGCAAATTGCTATGGTGGCCATGAAAAAAAGGTCGATCAATGGCCTTGATTGCCCAAAAATGTAGGATCAAAGCACAGATCGCTGTTTAAAAACTGTCGCCAAAGAAATTGAAACCGCCGGAAAAACTTTGGATGCCATTGCTTGGAATATCTGCCAGCAAAATGTTCACCGTGGCTAATTGAAACAAGATAACCGCCACTTAGAACTGCTTAGGGTGAAGTGTGACCGCCAATGCTGGAGTTTACAAAAAATTGCCAGAGGTAACTGAGATTTGTAGACCGTGAAAGATCGACTTGAGACTGCCTACTCGGATATGAAGTGCCAGTTAAGTTTAAACTGCCAGCGTAAGATCTACAGATCACCAAGGGGATCTGGAGATGCCGGTAAATGCTGACAAAATGCCAAAGAATAAGACAAACACCGTCGAATATGGCCGCAACAACAAAGAGATGCCAATGCAAAAAAACATATGGTCATAAAAAACAGTGCGGGATCTGCAAAACATGCTGAAACGATGATGCAGATCGGACTGTAATGCTAAGTCAAGCAATTCAATGTCACTGTGGTTCGATTGGATCCACAAACGGGCCACTTAGAGCCAAGAAATAAGCCGACTGAGCCAAGTCTGATCATAAAGATTCCATCAACACTTTGCTTTGCAATCTTTAACACTGCTTGTGTTGATTGGGTTGGGACGCCAATATGCGGAAGCAGTATAAATTCAGATATCCACAACACACAAAAAAACGCCAGAGACCACGGTTGTCCAGTCATAAAAAAATGATCCAAGGGCGAAAAATGCCTCAAAATCTGCCACAAACGCCCGCCGAAGACTTTAAAAAATGCTAACTGTTGTAAAATGGCCGCTTAGGGTTTAGAACACCAACAAAGATTTTAAACAGTAGGGTTTTGCTACGAAGCCACCTGAGCTTTAATCTAGGGCCGATTGAATTCCTTCCACAGATCTGACACCACCGGCACCAGTGTCATTTATGCCAGGCTAGGAGTCACTCTTAGCTACAGATATTTGTTTGAAACTCCACAGATGAAAGCCGAAGATGAGATCCGATCGAGGCAAGGGCAACAAACAAATCTTTCGCGTGCAAGATGGACCGAGATCACCACAGGACATCGGATCGTGGCCTAAGAGGCCGAGACTGTATTGAAGCAGTCCTCACAAAAATGGTATCGATCCAATTTGAGATGTGGACGCCAAAGGCCAAAAAGAGGTCGATGCAGGATCAATGAAGATGGGGCCTCTTTGCAGTCCCTCTGAGATTGAATGCCCACCGAATTTACTCTGAGATTGAATGCAGAGCACTATTGGGGCCTGTATCAGGCCAAAAACTGAAGATGAGGCCTGCAATACAGATCGGGCCTACAAAACCTGTTGATAAGATGATCAACCCAAAAAATTGGCAGAGGGCAAAATGGCCCTCTGCTAAAAAAATTTTGCCTTTTGGACAAAAATCTGCCGAGGGGGTAAAAAATGTCAAATTTGACTGTGACCGAAGTATATCAAGTTTACAGTCAATCTTAGCAGATTTGACCTTTCTGATCTCAATGGTGAGGTCAGTTTTGCTCCAAAATGCACCAAAAGAAACCTGCAATTTCAAATCACAAACAAGAAAGCCCCTAAAAACCTTTATTTCTTTCAACCTTTATGATTCTCCAATTCATCCAGGGATGCAAGAGAAGAGCATACTTGGTTTCAAGAAAGAAAAATAAATCACTATCTAAGATCTAAGACCCTCTAAAAAATGAACTAACTCTAGACAATCAACTCGCTCTGATACCATGTTAGGATTAGCTATGGAGGTAGCTATCCCAGCATCAAGATGTCTAAAAGCTAATCACAAGAATCAAAGAAGATCAACATGATAAAATAATATTCTATACACAAGATAATGACTTGATACAATATGATTAATATGATACAATGAGAGGCCTTGGTTATAAAGACCAAGGTTGAGAGCTAGGATGTTGTAGTCATGTGACAAGTGTCGCATTCCTATTACATGAGCCAACTAAAGGATAGGATGCCAACTAGATCACGTGTAGGATAAGACAACTATCAACACCTAGTAACAACTAGACACAACTAGAAACAACTAGAGACATCTAGTAGACTCACTAAGTCAACTTAACATGTGAACATGTGTGAGAGTATTATTTAACTAATAAATAGTTAAATAATATGAATTATCCACACAACAGAGGTTAAACCGGATAGGTTATAACCCTGTTCACACCAACAATTTATTGTAGTAAAGTAATAAAAAAAATGTCCGATAACTAAATAAACAACCACGCTAGTAATTTGTTCCTTTACTCCTCATAAATGTGGACACCTGGAAATATTAGAGGTTGAGCCAATGGCAATATGGTAAGGCTCTTGTTAGTCCCCAATAGGTGAAACATATGGAAGGGCTTCTTGGGTGCAGTAAAATGACCATCATTTATTTCCTGTCTTTCATTGTTCTCTCTGCATTTTTTTGTAGGGTTTTCGAGGGTGCCAAAAATGGAGTTGTTGCTGCGAGGTGGTGGCAGCCAAGATTCTCTATATGAAGGCATTGTTTCTGATTGGAAGAAGCTGATACACAGGACCCTTGATCCTATGGTGTAGAATTGGATTTTGCATAGGATGTTCCCTAATGTTGAAGAAATTATCGCTTGTGATAACTCAGATGAGGTGGCTAGCAAGGAAGAGGAGGTGTTGGAAAGAAGTCTTCTGGAGAAAGTCTTCACCCTTCGTCAGGAGATGCAGACAGTCTACTCCCAGAAGAAAGATCTAGCTGCATTTTGCAAAGATTTGGCATTGTACGTGATGGATTGTGGGTCGTCCATCACAAGGGCCAGCTGGTGGTGTTAGTTTGTTTACGCTTCTAACGCTACCTGGCAAGGGCATGTTTCAGTCTATAAAGTGAACCTCCCTGAGCTAGGGTGCAGTTTCATTTTGCAGAGAGATCAAAAGAAAAATGTGTGGCAATTTCAGAGGAAGGCCATTTGGGTGGAGCGGCGTTGTCTGCGGAAGTTGAGAAGGTTTCTACTGTTAGAAGATGTGGGAAAGCCCTGGTGTTAATTGGCTAAACTTTTTTAAGAATGTCCCTATTTCTACATAGCACTGGAGTTCAGGTAGTGGCATAGGTTCCATAGTTACTGTTTGTTAGTTTTTCAATTGTTTTAAGCAGTTAGGAATGCTAACTAGGCAGCTAATCATCATGCCACTGTGGTGTTTGGATTTGGAGCAGAGTGGAACAAGTTTGTCTTGACTCCTCTTTTGGTACGTTTGGTTTGCCAATTTGCCTGGTTTTTGTAATCTATGTGGTTTCAACTTATACTTCTATGGGTGAGGGCCCTAATAGAACCCTCAACTTATTGATCAAAACCAAAAAACCTTGGTAACGTACAAAGACACTGAGGTGACTGGATCATAATAAATCAGCAGCCATCGCAACATTTAATTCCCCTTAATATACCACAGTGAATTTGTTTGGGTTGCGCTGATGCGAAGGCCGTTTGATCTTATTAGATGCATCAACATTAACAGAGTTTTGTCCTTGGAAGTGCAGCAGTGTTTGTATGACTTTGGATGTACAGAGGCCATCCATTTGGAAAACATCCAACAGATCAAGTTTCTTCCTCACATGTATCTCTGTGACACAGATAGTAGGGCTAGGAGAAAGTAGGTTTGCAGATGCAATTTGAATTGGATAGAAGAAGAACAAGTGCAAAAAGGCAGTGTAAGACCTCCTATTACTGTCAACACCCTTAGCATATAGCAGAATTTAATGATTTATAGTGATAAACATTTGATGATTGAACATGGAGTATTTGAAGAATTAATAATGTTTTTACTTCAAACACTGGGAAATTCACTTGCTGAGATGTTAGGGGTTGTAGGTAATAATTAATTTAGATTATTGTAATACTGTCAGGTTGTTGGAGAAATAAGCAACACCCAAACCATACAAAGGAGCCTACCAAAAAGCCTCGGTCACAAATAGGGTCAATAGCTTTGTGGTGGACCACCCAGCATGCACATGGGAGGTCCTACATTCAAGTCCTAGCAGGCCATGGAAAATAACATGGTATCAGAACCCGACTAGGATCCCTGAGCACCAAAGTGTGGCTCAAGGGGGGTGATGGAGAAATTAGCCACACCCAAACCATAATAAGGATCCTACCAAAAAGCCATGGTCACAAAGAGGACCAGTACATTAGTGGTAGAGCACCCCAGCATGTACATGGGAGGTCCTAGGTTCAAGTTCTAGCTGGTCCTTGCAAAATAACATAGGTTAAATCTAGAAAAGATGGTCTCATATAAATTTCAGGTTCTGAATCAATAAGTAAGCACCAGAATAAAGGTGAATTTGTTTGATTCATAACTAAGTTATTACAATAATATTTAAAATACTGTAAAGAGTCAAGACAATAGTTTAAGATTAATAGTGAATCGAGCAAGGTAAATAGCTAATAGGTTTAAATAATAATGTCTTTTATTTTCAAAAAAAAAGTTACTATTATAGTCATTGAGTAGAAATCTTCAAAAACATGGTACTCCCATGTGAAAAACAATTAACTACACCTAATCTTACCTCAGATTAGAGCCAATGTTGGTTAAAACAGTATAGTTATGTGAACTTTAGATAATTAAAAGGTTAAGAAGTGGGCTGGTGTAAGTTTAAACTTTACTGATAACAATGACTTTTCATGTCTCTAAAATTAAAACAAAATTGGATAAGCTTTAATTAAAACTTAATTTGTGATGCTCATTAATGACAAGAATAACATTCGAAACACGATTCATAATTTCAGTTACAAGTAGCTTCAATCAAAGAAGCTTAAAGGCTCAAAGAGTTTTAGTTTAGAATTCTTACAATCTAACCTGGGATGAGTCAGTTGCCAATATAATAGCTTTAACCCAACCAAATAGTGGTTTTAGTTTAAGCCCCAAAGTCAGTTTCAAACTTAGTGAATAACAGGCTCTATGTAACCTAATGAAGGAAGCCCTAAAAGGCTACAACAAGTTGTTCGTGCAGAGCTTGATTGAAAGATATAAACCTCAAAAGAAATTTAAATTGTAAAAGAGATCAAATGTTAATTATAATCAAGACAAAGGTTTATGTGAAATTAAGAGCTCAAATAGTAATTGACTAGATAAACATATAGTGTTTAATACCATCCACAACCAAGGCCTGTTCAGGACACTTAATAATTAACCATAGGATCCAAACCTTTTGAGTCAATGGTAACAATTGCATTTTGTGCCAAGTCAACATGGCAGTTAAGTATGAGCCATTAAAGTGTCAATGACTATATATAAATGAACTTTAGTAAGTTTTTTCTATGTGTTTGCAACATGACATACACATTACTACAACAAAAAATTTAGTTCACAATATAGCAGTTAGAGCGTTTAACTAGTAGTGCACATGGAGGGTGCTACACAGAGTCCCCATGCAGCGCAGGAATGCCCCACGAACCACAATCAACCATTACCTTTTGTTGCAGCTCCACCTAACTGAATGGAAGTGCAACTATTTTATCTTCCAAAATGGCTTTTTTGCCTTCGCAACTTTGTAACATTGTCAAAACATATCTAGATAGATAGTTATCTTCAAATATCAGAGCATAAACATAGCTAGTGAAAGATAGAAAGCAGTACACCTACCTCAAGAGTATGCAATGCACAAAATGCACAGATTAATAAAGTTTTTCACTCCTTTGTTTCAGTTTCTATTATCTTTCTTATGCATCATTCTCAGGATATTACTTATCACTTTTGAATCATTGTTTAATATTACTTCTGCATAAAACACATCTCAATTTTAATAATTTAGAGTGCCGTTCCCAGGATATTTCATAGGATCCAATATATTTATGAATCAAAATGTTCTATAATATTTAGTCTTCAATAATTACTCATTCTACATAAGCAGAATAGTCATGTTTCTGGAAACATTTACTGATAGCCATATGCATTCATGTCACTTTGTTAGAAATTAACTAAGTGCATTTTTTTCTTGAAAGAGACATGCAATAAAGAAATTCTGGGGCCCCTATGTGTTGAGATACCTAATATATAATTTTTTAAAATTTTTTCCACTAAGCAGTACTGCTGGTAATATATGAGATATGGAATAAGGTCAGACAAACCATGATTTGAAAGATCGCATTTTAAGACTCCAGGTACTCCCAACATGGATGGATCTATAACAAGTGATCCCTGGTTCAAAAAAAAATAGCATCAATTTCACTCTAAATATTTAGTAACTCATCCTTGACCCTAAAAAGAAATGCAAGAACATCTTTATAGCACCCCTTATACAAGTTGATACTGTCAAACCAGCTATACCAAAGAAACCAAAATGTGCATCCAAAAAGATAAACCTGTGAATTCCCAGGAATTGGTTGACGCCAAACTTGACCTTGTTGGACAGGTCCAGTAACATTAGCAGCAGTATTCGGAAACAATGACCTGTCCAAATTCAAAGCAATAAAAAATTTTAAAAGAACTGGAAAGAAAGCTTTTAAATATGTCTATGTTTGTAACTCTATGTTCCAAGTCCCTGTCCGCTGCAAAAAATCCAACTTTAATGTCATAACACAAAAATCCAACATATAACTAAAACTTACCCAGAAGGTTGTCCTGCAATAGATGCAGCTTTGTGGAGAACAGCATTGCTGCAATCCAGGAAGTGTGCCGGAGACTCTCCAACTCTCTGCTCTCACAAACATGTCCAACATCAAGACATGGGAAAGTTAGCATAAGTATCTCTGACAAAAATCTGAAAGACACAATCATCAACTTTTTATTTGCAAACAAACAAAAATTTTATTTATAAAGGGAAGTATACAAAAGTTGCAGGCATTGCCAAGTCCATTTCTAAAACAGCAAAGAACAGACAAGACGATGACTTGAAAAAAACAATAAGATACCCTTCATACGATACAGCACTCTACTTTTTGGGACAGTTACATTCCCCGGAGGCTCTGGTTTAAGCAAAACTTGGGCTATTTTAGTCTTGAACTTGGGCATATCCATGCCACTTCAGAAGACTTCTAAGAAAAAAGTAAAACAGTAAAAGAAAGTAGAGCTTCCTTGGGATAATGCCTTTCTGTGCCTCCATTTAGCCAAACAAGCTAAAAAACAGTATCATATTCTCACCTTAGACTTAACATTTTCTTTTCTGTGTGTACCTGTCTGTGGTAGGCATCTGGGAAATACATAGCAAGAATTAGGATCACTTTCAAGAAACAGTTTTCGATTTCCTACATCTGGAAAAAGAAGCAGAATAGCTCCTGCCATTTTTGCAGGAAACCTCTGGGTAGAACATAAAGAGTCGCAGCTTGTGCTGAAGACTTGGTATTTTCACGGGAAGTCGTCCAGCCACAGCAGCTTGAACCTAATCTATTACAGTCTTAAAACACAGATTTGAAACGGTACACCAATTCCTAATGACTGAAACCAAAAATTTGAAGAAAAATAGAGGAATCTGTTAAGGGAGGACTGCAGATATTTAGTCTTTGCCTGGCATAGCTTTTGATGTTCCGGAATTAGGTTGCTATTTGACTCAGGAACTCCAGGCATCCTTCACTTCTCACTTTTCTTTATTTCACCAGATATAATACATTTTGACTGAATTATGCAACCTCCAATGTGAAGATAATTGACCTTGCTCATAAAAACGCTCAAAAGGTATCTATCTCTAAATCCAAAAACATACAGACAGAGAGATCAGATTTCAATAACCTTCAGAGCACCCTCCTCGAACCCATCTCTTTGGTGTGATTGTTTCAAGCGCTGTTCATAAAGTTTGGTTGTCATAGCATTAACTGTCGATTGTCCCATCCGGTTTTCAGGATTGATTGAGTTAGCAGTACCATTAATAGAAGGATGACTCATGTTCCTCCTTAGCTGAGCAAAAATTTGCTGCTCTTGTTGTGGGTTTTGTTGTTGTTGCTGTTGCCATTGCCTTTCCTGTTGCTCATGCTGTATCTGCAGCTCCCTAGCTTTTGTTTGTTGCATCTGTAAGATCACCACTAATATGCACATTCAGACCACCCCAATTGCAATTCAAAACAGGTTTGGCAAAATTCACACTAAATTCTAATGATTTATCAAATTAACAATCTCCTTTTAGTGTCAGTCATGTAATGTTAACATAGACAAAAGTGAGAAACCTTCACCTCTATATATGAAGCTGCCTTCTCGGAGTGTTTCTCATTTGTTCGTGAGATGAAAATGTCCCAAAACACAGACCACCACTCGAACAAAAAGCCTCCAGGCGCATCAATTGCTGCTATCCAGTTCACTGACTTGTAAATAGAGTTTATTATTGTAATAATGTAATTTAATACAATACAAAAATGCTGAACCATGTAACATCCAAGCCAAACCAGATGGTAACATGCAAATTGAAAACTATGAAAACGAGGAAAAGAGGACCATGATGCAGCCACAAATGGGCTTCCATGGCATGGTTCAAGTTCATTATGTTGTGAAAATGCTCGATCTTGCTGCCACTCACATCCAGTAGCAATCAATAAATTTTTAAGGAGGCAAAGCAAATCTTAATTGGAAGCGATAACATAAACATATGCAGTGAAAAAATACGGAAATTAATATCCAAACCAATAAGAGATATATATTTCAAAACAAGTAAAACTAGAATAAATCTCAAACAACAAAGAACATTTATGAACCAATTGAAAAGCATGCAATTGGCAATTGTTTCCCATGTATAGATAAAGAAGAGTATACAAAGTACACAGTGCAGAAAAATCATAATCAAGCAAAAAGGAATGCATGTAAGTTTAACAGCAATGTTAATCCACAATTATAGAACAAAATGTGCATATAAACAATATAGTAATATACCCAAAAAGAGGCACCTGTTTTTTAAAGAACTTATCAAATATATACAATATCTACAGAATTATTACTAAAAAGAAATATTTATGACCTGGATTCCAAACTCTTCGAAACACTATAAGATGCAGTCATTCTCAAGCCAAATCATACATATTTAATACTTCTATTTGTGAATAATTAGCATTAAATTCAAATACAAGAGCAGAGAATAGAATGCATATCTCCTCCAGCAAACTGAAATAAATACAATTATTACCTTTTAACATTATAAGATAAATCCCCAAGTAAACTGGCACATATGTTATAGATACACATTAGAAATGGGGTTCATACAAGAAACTCAGATCACTTTCCCTACATAAACGAGGCTATTTTTTATTGGAACTAAGTATATTAAGTATATCTACAGAAAAAGAAACAAACATAAAGTATATTCGGAACAGCTGAAATAAATGAGGTTATTCTTTCTTTGTTGAAACAAGATGCATGAAACATGATCAAGGCACATAGGAGTGCAATATACAAAATAGCCATTGAGAGCTAGCTGTTGGATCAGGGAATTTCTTACCAACTGGCTCTGTACAAACTTTCCCCTCTGACATGAAAGTGTTGGCCGACTGGTGGAGACCTCTTTTGACAAGATAGTCATGAATGTACACATCCAGCCTAATCATGTACAAAAAGGAAACTAGAAATTAGAACATTAAACTGAAAGTAAACTCTCAATAAGCTCTCATCTATAATACATTTATATATGTAGTTCAATTTCAACAACAAAATGAATTGTACTTAACATCAATATCCTTTATTCACAATTCTGCATTACAGAAAGGCCAACACCAGACTCAACTCAACTTTCTCTACTCTTCCCAAAGATGTGTATTAAGTTATTAACTGCTCCCAAAGTGACTCCCCATATATATAAGACCTCTCAAGTCTAGGCATCATCTCTCATGATGCCTACAATGCAACCATATTGGAAGTTAGAATGTAGAACTCTATACTCTTCCTTAAATCTTTCAAAGTAAAAAAAAATACCTTGGACAACTGCATTTAACTCTAATTTGTAGTGTAAGATCTTGTCATCATTGTACATGACAATATTTAAAACAGGTGACTAATAAAGGAATTCCATGCAACCATGTACAATTCAACTGTTGCAGTGACCTGCCATGCCTATCATCATAACTTCTATTTGAGTTGGCCACTCCTCTTCAAATATTTTCATTCAAGAGCTCATTAAGTACTTTCTGTAAGTCAGGCAGGAATAAACCTGAAGACAATGTGCATTACTAAAGATGTTTATGAAGATATTCCTAATTTCCTTGTGTATGATGACTCCATATAATTTGTGATGGTACAGGGAAGAAATCTTATAGATCTATGAGAAAAATTCTAATGGCTTGTTCCTATATTCAGTTGTGGTGGATGGTGTTAATTTTCTAAATTATGGTAAATAGATTCTGCATTTGATATATAGTTCCTACAGGAATAAAATAGAAACTAAAACCTATCAAAACAAAACTTTATCTCAGATGCAAGAATCTATTTAGCACATACTACAGAAAACAATAAACAAATCTCAATGAATGACTATCAAAAACGTTCACTGTTTTCATTAATTCTCAACATAAATCTGCTACAGAAAATAAATAACTTCTCGTACAAAACCAAACCTCTGCCATTTCAATTTATAGATCTGTCAAGGGGCATACATAAGAGATATCACAAGTCAAACTTAACTACAAACAAGAGAACACTAAACTGAAAATAGACTTCACTTAAACTCAGCTCTTAAACTAGAACTGAGAGATAACTTTATTTTAATTTATCTATCTAAAGCTGGCGGTCAAAACTAGGACTTGAACTCCACTCTTATTTAACGCTGTTAGATCCGAGGTACACTACATATCTAACAGATGGTCTGTTTATGTAATAGATACCTATATTTATCATGTCATTGTCAAAATGTTTCCTTACCAGCCATGTGAAACACATATTATTTCGTCATCAAGACTCCACCATCACAGCTAGCCTAAGAAATGGAAAATTCTGATTAATAAAACATGGTGAAAGTTTGTGTCAATCATCTATTAGACCTTCAAGGTTGTGTTGGTTGAATTTATACATTTCACGTTTGTGAAAACGATTATTAAGTTGTATAATTTTTCATGTGAAGCTAGAAGAAAGATACTGTATGCCTATTCTGATTGAGCAAGGATGATTTAGGATTAAAAAAGAATGGGTGAATGTAAAGGGATTTAGGTAGACTGTAGGAGTATTATTAAAATGGAGCCCTATGTGAATAACAATATTATCTCATGTTATTATCAAGATGTGTTGGGGCAGTTACATGCCAAAAGCTTTGAATTGTAGATTTTTCTATTGTTACAAATATGCAATTGAACTTCCAATGGAAGAATCATATTGGAGTATTATTATACATATTCTCCGGTCCCTTGTTACTTATGTATTTTGTAATGCATATCATTTAGCTTCATTGTTGTTTGTGAAATTACTTTATCTAAAACTGGAATTGCAGGACTTGACCATTAACAAAACAATAGTTCCAGTCAATGACTAATAAAGGTAATTTTCAACAGACCTTCCCCATTTAACACTTTTCGAGAACTTAGATTACAATAGCATCTTGAAAAATAATTTAAGCAGCTTATAGGCGAAAGCATTTAGTGAAGTCTTTAAAGCAAATTATAGCCAATTTTAAGAAGAGAATAAAATGCATTGATGCAATTGTGTAATTGAAATCAATTCAGGACTGTTTCCCACTTCCCAATAAAGTAAAATATGTTGAATTCAATTTCAAAAAATGTGGAGGTGAACAATCAAACTCGTTAACATGCATGGCCCAAGGAGGGTCCAAACCCAAAAGACCATACAAAGGGGCCAACAGTTCCAACAAAACCCATTAGCATAAGAGCAAAGGCATTAGGAGCACCAACTAAGCTGTTAGGGAAGAATATCAGACCTGGGTATATGTGAATTTTTGCTGGCAGCATTAGCATATTTTTTACAAGAATGCCATACCAAACAGATCTGAATCAATACCATATTTAATCTTATTCAGCTGTATCTGCACATTGGTCCTTAAATGTACTGCCCAGAGAGGGTTACTTCATAAAGTACTGTATTTCCACTAAAATTTAGATCATATACATTCCAGCAGATTGGATTGTCAGTGGCGTCTAAAGTCTTTACTAAAGGCAATTGGGGTGGTCAAACAAAGAGTTCCCATACGCCACTATAATAAAACTTAGTTAGTTTAGCTTAGTCTTGAAAAATGCAGGGCAAAACACATTATACAGGCTACATCATTTAGCTTTTAAGAGATGATTCATCGCCATAACTTGGCTTTGACAAGCATAAATTACAATAAAGTAGAACTGATTAATCATCATAACTTGGCTTTGACAAGTATAAGTCACAATAAAGTTATCTGATTATCAGTAGAGATTTTGTCCATATATTTAGAAACTATGACTTATGAAGCTTTGACAAGAATAGATGACAATGAATTTTTCTAACTATTACTAGAGGTTTTTCCCATATATTTGGAAACTATGATTTGTGAACACTAGCCAATAAGCCTCATGATTAACCAGGAGTCTTGGAATAGAAACGCTAAGCCCCATTTTGTACCGTCTGAATTGTTGAAACAAAATATAACAAAGTTTCTCACAATGCTTGGGGAAATTTTGAAACAATATTTCTGAAAAGGGATAACCCGATGCTTTTAGAAAAGCATAAAGAACTCTCGATTTTGGTGAATATTCTTTTGACTTTACTGTTAACAGCCTTAACAACCAGACACCAACTTGTGAGGTCTAACAATAAAAGGCCAACTTAAACTTGGCAAAAGAATCTACTCCAAATGAGGTCTTTCAAGTGGAAATAAGGACCTTCCTTTTTTTTCTCGCAAAGGAAGGGTCATTGTACTTCAAGAGCATTACCCGTTAGTTATGAGAATCGGATCCTGGCAAGATCAATAAACCAAAAAAAAAGGGATTCATCAAAACAAACTCAACCAAAACCAAGCAAAAGCATCAGCTACTTCAAAGGAGAGCATTGTTTTCTGCTTTTCTAGAGAACTGAATATAATTCTCAAACTCAGAGAGCCTTCCAAAATCCAGCCATCTGAACTCAAAGAGAGTCGGAAAGACAATCCATTTTGGATCACTAATTACACGGAATAAAGAGTTCTATCACAATGACTAGCTCAGAGAGTCCCACAACTACGATACTGCCAAGACTTGGAAAGTCTAGGAGAGAAAATCCCTTTTGGCTCTCTGGGGTCACTCAGAGTACACAATTTTGACTTAAATACAATTGCTTAACATGTTACAGACTCCAATATCAAAGAATAAACCTAATTGATACGACAAAAACCCACACGGATGATATTAAAGCCCCAATGTTATCGATGCATCTAAGTACTTTTAAGACAGCCAATAAACCTCGGTAACTTTCAGAAACTCTCAATAACTGACAGCACTTACTTTTTACAATTAACCAAAAACCCATTATATTTACAGTATGCCACAGTATTTTTATTTATAGTTCTTCATGTTTCTATTTTTTAAGTAGTGTAGCTGTAACTGCAAACATTGGCCAAATATGAAGTTGTAACCATTAACCCAATATTTAACAATATCTCTACATGCTAATCGATATTCCCAGTAATGTTTCAACATAGAGTAACTGTCTCCAATCTTCAAAATGAAGCACTAAAAAACTTAGCGATTTTCAATAAGAGCAATAAATATCAATATTTCACAAAATCAAGACGTTAAACCTCAACGGCCTGTAACATTAAGTATTAAGTGGTGGAGAACTCAATTACATTTTATCAGCTTCCCACTTAGCTTGCCCCATTCTTCTTCTGTGAAAACTGCAACCAAAAAAAAGAAAACCCCTTATATTACTTAAAATAGCGAGCAAACCCAACTTAGTAACAAATCAAGCTAAACAAGCTTAACTGTAAAGAAACAGTAGGTGTCCCCACTCATGCGGGCTCAGAAATGCCTAAAAAACCTCCAAATTCATCAAAACAAGCTCTAAGACCTCCAAATTCATCAAAACAAGCTCTAAAACCTCCAAAATCATCAAATGAAATCTGAAAACCCTCCAAATTTGTCCAAACGGTGCTTAAAACCCTGCAAATTCATCAAAAACGAAGCTCAGAAACCTCCCAATTAATCAAAACCAAACTCAAAAACCCACGAATTCATCAACCTAAAGCTCCAAGACCTTCAAAATCGTCCCCAAAAGGCTCCAAAACCAACCAAGCATTCCTAAGAAACCCCCAAAGATTAACATAAAGAAGGCTCAAAAACATCCAAATTCCTCCCCAATGACTCAAAAGCTTTGAAACCGTCAAAACAAAGCTCATCAACCTCCATACTCATATCCTAACAAAAATCCATCAAAATGACGCTCAAGAAGCTTCAAAACCATAGAAATACAGCTCATAAAACCAACCAAACACCAAATAAACTATGTTACCCAATCGGGCCTGAGAATTGGCCGTTTCTGGGTAAGAGTCGTACCGGAATCGGGTACGGCGTCGAATAAACTGCTAGTTTGCATATGATTCTGTCACGGGATCTCACGCCAGTTGAATATTTTATTCTGTAGTTGCAGATTTATTTCATTCATGAGGGCACAAGACAGTCTGAGCGGGAGATATTCGGTCTCTGTGATATTTTCCAGAAAAAACGAAGAACGCTATATATAAAATGATATAAACATATTACGATCGAGAGAAACCTTTTTTATAACACGAATTGCCAAAATAATACGATAATAACTTTTTCTTTACCGGCATTGAACGCAGGTGCAGCCTAGCGCGTGGGTCCCACTTACTACGTGGATCAGCAGATGGCCTTACACGTGGCCACGTTGTAGCCCCCACCATATGCACTAGGTTTGTCTTGGCCAAGGTCTGTTAGAGCTTCTTTTTGTAAAGTAATATTAAAAAATGATGATGGCTTTGGGGTCAAGCAAACCAAAAAAAAAAAAATTTTAAATTTCTATGTGGTTGTCTTGTTTAGTGAAGTGAGTGATTTGGGAATTTGGTTTATTTGGTACTTAGGTTTGTATGAGTGACGTAGGAAACAAATCCTATTTTTGTTTGTTTTATGCATTTGGATTCTTTCATGATATTTGCTTTGGTTTAGTAAATGGTAATGATTGGCTTGAGAAAAGTCTTGATAATTATAATTTAAATATTTGGTTTGTCTCCAAGAGCAATGGTCTATGTGGTTATAATAGTTTAAATGTTGATCAATGAAATTCTAGTGAGACATTTTGGTACAGTGGAAAAAAAATGTTGGTGATTGAATATTGATTGATGGAATTTTTGGAGATTTTGATAGAAGGGGAAAATTAAATTGTTATGATAGTGTGATGGATCTAGTTTTGTAGTAGGTTTTTTTATTAATGTTTCATTATAAATGGGATCTGAAATGTTTGTAAAAAGTTACCACGTAGTAAAATTTAAAAATATTTTTATTGTCAAAGAGCCGTTGGTTTATTGGTAAAGTTGAAAGGATGTGAATGGGCCCACCAAGGATCAAGTCTTGATGAGTGCAAGGCCCCCCGACACCATAAGGGATGAGGTCGAGATCATATCCTAGGTGAATTTGGCTGAATGGATACCCCTCAGTCCTTGGCTCTCAGCCGAAGAGGTTCAACCTAAGGCTCGTCCTCTCAAATCGATTAATGAAAATTTTAATAGAGGATGTTGTGAAGGGTGAAAAATGTTGATGATTATGGTTTAACTATGATGGAGAATTAATAGGGTGTTTGGACTTGCGAGACACGTGTCGTAAGGAAATTAGATAAGAAGTGTAGACATAAGTTTCAAAAGAGAAAGTGCAATTTATTGATTGGTTGTGGGGGTTTGTTGTTTCTTTAATATACTACTTGAATTGCAATTGAAATTGTGGGTTATTTTCATGTTTAATTTAGTTATAATTGTAGTTGGACAATACATAAGGGTGGTTGTTTTATTTTACTTGAAAATTAGTTCATGTTAATTTAGTTGTGACATATGTAGTTGGATAATATATAAAGTTGAGTAGAAGAAAAGAGTGTGTCTATTTTGCACTTTAGGGGAGGTCGTAATTGAATTGCATTCATCCATCTTCTTTACCTATAGTGATATATCAATAACCTAGGCATTGGTTTTATTTATGCCTTCTTTGAAGAGGTGAGACTTGCAAAAATAGAAGAATTCCTTATCAAATAAATATTAGAATGTCCATTCTCCAAAATAAATCTATAATATTATAAATTTGCCCCTTGATTTAAACTTTATTCACTCAAATGTTGTATCAAATTCTAAATCTAGCTATGCCGTAACTAGAGTGTCTTGATCTCTTTGAAATCTATTAAAATCATGTTATTTCATTTATTAAAATAAAACATGGTGAGGTCTTTATCTCTTCATTGCGGGCGGAGTCAAACATGTGCTATACTATTATGAATATATCTCAATTTTAATACTTCATAATATAAGTGGCATGTTACTTAAGTTGTGGGTTGTCTTATTGTGGTGTTCAAATATATGAGTGATAGTTGTTTTACCATGGATGAGATTATGATTCATATCTATAAGGAGTGGGTTTGAACATGTGTCACACATTTATTAATTTATCTCATTTCCGATTAGTGCAACATTACTTACCAATATATTAATGTCTAACATTTGTGTGATGTCTATTCTAAGATATTATTTGTCTCATTTGTAGTATATTGAAATGTCTCAATTATAAAACACTTTTCAATGGTGACGATGAACTACTTTAATAAAGACAACAAGTTATACCTCATTTTCAATATTCTACAACCTCCATTGTGGATATGTTAGTGTTCCACAGCATTTATAACATGTTACAAAAATTATAAATTGTTTTGAAATGTTATTGAATATGTTAGTTGTATATTTTTCACTAAAAATGAAGTTGCATATCGCTTTAGTTAAGACTAGAGTTAAATATATACTACAAACTTAGGAATGTGCCTTACTTTCAATTCTCTAACAATTTTATAAATATATTTTGTTTTTAAGGACAAACTTGCTCTATTCTAAAATTCTACAATCTATGTAATGTATTAAAAAATAGACTATCTTATTTTGATGTTAGATTTTTAAGTTAGAGAATATGGTTGCACACACATCACACATTTTACAAATGTGTCAATTTCTAATACACTACTCAGCGATCATAAGCATTATGTGGTGACTAGTTCGTGTCGATATTTTGTAATATATATAATTGTGTATATAAAAAATATTTTTAATTTTGATTTATTTTGATAAGATTAGGGAGAAAACAACTCTAGGCATTAGTTAAGTTTTCATTTTTAAAGTTAGAATTTTAAAAAATATGTTTGTATATAGAAGATTTTTTAGCTTTTAGTAATAAGCGAAAAAGAAGCTACATTTTTTTTTCTTTCCAAATGGATTGTTTTTAGCAAATGTAGAAGTATCACAATGAAATGGCATGTGAATGCCCAATATCATGTGTATTGACTAAATCAATCGTAAATTGATTTTAAGTACTATGTAGATTGAAATTGTTGATTGTTACACATGTGTCATTATATTGTTCTTAGTAGTACAATCAATATAATTTTATACAATCACTTGATTTGAATGAAAAGGTTAAGGGCACTATGATAATGAATGTTGAGAACGTGGACTATGAGTTCTTATTGTTTTATATAGTGATTAGTTTTCTAAGGAAGTGAGTGCAATCTCGATGGCTATAATTATTTTTTTACTTTAAAAAATAATTTGGTTAAATGAGGGTTCTATTGGGGCCCTTGCCCTTTGAAAAGAGTATGAAAATTATGACAAAAAGAAGGGTTTAGAAAGAAAATACAAGTTTTGAATATGGCCATACAAGGTCATCAAAACATAAACTAAGCATAGAAGAGTGAGACAAATAAAGTCTAAGACCGTTGAAGCTAGTAACAAATCTAGAAAATCAAGTACACTATTTGGGACAACAATTTTACAAGTTGTTGTCATCCTTGAGCTAGACGTCTTTACATACCTTGAAGAAAAATGATGGAAAGAAATAAGCAAAAAGGAAGGTACTACAAACTAAGGCAAGAATTTGTCTATCCTATAGATAAATTTTGGTTTCTTATCACTCGCAACCAAAAATCTAATGTTCAATGAGCACAAAATCAATGCAAAACCTAATTTGATTAATTGTGAGTGATTCAATGAGGACCTAAGAGAATTTCATTAATTTCATGTAATTCCTTTCATTCACTAATCCAAGTTTAGCAATTGTAAGATTGTTTGTGACCCACTTACACTTGTCCAAACATGATTTTGGCAATGAAGCAATAGAATGAAATGAAGGTGGGGAATGGGAAAAGCTCAAGGAAGGTGACTCACTATGTTTAGATTCACTACTCACTATGTTTAAGGTAATATAGAGTCACTATTCACTATTTTTAGATTCACTGCTCACTACTCAAGTTACTCACATTGTCTTAAAGGTAATATAGATTCACTACAAGCACTATGGATTGATTTTATACTCAATATTATCAGATGTACAAGAAACCAAGAAAATACTTTAGTCAACAAATATCTTTTTACATGAATCATAATGATATTCTAATGTCATCGTGCATGTAGAGGAGATAGGAATTGATTTGTTAATGCATACTTATGTACAACTATAGAGAGATAGGAAGATAGTACATGAATATCTTTTTACATGAATCATAATGATTTTCTAATGTCATCATGCATGTAGAGGAGATAGGAATTGATTTGTTAATGCATACTTATGTACAATTATAGAGAGATAGGGAGATAGTACACGTATTATCTCCCTATGTCTCTATAGATGTAGAATTCATTATGTTTTAGTATACCTTTACTTACTTTCATGCTTTCATATTAAATGATTACTAAAGACTAACAAATATATATTACTAATTAAGTTAGTTGGAGTTAGTTAAATTCATGAATACATCTTTGCCCAATTATTTATTCACGAATAATTATTCAATTCTCAGATCTTTGCCCAAGTCTGAATCTAAACCCTAAAATCTAAAATCTAAACCCTAATTTTGGGTGCATAAAAATTAAAACCCAAAGATCCGATAATTGAATAATTGTTTGTGAATGAAAATTCTAATGAAATCTAGTGCACCAAAAATTAAGGTTTAGATTTCAGGGTTTCAATTTTAGGGTATACGTTTTTTCATGAATACATCTTTGCCCAATTATTCATTCATTAACAATTATTCAATTTTTTAGATCTTTGCCCAAGTTTGAATCTAAAACCTAAAATATAAACCCTAATTTAGGGTTCATAAAAAATGAAATTCAAAGATCTAATAAGTAAAAAAATTGTTAATGAATGAATGAAAGATTTTAATAATGTTCGCGAGACCAAGCAGTCTAAGGGGCCCACCATCTAATTATCCTCAACAACAATATGTCATCCCACAACACTCACAACAATTATCACAACCACAATTACAACACGCACCACCTCCCCTTGCCAATCCTTTCGATCAAGAATGGCAAGAAATGAAAAATACCCTCAAGAATCTTCAACTAGGGACCCAAAAGAAACATTATAAGTTCAAAGACTTATGTCCCTACCCATTTGATAGAAACATGAATACCATACCTTTTCCTCAACATTTCGAGATCCCTAGATTTGATAAGTACAAAGGAAAAGGAGACCCCAATGAGCATATTAAGGAGTTCTTCATGGCTTGCCAAGAAGTATCCTATGACAACCAATTCTTCCTTCATCTTTTCCCACGAAGCCTAGGAGGACAAGCTTTAGAATGGTTTATGCACTTGCCTCATGGCACCATCTCCACCTTCATTGACTTGTCAGAAAAATTATCGCTCATTTCTCATACAATGTAGAACATGAGATCACCATGATTGGCCTTTGTAATACCAAGCAACAAAATGGTGAAAGTTTTGCCACGTATTTACAAAGATGGAGATCACTTTCTAGCAAGCTACCTTGGACAATGCTGGAACTACAACTCATCCATATCTTCATCCAAAATTTAAACCAAGAAATGACATTCCACTTGCAAGTACATTGTGCATCAACCTTCGATGAGATCATATATAAAGGGGTCACTATCAAAAAAACCATCATAGCAAAAGGTTTAGTCAAAGTCTATAACAAAAATGATAATGACAAATCAACAAGTGACAAACCAAAGTTTTGGGCCACTTGAACAAAAATGTTGTAGGTGACGGTGCCACCAATTCTAAACACATTCAAGTAGTCGTGCCTAAAATAAAAGAAACACGTGTGGTCTAAAATGTTTCAAACAATGTCTCGATACCATCTGGTCAACCAAAATGAAATCCTCCCAATAATCCAAAATGCAAATACACTTATTTAGGGGAACCTCTTGAAGTTGTGTTTCAAAAACTGGTACAAGTCGATATGGTTGTATTTCCCACAACCAAGCCTTTTGATGAAAACTAACCCAAGACCGTATGGTACAAAGACAATGAATATTGTGAGTATCATCGTATCAATGGGCACTCCACTAGAAAGTGTATGAAATAAAAAAACTATATCCAAGACCTTGTTGATTGAGGTGACATCCAAGTAGAAGGAACCAACAATACCTCGCCAAATAATGGCTTAGGAGTCTACTAGGACCCCCTTCCCAACCACACCAACACTTCCTCATCCAATCCATCATCCTCTAATGCCAACCCTGTGATGACTAATTCCTCCTCCATCGTAAGAATTAATAGGGTGTTTGGACTTGCGCAACACATGTGTCATAAGGAAATTAGATAAGAAGTGTAGACATAAGTTTGGAAAGAGAAGGTGCAATTTATTGATTGGTTGTGGGGGTTTGTTGTTTCTTTAATATACTACTTGTATTGCAATTGAAATTGTGGGTTATTTTCATGTTTAATTTAGTTATACTTGTAGTTGGATAATACATAATGTGGTTGTTTTATTTTACTTGAAAATTAGTTCATGTTAATTTAGTTGTGCCATATGTAGTTGGATAATATATAAAGTTGAGTAGAAGAAGAGAGTATGTCTATTTTGCACTTTAGGGGAGGTCATAATTGAATTGCATTCATCCTAATCTTCTTTGCCTATAGTGATATATCAATAACTTAGGCATTGATTTTGTTTATGCTTCTTTGAGGAGGTGAGACTTGCAAAAATAGGAGAATTTCTTGTCGAATAAATATTAGAATTTCCATTCTCCAAAATAAATCTATAATATTATAAATTTGGCCCTTGATTTACACTTTATTTGCTCAAATGTTGTATCAAATTCTAAATCTAGCTTTGTGATAACTAGAGTGTCTTGATCTCTTTGAAATATATTAAAATCATGTTATTTCATTTATTAAAATAAAACATGGTGAGGTCTTTTATCTCTTCATTGCGGACAGAGTCAAACATGTGTTGCATTGTTATGAATATATCTCAATTTTAATACTTCATAATATAAGTGGCATGTTCCTTGAGTTGTGGGTTGTCTTATTGTGGTGTTCAAATATACGAGTGATAGTTGTTTTACCATGGATGAGATTATGATTCATATCTATAAGGAGTGGGTTTGAACATGTGTCACACCTTTATTAATTTATCTCATTTCCAATTAGTGCAACATTACTTACCAATATATTAATGTTTAACACTTGTGTGATGTCTATTCTAAGATATTATTTGTCTCATTTGTATATTGAACTATCTATTCTAAGATATTATGTCTCTTTTGTATATTGAAACGTCTCAATTATAAAACATTTTTCAGTGGTGGCGATGAATTACTTTAATAAAGACGACAAGTTATACCTCGTTTTCAATATTCTACAACCTCCATTGTGGATATGTTAGTGTTCCACAACATTTATAACATGTTACAAGAATTATAAATTGTTTTGTCATGTTATTGAATATGTTAGTTGTATATTTTTCACTAAAAATGAAGTTGCATGTCGCTTTAGTTAATACTAGAGTTAAATATATACTACAAACTTAGGAATATACCTTACTTTCAATTCTCTAACAATTTTATAAAAATATTTGGTTTTAAGAACAAACTTGCTCTATTCTAAAATTCTACAACCTATGTAGTGTATTAGAAAAGAAACCATCTTATTTTAATGTTAGATTTTTAAGTTATAGAATAGGGTTGCACACACATCACACATTTTTACAAATGTGTCCCTTTCTAATACACTACTCAACAATCATAAGCATTATATGCGACTAGTTCATGTCAATATTTTGTAATATATATATGATTGTGTATATATAAAAAAATTAATCTTGATTTATTTTTATAAGATTAGGGAGAAAACAATTTTAGGCATTAGTTAAGTTTTCATTTTTAAAGTTAGAATTTTAAAAAATATGTTTGTATATAGAAGATTTTTTAGCTTTTAGTAATTAACAAAAAAGAAGCTGCAATTTTTTCTTTCCAAATGGATTGTTTTTAGCAAATGTAGAAGTATCACAATGAAATGACATGTGAATGCCCAATATCATGTGTATTGACTAAATCAATCATAAATTGATTTAAGTACTATGTAGATTGAAATTGTTGATTGTTACACACGTGTCACTATATTGTTCTTAGTAGTACAATGAATATAATTTTATATAATTACTTGATTTGAATGAAAAAGTTAAGAGCACTATGATAATGAATGTTGAGAATGTAGACTATGAGTTCTTATTGTTTTATATAGTGATTAGTTTCCAGGGAAGTGACTACAATCTCGATGGCAATACAAGTAGTATATGAAAGAAACAAGAAACCCCCACAACCAATCAATAAATTGCACCTTCTCTTTCCAAACTTATGTCTACACTTCTTATATAATTTCCTTACGACACATGTGTCCTGCAAGTCCAAACACCCTATTAATTCTCCATCATAGTTTTGAGTATGGACATACAAGGTTGTAAAAACATAAACTAAGCATAGAAGAACGAGACAAATAAAGTCTAAGACCAAAGTAGAGTAACAAATCTAGAAAATCAAGTACACTATTTGGGAAAACAATGTTATAAGTTGTTGTCATCCTTGAGCTAGACGTCTTTACATACCTTGAAGAAAAATGATGGAAAGAAATAAGCAAAAAGGAAGGTACTACAAACTAAGAAATTAATTTGTCTCTCCTATAGATAAATTTTGGTTTCTTATCACTTGTAACCAAAAAGCTAATGTTCAATGACCACAAAATCAATGCAAAACCTAATTTGATTAATTGTGAACAATTCAATGAGGGCCTAAGAGAATTTCATTAATTTCATGTGATCCCTTTCATTTACTAATCCACTTAGCAATTGTAAAATTATTTATGACCCACTTACACTTGTCCAAACATGATTTTGGCAATGAAGCAATAGAATGAAATGAAGGTTGGGAATAGGAAAATCTCAAGGAAGGCTACTCATTATGTTTAGATTCACTACTCACTATGTTTAAGGTAATATAGAGTCACTATTCACTATTCACTATGTAAATAGATTCACTACTCACTACTCAAGTTACTCACATTGTCTTAAAGGTAATATGGATTCAGTACAAGCACTATGGATTATTTTTATACTCAATATAATCAGATGTACATGAAACCAAGAAAATACTTTAGTCAACAAATATCTTTTTACGTGAATCGTAATGATTTTCTAATGGTAGCATGCATGTAGAGGAGATAGGAATTGATTTGTTAATGCATACTTATGTACAACTGTACAGAGATAGGGACATAGTACATGTACTATCTCCCTATATCTCTACAGATGTAGAATTCATTATGTTGTAGTATACCTTTACTTGCATTCATATTAAATGATTACTAAAGATTAACAAATATATATTAGTAATTAAGTTAGTTAGATTTAGTTAAATTCATGAATACATCTTTGCCCAATTATTTACTCACAAATAATTATTCAATTCTCAGATCTTTGCCCATCTCTGAATCTAAACCCTAAATCCTAAAATCTAAACCCTGATTTTGGGTGCATAAAAATTAAAACCCAAATATTTGATAATTGAATAATTGTTTGTGAATGAAAATTCTAATGAAATCTAGTGCACCAAAAATTTAGGTTTAGATTTTAGGGTATAAGTTTTTTCATGAATACATCTTTGCCCAATTATTCATTCATTAACAATTATTCAATTTTAGATCTTTGCCCAAGTTGAATTTAAAACCTAAAATATAAACCCTAATTTTGGGTTCATAAAAAATGAAATTCAAAGATCTAATAATAAAAAAAATTGTTAATGAAAAATCTAATGAAATCTATGCACCCAAAATTAGGGTTTCAATTTTAAGGTTTAGCGTTTTAATTTTTCATGTCTAAGGTTTAAATTTAAATTTAGGGTTTTGATTTTAGGGTTTAGATTCAGGTTTAGGAAGCAAAAAATGATAAATATCAGATGTATCTATATATGGAAGGAAAGTGGATAAATAGCAGGAGATGTAAATATGTAAACAAAAAATGATAAATGTACTAGGAGTCGATATGTTGATCGTTGGCAATTTAGAAGACGCATTGAGAAGACTATGAGCAATCTAAACACTTCCTAGCTACAAGTTGTGAGTTGACCATTCATAATTCTTGACCTCCATTCAAAGGCTTCCTCAGGCTTTGGTCACAGTCACGTGCTTAGGATTTATTCATTGTATGTTGCAATTTGTAAACGCATAAATGATATTTCACTTTCCTACAAAAAATGTAAACAAGCACCTTCAAATGAAGGTATTTTATGTTCATAAAATAATAAAAATATATATTCATTTGAATAAGTTTTTGCCTTTGTATGAAGATTTTGTCGACGCAACATTCAAATGAAGGTTCCTTCATTCAAAGGTTTTTTAAAATTTTGCTTAGATGGGAGTCATTTTTTGTTGCATCCCACTAATGGGACACATTATTGTGGGATGACCCAAAAGGTGCTCATATGTTGCCATGTTGATGTTGAAAGGTGTCATAATATAATCAAGAGTCCCAAGCCTAGCTAAAGAAGATGACAACTCAAAACACAATGGAATTAACTATAGAACATAAGCTAAAGACAAAGATGAAGTCTCTAAAAACTACTCAAGCTTGTCCAAGTTGATGCTAAACTATGACAAATGTTGATTAGATAAATCAGGCACCATGCAAGATTCAGGTATAATAACCATGTATTAATGGTACTCACCATACGTAAGAGAATTCAACCAATGAGAATTGGGTAATGCTATAGAAGGTGTCAATACGAATTCAATGACTAAGTCAAATCAATGGATTCATGAGTAACTACAGAATATGTAACCATGGAAACATGTATAGGAAAAGAAAGAACATGAGGGTCTTAATGTACTCTCATGACATCTAGAGAAGAAGAGGCAACTTCATGAGAGATAACATTAAAGAGGAGACAAATGTACATCTTAAAAGGCATCCTCTAGATCTACAGGATGGGACTCAAAAAACAAACCTAAAAGATATGTTAAGTAGTCATACCAATGAACTATCTTTGGAAAAGGGATGAGCCATCTACCTTGAATCTCTTGAAGCTCTAGCTAAAACAACTTTGAACTCAATAAGCTAGAAATAATGGTGGAATCTCAATGCATGCCATGTGACTACACTACTCATTCCACGACGTGTTCACACTATATGCCTAAGTGTGAACAACTACCAAATCTGCAAGTGTTGGAGGTGAAAAGTCCTTGGCCTCAAAATTGTGACTTAAAGATAAAGGAAGTGAAGTGTCTAAATCTACAATAGGAGTTAATGAAGCAAAAGAACTAATGGAAGTCTATAGAACTAAAATCATGAACATCCATGGGTGTTAGATGGTCCATGAAGACATCATCCAAGATTGGAGGATCATTAGGATCTCTATACTCTTCCTAGATGTTGATCCAAACAACTTGAGGGTACTCCATATGAGGAAAAACAATGTCAATCTCATTAATATCATGTGTCATGTCAATTATCCTAAAAACTTTTCTTCTACAAAGTTTCCACCATTCCAAGTTTTCCTCATGTTCACCAGGTTCAGGAATGATCCCCTAGTGTTGTGCATGAAAAGAAATACTACAACATGAGACATGTTTATGTTAAGCTAATGCATAGGAGCACAAGTTGCATGAAATTACACATACATCAACAATGTTTAATTTATTCACGTGTAATATTATCATGTGACATGTTAAAGATTCCTTAGAATTGTCGTGCTTTTAATAATTGTGCTTAGAAGGATCATCCTTATTGTGTTGAGGTATTAGTAGTTGGTTTCCTTTGCCATTAATGTTCTCAACTTGTATCACATTTTTGTCAATGAGATCTTGTATTTTATGTTTATTGTAATATGTATACCTATATTATAGCAAGGTGTCCTATGTTAATCAAAAAAATATCTAGCTTTAAAATGTATTGAGGCACATCTTGATGTATCGATTGGTTTAGTAGGAGGTAGAGTGAGGATTGTTTGTTGTTAATGTTGTTTTTACACTTTGTGGGGAAGATCCTCTAATAACAAAGTTTTAAAAATCATTTGGTTTTTCTTGAATAACTTTCTCGTAGAGGGGATAGAATGATAATCATTTTTAGTATGGTCCCAAAAAGATGATGCATGATGTTCATTAGGAGAGGCATTACAAGTATCTAAAGAGGGTGTATCCTTTGAAAGCATAGAGGCAAACACAAGGTTTCCTAATTGTTAAGAAAGGTGTCTCAACCTTGCATCCCAATGTTCAAATGTAATTTCTGGGCTAAAGATGTCATTTTTGGCCCTAAAATTTATTAAAACAGGCTTTAACCAGCTAAAGTGGGTTACAACAATGTGGAGCTCTCCAAGATCTTCAATTTGAAAAAAGGGGGTCTTGGTCAAGTTACCAAATTAAAAGTTACGGCATCCAAAAGTTAGGCACCCACTTAATGGATGTAAGAGCATATATCCACATAAAGAGATGCAACAGGGAGTTACACATGTTGACCAAGAACATTCACCAACTCATGACATGTCATTAGGACTATCATAAAGTGTCTTTGGAGGGTTTGAATAAGATAAATTAAAGCACCCAAGTTGGGAGGATAACTATGACATGTTATGATAGATTCTTATATGACTTCTCTTGGGATTTGGGTATTGGAATTTGACAAAGAGATTTGGGTGCCACTTTTGGGAGGAATTAGCTCATGGTTTTATAATTCCCCTTTGGTGGTTTCATGTATTAGTTTCTCTATTTATTGGTTCTTGGGATGGAGTTTGCATGGTGTATTTTGTAGGTATTCTTATGCTATTGAAATTATTCTAGATCTAAGTGTTGGTGTTGTATCCTGTGAAGGTTCCTTATTTTGATTGTATTGTAACTAATATTATTGATGACTAATACACCGGTTTAGAGTTTGGAGTCTAGACGTTTTTCTTGAAAGGGTTTTTATAGGATACATTATTATGTTGAGGTGACCGATTTTATTGTGTTGTTTCTTTCTTGCAAATTATTTTAGATGGTATTTTCTATTAGGCCCTCCTCTTAGATTAGTGTAGGAAGTGTTTCCACACCTTAATCAACTTAGGTCCTAGGTTTTAAGGATGAGGTTTTTTGTAATAATCTTAGCTTGAGTAGGAGTGTGCATAGAGAAGATATTTGTTTCAAGGAAGATGGCAAGCACATCTAGACTACAAACAAAAAAGTTTAGTTGCACTAACTTTGAGTTGAGGAAGATCAAGATGGAGGATTTTCTCATAGATTGGGATTCATGGGTTGTAATATCTAGATCTAAACCAACTATAATGTCACTAGATGATTGGGTAGTGTTGGATAGAAAGGGGAGAAGCTTTAACAAAATTTAATTGGTAGATTTTGTGTTACTGAATGTTGAATCCACCATAAAATCCTTTAGAAAATAATCTACCAAAAAATCCTTTAGAAAATTTTGGGGAAACTATACCAAGCTAAATCTTTGGTTAATAATCTATTTCTATAGAAGAGGCTATACACTTTGAAGATAGGTGATAGTGATTATGTTGCTAGGCACTTTAATGTACTCAACATTATTATAACCCAATTACAATCTATGGGTGTGAAGATGGAAGAGGAAGATCGATGCATGACCATTTTGTGTTCTTTTCCAAACTCATGGGACAACTTGGTAATGGCTATTGGAAGCACTATCTAAAAACTAGTGCTTGATGAGATCCTAACTACTTTTCTCTTATAGGAGATGAGGATAAAGGCTACCAAATCCACCAAGGAGACCTTGGTTGTTCATGGGTGGTCTAAATAAAAAGACAAGAAGAAGGTCAAGGGTATATCTAAATCTCATACCTCTAGAGGATGTAATGCCTCCTCTAGAATATACTTTTGTTCCTCTGAAGTTGCACGAGTCTCCTATCATTGAACCTCCTGAGTAGGAAGATAACAAAGTTTTGGAGGAGGAAATACCCAGGAGTGTAGATGAAAGTGATATTCCCCTCCAGAGGAGCCCAATCAAAGGAAAGGCTCCAATGATGACTCTGGAGGATGATGGAGGTAAAAATCAAGAGGAAATGCAACAAATTCAATAGACAACTGAATTAAAGCAAACAATTTTCCAATAATGGTAGGAAATAGAAAAATTAAAAGCATTATTAGCAGAAAAAGATGAGAAAATCTTGTATTTACAAGGATAGGTGAACAAATCACTAGAGATATCGACAGGGCCAACTCGGGATGAAGGACTTCAAGAAATTTTATTAGAAAAAAATAAGCAAATTGAAAATCTTACAAATAATCTAGCAAATTCCCTCATAACATTTTTTAAGAAAAGTTAGGAAGATCAAGCAGCATTGACAGCTACCACAAGGTAAATTGTTGAAATGGAGGAAGAATTGTACAAGAACTCATAATGAAGCCACCAATGCAAGATGATAAAATTCAAATTGAGCCAACTTCCATGGAATGGTTTCAAGTTCATATTCTTGTAATGCTCTAGACCTGGATAGCCCACTATCATTTTCTTAGACATGCATGTTTTGAAATTAACAGATTGAAAGCCCAATTGATAATTTTACAAAACAAATATGACCAATTATATGAAGCCAAGATGGAAGCTTGTAAAATAGAACTTCTTCTTGCATGTAGAAAACCCTCGCGAATGTATAGTATGTTTTTAAATGAGCAGGTATTAAGGTTGAAGATGTTAAAGATTTCCTATAATCTGTCACATGATCTTGATGATAAAGAATTCTTAGAAGCATATAAAATTATTTCTCCAAAACAACAGAATTTATTATGCAAATGTTTTACACACAATCTATTGGTTGAAAGTCATACAGATTTTTATATCAATCTTTTTGTAGGAGAAGCGCAATTGAGATCTTTCATATCCACTATGAATAATCAAATAGCTTTGTAGGAAAGAATGGGAGAATATTACCAAGCAGAGAAAACTGTTGAATTATTGATGAAGCATCAATACCATAAACCATAAGCATTCACGGAAGAATTTAAGAGGATAGTCCAATATCCTACATTGACAGAAAAATACACCAACAATTTAAAGCAATGCTACCAAGCCCTATAAAATGTCATCCCTCAATTGCCCAAAGATGCCTTAGTAGCTTGTGAAGAAAGGTATAATTCTTTACCTGTACACCTCAAAAGACAGGAAATCATCTCTCCATGTGATCTTATGTGGTCCTTTCGACGAGCTAAAGCAATAGTAGAAATGCTTCATCAAATGGGAGCACAATGGATTGGCATGAGGTTTAGACCTTTATTACTTCTTCAACCGGTAACCCCAATGCATGTAAATAGTGAACAATTTGACTGAGAATTTTAAAAATCGCAAAATAAGGTAGAAGTTGGTAAAGGATTTATTATTGATCCGAGAGAATTAAATGTTACTATGCATTTGGTATATGATAATAGGACTTCAGAAATTTGAAGAGTTTTACAAAAGAAGAGAAGCAAAGAGACAACAAAAAGTAGGAGGATCTACACAACACCGAGCAAAAGGGCGTACACAACCTTAAGTGTGGGGAGTGATGAGGTGAAGATTGACCTCATCGTATTTTGACTAAATTACCTTTCTTTATAACCTAAAAACCCTATCATTCTAGTATTAATATGATTATATGATAAAGTATTGGTTATCCTAACTAGGAATGAAGTATATATTTTTGTTTTTCCATTTCATGTTAAAAGGAATTCCAATGCTAACAAATTGTGGTGAAAAAGATCCATTTTTTAACGAAACAAGGTAATAAGAAGCTGGCAAAGTTTATCCATCTCTAGAAGACAGGTTCTAAGTTCTAGAAGACAAACTCCAAAGGGAATGGAAATGGATGCTTTAGAATGTTCATGGCTCTAAAAGTATCATGTTCCAAAGATAGCTTTGGAGAAACTATTCAGCGCACACCTGTCCCCTGTACAACGCACCTATCTCTTGTTTGACAAAACGGTTAAAGATACTTGGTGACGTGATCCTTAATGTTAGAAATGAAGGTGCAAACTACACAATGAAAATCTGACTCAAACCTTATTAATGTCCTCTAAATAATGTAGAATCAATGGAGATTACAATAGAAATAAAACCCACTACACAGAAATAACATGCATTAAGAACTGAACACATAACACAGTATGTAACGTGGAGCAAACCCTTTCAGATAAAAAACTCCACTAAGAAAAGAGGCTCCAAGTTGTATTATCTTCAAATATGAGATTACAATACATGCACTTTGTCTTCTTCTTCAGTCTTCAATCCAGCGGTGCTTGTTACTCTCAACTCTGCTAAAAACGTAGTACAAATATCCTTATAAAAGGGGGTTGCCTTTTAGGGCAAGAAATCTAACATAATATAGGCCATCAAATATGTGACCTAATGATGAACGGTCTAGATTTACAATGATAAAATTTGGCTCCGGAGGCGCTACCATTGAGCCCCTACCGGGGTGCGTGTCCCCCTGAACCCCTCGTCGGGGGGATGATCCCCCCCAGACCCCTCACAGGGAGAAACCCCCCATCGCGGACAAATTAGCATCGGGGACCGAATATAAACATGTGGACTGTTGGTGAAACCTTTCATCCCTTATGGGTGATTTACAAACAATAATAGGAATAATAAATTACATAGGATTTACAAGGTTGATGGCACCTTAATCCTAACACTTAAATGGATCGAAAAGCACCCTATAAGAAAAAGACTCCTAATGGAAATCTATTTCATTAGTTTCCCCAATTTCTTGTTGTTGATTATGAAACAAACTCTTTTAGTATTTATGTTTTTCTATTAAAATCATTAAAACAACAGTCATGCATGAACTGCATGATGCTGGATTTTAGGTATGAGTAAAGAACTGAGTATTTAGGAGATAGAATATATAGTCTTTTGATGTTCATGATAGATATACATGATTTTGAATGAATGAAAAATAGACAGCTCCGTGTTACTTTCAAAAAAATTTGGAAAATCTGTGTACATGATGATATTTTGAGTTCTTAAGAGTTCCAATCTTAAAAGAGATGGCTACTTGCTTGGGGAAGAAGAGCAATGTTTCATAGCTAAGTATTTATAATTTTTTGATGTTATTGTGAATACCATGTTTTAGTTGAAATGTCATCACTGTGATTTATTTTGTTTATGTTGAAATTTGTTTATGTTGAAATATCTATTCTAGCAAATGAAATAAATTGCTTTAGTGTTCCCCTGCAGGTTAATTTGTTTTATGTTGTTTCTAGTATTGTTCAATATCATGTATTGTTTAGTGAATTCATAAGTGTGCTAAAAAGTTATGTCTTGTGAAAATTGGTAAACAATTCACTTTAAGAGTTGATTTATCACAGTTCTTGGGAAGTTAGTAGTATATATTTTCTTTCTCAGAAACAACCAAGTAATTTAATACTTTGTTTCATTGTTGTAATCATTTTTGAATGTTGAATGTTTACATAGTTAGATTTCAAATGATTTCTTAGATTAGATTTTAAATGCTTTCATGGTTTAAGATTTTATTCTTGCATAAGTAATTCTTTCATTCCATGGTTTAAAAACCATCACTAGGATGAGATATTTGCCTACCTATTGCATATAGCCATTGGACACCACCTGGGTTGACAACACATCAATGTATTAAAGTATGAGGTTTAATGATGCCTCATCAAAAAGCTTGGGGTCTTTTGTCAGTCAAAGAGTTTAAGGTTCTTGTGGATAACTAAAAGGGTATAAAGATAAATGTGTTGAGAATAGATAAAGGTGGAGAGTATTTTTTATGAGAGGTCAATTCATTTTGTAAGATGAATATAATCATGAAACATAAGATAACTTTATACACCCTTACGAAAATGGAGTTACAGGGAGAATGAACATGCAATTTATGGAGAGGACTAGGAGTATGCTTAGTGGCGCTCTTTTAGATTAGAGGTTTTGGGTAGAAGCAGTTAGCACCACACATTGTCTAGTTAACATCTCTCCTACATCGGTGCTTGTTGAAAAATACCATAGGAGGTTTGGCTGAAAAAAAGGAATTACTTTAGCATATCCATGTGTTCAAGTTTTGATACATTAGTTTTTTTATTTAAATTAAACTTCCATAGTCTAAATTTTTTGTGTACTTCCAATTATGTTGCTATAAACATGAAAATCAAAATTTGGGTAGAGATAGCACCCTCTTTTATCTTCAAAACTTCTTTGGGCTTGGCAGGTGTCTACAAATGGGTGGCATGCACAACTCTTGAAACAATACAGTGAGGGCACATATAGAGGCAAGTACCTAGTATTTGCAAGTGGCCTAAGGGCTAGGTGTTGCATGGTCCTTCAACTGTTACTTACAAGACAAAGAGGAATTTACATATAATACATTTCAATTGCTAAAATTAAAATAATTTCTCTAATGTTCTTCCATCTCATTGTAAATGACACTAGGCTAAAAATTAAAATAAAACTATAAATCCTAATGTTTCTATTGTAATGAAATGTTGGATAAATCACATATATGCATAAAAGTCTATTTAGCATGCCACTTATCTCTCATAATGTCTATGTGTTGTCCTTCCACTTGTATTCCATGTTATTATCTATCTTTTTGCAAGGTGCCCCCTTCATGTAGAAATCCATTATTTTATGTATTCATAACCCACTCCTTTATAATAACATGCTACATAAGCTTTATGTTGTCTCTGCATCTCTTAGCAAGTGTTGATTCTGTATTGCCACCATACCTAATGATGTTTATGAGATGCAAGCAATGTCTATTGTTGCTTAAATGAATTTCAACCATATAATACTAACATATGCTAGAAAGATGAAATGGGTCGATACTTTATTGAGATGATTTCTCATTCAATCTCATAAAGTTTTTAGAACTTGGTAACATGATTTATAGACAAACTTTGTTAATTAGTTTGAAGATACACTTGTGTAGGGTGTATTTTCTTGTCCATCCTACAATATAGGTCCTATTTGGATCTTAATATGGATGCTCATAAAATTTCTTCCAAATATGGATGTGGATAGGACCCATGTCTAAAAAAGGTCTCTTTGAGCTAAGGACCATTTTTACCATTTAAAAGGTTAGGGTTGGATTGGTGTTAGCACAAAAAATTAAACAAACCAAAGTTCATATAGATATGCATGTCATGCCCACATTGTCCTTGTGGTCACAACACACATCACACGTGTCATAGCCACATCTGTCATGTGGTTATGACACGAGATATGAAAAACTTTTCTCACACTGCCCTAAAAGCCCCCTCGCATGCGTAAGCATGCTCGGCGGTGTTCTCTCGAGGCGAAAACATTACAGTTGTTGGCGGGGTACAAGTACAATTGCGTGCAACCAGACGCAAGTAGACCAACAAGGGGGTCTCTACGACGCCGTTATCGTCACTATAAGGTTTAAAATATCAGGGTTCCTAAATCTCAATCTCGGCAAAATTCTGACAGCATAACGCCTTACGGCGTAAGTGGGAATTACTCAACACTATTTTACGCACGTGGTTCACTGATAGATTAACACCTTCCCACGACGCCTTGTTCCGACTAAACCTACTCGTGATCTCCCTATTTAATCATTTTTCAACAAGGCACGGTTGTCTGTCTCCTCTCTTGCTTCCTGAAACATACTCCTCCTTCGACTTAGCATTCTCAACAAGGCGGTTCGTTTGCTCTCTCTTCCCTTTTTTTCTGGGTCTTAATTTTGATTGTATTTTTATCGCGCTCACCTTAACTATTTCTGTGATAATTTAGTTTGTTTATATTTCGGTCTCTCTCTCTTTCGTTTTCCTTTCTACATATTGGGCATCAATCAGGGTTATCACTGTTTCTATTGTTAATATTAAACCTAACTTCTGGATGATCCAGGTCACATAGGCTGGTTTACTACTTCGCTGGACTCGGTCTCCTAGTCTTCTCCGATCTAGGTTTCTTCTCTTGTATGTATTAATTAAACTTGTTCCTAAGCAAATTTTGGCTGGAGGGTCCATCGACTTAGTTCTCTTATCCCATGTGGGAATTGTCGCGCATTTTCTCCTCTGTGTTTTTCCAATGTTACTTTTTCTTCTTCTGACTCTCTTACAGGTTTACTTATATGGACGTTTACTACAGTTGAGATTAAAATGGCCTCACATGGAATGTCTGTGATGACTCCTTAAGTTTATTTCCAGTGACCTTTTAAGCATGGTGACGTGTAATTTTTCCTCTTCATTTTCCTGGTTATTGAACCGCGTTGATAGTGAAACTTCCGAGAAACTCTTCCCGGGTAACACAGTATATTCCTTTATGCTCTCATTAAATTATAATTTTATTTTCTCTTATCTATAATTACTGTTGTTATTATTACTAATCAGTATTATTAATACTCTTATTGTAAATCATTTACCGTTGTTAATACATGTAGGAGGCTCTCCACTTTATAAAACCCTGATCATGGAAACATAAATTCTTTGGTTGTTTTGTTCAACACTTAATAAAACCTAACTGTGAAAATATATTTTTTTGTTTTATTTTTTTTGTATATTACTGTGTCACATTTTGTCAAGATTTTAAACGAGGGCCCAATAAAATGGCTCATAGAACTACTCCTATATATATATATATATATATATATATATATATATATATATATATATATATATATATATATATATATATATATATATATATATATATATATATATATATATATTTTAATGTATATGTAGTTGACGAAATTGTTCTTTTAAATTTGTGTAACAAACTCCACGTAATCCCTTACTTTATATATATATATATATATATGAATTATTTCATTATATATTGCTATATAAATAGACATATATAGTATCTATATATATGTCTATATATATGGCAACTATAATGTATTTCATTTTAAAATAGACCAACTTATATGTTAGGGCCAAAAGCCCTAACATTTCTTTTTTTTTTTGTTTTAACTACACAGCCAACGGAGGAGATGGGGCAGCGGTGGCCGTAGCGGCAGGGGAGACAGAGGTCGGCCGCGCAGAGGGGAAGGGCCTGTGTAGGCCGCGGGGTGGAGGGCTAGGAGAGGGCGGAGGATTGGACGGCGGCGGAACGGAGGTTCCGCAGTGGTGAGCACTTAACAGTGGGTGGCCGCAGTAGCTGCGGCGGTGGTGAACGTGGTGTCCGCGGACTCCACCGCGGACTGTGGGTATCAATAGGGGGTGTGGGGAGGGGCGGAGCCCCCACCCACACCCCACGTAGTGGGGTGTGGGTGGGGGCTCCGCCCCTCCCCACACCCAAACTGCGAACCGACGGGGGTGGTGGGGGGTTAAACCCCTCCCACCACCACTTCATATTTCATTTATTTGTATGCTGTGTAGTGCATAGCGAAATACACAGCGATTACATTTTATTTCATTTAAAATCTCTGTCATTTTAATATAATTTTCCAGTGGTCATTTATATATGGAAATATATATAAAACATTAGCATGATATCACTCAATTTAACAACTCAAATATATATATATATATATATATATATATTTTATTTGGATAATACCATTCTAATTTCTCCATTTCAACAAATAGTTAGTTTCTCATATCCGGTCAAAATGGTAAATAAATATATATATATATATATATATATATATATATATATATATATATATATATATATATATATATATATATATATATATATATATATATATATATATATATATATCCCATTTTCATAAATCACTTAATTTTCTCAAATTGACCAACAGAGGTATATACATAATAGATTCCTCTAATCTTTACAAATTAACTGAAAACATTAGTTATGAAGAATCAACTTACACATTTAAAAACTGTCTTTTCCATTATAACAATGAACTTATAAAACTGACCTTTCAACTAATTTAGCAGTTCTATTCTTATAATTACATAAACAAACTCAGATTAGATTGCAAATAAGTAATGAAATTGCTATTTAAAAAGGTTTACAAAGCAACAAACTTGAAAATTTAAGGTATTTGTTTACCACATTCATATTACAGAAAAGTTAACTCTTCCACTACAAATAGCAAGAGAATTTTAAACCATAGATACAAACAACTAACTTCCCAGATATGAACTTCCTTCTCCCAAACAATATACAACTGATAGCTTGTGACAACCAAGTAAAACTCCATCAATAACAAGATCAGGGAGGTGATTTCCTTCACTCCCAGGGTAACAATAAATTACAACAATATCAAGAGAGGTGCTCTCTCTTCAATTCTTATGAAATGAACCAGGCCTAATTCTCATGACAAAGAAGAATAAGCTATTTCTTCATAAATATCCAACCAGAAGCTCCAAGAGAAAACCTGCGTATCAAAGACAAACAAAGAAGAAAACACCACTCATCTAGCTCTCCTCCCTTCCGTAAACCCGCAAGAGGATCACCCCCGAGCTAGGGAGACCATACTCACACCTGGGTAACTCAAGCACTCCACTTCACAACAGTAACAACAACAATCCCAAAGCACACAAACACCCGTGGGTAATTTACACAACACAGAAACTCATTTACAGTGAGTTTCATAAGGGGCAGGAGAGTGGACACACTCGACTCCAGAGTGTCACCCTGACAGATAAGTTAACCAATACAATTTCTCTTGGTCTCAAACCAAGTTTGATCACAAATTTTTAAGAAATCTGTATTTGACTCTCAAGTCAAAGATACAGTCACAGATACATGCCCTCAAGGCTTTCAACATCCCAAAAGATGGAAACAGGTATGCACCCGAGGAGGATCTCTCCTCCCCTACCCCAAACTTGATGAGCATTTCTCCCAAGTGGGAGAAGCTTTGTCAAACAACCCAACAACAAACCCCACAGAAAATAAATCTAAACACAAATTCACACACTTTACATACACATTCAGCTATACGAAATAAAGGTAAAAATCAAACCAACCTTACAAAGCCCTCCTGGAATGAAACTGTTGCAGAGCCCACAGAGTTCTCTTCCAACCTTAGCCACCAACTCCCTCTCCCTTCTCTCTCCTGCAAGCTAACTTTTCTATTTTTGGTAAAACAGAATGAAAGTTTCCCCACAATTCAACTCACTCCCTCCCATCCCAAAATTTGAAACAAATAACCCAAATTCTTTTCAGTTTTGAGGAATGGGGAGGTGACACTTGTCACCTCCTCATTCTCCCCCAAAACCACTATTCTATCCTGGTGGCTTATGTCACTCACCCATCCCTAGAGTACTCCTTATCCCTTTCCTCCTGTCATTTCTCTTTCGCATGGGAGAAATAAAAGGAGTTAAAGGAGTAAAAGACAGGTGACCCATGCCTCTTCTTCCCTCCTTCACATGGGTGTCCCCAGAGCACATGGGGGAATCTCACTAATGGAGGGGGTGACTTCAAGTCAATCCTTCAATAATGGATGGGCTTGTAGTCATCTCTTACCTTGGGGATTGTAGAGGGGATGGGTTGGGTGTTGGTACAACCCATCATGTCCCCTCCATACCTCCAATTTTCGCCACTTAACTTCAGGGGGAAGTTAAGATGACTAGATGGAGGTTACTCAAGGGTTACCCATGCCAAATGGGCCCCTGGACCCATGGGGTATAACCCAGGGTCAACTTTAACCCATACAAGACACCCCTGGTCAAGGTAAAGCACAAGAAAAAGCCTCATAAATTTAAATAAAATAAGGAAATTCAAATTCAATCTTTTTTTACAACACAAATTATAAAATAATGTTACATGAGGGTAACCTAACCCACCCGACCATACAAAAGACCACATTACATCATCACATCAAACACAAAGAGATCTTGGTTCCTCGTGGAACCAGATCGGCTTAACAGGGAATAACAAATAATGAGGTGCGGAATGATCTCCGAAATCTGTGGTTCGATTAGTAATTCCTGCACACTAAATTACAAGATCAGTAACCACATAAAATCATCATAGCCGAAGCAACTTAAAAACATGCATTATCATGACATAGTACTAATTAACATACATGAAATCTTATTACAATTTTCCATCATCACCTAATTAATTTTTCTGAAATGTAAACTTATCCAAACATCACCCAATTAGTTTTTCCGAAATCATAATAAAGTTTAATAGTTTGACAATTCCGGGAACTGCTATCCCACAAACATAAAAAGTAACAATAACAGTAATGTAAATAGTCATAACAACAGAAGTAAAAAGGGTGGTCCTCACAATGCACAACTTGACAACATATCCTCTTTGGATGTATTTCTCTTTAGGCTTTCATTACCATCTTTAGCTATATGGTATATAACCTTTTATAAAATTTGGATTTTATTTACTAGGTATGCAACATGATTCATATTAATTGTTCACTCTCTTATGTTTTTCTTTCTTTGCTTCACAATAGCTTCCATCCCTTTCTAGCTCTGACTTATTTGAGTTTATTTTTCACTTCTAGTTGTAAATTTAGTGCCCATTGTGGTTAGAAAATTGGTACAAAGGCAATGCAAAGATAATGATAAGATACCCAATTGCCTTTACCTTAAAACCAAGTCCTCCACATGTGATAGAATAGAGTAGATGCGCCCAAATCTACTAGCTATGTTCTCTTTGATTGCTGATGAATATGATGAGATGTTGATTGCTCAAATCTACAACATAACACCAATATGAGGATGATAGATGAGAAGATTTAGAGTGATTTGGGCAGCATGATGATGTATGAAGATATCCTCCTTCAAGAGCCCCCAAATGGCTTGGGTGAGGCTTCATTTATAGGAGATGAAGGATATGAATAGATGGGTAGGATTAGATTAGTGATGGAGGGCTAGGATTAAGTGACACAAGGAGTTGTAGTCATGTGACAAGTGTCTCATGAGGGTTGAATGAGAGGAATAAAGTCAAATGGCTTCCACACAATAAGGATTAGAAGCTTCTAGCCATGTGAAGATAGAGACAAATGTGAATTAATTAAATAAATCTTTAATTTATTTAATTAATTGGCTATGGGAGGATAAATAGGATTAAATGGGATTATGATAGAAATTAGTTAAATAAATATGATTTATTTAACTAATTAGGTGATGAAAGGGTTTCTAGGACAAAACATGTTACAAAGTGTCTCAAGTGATGTATTAACAAGTCATGGTCAATTTTAGGTGTCTACATTTTGCCCCTCTTTGAGATGGTGTTGCGACTAAGAGAAGTAACATCATTTCAAAGAAGATAAGACATGGATAGAAGAAAAAGATGCCCCAACCACTTGAAAGAGTGACAAGGAGGAATGGATGAAGAGATGGGATGATGATGTAAGGATATGACGATGATGTAAAGATAGGATGATGCCCCTCGAGAGGATAGGTGTGTTGGAAGAACATGGGTATGCTCTTGAAATAAATGAAATTATAAAGAATGGATAAGGGGATGGAGGATGCAAGATAAGGGATGGATAGGAGAGATGAATGATACGCTATGCTGTAATAAAGTGAGCAACCATATAGTTTGATATAGCACTAGACATTATGCACCGAGGGATAAGGACTAGGATGATGATGTGTCTTGTGCACCCAGTGTGATACAACCTTGTCTAGTCATATGATGAAGAAAACTTAAAGCATGAAAGTGCTAATGCACAAAAGGTATGATATGACCTTATATGCAAAGGATAATACAAAAAGTTATTCCAACATACACAAGATATGAATATTAGCTGGAAAGATATGGATTTGATACAAATGCAAGATAAAATGATAACACACAAAAGAAAGCAAGCAAACATGCACAAATGATTCAAAAACAAACAAGGAATTGCCCCTATCAAGTTGTAAACCAATGATCAATTGATTGATGATGATGATGATTTGATTTGGATTGATTTGATTTGATGATACTAGTGTTGTTGGCCATGCGAATCAACACCAGGATTTGATTGATTTGGATAGTGTTGATATTATGGGAAACGATATATCCCTAGATCAACACAAGGATGTGGGAATGATGTATCCCATTGATGATTAATGATGCTAGTTTTGTTGGTCATGCAAATCAACACCAGAATTTGATTGATTTGGATAGTGTTGACATTGTGGGGAACAATATATCCCTAGATCAACACAAAGGTGTGGTGGGAATGATGTATTCCATTGATGATTGATTGATTGATTGATGCTAGTGTTGTTGGCCATGTGAATCAACACTAGAATTTTATTGATAATGATGGATCTCTGTACTTAAGTTATACAATCCTTAAGCAAGAGTTGATTGATAAATATTGTGTTGACATTGTGGGGAACGATGTATCCCTAGATCAACACAAAGATGTGGGAACAATTATCCCATTAATTATTGATTGATTTGGATAGTGTTGACATTGTGGGGAGTGACATATCCCTAGATCAACACAAGGATGTGGGAACAATATATCCCATTGATGATTAATTGATGATGTTTACGACAAGATTAGGATCAAGACCAAAGGATGTGATTGGATAATTTAGCTTGATTGATTGACTTGATTGGTATGGATTAAGGATGGCTTGCATTTAGATTTTATTGCTTAGATTTTTGAATATTGGATTTTTTGTATTTTTTGGAATTTCTTTTTTTGTGTTTTTTGAAATGTTTTGGGATGTCATTGGATTACAATTTGGATAGCCTAAATTCTAGAGACCAATGACAAGGGAAAACTGAGTCTAGATGCAAGGATGGGGGTGGGATGGGATAAATGGATAAAAGGATGGGCAATAATAGGTGGGATAGAAGACTCATGATAGGTGGATGGATAAAAGGATAAGCAATGGTGGATGGAATGGATGTATGCAACATAAGGGAGCTATGATGTGATCTCTAAAGACTATGTCGCATAGGAATAACATGCCCCATTCTAGGTGTAATGCTTAGAATTTTACATGAAAATTTTGATGACAACGGGATGATAGGATTGGTTGAAAAGGATGAGGTATATCAAGAGATATCCAAAGCATTTGTCAACATATTTCCCTCATGTCTTTATCAAGATCAAAAGGAGGAAGGGAAGATGGATGGGCTCAATAGGATAGATATGTAGGTATAATGGCTAAGGATGGTAAGATAGGATATGATAGGATGATGCAGATAGAAAGGGAATGATAGGTTGGATATGATAGTTTGGATGAGACAATGTGCCCCCAAGTTTAAGTCACATAGATAATCAACCTACACATGACACTTGTTTGCTAGGTTTTCATCATGGTACTTATCCAAGGCACTACCAAGGGTGGTTTTCACCATTGGACGAAGGGATTTCTCTTTACTATTCTGATGCTTTTTTTTCTTTTTATGGGATATTTGGATGGGAGAGGTGGATATGGACAAGAAGGATTTGGAAGAGGATGGGAACTTAAGCATCTAGTTCCATGAAAGGTGATAGTCCCATGATAGATGGATTCCACACATGGACCATGTCACACGTCATTATGCTCATAGATGTTGGTAGATGTGGGAATTGCATGAGAGGGATATGTAGTAGGCAGATAGTGGATTATGTAGGGAAGACTAGTGGATTATGAAAAGTTTATGTATGGAAGGATTATGCAAAACCATGGACCATAGGGATATGATGTGTGAAATATGTAGGATAGTGGATGGAAGATAGGGAGATGGAGGTATGTGGAAATATTGTGGAATGGAAAGGAACCAAGACCAATGATTGCACACACTATGATAAACATTGGAGCTTTCGATTTGGAGGAGGTGTAGGAAGCAATGGCGATGTTTGCTTGGGGAATGGTTGATGTAGGAAATTAGGTACCCACATAGACTTAAGATTTTTATGATTTTTGCATTGAGTGTGGGATGAAATAATTTTAGATTTTTGGATGGAGTGGGATTGTTGGGATTGTTGGGATGTGGATGTTTTATTTGACTTAAGTGCTTTTTGATTAAGGACCCAAACCATTTTAGTTTTAGAATTTTATTTTTGTAGTATGGGTTTGTGTATCCTTTTGGATGGATTTTTCTTTGACTCTTTGCATTGATGCCCTAAGGCATGAGTATTTTTAGGAATTTTTGCTTTATGGGTAGAGGCATCCAAATTTTTATTTTTGAATCCCATGGACATGGTGGAAGCTTCGTGTTCGATCGATGTGTGCATTTGTTGATCATGATTAGGAAGTGTAGGGTATTTATGGATGGAAGGATTAAAGGTGGATTTATGGATAAATGGATGAGGGGATTGGATGATCGGGATATTAGGCATTGGGAGAAGTGGAGGTAGAGTGGATGGAGGGATATTAGGAGTTGCAATTAGTGGAGGTAGAGTGGATGGAGGGATATTAAGAGTTGGAATTAGTGGAGGTAAAGTGGATGGTGGGAGGTGTATGGTTGCATGCTTTTGGGATTTGCAGGATGATGGAGGGATGGTTTTACATTCCCAACTTATGATTTAGCTTAATCTTACTTTTGTGTGCTAATCAGGATGATTAACCATAGTTTAATTATTATATGTTTGTGGAAAATATCTAATTTAATCATTGATTATGTGGATATTGACTAATGTTAATTAGACATAAGATTTCATATTGATGTGATTATTTAATTATTATGATTTACGAATCAGATGATGATACCCTAATCACGGTTTTATGATGGTGAGTGTGATCAGAAAAAAATAATCTTCCTTCAAAGACGGAAGGAGAGAATCATCTAGGAGGAAGAGATAGATGTTTGGGAAAAGGTCGGATTGCCATCTGAGTATCAAATTTTGTCCTTAAGAATCCTTGCAAATTAGAGTGAGTTGTGTCTCTCCTTGTTAGTCATTTTCATTTCTGTGTCGGTTGACAACTTGATCTTCCTCGTCGCTGTCTACGTTGTTTTAACTTAATGATGTTTGCAGAACGTCTATTTGAGTCGTCTAATTATCTCTTCAAGTTGTCGAGAACTCCCTTGATTCCTTATTCTTTTCCGTATTAAGATTTGTGATTATTATATCTTTTAAATTTTACTTATGGTTGTCATGGCTATGTAAGGGGGAGTGGTACTCGACCCCAAAATTATATTTAAATGATGTGCCATCTTTTTAATGATGTTAACTTTGGGTAACATCATGGTTATTTGATAACCCTTGTTTTCATATAAGGGGAATTTATATGTGTTGTAATGGTTGTAACCTCCTCAGAGGTTGATCACATTAGTATCCATGTTATATATTAATATTATATTATCCATGTATAGCTGCTGGCACTCGGCCAACCACCACCCATGAGGAGTGGGGAGAGAAAGTGGAGGCTAAATGATAGCCAAGTTGGAGCCCCTTTCGCAGACCTGCTCGATGATGGGTTGTGGATCTTTAGATCCCATGAGGTGGTGAACTCAGGATACATGCAAAGAATTATGTATCATGCAAAAAAGTATCAGTGATACCATTTGAGGGACTTATTCTTCAGTGTGTTCTCTTTGGTGTGGGCCACAAAATGGAAAGAGGAATTCCATTAGAGTGTCTAAATGGAAGCACTACTACAACAGTAGCGTGGAGAGCGAGAGAGCTCGACCTTTGTGCATATTTTAAAGCTATTCAACAATAGCCATATATGATCGTGACTACTCATACATGTATGAAAACCTTGAGGGATAACAAATTACATTCGATAGTGTATTGATATATATCTCTTTGTTAACACAAAGAACATCGATTGTGTCGACTTATAACTGTCATAAGCTATTGTTAATGGCCTACGAGGCCGCATATGACTTTAATGTTTATTTTTGTGACATTAGTGTGGATTTAAACTATTATCAAAGGCTCATGAGGCCACAAATGCCTTCTTTATGATAACTTATGAAACCTTTATGTCATGGTGTCACTCGACCAACTTGGAAGCCGTAGTCCATGCAAGTTGTGCATGTAAGACTATCGTATGCTGCTGACAATATTTAAACTATCTTTTATGTCTTGAAACTTCTCTATTAATGTTTCATTATGATTGTTTATGAGCCCAAGAGGGCATTGAAATATTATAATTGTTAATGAGCCTGGAAGGGCATCAATGTATAATGATTGTGTGAGAGCCCGCGAGGGTATCTGCACATGATACCTGTGCTATCGTGCCATGTATTTGATAATGAAAATGGCCAGAGACGTATAAGAATAATGACCACCCTGTTGATAATAGTAAACCTTGGTATGTGTCGTGTGCACTTAGCACATAAACTCAAAGTCAACTTATAACAGTCCTCAACTATTTAGTATTGATAATACAATAATCTTGGTGCATGTTATGCATGCAAATTATTTAATGACTCCTCGGTGAAGTAGGAGGGTTTAACATAAGGTAAATTGTTTTTTTTCCTTGGCAGTGATGAATGTATGTCATGTTTTCTTTGGAGAAGTTATTCTTCCTTGACGCTTTATTATAAGAGCTAACCCTATGCCATTATGAACTCTTGTGTTTAAAAGCAAATGAATGCCAACTTCTTGCGAATGGAAATACTTGTTAAAACAAGTATACAGTATCAAGAATTCATGTAAATTCCTTGAGATAAAACATTTTTTGTGGAATTGACCCATTGGACCATTGAAAGTACCCTTCTAGATGATATGAAATGAGAGTATACCTTGGGATAAGGTAAATAATGTAATCATCACTCGGGTAAGGTCACGAGTCGAAACCATGATTAAACTTATGTCATTGTGAAAGTACAGGAATAGAGTGACGTGGAGTCACAGGTTCCCTATTGCACAAGCAACGAGACATTTTTGAATGCGCTCCCAAGATAGGAGTACAATGTCCAAGGAATGGACTAATAATGTATTGAAATTATTTATCTAGACTGTGAAAGGTTGAACTATAAATATTGTAGGATGAGACAACTTCTAAGTCGAGTCGAGGTGGTGGACATACAACTACATTCATTGCGAAATGTACATGTATGTAAATCTTTGGCCAAAGTAATGCATCTGTCTCTGCATGCATTAGTCAATCCACAATGCTCCAGATGACATAATGTCTCCAGTAGTGTCATACATAGTTAGAGTGGAACTATAGTTGTGTGATTGTGAGACATTATGAAAGACACAACACTAGATACTCAGATGGCAAACCTAACGGTTCCTTATATCTATATCTTCCGTGAAGAGTAGGGCCGCTTCTAGGTAGGAAGTTGTGCGGGGGACCGTTGGTCTGTGGTTAAAGGAAAAGCACTTGGATGATGCTCTCCTTCCCAAGCAGAAGACAAGCCGAGGCTTATGAAGACAGATGTCAAAGATCCAAATGCAGTGCTTTTCTTTATATGACTTGATAGTTAGTTATTATGTATATTTCTATATTTGATGCTTTGAGCATTGCTTTGTACATGTATAGTGAAGATCATTCACTAATGAGGTATCATTGGATATTGTAATTCTAAGTTTTGTTATGTTTTGGAAAAGAATAACGTGCTTAATTTTTATGATGATATTAATTCACTCTTGTTTAACTATGATTATGTTAATCACAACATATTCTTACTCTTAGTTAAGATGGATAGTTATGGTTATTTTTGGGTAATGTGAGATAGCATGTTACAGATGGAAACATATGTTTTGGGGATATGATAAGGTTTATGATGGAAAGTGGTGGATTTAGAAGGCATGGAGGTAGTACCAACATCTTGAGATTGTTTTCCTTGGGGTATATATCCAAGGCAATATGATCGTGGAGGGACTTTGACATGGATGGGCTCCAAAATTCCTTGTTCATGAAGGTCTAAGCCTTTACCTTGATAGTTCATTTTTTGGAGTATGTGATGGACAATGGGACTATGTATGTTTTGGACATTAGACGCGAGCTCCTTATTTGGTGTAAAAGGTGAGGTGGTAGATAGTGGTTGTTGCTTTCCTAAGGAAGAACATTCATGGATAAAGGTAGTATGACCAATAGGATATGATGGATTTGCAATATGGTTGATAGTGGGTGATGAAGGATAATTAGGATCTTGGTTATCATTATGCTCATTAGGATATAAGATATTTGTTTGATCATCTATGTTTACTTGGGAGCCAAGTGTCTCATCAAGGGAAGTGGATGTTTGTACATCATGGATAGGGCTAGATGGAGGATGGATAGGAGTAGTTTGGATGTCTTGCTCATGGATAGTTATGGGATTATGGATAGGTGAAGTGATAACATCTTGATCATGGAATGCGTAAAGAAGGCTAAGAGGATCATCATGACTTTCTTGATCATAGATAGGACCTTGATCATAGATGGGAGATTGATCGTAGATGGGATTAAGTGTGCTATGGATGGGATCAATTTTCTCATGGGTAGACTCATGATCATAGAAAATATATAGGTTATGGATGGGTTGAATGGATGTGATTTGATCTTTATTTGGATAAGGGGTTAACGTTTCCACATGCTTTAGATTATACTCTTGGCATAGCTCTTTATTTTGGATGGAAGTGGAAGTGGGAGACTCTTGGATAGGCTTGATAGGTTCTTGATGGTCAACAATATGAGGGTACAATGGATCTTGACTTGGAATTATGGTAGAAGACTCTTCAATAGGCTTGATGGGTTGTGGCCTCCATAATGGGGTTGGAGGAATAGGCATGGTGTTGAAGGTTTTTTAATAGGTTGAAGGATAGGTACATTTGATGACATAGTTGATTCCTTGCTAATAGCCATTGGATCACATCCTTCATAAGTGTGTGGGTAGATGGAGAATATAATGGATGGATAATAAGGGTGGATGGTATTGTAGGCTTAGGATTAGGATTAGGATTAGGTGGAGGGATAATAGGGGTGGAAGGTGTTGCAAGATTAGGATTAGGATTTGGTGGAGGGATAATGGGATTGGACGGATTAGGATTGGATGGAGGGATAATGGGAATGGATGGATTAGGACTTGGACTAGGTGGAGGGGTAATGAGATTGGATGGATCAAGAATTGGGTTGGATGGAGGGATAATGGGATTAAATGGATTGGTATTTGGACTATATGAAGGGATAGTGGGATTGGATGGATTGGATTTATCTAGCACAATCATACCACAATCTCTTAGATTCTTGACCAATCTCTTAAATCTTAGACAAGTGGATATGGTATGGCACTTAATCCTATGGTATGCAAAATATTGGTTTTCATTATACCAATAGGGTTTAACAACATTTGGAGTATATGGTTTTATCGAGGGTAGCTCAATCAAGTTTGCTTGGACTAATTGTTCTAAAAGTATCTCCAAGGGATCCTTTAGTGAAGGGTCGGTAGAACATGGTGATAAAGGAGTTGAAGGTGTTGATGGATAGAAAGGTTGATGGATCAATGGACTAGGATTGGGATCACATGGTGGTGTTGGGATAGGAGTCCTAGTAGGCTCTTGGATTAGCATTTGATTAGATGGTGATGGAGGATACCCATAGGATGCATAAGCTAGAGTGGTGTTTCCCTTGTCAAAGGTAGCATGAGGACTCAAGGACACTTGATCTTTGTACAAAGGGTAACTTGGACTTGCATGTTCTTGTTGTCAAGGAGCTTGATATTATTGCAAATGGATTTATTGGTGAGGTGAAATGGTGGGATAAGTAGTTGGATGTTCTTAAGGTATGGATTGGTATGGATATGGGTTGATGTTAGAAGAAGTGGGGTAGGTTGATGTAGGATTGACTTGATATGTGTATGGATTAGGTTGGTATGATGTGTTAAATGAAGGTTGTGGTTGTTGAATGGATAGCGGTTGTGTTTGTTGGATTTGGGATTGGTGGGTGGCTACGAGTTGTTGTATGAGGACTTGTCATTGTTGGATGATTTGTTGATCTAGGGTTTGTGGTTGTTGAAATTGTTAGTGTTTTGGTTGAGATGGTTGGTGTCGTGGTGGGGTAGTGACTTGTTCTTTTCCATATAGCACCCTAAGTTCATCAAACATTTTTTGAACACCATAATGATCATCCTTATAGTTCTTGTTTTCTATTATCATAACTATTTTGACAAGGATGGATTAGATGGGGCTCAAGAATGGAGTTATGATTAGGATGATGAGATGGATGAAATTGATTGGATGACTAGGTGGGTGAGTAGGATAATGAAGGATGATTACTATGATGTATAGATGAATAAGATTAAATGAGTGACTAGAATGATGGTGATTGGATGATTTGGAATGATGCCTGGCCTTGAGAGGATAGGCAGGGGTGAAAGGCACGGGTAGACTCTTGAAATGAATGTGATTAGTCAAGGGATAACTAAGGTGGATAATTAGGATGATTAGGATTTGAGATATGGTGAAGGGGACTTGGCTTAGGATGGATGTGATGACAAGGATAATTAGGATGATGTTTAATATGTTTGTTGATAGATTGTCTTGGGTAATTTACAAATAAAAGATCTCACATGTACATGCATAAATCACACACACAACACATAATAGCAAGTTTGACGTTGAAAATTGAATGTTGTGATTATGAAGACACTTGAAGACACATCAACAAGCCTCATATGATTCAAGTGGCTATGGCCAAGAGGTCTTATGTTAGGATATCCCCAATATACAAAAGGTACGGGGGGGCCAATTTCATGAAATGAAAGTGGAATTATACCACACAACCGAGAGAAAGGGGTAAGGTTCCCACCCTTCACCTTCACTTCCCCAAGGTATAAAGTTCTTGGGGTCTTAGCCCAAATGACAAGATTTCAACTTCCAAGAGGTATGTCTTTTGATTCGCCCCACTTTTTATACTCTGTTGGAACACTAGAGTTGAGGTCATCCCTTGGAGTGGTGTGTCTCCAAGTAGGCCTCCTAAGAGGGTGACAAAAGCAAGTTGAATGGTGATTTTGATCTCCAAGATCACCTTGTGGTGCAAGGAGAAAGCATAAACACACACTTGACTCACACTCACAATGTTAATTTGCCCCTAGAAATTGAAATGTGTGTTGTTAAGATGAATGGATTAAATGATGTTTTTGATTCTCAAGATCACACGAAGTGCATGAGAAGAGCATACACACCCTAAATAACACTCGAATCCACCAAGTGATGCAAGTACAAGTTCGTACTATACCCAAATCCAAATGTGACGATAAAGACACATGTTCATTTTAAGACCAATTTCAAGTACGATGATGCAAACAATTCTTTGTTTTATGCCTAGATCGAAGTGTGATTACAAACAAGATTTTGATCAAATGAAAAGACAAAAGTTGGATTATGTGCACCTAGAATGTTTGTCTTCATATTTGATGTTGATGCTGATGTTGTGTAATGACAAAGAAACTTGCAAGCCAATGTGTTAGGTGAAAAAGGAGCAAAATGATTAGATTATGATAAATATGATTAGTGAAAATATAATGGATATGGTAATCATATTCTACAGGAAATTCTATGTTGTTTCAAAAAAAAAATTGTAAAAATTGGATAAATTTTGCACAAGTCATAATCATTTGAAGTTCACACACAAAGGGTGACTTTGATTGAGTGTAGCTTTCAAACCTAATAAAATTATCTGAAAATTCCTTCGCCACAACGAAGTTAGGCGAGCCAACTCTCCAACACCACTCGCTTCATGAAAATCTAACTTTGTATGCGAAAGTTACGAAAAAAAGAAAAAAATGCCCTTTTAGGGCTGTTACATCCCTCCTTTTGAAAACAATTATGCTATTTACTTTCTTACAAATTTCAGTAAATTACTATGTTGTGAACGACATGAAAACTGACAATTTATCTTACAAAGTTGTTATATGAAATTGCGGAATCTATTGATTACGATCAAGGTGATATGTAGACTAAATGTCTTTATAATAAAATGCAATGATGTTTGAATATATTATATTTGGATCATAGATGCTTTGACCACAAAATTGTATGCGAGTCTGTCGATGCAGGAACAGGTGGACCGTGTTCGACGGGAAGAGAAAGTATCTTCGAGAGGGAGTATAGACTCTGGAAATTAACCATGGGTGTTTGTTACTGAGATCGCCAAACAGATAGATAAACCTTGGAACCAACAAGTAAGTCTTGTTTGTCGGTTGGGTTAGTTAATTAGATGTCGACGTCAAAGGATAAAGTATAACATCCTAGTCGAAAGTCGTCTTGTAGAATCTTGGAGTCGTCAATGGCATCTTAAGTCCATAATAGTAAGTCGACTTAGTAGACGTATGCTATTTCCGTTTATATGTATTTATTGAACCATCTTGTGGCGAAATCGTAAATCATGTTTCGTAGTCGAAAGAAGCGAGAAGTTGTTTTGTGAGTGAAAACGATTTGTAAACCTTGTGAGGCGTTACGACCAATCCGTCGTGATTGTCGTCAAACGCGTCGAACTTGTGTTGTGAAGTTATTCTTTTCGCAAAGATCGACGAATGTCGATTTGTAGCCATAACGTGAAATAGTTTGTTATGGTCGTCGTTCAGCTTGAGTCATTTCCTTTAGCTTCGATCGCGAGTTATTTTAGTCTGATCTTAAGTCTCTTATCTAGAGTGGCCTTTATCTCCTTTTCTTATTTCAACCATTGAGATGCCTTATGCATTTGTTTAACCGCCACCTTGTTGTGATTAACTCCTTGATTTAAATCTTTAAGTTGGTCTTGGAATAATTAGATGCCTTTTGTTTTAATAAGGACAGAGTCGTATGTCCTTTAATAAGCCATCATTGAAGGAATTTAAACCCTCTTGTGGTCTTAGTAAGCTTTGAGGTCGGTTTTGCTGAGTTAAAACAACTTCCCTGAGTATGGCAGTTTCAGTGGTATTTTAATATTTTTACCACTCTAACCATAGGCGAGAGAGAGAGGGATGGACGTTGGAGTGGTGAGAAACTGCAGTTAATGGCAGAGGCCCATCATCAAGGTGGGCGCAAAGGTATAGGAGTGGTGGTTGTGAAGGAAGAGAGAGAACGCAGGCATCGAGTGGCGGTTGAGGGAAAAAAGGTAAGGAATCTCAGTAGGGAGAGTCTTGTGCTGCGCGGTGGTAGGAGTGGGAACGTCTGTTGTAGCAAAAGGGAGCGACATATAGTAGTTAGAGAAAGAAGAGGCGACGGAATGGGATACTCCCGTCGAGGGATGGAGAGATAATAGGAAGTCATTTTTGGAGAGTAGGAAAAACGGTGAGGTGGAGAGGAATTGGTAGTTGCTGTTGGTTAGAGACTTTGAACAGAGAGAGGGAGAAGGTAGTTCGGGGGGCCGTCTTTTGGAGAGGAGAGGAGGAAACTAGAGGCAATGGGAGTTAAGTAGAAAGTTCAACTGGAGGAAGAGAGGAGGTTGAAGGCTTCTTAGTGCACAGCAGAGAGGAAGTGCGGGCAGTTTTTGTTTGGATACGGGAGGTAGGAGATTACGCGTGGGTCGCCAAGAGCACCATCAGGTTTATAACTCTTCTTTAAGACTGTATTTTGTTTTAGTAGGGTGTCAAATCTATGCCCAATTCCTTTGCCATGCGGAGAATCGATTAATAATCATTATATGAAGCAAACATACAACTGTTTTGATGGCCATTCCATTGTATCATCTGTTTATTTCAGTTTTGATTACTTGTGACTGGAAATGATGGCGGAGTTCTTTTGTTATAATCTTGTTTCATGACACACATAGGCCGTTAGAAGAACGTTCATCTTGAAAGATGGGAGCCTCGTTTTGGAGCTAGGAGTCTTAGTTCCAATGTTTAGCTTAAGGATTAGTACCTTGTGGATTTCCCGCGGGTGAAAGGAAGACAGTTTGTCCAAATGTAAATATATTAAGACTTTAAAAACTATTGTATAGGACCCCGTTGACTGTGTTAAAGACAGAAACTTTCTCTTGTTTGAGAGTTGTCTAATATAGTAAATAAGGGTTCGAAATGAATGAACTTACCTTGCTTTGTATAGAGTATTTGATTTAAATCTTCTTGAGGACTGTTTTGGAATATTGTAGCCATTCATGGAATCATAGGAGTTAAGAATCTCAACTTATAACGATATCGACTGTGTCTTGTTTAGAACCAAGAGTGTTATTTATACAATGGATAGCAATGATGTTGTATTAAATTATGAAATCCACTATGTATAAGTTCTAGTATACCTTTATGACTGAGTTACCAACATCAAAATGTTTTTAATGCACTGGAAAAGATAGCTCCATAGTGAGAAGATACATTGTTCCACGTACATGTGTGTAGGAGTTAAAAGCCTCAAATTTAAAACATGTTCTGACGTAAACCTTCAGGTGTATGAGAGCTGATGATGTAATTATAACCAGCTAGAGTCATTTCGGCTTATATTCCTAGTTAGAAGTCATGTGAAACAATTGACTTGGAAAAGCGAAGTAGGGAGTCAATGTACTCGTGTCGAAAATCGTCATGGTTTCGTAACAAGCATGTAGAGTGGGAAAACCCGCAATTTGAATCCAGACTATGTTGCATGCGACGATGCTTGTATCGTTTTGTAGGCCTTATGAGTATAGAACCCTTGAATTTCAGAATAGCGGGAAGTTGGTGTAGTTACTTGAGTGTGTTGTGCAAACACGGAAACTGATTAAACAAGTGCGAAACCACTTAGGAGTGGGTGTGATTTTTTTATTCAAGGATTTTACATGTATACGAGTTCATGAAATTATGAACTCGGCAATATAGTAAAAGTTGCACTATGCGCTATATAGGAGGATATCCTAAACCCTTGAGGTCATCAAGGTTGTCAATTATTTTCAAAATTATACAAATAGGAAACTGTAGGATTTCGATCAATTCAAGTCGAGTAGGGTGGGTGAACCATGTTCATGCGTTCTTAGAGCGCTAATTAGAAACAAATCCTTTGGCCAAGGTGGTGTACTATCCTCAAGTGCATCGAACGTTCACCGTAACTGGATGGCGTTTCTTGTGGAGTGTCGTGCATGACTAGAGGGTATCTAGAGATCTGTATGATAACAAGACACGTAGGTTACAACACCAGAGCTCAGATGGCAAACACCAATGGTTATCCTAAGTCTATCCTCTTGAGTAGGGTAGGGCCACTTCCGGTTAGGAAGGAGTGCGGGAGACCGACGGTCTGTGGTTGGAGGTTAAACTCCTCGAAGATACTTTCTCTTCCAAGCCTTGAGGAATGCCGAGTCTTGAATGTGATGGGTCGACAATCGAGATGCATGATAATGGTATGTTTCCAATATTTGTTGTTTCAAGAAAATTTCATTTGTTAGAAAACAAAGTGTTTAGCATATATCATTTCTTTTAGCTTTATGAAAATGAGATCATGTTTATGTTAAAATGAAAGATGTTGTTTTGGATTATGGATGAGTTACTTTTGTATTTGATTACTAGTAAAAAAAAAAAAATTACCGTCTTGAAAACTTATTTACTTCTTGTCATTTTGATATTGGTTGTTACAAGGGCTTTAAGATGAACAAGGCAGACCTGTTGTGCAATATTTAATTGCTAGCAGTTAATGTTTTACCCGGTCACATTTGATAGTTAATAAACCACAATTAAGTTGGTGGTTTATGTTTAGCTACGCCCCTGGTCACCCATGTGACCAGGGGATGAAGGCGATCAAAAAATAAAAAGGATTAATAATTCACTGGGGGCTGGAAGACAAGCCCCTTGGTCACTGGTGAGGCCGCAGGCTAAAGAGCAGAGGCCAAGGGAGACTAGTCAATGTATACACCTAAAAATGACACGACTCTACTTAAATAAATATTTTAAATATTTATTTCATCTTTATATTCCTCTATCAATAAATAAATAAATTTATTTATTTATTTGATTCACTTCTTCCCATTTAATTAAATAAATTACATTTATTTAATTAATTAAATTCATCTACACCAACTTCATTCTTCTAAATAATTAAATAATTTTAATTATTTAATTAAAATCTTTTATTCTTCCAAATTTAAATAAAATACAATTTTATTTAAATTAAATCTTAAATCTCCACAAAAAATAAAATATATTTAAATATTTTATTTACTCCCCCAAATTATCTACAAAAAATTAAATAAATCTATTTATTTAATTATGCTTTTTTATCTTCTAAAAATCTTCAATATCTTCTAAAAATATATTCCTCTTGTCATACAAAAGCAAAAGCTGAGTTAAAGCAACTTTAAAGCAACTTTGTTTTTAAATTAGAAAAATATATTCTAATTTAAGAAAAACAAAAACTCATCCTCATCAAGAAAGTAGTTAACTCAACAAAGTTTCTTTTTGAATGACACGTGTCTTTCTTCTATTCGCGCACGTTCTCTTGAACACTCTCCTCCGTTGATCTTCTTATTTCTTCTCAACCATTGATCTTCTCTCACACAACTCTATAAATACAACCCTCTTCTTCTATCTTTCATATCCATCATTCAAGTAAACTTATGCTGCAGAAACCATAGCACGCCATTGGCACCCCTACCATTACTTCATTATCATCCACTCCATTTCATGGTGTGTTGAAGTTCACCTTCAATCACATCAAGTATCAGAGCCAACTTCTCCTTGTCATCTTGAGGAATCGAAGTGAGGAAGCAAGCTTCCTGAGGGCCATTTTCATCTCCATCAAGATCAAGAAAGAAAAGGCGAGCAATGGAAGGTAGGTTGTAAGTATCTCTTCTTTATTATTAAATCTTTTTTACCTTCATATTCCATTGATGTTTTGGGTTTGTTATTGATTTTATTATTACCACGTTTTACCCATCACATTTTTGGCACCCACCGTGGGGCTCTTGCCCCTAATCTAATCAAAATTTGAGTTTTTAAGTGACAAGTTCCGTACAGGATTTTGACAGGTTCATCCGGCGCATACATTCTCTGAATTGGCGCTTTCACCTCCTATCCCAGTGCATGCATATTCATGGCGCATTCATCTTCTAAATCGGTGCTTTCATCTTCTATTCCGGCACATGCACAACTATGACACATACACCCCCTGGCACATCCATCTCCTGTTCTGGCGCCTGCATCATCAGGTGCATACACCCTACATCACAACACTTTTACACTGTTTCATGACGCATATATTTAATTAACGCATTTGTTTCATCTTCCTGCGCTTTTGACACCTGTCTTAGCGCATCTGTACAATGACGCTTACAACCTCTATTTCTGCGCATTCAGACTGTATAGCGGTGCTTCTGTTCTGCACTATGGTTTTAGGGTTTCATCTAATTTTTCTGTTTAAGCTAACGTTTGTCTTGCAGGATTAGAGGCTGGATTAGATCATTTAGCTACATTGATTAGTTCATTTAGATTAATTAGGGGAAAAAGTAACAAAAAAGAAAAAAAATGCAAATTTCACATAGTTTTTAACTAGGAAGAGAGTAACTGAACCATTGCTATCTTTGCGTCACTGCTATTTATTCATATTGCTATCTTCTTTAGTTAGATCATTGCTATCTTACAAACGGGAATGAACATTGCTATCTTTTTAAACACTTCAAAGTTAACAAATGTGTCAGTGCCCAACTATATAGCCCATTTAGTTTTTTTCCTTTTAACTGGGATTGGATTAATCAGTGTTCTCTGTATTTATCGAATGACAATAGGCTTATGCTCTCCCCTTTACTGGGTGACTAGAATGCCAGACTTGTTATTCCATCTGTTTAACCTTTAGAGGGGCCTACCCTTGGATGCATGCCTATCTAAGTGGGAACGATCTTGAGTGGAAACAGGCTAAAGCCAAGCCCTATCGATCCACTTTAAATAAATTGTACTTGAGGCGAAAGCCTCCTGCAACGAGTGCTGCTGTGTTACACCGACGACCAACCTCTCCCAAAACCCTTCAAGGCGTAACCCTTGGAGGCTGGGAGACTCCATAATGAAGAGTAGTGCCACTGCATGTGTAACCACTCGAACGGTTGCCTTGACTACTTAGCCACTTGTTTAGCATACCAAAAACCCCTATTTGTGACACAAAGGGCGGAGCCCTTGAAACGGCCTCAATTCATGTGATTCTTAGTAGAGGTAGCAGGGACAATCCTATGGTTTGGTGGGGGTATGAGCCTAAGGAAACCTAGATCTGGTATGCATGAGAAGTGAGTGCCATGGAGGGGAGCCAGTGCTACCAGATCCTAGAGCTATATGCTTTGAATATGCACAGCTAGAGGATTCAATAAATATTGTCCTATCCATCCTAGGGTGTACTTGTTTTCGTGTCAAAAAGTCCAAAATACAAAAAAATAACAAAAGATAAAAAATCATGAAAACTTCTATGTGTTTGCTGTGTCTTTGCCATAATTGAAAATCCAAATTCTCAAAAACACCAAGTTTTCAAACCAAAAAATAGATTTTTTTTTAAAAACATTACAAAAACTCTAAAAAACCAACTCAAAAAAATAGAATTGCGCATTTGAGGCGACCTGAAGCGCATTTGCGTAGACTTTCGGTGCATTTGATATCTGTTGCAGCGCTTTTAAAAAATTACCAAAGTGGCGCATTTGATCCGACTTGTGGCGCATTTACACTCTGTTGCGGCACATTTACTGCTGCGCATCCAATACAAAGAGCAAATCCATACCTTCCAAGAGAAAAACTATCAAACTTTCAAAAGCTCATTTCAAACCTGTCTCAATTGATCTAAAATTTGATTAGAATCGTGTAAGTTAACCATTTCCCTTTTTTCTGCACCATTAGCTACTTTTCCCACACTACATTATCCAAAACCTCACAAAATTCTTCCAACAAGGTTAGAACCAAGCTATTCATGATCATAATCAAACCTCAAACAAACCTAGTGAGTCTCCACTATCAAGGATCACTTATCCTTTTCTCTCGGAACTCTACTAGTGGCTTGTACAAGACTAGTCAACATCAAGTAAATGGATTTTTATCATCCTTGCTTCGACTATCGTTTTGTTCACCCAACTTGTTTGACACCAATTGATCCTTGCTAAAATCTTGTCCCATTCTAGCACCTTAGTTCAAAACTTTCAAACTCACTCCATTCCATCTCTAGTCACCTTGCATGGTCTTAATGCGATTGCAAAAACAAAAATAGATTGAAATGGTTGAGAAAACTATCCCAAACTCTCACGAAAGTGATGAGGAAATTTCTATGGAAGAGGTCCTCCAAACATAGCAAGACAAAAGATTTCAATGCATAATGGATAAGGTACTTGCCCAAGACCCTACCAAATTCTTTCTACACCTAACACATCTAGGAGTCAAGCTCCCTAAAGATTTTGATGTAGAGGCTCTAAAAGAAATTGAGGAAGAAAGACACCCTGAGGGAAGCACACATGAAGAAACACCTTCAGACAAAAGCAAAGCGACCATTGATTCTATGGATGCCTTGAGCTTAATGACCCAACAGATCCAAGCTTTACAACAACAATTCATGGACATGCAAACATAAGCATCAACTAAGCATTACTCCCTAAAGGATATTTCGCCATATCCTTTTGATAGGACCTTGATCATGTTACCTTTCCCCTCTAAATTTGAGGTGCCAAAATTTGATAAATATCGAGGAAAGGGTGATCCAAGGGACCACATTAGGGAATTCAACGCTGCTTGCCTTGGGGTTGCACACAATGATACTTACCTTATGCGATTGTTTCCACGAAGCTTAGGAGGACAAGCCATGGAGTGGTTTTCTAGACTACCACTCGACATTAGAACATTTAACAAACTTGTGGACAAATTTGTCACACACTTCTCCTATAATATTGAGCATGACACCTCAATCTTAGATCTTTGTAACACTAAGCAAAAAGGTGGGGAATCTTTCGTCACCTTCGTACAAAGATGGAGACAACTGGCAAGTAAGTGCCCACACCAAATGCCTGAAAAACAAATGCCGGAAATGTTTGTCCATAACTTACAAACTGACCTAATCTATCAGATACAAATCCAATGTCCTACTTCCTTTAGCAAGGTCATTGAGATGGGTCTCATCATCGAAAAAGCTTTAATCACCAAGGGTCAAATAAAGCTATATAAGGACACTCCTAGTACCAACACCCACATAGATAAACCAAGATTCTGGACAAAGAACAAAAACATTGTGAATGATGGGGTGGTAGATGCCAAAAATGTGGCACCAAAGCAACCAATCTTCAACTTATCGACTCCTCAAAACAACCCCCCACAAAACAAACCAAGAAACACTGAATCAGGGTTTACAAATTTTCAACCTAGGAGAAAATTCACACCTTTGGGAGAATCATTAGAAACTGCCCTACGGAAGCTCGTCACAAGTAAGATTATAATGCTTCCAATGGCACGAGAATGAGAACCAAAAGTCAAACCCCCTTGGTGGAACAATAACGACTTCTGTGAGTTCCACCGAAACAGGGGGCACAAAACCAACGACTGCATTGCACTCAAACACACTATCCAATACTTGATCGAACAAAACAAAGTGTCACTTGATGGACATACCTCTAATAGTGATCATCAGGCATTCAAGTATCCTCTTCCTAACTATGAGCAGGGAGGACCTTCCAACAAAAACAACAGTGGATCCAACAATGCAAATTACACAAATGTCGGCTTTGACTATGTTGTTAACCACATCTCAGAAAGTGATTCACTTATCAATATGATCACTATAAACAAAGATCTGGACTGCAATGTTACCACCCGCAGTAATAGAGTCACTCTTAGAGTAGCCTTTGCCCCTCCGGCTAATTAGTACAGTATCTTGGATCAGCTACATAAGACACTTGCACATATCTCCATTTTGGAACTTTTGCATCTATCCCCTCTCATAGGGCCATACTTGATAAAGCTTTAGCGGAAGCCTTCGTCCCAATGAACCTCACTGAAGAATAGTTCCAAACCATGGTAGGTCACATAACCTCACCTCACTCCCTATCATTCATTGAAAAGGATGATATGTCAATCACCCAACCCCATAACGCCTCTCTTTATTTATAGGGAGGAGCCTAGAGCAAAAATAGGAAATTTACAACTACTTTGACTTATTCAACAAAAGAGTCCTATTTGACTCGGGACTTCTCTTGTCTCACATGTAATTACATTTTGGAAAATTACATGTGAAAGTGTCCAAAACAAAATTCAAATTACATATCATATACAAGAAAAATAAACTAAGGCACTAGCTTCCTTCGTCATTCTTCTTCAGAAAGTTCTGGTACATAGCTTGGATGGCTACCATCTCGCATGCATCTGGTTTTGCTGTGTTCTCTGAGATGGTGTGGGCCCGAAGAATTGAGTCTTTTACTGCCTTTATTGCCTTTTCATGCTTGTCCAGATTATCTTTCAGGTTCTCTAGAGTTGAATGTTGGTCATATAGATTATCCATTGAAAGCACTGAGGGCGCCTCCTCTTCAAATTTTCTTTGGACCATCTCTTCAAAGGAACTTACCATTTCCTCTGCTGAGAGAAACTTGTGATCTTCCCCTATCAGGGTGCATGGAAGTTCTTCTAGCCAGTGTAGAAGTGTGACATCACTATCTTCACTGGCCTCTCGAGCTTGACACAAATCTTCAAGTAGACCTTTGATTATGTGGATTCGATGCACCAGAGTCTCCTTGGTCTTGAGATATGATTCCCTGTTTGTAATGACCCCAATGGTGATCAGATTCTTTATCTTAATCTTTTTCATATCTATCCACTCTTCTAGACTCTCTTCTTGATCTTACAGCTCTTGTGAAAGTAAATCTACCAGGTTGTCCAGCTCAGCTTTAGCTTTGTCCATCTTCTCTTTCCTTTCCACAGTGGTTTTCAATAGGATTCGCCCTTGAGCTAATAGGCGTTCCACTATATCTCCTACCACCCTTCCCCTGGCTTGTGCTTTTTCAACCTTCTAAATAAGGGGATCTTCCACTGTCACTGCCATGGGTTCTACCATTTCCGATGACTTTACATCTTTTGAAGGACAGCAACAAGTTGTTCTGCTTTAGCTTTGTACTGTTCCTTCTCTTTCTTGACTTCATCATACTTTTGAAGTAAAGTGCTGGTAGTATTGTGAAAATCTACCTTTATGCCCTCATGAGTTAACTTGCCCAACTCAACCCTTGAAATGACATAATCACTCATGTCAAAAGTGTTAGTGGTGGCATCTTCTGGTGGTTTGACAATTTTCGTGTATCTGATTCCCTTTTCATTGACAAGCCTAGAAACAATCTTAGGCTTCTTCTTCTGATTCTTTGCTTTTACAGGCAACAACTTTTCAATATCGATATCGTCAGGTGAAATAGCTTGCTTCTTCCTCTTTGGAGTATATGCAGATAACCATGGGGGAAGCACAGAAGCGCCAACAACTGGGGATGAATCTACTACCTGTTTGGCCGACTCCATGTTCACACCTGTGATAGTCACAATAGGACCAGTGTTGGTAAAAACCACACCTGTATCAACAACCTTTTTTGAAGCATCCAGAAGGTTCTCTAAAACAGATTATTCACCAATGTCAAAAGATGGAGAAGATAGACTTGGAATGGAACCAGAGGAATCAAAAACAGTCCCAAAATTGGTTTTCACAGAAACAAGAATATTATCAGAGGAAACAACAAAGATAGGTGAAAGGGGAACATTTGAAATCACTAGGAAACTACTAGAAACTGGAACATGAGGAGGAGGTGTAGAAACTTGTGTTCCTGTGGGAAGATCTTTCTCAGGTGATTGAGGTGGATCGCCAAGTTGCTCCTTTTTTGCATCCTCATCTTCACCTTGTTCAGTTTCATCCTCTTCATCAGATTTATTAGATACTATCGCCTGTTGATCATCTTTAGACTTTTGAATATTTCATTCTTCAGCCTCAACATCTTCAATCTCCATTTGATCAACATTAGTATCTTCAACATTTGACTTAGTGACGTTGGCAGTTTCTTCAGTTTCCTTCTTCTTCCCTCCTTTGGTTACAAACTTGATCTTTGGTTTGCGTATCTTAGAAGAAGAAGGGGCGTCACTCTTGTTTTTAGTTCTGTTCTCAACCTTCTTGCTTGTCTGCTCCTGTGTCCCAGCCTCTGACCCTATGAGGAACTCTTTCAATTTAATGCCTTTACTTTCCAACCACACATTGGTGTTAGCCAGTATTGGTTGAAATGTTTTCTTGATGGACGTTTCTTCTTTGATTGACCATTTCACCTTTGGAAGAGGTGAAGCCTCAACATTTTTTTTGTTGTATCTAGGATCTAGAACATTCCTGTCATCCTCCATTCCATCTGGAATATCAGCGAGGCCTAGTTCTTCAATCTGACTCAGGTGAATTTTGTAGAAGTCTAGCTTTCTGATCTCAATCTGTGTCCTGAGATCAGCCCATATGTCTTCAACCATTGGTACGTGGAAGGTTGACTTTCTTTTGATTTTATCTTGCACTTTTCTAAAGTCAAAATGGTCTCTTTTCTTGTAAGTCCCCATGGTGACCAGTTGTAATTCAGAATCAATTATTTTTGCTTTATTGGCTGATTGAACCGAATACCTCCCAATTTCAATGGGGAACTTTATCCCCGACTTCTTCAGCTCCATTTGTTTATTGTGCACTACAATCAGCTGTCTGCATAGCTCCATCAGAATAATACGGTCACTAGGATACCGTGGAAGCATATAAGGGTAACCAGGATAATATCCTACCCGAAGATATGTGAAAGTGGGAAATTGCAGGAACAAGCAACCAAAAAAATTTACGTGCCAAGCTTCATCAGAGACCCTTTTCTGAACCAGTTCACTATCCCATAAGCACATGAACATGGAAAAGAATGCATCATTGACCCTTCGGAAATGATGAATTGATCCCTTCAGAGTGATTTGAGGGTAATATTCATATACTGGGATCAATCTCTTGTCTCCTACCTGAGTTAAACCTAGAAAGTTTCTCATGCTTGCAGCAGCATAGACAAGATAAGAGGTCATATAGAATTTGAATGTGGTATTGACCTTTACCAGTTGCTCGTGCAATACATTGCTGATCTGTTCTCCCCAGAATATTCTCTGATTACCCCGTAGAATTACCTTGATGTAAGTGTTCATCCAGTCTTGGAATTTAGAAGCAGAAGGGAGTCCTCTGATGTGACTCAAGAGAGTAATAAAATCACAAACTTCTTCTACAAAGTCACTCATGTGAAGGTCTTTTGGCCATCTGGTCAAATTACTTCTAGGAATTTTCAACCACTTGTTATTTATGTACCTTCTGGCAGCTTCCACATCCCTATCATAATCCTGTTGCCCCTGAGCAAAGTCAATCCGTCCAATATTTTCAATAGGTGGACACATGAAGATTTTGTCAAGGAATTCTGCATCCAATCTCATGATTACATTCCCCTGAGAATCCGTCAAAAATCTAGTGTCTCTGTTGTAATGGCTGGCTACCTGAAGAACAAACTCAGGATTGTGTGCAGAAACTGGAAATGATGCAACCAAATGAATATTACTGTCAATGATTTTCTGCATAGGCTTAGAAGGATTTGTCTGTTTTGTCATATCTATAAACTCTGCCATGTCCACATGCCCAATTTCCGTGTCTCTGATTTCATCAATGTTTGACTGTATTGCTGTCACCGGAAAGACACCTTGGTACTTGTACTTCATGATTTTGGTCTTTGACAGAGATGGCTCTGACATTAGCTCTGGAGAGAACTCTGAAATTGATATTCACCACGAGCACTGGTTGAGAACTGCAAAAGGCCATGATCTCGCAGTTAGGGAAAAATGGATAAACTGGGATAATCGCGATTCGATGATCATGGACAGGGAAGCATGCGTTGAAGGGCTTGAGTGCGCGTAAATCGAGGCAAAGGCAAAAGCGGGGTAACAGGTCTGAAAGGTGAATTTTCCCAGTGTTGGGAAAAATTCAAGAAAATATGCTTGAGTGGTCAAAATGACCGCTCCTGCATGAGGAAGTATTTACATGTGTGGAAGTGGGTGTTTTCGCTGCTTGTGCATGTGCTTGGGAGTTTTTTTGGTATCATGCAAAGTCGGTGAAAAACACCGCTTCTACATGTGATCACTTGGTAAAATATTTTATGTAGGGGCGATCAAAATGACCGCCCTTACATGTGGGTATTCTAGCATATTTAAGGGCACGTGCATGGTTGGCAATTTCGACCGCTTCTATGGGTATGTTGCAATGTATGATGTTTTAGTGGCGAAAAATGCCGACACTGCATGTAAGGGGAAATCATAAGTGTTAGAGCGGGGGTTTCAACTGATAATGCAAGTTTGAAATCTTAATCTTCTGTGTAAGGGCGACAGATTTTGCCACTCATACACCTTGTGTTTGGAACTCTTAAAATGCGCAAGCGATGATTTTTACCGATTGTACCATTTAATTCATTCTCGACAAAAAAATGTTAAAGCGGCTAAGATAGCCGATCCTATAATTCGCATATCAAGGCTGAACTACGTGTTGGTTTAGAGGATTGATCGGTCAAAACAACCGACGACACAAGTTGATATAAAACCTAGGGCACGAAGTGATAGGACCTACCTGAAGACATATCTAACGCATGTTTGGAAAACGAATCAAGATCAAGACTACCATAACAAACAGAAACACACAACATCCGACAAAAGTTTATAACAAAATCAAACAAATAAAGCCATTCAAACCATTATACTAACGGAAACCTTAAAAAAGAAAATGAAAGCGATTAAAAGACTTACCTGTTCAAATGGAGGAAACCCTGAGTTCGTCGATGACAAATTCGGTAGAATCTTAGAATGGCGCAATCGAATGGTGCGAGGGGAATCCAGTGACTAGTTAGGAAGTAAGAAAATAAAATGACAAAAGAAACAATCAAAAAGACATATTTAAAAGCTTGAAAACAAGTCATTAATACTTCACACAAATAACCATTAATGTCACTAGAGTTCAAGATCTCAGAGATCTTGCTTGGGCGGCAATTTCAGCTGACCTCACACATGCTTTACAAAAATGTAAAAGCGGTTAAATCTGCCGACAATGCATGTAACAACCTTTTTTGAGAAAATATGTAATGACGGCGAAAAGTGCCGCTCAGACAAAATGGAAAAAGAGAACTATGTAAAAGTTGTAAAAAGTGCCGCCATTACACAGTAAACCAAAGAGATATGTCAAGTCGGCAATTTCTACCAACATTGCATAAGTGAACAGAAAGACATGTAAAAGCGGTTAAATAGGCCGACTTTACATATGAAGACTCAAAATTTTACTAACACCTTAAAAATGACCAAAATTGATATTTCGATCAGTTTACGACTTAACTGATTTGCGCAAATATTGAGGAATCGATTCGAGGAAATGTCACAAACTAGTTTAGGATGTCAAATGACTTCGCACGGCACCAAGAGAATCTTGTCTTGATTTGCGAACTTAGAGTGTAGATTACGAAACAGACAGGTTTCATAGGGGTTGTCTACAAAAATGAGCGTAGCTGATTTTGAGAACAACAACTGACTCTAACTGGGGAACTTCCATCAATTGAACTTTGAAATGGTCGAAGGGAGGAGAATCCAGTCTCTAAGTGCCTTCATCCATGCCATTGGGCTATAGAGTCAAGCCGAAAAAGAAAAAGACACAAAAGACTAAACAAAAACACAAAAATAAAAACACAAAACTATACAAATGTACAAATGAACTTATCTGATACTTCAAGGATTGAAGTGCTTTAGATGTTGCCCACTGTGAGGCAGCAAGAATGGTGTCCCATCCTGATACTCCAGCAAGAAACTATTTTCACCACAAAACTGGTGAATGGTGAACGGACCTCTCCACAAGGAATCAAATTTTCCATGCATTCCCTTTGGTTCTCTTCTCTTGTCCCACAACAAGACTTGACCTCCAATCTGAAACTCATGAGTCCTTGCCTTCTTGTCAAAGAGTTTCTTTACCTAACTTTGGTGCTCAACGATACGATCCACTACCATAGTTTGCTGCTCCTCAAGTTCAGTTAGGTACATGATCTGTTTATGAATAGAACTATCAAAAGTTCTATCTTCCAATGCCTTTACCAACTTCAGTGCTGACAATTCCGAGGTAATTGGTATCTTCGCATTTAGGCCATATAGAAGCTGAAATGGTGACATACCTATCATCCTTTTGGGGGTAATCCTATCTACCCATAAAGCATCAAACAACGGTTTATGCCAAATTCTCTGATTCTCATCTACCAGTTTCCTGATAATAGTAACCAGATTCTTATTGCTTGATTTTGCTTGACCATTTCCTTGCGGATAATAGTCTAAAGAATGGGAAAGAATGATCCCATGCTCATAGCAAAATTCAGTAATCTCATGGGAAGAAAAACAAGTAGCATTGTCTGCTACTATCTTGTTTGGAACTCCACACCTAGAAATAATGTTTTCTTTAAGGAAATTACATACCACTTCAGAAGTAGCATGCTTAACTGGGATGGCTTCCACCCACTTGGTAAAATAGTCTGTCGCAGTGAGAACATAGTTGGGCCCCACGCTTGATGGTGGGTTCACAGCGCCAATGAAGTTGATGCCCCATTGCTGAAAAGGTTCCTCGATCACCACTGGTTTGAGAGGTAAAGTAGCCAACTTCAGTTTCCCAACAAACTATTGACACAACTCACACCTACGTACCCAATTGTACGCATCTTGAAACAGTGTGGGCCAATAGTATCTAGCTCGCAGAATCTTGTGAGTTGTCACAGGGGTAGAAAAATGTCCTCCACAAGCCAGATTATGGAAAGACTCCAGAAGTTTACTTTGTTGCGCTTTATCCACGCAACGAAGAAATACCCCATCAAGGCTTCTCTTGTACAAACCATTGTCCCATGGGACATAGTTAGCATCTTTCAACTTAACAGTTCTTTTCTCTTTATAAGATAGATGGGAAGGACACTCACCATAGGTAAGAAAATGAGCGATATTTGAATACCACTCATTAGTAGTAGTGACAAAGAGAACAGTTGGTGTATCCTCTACTTCTTCTTCTTCGTCCCCTATCTCTTTTGGTATAGTATCAACGATCAATTGACACAAACCTTTTCCACGCACAAGCTTGGTAGGCTTGATATCCAGATCAAACTCTTAGATCTTAGCAATCCAATTACCTCTCTTAGTTCCGAACTCTTGTTGAGTTAGGATAGACTTTACTGTTGTATCAAGCACCAAAACAATAGTGTGTGAATTCAGAATATAGAACCTAAAATGCTTCACCGCTTTGACCACGTCATAAGCATGCTTCTCCATATTTGAATACTTCAATTCATGAGCTTTGAGAGGACAACTCATTAATTATATGGGGGATTCCACACCTTCTTCATTCTATTGAACCAGAATAGTTGAAAGTGTATGTTTTGAAGCGTAGTTGTACACTACGAAATCTTTGGTATAGTCAGGACAAACAAGGACTGGAGCATGAGCAATAGCCCTCTTGATATCTTCAAATGTCACTTTGCCTTCCACAGTCCAACGGAAAGTAGCCTTATCCTTCATCATGTTGACGATGTGACGGGTTTTCTCTACAAACTCAGGAATGAACCTTCGCAGAAAATTCACCTTTCCGAAGAAAGAATGAACTGTAGTCTTACTAGCAGGCAGAGTAAGACTTTGAATAGATTTGACTCTTTCCAAGTCAATTTTAGTGCCTTCTCGGGATACAATGTGTCTGAGAAGTTTACCTTCTGTAACTCCAAAAACTGACTTCTTAGGGTTGAGAGAGATACCATTTTGCCGACATCGTTCCAACACTTGTCGTAAATGATGCGCATGATCATGACAGTTTTTGGAGAAAACAGTCAAGTCATCGAGATACACCATGATGAACTTTCCCATCTCATCTCTAAAGGCAAGGTCCATCGCTCTTTGGAATGTGGCGCCAGCATTGATCAGACCAAAAGGCATTCTGCGATATGCAAATGTGCCCCAAGGTGTAGTGAAAGCAGTTTTATACTGATCTGCTTCATTGACCTCCACTTGATTATACCCTGAAAAATCGTCTAACATAGACAACATTTCTGATCCAGTTACTATTTGCAATACTTGATCCATGATGGGTAGGGGATAGTTATCTTTTAGGGAAGACTGGTTGAGATTCCTGAAATCAACACATATACAGATTTCTTCCTTACGGGAACTATGTTCGCGATCTAGGTGGAATGATGAATTGGAAAAATTATCCTTGCATTCAACATCTTCTGAATCTCAGAAAGGATCGTACTTGATATCTTTGGGTTGTATTGCCTCTACTTCTGCTTGTGAGGCAATGATCCAACTTTGAGGGGAATTTTGTGTTGAATCTCCTTAGGCCTGAAAGACTTCAGATCATCATAGGAGTATTCCAAAACATCAATGTAATGGCGAAGGAGTGTAATGAATTTGATATTTTCATTGGCAGTGCAACACTTCCCAATGTTGACCATTTTGGGATCTACCTCTGAACTCAAATTTACCTACTCAAATTCCATAGAGGAACTTGAATCCTGTTGTTGCCGCTGCTTGATATACCTGTCATGCTTATCAAATAGCTTCTCAAGGGAAACCAAACCTTTTGGAATCTTATTTTTTTTCAATTGAAGAAACTCTTCACCGGTTTGTGAATCTATTTTGGAAACGTATTCCCGTGGTGGACATTCAGTGCCTTCAAAATAGAGCTCATCAAAGCTATCCATCTTCTCCAAGAAAGCAATGATTTGGTTATCACCATTGAACACCTACCAATGGTCAGTATTATCAGGTACACTTGGTCGAAAAACCAACTCAATAGTGTACTTATTTCTGTTGAAATCTTTATGAGAAACCATGAGAGTGGTGGAAACAGCCAATGAATTTGCACGATCATTAAACTCTCTTGATACTACAGAAATGTTGAAAGCGTCAAAACCTTCAATGCAATCCCATACATGAATGCGATAGTGTCTCAATCTTTCATTTTTGGTTTGGTACAAATTTCTCACTTGACAAACCACTAATTCGGCATCTCCTTGAGCATGAAGAATTTTAACACCCCTAGCATGAGCAGCTTCCAATCCGAGCAACAAAGACTCGTATTCGGCGGTGTTGTTGGTATTGTCAAATTGTAACTTGTATGAAAAAGGTAAGATATCACCTTGAGGAGATATCAAGACCACTCTGGCTCCAGAACCGGTAGATGACCAACTGCCATCAAATTCTAAAATCCAAACTTCATTAGAATTTGATTTTTTGGAATTTCTTTGATCAGAAGATTCCTCTTCATCGGTGAGGGAAGAATCTGGCATTACTATACCTTCACCTGAACTTTGATCTGAAAACTCATTTGATTCTTCATCTAAAATATCTGAGCTATCACTTGATGTACTCTCATCTGATGAACTAGAAACATCTTCAGTAGATAGGAAATAATTACCCATTCCTGAGGACTCGAACAAAATTTGAGCTTTGGGATTTGCCGTTTGGGTAACAATATATTTTGCCTCCTTCTCAGGAAGCAACTTCTGCATGACACCTTTAATAGGTATCCTTGCTACAGATAGATCCATGTTCAACTCCCCACCTACATCCTTGCAGAAATTACGCCCAAGTAGAATACCATAGGAAGCTGGAACATTAGCTACTAGGATGGTCATTTTAATCCTCTTATCCAGAAAAGATGCAAATACAAATTGGGCATCTTTGATTTGACCCAAAAGTGGAACTTGCTTATTTTCCATAGAGAAACACCTCCCAAAAGTCTTAGTTAAGGTGAGGCCAAGGGAGTCGGCTACTTTGGCGGGCATAACATTATCAGAGGCTCCAGAATCTATGATGCAATTACTCAATTTATGACCATTTACCAATAGAGAAACATAGAAAGGTTCTATTTTTCCAGAGGCAACAAGGGGAGTAGTGACAAGATTATTTTGGGTAGGTTTGCTTTTTGAAGAATCATTGGCAACTTTTGGAAAATCTTGTCCTGTAGGGATGGTCTTGTTTGTGACATTTTTAGCTAACCTATCAAACTGTTCAGGATTAGCTTGTAAATACTCAACTTCAGACATTTGGATTTTAGTCTTCCTAGCATGATCTAGGATATCAAATAACTGAATGAGCTAGAAACAAAGGAAGGAAATCCATCATTCTGATTTTTATTCGAGGTAGTACTGGTCTGAGGGATAGAAACAGAAGGTACAAAATTGTTAGATGTACTTACTTGCTTATTGCCCACCGGGTCCTTTGATTGGAAAGGCAGCGAAGCTCCTCATCTAACAATTGAGATCACTGGTTGAGGTTCTTCTCTTGCTTTTCCTTTATCAACTTGCTGAGTTGACTGATTTTGGGATCTAGTGAAAACAACATATTCTCCATCATACACTTCTCCTTTTTTTTCAGCTTCGTCTTGGTAATTCAGAAATCTGATGGTAGAGTCGCCAGCTAATTCTTCTTCCCCTTCTGCGAAGATATTAGCATCATTCTCCTGGTCCAACTCAGGTTGGAAGGAATGATCATGTTCGACTTCATAATAGCCATCTGCTGAGTTGACCGGCGCTTCTTCAATGGCAAGCTTCCCTTGTGTAGGTGGAAGACGGTTAGGTTGCCCTTGAATTTTAGCAGCATTGCCTTGATATGAATTGTTTGGAAATGTCCTCCTTGGTATATCCCGATAAGAAGGAGGGGCAAACATACCTTGGGACATTTGCCTTTTCAGAGCTAGCAATTCATTTGCTAACTTTTGCACCATAGGGTCCGTGGTGCTTGTGGAAGAATTTTTAGCAGAAGAAAAACCTTTATTTCTATTAGAATCTCTTCTTATCTTACCTGCAAGGATAAGATCATCTTCAACTTCAGTGGCCAATATCTGATCTGTAGGACCAGCCCACCTTAACAGGAAACTCACTTCAGGAAGTTGAGTATTAATAAAGAAACACTTAAGATTCTCCGTTGTCGGCTGAGCATTTGCAGGAATCTTATTTCTCAACTTATTGAACTTAGAGATGAAGTCTCGCATAGGTTCATGAGGCTCTTTCTTCATTTGTGTAAGCTAAGCCAATAAGGCGTGTGCATCTTCTACAGGTTTGAACCTAGCCTCAAACTTGGTTTTGAGAGTGTTCCAATTGGTTATAGTCTAAGCTTGAAGATGATAAAACCAATCTGTAGCAGCACCTTACAGTGTTTCCACAAAAAAGCCTTACCGCTACATCTTCATGCTCAACACCTATCACACCACAAGCTATGCAGAAAGCTGCAATGTGTTCATCAGGGTGAATTTTCCTGTCACCATAGAATTTGGGAAAATTCTTTCTTGAGCTACGAGGTAGTTCATGCAATGGTGGGGTTAAATTTAGAGGACCAAAAGTGTTACCCCGAGGGCCTTGGGCTGCCATGATGCGCTAATTAAAAGGCAGGATAACAAACCTTTGTGGAGTATGAATAGACAAAACTATGCGAGCACTAGAACTAGAAGCTTCACTTGGTATTGGAGACCTGGCGTTAGTAGGAGGAAAACTCCTAGTTCGCTGAAGACGAGGTCATAGAGGCAAAAGACCAAAATTATTTTGTTGCATCAATTCAAATACAAGATCAATAATACCTTGAGCTCTTTTGCTTCTTGTATACCGTGAATCTGCTAGAATGTAGTATACTCAACAAAATTTTGCAATAAATGGAAAAGAACTGAAAGTGCTTCAACTCAGAGCGTGAGACTTCAAGTTGTGCGTTCCTTCCCCAGTAGAGTCACCAAAAAACTGTTGGGTGAATATTTTGTTGTTAACTCGCTAACGACAAAATGGGTATATTAGCCACAACTATGATGAGACAAAGTCTCTCCTCTCAGCAAGGGGAGGTTCCCTCTAGTTGCTTGACTATTATGAACAAATAACTTATGAAGCTTATGTACACTAAAAACTATATTTGTGGTGATTTCATTTCATTTCATTCTCTTTTTTCAGAATAGATGTTTATACTTCAAGATGATGATTTCAATGAAAGTAATATTAAAGAACTTACAAACTATCACAAAACCACAGAAACACAAAGTTTTTTGTTGCCTCACTTATTAATTGCAAATAGAAATATTTGAAGTTGAATGCAGCCCAAAGTCTTCACTCTTCTCCAAGATGATAAAAGTAGATTGAATATAACAACTTGTAGCACAAAGTCTTCAAGCTATTTTATTCTCACAAACATAAACACAATCCTCACAAATGATTTGATAACACAAAGTCTATCACGATCAAATTAAGAACACTTTTCAATCATTTGAAACAATCTCCACACTTCAATTATTATCAAAGAAGATTATGATAGTAAGACGTAAGAATGATGCTATCATAACACAAATAATCCCAAGACAAAGATTGGAATTGAACTTGCTTTCTTGTATTGATAAATATTTGATAATTGATTCTCACAAAGAAGCACAAAGTCTTGATTTGCTTTTCAATTTGCCAGAGTTTTCTTGCAATAGATAAAAGATCATATTTACAAAAGAGGCCCTCTTTATTTATAGGGAGGAGCCTAGAGCAAAAATAGGAAATTTACAACTACTTTGACTTATTCAACAAAAGAGTCCTATTTGACTTGGGACTTCTCGTCTCACATGTAATTACATTTTGGAAAATTACATGTGAAAGTGTCCAAAACAAAATTCAAATTACATATCATATACAAGAAAAATAAACTAAGGCACTAGCTTCCTCCGTCATTCTTCTTCAAAAAGTTCTGGTACATAGCTTGGATAGCTGCCATCTTGCATGCATCTAGTTTTGCTGTGTCCTCTGAGATGGTGCGGGCCCGGAGAATTGAGTCTTTTACCGCCTTTATTTCCTTTTCATGCTTGTCCAGATTATCTTTCAGGTTCTCTAGAGTCGAATGTTGGTCATATAGATTATCCATTGAAAGCACTGAGGGCGCCTTCTCTTCGAATTTTCTTTGGACCATCTCTTCAAAGGAACTTACCATTTCCTCTGCTGAGAGAAACTTGTGATCTTCCCCTGTCAGGGTGCATGGAAGTTCTTCTAGCCAGTGTAGAAGTGTGACATCACTATCTTCACTGGCCTCTCGAGCTTGACACAGATCTTCAAGTAGACCTTTTATTATGTGGATTCGATGCACCAGAGTCTCCTTGGTCTTGAGATATGATTCCCTGTTTGTAATGACCCCAATGGTGATCAGATTCTTTATCTTAATCTTTTTCATATCTATCCACTCTTCTAAACTCTCTTCTTGATCTTGCAGCTCTTGTGAAAGTAAATCTACCAGGTTATCCAGCTCAGCTTTAGCTTTGTCCATCTTCTCTTTCCTTTCCACAGTGGTTTTCAATAGGATTCGCCCTTGAGCTAATAGGCGTTCCACTATATCTTCTACCACCCTTCCCCTGGCTTGTGCTTTTTCAACCTTCTGAACAAGGGGATCTTCCACCATCACTGCCCTGGGTTCTACCATTTCTGATGACTTTACTATCTTTTGAAGGACAACAGCAAGTTATTCTGCTTTAGCTTTGTATTGTTCCTTCTCTTTCTTGACTTCATCATACTTTTCAAGTAAAGTGCTGGCAGTAGTTTGAAAATCTGCCTTTATGCCCTCATGAGTTAACTTGCCCAACTCAACCTTTGAAATGAGATAATCACTCATGTCAAAAGTGTTAGTGGTGGCATCTTCTGGTGATTTGGCAATTTCCACGTATCTGATTCCCTTCTCATTGACAAGCCTAGAAACAGTCTTAGGCTTCTTCTTCTGATTCTTTGCTTTTACAGGCAACAGCTTTTCAATATCGATCTCGTCAAGTGAAATAGCTTGCTTCTTCCTCTTTGGAGTATATGCAGATAACCATGGGGGAAGCACAGAAGCGCCAACAACCGGGGATGAATCTACTACCTATTTGGTTGACTCCATGTTTACACCTATGATAGTCACAATAGGACTGGTGTTGGTAAAAACCACACCTGTATCAACAACCTTTTCTGAAGCATCCAGAAGGTTCTCTAAAACAGATTGTTCACCGATGTCAAAAGATGGAGAAGATAGACTTGGAATGGAACCAGAGGAATCAAAAACAGTCCCAAAATTGGATTTCATAGAAACAGGAGTATTATCAGAGGAAACAACAAAGATAGGTGAAAGGGGAACATTTGAAATCACTGGGAAACTACCAAAAATTGGAATATGAGGAGGAGGTGTAGAAACTTGTGTTCCTGTGGGAAGATCTTTCTTAGTTGATTGAGGTGGATCGCCAAGTTGCTCCTTTTCTGCATCCCTGTCTTCACCTTGTTCAGTTTCATCCTCTTCATCAGATACTATCGCCTGTTGATCATCTTTAGACTTTTGAATATTTTGTTCTTCAGCGTCGACATCTTCAATCTCCATTTGATCAACATTAGTATCTTCAACATTTGACTCAGTGACGTTAGCAGTTTCTTCAGTTTCCTTCTTCTTCCCTCCTTTAGTTACAAACTTGATCTTTGGTTTGCGTATCTTAGAAGAAGAAGGGGCGTCACTCTTGTTTTTAGTTATGTTCTCAACCTTCTTGCCTGTCTACTCTTGTGTCTCAGCCTCTGAACCTATGAGGAACTCTTTCAATTTAATCCCTTTACTTTCCAACCACACATTGGTGTTAGCCAGTATTGGTTGAAACCTTTTCCTGATGGATGTTTCTTCTTTGATTGACCATTTCACCTCTGGAAGAGGTGAAGTCTCAACATTTTCTATGTTGTATTTGGGATCTAGAACATTCCTGTCATCCTCCATTCCATCTGGAATATCAGCGAGGCCTAGTTCTTCAATCTAACTCAGGTGAAGTCTGTAGAAGTCTAGCTTTCTGATCTCATTCTGGGTCCTGAGATCAGCCCATATGTCTTCAACCATTGGTACGTGGAAGGTTGACTTTCTTTTGATTTTATCTTGCACTTTTCTAAAGTCAAAATGGTCTCTTTTCTTGTAAGTCCTCATGGTGACCAGTTGCAATTCAGAATCAATTATTTTTGCTTTATTGGCTGATTGAACCGAATACCTCCCAATTTCAACGGGGAACTTTATTCCCAACTTCTTCAGCTCCATCTGTTTATTGTGCACTACAATCAGCTGTCTGCATAGCTCCATCAGAACAATACGGTCACTAGGATACCGTGGAAGCATATAAGGGTAACCAGGATAATATCTTACCCGAAGATATGTGAAAGTGGGAAATTGCAGGAACAAGCAACCAAAAGAATTTACAACGTGCCAAGCTTCATCAGAGACCCTTTTCTAAACCAGTTCACTATCCCATAAGCACATGAACACATAAAAGAATGCATCATTGACCCTTCGGAAATGATGACTTGATCCCTTCAAAGTGATTTGAGGGTAATATTCATATACTGGGATCAATCTCTTGTCTCCTACCCGAGTTAAACCTGGAAAGTTTCTCATGCTTGCAGCAGCATAGACAAGATAAGAGGTCATATAGAATTTGAATGTGGTATTGACCTTTACCAGTTGCTCGTGCAATACATTGCTGATCTGTTCTCCCCAGAATATTCTCTGATTACCTTGTAGAATTACCTTGATGTAAGTGTACATCCAGTCTTGGAATTTAGAAGCAGAAGGGAGTCCTCTGATGCAACTCAAGAGAGTAATCAAATCACAAACTTCTTCTACAAAGTCACTCTTATGAAGGTCTTTTGGCCATCTGGTCAAATTACTTCTAGGAATTTTCAACCACTTGTTATTTATGTACCTTCTGGTAGCTTCCACATCCTTATCATAATTCTGTTGCCCCTGAGCAAAGTCAATCCGTCCATATTTTCAATAGGTGGACACATGAAGATTTTGTCAAGGAATTCCGCATCCAATCTCATGATTACATTCCCCTGAGAATCCGTCACAACTCTAGTGTCTCTGTTGTAATGGCTGGCTACCTAAAGAACAAACTCAGGATTGTGTACAGAAACTGGAAATGATGCAAACAAATGAATATTACTGTCAATGATTTTCTGCATAGGCTTAGAAGGATTTGTCTGTTTTGTCCTATTTACAAACTCTGCCATGTCCACATACCCAATTTTCGTTTCCGTGTCTCTGATTTCATCAATGTTTGACTGTACTGCTGTAACCGAAAAGACACCTTGGTACTTGTACTTCATGATTTTGGTCTTCGACGAAGATGGCTCTGACATTAGCTCTGGAGAGAACTCTGAAATTGATATTCACCACGAGCGCTGGTTGAGAACTGCAAAAGGCCATGATCTCGCAGTTAGGGAAAAATGGATAAACTGGGATAACCGTGATTCAATGATCATGGACAGGGAAGCATGCGTTGAAGGGCTTGAGCGCGCGCAAATCGAGGCAAAGGCAAAAGCGGGGTAACAGGTCTGAAAGGTGAATTTTCCAGTGTTGGGAAAAATTCAGGAAAATATGCTTGAGTGGTCAAAATGACTGCTCCTGCATGAGGAAGTATTTGCATGTGTAAAAGTGGGTGTTTTCGCCGCTTGTGCATGTGCTTGGGAGTTTTTTTTGCTATCATGCAAAGTCGGTGAAAAACACCGCTTCTACATGTGATCACTTGGTAAAATATTTTATGTAGGGGCGGTCAAAATGACCGCCCTTACATGTGGGTATTCCAGCAATTTTAAGGGCACATGCATGGTCGGCAATTTCGATCGCTTCTACAAGTAGGTTGCAATGTATGATGTTTTAGCGGCGAAAAACGCCGACACTGCATGTAAGGGGGAAGTCATAAGTGTTAGAGCGGGGGTTTCAACCGACAATGCAAGTTTGAAATCTTAATCTTCTGTGTAAGGGCGGCGAATTTCGCCGCTCATACACCTTGTGTTTGGAACTCTTAAAATGCGCAAGTGGCGATTTTTACCGATTGTACATTTTAACTCATTCTCGACAAGAAAATGTTAAAGCGGCTAAGACAGCCGATCCCATAATTCGCATATCAAGGCTGAACTACGCATTGGTTTAGAGGATTGATCGGTCAAAATAATCGATGACACAAGTTGATATAAAACCTAAGGCACGAAGTGATAGGACCTACCTGAAGACATATCTAACGCATGTTTGGAAAATGAATCAAGATCAAGATCAAGATCAAGCCTACCATAACAAATAGGAACACACAACATCTGACAAAAGTTTATAACAAAATCAAACAAATAAAGCCATTCAAACCATTATTCTAACGGAAACCCTAAAAAAATAAAATAAAAGTGGTTAAAAGACTTACCTGTTCAAACGAAGGAAACCCTAAGTTCGTCGATGATGAATTCGGTAGAATCTTAGAATGGCGCAATCGAATGGTGTGAGGGGAGTCCAGTGACTAGTTAGGAAGTAAGAAAATGAAATGACAAAAGAAACAATCGAAAACACATATTTAAAAGCTTGAAAACAAGTCATTAATACTTCACACAAATAACCATTAATGTCACTGGAGTTCAAGATCTCAGAGATCTTTCTTGGGCGGCAATTTCAGCTGACCTCACACATGCTTTACAAAAATGCAAAAGCAGTTAAATCCGCCGACAATGCATGTAACAACCTTTTTTGAGAAAACATGTAACGATGGCGAAAAGTGCCGCTCAGACAAAATGAAAAAGAGAACTATGTAAAAGCTGTAAAAAGTGCCGCCATTACACAGTAAACCAAAAAGATATGTCAAGTCGGCAATTTCTACCGACATTGCATAAGTGAACAAAAAGACATGTAAAAGCGGTTAAATAGGCCGACTTTACATATGAAGACTCAAAATTTTACTAACACCTTAAAAATGACCAAAATTGATATTTCGATTAGTTTACGACTTAACCGATTTGCGCAAATATCAAGGAATCGATTCGAGGAAATGTCGCAAACTAGTTTAGGATGTCAAATGACTTCACACGGGACCAAGAGAATCTTGTCTCAATTTGCAGACTTAGAGTGTAGATTGCGAAATGGAAAGTTTCGTAGGGGTTGTCTACAAAAATGAGCGTAGCTGATTTTGAGAACAACAGTATCATTGAACCCATCCAACCTCATACCTTGACGGCTCGAGACACTACTGGGCTAGGTTACACTGGAGCATTAAGAACCAATAGAGCAAATAAGAATAAGGGCAAACAACCAAAAACATCTACTAGTAATCTGGTCGAACAAATTCAACAACTGCAATTGGGGAGTGAAACTGATTCAAATGAATATGAGTGGGATAGTCTCTCAGAGCTATCTTGAGAAGAAAAAGATATCGATGTTGTCCATGAGTATGACCCAACCCATGCAAATGAGACACAAGGACCAAGGGCTAGATCGCTAGAGTCCATCCTGCATAATAATGATAGTGAAAGTCGTGACGAAGGAATGATACCCCCTTAACAGATCCACTAATAGAGAGTACCATTGTAGACTTTGTCCGTGCTTTTAAAAATTCTATCCGAACCATCAACACCATCGAACTGGATCAACCCAATGACCCCTTTCCTTTGGTGCACCCCAAACTCATAGATTGGGATTTACAAGGTACTACCCCTGAGCTCGATACCTTTGTGAATGACGAAGCCATCATAGTCTATCTTGAGTTTAGGATCATATACTTGCAGGAGATCACAGAGCTGGCTATGCTATAGAACTCAACGAGAAGGCCTATTTTGGTGAGAGTGCCAAGCCTTTCAGTCTCAAAAATGTCAAAATGAAAGAAAGATCTAATGGTGAAAACCGCTCTGTGGCAGTGTTAGATCATGAAAATAGTAAAAATATAGATGTATCCAACGGTGAAAACATCTCTGAGGCGCCGAAGGATGGAAGGCTTGACCCTCTACCCAATCTTACACATCGGGAGAGATCTTCAATCTTGATAGAACCAGTAGAGCCAATCAATGTCAGCACATGTGATAATCCCAGAATGATCCACATGGCACAATCTTTAACAAAACAAAAAAGCCAGCATTTACTGACTTCTTCAAGAGAAAACAAATCAACTTTGCGTGGACATATGCAGACATGCCAGGGCTAGATCTGAATCTCATAATGCATCACTTATCTTTAGCTCCAGGAGCTAAACCAGTAAAACAAAAACTCAGAAAGATGCACCCGCATGTGGCCCTCATGGTGAAAGAAGAGCTAAAGAAACTGTTAGATGTCGGATTCATCGGACCAATAGACTATCCTGAGTGGATTTCAAACATAGTACCAGTGGCCAAACCAGACGGCAGAGTCCGAATATGTAATGACTTCAGGGACCTGAACAAAACTTGTCCGAAAGATGATTTCCCCCTGCCAAACATTGACATGATTGTAGATCTCATAGCAGGGCACACCATGCTATCACTAATGGACGGTTTTTCCGGATATAACCAGATAAAAATTGCACTAAAGACCAACACAAGACTGCATTCACATGTCCTTGGGGTACCTATTGTTGGTGTGTCATGCCATTTGGTTTGAAAAATGCCGGCGCAACATATCAAAGAGCTATGACCACAATCTTCCACGACATGATGCACACTATAATGGAAGACTATGTTGATGACATTCTAGCAAAATCACTCACAAGAGAAGGACACCTAGCAGTATTAGACAAAATCTTCAATAGACTGGAAAAGTTTAATGTGCACCTTAATCCAAAGAAGTGTGTATTTGGAGTTACCTCAGGTAAGCTACTGGAGTACATAGTGTCTGCCAATGGAATCGAAGTCGACCCAGCTAAAGTGAAGGCCATCATGGAAATGCCACCTCCTAAGAATCTCACTTAGCTAAGGTCCCTATAGGGAAAACTACAATCTATCAGAAGGTTCATTTCTCAACTGGCAGACAAGTGCCACCCATTTTCTCACCTTCTACATAAGAATGTCCCTTTCAAATGGAATGATTCATGTGAGCAGGCATTTCACCAGTTAAAAGAATACCTAATGAAGCCACCTGTGTTGATGCCACCGATTTAGGGTAAACCGTTGCTACTGTACATCTCAGCTACACCAACAGCTCTGGGAGCTCTCCTTGCACATAAAAACTATGACGGGAAAGAACAAGCAATCTACTATATCAATCAAACACTTGTTGGGTATGAACTGCAATACACACCAATCGAAAGAGCATGTCTAGCTGTGGTCTTCGCTTCACAAAAATGGAGACATTACAGGTTGTCACATTCGGTCAAACTAGTAGCAAAAATTGATCCACTCAAGTACTTGCTCAACAAGGCAGCCCTAACAGGTAGATTGTCCAAATGGGTCATGCTTCTCAGCGAGTTCGATATCGAATATGTAGACAGGAAAGCAATAAAAGGCCAAGTACTTGTAGATCAACTGGCAGATGCACCTCTAACAGATGGTAACCCTTTGAGCATTGAATTTCCAGATGAATCTGTCTTCCACGTAACCACAGCAACCTGAAAAATGTACTTTGATGGATCATACACTAAGCATGGATTGGAGGCAGGTATCTTATTGATCACACCTAGTGGCGACACCATTCCTAAATCACACAGATTAATGTTTCCCTGCACTAACAACATGGCAGAATATGAAGCCCTAGTCATTAGCATCAAGCTAGTAGTTGAATGGAATATCAAAGAGCTTCAAGTGTATGGTGACTCACAGCTAGTCATAAATCAAGTAAATGATGACTACCAGACAAAAGATGAGAAATTAATCCCTTACAAACGAATGGTAGATGACTTCAAAGAATACTTCGTCAAGATCTCTTTTGAATAGATACCAAGGATTGAGAACAAAGATGCATACGCTATGGCAACGATCGCATCTCTCCTCGATATTCCAGATAATCAATCATGTTACAAGTTCTTGGTAGAGCCAGTGTCCTGTCTTGGATATGACACCCCTGAATCCCACATCATTTGCCACATTGTCGGAACTGATTCCTCCCTCTATGGAAAAATATTTTCCTATCTTAAAGAGAATACCCTCCCACCTGATCTCTCCACTAACCAAAAACAAACCTTCATCCGTCAGGAATCCTGGTATGCCATTGTCGCCAATACCCTATATAGCATAGGTCTCGATGGTACTCTCCTTAGATGTCTCGATAGTGAGGAATATCAAACCACCCTAAGTGAAGTGCACGATGGTATATGCAGGACCCACTCTAATGGCCCTACCCTAGCCAAGAAACTCATACGCATGGGATACTACTGGCCAACAATGGAACAAGATTCCTATCATTTTGTAAAGAAGTGCAAAAAGTGCAAAATCCATGGGAACCTGATACATGCACCTGCACAAGAGCTACAGCCGTTAACGACTCCTTGGCCTTTCTGTCAGTGGGGACTCGACTTAGTGGGCAAGATTCACCCTTCTTCCTCCAACGGCTATAAATTCATAATCACTGCCACTGAGTACTTTACAAAGTGGATTGAAGCCGTGCCCTTAGCTAATATCACAGGCAAGCAAATTGCCTCTTTTATCCTAAACTATATCAATTGTCATTATGGTATCCCTTCGTCCATTGTCACGGATAATGGATGACCTTTCAAAAATCAAGATGTCAGGGAACTATGCGACAAATTCTATATCCAGCACTGCTTTTCAACCCCCTATTATCCCCAAGGCAACGGCCAGGCTGAGGCATCAAATAAAACCATCCTGAAAATCCTAAAGAAGAATGTCAATGATGCTAGTCGTGATTGGCATGTCCAACTAAATCCCACACTGTGGGCCTACCACACAAGCATCCGCACACCCACAAGTGCAACACCATACTCCCTGGTCTACGGATCTGAAGCTATCTTGCCCATTGAAGTCAAGATCCCATCCTTGCGAGTTTCATTAAAAGGCCTCATATCTGATGAAGAGTACAGAGTGTCTAGACTTCAAGAGTTAGAGCTGCTCGAAGAGAGAAGGCAACAGGCCTTTAACCACCTAAAAGGATATCAACAACAGATGTCCAAAAGCTATAACCACAGGGTAAAGCCCCGAGTCTTCCAAGTTGGTGATCTTGTCTTAAGAGAAAATCCCAGAAATCAGCAAGATCACGAAAAGAAAGGCAAGTTCGAACCCAACTGGCTAGGTCCCTATGTCATCATTGCAGCTTATGGGTCAGGAGCATATCAATTGGCTACATCTGAAGGTGAACTGTTCGATGATCCTATCAACAGCATGCATCTTCGTAAGTTCTACACCTGAAAACCCCAATGTAAGGGAGTCCTAAAAAAATCCAAAAAAATTGAAAAGTGATCAAAACAAAACAAAAAAATTAAAAAAAAAGAAAAATAACAAAAAAACCATCCTCTGGTGAAAACCTGGCAAACAAGCGCCTAGGATAGGTACCATGATGAAAAACTGGCAAACAGACATCATGTGTACTATTAGCTTCCGTGCAAATAAAAGCAAGTGGTGAAAACTTGGTAAACAGGCGCTATTTGCGACAAACCACTTCCTCCATCTATTGTGACTTCATATCTCTTGTGTCCATCATGTCGTTCACCTTAAACCAGTCCTTTTGAACCATTGTCAAACTATGTCACCTCTGAGCTATCATGTAGGCAAGGCCATTCTCAATGCGCCCCCGAGGCTCCACTGTCCCATCCGTCCCATGTCTAGTCCTTCTATCTATCTGAGTCCATACCATCTCTACATCCTTGCCATCACCTAGGTCTTAGGTCCATCAGGTTCACCCCGAACTACGTTGCCTCTGCGTCGTCACGTAGGCAAGGCCATTTAGCAATGAGCCCCCGAGGCACTAGGTCAGTCCCTTAGAGTCCATCTCTCCATGTCTGTTTGTCGTATCACCCATAATAAGATCATTTGTCTAAACTGGGGCCAACTCCTTTACCTGGTTACGGATTTGGATTCTTGAATGCCACATGTTCTAAGATGATACCAATAAGGATTGTGATACCTTTCACTAGACAAGCAAGCACAACAAAGAAGCTTCCCAAAACAAAAATCTTGATGCAGAACATCAACCTATCCAAAGCAAAAATAGAACACCATACCGAAACACTCAAACTAATTCTCTATCAATTATGACAAAAAGACACATCTAATGCAAGAATGTTTTGTGAATTAGGTTAACTTACAAAGTCTTGGATTTTTGTCATTATGTCTTCCTATGCTACTCAAGGATGCCAAAAGCTAGAGATGCTATGATGGGGGCATAATCATTTTCTTTGTCTATTGTTTGTGGATCAAACTTTAGTAATATGATGACTTCTGTATAACGACGTGATCAGCAAAAGATCATCAAGGACTTTCGAGGTCTGAACATGAAAAGGGGCAATCCTTGTCTGTTGAAACACAAGAAGTACTTAGGTCATCTAGATTCAAGTTTGACTAGATGCTTGTATCAATTTGCTATATCAAAATCCATGTAAGGAATACTCAGGTCATCTCGGTCTAATTATACCTAGATGCTTGTATTTTCTTAGAACATTTCAAAAAGAGAAAAATACCAAAAAAGTGCCCAATGATGAAAGCAAAAGACTTGCAATATTAAGATGACAATCCACATCCATACCATATCCAAAAATACATATCAACCATGCAATAAGAAGATCCTGCAGTATATCAAATGAAATCCTGTATTTCTTCATTTCTTCCCTTCTACATACCTATATCATCTCTGTGTCGATTGAGTACATTTGGACATATCAAAAATATAGAATAGATAGCATATCATATCACACGAGATAGTCATACACATGATTAAATCATTTTGCATACATAATCAGGGCATTAGGTCATCCACATACATTTGCATCAGTGTATCATATCAAAAATAAAAAAACATAGACAAAATACATATAGAGCTGCATAATCATATCCATAACATGTCACATTTACATTTGCATATCAAATCATCCTAACATCCATCTAGTGTGCATCACATATACCAAACATCATAAAATAAATTGCATCCATAACATATAAACATAGAACACATGCATATAGAATATCAACAATTGCATCATCATATAACCATCAAAACATGTCCAAATGTACAACATATCAAAATATTTGTCCATCTCTTAGAGTCACGTCATAAAATGTATACAAAGTACAACAAAATTGTGATACATGTCTCGGGGCAAAATAGTACATACATAGGCTATCTCAGCCATAAAAAATGTGTACATCGAATAAAAAAATCGATATAAGTATCCAGGTTTGTTAACCCTGCTGCCATGGAGCACTGCTCCCTGCGTTGCCCTCTCCCTTGTCTCCCCCTGACTGCTGGGGCCCCCTCATTGATCCTACAGATCGAGACTCACCTGCCTTATGGGATGCCACAGACTGGCTCCTAAAACTAGGCGCACGCTAATTCGCTAACACTGCCCTGTGGTATAGACCTCTGTAATACTAAGCCAGAGCCTGCGCTCTGGCAAGCTCACTCTGAACCTAGGCCAGTTGTGTTTGTGCCTGCTGCACCTGTGAAACCAAAAAGTTGGAAGTACCATCTATACTCATAGCTGCCATGACTGCATCTCTCTCTGCTCTCATCACCCACATGCTAGCCAAGGCTGCGTCTCTCTCTGGATACCTTTGATAGCTATCCTGCATCCGCATCTCTCTGAGACTCTACTACTCTCAGATGGGCCCTCAGTTGCTTACTCTGACCTTGTAATGTCGCAATAGCCTGTTGCTGTAAGTCAGGCTGCAGAGCCTGTTGTGCTGGCACCTGCCTCTGTACCTGCTGCTGAGCCACCTGCTGTGGTGGCGACATCTATCTCTATGGTGCCACCTGTTGTGCTGGTGCCTGTGCCTGTCTTGCAGCATGCGGCTGGGCAATTACTTGCCGACCTGAAGGTCCCTCCCCGGACCTCCTCCTCTGCCTAGGTCTACCACCACCTCCTCCATCTCCTCCTCCTCCTCCATCATCCCCTTGACCTCCTCTCCCCCTCCTCCGTCCTCCTCTCCTCCTGCCGGCTCCACCCTCGTCATCTGAATCCTCCTCATCTATACGAGGAGCTAACTCTCTAGGCCCTGAGTATCTGGGGAATGGATGGGCCGCGAACCACTCCTCGTAATCTGGTGTCATGCCCGCATCCATTATGTCCCTCCACATGGACCAAGCTGCAGGAGGAATCTGCTGAAAGTCTGTCAAAGCCTCCTCGTATGATGCCACGGGACCCCACCTGTATCTCTCTGCATGGATCCTCACAAAACGAGCCTACCCCTGTGGCCTACCCTGTACTCGACCAAATTGTCTCTATACCCTGCTCACAATCTGTCACTCTAGTATATATCTCATCCTGCCGATGAGCCACCGAGTCTGGAAGCAATACGGAAGCTCATTTGCCTCATCATCCCATTCCTCACAGTCTAGGTACGGGCACCAGAAAACCTGACTACATTATCAAACGCGTGCCTCCAATACTCGAGCTTCCCCAGCTTGTGCTGGGAAATCACGCCTGCATAGCCATAACTGTAGGGCTCACCCCTCTGCCTGTGGAAAAGACGTATCGGCAGTGTGATAGCTATGTGCTCCCACAACCAAAACTGCAAGAGAGACACACCTGCTGAGAAACTGGCTCCTCTATGATACACCACCTGGTGCATATCTCTGTATAAGTGTGCAAGCACACACACACCCCATGCATACCGAGTCCCATCAGTGATCATGCTCTCTAACACCCTCCCCCAGCCAATTGGGAAGCTGTGTGACCTCCTATTGGGGCATACTACGCCACCGATCAGTCCCGCCACTATCCTCGGGAAGTAGTCATAGTAGTCATGAATGTCCTGCCATGAAATCACCTACCCCACCAACTTTGGGTCATCAAACACCCGTCTGCACTCAGCTAATCCAACATCTCGCTGTAACTCATACTCGACCAACTCTCCCTGAATAGGGAGGTGCAGAATCTGGTACACATCCTCAAGAGTGATCGCTATCTCCCCGGTCGGAAGATGGAATGTCCCATCCTCGCTGTGGAATCGGTCCACTACTTCAGTCAACATAGCCCAATTCGCGCGAACCTCGGGCATGAAACAAACATAATGCAAACCCATTGCACCAAGCACCTCGCGGTCAATCTCAGTCAGCATGTACCGCTGCAATAACGACAAAGGGAACTACTCTTGTGACATAAGGGTATCCCGAATATCCTCCTGCAACCAAGCAAAGCATAATGTCAAAGAAATCCATATCCAAGCAAACCTACTCAAAGCAATCAAACTATCCTATCATTGACTTGACATATCAAACTAATCAAAACAAGCATATCATCTCTTGACTAGATTCTCAACAATCTCAGAGATTGCTTATCAATTGATGCATCAATCAAGGTGCCAATTGGGTTAATTTTATTAAGTCAACTGATTTTTCTAGTGCAAATGCGCCGATCCAGGTGGCAAATGCGCTGATCCATATCATATGCGCCGCTTCACCATGAATGCGCCAATCCTTGATGTATATGCACCATTCCATATGCGCCGCTTCTAGTGTCACATGCGTCATTCCCCAATAGATGCCCTAATCCATAGCATATATACGCCAAACTATCGTATGCGCCGTAATATCTCTCATATGCGTCACTTAGAAGCATATGTGCCATTTCAGAGTGTATATGCACCGAACGGCAGTTCAACACATCTATCCTAGCTTTTTTCCCTAAGTATTTATTGCCCTAATAAATAACTTTTAGCGAGTTTTGACGAACTACATACCAGTGGTCCTGCCTCCGCTGGCCAATCGAACCGTCAGACTCGCTCAAACCAGTGCTCCTCGTGCGGAATATCCATCTCTTTGTCGACTGCTGTAGCTACCATGCTCTCCTAAGCTCTCAAAGACCAATCAACTAAGGACAAGTGTGCAAATGAATAGAACTTGTGGACCCAGCTCCTATATATAGCAAGTGAACCATATCTGACTGTGTGACAACTGCGACTACTTCCCATGTTTGTTCCTCCGAACCACATCTTGTTTTTCTCCATCCTAACCTACTTTTCACCTTCTTCTTCATGAGATTGTCTGTCTCACGCTTTTTGCCGCCTTCCCGTCCAATCTCCCGAGGGGGATCCTGTCGTTAAACTTGTACCAGGGGCAAACTGGGGCATGTATCATTGTCGAAAAATCTTATTCTTTGAAACAATGTGATAAAACACATTGCATCAAAGAGGGGCAAAATGTATACCTAAAAATGACACGACTCTACTTAAATAAATATTTTAATTATTTATTTCATCTTTATATTCCTCTATCAATAAATAAATAAATAAATTAATTAATTTGATTCACTTCCTCCTATTTAATTAAATAAATTACATTTATTTAATTAATTAATTTCATCTACACCAACTTCATTCTTCTAAATAATCAAATAATTTTAATTATTTAATTAAAATATTTTATTCTTCCAAATTTAAATAAAATGCAATTTTATTTAAATTAAATCTTAAATCTCCACAAAAAATAAAATATATTTAAATATTTTATTTATTCCTCCAAATTATCTACAAAAAATTAAATAAATCTATTTATTTAATTATGCTTTCTTATCTTCTAAAAATCTTCAATATCTTCTAAAAATATATTCCTCTTGTCATACAAAAGCAAAAGCTGAGTTAAAGCAACTTTATTTTTAAATTAGAAAAATATATTCTAATTTAAGAAAAATAAAAACTCATCCTCATTAAGAAAGCAGTTAACTCAACAAAGCTTCTTTTTGAATGACACATGTCTTTCTTCTATTCGCGCACGTTCTCTCGAACACTCTCCTCCGTTGATCTTCGTATTTCTTCTCAACCGTTGATCTTCTCTCACACAACTCTATAAATACAACCCTCTTCTTCTATCTTTCATATCCATCATTCGAGTAAACTTATGCTGCAGAAACCATAGTGCGTCATTGGCACCCCTACCATCACTTCATTATCATCCACTCCATTTCATGGTGTGTTGAAGTTCACCTTCAATCACACCAAGTATCAAAGCCAACTTCTCCTTGTCATCTTGAGGAATCGAAGCGAGGAAGCAAGCTTCCTGAGGACCATTTTCATCTCCATCAAGATTAAGAAAGAAAAGGCGAGCAATGGAAGGTGTAAGGTAAAGGTTGTAAGTATCTCTTCTTTATTATTAAATCTTTTTTACCTTTATATTCCATTGATGTTTTGGGTTTGTTATTGATTTGATTATTCCCACGTTTTACCCATCACAGTCGATAATGAAGCTGACCAAACCAACGATGAAATTGGCAAATTCAACGTCGACTATGAGACAAAAGGGGGTGCTGACAGGTTTGCTGAGGATTGTGACCGTTTGTGGAAGGGATGAAGGCGACAGATTGAAATAGTGGGTGAAGCAGTGGAAAACGCAGGTAGCGGGTGATATGGAATGACGGATATAGAGATCAGGGGATAACACAGGCGAGGATATAGAGATCGGAGGATAATGCATGCGGCAAAGGAATGTCGACAAAGTGTTGACAAAGGGTTATGAGGTTGAGCAGAGATATGGGGAGGTTGCAACAGAGACGTCGCAGAGGTGGTGATAGTGTTTGGGGACGACGACAGGGGGTGTTCAGAGGCCACAAATGGTGGGAAAATGGTCAGTAGGGAGTTGAATGTGCAGGTCGACAGAAATGGAACATAGTCGACAAAGATGTAAATACCACCTTCAAACGCAAAACAAACAAACACCTGCAATAGCAATAGAAACATAGGGTGATACAGATCATATGGTGGATCCGTATTGTATGGATTTGCGAAGTAAAAAGAATTCAAATCAGTTTTTGCGTAGGGGTCAACCTGCAAAACTTGATCACCAAAACTTGACAAAAAAGATGTTAAATTTGCAAAATCAAGTGCATAAACCTGCGAGGCGAGGGTTAGACCAGTGAGGTGTTCTAGAAATGTGGTTAGAAAATTGGTACAAAAGCAACACAAAGATAATGCTAAGATACCCAATTACCTTTACCTTCAAACCAAGTCCTCCACATGTGATAGAATGGAGTAGATGCACCCAAATCTACTAGCTATGTTCTCTTTGATTGATGATGAATAGGATGAGATGTTGATTGCTCAAATCTGCAACATAACACCAATATGAGGATGATAGATGAGAAAATTTAGAGTGATTTGGACAGCATGATGATGTATGAAGATATCCTCCTTCAAGAGCCCCCAAATGGCTTGGGTGAGGCTTCATTTATAGGAGATCAAGAATATGAATGGATAATGCAGGTCAAGGTTCAGGAATCTTATCAGACAGCTAAACCAAGTAGCAAATATCAAACGACAGAACAATAGAATAGAACAAACAATAATTCTTTATTAATCTGCAAGAGAGAGATTATAGTAGGAATGTAGTCTGCATTAGAAATGCACCATACATGCATCGGCCTTAGCCTTTACAACATTCAAGAATGTAGATCTACTGATCATGCAAACTGGAGGAATTTTCTAGAAGACTCCAAAAACGTACTACTAAGGAGAACTAGCAGAAGTCCCTCAAAAAGAGCAAATCCTGAGTATTTATAGACTTCTATGGCAGCCACTGTCCATTAGTAATGGTCTAGACACATGTCACATGATTTGCCCTTGGATCGGCCGTACAGGCTGTCAAAATTGACTTTTTGTCATTTTTTGTGTCTCTGGCGGGGAAGTCGGACCAACTGATTTTCAACGCAACAAGAGAAAGCACTAGATTTGGCTTTGTCTGACCTCCATGAAGAAAAGCGCTGCATTTGACCTTGTCTGACTTCCATAGTGTAAAGCGTTGATTTTACATCCATCCGACTAGCACGGGTTTCGGCCTTGTCTGACTCGGTCGGTGCAGCTATGTTTTGGCGCAAAGTTGGAGTGCATGCTTTTTAGCACGAAATCGTTCTGCGCAGAATTTCATTCTGACCGCCTTGCGCAGATTTGGACATTGTTGGACTTTGGTGGTTGAACTCATTTCTAGTGCAAGTCGGAGGTGACGAATTTTAGCCCAGACCTTATGAAAATTGCCTGGCGGAGAAAGGTGATGTCACTGACCCGGCGGGGAATCTGAAGTTGTTGGACTTGGTCGGTAAGAACTATTTTGAGTGCAAGGTCAGACCCTTGCCTCTTTAGCACAAATTTTCAGCACAAATTTCCAGGGTGTCAGACCTTTGGGAATTTAGCGCTAGGTCGGTTGGACTGATTTTTAGCGCCAGGTCGAAAGGTACTGAAAATCGCACTGGAGCATAACTTCGCCAATTTGGACCATCTCTTCACCAAAATTCAAGTACGGATACCCATTTGGGCCTTCTTTAAGATCCATCCCTCACTAGTCCAACTTCCTTAGGAAACTTCTCCAAATTTGATCAATTCATCCTTGCAACAACTCCTGCAGTCAAAACAAACAACAAGAAAGTAAAAACAAATCTGTTTGGTTGATGAGGATTGCATGTGAACCCGGATGCTCCTACATCAATGGATGACTAGGATTAAATTAGTGATGGATGGCTAGGATTAAGTGACACAAGGAGTTGATGTCATGTGACAAGTGTCTCACGAGGGTCGAATGAGAGGAATAAAGTCAAATGACTTCCACATAATAAGGATTAGAAGCTTCTAGCCATGTGAAGATAGAGACAAATGTGGAATTAATTAAAGATTTATTTAATTAATTGGCTATGGGAGGATAAATGGGATTATGATAGGAATGGTTAAATAAATATGATTTATTTAACTAATTAGGTGATGAAAGGGTTTCTAGGATAAAACGTGTTACAAAGTGTCTCAAGTGATGTATCGACAAGGCATGGTCAATTATCAAGACCATAAGTCAATAGATTTCCGACACTAATCTTAGAGGAGATTCTTGTGCAAATTTTTAGTTTTTACAATTATAGAAAGTAGAAACACATATAAACTTAAAGTAAACAATATACTATAACACAAGGTCTACTCGGGGAAAACCCTTTTGGGTGAAAAACCCCATACTTCAAAGTAGCCCAATGTATTATTCATTAATCTAAACAAGGTTACAATACACTTGTAGAGCAAGCCTTTACCAAAGTATCACCAACATTCAAATCTGGAGTGATTTTGGTAGCATTAGGTGCTTGCAAATTACATCATACAAACTACAACTTGAAGCAACAAATTATAGGCAAATTACAAACCACAAACCACAAGTGATTTACCAAAACTAAGTGCCAAAACCATGAGCCCAAAGGTGGCACCCAAATTGACACAAATTCTAATGCCACCTTTGGAAAAGATCCTCTGACTATTATTAGAATATGCTATTACAACTGTCATAATCCATCATAGGAATCTCCACAAGTTAGGCACCCATGTTTGACATATACCCTCAATAGAAAGATGCTTATGACATGTATCATAATGTTGGTCAAGATTCCAATGTAACTCCTCCTATGTTTACTTTCTTATGCATCATAAGAATCTATTATAACATCTTTTATTTACCCTCCAAAATAGGGTGTTCCATTTATGCTCCAAATATTCCATCTTATGACATCTTACACACCTCCAAGATATACGACACATGACACAAAATGCCAACACAAAATGGGATGCCTCATTATCCAATATGAGGCCAAAATAATAAATAAAATACAAATAATAAATAAATACGAATATTGTAAATGCAAGGTTAAGACACCTTTTCCCAATAATTGTAGTATATATTAACATCATTTAAATGATTTTAGTGGAATGTTGTTGTTTTTGTGAATTTGTTTCTTTAATTTAGAGTAAGTGCTAGGTCATTAAAGATCTTGTTATGCATGAGTGATAATTAGCAATAGTTTGTGGAAATATGAAGAGAATTAGTTGTAGTCTTTATCTTTAAGTTGACTTTTGTTGAAAGCATCCAATACATTATGTTTTCTATGTGATGAGTATTGTGTTATTAAAGTAATGTAGTGGTCTTGGTACTTAAATTGAAATTGTTGTAAAATCATAGCCATGTAAAAAATTCTATTAATATGATATGCTCACTCACCTGACTATGATATGGTTTGTCATTATGATCTCCTACAAGATATAACAATGACATTTGTGCTTTTTCAATACACGTGCTTGTTTTCTAAATACCTTGGTCAACTCTTTTGAAACATATGTTGATATCTACACATGATATTGAATTGTACATGAGTATACTATAAAACTATAATGTACCCATCGTAATCCATTTTTGGTGTCTTTGCAAATAATTTGATAAAATTTGATATATTCAAAATCTCTTAATTTATTCATCAAAATGAAATTGTTACAAACTAACAAAGACACCTAAAAGTGTTATTGGGTGGAGAAAAGGCATATATAAATAATCATGTTGACCAATCACTATACAAAATGACTTTGACAAAAAATATAAATACTCAATATTTAATCAACATAATTATTTATACATATATGTACGGACCATCTAATAACACCTTTAAATACTTTATTAGTATGAAATTAAACAAAACCTGATTTATAGGCAACACCTCATAGACAAATGCTTATCACCTTATGAGCTGCCATGATGTGCACATATTTGAACATATTAATTTTATATGTTTTTTAATTACGTGAATATTATGGTGGCCTGCGAGCATGTCCATATAAATTTGGTTATTATGTCGTACCCTCAACCGTTTTTTTTAAAATAATTCTTTTAAATTTTTTTTTTTAATTTGTAGAGTTGTATAAGTGTTAGTACCAATGACAACGTGGGGAACGTGGACCGAGTCACATCAAAAGATGGCCTTTCTCGTTGGAATTGAATATTTGTTTCAAATTATTAGCTAGGATTTATGTGTATAAGATTACCTTGGTTGTAGTTATGAAGATAATACTACTTCCAATATTTGATTATGTTTATATAAGTGTAATGGTGAAATTGGTATACTTTTATTATGTGAATTTTTATTTAGTTTGTGATTTATTTTGAGAGAATGTTTTTATTAATTAATAGGTTTTTATTGTGAGTATCCAAGTTTTAAAATGGTTCGATATATTGTCTTTACATTAGTAAAATTGTTTTTAGTCAAGAAAAATATAAATAAAAAATATTTTGATTGTCATTTGTTTGTGTAAAATTGTTTCTGGAATGTACTTTGAACTTTCTAGAATGAATCTACACCTTACACATTTGACAATTTGAGAGAGATCTGTCTAAATCTATTTTGCCAGCTCTTAAAGCTTGATCAAATGGGATTATGATAAGATTCTTTCTCTTCCTTGGCAATTCCCTAGCTTATATCTAATACCCTGATTCAAAACCCTAAATTTTGTGTTCTCTATATTTCTATTTGTTGGGTGTATTGTAGATTTTTACCTTGGGTGACAATAGGAAGCCATCAATGTGAGGAATAAGGGTTTGCAACTTGGTTTACTACTTAGTGTACCAAAATGAGGGTCGAGGTAAGATTTTTATTAGGGATTTAAAAAAAGGCATATTTTTTAGTTATGTGAGTCTACACAGTGTTCTTGATCTGAATTGGGTGTGATTTTTTTTTTGGGTGTTTTGAAATGGGTATGATGCTTGTTTGATTTGAATGAAGAATATTGTTATTTTTCTTTGTTTTTAAATAACAGAGAAAGAAGAAGTGCATGAGGCATTCAAAAAGAAAGAGTTGAAACAATAAATAGATATCTATGTAAGCCAAGGAGTACTTGGCATAGTATGGGGTCATTGAATAGAGTGAAAATTTATCGACTATGTAGTTTAGGCTGGATGTTGCCTCTCATAGAGGGGTCTTGGGCTATTTTATTAGACTTTGTCTAGTCTGGGGTCTAGTCACACTATGCCCATTTTGCTACATAAGCATATCAGATTACTCTGTGCACCAAGATGTCTTTATGTTGTCCATTTTAGTAAGTTTTATGCTTTAGACAATACTTTGAGAATGTACAACAAGGGTTTATTTTATTGTCAATGATATTTGAATCTAATTAAGACCTCTCAGATTTTATGTATTCTATAATTTTTATGACTCATGTTTTTTTAATACAACATAGGGTCATTTAATAGATTGATTTGCTTATCCTGTAATTTTGGACAATAGATAGAAGCATTGCTCAAAACACTTTCATGTCACATTTGAATGTTGATGGTCTTGGTACTTTTGGTAACCCTTATTCTTGTTCAAAACCCTTTCTTTTGTTATATTTGTTTTCACAATCATTGATAGAAGGTGGTGGATGCAGAAGAAGTTGAAGATTCAAAAAGGTTATTATTATTTAGTGGGATTTGTAATTTTTGTTAGAATTACTTAGATCTTAATATTTCATTTCTAGGTAATTGTTTTATCCGATTTTTATTAAATTTTAATTAGTAAAAATAATTTTCTTTCAATAAAATTAGTAAACTTATAAATTTTATTTACACTAAATAAAGTAGTTTACTTTTTCTTTCTTTCCATAACCCAAGGAACATGTGATTTAAATCATACACTATATAGATACACAAATGACATTATAATGTATTAAATTTGGGGTACATTCACAAGTTTGTGACTTATTTTCGATCCACAACCTTGCTCATACAATATTATAAAGCTACTTAATTCCACATACACACAGAGGCATTCTCTTGTAACCATTAATAAACTCGTCAAGAAAAATTTGTGCTTAAAGCAAGGAGATACAAATTCAAGTTGTAAGAAGGTGAGATATACACACCCTATAATCTAAAGAAATTCAAGTATACATATACATAATAAATTGTTTTGTAATCCAGATATAGTTTATATAAAAAAATTCAAGCATCACTAATTTTATGTGTTGATTTCTTGAAATTTAATTGTATAGTTTTGTATCAATTTTTATTTATTTATATTGCATTAGTGTTAGTTTACAATAATCTATTTCTCATGATTATGAATGGTCCATTTAATATTCTTTTCATTAAGGTGATGATTAAAGGGTGAAGGATTGGGAGAGACTACCCATTGCAATACTATTTTTGGTCAAATATCTTTAACCAAAAAGTTTCACCCACAATTAAACCTAATTAACTTGCTAACTTATTTGCAAAATGTAATGTCCATTTTTGGGATATTCTTGATTTCTTTGCCTTAAACAATAATATTTACTTTAAAATGATAATAGCTTTATCAAACATCATAAATTCAATATAATAATTAGATCAACAAATCATAGCACAATCCTCAAAATCAATCAAATCGTGAATTTTTTGGGAATTAACTTGCCAAGAGCATGAAAGCATCCCCGTACCTTCTAACTCCTAGCCCCAGAGCATGAAAGGGTTTTCGTCCTTCCAACTCCTAGGCCTAGAACATGAAAGAGTTACGTCCTTCCAACTCCTACTTGCAAGACACTTCTTCAAATTCAAAACTGATTGTTTGATGAATTTGCTTGATTAATGTTGATTGATATTTCTTGATGGACTGACAAGTTAATGTTTGAATGGATTATGCTTGAATAGATTAGTCCTCTTTGTTGCACTATTAAATTCTCTTTTTGCTGATTGTATGATTTCTACTTGAATGAATATGCTTGAGTGAATGATCTTCTTGCTGGATGCCTAATTCTTCTTCGTTGATCTCCCTTTTATAATTTATATTTTCAAGAGGCATGACTTCTCATAAGGCCGCAACCTTTCTTAACCACCAAAATCTTTATTTAAGCCCCACTTCGTATAATATTAATTATAAGGGGAGCACTCCTTAATGTCTTGCGATTCCTTGATTTTATTTTTATTTGTTGCCCCTTTGTCTTCTAGCGCCAATGGTTACTATATTTTGTCTTTTATGGCTGAGGCGGTTTATTTGGCATCTTACGATTCTTTTGTTTAAGAGTTATTCTGTTTTCCTTGGTGGGGGCATGATAGAAAAGTATTACCTTATGAACCATTCATTGTAAAACTCCTTCAAGTCATTCATTTTCATATTGTAAGGGAATAAAATCCCTTGTACAAAAATCTAGGCTAATTAGATAAGTGCAATCAATTAAGCAAATAATTAGCCTAAATTAACTAAAACGAGGACAAATAATTGCAATAAATGTAAAAATAATAATTGTTAGAGTTAATGGTACTTAGTTATAAAATTGATGATGAAAGAATGATGTTGAAGTTATGTAGAATCAATTCGCCACCATTAGATAATTAATTCACATTGTATGACGACTACCTCAAGTTTTGTATCATCTTAGAAAACTTTGCAGTTCATTCTTGAATGCCACGAGTTTGATCCCAAGTGTTACAAACTTGATTGACTGTGTAGATTTAGTATGTGGAGCACATAATCAACCTGATAGAATTTATACCTAAAAACTTGTTCACCGTCATGTTCCTGTTAGTTGAACTTGTGAAAGTGGTGTCTAGGGACTTTATTTAAGAATATGTTGGCTCAATAGGCAAATGAGTTCTCCTAGGTCAAACCCCTTTGGTAGATCGGATTAATGGTGATGACCAATATCGAAGACACCATACACAAACATGTAGATTGCTTATATGATGGTATGTATTTCTAATTCTTCATTGCCCTTTAGAAATTGATGCATGCTATAATTGTTCTCCAATATGAAATCAAGTGCACATTGAATGTCTTTAAATATAATGACATAGCAACACATCACACAAATGTATAAATTTGATAGTTTGAATTTTGGGGTCATTCTTGTGTACCTCAAGATTTGAACTAAGTCAATCTTGAACTATTACCATAAATGACCTTGAAGGTTGAAATGATAATTTTGAGGTGGAAGACAAATGTGTAGAAAAGTGTGAATGAATGTACAATAATGATAAGTAAATGACAAATATATAAGAATTGATATAAATAAAAGTAATTAAAAATAAATAGAGTCAAATACAAAAATATATCACTTATCAATATATTATTATATTAAAACATTCTAAACAAAAAAATGCAAAACTAAATAAAAAATAACAAAAATAATACTAATTTCACCACCATATAAAAAACACCATTTCTTAAAAAAATGATTAACCTTTCGAAAACGTAGCCTTTATTTCCCTAAAAAATTTTACTTTATTTCCATCATTGCTAAAATAAACAACAAATTTATCCTCTAAAATAAAATTTATTTTAAAAAAAAACATTGGTCAACGTTTAATTATAGTCATAAACGTCTTAATCACTTCCCTAGAAAAAGCAATGATTACATTACACAGAATAACAAGTGTTAGTGCATGCATTTTGAGATTCTAAAAAACTTTGATTAAAATATTTGAAAATGCCCACATCAAACAAAAGTAGAAATTTCGGCAATAATCATGCTAAAGAAATATTTATGGTTATTGAGGTATCAGAAAGTGACACGTGTGATGTTCAATCTATGACGAACTTTTAATGTTATTGGTGAATATGTTGATTGAATGAATGAATGAAAGATTTGAATGACGTCCACGAGGCCACAACAGTCTATGGGACCTGCGGAGCCCACCCCGAAAATAGGGCCGTTAGATAATTTGCATCCTTTTCTCAAGTTCAGATCCTCTGTCGTGAATTTAGATCAAAAAGTTTGCAGTTCTGCCAAGTCTAGCCTCCTCGAACAAGGTGTCATTGTAGCTGTCTTGATATCCTCCTAAACTGAGCACAAAATATCTCTAAAATATTACTTTTAATAAATACTTCATAAATAAATTGGCTATGATTTAACATATATTTACGGAAAAAATTCGTAAAATTGAAATGATTTGGACCCCTCGACAATTGCAATATATTTGCCTAAATCATATTGGCTGTCAATTGACAAAAATTGGCCACTAAAAAAATCACTAGTTCAATCCCATTGTCTAATAAAACGACATACACATTCCTTTTATTCATAATAAATATCATTTATAATGGGATGAAACATATTTTGAAGGATCTTTTAAAACATTGATTTCATCCTTGCCTACTTGATGTTTTCAACGACTTACACTTGAATTTCCAAGTAGTTGACTTGAGATAAAGGTAATAATTAAAAAGGATTTTACTTGCCTGACTTTAGAAAAACTGATTTTAATGTTTTTTTAATTTTTAATTTTTATATCATGGATTCCAATTTGGTATATATTGCCCGTAATTTTTGGCAAAGTGGAAATAGACTTTGTTTCATAGATTTTTATTAGTTGTTTAATATTTCTTTTTGTTGAGAGGAAAACTAATTTTTGGATGTTTTTTTTTAATTTATTAATATTGTTTTTTGTTTTGTAATTTATTTGTATAAACAATATAATTAAAGTTAGGTTAATGGTCCAGGGGTATCTATTCTACCAAAGTTACTTAGAAAGTGTCAAGACCTTTCATTCAATAATACTTGATTTTTTGTGGATTCTTTATAAATAATTCGACTTCACTAATACACCAAGGGTCACTTGATGTAATATTCCATTTTTAATTAATTTAATTTTATGGACACTTTCTTATTTATATTTACTGTGGGTCAAGGAGAAATTGTTAGGGAAATAAATTTAATTAAAATTGATTATTTCAACTTGAATTAATTATTATTTCTCATTTTTCATAAGAAGGGCCAAGTATTACTAAAATATTATTATTCTTGAGTATTTTCCAAGGAAGGGTTTGAGAATTCATGGCATTTGACATCTTTTATGAAAGGATTTTATGAGAGGGTTATGACAATTTTTATGACAACTCATTAGGGAGTTATAAGTTGATTTTTATAACAAAGTGAGAGCTATTTTTGTGGGAGAAAGATATTATCACAAGACAATTAGCGAAGAGTTATAAATTTACTTATTTGAGAAACATCTCCATTATTTATGACAATTGTAAATGGGTGTAAAAAGAACATCTTTGACTAGCTAAATATAGCCGGGTGTAAGAGAAGATTATGACAACTCTTAATATGGATGTATTTTGAGAAGGAATATTTGAAAATAATTTTTATTATATTTATTTTGGCCTAATGGGATGTTGAGATTTGTGCTCAAACTTCTATTTAAGTTAGGGAGTCTCACTAGTTTATATCTTTTGCCATTTTATCAAAATTTTTCACTACTTGAGCACTTGTGTTCAACTACAAGATTTGAGGACAAAACCCCTTAGATTCTTGAAGACTAGAGGACAAAAACCCTTCGGTTTCTTTAGGGCAATCTCATTGAGAGGTTGTATTTTCACTTCAAAGTTTTGTTTAGATTTTTAGCATGTATTTTTTGTAGTTTGTATTTACAAGATTGCATAAAAGGGACCTCCAACGTACATAAGATTATTTCATATTTATCCATAATTTGTATTGCTGTAATAACTAATACATATCAATATTTGGCTACACGTTTGATTAATAATAATCAACTCCAACATATTGTGAAGTTTCTATTTATGTGTACAAAGAATGTGTATCTTTTTGACATAGTTTTTGTTGGCAAATCTATAAAGTTTATTTAGTTTTTTCATCGTATGCTTTCACCTCGCTTTTATAGGATCTTGATGATCAAAAAATAATTAAAATATGTTGTAGATTATTTGCTATCGTGTGCATAAGAGTTACAATCAGATTTAAAAAAAAAAAAGTTGATTAATCTATTTTTGGAAAAACTATCACTTATCTATAATTAAAGCTTACTATATCTATATCTTTTTGTATTAGTTGAAATGAAGCATTACCTTCACATTAGTACCTTTATGAAGATTTTGTAATATGATGTAACAATCTCCCTATGGTTTTATGTACCTATGCGAATGAATTTGGATTGGATAGAATTGTCTAGGTTAGATGAACTGAAGTATTATTTTAAATATTATACCATTTGCTTGTGGTTGATATTGAATTACCATAACAACTTATGAAGTACCTTTTTAGATTGATCTTGGAAGGTGTATTTGAGATTGGTAAGAAAAGCCATGCTATGATTTGGATGACTCAATAAATTGATCGTTCATGTTTCTTATGAAAACAATATTATGATCTAAGAGGTCAAGCTTGCTCAAGCTTAAAATGTGCATTATTCTAATATGTGGATAGCAGTGTTAATAATGTGTGGGGATTATACTATGGAACTTTATATGAGAATTATCATTGTAGTTGCTTGAAACTCAATTTTGTTCACCTAAACATAAGGAATATGCTGGATTTGTGAGGGATTTTGCCGTATAATGTAATAGGATCACTATTGAAGATAGAAGTGTAACTTTTATTGAAACCGTGAGTAGCTTGAGGAGCATGATCATCCTTGTGAATTTTTAAATTTTTTTTTTCATTAATTCAAAAACATAGCACTTACTTGATGCTAGGTGATAGCTTATGTGAGCACATTTGGATTGACGATCTACTACCATAAAGGCTCTAATAATATAATGATTCTCGTATCATGCTGTCTACATATATCTACTTAGGGTACTTACCAAAAAAACGAATGATGCAAGATTATTCTAGACACTTGTTAGAGCATTGTGATGAGAATTGTAGTATTTCAAAACAATTATGAAGCCTTTGGTGAATAATGTATGGAACCAAGTCCTCTTGACTAATATTAAGAGTTAGAAGCACTCTGTGATGCTTGTAAATATAATGATGCGATATTCTTGTTGGATTCAATAGACTTAAGATTGGTGCAATGACAAGAACCTTGAATGAATGAATGAAAGTTTTTAATGACGTCCACGAGACCAAAGTCTATGCAACAAACAAGGACACCAAGGGGCCACATGTAGCCCCGTTACACTTGACTACTCTCCATTTCACTGCTGATCTTGTTTCTTCTGTTATGAATCTTGCATAGGAAATCAGCCGCCCTAACCACTCTCTCCTCTTCGAACAGGGCCGTCAAAGACTCCACATTTAGCCCTTGTGAGTTATATTTAGTTTTTTTTGTTAAAAGTAATTTGGGTTACACTTAAGAGCCACAAAAAAATGTCAAAGCATTGGATTCTAACAAATGTAGGTTCACCAAATCATCAATTTTTTATCCATCCAATATCAATAGAACCATTTCGTTACATACTATTAATAGTTCACATAGTCTAGTTTAAGGATTGGGGCAAATTACCATAGCCCCAACCCAGCATAATTTGTGAAGATGGTGGGGAAGGCAAATTATGCAAGCCTTCCCAACCTCATAAAAAGAGATAACTAGTTTCCACCTCTATATGGCACTATTCAATAGAGTATACTTTAAGAGTTGAACCCCAAAAAATTGTATAGAAATCCTGATGAATCCCTTATGTAGAGGCATAACCCATTTACAATTTTTTAAAAAAATTGACCTATAGTGATGAGTGGATGGCTATTTTATATTAAAATATAATTTTAAAATAAAATATGGGTGATTATGAAGTGATAATCCACTTGGCAAATTAGAACCTAATCTTTCCATTTTTTTAAATTCAGGTGGCAAACTAAAACTTAAATTTGCCATAAATTTGTAATTGAGGTGGTAAATTTAAGTCTAAATTTCTCGTGAATTTACAATTGAGGCGGTGAATTAAAATCTAAAAGTACTCTTTTGAATTTTCAATTAAACATTATTGAAGAAACTGGATAGGTATGCAACCTTAAAAGCTTAGAAAGCATATTCTTATTTGCTAGAAAATATAGTTCAAACTTTAGGCGGATACCACCTGAGAATAAGTTAAGGCACACCAATTTGAGCAGTTGTTTTAAAAAATTGCGTAGTGAGGGTCAAGTTCATGCCCTTGGGTCAATTTGTGCACCAAGGCCATATTTGTAGGCATGGGATTGATCCCTGGACAAGATCTACACCTTACCAATCACTCAATGCACCATGCACTCTCAGAGAGCTCCTTCTTAATGCTCTTTATGAGTTGCTCTTCTTCCTATGATCAATCTAACATCTAGAAACATGTTACAACACCATGTAACCATGTAGCCTTGCCTTCTCTAAATCATGCCATACACAACTTGCTTTAGTGTTTTCATAATTAATTGACTTTACAATACAATGGGTACAAAACTATGGACCATGATCTTTCATATTCCACGTCTCCTCGTGCTACATATGAGATAACTCTTCATGTTCCACAATTGGATCCAAACACTCATATGTGACTCTTGACATTCCCTAAGAGTATCTCCACATTCCAAGGCATCCCATATGGTCTCCTTGTCCCATGTTTTGTTTCTTTGCTTGTCCTTTTGTGACCCCCAATTTTGTTTGCAATTCCAATGTGTCATACAACATTACAGTAGAAGTCAACCTTGTAAACACCTAAACTTGACCATGTCTTAACATCACCTAATTCATCTCACATATCTCTTCTAATGTTAATTACATAATTTACTTATTTAATTAACACATCCAATGATCTTCCCAACATTAATTAAATAAATCTCATCTATTTATTTAATTAATTAATCATTTCAACACTTCTTCCAGTGTTCCAAACTTTAATTAAATAAATCAACATTTCAACCATCCTATATTCATTCTTCCAAAAATTAAAAGGCAATATTCATTTAATTCATCCATTTTCCCCCTCATCATTAATTGAATAAACAAATCATGTTTACTCAACTAATTAATCACTTACACACTCCTAAACATTATTAGCCAACTCAAGGTTTGCAGATGGCTCAATGCATGCACAAGACTCCATAAAATATTCTCATCAAATCTTATCTATCCATTCAATCTAGAAAATCTCCACCATCCAAATCTTTTGAATCATGGACCTCGTCCTATGCACCAACCACAAGGTGACACTTGGGGGCTTCTCATGCATCTTTGCCTCTCATTTAACCCTAGCCCTTGATCTTCCAAATCAATCTCATCCATTGATCTTCCTCATCCAAAATATATAAATGGACTTTTCCATAAGCCATTTCGAATAATTAATTTTGTATGCATTGTTATGTTGCTAATGTGAGCACCTAAAATCCATCTCTCCAACACAAAATCCATTTTGAGCACAACCACCATTGGTGCAAAAAAGGCTTGTGGGTGAGAGATTTTTAGTTTTCTTTCATCCTTGTATGCATGCTCTTTTTCTTTAACTTGAGGTTGTATTTGGGTGTGAAATAGGATTTAGATTTTATAGTTTATATCTTTTATTTGTGCTTAACATTTAGGTACATACAAACCTAACAAACATCTCATTCCATGAGGACCACAACTTACAAAAACATTGTGATGCTATTACACAAGGTATACAAGCTACCTTCCTAACAATAACATTACAATGTCATTATACAAGGTGTATAATATACATTTTAAGAAAACTTGTCCTATGCATTCTCATAAAACCTCTTCTTAATGCACTCTCTGAGTTTCTCTCCTTCATGTGATCAATCCAACATCATCTAGAAACTTCTTACAACATCATATAATCGTACATCCATTGCCTTGTCTTCTCTCAATCATGTCACAACAATATGCAACCTACAACTTGCTTGTGTTTTTACAATGTTATGGTCTTATATTTATAAGAAAAAAGCTCATAAGAAACCACCAAGTGATTTTAAAATACATTGGGTATAAAACCATGGACCATGAGCCTTCATTTTCCACACATTTTCTCATGTGCTACACTTGACCCGCCATGACCCACACATGACTCTTTATGTTCCACAAGTGAAACCAAACACTCACATGTAACCCTCGACATCCCCCATGAGTCTCCACATTCTAGAGCATACCATGCAATTCTCCTTGTCTCGTGTGGCCTTTCACCCTTTGATTCTTTACCTATTTGCTTGTCGTTTTGTGACACTAGGATAATTCCACCTAACAACCATGTGTGGCATCCCATTCCATGACGATTAGAACTTACAACAACATTACAATGTTATTATACAAGGTGTACAATCCACCTTCCTAATAACATTACAATGTCATTATGCAACACACTTTTCCAACACTCGAGACTATTTCATTGTCACGTTTTCCAACAAAAGGGATTGAGAAAAGATATTTCATGGCATCCTTGGCTTTGTAAGAATATAGGACTATTTAAGAAATAATGACATATTGGCTTCAAATTGGCAAAAGCAATGTCAATAAAAGCTCCAATCTAGATCCAACTATATCTTAACTACATATTTCTCAATCTTTGGGAGGAAGAGGATCAACAAATTACACTAGAATATGTCAAACTAAGGCTCAACCAGCCAATGCAAAAAAGCCTTAACATGAAAGTGATATTAAATGAATTCAAGGTATTGATTATGAGTACTTTCCTTTTTGATATAGTAAGTGCCATGAGTATAGCTATCTTGTGAGAGAACGCCCATTGTTAAGTTAGATGAACGTACATGCCCAAGGAGATTTCAAAAGCCAATAAACAAAAAGTACATGGTTAAATCGAAATGGATTAGGAGAGGAGAATCGACCATGTTAGGAATGGCAAGAGCAAAGGTGAAGGAAAATGTAAGGAAGGAAGAAAACCCTTGAAATCGAATAAGAGGCCTTATAGAGATGAATGATGTCTTATGAAATGAATATGAGTTCACTAAAGCAATAAAGGATCTTTTGGAAGGAGAATGTGAAAGGAAAAAATTATGGCAAAGGAATCCATCAACTTCTCAAATGTTGAAATGGAGATAATGGATAGTTTTGTCATAACATCCAAACTAAATCCCACATACAATGGGACAAATTTGATTTTGATAGGGTAGTAGAAATTGCAATTTAAGATCCAACATGAAAACTTGATCCATCCTCACCAATCAATTCAAAATAAACTAACTCTAGTCTCGTTGTGTAACTTAATGAGAGAAAATGCTTCTAGGTACAAGTTAGGGTAAGCGGGGGAGAAATCCTAATTAGACAATGATCTAAAACAATGTGATGGAAGCAATTGCAAAAGGCTCACGATCTCTCTTCGACAACATGCTAAGGAGACCAGAAATACATAAGATCTAGTCAACGAAGATCATATCATAGAACGTGATGTCCAAGCCTATAAGAGATTGATCAAAGGGATGGACTTCAAACTCTTAAGAATATGCAACATGATTAGTAAGGATAAAAACTGAATCATTGGAGGAGATTGCAATATGATCTTGGATATTAATAATAAGAGATTAGGACGGTTTGATAGGTTCTAAGGAAATTATCTCAAATACATATAGAAAAGCATGCAAGACAGAAAAAATATTAATACATATTAAAAAACATGCAATACAGAAAGAACGTATACATATAAAATATTATATATACATTATAAAATATACCATTAATGGAATATGTTACATAAATGAATAAATTAGTAACGTGCAATGTATGCGTATGTGTTATATAGAATGGTTGTAGTCAAATAACCCTAACATGTAAAGATGTGTACTTAAAGCTAAGTTTTTGGCCAGTAGTTTTTAAAATTATATTCCGCATGAAATAGGGTATTTTCAAAGAAATAGCAATCCTGCAATATTTTTAGTGGCTTTAGCAACTTTTAAGCTAGTTATTGTCACATATAAGCTCAACCTACACTTTGCATCTATATCTATATATTTTGCAATACAATTTTCTCACTACACCATTTTTGTTTTACATTGTACAAATGAAGTTCCTTAGTTGGGCCTGGAGGTGATTATTTAATTAAACAGAATGAAATTAATATTTCTGTTGGGTTTAAGTCAGTTTTGGATACCCTGCATTATCAAGGTATTAAGTTAGTTAATTCATTATTTTTCAATCCTTGTGCATTAAATGTGAGTTTTCATTTCAGACATGGAACTCCTGTAGTTGAATCTGGTGATGTGATTAGGGTCTACTCAACCTCAAGGAGTTAAACATGCAATTTTATACAGACTTCATCTAAATAATAGGTTAGGCTGGGTGACTAAAAAATGGTTTTTTGACCAAAAATTTCTTATTTTCAACAATTACAAATTGCACACGTAAACTCTCTAAACAGAGACTCACCAAAATAGGGTTTCAAGTTGGTTTTGATCCACAATGCAAAAAAAAATGTTGATGTTAAGTAGTCATCAGTTTGTCGGTGAGAATGCTTAGCTCACAAAGAGCCCACCAGGGATCAGTTCTTGATGAGTGCAAAGGCCCAACACCATACAAGATGAGGCCAGATTCAAGTCCCAAGCAAATTTGGCAGAATGGATACCCCTCAGACCATGACACTAAGCCAAAGAAGGTAAATGATACGTGCACTTGATGCCAATGAGCTGCAAGAAGGTCTGGGATGTTTATCCCCCAAATACCAACCATATATTTTTGACCAAGGTAATTGTGGGATGGAATTCAACATATGTTCCAACATTTTCAATTCAACATATGTTTAAAATATATGCACCGAAGGGCTGGCTATGTGTCAGCTAGGAGTTTTTACTTATTTTCAGAATAACCTTCCAATGCCCGGTAAGATGTAGAGTAGGGTTTCCAATGCTGTAAAGAAAGATTATTGTATAACAAATGCTATTATTAAATCATACCAATACAGGTATACTGTAAGCTCAAATATTTCGATAGAAATTTGTACTAGGATACCTCCCTGCCCCTCCGGTACCCTCTCCACATCCCTGACTTCCATCGTTGTTCCGAGGAATTCATTCTGGCCCGTAGGCATTTCTGTTCCACATTCTCACCATTCACCGTCCCCACCAAAAGGGAATTCAGTGGAACATCCAAGATCATGTAACCAAGGGCTCAGAGGATATGATTGCAGGTATGGCAGGGAAGCAGGTGTCTCCAAGAACTAGTCCTAACAAAAAAGAGTTGAAATTTTATATACTTAATGTGTGTTTTTAAGCTGGAAGTTTTTAAATCCCTGTTCCAAATTTCAATCTATAACAGACTACTAGCTTGCTTTCTCGTGCTCACTATAATACAATGTGAACATTAAAATAGGCACTTACAATCAGATGCATCTCAACTGATTCATAGTGATAGTAGAACATGTTACAAGTAGATTTTAGTGCCAGAATACCTAGAGGACACATGCAAATCCCAATATTCATGAATTAGAACCACAAAGGCAAATTAATATGAGGTGAAATGTGTAGGTACCAAGTTTAGAGAGGATTTACAATCTCCCCCAGCATAATAACTCTCAAATATCCCAAAGGATCTCCTGGAAACTGAATTTTACATTATCTGGACTTTTGAAGCAATACAACTCTGTTATTCTACCATCAAGGAGTTCAGTCTGCTTGCGATTTTGGCAGTTTTGTAGTCTTCCCGCAGCTGAATAAACCTGCAAAAAAGACTAAACTGGTAACTTACTGACCATTACAAGTCATATGTCCGCACAAAAAAGAATTCATACCTCAAGGCATCTTTGCGAATACTTGGGCTTCCTTCAAACAAAGTGGGAAGACTTTCTGGAGCAACTACGAATACATTTGCCAAGCTGCAAATATTCATAATACAATGCATTTTACTCAAATCAATGTGAAAGATATTCTGGAATGAGTAAAGGATAATATAAATTCCTCTATAACTTACATGCCCAGTAATTCAAACTTTTCATCAACTGCAGGAGCATTGAAGCTACGCACAAACTCTGTATACTCTGTAATGTCACGCTTCAATCGTAACCCCCCACTGCAAAATAGTTAGTGTTTCCCTTATTAGAAACAAATTAAACAATGCCAGTTCTTTGCACATGTAATGCATTTGCATTATTTGCATGTTTCGAACATTCTTTGTGACAAACTGAAGACAAAAGGAATCACGTGCTAATGAAAAGATAAAGATAAATTTTTAGTCACAAAATCTCCGTTACTATTTATAGAAATTATTAAGGTTAATTCTCTAAATATGTATTTTGTTGATGTGTACCATAGAAGCAGATATCTTTAAAATATCCTGATATATTCCGATATATCTTTTCTCGACAAGGTTCCCTGACATTTTCTTGAAATATCACAATTTTTTCAAAATATCTTTGACTGTGACTTTGACCGAAATTTTCACCAATATATTGCAAAATTACTGGTCATATATCACCGGTAATATCACAATAAAGTAGTTTTTTTTCTATATAAACACCAGACCTGCAATTTTTTGATCATTCTTCTCTAGAACTTTTATAAATGGGTCATAAACCTTGAATGGTGTAACTGTTAAGATTTCCAGACGCCATTATTGTATAGCAATTAGATATTTTGGAAAGGGGCAACGACAATTATTGTTGTTGTTATTTCAAAAACGAACATAGTTATCTATAGTTGTGAAGACACTTGGTATAATTGGGTTTGAAAACCTTGTGAATATGGAACATGACTATTGTTATTGTGATAAGTGATTATCACTGTTGCCTTTGAGAACAGCAAAAACTGCTGTCATTATTTATGATTTGTAAGCATAGTCATTACTAGACAAAACTGTCAAATGATTATGCTATCCTTTGACTTGTCATTATTATTGCATCACAAATGTTAGTGATGTCGTAGACTTGCTGTCATTAGTACTTATCAATGGATATTGTTGTCGTTATTTCATTTATAAAATAGTTGTATTATTGAGGCAATTGTGTGGCAATTCTCATTGTTACAAATCAGTTGTTAATAATCTTGTACCAGTTGAGATTGTTGTCGTCATCATTGTCTTTTGACATAACTATCCTTTTGTGATTAGTAATCTTCTTATGATCACCGATCAGAAGCATTCTGTCATTATTGTGACCTATACATTCTTGATCAGTACAGTGTTTAGTAGCATCCTTATTAGTACTGTGATCAATTAATATGGGCATCAATACTACTATCAACATTATAGGAAATATTACTAATGAAAATGATTAATATAAAACATTATTAATACAGGACATTGCTCTCCTGAAACGCTTGTCATTGCTGTAAATTTAAGAGGTATTTGAAGAGGTTAAGGAGACTTTTGTTGTAGACTGTAGTTACCATTTTGTGTATACATTAGTCTCTTGGACTTGATAGTTAAGGAGGACAGTAGCGTTAACAGGTCGTATTTACATTAGTTGTGTTCTATTGCATTAAGGGTTCATTATCATTCTAGCAGTTATTAACATTGTTAAAGAGATTTATTACATTATTTGTAATCAATGATCTCAAAATTAATGAGAAAAATCCAAGTTCCAAAATTCATGGTGTACACCCTTGTTTACTTCCATGCTCACTTTCTATGCAATTAGTGCGGTTTTAAATGTAAACAACATCAGTTATTTCTCTCTTTTTTTTTAAATTTTACTGCATTTTTTGGGTTTCCGATTTTTCCCCGGTTTTTTACCGACAATATCCCGAGAAACCATAAATATCTTTATCTTCTGGGATGCCGAGAAATTCCTGAGAACGATATTTGCTTCTATGATATGTACAATGAACACTATCTTGCTGATCCATAACGATATGGAAATAAAAACTTGAGCAGTAAGTTGGATTTATAAAACAGACATAAAAAAGCATGTTGACAGTAAACAAAGGTTGCAGAATGTGCAGGGTCATTTCCATGTTTTTGGTTCAGATCTGCAGCTGCAAAGGCAGGTCCACACAGATCAGTTATGCATCTGTAAATTTATTCCCCAAATGCAAAATGAACCCCAACAGTTGAAAACTCAAGAATTGAAACAAAACAGCATCCGTTGCACTACCAGCTTCAAGTGGTTTCTCCTTGGGCCTGGGGGAAAGCTCCAGCACCAGCCACAACTATAAATAGTGGTGGTTGGGATGTGTTTCAGCATGAAAGGATTGATTTGAGTATTGTTGTGAGAACAATTAGAGGATTTCAGCTGCTCATTAGATTGTGGAGGTTAGGCAAGATAGTAGAGGGCGACCATTCTTGCACCCACTTGTTGTACTAGCTCTTCCAAGTTAATACCATAGGGTAGTAGAGGCGAGCATTTGCCACTACCAAATGCCAATTTTCCCCTCACGGGGTTTCCATGGGAAATTCTTGAGTTTTATAAGTTTATTTATTTCTGTTCTTGCAAGTTTAAAAATTCTGAATTTGCTCACAATATTCATACCTCTTTAAATACTTTCATTTGTTTAACCAAATAGAAAGGTGGAAATAATTTTTTAAGATTCTTGAATTCTACAAGTTCTAAGAATTTAGGATCACTTGTCAATGTGTCATTCAAAACAATGTATAACTAGATCCTCTCCTCTACTGTTTTTATAGATTTTTAAGATGTTCAAGGGTTTTATATGTTAAAATAAAGAATAGTTTTACATTCAATCAGCTAGCTCATAAAGGAAACATTTATGAGAATTTACAAAATAAAAGCATTTCCCCAATTAACATAAAGAGGGCAAAGATAGCACAACTTTTGTTGCTTACCGCACCTACAAAAATAATGAATATAATTGTTCTTCAAAAATTTATACACTATAATACAAGGAAGCCCTTTCATTTAATATACAATAATACAAGGCAGCCTAGAAAGTTTGAATTGGAATGTTCCATTTTATGAATTTTGATCTTAAGGTGTGGCCTGCAACAGCGCCCTTCTGCTTTGGATCAGGTCCCTCACTAACTGCCTGACAATATATATTGTAACATTCCAGTCAGTGACCCGGCCTTGTGTTGAGCTAGAACTGTGTGCATGAGTGACATGACACATAATGAGGCCTGTTCTGTTCAGCTTGTTCCTGCATAACCTCCTGCATTAATCAGTTTGATTCGATCATAAAGCAAAAGCTTTTCAAGTACCTGAAGGCCACGCTGTTCAAAATCATTGTTTTTCAATTCTCATCAATGGATGAATGCATTCCTCTTATTTTCAATGCAGTCATTCACCTGTAATGTATATCATAGATTATATTCTCCAAAAAGAGAGATTTGTGTCTCACAATCCCTAGTTTTCTAGACGGCATCTCAATACAAGTGTCAATATCGTTCATAGGGCATCAGGAACAATGGTATTTCAATTAAAACTGCTCTCGGTTGGCTTTCCCCCTAGGGTTTCCACATTAAAAGCAGATGGGGCCTGGCTCATTCCTTTGATATCCCAAGGATTGACTGTAGAACTAATACTAGAAACGTGATGAGTGAGAAAGTGGTTCTAATTTCTGCCAAGGGTTGGATGAGTAAAAGAGGACATATGCATGGTATTTGCCAGAAGGGCAGCTATACTATTACCACATAAGAGGACATTCGTGATAAAAAGATAAGGCCATTTGGCACTTTCTGAAGTAGAAGTCCCTAAACTTTGTAACAAAGGTAAAGATACTCTTACTTCAGTACTGCATTGAGTGATATGCTCTGCACCATGAAAGGTGGGAGCTGTGACTTCTTCCACCTTCTCTGCATCAATTCTGATAGGAATTCTTTCATTATCAACCTGAATACCCTGATGGGCTACTCTCATCTGAGGCTTGTAGGGCAACATCTTAAACTCTTTATTCTGACTCTTAGAAATTCTCAAAGGCTTAATCTCTTCAAACCAACATTTACATTTGCAATAAGCTTTGATACCATTTGTAGATTTTTTTAGCAGTGTACTGCTCCTTGTAGATCTCATAGCTATTGTTTCTTACTTGGATTACTGAAGTAGCCTAAAATGATAGGAACAAAGAGGTAATCTGCAAAGATTGCAAATATGTCTCTGATGTACAAACTTCACTTCACCTGATGCTGATTTGTGTTGGCTCATCATCATCAGCGTTGCCACATGACCTCATGTGGATGGAGTTAATATTGCTGAATGGATCTTTTCCCTGAATGATGTGAGGATTACACAATTTTGACATCTGCTTTCTTACTCCAAGAATGAACAAATCATCCCCTACATTGCTCAGTGGAACCATTGTGGCACAATAAATTCTTCATTGTGATGCCAGGGTTGACGAACGAAATCCACTATAGATCTACTTGCCTTCAGACACAGTTAATGAGCCAATCTGAGAGTCTTTGAGAAGAATGAGTACCATTAATATGATTCATTCTCTTTGTAGTGTGTTCCTTTATGCATAACAAGCTTTATAGATGTGCACTAGCAGGCCTTAGATTGCATTTATAAACATTGGAATGCTAGTAAAACAGCATGTGGAAAATGAAGGACACGTTACTGCTTTTGGGGAAGAGTGGGTGGCAAGGAAAAAGTTAAAATGCATTGATATTTGCTGAGGATGTAGGGTTCGTTGGAGGGGCCAAATGATGGCCTTATTAAAGGACATTGATGCAAGACAAGGGTTTAGTTGGGTAAAAATTACAGTGCTGACTGTGGAGGTATATGTAAATGTCATAAATTCAATCTGATAATTGCCTCTACTGAGGGCATCGAAAATATTTATATGAATTCCTGTGGCTACCTTAGTGAAATATAGAAAAAAATATGAGAGGAATATTATGCTGTTTAACTTGACTTGGAGGTTTAAGAGAAAGGAAATGTGTTCCACCTGGCATCCATTATAAATTTATAGGTTGTGTGAACGGGGTATGTGGCTTATTTTCCCACTCAGAATTTAGATTTTTTTCGAACATCCGAGCTGTGTTTTTTTCCAAGCCTTAGAACATACTTAAGCTTGGCAGTGGGGGCTCTGCCCCTCAACCCTGCCCTGCATCTTGATCCCCAATCTCCGTGAGGGGCACTGCCCCTCAACCCTGTTGGGGCTCTGCCTCCAGACCCTGCAAGGGGCACTGCCCATCAACCCTGTTGGGGGTGCTGCCCCTCAACCCCGCTGGGGGCTGCTACCCGAGACCACTGCTCTGGTTATAAACAGCAAAAGTAAAAATTGTTTTGAACCCATGTTTTCCAGGGATGAAATTTGTAAAATATTAATATGGTATGTAATTTGTAATCATATGGCTGTGATGTGAATTGAACTCATTTTTTATCTATAAATGAAGGAAATACTACTTATGACCTTTGTAAATTCAATTTTAAGCATGTTTTTAAGATTATTATACGTTAAAGACATGATATTTCCAGTCCATCTGAATGATCTAATTGTTTCTGGAAAAAAACTGTGTAGAGTTTTTTTGCATCGACGTTTCGGATCACACTCCGTGATCCATCATCAGGAAGAGGATAAAAATGATACACAATTGCAGAAACTAGCTCCTTAAAAAGAGATAGAAAACGGGGGGGAGGGGTTGACACGGAAAAATAAGACAAGGTAGAGAATAAATTAAAATAAATAGAAAATAAGAAAGATAATAAAGAGAAGAGTAGAAGGAAAATAAGAGCAAGTAGATGTAAGAAGAGAAAGGAGTTAGGAGACATTAATAAATAAAAATAAAAATAAATAAAAGAAGAGAGAAACAATGGGAGATAAGGTCGTCAAAGGAAACTAAAGTAAAGAAAAGTCAAAAAGAAAGACGACGAGGGGAGGGGGAATGAGTAGAGAGGAATCATAGGGAAGGTGAGTTAGTTTGGAGGGAATCTAAAAGAGGACTCCAAGTCAAGCTTAGGCTCCATCCATCTTCTCGGTTTAGGTTGGTGGGGTGGTTTCTGATAAAATAGCTTCTTTAAGCTTTCTCTTGAAGAAACTATCTTCTTTGACCAGAACATGAGCATCTTCAAGGCATATGTGGTGTTTTGTGTTGGAGGAATGCTCTGCCAGGGCAGATTTTGTGATTCTTTCATGTCTGATATCAGCAACATGTTCCTTGATTCTGGTGCTGATGGAGCGACCTGTCTCCCCAATGTAAGGAGTCCCACAAGAGCAATCAACCTTGTAGACCTTTGCATTGAGAAGAATGTTTTTAGGTTCTTTGGTGGTCGAGACAAGGTTTCTAATGGTCGCCATGGGCTTGAAGGCACAAATGAGACCTTTTTTACGGTGGCGATCTTATTAGAGATTCCTTCGATGTAGGGGAGGGTGGCACCAAAGACTCCAAGAGAGTTCTAATTGGTTGGTTTAGAAATAAGACAAGCTTTGGCTTGCTTAAAGGCTCTGACAATCTGTTTGTTGTTGTACCCATTTAATTTGAAGACCTTGGAAAGGTGGGAAAGCTCTTGGTTAATGTGTTCGTCATCACAAATGCGAAGGGCTCTAGTGGTGAGAGTCTCGAGGATACCTGCCTTTTGAATGGGGTGGTGATGTGAGGAAGCATGGATGTAAAGGTCTCTGTGGGTTGATTTTCTAAAGACTCGGTGACCAAGGGAGCCATTTGTTTTTTTAATGAGAAGAATGTCTAGGAAGGGGAGTTGGTGGTTGGATTCAAGTTCTTTTGTGAATTGGATGCAAGGAGAAATATTGTTTAAGTGAGAGTGGAAGTTTTCTAACTGCTCAAGGCCATGGGGCCAACATATGTTGGTATCGTTGACATAGCGCTTCCACCATTTTGGTTTAAGGGGGAAAGAGTTAAGGGCTAGTTCTTCAAATTGTTCCATGTAGTTTTTTTTTCAGAAACAATTAGATCATTATTATACATATTTATGTATTTTTTGATGTTTGGAAAATTTGGTGAGTTTTTGCTGAGTCTGTTTTTGAAATTTTTTGGGTCTGCCAAGTTTTTGCTGAGTTTGAGTTTTTCAACAATGCTCATGACAGTGAGGCAGTGCTTAATTGGCAAGATGATCAGATACAGCACTGTAGCATCTCTTCATATGCTCCGAGATACTTGCAAGTTTGCAACTAGCGCAGATCTTTCCAAATACTCTCCACTAAGTTCAAGATTTTCCAGTTGATCTCTACTGGTTCAATGTAACCCAATCTATTATGTAAAGCTGTCTAAACTATGAACTATTCACTGCTGTTTATTCACCTGAATAATATTCTGGGATTCCCATCAACACGTAATTTCGTACAAGAAAACTAGATTCCAAGATGAACTCCAACTTGGACTGCTGAGCTCAGAAAAGTTATTGGTTTGGATTCCAATCCACTGGTAATATCAGAGCAAAGCTTCACCCGAGTTGTTTTAAGAAACTCCATCAGAGTTTTATTTATAGTAGCCTTGTGGGGGAGGATGCCATCTTGGATTTTAAACCAATGCAATTTATAATGGAATGGGAAGTTCCATTCATGCACAATGCAGCAATACAACATATTTAAGGTGTCAAATATACCTTTCCTATCAGATCACTGAATAAGAGTTACGCCTTTTAGTTGAACTTTGATTAGTTGGATGACTTGAGTAGTTGAACAGGTCATGCTGTTCATATCTCAGTTGTTACATTGTTTCAATAAGCACCATACAATAAAAACAGGTACCATACTATGCATGAACCAGATGAGTTTCATGACATCCTTTTAATCCATGCCATGTGATAGTTTTTAAAAACAAGTCAGGTGTAGAAGCTTGATGTTCAATCATCAGACATCTCAGCCATTTGTCATCAAATAACTTGGGAAAATTCACTATGGAAGAATAAATGCCTAACAGATGCAAGAATAGATGCCTAACAGACTCAATATCCTTGGGGCAGTTGGGACATATTGATGGTCCTACCCAGCCTTTCTTTTGCACATTGTTGGATGTGACTCTGTGAGAACTTTGCCATGAAAAGGAAATGACAAGAATACCCAGATTTTGTGCCACGCAACCATACAATCACCATGGTTAGTAGCAGACCATATTAATGTCCCAGAATCTATTAAGGAATATAAGGACAGTCCCTCACTACCTTAATCAAGTCGACAGTCTGCTTTGGTTGAGCAGCTACAAGTTTAAAAGGTGTATCAGTGGACCTTGGTTGGGCTCACATGAAAAGAGCCCAAATATTTCAGGGGGGGGGGATTCCTTGAAAACCTAAAATATTAATTATTGCTATTGTCTGCTTGACTAGGATATCAACAAAGAGAATGTGTGATACGAATCGATTGAATTTGTAAAACCTGATGAAGTTGGTTAACTTTGCTTAGACAAAGTGTTGAACTTGAGAAGAAAAGAGTGTAATCAACAAAGTGGAAGTTGAAATGACTTTTTCCTCCTGTAGCTAATAGTCCATAAGTGTGGCCTTTCAGGTAGTGTCCCACTACATAGCACCCTTTTTTTAAATCTATCTAGAACATCTCCAGACTATGTCATTATGATTTTACCTTTCTGTTTCAGTAGCTCTTGTGCTTTGATCGGACTAGGTTGTATAATGATGTTTTCATACTTACGAGATTATTGAAATTTGATACATATTATCTATGACTTCGACATTTGTTTACCAGACTCTTTTGATCTCAAATATTTTGTATGTGATGTTTACCATGATGCGGCATTTTGTTTATTGAGCATATTCTAATCATTGATGATATATGATGATTTGAGTTGTTTAAATTGACATGAAAATAATTGATTTTTATTATGCAATGTTGTAGATGAGGTACTGTGGCACAATTTCATAAGAGTGTAATTGAGTCAATTCAACCTTAAGCTGTTTCCAGAGATAAAGCAGCTCCAAGTTCCTCAATACCTTAATCAAGTCAATAGCCTGCTTTGGATCAGCAGCTCCAAATTAACTAGGTGTAACAGTAGATCATTGGGGTCTGTTTCCTTGGACTATTTGGCAATAATCAGGTAAGTGAAGGAAGCCATGAGCTTGAAGAATGCATTTCAGCTCCTTCAAATTTGCCCAGATAAGTGGCGGATGACCCTTCCAGTTGTTCATCAAAAGAAAATGGTTTTTCCATTGCCTTCGTTCCATGTGGCTGTGGCCTTAGAAGGTTTGTGCCTTTAATGATATGATGGGCTGCCCTGACAGTGAATGACTCCATTTAGCTGTTAGTATGTTGTCATAAAGCTGAAGAAGTGTTTTTGGAAAATAATGGTACTCTGGAGGGAATCATTTTGCCATAGACGCCAATCTCCCTTCATTGATAATGCTTGATTGAAGTGTCCAACGCTGCATAGATTAAGCCCGCCTTCATGCCTGACTGTACAAACTCAATCTCATGAAACCAAGCCCGCCTTCATGCCTGACTGTACAAACTCAATCTCATGAAACCAAGGGATGCTTAAAGTTATCATTTGTACCTCTTCATAAGAAGTTCCTCTAGATTTTGATCAATGTCTTTTCAACATGATATGGAATGGGTGGTAAAGTAAGCATATAAATTGGAACAACTTGGAGGACAGCTTGTTGGATGCCACATACAAGCTTACAGTGCTTGCATCATAGATGTGTTTGCTTCTATACTCAAACATGCATTGGCACTTGACTTGAATGTCCTAACTTTATACTTATGTGATTGATGTATACTTGTGTAAGTGATCAAAGTAGCTTCTATTTGATGATTTTATTGTATCTTTAAGTTTTATCTATTTGAAACAAGTCTTAAATCATTAACAATCTCTAAATTTCATGTGTTTTTCAATTTGTCGAGTCTTGGGCGAGTCCGAGTAGTTGCCAAAAATCACCTAGGCGAGTCTTTGGCGAGTCCGAGTCTTGTAACACTGGTCCTAACCCTACAACAACCATCCAAAGAGAGTATGGCTGAGGATGTGCTTCAATTGCAAGGCCTAGGTGCTTGACTACATCTTGTGTGATGATATTTTTCTGGCTCCCACTGTCAAAAATGACAACCTTTGACCCAACACTTGGCATGGAAGAGACTCTCCCCTTCCTTACAAATGTATATGGCAAAGGTCTTGTGGATGCTTGTGTGGTGATGGTGGCACTTCTTATCCCCTTGCTTCCATTTTCTTTTATGCAATGCCATAAGCATTCAAGCCTTTTGACCCAATGATAAATGTTCTCCTTGGTGTGGTGTCAATTGCTTCTGAGCTATAGTCTTGTTTACCATGCATAGGCTAGTTCATATTCATGCCATCGGATGAAGAGGTGAGCTTCAACTTCATATTGGCTCTCATTTCAATCTTGGATTCATGGCAATATGCTTTGCCTCAATATATAAATAGAGAGGAATTTGATCTTAGCATAGATACAAGGGTAAAGGCACTAATGTACTTGTTGATGAGCACTTAGTTATATTGAGAGGGGGGGGGTTGAATTAGTGTATAATAAAACCTTTCTTATCTCTACTTTAATTAACCACAATCAAATACTCAAGTAAGATCTAGCAATTTAGAACACAGAGACAACACACGATTTTATGTGGAAACCCTTGCGGGAGAAAACCACGGCAAAATATTGATTATATATTATATTGCTCTTCTTCTTTCTTGTAGGCTCCAACCTACTTTACATACAATTAGTGAGTTCCAACTCACAGGAGACTTCAATCTCCAATCACGCAATCACAGGCTTCAACATTTTACAAACACTGAGCTCCAACTCAGCAAGAGGCTCCAACCTATTTATCCTTGGCTGATATGAATTATTCCTTCCACAAAAACTGATCCAATCACACTTCCTTCACAAATCTGAAACTTATCAACTTAATACACACTTATATATCTTGCTCTCAATCACAGCTATATCTTCTTTTATATTTTTCTTTATTGCACAAATATATCCTCAATATCTTCTCAATATAAATCTGATTCACACTTCATAATTCTGCTCTTCCTTCTTCTCTATATTCAGAAAATATTCATTGATTGCTTGCTCAAAAACAACTAAATCATTTACCTCTTATATGTCTTCAAGGAGGGTAAGAGACATACCCTTTCACAATGATTACCACTCTCCACAATAGATGCACCTCTTGAAATAAATCGCAGCCTTTTACAATTTTTGTCTTATGCTTCTTAACAAAAATCGCTGCCTCTAATCGCTTCTTATATCTTAACTTCAAATCGCTGCTTAAATAATCACTTCTTTATTAATCTGATTGCTGCCCTTACGCAGATCGCACCTCTTATCATGTTCTTTAAAATCGCATCTAGTATATCTTTTCAAACCGGCACTCCTTATCTATATACCCCTATTCTCTTTTGTTTAGCGCTTCAATTTATGTGAGGTCGGCTGTGTATATATCAATAAGTTGGTCTGTATTTCAATATAGGGAGTCGGCCGCATAATTGCATGAAGTCGGCTCATGTTTAGGAGGTCGGCCCTCTTATGAAGTTTTCAATTTGAATTTAAATCTTTGCCAAAAACAAGTTGGCCTCTAACATTTATTTCTTCAATGTTTAAATCTTTAATTTAAACATGCATATATCTCCAATTCCACAATCCCTTCAATGTTAAAGTGTAACGGATAACCTCCTATTTGCTTTGCTCTCCAACGGTTAACTTCTCATTGTGACAGGGCATACTTTACCTTGACATCAATGAAAACTTATTCCAACACTTGTATACCTTATTCTGCTCTATTTTGTAAAGCACAAGCATACAAGGTAGGCATGGAACTTGTTGGTAGAGCCTCGCACTGATTGATCCTTGCATTGATGCAATTGTTGGAACTTCGTATACTTATCCTCAGTGTGCTTAAGAGGATAGTATTCTTCATGTGAAACACTGAAGAACTTTTAAAAGATTCAACAAGCTCAAATTCATGTTCGTGTGTGAGACCATTATCATCTTCAACACTATAAAGGTGATTTTCTCTAGGTCAATGAAGCAATTGACAAACAAGGCATTGAGTTGCCAAATCCATTTGTCTAATGCAACAGCATCGATCTTGACTTTAAACATAGGAATGTCTAGATTGACTCTGACCTTGAATGTACCTTGATGTTGAGAAGGCATGTTTCCATGTTAAACAGAATTTTTTTTGCCGAGATAGGGGAACCCAATCGTATCATGAGTTCACAAAAATAACCAAAGAGTGCAATAAATTGTTCCTCAAGAGCATCCTTGATGAGTTGTTGGAGGTCTAGGGAGGCATCAAAAGTCTTCTTCCAAGAATAGCCATCTTACTCTTTCATCAATGTTCATCTGGATAGTATGATACAAAAGCTGGTTGCGGCAATGCAGTTGAAAGAGATGCAAACATACTATGCACGTTGAGTATATTGTGATAATGTAGAAATCCAAAGAACATAATCCACAATTGCCTCCCAAACATACATAGCTTATAAGGTGCCAAAGTGGTCTTTATATTAATGCATTAAAAAAATGGGTTGTCAGAAGTTGAACAATTAGGATTACAAGTCAGTGTTGTACCATATCTTCGAGCCAACACTCATTCCAATAAAGCAAACCCTTTTTCCGGATACACTGAATGTACTGGGATTTTAACATTTACAACCAAGAAGAGAGACTGGGTGGCAATCCACCCTGTCCCATATGTGTTTTGGAGAATTCCCAGGTCAGAACAATTGCATGTGAATGTGACTGTTGCATAAGCACACAATAAGGTGGCAAATACATGGTTTTAACATTTTTCTGTTTCTCATGAATGCTAGGTATTGATAATTAAAATAAAGTCATAGGCTCATAAGTTTAAGCAAAAGGTTATCTATGTAACACAATGCACCAAATCAATGTCAAGTTATATGATAGTCTGTAGTGTACATAACCACAACCTTTAAAGGTACCATTTAACATATACATTTAGCCTGGGATTGTGGCATTGCAGAAATGCAGTTGAAAAACGTGCAAACCTACTACAATGTGCATCTTATACAGTGAGTATATCACATAGAAATTGAAAGAAAATAATTTTCTTGGTTTGTTTTAGGTTAAACAGTTAGGTTACAAACAGTTATGCAACAATCATCCAGAAAGTATGTCGTGTACCATATATTTGTTAAGGAGCTAATGCCCATCCCAATAGAGAAAATACAATTTCCAGGTATGCAGAGGTAAACTATTGGACTTTTATGGTTTGTCTCATTTGTGTTTAGCAGAACTCCCTAGATTGGAAGAATCACATGCATATGTGATCATTGTATAAGTACACATCAGGGGTGGTGAACTGTGGTGGACAGCTCAGGGTGTCCCCACAGTAGCCATGGTAGTAACACAAATATGGTTTGTCTCATTTGTGTTTTGCATAACTCTCTGGATTGGAGGAATCACACGTATATGCGATCACTGTATAAGTACACACCAGGGGTGGTGAACTGTGGTGGACAGCTCAGGGAGTCCCCACAGTGGCCATTGTAGTAACACAAACAAGTGTGTAACAAATGGGTGTGCAGGTTTGAGCACTGAGCTCCACCAGCTCAAAATACTAGAGAAAAAACATTTGTACTTTATGCTTGGTTTAAGGGAATTACACTGAAATCGCTTTCAGCTTCTATGCAAAAGTTCTGTACCTACAATTATCTAACATGGTGTCATAGTCACTTCTATTGTCTCTTATATTTTTAACATACTATCATAGCAGTTTCTATCATCTCTTAAATCTTAACTGAATTGTTCCGACAATGCAATATTTATTCATGCGCATCATCTATGATCAATATTCATGCACATGTATCTATGTTTATTACACATGCACTCATATCTGATTGTCTGTGTTACATACAAACACATTGAGATAAATTCACTGGCTAACTTACATAAACACGTCAGTTCTATAGGAATTGATTTAATTTGAAAAGCATGGCTTCCAATAGAAAATTACCTAGGACTGAATGTGAATCGTTGCCAATGATTGAGAAGACCCTTATGCAAGCGATTGCCCTAGAATGGAGCAGTACAGAATATTAAAGGTTATCAACAAATTTAAATTTAAGATTCAATGAAAATACAGAAATTTTAAATAACTACCAGTGAAGTGTAAAACATCAGGTGCTCATTAAGGAGAGATAAAATAATTTAACATGTTCTAAACTAAAATCTAAAACATAGATTAATAAAGAAAAGGATTTTCGAAAAAAGACCTTTGATCAATTATTCCACAATCTAGTTAAGATGCTATCTTTTGTGTTTGTATTATCCTTGCTGTGGTTTCTTCTTAAAATGATCATGTCAAAAGTCTCAAAACAGCTCTTATGTGCATAATGCCATAAAGTTACCTCAAGTTGTTCCAGTTGATAAAAAAAACATGCATTAAAATCATACATAAGAAACGATTGAGACATTCAGATATGGAAATAGTGCAGTGCTCATCCTATGGGCATATCAGAATTGTATCAAAATGTTCCCTGGAGTTTAGTTATTAAAGGTGATTAAGTCAGTATGTTGAAAAAGAATTACAATTGAAAATTTCTAAGCCAAATAAAATGTCATCATGGAGATTATTGACAAGCTTAAGATATTACTCAAATTCACATACGTGATTTGAAACATGTCTATTGTTCCATGTAAAGAAAGGTAAGTAGTCTTGCCTCAAATATCAAAGGAATTTCTCTAGAAGATCAATGGCAAGCAGTATAGCTAATGAAATATCCATTGGAGAAAAGCCCTATGTGGAGGCCAAGGAATTTCTTGCAACCATTTTTTTCATCTAGTTGATATGGTGTAGAATGATTTTGATGGTATTACAGAAGTATTTTTGTGTGATAGACTTTAATTGTTTCATGGATAATATAGCAACCAAAGTGCACATCAAACTTCACCTTCTTGTAAAGTATATTAAAATGTTGGTTTAGTGTTCAGGAATCATGGTTTACCTCATCTCAACGATAGAAATTTTACTCATAGGGTTAAACTGATTATTAATCAATATATATCATGATGAGATGGCTGCTTTCCCATTACACGAATCGGTTTCATCTTACCACAAAATGGGAGCTATAGCCTCTCCCCTTTTATTGTTAGATTAAGTGTTTACAACCAACATTTTTGACAGGATTTTACAGGCCAAACTAATCTCTTTGCGATTTTTGGCTCTGCAGAACATTCCTAACAAGAGAATGTACAAAGACAGAAAAGTCTAAACCCCATTTAGGCTATGATCCTAAATTCTAATAATAAAAAAGCTAGCCCATAAATAATCAACATAGTGAATTTACATTTCGATTACTAATATCCTAGATAGATGATATGGTAAACGAAGATAGGTCTACCACTTAACATCGTAATATGTTCTCCCCTGCACAACATTTGATTCAGATTTTTGTTACAATAAATTATAAAACAAAAATGCACTCAAAATAAGAGCAAAATGTCTTATTGCCCAATGCTTAAATAAAAGTTGCAAACTCAACTACATATTGGATTGAGAAATGATTCATACATGAGAAAAGCTTTGGCAAATACCACTTACTGAAAGGAGAAAAACAACGCTTCTGCTATAAAACATATCTATACTCAATAAAGAGTGAAATGAATTGGCATTACTGCATAGTAAACTTCTATTTTGCATAATAATTGTTCTCAAATATGTAACCTTTTCATCTACATTATGCCTTGAAACTGCTTCTCATGTTATTTATATCATGGTAAATCATAAAATGCATGTCCTTGGGAATTGCAAAGGGAAAGAGATTCTTACTAGTATTAAAAAACTCATGTGCTGATAAATACTAGCTTTATTTGAATGATATTGTGTACAAGGAACAAAAATATATCATTCCTCTCTTGCTTGGTATACAATGTAGTCCATTGGACATTTAATTTATTTATATTCAATAAAATAAGCACCTGTTTATATTCATGTATGAGCTTGCTAAATTAAGAACATGTAAAACGCAGTGCATAGCATAGAAATTAGTATTGTAAGCTCTTTCATAGATAGTAGTAGAGTTATACACCTCAAAATGATAATTATAAAAACATTGTAAGCAAAAACCTATAAATACATATAACACCTATATGTTCAAGATGCATTATAGCTGATGCTAGTAAATAATAAAAATAATAGGGAAAGAAATACCAATTCTGTCATAAAAGCTTGCTTGTTAAGCCCTTCCAAAGCACTATATGCTGCATCAAGAATACGAGCCAAGTACGCTACAACTCTGTCCACAAGTTGGTATTAAGTTTTGATAAGAAAAATTTAGTTAGACTCAATCATAAAAAAATTAATGGTTGCATTGAGAGGTAATCAAGAAAAATCTATTTACAAACCGAGTACAAGCAACTGTTGGACGATGGTCTGGGGCATTTCCATCATCTAGTGATCGATAATCTGTTGCCTTCTGCTCAGCAGCTAGAAGACGGTCCACCTAACAAAAATGCAGAACTCTTGAGATTCACCAATTTACTGGCTTCCACAAAAGAATTGTTTGTAAATGCAGTTAAAGAACCCATTTTTGCAATGATATAAAAGTCAACAAAAAAAATTGAAAAGCAAGCAAAATATATATATTGAAAAAGAGGAAAATATTGCAAAGACCAAGCCTAGAGTCATGTCTAAGGCTTGGAAGAGAGTGAAGTATGGATAAGAACAGCAGAAAGAAAAAAACACCAGGAAAGAAATAGAACTTAACATGAGCATTAACAACTTAATTGACTAATTTAGACGTAAATCATGAGACGATGGCTCCCACTCCTATAGCTTTATCTAACCGTAAGGCTCCCAACCCTTCTGCAATGACTATCCATAAGGCGTCTACTGTGTTTGATAGTGTCTGTGCAGGTTCACCAAATGCAAAGGTGCTAGGGGCATCATTTGCTATGGTTGCGGCTAGGGCTCCCATGGCGATGCCCATCTCTCCTGGTTGCCACAATGCTCATCCCCATGAGATCTGTTCAGCTTCATTGGTGACACAGAAAATCAGCATTACCACATGTAGACTCATCTTGAACTCCTTGATGCTTAATTGGAGGGTAGTAATAATGCTGATTTTCCATGTCACCATACATCATGTCCTCCAAGAGCTGAATTCTGCAAATTTGCTGTTGAAAAACAGCACTGAGGAATGTCAGACACTGCATCATGGAGTTCAGGAGCTTGTGCATACAAGGAGGAGGTGACTGAAATGTAATTGCAAAACCAAAACAGTAAAAGGACAGATGTCAGGTGGTATGGTCAGAAGCATAGCAGAAGTAGAGAGATCATTCAGTTGCAACGTTGGAGGGGGATCCCAGGCTCGTGGAAGGGTCTCTCGGGGCAGAGGTGCAGCTCTTATTCTTTTCAAACCCTATTTATGCTAACCAATAACACCCTACTAAGGGGTGGGTCTGAAACGTGTGTTGGATCCAGCAGCATAACCACATGTAGACTCATCTTGGACTACCTGACACTTCATTGGAGGGTAGTAGTAATGTTGATTTTCCATGTCACCATACATCATGTTCTCCAAGAGCTTAATTCAGACATCGCATCATGAAGTTCAGGAGCTTGTCCATACAAGAAAGTGGTGACGGATCATGAGTTCCCAAATCGTTATTAAGGAACTTGATACAAGTGTTGACGTCCAAGGCAGAAGTGATGGCATTGTTGCTAACCATTTTCTCTTTCCTGGGAGAGGATGGTTTTGGATTTCAGCAGCCATGAAGCAAGTTGGATTGCTAATGTTCTACTTTTGCAGAAGCCCAAAGGCCCAGAATGGATGGGATTGACTAGCACAGGTATTTTGGGAGGCAAAGACATGGTTAAGAGCAAAGATAGATTTGTGGAGGTGGGGGAAAAGGTTGCCAAAGTTGAGGGAGTTGATGTGAGGAAGATTTGTGAGCTGTCAGATCATCATCCTCTATGAAGATGGCGTTTTACCCTTCTCTGTGGTTACAATACCAGCCACCTATGCTTCACTTTCAGCTTGTTTCTGCTTGTGTATTGCCCACTTTAGCATATTTTGGTAGGCGGTTTTCCTAGAATAGATATTTTTGCAAGTTTGGGGGGTTCAAAAGTGGGTGTTGTTACTCTCTTTTGTGCTCTAAGTAAATGAGGTGACAAGAGGGGGGACCATTTAGATTGACTCCGACTGCTGCAATGATGGAGAATGGTGATGTCAAGTGGAGGCAGGTGAGAGTTAATTATTTTGTTCGGGTGGAATGTGAGGGCTGAGGACAGAAAGCAATGTCAAATGTGGTTTTGGGGAAAGAATGATGTATCCCCTAGTCACCTTATCTTCATCAGAATGTTGGTAGGGTTTACTAATACTGTAATAGAACTATACAATCCTTTCAGGCTGGGTTTAATCTTACCTGTATGGCAGTGCTTTAATCCTTACCCATAGTGGTGTTTTTGTAAGCATGATTCACAGAGTAGAAAAGAAATGAATGCTCAGTTGTTTGAAGCTGCCAAACTGTTATTACTTTGATGCTGTGAAGATTATTGATATCAGGGTAAGTCGCCACTATAACAGCATTCCATAAATGAAATCTTTTAGACAATCTACTGAAGCGGAGAGGAATGAAATCCAACTGACATTGACAGTCACCTCCATGAATGCAATTAAGATATTTGAGAGTACGTATGAGTGAAACCTTATTACCAGAGTGAAATGCTGGCACAGGTACCTGTTGATGTTCCGGACCAAAGGTCTGTTGGAAGCAGAGTAGTATGAAACCCTATGCATTCAATAATATCCACTCAACCAATGGAGCAACTGCAGACAAGTTCAAAATTTCTTTTGTCTGTTGTATAGTTAAGAGGACCAGATATGCTTTACAGAAAAATGAAAATGGACGATACAGGTAAAGCTAGCTGAGTGGGAGATGTGAGGTTGTGTCCCATGTGGCAGAGAAATCGGATGTGTAGAAGGGAAAAGGGAGGGACGCATGGGAAAAGGTCAATAAGATAATTGTGAAGTCAAGACATTAATTGCCTTCTATATCATTAAGTTGTAGAGTGGGTGCACCGTGCAAGTGTAGTTGGCCGAGTACTAGCCTACAGAAAGAAAAAAGGAATTATACCTACATTACAAGTAATTAATTAATCTGGTTTTCTATAAAATTTCTTTACTTAAACAATTTATGTTTTGACTAAAGAAGAAAATGGCAATTACTGCTGTACTTTCTTATGAAACAATTTATGTTTTAACAAAGGAAGAAAACAATAATTATAACTGTTACAACCATTATGTTGCAATTCCATCTATTTTACTGTCTTCACATATGGGCACTTTCATGAAAGAAATGGAATTAAAATGAAGGAACTAAATATGATATCTTCTCGGATTCCTGGAGTCAATGTGATGCAAGAAGCAATAAGTAGGACACATAAGTATTTCCATAAATATTCACGTTGAAAACCTCAGAAGCAGTGACTGATACAAAACCAAGTTATGGCTCTGGAAAATTTTGACGCAAAGATAGACGTGCATGTCTCTGGTTTTGCTGCCACTCACACTCACAAGAATTTTCCATTGTATCCAAAGAATGAACAACATAAAAAGGATGGCATGATTAAGAGACAAGACAAGAAGTAAATGCTAAGGGTAAGGTTAGCGTAACTGAATTTAAACTATGGTATTAGTTAAGTACAATATCAAAGTTAGTTGTCAGCAAGGTGGTCACCAAATTCACTACCATGTAATCTTTTCACAAGGCACATGGTAGAAAGTACTGCCATGAATGGTGTCAAAAGGAGTGTCAAGCAATCATACTAGAAGAAAGAGCACATCTCCACCATTGGGGTTCACACAAAAATCTTTAAGGCAAAAACTATACCAATCAACGTCTTGATAGATTACAAAGATGGTAAAGAATAACACATGAAACAAAATCCCAAACAACTAATTATGATCAAGACTATTGAGTAACATTAGCTAGAACGTAAGAATCTCTCTTTCTATCAGAATGACACAAGTAGTGATTGTACACCCTAATGAATATTACAAGATAGGTTATAACTTCCAAGATGACCTCCAAAATATAGACAACAAAAACACAAACAGATACCAACAGTTTGCATGCCCAAAATTCAATATTGTTCTGTGTGCTGTTGATGTAATAGACACATTAAACTAGTTAGCTATTTTAAATCAATCCAAAAAACTACATCTCATCTGAATTATGCCACTCGTCAGGTTAAGATCATAGTCATCTAGTCATTCACTGCAATTACACAGATACTGTTTTGGTTACACTTCTACACATGAATGCAGGGACAAATTTCTATTTAGTAGATATGCTCAACAATTGGCCATAATCTCCTTGCTAGTTGCCAATGCTTAGAATCATTAGGAGTACAGCTCCCACATTTATCTGTTGAAATTTTGGTTAAAAGGCAGAATGCAATTACAATTTTTTTTTTTTTTTAAAAGGGCAGTATAATCCTATATGGTAAAGATTGTCTTGTTATGCTTTTCCAATCAACAGCTGACCACAATTATAGATTTTTTAGCAGTAAAAGCCATGGAATTTTCATCGACTGCTGTTCAAAATCCGCCAGATCTCTCATGTCATCCCTGCAAACTAAGTCACCTGAATAAAATTTTAAGTTTAGAAGTTTTGAAAATTTAGTATGTCCTAATAATTATAGGAAGCACTAATTTAGGTAATTTGTAAGAAGTTTCAAAAAGAAAAACTGATAAACTTATAATATGCATTATTGTATGTACCAATTATAGCATGTACCAATCTTTAAATGAAATAAACTTATATGCAAATATTATACTCAATATGGTGAGATATAAAGTAAAATCTAACTGATAATATCCATTTCTCACCATAAATGAAATAAAACAAACCATTTGATAATACTATAATGCTAACATAATAGAATTCTGAATAAGTTTAACTTACAATGATATTGCTCCATATTGGAGAGATCACATGTTTGAATCCAGAGGGGTGCAGTGTTGTACACCTCAATGAAAAACATATGAGGTAAATGAAAAAGCAATCCCCTTGAGGAATGCATGCATGAGAGGGGTCTCATTCAACAATTTGGTGTCTCACTTGGCTGTAAACTAAAAGGCTACCTTTACTTTTTGCATTAAATAGTACACTACAAAGTCAATGCAGAGTCACTAGGAGTTACGAAGCCATTATTGCTGCCACTGCTGCTAGAGAGATTATGTCGTCACTGCCCCCAGTGGAAAGGAAAATCTGTTGCCATAGAGGATACTATTAATGAAAACCTAGCTGGGAACTAAAGCTAACCTAATTTGAATCAGGAGACAAAGGATCAGCCACTGTGAAAGATCCAACACAAAATATAGTGTTATTGATGACAGATTGACCTGGGACAAAGTGGCCATGGCTGGGTGATCTTGGGGAGACACAGAGAACATCTTTCAAAAACACTCCTAGCATCTATGGCTGATGATACTCCAATAGTAGAAGGGAAAAAGGTAAAACGTGTTTGGGAAGATCTCTTGGAATGTAAAGAGGGTGTCTGACTCTCACGATTACTGAACACCAGAAACGCCATGTTTGGAACATGAAAAGGAGAGCAAAGGTATCCCAATAGCTGTAATTAAGGAGGATGTGGCATCATCGCTCTATCACAATATATGACAATTAATACCTCAACCACTTAAATAGGCACGATGAATAAGGAAATTAATCTAGTAATCCTCGGGGTACATTGCAAAAAATAATGGCTGATGGTGACCACTTCCTAGAGGGAGAATGCATTTCATTCGGATAGTTGAAAAAGGTAGAAAGTGACCCTCAGTACTGGTATAAGTAAAAATATCTCCCACAAATCTTGTAAGAAATGGAACAACAAAAAATAAAGTGCTCTTCCATCTCCACCTCCTCAAGGGAGAAAAGGTGACACACTGACAGCTTTTGTCTCCTCAAGGAATTTGGTGCTAAGCCTTGAGTCACATTTGGTGAGAACATACATCATAAAATTAAGAGGGATCCTCTGGTTACCACAAACAATGGTGCTATCTGGAATCTGCAAAAAACACTTGGCATAAAACACTGTTTGATGGCTGAGAGGTTTAGAGGGAATAATCTAAGTGACATTAATATATTGTTGATGTTTGCCCTGCCTAACTGCTTTATTAATAAGCCCCAATCCCAAAATAACCAGGGGGTACATCCAAAGTGTACTTAAAGGGAGGGATGCAGTCTCTGGGGTCTATGGAAAATTGGAAATGCCAATGTACTGAAAAAGCATACTAGTTTCTGAATGCAATATATGTCGCTATCCAGGGGAATCAAAGAAGTAACTTGCTCAAAAGGGCAAGAAAATACAGGCCTCTCTCATCCAGAGGCAAGATCACCCATGGAATCGGGTCCATAGAAATGGAAGGTGATACTTAAAGACACTTTCAAAACAAGGGGTTGAGCCACAAACTCTGCTTGGACAATACTCAGAGTGACTTTTCATTTGTAACAGATCACGCGCCCAAGAAAGAAAGTCTACATCCTTTTAATGCATGCCCAATCAATAGGCCCTATGCTCAGTCTCCACGTCTTGACCCAAAAGTACTTTGGGTTTAATGACAGCATTGAAGGGTTGCATCTCCCCAAGAATATTTTCAAAATGCATATGGAAACACGCACACATTAAAAGAGGAGGTGCAACCCATACAGAGCTGCAATTGAAAAGAAGACTTTAGATTAATATCATGTAATGTCCTGTTTCTTTTTTAAAAGAAGTCACCACTAAGCAAATAAAGGAAAATCGGTGGAAGAAAAGTGCAACCAAACAAAGTATCCGCTGCCAAAGTTTACGCAGCCAAAGTGAGGTGCTGGAAATTGTTTAGATAGTGCTGGAAAATGGGCCATGCTAGTTTCGTGCCTCCAAATGGATCTTCACCACATCTCAAAATCAGGTTGTCGCCCTAAATACCCATGTTGATCTATATGTGCTCGATCTGACCAAGTAAAGTGTGTCGCTAGTGTTGATTGATGACTTGCAGCTTTGATATTTGCGTCCACCCTGCTAGGAGCCGTCTGGAGATGGGTGGTCTATATTGGATCTGGTGAATGGTTCTACCCGCCGAATCTGTCCTCACTCCTCACTAATTTTAGTCACACCACAAACTCCTCAGCAGCAACCTTGAATGCAGGATTTTTCCTGATTCCAAAATATCCTTATGGAAAGAAGCGAGCACAGTGTTCGGTGTCTGCATTGGGTTTTTCCACTCATCCACCAATACACAAATTAAATATTTTATTGGAAACTCTGATCATTATTCTGGGACATCAACACTCTTGCTATGAATGGTGGTTGAAGTGAATGAGCATCTACAGATATCAACTCCCTCATTTATTCATGGAATTTCTTCTGAGATTTCTCTTAAAAGCTTTCAAGGTTTATCAATTGTTAACAGAATCCCAAACAGACTATGGCGAAATGAAGAAAACGATTTGCTCTTCCTTATGGGCCTTTCCAGTCTTAAAGAACTGTGGTTCCATACAAAGTCATTGCAAGAGTTATCAAAATGCAATTTATGGCAATTGCAAAATCTATATGTATATGGGACCAAATGCATCCTATAGAATAAACTTTTAGCTGATTTTGTGTGGGACCCAAGGAATCATCCTTATTTGTTGGGCACTTAAAATGGAATTCTATTAATGTTCAGCCAGCGATGAATATCTTTAATTCTAGTGAAGGGGCAGCAGTTTCTAAGAACCTGCGAATGGGCCAACATGGTGAGATTTCCTCAAGGATATAATAAACTCAAATTATAATTCAAGTTTAGTTTTAGTAAAAGTCAAGGGGTATATGAAGGGTCATAACCATTGGAGATATAAGGTATATAGGATAAATCAAAGAGAAAGGATCATCAATGAGTGAAGAAATATTATATAACTTTCCATGTGAATTATTCAGCCAAATAGGACGAAACCTCTCAAAGGTGCAGAGATTTAAGGACGGAAACCCTTAACTTCTCTTATCAAGTTAGTGGACGAAAGCCCCTAACTTGGGCAGAAATTAGAAACATTTCAAAGACATCATAAGCTTTAAATCTGAATTTTATAATCAAAATAACAATTTTTAGGATAAATTAATATTTATTATTAATTATGCAACTATTACTGTGAGTTAGAGTTATTTATTTAAGGCAAAATAAGGAAATTCTACAACAGGACATTACATATCACGAGAAAGGGATGATAAATTCCAAGACATCTAATGCAGACCTCAATGAGGATAAGATGCCAAAAATGATATAAATAAACACTTGGGAAACCAAAAACAAGAGAGACGATGCCAAAAATTGTAATTTATCCTCTTTCATTGCCCAAATGCTAAGATGCCAATTTGGCTATAGGATCAGAGTTTGGGTATGCTAGTATGGCAGAGAAAATTCCCCTAAGTTCAATACAGCTAGATACAGTTGCGTATATATATTCAAATACCCAAAAATTGCGTATTAAAGTATTAGAGTATATTATATATTAAAATACATTATATATAAACTTGATATTAAAATATTAAAGTAAATTTCTAGATTGTAACCATAGTTACAAGACTCACCAAGACTTAGCAAGTCCCTAGGTAAGTGTCATGCCCACTTTTTACACGTGAACATGACATGTATATATATATATATATATATATATATACTTCGGGGCACAACGTGGTGGTGAGTTCACTTGGTTGCGGTGATCACCACCTGGGTTCAAATCCCCGCTGGGCCAACGAGCTCGTAGGCTTTGTGCCTTCGCTGGGCTGCCGTGCTCGCAAGATCCTTCTTGGATCCTCCGTTGGGCTGGCGTGCTCGCAGGTTGTGGGCCTTCGCTGGGCCAACGAGCTCGCAGATTTGAACTAAAGGCACTAAAGCCCGGGTAATAATGCCCATTAGGGACGGAGACCCCCCAGTTGTTGTCTCATGCGGCGATAAAGCCATGGGAAGAGATCCCCCATAAGGGTCTCTCTGGGCCCGGACTAGGCTAAAAACCCGGGTATACCCAAACTAATATATATATAACCTTTATCTCTTTAACTCAGTTTATACACAGAACAGTGTATATACAGGGTTCTATGTATATACATAAAGTTCCTTTTTATCATAGTAATTTATTTAGTCCTATATATAATATATTATTATTATATATATAATATATATACATATATTATATATAATGATAAAAATAAATGGCTCTTTTGTTTTGCAAAATTTCATAAAGAGAATTTATATTGCAGATAAATACTCCTTTTAAAACTCAAGCTATTTTAACTAAGTAAACTAAGTAGACTATTTCTTTATCCCTACCTATTTTATTTTGTTTTAAAATAGTTTTGGAGGAAGGACATTTGAAAATTAAAGAGTTAGAAAACATTGGAAAATAAAACCATTAGAAAATTTAAATATTGTTGGGAAATAATCTTCCCATGAGGGAAGAGATTTCCTCACTTCTTCCAAATCCAACTTGCACTCAAACAACAAACAATGTGTGAGAAGCAAAGAGATGAATTGTTTTTATAAACTAAATTAGGGTTGTGAGGGTTGCCCTAATTATTAGGGGCCCTTAAGACACCTTTTAAACCTTTTGACTTCTTAAACCTACTTAGTGAAAGATTGATTTGTCTTGTAAAGTTATATAGTAGTAAAATTTAATTTATTCATATTTAAACTTATTTGACCCTAGAGGGGCCTTTTGAAATGTTATGCTGCCGAATTTTCGGAAAACCGGGTATTTGATTTAGAGTTTTAGTTGGACAAACGTGACAGATTTTGTGATGGAAAATTATTTATCTAGTTAGGTCAATTTTGTTGTTGTATAGTTTTGATTTTAAGATCTCCCTTAATTTTTGCTATAGTTAGACTATTGAAAGGTATTTAAATTAATTTATATTGGTTAGATTTATTTGAAAGGCTTAAAATTTAATTTGTTTCTTTGGATAGGTTATGGATGTTGGATTAGAGTAGATTATAGCGTCATTTTCTTCCGCATTATAGTGTAATTTATTTGATTAATTAATTCTAAGGTTAGGGCTTCGACTTAGGTTGAAACCGATTTCTCACTTACACCTAGGAAACCCTGGGGATGGGTTCTTGATGGAGACCACCCTCTTAGTGACGCAAGAGGCAATGCTCACCCCCTTAGTTGCTATCATCATCGAAGGGATTGCGAAAGGAATTTCGCACTATCCCGCATCATGTTTGACCTCCCCACCTTTGCGTGGCGTGCCTAATGTGTGTTGCGAACGCAACCACGTTACGTGTGTATGTCACTAAGCACGCATGTTGCACGGGAGGGGGTTTTAGAGTCGGGTTGGAAATTTTTTTGTTAGTTCGGTTTTAGAGTCCGCATGTAAAAAGTGGGCATGACAATAAGCAAGTCAAAACAGGGCCCAGGGACTCGTTACTCAGATACCCAATGAGTCCGTTGGGAAGACTTGGTGAAGTCAATGAAAATTAAGGAAAAAAAGGAATAAAACACAGAAAATGATTAAACATAAAAGCATGAAAGTCAAGTGTCTTTTTAAGGGTTTGGATGACTTTTGAAGGATGGTTAAAAGTGATAAAATTATGAAAAATAACATGCACTATGAAGGGCTGCCCCTCGACCCCATTGGGGGCGTTGCCCCAAAAACCCCGCTCTAGTTTTAAAAAAGCAAAAAATAAAAATCATTTTGGGCCATGCTAGATGGAAAAGCAACATTTTTTTATTCTTTTGACTTTTTCCAATTAAATCCCAAGTAATTGAATTACATTTATACTTCTGGTTTGCTAAGTCAATCCCTATTCTAAGTAATGCTCCTATGGCTGTAGCAGCATTTATAGACTTGTCTATGTCATGTCCCTTTTTTCGGATTAAAATAATTAATAATATTATTTAAGTTGGGCCCAATAATTTTTAATTTTAAGGGAAATTTGATAATATTATTATAATTGAAATAAAAGGTGTTTTTAAACACTAGTACTAAAATAAAAATAAAAAGTACTTTTATATACTAATATTAAAATAAAAAGCATTTTTAAATGCTAAATAAAATAAATAAAAGTATTTTAAAATACTTTTGGAAATTTGGTCTCAAGGGCCCATTTTTTAACACTATAAAAGGAGGTGACTATTTTCATTTGAGAATCATTCATTCAAGTTATCCTTTTTGCATCCAATTTTCAGATTTGAGCAGTTTGTTCAATCTAGGGCATCCAAGGACGAAAACCCTTGGTTTGTTCGGGATTTGAGAGGACGAAAACCCTCTTTAATTCCACATTTGGGAATCAAGGACAAAAACACTTGTTTCCAATCTTGGGTGATTCCATCTAGGAATCACAATTGTGCTGATTTGTGGATGATTTGGAGATATTTTCAGTTTGCTACAGTGTCGCTACATTGATTTGTTGAAGGTTTCATCCTTTGGAGGGTTGTAAGTTGCTGTTACAATGCAGCTACAATGATTTATCAACAAATCAGTATTTTTGGGCCCATTTAATGTCATTGTGGAGGCAGATATGATTTTATTGCAGGTGTTTGAGGTTGGTTTTCTGTTGTTTCAGTCCATTCTCCAGTTGTATGGCCTATCATAACCCAGCCGTACCATTTTTGAGTAATAATTGTCATCTTGTGGAGGCCGCACTACTTGTGAAATATTTTTTTGGCATCATTGGAGAGTGGTTTGCCTTGGGAACTTCAGATCAGATTATGTGCAAGGGTTATTAAAATAATATTTAAGTTAGTTTATGAATGGTCAATAATGTAATAATAGATTGTTTCTAATTCTGTTATTTTGTTTGCTTTAGTTTCTTTTAGAAACTTCTGTATTGTATATTTAGAAACATCTTCTTGTAATTTTTTATAAGATATTTGCTCTTTTGTAAATAAATTAATTTAGTTTTTTACCAAAACATGGTATTAGAGCGGGAAACGAATTTAAAATTTTTTCCCCTCTTTCTGGTGCTTGTTCGTAGAGTTCCATACGACGACCGTACGTCCCTCCGTCCTCTGCAAAATCATCCTCAACTTTGGCATCTGTGCAGGTGATTTTCGGCTCTGCGGTCGGCGCTTTCTCCTTGGCGTACTGGTTTGGTCGCGTGTCTACTGGTCGCAATTTTGGCAATGAGTGTTGATCAATGTTTCTAGTGACTTCCTTAAGGATTTAGGCGGGTCCATTCCTTTTTGCAAGGCTGCGATTCACATTTCGTGATCGCATTTTTCCTCACGAATTTGTTATTGGTTATCTGGCGATTTGCTTTTCTTTTTTGTGATAGTTGTTTAAAATCCTTGGTCGCGAGTTCTTTCTAAAGGGTTTCGTGGCTTCAGTCAGCAGTTTTTAAATCTATTTAGGGTTTCGGCGGCAATCGCGGATTCCTGCAATTTTTGTTGATTGTCTTTGGTCATCGTCTCTCTACAAATCGCGTCGTCTTTTGTCGCCGTTTCTCTACCTATGGTTGCGGTTTGTTTGAAAGCCTGGTCGCAGGTTCTACAAATTTCCATGGTCGCAAGTTGTTCAACGACTTTCATTGTTTGGCAGCGCTGTTTGTGAATAGTGGTCACGTTTTCCTTTGGCGGTTTTGGCGCTAACACCTAGCGTCTAAGACTCTGCATCCACCAGTCACGTTGAGGCTCGCACCCTTCTATGCAGCCCGTGTTTTTATCATCTGCCCGAGGTCCCTTGTGCCTAGCGCTAGGCCCGTCTTTTTGTCTTCCGTGCTCTTGCGATTTGTACCTGGTAATTCGTGCTAGGGTTTGAGCACTATTTTTTGTTTGTGCCGTCTATCTGCCTCATTTTTCGTGCCTCGGAAAGCGTGAACGATGGCATCTTTGTTTAACATCATGTTGGAAGGCAGTCAGAAGTTCAACGGCCGCAACTCAACACTTGGAAGCAGCATATGATGAACATTTTCGAGTATCGGTGCCTTGACCAGATTGTTCTGGGCAAAACTACAGGCCCTCCAACGGCGGGTAAAGATCAAGACAAATTTGATGAGCAGAATTGGGAAGTCGTGATGCTTATTAAATTGTCGGTTATCGATGACCAGCTGCCTCAAGTTCTGTCTGGTAAATCAACTAAAGAAATCTGGGATCATCTGAGGACCTACATGAAACATCCGATAAGAGCCCAACATTCTTTCTGAAGAACATGTTCTCCATCATGATGGATGAGAAGACAACTCTACAGGAGCACTTGACAAAAATCAAGGACATCTGTGATCAGTTGGAGGCGATTGGTCGAAAGATGGAGGAAGATATGGTGGTCATCACTCTGAAGAGTCTACCAAAGTCTTATGAGCACTTTATTGAAACGCTCAACATTACCTCAACTAATGTTGACTTGAAGTTTCCTGAGCTGTGCAACAAACTTCTGCAGCAAGATCGTTGGAAACAACAATTTGGAAGCACTGCTAGCTCATCCTCCACAGAATAGGCATTTACTACCAAGTCATTTCAGAAGAATAAGGGCAAAAATCAGCCCTCTCAGTAGACCAGCCAAGGTCTATCCCAGGGTTCTTCCAAGAAGAAGAACATTCAGTGCAATTATTGCCATAAGTATGGCCACATGAAGAAAGATTCTTAGAAACGCTTGGCTTTTGAACAGTCCAAGCACGGAGAGTGTAAACCGAAAGCCCATGTTGCAAAGCACACTGAGCAGAAGGAATTTGCTTTCTATGCCTTTATGGCCAAGAGACCAGCAGATCATGTCAAATCCTCTGCCTGGTATATTGATTCAGGTGCTTCTCGGCATTTCACTCATTGTCAAGATCGGTTCACAGAGTACACGCCATTCAGAGATTCTATTATCTTTGGAGGAGACGAAGAGTATACTGTTGTCGGAAAGGGCAATGTGCAGATTCAATCTGGAGGGAGAAATTTAATATTTCTCGATGTATACTTTGTACCTGGCACAGAGCTGAACCTGCTTTCAGTTAGTCAGATCATGCGTCACTCTCCTCAGCTAGATATTGTTTTCAGCATGCATACATGCAGCATTGTTGATAGAGAGACTCGCACCACAGTAGTTCAGGGATTTGAGGATCATGGTCTGTATAGACTTGTTGATTCTAGTGATTCTCAAGAGCACACTATGGCAACCAGGAGTACTTCCATCAGCAAACTCTGGCATTAGCGTTATGGGCACCTGAACATGCATTATCTCTCTCAGTTATTTAGAGATGATCTGGTTGGTGGTCTACCTGAGATTTAGACTCAAGCATCATGGAGTATGCGAAGCTTGTTAGGCTGGAAAGTAGAATCGGACTCCATTTTCAAATGGTGATTCATGGAGAGCATCCAAGGTATTACATTTGGTTCATGCTGATGTATGTGGACCAATGAATATGCCTTCAATTACTGGGTGCAAGTATTTTTTATTATTTGTTGATGATTTCAGCAGAAAAATGTGGGTGTATGTTCTTAAAAATAAATCAGAGGTGTTCAGTATATTTCAGCAGTTTAAGGCCTTAGTTGAAAAAGAGTCAAGCTCTCAGATAGTCACTCTTAGGTCTAATAATGGGGGGGAGTTTTGTTCTTCTGACTTCTCTAGTTTCTGTGCTGCACATGGCATTAAGCGCCAGCTTACTACACCCTACACCCCTCAGCAGAATGGTGTCGTTGAGCGTTAGAATTGCACCATTACTAAAATGGCTTGGTCTATGCTAGAGCATAGAAATGTCCCTAAGAAGTTCTGGGCTAAGTAGTCTACACTGCAGTTTATCTTTTGAACCGGTCTCCTACTTATGACGTTAAGAACTTCTGAAGAAGCCTGGTCTGGCCGCAAGCCTAGGGTCAGCGACTTGAAAGTTTTGGTTCTACTACTCATGTGGATTCATGATGCCAAGCACACCAAGTTGGATTCCAAAAGCCAGAAACTCATGTTCACTAGTTACAGTGAGAATCATAAGGCATATAGGCTGATTGATGTAGACACAGATCGTCTCATCTTCAGTCGTGATGTTGATGAAGCTACTAGGCTATTCTATCTGTCTTCTCCTTCTGTGAGTCCTGAGGATTAGCCTCTGAAGGCTTCTGATTTGGGTGTTCGCCTTCCCCTAGCTCCACCTGATGGGAGGGATTTTGCAGTTGTGGAGGCACCTCTGCCTCCTGCTACACCACCCGCCCCTCCTCAGGATGATCTGGATCCCCATCCAGATGATTTGGTTCCAGCTGCCCTAGTTGATGTTGTTCCTCCTAATTCAGATGTTGGTACTTCTACTCTCCGGCCTAAATTGTGGGATAAGACCATAGGCGATCTTCATGATGATGAATTGATTGAGGGTAGATCTGCTCGAAAAAAGAGCAAGCAGCAGAATACAGTTAATTTTGCTCTTATGGTCAACCTTCACAGCATCTCTGAGCCTCAGACATATTCAGAGGCTACAGGCATACCTGAGTGGGAACAGGCTATGGAAGCTGAGCATCATAGTCTTCTGAAGAATAACACTTGGGTCCTCTTTGATCTTCCACCTGGGAAGAAACCCATTGGCTGCAAATGGGTGTATAAAGTTAAGTATAAGGCTGACGGAACCCTTGATAAGTATAAGGCTCGGTTGGTAGCCAAAGGGTTCTCACAGAAAGAGGGCATTGACTATGAGGAGACTTTTGCTCCCACAGCCAAAATGAGCACCATTCGGCTTGTCCTCGTTATTGCAGCCCAGTTTGGAAGGGAAGTCCATCAAATGGACGTCAAGAGTGCATTCCTCAATGGAGATCTACAGGAAGAAGTCTACATGACGCAACCTCCTGGTTTCAAGGTTGCTGGTAAAGAACACCAGGTATGCAGACTCGTGAAAGCACTCTATGGCCTTAAACAGGCTCCACGAGCATGGTACATGAAAATTGATAAGTACCTAGTTGATCATGGTTTTCAGAGGAGTCCTTCTGATTCTAATCTGTATGTCAAAAAGTATTGTGATGATATTCTTTTGATTGTTGTCTATGTTGATGATCTGATCATTACTCGCAGCTCAGAACATCTAATTGATGAGATCAAACATAATCTCAGTCAATCCTTTGACATGACAGATTTGGGACTTCTACATTATTGCCTAGGTGTTGAGGTCTGGCAGACAACTGATAGCATCTTTATCTCTCAGTCCAAGTATGCTTGAAGTCTACTTGATAAGTTTCAGATGATAGATTGCAAACCTGCATCTACACCTATGGAGAAAGGGTTGAAACTATCAGTCAACTTAGATTCACTTGTGGAGAATGAATCAACATTCAGGCAACTAGTGGGCAGCCTCATTTATCTCACTGCCACTAGACCTAATCTTAGTTTTGCAGTGAGCTACATCTCTCGCTTCATGACAGCCCCTAAGGCTGAACATTGGGTTGCAGCGAAGTGTGTGCTGAGATATGTGAAAGGCATTTCCGACTTTGGCATTCTGTATGGCAGGTGCAAAGATCCTAAGCTGATTGGTTTTACAGACTCAGATTGGGCAGGTTCTGTTGATGACAGGAAGTCTACTTTTGGGTATGTTTTCAGTTTGGGAACTGGTACAGTTACATGGACCAACAAGAAGCAGCAGGCAGTGGCTCTTTCCTTGACTGAAGCTGAATATCGGGGAACTGTTAAAGCAGCGTGTTAGGCAGTTTGGCTTTGAAGGATGCTTTCTGACATGCAAATGTCTCAAGCAGGGCCTTCGCCCTTGTACTGTGACAATCAAGGGGTGTTGAAACTTGCCAAAAATCCAGTCTTCCATGAAAGGACCAAGCATGTAGAACTTCATTGTCATTTCATCCACCAGCTTGTCGAAGATGGATCAGTGGTGTTGCAGTATGTTCCAATTGAGGACCATACTGCAGGTATTCTCACCAACTCTCTAACCCATATAAGTTTGTCAAATTTAGAGGGCACCTTGGTGTAGTTGATAGATTGACCATTAAGGGAGGGTATTATAATAATATTTAAGTTCCTTTCCAAGCACTCCACATTAGGAGTCAATTATTTTTTTGTCACAAGTAATAATTTACCGCTGCTGATGAACCCCTTCAACCCTTATGAATGCATTTCCAAACTATAGGTGGAATATTATTACAAACCATTTTACAATAGCACCCTAGACGCCTATAGGTGAAATTAGAAATATTATTACAAATCATTTCCAATAACACCCTACATGCCTAGAGACACCTTGACAATGATGTTGGAATAGTTTAAATGACATAAGATTTACAAGGTTGATGGCACCTTAATCCTAACAAAAAGAAAGTAGAGGATCTAGTCTTATGCAACCTAATCCTTGATTCCTTTTTTTTAAAAGAAAAGCTTTTATTAATTAATATTGAGCAACAAGGTTTAGAATAATACTAGCATAGTTTCTAGGAAACTCCTTTGTAGGAACTGGACCGCATACCCGTCATTGTACCCACAATTTCAAGTAATTCAATTTATATATAATATAGCCATCTCCTTATTCATTTACTCGTGCACCCTAATTTGATTTGTGTTCCCATCCTTGTATTGGCAGCAGTACCCCTATGTCTCCTAGTAACTATGAAAAATAGGAATACCTTCCAAAATGGTGATCCAAGAGAAGGGAAAGATGTTCAGCAACAAAGCATTACAAAAAAGGAAGCAAAATGTTCAATGATAATTCACGTGAGCCATATACATAATCAAAATATAAGATATCCGTATCATAACAAGTAATTCTAGGGTAATTCATTTTCCATCTATAGAATACCACAGAGAAGCATATTGAAAGTAGAGTCATCTAGGAAGGTATGCCACTTCCTTGAGAGAAACTGCTTAAAGCAAGAGAGCTTTCCAAGCATCATGCCTCCTCACAATGTGCATGGCAAGCATTTTTACAGACAATGTGAATTCAGCATATTCCTTGAAGATTTCTGCAATTTATCATTTCATATATTAAAGCAAGAGCAAACCATTAATTGCCTTCAAGGATCTTTCACGTTGGTTTACCACTTTGATTAGCCTTGAGAGAACACTTTCCAAATAAGGATTATGAACACCCTTTTCCTCAATTAGTTTGCACAGAGTCCTAATTTATTTTGAAATGTCCCCAATAGTAAGAAAAAAAAATGCTGAAAGGAGAAATTTTGAGGGGATTCGGAATTGGCATTGTTGTCTATGAGTTAAGGATTATGATGCTGATTTTCAAAGCGTTCAAGAAGGTTTCCACAGAAGTCATTAGAGTCTGTGATGTCAAATGGGTGATGAGAGTCCATGAATAGGGGATGCAAGATAGGACTGCTGCCTGATGATATTTAACTGTCAAGGGATGACACCAAACCTGGTTTGAGTGGGGGTTAAGGATGGAGAAACTCTTCCTCTCCCCTAAAGCCTAAATCAGTACCTGTAATTAAGTGAGCAAAGGCTTCTGATCTGAAGTGAGGCGGGAAGGGAATGGTTATTGATCCTGGGAATTTTAACAAGAGTGTTCTCCATAAAATGAGCGAAATTAAATTCCAGAGGCCTGGGGTTACTTGAAGGCAGAGCATTTTTAGTTTGATTTACTGTTGGGAGTTGCAGGATCTCACTCCTTCAGATTTGTGGGCTGAGAATGCTTCTCTCCTTCCATGTTTCCTTACATTGCTGGTGACTGTTTCCTCTAAATATTGACACATTTTTTCATCCTTTTCTTTCAGCTATGTACCCTAAATTCAGACCTCGAAAAATATTATTGGAATGTTGAAGTCCCTTGCATCTATATATAAAATATTCCTCTGTTTGTTACGGGTTCTAAGCAACTTGACAGCAGAGAGATTTCCTTGAGTTGCATTTGAAAGCATTGCATCAAACTTATCACCATGCCACAAATCTCAGATAGAGATTTCCTTGGGTGCAGAGCAGCCATCAAAATGGTTTTGTGTAAAGGCAGCTTGTCATTGGAATAATGAGTATGATGTGCACCTTCACAAATGGTAAGGAATTCTTCAGCTAGGGGCGACAAGATTTGCTATTTACTTCCTTGTGTTGCAGACCTTTTGTGCACAAAAGATGAACTTGAAATGAATGTTTGTTTTAATTGAGTGGGTTGAGTCTAGCTTTGCTTGTCATTTGGATGGCAGGATTTTAGTCAAAGTTTTGAGACTGGTTGATCGGAAAAAATCCCATGAGATGTTTCTAAGGCCATGAATAGAGTCAAGGAGGCTATCAAAACTAGGATACAAAATGGCAGGATCATCAAAGACAAATGGGATCGACAAATGCATTGCTACCTCCATGCAGCTGGATATTATCTCAATCCAATGTTGTTTTGCATTGAATCCTTTAGAGATGATGCAGAGGTGATAGAGGGCCTCTTCAAATGCATCAAGAGATTTTTCCCTAATTCAAAAGTTCAACAGACAACTATTGCAAAATTACTCTAATACCGGCAGGGAAAGGGATTTTTAAAACTAAGTATTTGCAATCAGCTTTTACCATTTTCTCTCTTTAAAAGTTTAAGTTTTCACTAATTCAAAAGTTCAACGGACAACTATTGCAAAGTTACTCTTGTTAGCTGCCATTGCACCAAAAGACCGACCTGTTAATGCCCGATACAACCACTTGACTTAACAAGCATGGGAGGCGGTTAAGCCCTTGTTGCAAACCACCGTAGCGTAGCGTTGAACAAGGAGACCAAGGGTCACACCTTGCAACAACAACCCCCCCCCCCCCCCCAGCGCAAGCGCGGGGTTTGAACCCGTGACCTTGGCTCTAATACCAATTGTTAGCTGCCGTTGCACCAAAAGATCGACCTGTTAATGCCCGATACAACCACTTGACTTAACAAACACGGGAGGCGGTTAAGCCCTTGTCGCAAACCACCGTACCGTAGCCCTGAACAAGGAGACCAAGGGTCACACCTTGCAACAACTCTCATACCAGTATGAAGAGGGGTTTTTAAAACTAAGTATTTGCAATCAACTTTTACCTTCTTCTCTCTTTATAAGTGTAAGTTTGAACTTAAAAGTTTGAAATACATTATAGAGATTAAATAGATTGTAGCTGATAGAATCTTGATATATTTTGGTTTTTATAAGTGCATTGGTAATATTTTTTTGGCGAGTAAGCCAAAAACATATGATGGATGGCAATGTGCATATTGTGCCAGCCATGCAAATTGTCCACTTGTGAGTGTTTGTTCTACACAACCTCTGCATTTGGCTTAAGAAAATTTGAGGTCAGAAATATTTACAATTATAATTCTAATTGTTGTACTTGTTGCAACTTGCAAATTTGAAATCAATTTGAATTTGTTTCATAATGTGCATACTTATTCCATATTTCATGAACTTATGCATTTAACTTGATTATTTCAAGGAGCGTTCAAGACGATCAACCAATTGACCTAGACGAGATTGATCCAAATTCAAAATTGATTACAAATCATGAACCACTATTTAACGATGAGGACCTAGCTATATTGAATACGATAAATGATGAATGTGAGATAAAGCAATTGAAAGTGAGCCTGGACCCCAGAGCTTCAACATCACAATCTGTAGCCCCCTATTCAGTCGTAGCCACAGTTGCCGGATACTCCACCCGCTCTCCCTTGGTACGCGTATCACCATATCGAATACGGGGCTCGGATACTTCTTGGATACCGTATCCAGCTATACCTCAAAAAGACCCTATTTTTTTCCCGTGCCGGATACACGTAGATGCAGCATTCTCATGATATTTGTGCCGTATCCCAGAAATATTAACCCTCGAATGTTAAAAATTGCTGCAAGCAACTGTTCCATGGCCTAGCATGCTGATTCCTTGTTTCAGGGAACTACTCTGGACCAACACGCACACGATGGAAATGTTGTATTTACTCAAATAATCAAATTCATTCTAAAGTTGGAGATATAGTGTCAACAAGCAATGGAGGAAGTGGCAAATCTAATTTTTAATTTTTGGCTTTTTTTTGTTTTACTTTACATTGTAAACTTTTATTTATTTAAGTTTAATACATTTAACTTTTTTTAAATTTAATTTATTAATATATAATATATTTGTTAAATATGTGTTAGTTATATTAAATTTAAATTATTTAATATTATTTATTGCTAATCTATCTATCTAATCTATCTATCAGCATTCTTGGCGAAATGTTCAATTCTTTGTACCTCTACACGTACTACTGGCGAAGAGTATTGGGGATTGCCCCTGGCAGCAATATCAGACACCCTCTGAAGGATGGCTCCCATAGACCCTAAATCCTGTGCATACCTGAGAATGGTGCCCAGTGGGTCACTCTCATCTGGCTCACCCATGTGTATTGTCAACCCAGCTGGCTCAACCGAGCGAGAAGTATCCTCTGTATCATCAGCATTGCCTGTCATACTGGTATTGGTGCCTTCCTCCTCTGAGCTATCTGTGGCTGTTCCTTCCTCCTTCGCTTCAGAGTCACTACTCATTATAGCAACGTCAACTGCTTTCTCTTCCTCTGACTGTACCATCTCACCTTCAAGTGCCGGTGGCGGTAAGAGAGATCTAGTGGGGCTTAGTGGAGGAATGTTTGCCAACTCTGAAGGCATGCCCAGTAGCTGAAGCCAAGTATATACCTGTAATGAGCTGTCCACGTGCCATGCTTTCAGGAGATCTAGTCTCAAACGGAGTAATTTGCCCTGATGGGAGAGGAATTGGTATGGTCTCATCTCCCTTCATCCTCATGATCTGACCCCATGAGACGTGCATGGTACTAGGCTAAACGGAGTGCGTGTGTCTAAGTGCAAGTGTGCCTGCTTCTTTGCCAGAGAAAAATCCCATCTGTTCTCCCCTACTGGTACTATAGGACTGGGGCTGGCGGGGTTGCCAGGAGTGGTTGAAGTTGACGAGGCCTCAATGCAATCCTCCTCGGCACCTTGTGCACTATATGATGCTTCGGACGAGGTCTCAGGTAACTCCTTCTGTTTTCTCTTTTTGCTGCTCCTTGACTCGTCTCCCTTCCCACCTTGTGCAGGGGCCTTCAGGTTTGTCCATCTGAAGACAGTTGGCCATGTGGGGTCATATTGCTCATCTAGTTGAAATGGAGCTCGAGCCAATGAGGGGACGTGAGTGCAGATGGCGTCCAGGAACAACGCAATGGCCTGCTGAGTCATGTAGAATGACTTGTGAGTCATCTTCATGAAGTCATGAATCCTGTCGGAGAGAACTGCTGCCTAGTTGTACATTGCACCCTGGCTAAGACCAATCATATAATCCGACATCCAAAATGGAATGTCTGACGAGCGTGAGGCTCCCGTCAGCCGCCCCCTGATGACATCCATTATGCACCACCATTCTTCATTTGCCAAGTGATCTTGTCGAAGTCCTCTGTTCCCTGCAGCCTTCAACTGATTCTTTTCTTTCTCACTCAAGTCTGGTCTACAAACTTTTGCCATTATGCTGTCCTTGTGCCTTACAGTCATTTTCTGTTTGCCGACTGTAAATCCTTGGCGCGGTACACCCATCACTCTCTCAAAATCCTGTGGCGAAAATGTGATTTTGATTGATACATTCATGAATCTGATGATGGTGTGTTTTGCTCGGGGGTTGTAATTCGCAACCATGCTCTTCAGTATTGCCTCAAACTCTCTGAAATTAAAATAGGGCATTTGTATTACCTTGTCCACCTGTGCCTTCTGTAATGCAATCTTGAGGGGATGTTCGTCAGCATGACTATTCCACCACTGTTTACACTCATTTGCCGTGAGGCTTTCCCACTGCAAGGAATCCACTGTGATTTTTTCCTTTTCTTTTTGTTTCCCTTTCGGCTGCTTCTTCTGTGCTGATGAACCCACGTCAATTTGTGGCGTCTGTGCTGGCTTTTCTTCAACAATTAATTTTGCTGCCATCTTCCTGTCTTCCGCCCGTCCTGATATCTAAATTTGCTTTCCTCTGCCTTGTGCTCTAGTGACCCTGTTCGCTGGTGAAAATGACATTCTGACCTCTTTTATACTCCCACTTGTTCAGTTATGACCGTTATTTTCTCTTCCTGTTGATCTCACACCTGGATTGTATCGCCTCAATGCTGCACTGTCTTTTGAAGGTACGGCGGCTGGCAGGAAAACCCGTACGACGAGCAAGGCAGAGAAACCCATACGGCAGAAAATTTCGTACCAGAGAAATCCGTACGGCAGAACAGATCAGCAAGGGAGTTCGTACGGCCAAGGAAAACCCGTACCAGGAGAATCCGTACGGGTCAAGTGAGAAATCTGTACGGCTGTGCATAGAACTCGTATGGCCTAAAAAAGCCATACGACAACTTGCTCAACAAAATCCGTACGTCCTAAATGATAAAAATCCGTACGGTGGAATCTTGCACTCGTACGTCTGAGAATGGAGGATCCATACGGGGGCTGGGATTCGTACGGCAAGAATCAACTTGCACACAGGGAATCCGTACAGTCCAAATTATTACTCCTTCCTCCTTCGTACGGATCTTATTCGTACGGCTTGCACTGGTAATATAGTTCGTACGGCTTCCTGGAGATTCCGTACGGCCTCTTCTCCCAAATTCTGTACGGCATCAATAGACTGATTTGCTCTTCGTACGGTGGTCATTTATACTTTTTTTTTTAATTTTTTTTTTCCTAATCTATTTTTGCTTTTTACCTTCTCTGGCCGGCCGGCCGGCCCTAGTTTCTATCGTCCTCCATTCGATCTCCCAATTTTCCTTGTCGTTGTCCTCTTTCTCATCCAGAATCTCGATTTCTGTCAGCTGGCGGAAGATGCAGTTTATGTAACCCTTCTGTCTCAGGCAATCGTTCGAGCAACATTTATCAATTTCTTCCAAATCCCATATCCGGTCGAAGATCGCTGATTGATCTCTTACCATGTCAAATTCCACCCCACTTGGTTCCTGGACCCACTGAAATGTTTTCCCGTCTTCGTTCATCTTCACATTCATGTTCCTGCATCTATACTTCGCCTTCCAGAGCCAACTCCTTGGAAGCTGTATGTGAGGTATCCGACTGGCCAATTTTTCCTCCTTAATTCCCAAACTTCGTCACAGTAGGGTGATCTTTCCACAATGAACATTGCTTCTGCCAAGTACTTCCTTTTTGGCGGGTCCCGGACTTCCTTTGGTAGTAGGAACTCAAATCTGTCCCGTACCTGGTTGCATTCTCTTATCCAGTTGTTCCAGTCTTCTTCCTCTTCTTTCTCTTCTTCTGGGTGATTCTCATTAATCCACTTACCACCATAGTCTTTGTCGATTACGCCTTCGCAAGCTTCCATCCGCACTGGCCTTGGTGCAAAGAACCCAGTTACTGGCTCAAACTGAGTACTTGCAAATACCATCCCATCAACTTTGTTTTCTACCTTCTCGTTTTGTTTGCCTCCTTCCTCCTTCACGCCCTGATTTGTTATTGCGAACCCGAGCATATTGATTTGTATTGTTTCTTGGTCTCCTCTTCTCTCTTTGTAAATCTTCAGTTTCGACCCGTTCACTGCTTCTTTGATTGGGCTTCCATCAAGATTGTCTAGCTTTATAGCCCCATTGTCCATCAATTCCCGTATTCTGAACGGTCCTAACCACCGAACTTTGAACTTCCCAGGTTTGATTTCGTTACGGCCGTTATATTTGAGGACTAATTGCCCCGGCCAGAATTCCATTCTTCGTAGGTGTTTGTCGTGCCAATACTTCCGGCGTTTCCGCATAGTTTCCGTCGACCATTGAGCCAAAATTCTTTTCTCATCCAATTTATTCAATTGGAATAGTCCTTCCAAGCTCTCTGTATCTCCTAGTCTGTTTTCCACTGCAATTCTTAGACTTGGAACCAGGTATTCTGCTGGTACTACCGCTTCTTGCCCATACATCAACTAGAAAGGAGTGTGTCCAGTCGTTACCTTATAAGTGGTTCGGTAAGCCCATAACACTGCTGGTAACCTCTCTTCCCAGTCTGATCCTTCGATACTGCATGACTTGTGGATTACCGAAACGAGCACCTTGTTTGTTGACTATGCCTGCCCATTCGCCCTTGGATAGTACGGACTTAATAGGGTGTGCAAGATTTTGAACTCTGTAGTCATAAGTCGGATGACGTGGTTGACGAAATGTCCCCCACAGTCACTCGTCAATTGAATTGGAATTCCATACCTCGTCACAATCTGCTCGTATATGAATTTTGCCGTACTTAATGCAGTGTTATCCTCCAGTGCCTTCGCTTCGGCCCACTTCGTCAAATATTTCGTAGCCACTATTATGTACCGACATCGGTGTAGTTGGCTGACCTTCAATGGTCCTACAAAATCCAACCCCCATCTCTCGAAAAACTCTTGAGGTTGCGATGGCCATAGTGGCATATAATCCCTCTTTAGCGGTTTCCCTACCCTCTGACAAGTGTCACATTGAATTACCCACTCTCGGGCATCTGTGTGTAACGTCGACCACCATAGGCTAGCGAGTAGGACTTTTCGTGTCGTGGCGTCGGGACCCATATGTCCCCCTGCTAGTCCCTCATGAGCTTCCGCCAATACACCCCTTATCTCTTCTTCCATCACGCACCTTCGGAGAATTTGATCGGGCCCCATTTTGTAGAGCAGCCCGTTTATCAGTTGAAATGTCTTACTCTTCAGTGCAATCTTCCGTCGTTCGCTTGAAGACATTTCTGGCAAAAACGTTGAAGTGGACAAGTACTCACAATTTTCTCGTACCAGGGCGGCAGGGCAGCTATTTGAAATAGGTGGGCATCCGGGAAGTCTTCGTTGACCCCGTCTCCTGGTTCTCCTGATTTGATCATTGAGAGCTGGTCGGCAATTACATTGCTTTTCCCTGGCCGTACAATAATGGTGAAAGTAAATTCTTGCAGAAGTAACCACCATCTACTGATTCTGCCTTGAATAATCGGTTTGTTGACCAGGTACATTAGAGCTTGATGATCCACGTAAAAAGTGAATGGTGTTGCCAAGAGATAATACCTGAATTTTTGTATGGAGTAGACCATTCCCAAAGCCTCCCTTTCCGTAGTACTGTAATTCCGTTCCGCCTTGGAGAGCAACCGGCTTAAAGTACACTGGATGATCAAGACCATGAGATCCTACCTGTGAAAGAGTGGCACCAATTGCAAAGTTTGATGCGTCCACGTGCACGTGGAATTCTTTGTCCCAATTCGGATAGGCTAGAATAGGTGCACTGATGAGTCTTGTCTTTAGTTCTTCAAATGCTTTCTGTTGTTCATCCAACCATACAAACTGTACCCCTTTCCTTGTCAACATGTCCAATGGGTACGATACCTAAGCAAATTTTTTGATAAATCTTTGATAGTAGCCGACATGGCCGAGGAAAGACTTTACTCCGGTGACATCTCCTGGAGCCTCCATTTCCACAATTACCCGAATCTTGTCCGGGTCTGCTTTTAGTCCTACTTGGCATACGATATGGCCAAGAAGTTTCCCTTGTGACACCATGAATCGACACTTCTTCGGATTTAAGGCCAACCGTGCGGCCCTGCATCGCTCCATGCACTCAGTGAGAGCTTTGAGGTGTGTCTGCTGGTCGCTGTAAATAGACCAGTCATCGAGGAATGCCTTGAAATTTCCCACCGACATTTTGTCAAATATGTGTAGAATAATCCTTTGAAAGGTGGCTGGTGCATTGCACAGACCGAACGGCATCCGGTTGTATGCATATACACCGTTTTCAATCACAAATGTTGTCTTCAGTTTGTCTTCCTCGGCAATGCTGATCTGGTTATACCCTGAAAATCCGTCCATAAAGGAATATATTTCATGACCGACCAATTCTTCCAAAATGGAGTCTGTGAATGGGATGGGGAAAGGGTCTTTGATTGTTACTGCATTGAGACATCTAAAATCCACGCAAATCTTGATTTGTCCCCCTTCCTTCTTAAGTGATTACAATCGGTGACACCCACTCACTCGTTTCTACCTCAAAGATTATTCCCGCCTCAAGCATTTTTTCAATTTCCTCCTGCACTTTTGCCGCATAGTTCCTATTCATGCGATATGGGCTTTTCCGTACTGGGCGTGCTCCTGGTATGAGTGGAATTCTATGGACGCACAGTTCTTGTGGTATCCCCTTCAGGTACTTGTAGGTCCAGGCGAACACATCTTTGTACTCTAGAAAGATTCTGAACGTTGCTGCCTTGAGTACTGGATTCCAATCGTCGCCGACAAGAATTATCTTCGGGTTGCTTTCCTCGCCGAGATTAACTCCCTTCGTTACTGGCTCTTCGTACATAATCTTCTTTTTGGGTTCAAACTGATGTGCCGGCGTGTTGTCTACTTCTACATTCCCTTCCTTATATTCCCCGTATGCCGCTTGGAACATGTGGGTCACTTCCTTCCCCTTATCACTTGTCCGTTCCAATGTTTCACCGTCGTCTTTCTGTTCACTTGTCATTCCTGAGCTTTCATCGATTTCTTTTATTGAAATCATGTTGCATTATGGCGGGAAGAACTCGTAGTCCTCCATCTGCCAATGGAATAACCCGCTGAATGAATTTGTCTCGTCTTCTGAGCACTCCTGTAATTCCAGTACCCCTTCATCATCGGGTTCCATTGGCCCCTTCCCACCTTCTGTCGAGTCCCCTCCATCCGAGTCAGAATCTGTCGCCAACTCTTCACTGACGGTTTGTGTCCTCAAATCAATGACAAACTTCTTACGTCTATTTTCTATGGACAGAGTGTTTTTCTTCCAGTTGTGGTTGGCCTTGGTGGCTATTAACCATCCTCGGCCGAGTAATGCATCATACGACGCATTCTGTGCTATTATGACTACAAAATTTAACAAAAATTGTTGGGTACTGATTCTTACTTTTTGAGCCATTAGCACTCCCAGTGCCTTGATCCCGTGCCGGTCGGCTCCCACTAACTGGAAGTTTTGTGGCCATAGAGTAGGCTTCCCGAGGCTCTTCCAGGTTTCTTCTGGTAGTACATTTACTCTGGATCCACCGTCAACTATAGTATTTGTCAAATTTCGTCCAAGGATTTCCATATGTACTACGGCCGGTTTCTTTCCAGTATCAATCGCCAACAACCTTGGGTGGAGTGCTTGGTCTCTCGTTGGCGGTGATTCTACTATAACATCTTCTGTTGTGTGGGCTTGGCCTTTGTGCGAGTTGTCTTCCATTACCTTGGATATTGCTACTTTTAACTGAGGCAAGCTTTGGAGGAGGTCTGCCAATTTAATTGGTACGGTAGCTTGCAGTACTTGGCTTGTTATGTTCTTGTTCAATTCCGATCGTAGGGTTGCGGTTGCCTTTTTATCTGAGTTCCTCTGTTCGGTTTTCATGGCAGCTTCCACTTCCTTTCGTGCCTCACGGAGTCTTTCTTTTTCCGTACGGGGATCTGGATAAGTGGCCTTTTTCCACTGTGCTCGGGTGATAGCAAGGATTTCTTCATCATTTTCCTTGAGATTGATGAGGTTCACCCCTTATTGCTTCGAACAGTCTTTTTCTTCGTGATCTCCAGCCCCACCACTTGCATAATGCATTTATTGTGTTCTGATTGTTGTTCGGGCATTCTCTTGCAAAGTGTCCCCACTCGTTGCACTGCCAGCACTGTATCATAGGTCGCCCTTTGCTGTCGTACTGCAATCTGTTTCTGGGGCTGTTATTGTTAAACCTTCTGTTATTCCGGTATCCTCCAGGGGATGCATTCGGACTATTTTGAGGCTTCGGGGGTGTGGTCGGCGGAGTTGATGATTCTCCTTGTGTGAACAACACTTGAGTACTTCTTGCTTTCAGGTTAAATGGACATTCCTTGATTGAATGTCCCATTACCTGACAGATGTCACAAAATAACTTTCTTGGGCAGTTTGCTTTTACGTGACCTTCCCTGTTGCACTCGGTGCACCATAATTCCCGGCCTTCTTTAGTTGTCTCTTTATCAGTTTTCAGTTCTTTCATCATGCGGACCATGTCTCTTCTCAGTGCTTGAATGGTTTTTGACTCGCCTTCGTTGTTGTCATCCCCCGTACTGTCATCGTCTTCGGTTCTTCTCTTACTTCGGGAGGATGTTTTGTTCTCACTTTCTATATCCATCGCCCGATTGTACGCTTTAGCGTACAATGATGGGGGTACGACTTTCATCTTTTTCCTCAATGACGAGACTAACCCTTCGATGAACCATCTCTTTTTCAATCCATCGGCTGGCTGAGTTTCCAGTTTCCCGAGTAATTCTTTGAGCCTTCTATTATATGCCCTTACATTTTCATTCTTTCCTTGTTTGGTATTGTAGATTTCGCTACAATCTCATTGTCATCTCTTAGGAGTTTAAACTCATTCTCGAAGGCTTTCCTCAATTCATCCCATGAGGTTTTTTGTGCTGCCCCTAGGTCTATATACCAGTCAATGGCGATACCTCTTAGCGTCGCTGGGAACGCTTTTACCCAGTAGTCTTCGTCTTCTTGTCCATTTGCAACCCATATGGTTTCACAAGTTTTGCAGTGCTGAACAAGATCCTCTAACCCGTTCCCCATGAATTTCGGCAACTTCTGCCTTTCACTCGCCGGTGGGGTCACCATCTTTTTCCCGAGGTACCCTCTCTGTGTCTTTGACCCGATTGGACTGGTTCTACCGTGTCGTTCCGGTGTCTTCCCGACACTACCGGCCACGTACAGTTCCTTCCCACTTCCGGTCTCGGCGTCCTCGACACTTCAAGTTGCCTTTGGTTCTCCTTGGTTCTCCCTCTGTGCAGAGGTCTCGGGCTCAAGTCCTCTGTTCCTCGGCCTTTCGTCTGAAATGGAGAATGCCACAATACGACATATACTGTCCTCTAGTTCTTCTGTCAAATTCTTCTCATTTTCTTTTCCTCTATTTGTTATTGATGTTCTAAAATTCTGTTCATCCACCACTTGATCTAATTCATGTCGTTCATTTTCTTTTTCAAAAATCTGTTTTAATCTTTTTCTGTGTTCTTGTTCTTTTAGTCTTAATGATCTTCTCACTATTTCTTCTAGTGTTGCTTGCCCCGCTGGTAATTTATTCTTGTCCTTATTAAGTTGTATGGGCATTAATTATGCTTACCCTTCTTAGTTGTACGGCGTGCGATGGCGATCAGTGTCACATTCCTCCTCTTGTTTCAGACGTTCTTCATACCTCCTGAGTATTTGTTGCCGTCGTACTTCCCTCTCTTTCTTCTCGAAGGTCCTGAAAAGTTATCAGGTTCCTTGCCAGAAGTCGAGGAATGCGGTTCAAAAGGTTGTCCACCTCGCTATTGACATGCAGGTTTTCTAAAATAATCTCCTCTGGAACCTCTCTGCAGATAGATTCGTCTCGCACGTATTGTCCGACTGATAATAACCACAATTTGACCAATTCCTGAGTTACTTCATCTTCCCGGCTTCTTGGTTCATTTTCTTCTCTATCGCTTCCTTGGCGTTCTTCTTGAATTTCTCGTACTATCTCTTCTACGTGCCTTCTATCTTGTACTTCCTCGTCGGTATCGACCGGTTGCCCCATTATGCTGCCATTCCCCCGTCTGGATGTTCACCGGATTCGCTTAGGCAATGGTGCCAAAATGTTTACTGCCTAAGTAGTCTAATTGTTTCCATACAAAGTAAATAAGAAGGATACTTGCACTATCACAGTGTACTGAAATGCATTACATCGTACGAGAATAACAAACAAAATTGGTACTCAGAATATCAACTGCATATATTAACTCAGAACAGCAAGTACAATAACAATCCAAAACTCCATGTCCATACAATGGCCTAACAAGTACATATATAGGTTTGTCGGACGGTTGCCAACCGTCGCCAACCAACGTACCGATCGGGAGTAACTACTCACCGAAACTAACAAACATAAACATACTTCCCAAAACAACTAAACAAAACATATTTTACCAAAAGGTACTAAACTATGCAAAATACGCCTAACAACATATATATATGCCGTATCTAGTCGTATCCATATTAGAGGTCTTGAAAAATAGCTGATTCCGTATCCGTGTCCATGCAACTCTGGTCATAGCAGCTAGCGTCATAGGCTTCCTCCCTATTTTGTTACTTTATAAGTTGACTTTGTATTTTGTAGTTTGTAACTGATTTCTAGGTTTGAACTTTGAACTTAAAAGACAACAAATAACTGTCGTAATGTACTATGCATTATAATCAGCAACCTCAAAATCAATGAACAAAATCCATATTTCATGTCTTACACTCTTATTTTGTTCCATTTTCTGTCTCTATGAAATTTATTTGCAATCAAATAAAAAAAACTATATTTTTCTCTATTTTATCTGTTTTTCAGCATTTTTTGCATTTCCCTATTTTTTTCCAATTAATTGAAACTCTTTACCTTTTGGTTTGCCGAATCAATTACGAGAAAGATTTTTGCCGCTACAACCCCTCCACAAGTTGATTTCATCTCCCACTTTCTCGTTGCTAGCTGATGTAATATTGGAACAATGTGATTTCTTTGTTGGTGTGTTTGAATATGCTGGATTCTTTACAGAAGTTAGAGAGGGTTGTGAACTTGAAGATTGTATTTTTCATTTGGAATTCTTGCCCACGAAAGCCATGGATTCCTTTGTAATCTCCAAGCAATCTTCATAGCTAATGCTGAATTGAAGAACCCGGGTTCTCTTATATTTAAATCTCCCCGGCTGATTGAGAGGGTAGTTGTGGCCCATTTAACCAATGGGATATTGACATTGCTTTTTGTTCAATGTAAATTTATTAAATATGATTTTTAACTTTCAAAGGTATAGGAAGTAGAGTAAAGAGGTATATTGGGATAGCGTGGAGGGCTGACTCGATCATTTGAATTATTCCAGCAAGACTGAGTCATCTGTGTATCCATTGAGAGGTTTTCCTTTGCATGTTACTGATGGAAGAGTTCCATAGTTTTGTAGCTTTTCAAGCAAAAAGGAAATCTAAGATAAGCATAGTTGCCAAGAAACTCCATCATGGGAACATAGACAACATACCCATCCCCGTACCCAAAATGTTCGATGATTCATTTACATATAAAATAGCCATCTCCTTATTCATTACTCACATACCCTAATTTGATTGGTGTCCCTGTCCCCATACCGGTACCAGTACCCCTGCATCTCCTGGTAACTATGAAGATAAGTGCTTGAAAAATTACCCACCTTTAAATTCATGATTCATAAAAATTTTAAATTTTCATTTTCTTGTAGGTGAGCTATTCATGAAGGAGGAAATCTAAGATAAGTGCTTGGAAAGTTGCCCACCTTTAAATTCATGATTCATAAAAAATTTAAATTTTCATTTTCTTGTAGGTGAGATATTCATGAAGATGTTGGATTTTGTGACGTTAATTTGCTGTACCAAAGCCTCTTGATAGGTTATTGGAATTTTTGTAAGATGATTATTTTTTTCATCAAAGTACATAGTAAAAGAATGTCACCCACAAAGTGAAAGCTGGAAAATCTTGTACCTCCTTTTGTGGGGATTCCATGTGGTTAGGCAGTACTATTAGCCCCTTGAATTGTCCACAAAGTGTTTCTCCCATGGGGACAAAGAGAACAGGGTTGAGTGGGCCGCGCTATTTAAGGCCTCTTCTAGTGAAGAACTGCTGTCCAATATCTCCATTGAGAGCAACTGTGAACAAGGGAGAGGCGATGCAAGTCACTCCACTTGATCACCTGAAAATTGAACCCAAATTTGTTAAATGCCTTAGAAATATCTAATTTGATTAAAAACCCTGGCCTTTTCTGATTTTTGAGTGAGCATATTATCTCTTCGACAGCCATAATGTTGTGAACAATCATCAGTAATATAGATACTATATAATTTCTCAGCAATATAGTTGTTGCCTTTCCACTTATTGGACCATGTGTAGGAACCTTGAGTAAAGTGGGCTTCTACAAGATCAGTGTTGGCCTGCAAATCATTAAGGGCTTCAGTTGTTCTTTGATTTAATCGAACTCCTTTATTTTATATGATTGTTCAGATGGTGTTGAAGTCCCCCATGGCAATTAAGATTTGTATGTATGTTGGCTTGGATCCAAGCACTCAAATAATTGATTATAAATTTATAACTATACAGTTATTCCCTATTCCCTATGAGGGTAATGTATAAAAGTCTTATTGTGATTTCTTTGGAAAATTCAAAATTCTAAAGCATTAAAAGTTGCTTGCATCTCCAAGGATTCCATAGCATGCCTAACAGGATTCCATTGAATGAGAATTCTCAATTGTGTTTGAAACTTTGATGGCAAATTAGTTTGCTGGCCCAGATACCTTTGAAGTTGATTATTTACCTTTTCACTAGTTGCATCTCTATTAACTTCTTGGAGCAGAATAAAATTTGCCTTTTCTGCAAGACTTAGATCTCTTAGAAAAAGGCCCTTGTTGGCTGCCCCTAGTCCTCTAATATTCCATGAAATCATCTTCATAAAGATGGGAATATTGTGGAGGTTCCTTCATTAAACTCTGACTGGGGATTTGGATCCCCTTTTCACTGACTAACTGATGCTTAGAGCCTGTTTTATTTTTATGCTTTCCTTTGCTATTTAGTATTTTTTACTTCTTTCAAGTGGCTGAGATGCTTTTGGGTTCCCATAAGGAGTTGGTTCTTGATTGAAATCTGTTGTAAATTTTTTGGCTTTTCCTCTGTCCTTTGTTTCTTGGTTTCCATAAAGAGTTTGGTTCAAGTTTGAAACTGCATTCTTTGTGGATGTTTATCCTTTTGAATTTTGAGTTTTGAGTTATGCGGTGAAGCTGGGTGGCAATTGATATCTGCTTCAAGGTTGAAGCATTTCCATGGATATTGAGGTTCATGAACTTCCGTATCAGCTAGTGCAACAAAAGGATTATCGACATTTTATGTTTTGGTTCTCCATGTGTCTTGCCTCTTCTAGAGCATGCTCTCATGAATTTGGTTTCTTGTTGAGGATCATGTTCTGGAGTATTCTGAGAGGGCTATTATGGAATCTCTTGAGGTGTTCACTTTCCTTCTGATTGATTTACTGGTGTGTGTGTGTCTCCCAGTTTCTGTTTTTTCGATGTTCTGTGTGTAGGGTAGATTCTTGCCCATGTTCATGGCATAACAGACATTGTAAGGGGATATTTTCATAATCCAAAGACTACTCCCTTTCAATGCCTCCGATATCCACAATAAGCCTATCTAGTACAATGTTTGTCTAAGTCAATATTGATGCACATTCAGGCATATCTCCAAATACCTATATTTTTAGTGAGTTTAGAAGCCGTGATATATTCTTCAATGGCTGGTCCTATATTTTGCAGGAAAGCATCGTGTCAATACTCACTTGGATGTAGAGGGAGACAAACCCACACCGGAACTACAATTAGTTGATCTTCAGTGGGGTCAATCACAGGTATCCAATGTTTCATGAAGAGGGCTGATTTGTTCAAAAACCAGTGTCCTACCTTCAAAGCAGCATCCATTTCTTACATAGAGCTGAAAACAGCCATGAAATATCCTTTCACCAACATAAATATGTTCACTGAATCAGCAGGATTCCAAATTATTTTTTAGGCAAGCTTTAAATGTTCTTGATCCACAATAGGCACCCAAGAGTCTTAAGGCCCTATCTTTGAAAGCCCATAGTCAGTGTTCCATTTCATCTACAAAAACAAGACTACGGATGGTGTGTCCAACTTGAGGTCGCACCTATTTTCTTTCTTTGTTGGAAAGTTGAGCTTGGGGAGCATTTGCCGGGCATGACGTTGGAGGAAATTGTAAAGCTCCTCCTTTCTTTGATGACCTTTGAAGTGAGGAAGAGTAAGTGGGCAAAGGGAAAGAGGAAGCTATCACCATGGCCTCCTCCAAGCTGAGTTAATTAGAGAGAATAAATCCTCAAAAGAGGAGAGATGAAGTGGATGTGTGTGAGAAATTCCAAAAAGCTGGTCGGCTTGGTTATTTGCTAACATGTAATCTTATTAAGATAGTTCCAACTTCTTTTTCTGTTCTGTACTTCTTATTCTGATCCTTGCTTTGACTCTCACAAGAAAGAAGAATACACAATGGGGAACACAAAAGATTGGGATGTGGATCTTCAAAATCACAACTTGGACATTCCCTTCACTACACTAGATCTCGAGGAAGATTGACACATTTCTTGTGCGAATTTTGCTGTTGTTACTGAAGTTAGATCTTATTTTGGCTTTGCTGCTGATTTTTGACAATTTTGAAGAATAAAAGCGAACTTTTTGATTATCCCATATAGGCTTTTTGGGCATGACATATATAGGCCCATCTATATAGCCTCATGACATGCTATTTTATACAGAATTTTAAATAAAAATTGTGTTCTTCAAGCATTTGTCCTCTTCTTTGTTATAAATTATTTCCATCTGTTTTTTATAAAAAAATATTTTCTATATTATTTTCAACTAGTCGTTTCCTTTACCATTGCCATATTCTCAAGGGGTTTAGTGGCTCACATTTCTAAAGCATGTCCACTGTGGAGACCATAACCAAATTCAGGTTTCATGCAACTTAGGTTTTAATTTATCCTAGGCACATAATTAGCCAAAATTCTATCACCTACTTGTGTGGCATCTCGAAAAGAATAACAAGACAATAGAAGCAATCATAGTAACTAAAATAGCTATCAATCTTCCTTATTTATTTAACAGTTGAGTTCCAAGATGTTATAAGTAAATCCAGCAAAGAAGTAAATTTGTTTCATCCTGTACCAACTGTGATCCAATCATCCCTTTTGCAGCATTTTTTTCCTGGAAGTACAGTGAACTAGCAGCAGCAACAGAGTGGTCTCCATACAGGTTATATCAGTATATAGAAAAATAGATTTTGTTATCTACTTTGTTATTGCTGTCATGACTGAAATTGTGCCTTTTAAAAATAGTATGCTGTATATGAAATCTAACCTCCTTTCTTGCTGAAGCTTTGCCTTAAGCCTGATTACATTTTTCAATTATAGAACAATGATGGACTCAAAAGAAAGCAATCTTCTAGTAACATTCTAATGGAATCAAGAGTATACAACCAGAGTTATTAGATGCAAACCTCTGCCATAACTGTGTCAATACATTGTTGAAGTCCTTTTAAAGCAGCACTCTCAGCACATGACATAGCTGTTGCCATTTCTTCACAACAAGCTGCATGAGCACCATCAACAGGTAATAACAATCTTGTAATAGTGTTTCCAAAGTGCTGCAAACATTGAAAATATTGAATTAGTTAATTACTAATTTAAATTTTTCAAGCTACTATAGAAAGGATTGAAATTTTTAGATATTATCTGGTATATTCTGGGTTATAATATGCGTAACCCACTTGTTGAACCAGAGCTACATTGCTGGTGGCACGTTGCACAGAAACCATGAATGCTCTGAAACTGCTTTCACCTGCTGCTGCAGCAGCTTCTGCCTAGAGAGAATCAACATAAAGAATAAGATCAAAACTTTTAATAACTTCTAATTCATTGTGATCCAACATAGAATATTCTTTATCACTACCTTATATAATGAGGAAAATGAAAACTTGGTAACTCTTAAGACTCGTTATTTTTACCAATATCACTTCCAATTTCCAAACTCTAATTCATACACTCCCCAACAAAAACACTAGCAACAAACTTACAAAGAGACACCTATGTTTGCACCATTATAGTATATGATATTCCAGAAGTTTTCAGTGTAATCTCAACTAATCTAACATCTTCAGAGCAAAGACAATCACAGTTGAAACCAGAAGCCTTTCATTCAAGTAGCCTCTCTAACACACTAATTATTAAATAAGTGATGAAAGGAAAAAAGAAAAATGACACCAGAAATGATTGCAAGCAAGCAATAGGCTGGCAGAATGCAAAGGCAATATATTCCCTATCTAATGTGAAATTTCTTCCATCTAAAATACTCAAACTTATATAGATTGACACCAACTATTAAGAAAATGTAACAAATTAAACAAAAAAAAATGCTTGAAATTTGTCACTTACAGCAGAAGCAGCAGCTGCAGCCACTCTTCTGCTAACGCTTGTACCAATAACAAACCGCTCCCTTAAAGCTGCAGCATCATTTAGTGCCTCCCTTGTCCTTTCCAACCCTTCTGTTGTATATTGGCTGACCTGCAAAACAATGTGGTCTGTTTATATCTCTGTTCTATACATCCTTAGCATTTCCCTTTACAAAACCTTTATAATGGTAACTCAGCATTTTATATTGAACAGAGTATGATAACCACAAAAGCAAAGTACATGTATGAAAGTATTATATAGAACTTACTTGATCAAGTAGGCAAGTAAAGACTGCTTTGACATTGTTTGCAAGAGCAGCAGGCTGTATCAACTCATTCCAACAAAGGTTCTCAGATTAGGGCTTCCATGATGCAAAATATGCAAAGGTGAGTATATATGCAGATTTCCAGTAAGTTATTTCTCAAGCATTATAACTTGCCTCTTATTAATTCCTTAACATATGTAATAGTGATTTGAGAACATAGTCATTACCATTATCACTATTATCAAAAAGTGCAATACAAGAAAGAACATTCAGCGCAATATCACATGAAAAGTCTGATCTTGGTGTTTAAGCAATCAAGATATAAATGAAAGGGCATTAGTTTCCAATGTACTCTATCAATAATGGCAGAATATTTAGTGGTGCCTTAGGTTGCTCCCGCCTCCAAATCCAGTGCTTAGTTGACTATATTCGATAAAGGAGAGAACCCAGGTCTAAATAAATCGATTGGAAATAGTTATCTTGTCAAGGTAGAAAGTGGGGTCAGGACTATATGATCCTTAGGGCATTCACAACAAAACTTGAGGGCCTTTTTCAAGAAGATTTCACTACAGGAATTAATTGTTAGATCCAAATATAAAACGGCATTCTACAGTGAGTTTAGGAGGATCTTATGGTCATTTGATGACGAACGTCTAACTCATGACCTCAGGGAATTTTACATTCAACATCAACTCCTCTGGGACTTGTACAATTATAAATTATTTTACACTTCATTTGTTGTAATTTTTTTTTCTGTGCACTTACTGTAACATCACTTTCCATAATGCTCAAGATTTTAACTTAAACACGTAACTTAATCAAGTCATTAGTTAAGAATTGATAGAGATAATCAAAATTTGAACCAAAAGAAACATATTATTTTCCATCAATTAAGCATGTTATTCAAATCAAGATATAACAAAACTTACAATCCAGTAAACCATTACAATCTTTAGTGAATAACCAATCACTAATCAAATACAATATATGCTCCAGGCATCTTAATCAAGTTTTTACATCACAATAGACCAACTGGTCATAAAATGCAAACACTGTATCTGGAACCAATGACATATGTCTTCATAAGCCTCGGCTTGTCTCATGCTTGGGAAGGAGAGCATCATCCTAGTGCTTTTCCTCCAACCACGGACCTGCGGTCCCCTGCTCATCTTCCTAATTGGAAGAGGCCCTACCCTTCACGGAAAGGTTAGACATTAGAACCCAATAGGTTAGCCATCTGAGTATCTGGTGTTGTGTCCTTCCTAATGTCTCACGTTCACACACTATGGATCCACTCTAACTTGTATGACACTACTAGAGACACTAGGCCGTCTAGAACACTGTGGACCGGCAATGCATGCAAAGACGGATGCATTACTTTGGCCAAAGTTTTACATACATATATGTTGCACAATAAACATCGTCGTATGTCCACCACCCTAACTCAACTTATAAGTTGTCATGTCCTATAGTAAGATCTTATCGACCCAATTCTTTAGGTCTTGTGTGCGTAGGGATCAATTCGAATCACTATCCAGACTTGGACATTCGACCCCCTCCATAGGTTGGTTACAACCGAAATATATCATTTTCATAACAAAATTCTAGTGACTCCTCGTCATCAAGTTCGTTTTCATTTCATATCAAGTTCGACCATTTGACACCTAGGTCACATATGGTTTGCAATTTCGGAAACAAGTCATCTCATATGATGAAATTGAATACATGTACTCAAGGCATACCTTGCCTTAGTAGAGTAGAAGTAACATATTCATAACTCATAACTTTTAACAATAAGTCTTAAATTCAGACTCATATAGAACTAGTCTATAATCTTCTATAAACTTATTCCAATTGTCTCGTGATGATACCATGATCTTAAAGGTCTCACCACCTTCATATTCGAAGGCTCACATATACATTCATAACAATTTAAACAACTTCTATATAATAATTCATAGTCGGCTTTCCATACAAGCCCGACTTGGTGTTAATTTAGTGTTATAGTAACACCGATATATAATTGCCTCCCCGGCTATCATCTCAAAGGACTATGTTATAGATATTAACCGCCTTCTCGACTGTCATTACAATTGAATGACTGTATGATAAGTATTAATGCCTTCTCAGCTGTCATTCAGTCGAATGACTGTATTATAAGTATTAATGCCTTCTCGGCTGTCATTCAGTCGAATGACTGTATTATAAGTAATATTGCCTTATCGGTTGTCATTACAGTCAAATGACTGTATTATTTCATTATCGACTATAATCATCTGGAGTCATTCATAGCTCCATTCGAGAGCTCATAGGCTTTGCCCTTGTCATCATACGACGTGAGCTTAATATATATTTTGAATACATGCTCAGCCATAATGGCTTCGAGCTCCAATCATCATAGAATGTATTATACAATACAATACAGCCGGGTCGAAAGACCCTAGGCTCAAACATAGAAAAGAGTATCTTTATAGAGCTCGGCCTCAAGGCTTCGAGCTATTACACAAATAAAACATAGTGCAGTTGCTACTTGGCTCTTTAAGCCTCGAGCTTAATCACAGACAAGACTACATAGTATCACGACTCGGCAAAGCGTAGTCTCAAGAAGAGTTTACAAAGTTTCATTGCTCGACTCAACGACCTGGAACATGGTCTCAAAGAAAGTTTGTTAAGTTCATTGCCCGGCTCAACGGCCCGAAGCATGGTCTCAAAGAAAGTTTACTGTGTTTACTTACCTCAGCCTTCATGGCTTCGAGCATATTCATACTTCAAAGTTGACTTGCTAGAGTTCGGCCATACGGCTCTAAACCACTGTAAATAGAAGTTTTAAAACAACAATAGCTCGACCATTTCGGACTTGAGTCGCAACACATAAAAGAATATAAACATTATCCATGGCACGGCCTTACAGGCCTCGTGCCTCAGCTTTTAACAGATAACAAGAAACATCGTGTTATATAGACTAAGGCAGAAGTCCTACTGAGTTTTAAACTCATGATACAAAGAGTAATTGGGATCTTTGTTCCCCATTTTACCTATACCAAGCTAATAGTCAAGATGCAGTTCCAAACTGTGACTCGTCCAGCTGCTCACAGCTTCTTTCCTCCAATGTTCTCCCTGAACAGTTTCGCCACTATTTTCCCAACGAGCTCTCTTCTTTTCCCAAAAGTCCCAACAACGAACTCCCTGAAAAGTGACTAATCAAAAATGGAAAACCCAACACATGACCATCGGTCACCCATGGCATGCCGATTTAGGTTGATAACTACCTTTCCACTCGGTAGAGTCTCCACAAAAGGTGGCTTGATCCTAGAAAAACATGGGATGGTTGAGCTCGAAGCTCCCTTTGATCCCCATGATCGACTATATCAACTTAGTAATATTCGATAGAATACAATTATTAAGATAAGTAATTAATAACAATATTATAGGTAACAACCTATTAAGAGGTTTCATCCTTATCTAAGGATTATCACTATGAAATTGCAATCGTAAAAAGATTCACACTAATAACGTTGGTTATCGGGGTCAAGTAATACTCCCCGAAATCGACTATTCCCATTAGTCGAATGACTTGGGATGATGTCCCTAGAACATCGTCTGGTCATCACGACTTGTCATGACAACTTCAACGACACAACGATATTACCAAGAACTTGGAAACAAAAGAAAAGAGACATGACACGTGACAACTTACGAAAGGATTGAAAAGGACATAGAAGTCGATTACTCAAATGGCTTAGTCAACCTTATGTTTTCACAACATCTAACCCTACCTCCAAGATGATACTCTCCTTCCTTCTTCGAAGGACGTTCGTTTTCCTGTCACACTCAGGACCACAAGATTACAATTACTGCATCATTATCATATCTCGTAGCATAAATCATGTAATTTACAAAACTATTTATCATCTGTTTCTACTTCATAATCAAAAGTTAAATAAGATATTTCCACAATATCAAATCAATTAACTATGACTAATCCTCCTGATTATCATGCCAAGTTAATGATCAAGTCTAATTGTAAGTTGGGGATGTAACACTTACCTTAGAGAGGCCTTACACAATTAGTTGAGTTTCTAGTTCCACTTACTACTTTCTGGTCATTCATGAATTCACAGTGCTAAGCACAAGATTCTTGACAACTGTAAATGGAATCCACAGTTACCCACCTAGGTGGGAGCATGAAAATGGCAGTAGTAATCTTCCAACAAACTATCTGATTTAAGGAGGGAGGTCATCTTGTTTAATATTTGTGTATGACTTTGAAATTATCAATAAACAAAATTTGGTTGAGGCTTTCCACCTATCATTCACACCCTTCTATCTTGCCCACATATAAATGATTGTAATTTCACTTGTCTTTTAGGATGCCTAGATGAATTGATGCTTCGTTTGCAAGACGGAAGAGAGTTGCTTATGAAGTGGATCATTATTCATTAAAGGAGAACTGGAAGCCTAGAATTAATCAAAGTCATTCAACTTAGATGATGTTATGTAATGCTTTCTATTTACTTTGTCAAAAGGCAATGTCACTCTTGATAGAGAAAAGACATGCTACAAACTACAAACCAAAACACTCAGGCATTCTTACAGGTAAAGATATACCAATAAATTTTATTTTTCTAAAGCTTTTTTTTTATCTCTTCAATACCATTCTAACTACAAGGAGACAACAAAGAATAGCATGTATGCATGCATGTCCACGTACAAGAGAAATCGAAATTCGAATCTATTAATGTACACAACTAACCAAAGTAGGTCAATGCAACTGAATCAATTTATCTTGAGGACCAATTGCATGAATACAAGATTTATGAGTTTGTCTAACCTACTCAAGGATAACTAGAATCCTATTCCTAAACAATAAAAAAGATTAACAAATTCTTAAGCCTCCTTATCCCTCTTTTCCACCAAACATATTCCTTTGGTAGGATGAAAGAAATTGCTCCCAAATCCTCTAAACATTCTACTGTAAGCACTTTTGAGACCACTTGCTTCTTGTCTCCATCCATGGAATGACTAACTGAAGTTTGTCTATTTGTAAGGATGCTAATGATTTTCTACATTAACAAGATTAAGGATCCTAAGTTAGCCCTCTTCTACATTATTAAAGTTAGCTCTCTTCTGCATGATTATCCCAAGTTCATTTCTAATAGTTCAATTACCTCAAAATGTTGCCACATTCCTTTTGGAGCAATCCTCTTAACACTTTCATCCTGGATTTTTCTTGTCGATATTGCTAAAGTTCTCTAAAATGCCAAATCTGAGATCTCTCACAACAATTATGTGGATTATTTGGGCTCCTCTTGGTTTTTTGAGGGTTACCGATTCACATCTAAAAGAAATTTTTGAGGGTTACCGATTCACATCTAAAAGAAACCCTTTTTTTCATGCTCATGAATTCCCAGAATTTTTGCTCTTCACTGTAGCAGATCCATCTCAAGTCAAAATCGAAGGTTGTCCAGCTATAAAGTTTAGTAGTAGCTATCATGATTTCAGAGTAGTTTGTGGGCGTTTTCAGGTATAAAATTGTTGGTGTCCATTGCAGTCCTGTTTTTAGCTATCTCACAAGCTTTGTGTTCGTGTTCAAGTTCGGCAAAGAAGAAACTCAAAACAAGTTCGTCAACTAACAAAATTAGGGAAAAAATTCAAATAATATAAATCTAAATATTTTACATATATCAAATTTAAAAATATTAAACATATCAAATTTATTTAAAAAATAAAAAATATTAAAATTTTAAAGAAAAGTTGGATAAAGTTCTCGAGGAGTCTATTGGGGTCCTTCCCCATACTAAAAAGACGTGAATACAAAGTAACAAACAAAGCCAAAGGAAGGCCCAAGAAATAGATCCAGAAACTGCCAACAAAATAGTATCAAAACATCACTCAAAAACCAATACATAGAACCTACAGACAAAAACTACTGGAAAAACAACTTGAATCGATCATCATTCTTCCATAGCAACCCCTCTTCTCCTATAAGAGAGGAAGCTTGCCATTGTCCATTGAGCCCCCTCATCAATCATTTCTCAAGCCTCGATATGAAGTTTCTCTGCTTCCAATTTCAATCCCTCCATTTCTTAGTGATGCTGGTTGACTTCATAAATTTCACTGAGTTGATGCCTCTCGAGCAATCCAACACTACCTGATTTGTCAAAAAACCTGAAGCAAGCAATCACACTACCAAAGAGCTTCTCACTCCTTCAATGATATCATGACCCTACAAACACTATCATCCTAAAAGCTCTTGCTCAACGCGATCAACACCTGTGGGCAATCCATGGCTACTTTAAAGTTGCTACTTTGTGTGAAATACAAATGTTGGTTCCTTCTCAAAGTAAGCCTCTCTACCCTCCAGTCTAAGTTGCCGGTTCTGGTGCGGGTGCGGGTTTGGGTTCGCGGGTTCAGCCAAAATTTTTTTTGGGGTTTGGGTTTGTTTTTGGGTTCGTTATTTTATATATATAAAAAAATATATGTATATGCAAAAAAATTAAGCATAGAAGCAAGAATTAAGTGTAGAAATGCAAGAATAAAGTGTAGAACACCACATAGCATCATATAATCAACAAAACCACCATCAACTTGAATATCATAAAACATAAAACTCGAACTTCGAGTTCAATAACAAGATTCAAAATAATAATATCATGTTCAACAATTAATTTTCATTGTTTCAATGTCAAATGACAAGTGTCAATCATCATATGGATTTGCTAAATCCTCCACATCATCATCATCTTCTTGGACATTAGCAGGATCATTTGAAGAACCACAACCACCACTGCCACTCACTGAAAAAGTATGCTCGCTCTCTGATCCCTCAAGTGCAACATGTGTGGATTGGGAAGTAGAAGCATCCAAGTCAATTTGCTCTGGCTCCACATCCCACAACTTTGATTCCCCCTCCTTATAGTCTTGCTTTTTGTGCGAAAGGAGGCGCAAGTTGGAATGCACATACACTAAATTCTCCGCCTTTTTGGAGTGCAATCTGTTGCGCTTTATCGAGTGGATAAAAGAGTACGTGCTTCAATTCCTCTCAGATGCAGAGGAACTAGCAACCTATGATGACAAAGTAGAGAGAAAGAGTTAAAAATAAAAACTTACAAAGTTAAAACATATAAAGTTACGAGTTATAAAATTTATAATCATTAAAAATTATGGAACTTCAAACTTCAAATTTTTAAAAGTCTTTAAGATAAAATTATAAATCATAAAAAACATAGAAATTTAGTAAACTTACTTGTGATAAAACTTTGACTGCAAGAGGCTGTAGGCACCGGAATTGTTGGCCATGAAAGTACCACCAATTGTGAGCATCTTTCTTGAATCTATCACGAAGAGCCTCAATGCTTAGACCATTGCAGTGTACAAAATCAGTGAACTCATCAGTGACCATATCATGCAAATCCGGATCAAGGAAGAGTCTACGAAATGCTGCCTTGTACCCTTCAGACACTTCTAAATCTCTCCATGGGGGAATCCTATTTGTCACCGAAAGAATCTCACTGCTGTAATATTTTGGAGTCAATGCAAATGCAAGAAGATGTAGTGGGGTTGTCATTGTGTTCCATCTAGCCTCAATAATTTCATGCACTTGCTTGAAGAGAATTTCTTGAGGATCTTTCTCCTTCTCATTTATGATGTTCTTTATCTTTTCTATCATTGAATCAATGCCATCATATATCTCCCCCATGCAAGGCTTGTCCATGTCCTTATAACGAATCATGCTCAAAATGGGCTCGGTGAAACTAAGGAGATACTCCACACGATCCCACCAATACTCATTTAGGATCATCCCCTTAACATTTGCTGCCCTCTCAGTGTTGCTTTGCCTCCATACGGACCAAGTAGTGCTTGTTACCATGCTGATAAGAGCCTGTTTGACCTTCACAAGTCGTCTCAAGGCAATTGTGTTTGAAGCAAAACGGGTCTCAGCAACCTATTGAAATATCAAAAATAAAAAGTACAATAAATAAAATTTAATTTAAACATTGAAAAAATTGAAAACAAACTATAACTTTTAAGAAGAAATAGAATATGTGAAATTAAAAATTTAAAGCACTATGAAAAATTTAAATTTAAAAATATATTGCTTCACTTACCTTCAACAACTCCAATGTAGAAAATGATTTAAATATGCTTTGGGACATGTGGTGGTTGGTGATGAACATTCGTATCTCCTCGGCCTCTGCATACAACTCTCTAATCCAGTCAATTTTTTTCCCAATCTTTTGTAGCATTAGATTGAGAGAGTGGACAGCACAAGGTGTCCAAAAGATGTGTGAATATCGTTCCTCAACCAACAACCCAGCAGCTCTACAATTTTTTGCGTTGTCCGTTATCACTTGAACAACATTACGAGGTCCCACATCCTCAATGGCTGCAATGAGGATCTGAGCAATAAATTCACCATCCTTCACCTGTCCCTCACAATCCACAGCTCTCAAAAATATTGCCCTTTTAAGGGACACTACAATGACATTGATCAAAGGCCGATTTTTTGCATCTTTCCATCCATCAGAGACAATTGACACCCTTGTCTCACTCCATGAATCCCTTAAGGGCTTCAATGCATCTTCTATATTCTTCACCTCATTCTCCAATAAGGTGCCACGCACCTTCTCATAACCTGGGCTCTTATACCCTTTTGGAGCCTCATTAATTTTTCTCACCATCTCTTGCCAATATGGTGAGCGAACAACATTGAATGACATACCATTTGCATAAATGCATCTGGCTATATGTTGGTCAGCAATATCTCGAGCCTCATTTTGAAATGATGTTTCTAAAGGTCCCTTTGGTCTCTTGTTTGTAGTGCTTGTGGGTTGCTCTTGAGGAGTGACCAAAAATGGGTGGCTCTCTATCACAACATTGGAACTAGGAATAGATGGAGGACCCATTCTTTGATTTCTGCCTCTTTTCCTTAACACGTTTGCTACTGATTTATGGCCTGCTGCTTCATCTGCTGCTTCTTGCTCGGTGATATATGCCAGCACTTGCTCTCGTGGTATAGGTTTATTACTCTTTCCTAGGCAAGCTTTGATCCCCATCCCAGGGATGTTACACAAATGGGCTTTCACCCGACTATATGAACTGTTGTATTGCACATCACAACCATTGCATTTCCAAAGGTAACCCCCACCACCTGCTGGTTGTTGAATCATTTCAACATGCCTCCAAAGAGGTGAGTGTGGATCGATTTTGAATTTTGATTGTGATACTGAGCTAGAACTAGCTGCCATTGTGATTCCTGTCCCCTGTGGGTGTGGCAATAAGTTTTGTAAACAAAATGGAAACAATGAAAACTCAAAACTTTCAAGAATCAAAACAAAAACAAAAGCATGGTGATACATTCATGATTCATATAAATAGTTTAAAAAAAAAACAAGTTGAAAAGAATTTGTTTGTTGTTCAAAAATGCAAAAAAAAAATGAATAGAAAACCTACCTCTTTGCAAAAATCTCTTCCTTTGAGCTTCTTGGCAGCCTCTAAACCGTTGGAAATGAGTAGGAATGGTGGAGCAATCGACTTCCAACCTTCACGATTCAATCTTCAAGCTTCTTTCTTCAACCACAAAAAAATTCTTGAGTTCAGCCACAATGGACAATTTTTGTGTTTTGGAATGAAAGAATGAGTTGAAAATGGCAAAAGTGTGTTTATAATGACTTTTTAGGGTTATATTTGTATTTTTGAATGTTTAAAATAATATTAAATTGTGTTTTAGTTGAAAAAAACAATAAAAAAAAATGAAAGGTGCGTGGGTGCGCTCCGGGTGCCATGTTTTAAGGCTGGGTTCGCACCCAGCAAACCCGGGTGAGTCCGGGACGCACCCAACACCTTTGTTCAGCACCCTGCCCGCACCCACAGGGTACCCGCACCCGAGCCGCACCGCACCCGCACCCGCGCCCGAGCTTCTAACAGGCGAATCCGGTAACTTAGCCTCCAGTTCGTGACCATCCTCTACCCCATAACTTCTAGACATAAATTTGCCATGATTCCTCCATACAAAGTCCACATCCAGACTTCCTTGATTGGGAATCCCTTTTTCCAAAACCACAAGGTTTTGTGTTGAGGGGCCCCCTAGGAAAAGCCTCAGTCACTACTTTTGTGCCCTAGAGTTAGACTATTGCATCTAAAGCATTGCATTGAAAGTCCTTCATAGTCCACATACTGCAACCAAGACCCAAAGGAGGAAAGGATGTTGAGAGAGCGCAGGATCGGCTTGGAAAGATCCACATACATGCATGTTCTAGCAAACCTACTACAAGAAATATTCTAACTCACATCCAGCTTCACAAACTCTCCAATCTTTTCAGACAACATCTAAACCATTGTGGCCATTCTATAGACTAGAGGGAATTGTAGAAATGAATCCAAAATGGTATCTTCAAAAAAGGAACATGATTAGGATCAATAAAGGGCTCCCAAGAACATGAAAACCAACCTGATCAGCCATAAAACCACAACCCATGGTTCCAAATGAAATCATGGTCCTTTGCAAAACCTAAGGAAAGAAATAGAGGACAAATCCATATTCAACAAGGCTTTTGCCATCCATCCAGAAAGTTTAGCTTCATCCATTGTTATGCCAACAAATTTTCTCACCAAAGAAAGGTCCTCTTGTTGCGTAGAAACTTCCAAAACACAGTCATTTGAAAGGGAGACAACAGAATGGGAGACACCCATGGATATGGGAATATCACCCAAATAGAGACTAGAAACCCTATTTGGGACAACAACCACTTTTTCAGATATATTATGCCAAGAACATGCTACCTCTGAAGCCTTCTACAAAACAGGAAGAGGGTTGTCTTTATCTTTCGAGAGCAGTGATAAGCAAAAATCACCGCAAGCATGAAATAGATTCGTAGCATTTTTCCAAGTCACATATATCATACAATCACCCATTGCAATCTCGTGTTGAGCTAGGTCAACCAATTCATTCTGCCCACACCTATCAAAAATATCTAATCCACAATGAAGGGTCCATGTTGAAAGATCCACTTCACCAATAGACGCACCAAAAGAGTTGAGGAAGTCACACTTGAGACCAATATCTTCAAAAACTTGTTTGGAACCTGACCCCACTTTGCCTTTTCTGCCATTCTCCGATGTTTGTTCAAGTCTAGCCACCTTCAAAGAGTTTAAATATTATGATCTTGATATAGACGAGAGATACAGATTGGTTATATATCTGTTGTTGTATTCAACTCTCTTAACCATGTACCTAGACTTTGTTTATTTGTCCCAGTGTTGCATACCCTGCCTCCCAATCAGTTAATTCTCAATATTTCTGTTGTCCACCGAATATCTCCTAGGATTCAAATCACGGCCAATGAAACATATTTGAGGATAGATAGTGAAATAGTACATGTGCAAAACATTTGCATTACCCTCACAATAATAGCATCTAGAAACTGTCCTATCATACAATGCAAGAGACCCATTACTGATAACAATCCTACAGTAAGGAAAAAGCGGAAAACAGGTAAAATTAAATAGCAAACATATAAAAGAGATGATGTTAGTGATTGGTGAATTACCCATATCTAATTTTTGATATTAAGGATATCTACTACCATGTCAGACTAGCCATGTTTCTACTGCAATGCATGTGCATATTTCTACTCAAAAGCACATAGGAAATATTTTCACAAGAAGTCCCCAATATTGTCTGAATGATGAAAGATTACTGATTAGTAATAAAGAATTTCTATATCAATATAAAACATCTTAGTAAAACTAATCAGCTCAAAGACAACCAGTAATCAAGAAATATTAATTGTAAAATCAATCAAATCAGAGTTTCAACACGGTAGCAACAAAACATACATTTGAAATAATATTTAATGTGGTGCCTAAAGAACCATTGCACTAGACCATAAGAATGTTGATTACCCAGTTTCCTTTACCTGAGGAGATAGCAAAGTGCACCGAGCAACTGCCTCTTCATTCCAGCGGACAAACTCAGTAACAACACTTACTGACATCTGTTGGTGTGCAAATGCAGCAGTAGATGATTTTCCACGGGAAAGTGTACCCGAAACTTCAGGTAGTGGTTGTGCTCCAGAACGCAACTCTACCATCTGATTAGGATAAAAGTATGTCAAACTTCATCACACTTTTTATTGAAATTCATCTCGTGGAAGAAAATTTTGAAATCAAAACTAAGATATGTACTACAAGACCTTGGCTTGAAATAGTTGGTTTAGAGAAGCTTGTTCCTGTTCTGGATACTCATCTTGGTGTGCAGAAAATAGTGATTCTGCCAGCCCTGAAATCATAGGATAAACAAGCAGACATGATTGAGATTATACAGAATACAGACATCTATCTATAAAAAGTTGAAAACTGCCTTTATATGAGTAAGCTAAGTATACATCAAAAATGATCAAGCCTGCAATTGAAGGAACCATTCAGTTGCAATATAGCTTAAAAGTTGGTGCCTATGATTATTTTAAAGCTAAATGAATGTATCTTCCAAGTTGCCAACTTGAGAACATGAGATGAAAAATCGAGTAAGAAAATGAACCATGACAATGGTCATTTTTAAAAAAAAGTTATACGCTATTCGTCCATCTAAGGACACAATGTCATTGTTGTAGGGACAAGGTGTGCCTGCCTTAAGACAATTATTTCCCTGATAAACTTTGTTGCACCCATATGAAATTTTCATATTGTGTCAAGTTGTAAGCTAACATCCAACAGCTTCTAGTTCATAAGTCAAAACTGAGTCCTTGTTCCAAATACTTGTGCAGGCAGAAAAATTATCATCAAGGTTTCTGTGACATGTCTTGACAAAGAAGATGCACTTTTTCAAAATTTCAAGCCGGGAAAGGATACACAAGTGGTCCAGAGCATGCAGAAGAGAGAGAATGTCATACTCGGAAGTTAAAAATGTTCAAAAATGACATCGAAGTGCTTGGGCATGCCCCAGGGAGAGGAAATATCATTTTTCCAGAGATTCACTTAAGTATGAATACTACATGCACTTTTCAATGTCAATGACAAATTAAAACACTTAACATGCACTTTTTCACTTAAGTGGCAAATGTCAAAGTGAAATTAGAAAAAAAAATTCCTTTTTTCAATTAAGTTGCAAACAAAGACTAGGATTATATCTTATGTAAGAAATCATGATAAACACATACCAAATGCTATAAATATATATTCAAAAGATAGAAAATATCATACTAACATTATATCAATAAGCTCTTGAAACACATAATAACTCATTCTATCTAGAAACAAGGCCTAGTAACTCATGATAGCACTAGGCCTAATAAAACATCATAATTGGTCACTGTAGAAAATACCTCCTACTTGTCAATGGATGAGCTAATGGGACTCTATAATGAATGGTTCATAAGGCACAACACTAATTGAAGATTTTGCATATGGGTAGCAAGCTAAGTGGTTTTAATCTTGGTGGAAACTTCATGGTTAAGCATACTCGAGTTAGAGAGTACTAGGATAGGAGACCAGCCGAGAAGTCCCAATGCTTCACCCTTGTGAGCATCACCTAGATGCAATGAGTGTTAAGTGAACCATTCATCCTCATGAGAGATGGTTTCATGTGAACCACTACTCATGAAACATGGATCGATGGGTTTGACTCAAAAGCCATGCAGTTGAATCCTGATAAAACATCACAATTTGACACGCTGTGATAAATACCTCCTACTTGTCAATGAATGAACTAATGGGACTCTATAATGAATGGTTCATAAGGCACAACACTTGCTGAAGGTTTTGAAAATGGGGTAGCAAGCTAAGAGGGCCTGATCTTGGGGGAAACTCCATGGTTAAGTGCACTTGAGTTGGAGTGGTACTGGGATGGGTGACCTCTCTATAAGTCCCAATGCTTCACCCCTATGACCATCGCCTAAATGCAACGAGCGTTAAATGAACTGTTCATGCTCATGAGAGATAGTTTCGTGTGAACCGCTACTCATGAAATATGGGTCAAAGATTTTGACTCAAATACTACGTAGTTGAATCCTAATCAAATGTCATAATTTGACACACTGCAGATAATGCCTCCTACTTGTCAATGGATAAGCTAAAGGGGATCTATAATGATTGGTTCATAAGGCACAACACTTGTTGAATGTTTTGCAAATGGTGTAGCAAGCTATGTGGGCTTGATTTTGGAGGAAACTCCATGGTTAAGCACACTTGAGTTGGAGTAGTACTGAGATGGGTGACTACCTAGGAAGTCCCGATGCTTCACCCCTATAAGCATCACTGAGATGCAATGAGTGTTAAGTGAACCATTCATGCTCATGAGAGATGGTTTCGTGTGAACCACAACTCATGAAATATGGATCAATGAGTTTGACTAATAAACTATGCAGTTGAATCCTGATAAATCATCATAAGTTCACACACTGCAGAAAATGCCTCCTACTTGTCAATAGATGAGCTAAAGGGGTTCTACAATGAATGGTTCATAAGACAACACTTGTTGAAGGTTTTGCAAATGTGGTAGCAAGCTAAGTGGGCTTGATCTTAGGGGAAGGTCCATAGTTAAGCGCACTTGAGTTGGAGTAGTACTAGGATGGGTGACCTCTTGGGAAGTCTTGATGCTTCACCCCTTTGAACATCACCTAGATGCAACGAGTGCTAAGTGAACCATTCGTGCTCATGAGAGATTGTTTCATGTGAACCACTACTCATGAAATATGGGTCAATGAGTTTAACTCAAAAACTATGCATTTGAATACTAATAAAACATCATAATTTGAAACACTATAGAAAATACCTCCTACTTGTCAATGGATGAGCTCATGGAAGTCAATAATGAATGGTTCATAAGGCACAACACTCACTGAAGGTTTTGCATATGGGGTAGCAAGCTAAGTGGGTTTGATCTTGGCGAAAACTCCATGGTTAAACACACTTGAGTCAAAGTAATACTAGGATGGATGACCACCCAAGAGTTTTGATGCTTCACCTCTATGAGTATCACTTAGATGCAATGAGTGTTAAGTGAACCATTCATGCTCATGAGAGATGGTTTCCTATGCACCACTACTCATGAAATATGGGTCAATGAGTGGGACTCAAAAACTATGCAGTTGAATACTAATAAAACATCACAATTTAATACGCTATGAAAAATACCCCCTACTTGTCAATGGATGAGATAAAGGGGCTCTATAATGAATGGTTCATAAGGCACAACATTTCTTGAAGGTTTTGTGAATGGGGTAGCAAGTTAAGTGGGCTTGATCTTGGGGGAAACTCCATGGTTAAGCACACTTGAGTCGAAGTAGTACTAGAATGGGTGACCTCCCAGGACGTCTCGATGCTTCACCCCTGTGAGCATCACCTAGATGCAATGAGTGATAAGTGAACCATTTATGCTCATGAGAGATGGTTTCATGTGAACCATTACTCATGAAATACAGGTCAATGAGTTTGACTCAAAACTACATAGTTGAATCTTGATAAAACATCATAATTTGACACACTATGGAAAACACCTCCTACTTGTCATTAGGCCTAATAACTCATAATAACTCATTCTATTTAGAAATAGGGGCTAGGATTATATCTTATGTAAGAAATAATGATAAATTATTAAATACAAACCAAATGCTATAAATATGTATTCATAAGATAGAAAATATGATATTAACATTACCTTATTAAGCTCCTAAATAAGCTCCTCTCATGGAGATTATCTCATAAAATTTATTTTCACACTCTCATGTATTCTCTATCCTTTACAGAGAGGAAGGCCAAATTTATAGAATTCTATGCTAACCCTAAAAAGGATCTATTGGTCCTCACATTGGTTGAAAGTAGATATTAAAGATCGGAATGAGTTGGAACCCCTAATCGACGAGGATCTACCACCATAATCGGTATATGTTGTGCTATGTGTTAGTATGCATGCGCTATGATGAGGCTTCCATTACTAAAGTCTGTAGCTCGCACATTTTATAGCACAGCAGAAATCATTGTGAATTGCCTTGGAAATGTTTTATGAGGCGTCATGTGGCAAGGTGGGACCACTTGTGGCTTTCTTCTGGCTTTCTTGTGGTTTTTGGATGGTAGAGGTACTTCCTATAGGTTTTGTGTTGTTAGTTTGTGTGGTATTGTCTATTATAATGGTGTGAGAGGATTCATCCAGAGACTTGTTGCGTCATGGCCCTGTGACGCGCCATTATATGAGACAGATTTTCAATTGTAGGGTGGATGGTAATCTTAGTTTATTAAGGCCATTTTAGGTATAGGTGGTTTGGCAAATAACAGCGAATTGCACTCAAGGGCAATGATTTTGGCAGATTTCAAGCAAAGGTTGAAGTTAGCTCTGGAGAGTGATGAGGTTAGGGATTGTTGTAATATCCCGGATGGAATATTGCTGATATATGATTAATTTTATTCACTTCAACACTTTCAAAAGGGGTTAACACAACATATTAATTCTAAATATTGTTAAATGAAATTAATAACAATATTAGATAATGATTGCTTAATTCCCAGCTTACAAACTCAGATAATGATTGCTGCAATTTGAAGTGTTAAAATGTATTTGGCTGATTGTACGAGTTCTTGCCACTTCACAAATCCTCTTTGTAAGAACGTTGGGTTCTTTGCAAACATATGAATCGCTGCTGATTTGAAAATAGATATATAGTAATTGTTGCACCAGAAGGAATGGAAATCGGACCTTGAATATGAATCGCTTCCCTTTGAGACCCTGGATGGATGAATGGTGGTCACTGCTGTTTTCTGGAAGATCACTGTCTTTAGACAAATGCAATTCTCAATTATTGATTGCTAATGCAGATTTGAAACCCTTCGACCCCAAATGAATTGTGGCTTGTGAGGAGTATGTATCATTGCACAACAGGATACCTCTAATCACCACTCAAGGAATGGGCTGGCCAACCATAAACTTTTTATTGTTTGAATTCTGCTATGATTTCTTCCACCCAAACCCTTAGCGTTAGTCACCTTAGATGCAACTGCTTGGAACTACGAAAATCCAAAACTCACATGCAATCTGGTTTGCTATGCAGAAATTCCCATACAAATGGTGTTGCTAAAATTGATTATTATGATGCATATTCAGAGGCACATATGAATTGCTGCAGACATGAAGCACAAATTTTATTGCTGAAACTCACACAATATTTCTGTACCAAATGGATAGACAAATTCAGCTCTAATTTATCGATTCACATATAATCTTCAACACAAAATTCAACAATTTCACCATAATATCAATCTGCCCATCAATATGAAACTCGTGCACTCCCTAGGTGAGATTGCCCACTTTTGAATTAGGGGGTTTTGTCCACAAATTCAGTGATGGAAATCAGGGGGTTTTCATCCTCTAATTCCAAACCTAGAGTGTTTTTGTCCTCAGGTTGATTGACCAAAAGTTGGAGTAGAAATCAGAAATAGAATTATTCACTAGTGCATGCCTCCTCCTTGCTTGGCCTCTCTTAAATAGAACTCTTCTTCAAAAGATGTACCTCTTCAAATTTCCTTCATGACCCTTGAGAGGAATTATTATTTAAAATACACTTTTATTATGAGAGGCCTTTCTTTAATATTTTAATTTTATTTTATTATAATAATATAACGTAAGCACTCCTTTTTGTGATATTATAACCCTCTTAATGGTATAATGGGTGCTTGGGTTAATTTATAAAAAGGGACATTACAGTTTTCCCTTCCCAAGATTGCTTTAAGTTCTAATAGTTCTAGCATGATTGGCTTTTAGAGGTTTGGAGTAGTTTTTAAGCTTTAAGTATGTCTCTATCGATGGTATAGTTGGTTCATCTATTATTGTGGTTTCTTCTACTATTGCTAGGTTAAGGCCCCATATATAGATCCCCAATAATATAATTTTAAAAAAATGGTTTCTTGGCCATATTGCATCACTTTTGATTATGATTGCCTAGATTACATGGTTAACTCTTAGTGGCTAGCTTGCACAACTTACTTTTTCTAATTTCCTTATAACTCAAAGTCTCAAAGTACGAAAAATAGCTAATATTCCTTAGGATAACCAAACTACCTAAGTAAGCTTAAGTAAAGTGGTGGGCATATGAGCACACCAACAAATTAGTTTATCAAACCATTCTTTTTCAGCCATGATATGCACTCATTAAGTTAAGGGACTCTAAACAAACATAATCCACCTGTCTATTACCCCTAGGATGCCCATGCCCGATCATTTTCATTCTTGGTAGTGTGGATCTTTGTTTAGGCATCAAGGACCACCTACTCCCATTGCCTACATGTAGAGTTTAGAGCTTAGGTAAGCCTTACTAGTTTTTCTTTGCCACCAAAGATTCATTGAAGAACATTGCTTCCTCTTAGAATCATCCACCTGGGTCCCCTTAGCCACTCATATTACAAATCCTATATTGACCCTCTCACTATGATAGAAAATGATGGCAATGGTTCTTTTGGCCTATGACTTGCTATAAGCATGTGGCAATGATGCTTTCTAGCATTTGTCTTCAGATTTGATATGTATTAGCTATATGTTCTATTCAAGGGTCCTTCCTCACATAGCTATTTGTACTCATGATGATACCATATGGTTTGGAAATTAACCTCTTTAGGTTTACGTCCTCAAACTATGTACACATTGTTTTATTATTTTGTGTTTACTATTTAGTTACTTTTGGGGGGGGGGGGGAGGAAATCATCTTAAATTACTTCACATAACTCACGTCACTCTTAACAAGAAAATTATGAGAAATTCTCTCCCTAACTAGGCTAGAAAAGATAACAATCACCACATGCTCCAAGATGCAATGAATCAACATCTTTGCAAAAAATTTTACTTTTGATTTTGACAAGGAAAGATAGTTTCTCGTTGGAAATTTTCAACTCCAACAAGTCGAGAGTCTTAGGTTATTCAAAAAAAAGTAGCCTCACATCTTGTACCATAATCCAATAGTAGTCAGCAAGATTGTGTACCACAGAAATCTGTAGCTTTCTCTAATCATCCAAGTTTTCCTAGGGAGAGGTCCTCACAGAGAAATTGAGGCATTAAACAAATAATTATATTCAGCTTGAAAACAATGGCAAAATGTCATGACTCTTTAGAAACGTGCATCTCCAAAACACATGGTCAACAGTTTCCTCTCTACCACAAATACTACATAAAGAATCAGTAACACCAAATTTTTTAAGCCTTGATTACGTGCTGTTAAAGAATCAGTAACACCAAATTTTGAAGCCTTGATTCCGTGCTGTTAAAATTCAGCACATGGTATGCAAATCCTGCACTCTAGGGTTTAATATAAATTGTCTCACTTAAACTTTGACCAAACCTACAATTCAGAGTGCTAAACTTGCATACATAAACTTCTGAAAGTACAAGAAAAATAATAAATAAAGCTGAAATCAGAATATATAACACTTCCTGTCCGAATATTTTATTATCCTGAGTTTTGATTCTGCAATTCTAATACAAACTAATGAGCGCCCATGGTCCTAAATAAACTCCAACCTTGGGCAATCAAAAGACAAAAAAAAATCTCTTATTTTAGATGACTTAATCCCAAAGACTACTCTAAAATATATCAATGTTGTTTGCCCAAAATAAAGCAGACACCCTTCAGACTGAAGGGTTCAAACTTAGTCCTTTTCTCTTTTGGCACATGAATATAAATAGAATTTCCAGACACTCAAAAGTGAAAAACATCAGGTTTCTCTCCAGTGAAGGCTTCTTCTAGAGTTTTGTCCTTCAACACCTTGTGAGGACACTTGTATATATGGGCAGATCTAAGTCATTAATCATAGACTTAGCAGTCTCTATGATGGACCTGCTCTTCCTCTCTACAACCCCATTCTACTGAAGGTTGTATGGCACAATCATCTCCCTTTTGATACCTGCATCTTCACCAAAAGTATCAACTTCTTTGTAGATAGACTCCCCTCCATTGTTAGACATCAACACCTTGATCCTTCTATCTATCTAATTTTCACAAGAGCTCATCTTGAAGAATCATCTTTCCTCAAGACCTCATCTTTGGTCTGCATGACATAAATCCAAGTTTTTCTTGAAGAATCATCCATCAAAGAAACATAATAAATATTTCCAGCCAATGAAACTATTGACATAAGTCCACAAACATCTGAATGGATCAGATCTAGGATTCCTCTTGGTCTGTGTTCAATGCTAGGAAAAACAGTCTTGATGTACTTGCCAAGTGCACATCCCTTGCATACATCAGTACTTTTTACCATACTATCTGGTAATCCATGCACCATATTCTAGAAGAGAGGTAGAGCTCCATAGGGCAAGTGATCAAATATATTGTGACAAAGCTCACACAATTTGTCGTTGTCATGTATCAAGGCTGCCTACCTTTAACCTACTTCACGAACATCTTTGGCCAATATTTGACCCCGATCTTAGCTGCAATTTTTGATGATTACTTGTTGATCATCAAATTCAGCCCCACACCATAAATCTATCATTGCTGAAACTGCAAGTAAATTTTTTTTCAATCCTAGAACATAAAGAACATCATGAAGATAAAGAATATCATCTGAAGGCATGCAAAAAGAGGTAGTTCCAGTCACTGGAATAGGATAAGTAGCATCATCACCCAAACTCAACCTATATGCCAGCCTTATTTCTGCTCCTCAAGTCTGATGAAAGCCTTCTTATTGAAGGCCGTATCTAGATGCTTCGCTATCCACATACTACCCTACACCAAAAATGGTGTTAGTTGATAAACATGAAACCATGGAAAAGGTAGTCAAAAGCTTGGGTGAAAGCTCATCCACTACTGAAGCTTCTACATTCCTTGCAAACTACTTCTGTTGCTGCTGCTGTTTATTCTTCACCTTTATCTTACAACAGTGAGAAGCGTGATGACTAAACTTTTGGCACTTGAAACACTTATCCTTCTGCTTTCCTTTCTGCCCTGTCCTAAGTCCTTTTTTGCCACTTTTCTTCATCTTCCCAATGAGGGCTTGGTTCTAACTATCATCCAACTAAATGAAGTGGCTTCAAATCTGGTTTCTTCCTGAATAAAATCATCCCAAAGCTTCTCAAAAGTGAGAAGCTTCTCATAAGCACAAACACCCCGAACAAATAGTTCCCAAGATAGAGAGAACCCATTTAAGGATGTGGATACCAACTCTTACGAGAGATGTTCACACACTCTGATAAAAATTTACTACCGAGAAAGATTTTTGCTGCTATGGTTTTTTTCATTAAATCTAGCAATTCTTCATCCCTCAACTGTGGGAAAAGACCTTATGTGTGTCTCAATACATATTAGAGATTCTCATCACATTATTGTAGTAAGCTTTCCCATTGCTCTATCTCCAATCACTCCAATGGACCATAGCCTTTAACCTACTGCTATAAAGTCAGCACTCTATAAAATTTTGGCATGCAGATTTGTGGGGTGTTTACTTAAATTTCCAACTATAGTGTCTTTTTACCCCTGTACTTTTCTGTTGTAACTGAATGTACTCTCAAATCCTGTTAACCTACTTTCTTCATTTGTGGACATTAATATAATTTATTCATTTCTCAAATAATGCATGTCAAAGGGAGCATATTTTTAAGCAAATAACAAAGAGCATTCACAATGTAGATCAAGCACAAAGATATGAACAACCCTATGTGGGGAAATCGCTTAAACTTTTGCTAAGTTCACATTTTCAACATCACTGTACTTTATAAGAAGTAAAATACACATATGTATACACAATTCAAGCTCTTTTAACATACATGTCTACCAAGTCCTTTTTGACTTACCCTCAACATCTATGTCACCACATCCTAAGGTCCGCAGCTCTTTAGCCAGTTCTCGTGTCTTCTCATATGCCACCGCTAGAATTCTTAGATACTGCAGAATAAATCAACGCAACAATATTCAAGAATTAAAAAAACAATTAAAATATCTTATCCCGGTTTCAATGAAAAACTGTTTATTCTATGAGGAGGGGTAAAGTTTCACCAATAAAAGACCTCCTTCTTCCATAGGAGGTGGGTTTCCAAGTGATGGCTTTGGCAAAAACTTATCCAATACTGCAGAAACCCTCTGCTCCAAAACACGCTGCAAAACAAGAAAATAATACATGAAAGACATACATTGGGCATCCTATTGGAATATGTAAATTTGTCTCCAAACACAGCTCAAAATTTTCTCAAGCAAAAGTATGAATATGAAGAACAACAGATTGGCATCTAAATAATTAAGTCTGTCATCTATTTAACAAACTCAAGAAACAACAACAATAATAATAATACAGCTACATATTCTACAAACCTGCACAAGGATGGACATAACTGCATCTGGAGAAGGAAAAACAGCTGTAATTGTAGCAGCTTCTTTTCGGACAGTTTCTTTGAGCAAAAACATAGAATAGTGAAAACCCTTACAAATCTATTCACTAAGAACTTAAACTGTTTAAAGAGAAAATAATAAAATTAAACCCTTAAATCATTTTTTTAAAGAATCATGGAATATATCTAGCACCTATGATCTCTTTGTACAATGCTGAAAGGCCACGTGCCACATTGTTGGGGCCTGACTGCAGACCCTGGTCTCCCAGAACCATTCTTGCATCTGCATTCATGATATCAACATCTATAAACATTGGGCGTGAAGCTACATATCGTTGCATGGCGCTTGTCCCTCTATTAAACTGTATACAGCAAGGAAATGTTAATCAAAACCATAGTAGCATTCTAATTACACAGTGTTGACACAGCATCATAAAATTATAAATAGAATTCAATTACCCAGGTTTGAAACAGGAAAAGCTCGACAACTACAAAACAATGTACTGATTGTAAAAACAGAAATAAACTAATTTTGTTATTTCATGTCAAATATAGTGCATATAAATAAAAATATACATTATTTATTATAAAAATATGAATTATAAAAAATTGCATGGGACTTTAAAAAAATCTATTTTAGTTTACCCTGAGAGCTTTTATGTAAAAAGCAAATGGCTGGCCCTAAAAATTGAAGGTCATTCCATCATGAAGTATATACTACTATTTTAGGGGCAACCCTATGTTTTTAACCTAAACCCTCATTAGGGTAAAAATTGAAAGAAAAACCCTCATCGTGTTTTGAAATTTTACTCGAGAAATTTATTCAAAGTATTTCATATACCCTAACACTAACGGCGTAACGGAGTACAAATACCTTGGGTTTGACTTCAACAACAAGCTTAGTTGGGAGGGCTGCAGAAAGAAAAGAACTTTGGGAGGTTGGAAAGCATTATATGCTCTTCAGAATAGATGTAGAGAGGCAGAGTTATGGGATTGGAACAATACATAGGTTCTTTTTGGGTTTTTGGTGCTTCAGGTGGGGCTTTATTGATGTGAATTGTGGGCTAGCAGCACTTCAAATTCAAAGTGGAAACAAATTGAGAAAATTCAAAAGTGCTTGATCACAAGTAAGTTCAAAATTAAAGGTTCAATTCCTTATGAGATAATGCTGAGTGAAAGAGAGGCAGCACCTATTGAAGCTATTGCCATGATACATCTCATAAGGTATTTAAAAAGAATTGAGCAAATGGAGGTAGGTCGATGGCCTAAAGTTGTTTTCAATGACATCATAAGTGAAAGAAAGAAGACTTGGATGAGACAAAACAATAAACAGATGAACAAATGGAATATATATTTGAATGCTTGCCCCACTAATAGCAAAGAGGTGAAGGCTTTTGTTATGGATAAATTCCACAAGCATTTGTGGGGGAAAGTACTTGAGAGGAAGAAGAAATACTATTTTGACGAATTCAACCCTACTTGTGACCATCAGCAAAAAGCATACATAGGGCTTGTATTTCGTGGAGAGCTAAGATTCTTATTGCTCAATTAAGAACTAACTCTCATCAACTCCGGTGTGAAACAGGGCGGTGGAAAAGGCCTAAAGAAACATGGGAAGAACGGGTGTGTATTTTCTGCACTACTGGGGCAGTGGAATCGGAAGAACACTTTATTATGGAGTGTGAGGCTTTCAAGGACATCAGGGGCAAGTATGCCAATAGCTTGACAGCTCTATCTTGGCATAGTTTATTCAGCGAAGAGAATGTTGCAAAGTTTGGGGAGCTCATCCTCATTATCCTCATTTTGAACAGGAAAAGAAGAGAAGTGCAGAAGATTAAAACAGCAAGGCTGGTGGTCCCATAGGCTTTTTTTAGTCTCGTGAACGTTAAAAGCTATTCATTCTAAGCCTAAACCAAAACTCCTCAGGAATAACTCGGCAAACCAAAAGATAATGATTTCTTCAATTAATAAGGAAAAATCAGGTTAGGATTAAGGTTAGAGTTAGGTTTAGGGTTAGGGAAGGGAAAAAAACCCAAAACCCCTAAATTTTGACTAAAAAATCGTGGAAAATTGCCCAATTGAATCATGATCTCCAAGTTTTTCCAGACTTAATCGTAATTGTTTGCAGTCAAAAAGTGTTTGACCCATTTTTTTAAATCAATTTTTTTTTTGTTGAGAAACTCAGGAACCTACCCGAGCAGTGATTTATCGCAATTAGATTGTGCTTTCTGCAAATCTTTGCCCTGGTTTTTCTGTCTCTAGGTGTAATCATGGACCTCTGTGTGAGGGTGTGTGATGCACGGCAAATGCAGCAGTTATGATTACTCGGGATTAATTGCAGATTTTTCAAGTGTAACGCTATTATGAATTCAAAACAAAATTCTTAACAGAAAATTCCAACAAGTTTAGCCTATATGTGAAGAAATACAATTAACAAGGTTCAAGCCCAACACAAACACAAAGATGACCATGCATCAATGTTCATAGGCTTCTATCATTAAAACTAGATGTGTGTGTGTGTGTAACTTAACATTTGATCTTCTATCTCCTATGTAATTCAACTCCTAAATTATTCGTGAATCTTATGAGTTCTATCTCCTAAATAATTTTGCAATATTTCACTAATGAACAAGCAAATTGTTTGTAAATGATTAATTATCCCAACACCTTCCCAATTACTCACGTTATAGATAGTTTGGTCCCTCTACTGTTAATCACCATTAAAGTTCCACGTACTACCACAATCTATATCTGCACCTACCACCACACCCCTCTACAGAGCCAAAATGTTGTTACAATTCTTTCAACCATTCTTTCTTGAATCTAATGAACCAATCTTGGGTTTACAACAATCCCTTTTTAGATGCTCAAGCTTTCAACAGTTTTAAGTTTTAACCACTTCTTGTTTTCTTTTGTATTTTTTATTTACTTTCTTCCTGTGTTGCCAAGTACTACAGGCTACCTTGTCACACACCAACTGGTCCAATCCAGGTTCGGATCTAGCTTGGGTATGGCCAGGGCATGTCTTGGGCCTATCCATTTAGCCCGGATATGGTTGAGATGTACCCAAGCCAGATGGACAGGACCGGGAAGAACCCAGACGAACCCGGGATTACCCTTTTTTTTTCAAAAATGAATTTTTAAAACAAAAGGAAAAAAACAGACCTTTTCAAAAAACACAAAGTTCTTAAAAAACCTAACTATGACTTTTGTGTCACTAACAAAACAGGTTGTGAGTTCCTCTTCAACTTAGCGGAATTGGAGTACATGCTTGATGCTCCTTTATCCACTCAATTAAGTGCAACCAGTTCGCTGAGAAAAAGTCAAAGAAGTTGGTGTATACGAAATCCAACTTGCGACTCCTCTCACATACACAAGTCAAGTACAAGGAGGGGGCGATGAGGTATCGGATGTAGCCCCTAAGTCTGCCGACTTGGATGCTTCTGTTGCACAGTTTTTTCTCAATCTTGATCGAGGATGACTGGCACAAAGCTGCTACACAGACATGCATAGTGGAGCTAGTGGGAGTGACACTGGAGCTGCTTGTGGCTCCAACAAACCAACTGATGGCATTGATGTTCTCAATGAAAAGTATTATGATGATTATTGTTCTTTATTGATTTGACATCTGACATGTTTTCAATGATTTTGGAAGATCGTTCAATGAAATTGACACTATTCTTTTTCATCAGTCAATCTCATAATTTCTATCATTTGATGCCATATCTCCTTTTGACTTTGTTATATAACTGCAGACTGACTCTCGTCCCATCTTCATGTTGATTAGATGATTACTCAAATTTTTTAATAAAATCAGAATTTGGAGTCTCATACAATATCTTCAACTTTGTTCCGAACTCTCCAGCATCATCTTCATTCTACAATATCACATGCTCACAACACAATAATCATCATTCATCAGCAATTCCCAATTTCTTTCTGCATTTACAATGGCATTTTTATTATTGCTATTGTCATGTCCCGATATTACAGCATCCATTTAAATTAAAGATTTAACAAGATAGAGAAGCCGTTTTTTATGATGGTCATATATATAATAATATTTAATATATAATGTTATATAATAATATTATTTATATAAAATATAATGTACTTATTGTAAATAATAAATATATAGCATCATTATTATTATTAATTATCATTATAAGTATAATATATTATTATTATACAATAATATAATAATCAATATAAATATAATATTAATGATGATGTTATATAATATAAATTATTGAATATAATATATAATATATATTATGAAAAATATAATTATTATTATAACTATAAATATATTTAAATATATAAAATATTCTAAGGCAGCGGTGATAATATAAGACAATCAATGCATATGTATTAAATGTTAAGAGAATTCAAAGATAAATGCTGATAAGACAAATAATTAAGAGTTAACAAATAGTTATCATGAAACGAAAAGGCAAAGGATATACCCCTTGACCCATCGCAGCCTATAGAAAGATATATATTATGTAAAGAAAAGGCATTGGGCAGCATGGAATCTATAATATCCTCATCACCGATCATGGAATAGGAAGGGCTCTCCCTAAAGCCAGCGAACAAATAAAAAGGAAGTGATCAATATGGATCAGAAGGAGAGAAGTCTGCTACAGCAAAGATAAAGAATTGGCAAGTCCTTATACCAGGTATGTCATAACTATGCTTCTTTAACAAGCACTGATAATAATATTGATTATGTATCTCAGATTATGATGTTTTGTGAAATATGACTTATGTATCGAAATTGAATAAGCACCGTAGTCATTGAATTATAGAATGAGACTGTTGTAAATAAGTATAGTTCTGTATAAATAACATACTCTTATGAATAAGGTATATAAAGATAATAAATTATCATTATATCAAAAGAATATCGCTAATAATGCTTATAGCAAAAAGACAATTATTATAAATAATAGAATGCACACAATGCAAGGCATATGAGATAGACAAGGATCATCATCCAATAATGAATCACATATATAGATATGATATGAAATGTCTATCATATAGTTACATTGTATTATGTGAAGAATGTACGGCCATCATGATGTAAATGCCAAGAATGATATAATTATGAAGCACTATGTATAAATATTGATGATGACTTGGAAATCATAGGATTTTTGCCATATCCAAAAGGAGGATTAGCCTCATCATTAATCATCTCACCATCCTAGGTGTATGGGTAAGTTAGGAGAATATATTGGACCTAGGTAACCCCAAGAAGATGAAGCACCTCCGGGTGTGAGGCGAAGTCTCTTGGGCCAAGTGTCGAAGTACCTCCGGGTGTGAGGTGAAGCCTTGGGCCTATGGTATGATGAGCTCATCAATGTGATTTGTGCCCTACGGTAGGTGACTCTCCAAGATGAGGTGGGAAGTCTTTGGAGCCGATTGGTGAGGTGGGAAGCCATCGGGCCTTCGTATGGGATGGTTAGTGTCTCCTTAACGAACCATGCCTATGGAGTTAGAGATAGATTAATGATAGGGCGACATATGATCCTTCCGAGGATAGCACTTGAGGCCTATGAAAATGAGTATGAGTATGAAAATGGATATGAATAAAATATGAATATGAATGTGAATATGAATATGATTATGAACAATATGACTATGGATAATATGAATCTGATTATGACTAACATGAATAAGAATATGACTATGAATATGAATTATGTGATATGGATTTATATTAATTATGATATGAAACATAAAATTTGGAGTACTAATGTTCTCTTTTTGTGAGATGAAATTGTGCAAGGTTGAGAACAATTTGGGCTTGCTAGAAGGGACATTACAGCTATCCTCATACTATGCCATTGAGGAGTGGGTGTGGAAATATGTTAGAGGGCAGGGAATACCTAAGGAACAACTTGCCATTCTGATAGAGGAGCTATCAAAATGGAAAATCTTCAAAGAGGAATAGGACATGCTCAAATGGAGCTGTTCAAAGTCAGGAAATTACACTGTCAACCTGGGCTACAAAGTGGTGGATTCATCTGCATCTACGAGAGAATGGTCAGCATGGCTGTGTTGGCACAAGCACTATCTACCCAAAGCAGGAGCCTTTGCCTGGACAGCAATTGAAAAGAAAAATTTAACTACTAACAAATTTTTGAAACTTGGTTTTGCAGGTCCCTCAAAATGCAGCCTTTGTGGAATGGCAGAGGAAACGGTCAATCATTTACTCATCAACTGGCTCTTCACAATGAGATGCTGGCAATGGTTATGTGCCAGATTGGGCTGGTCAGCGGCTCTACCCAAGCACCTCCTCGAGGTCTTTACATCTTGGCCTAACATCCAGAAGAACTCTGTGTTTTCTTGCCTATGGACAGTCAGCCCCTCATTTTAACTCATTTGGGAAGTCTAGAAGGAGAGAAATAGGCATATCTTTTTAGATAAACATCTGGACAAAGATAGATTTCTGCTTAAGCTAGAAGCAACAATTGAAGAAGTGAAGCTAATGAGAACAGCAAGCCAAGGGAAGAAGAACAAGAGATTCACCTCATGGGATGGTGAAATTCTGCAGAGAGGAGGAAAAAGAGAGCGAACGAAGGTGACAGAGATGGCAACAGGTAGCAGAATGTTGGGGATGTATAGTTATTAGCTTCAAAATAATATGCTGGTATACAATGTAATATGTTTAACAATGAAGGTATGCTGGTATACAATGTAATATGTTTAACAATGAAGGTGAACCTCTTTTTGTTAATAGGGCTCTAGATTTTAGGTGGTTAACTGCAGATGCACCCTATGGGGTTTTGAACTCATATGGCTTACCCGATCATGGGAAGTGTTGTGACCTAATCACACATCGCCCCATTGCAAATGGGGACCCCCCTTTTTTTTGTCTTTTGATGCTTTGCATGAAGTTTTGATGATGTCTTAGAGCTATTTCATGATGAAGTCAATGGTGTTTGAGTCCTGTAGTCCCTTGATGACCTGTTCCTGATGTTTGAGATCCTGAAAATGACTAAGTCTGGTTTCCTAATCCTGAAGATCCTGAAAATTGGCTAAGTCTGAAATCTGGTGGAGCCTCAAAAATCTAGAATCTGCATGTTAAATCCAGTGGATCTGAGACTTATACTTAAATATATTTTTCAATATACCTTACCTCGGGAACTTTCAGTTCTGGGCGCGAATTTGCTCTGGGATCATAGGCGCATTTCTCCAACTTGCACAACCTCCAAATGGCACCTACAACTCAAGGCACCTCCCATCATTCAAACAACCTCAAAATTGCGCCTTGACATGAAACAAACATAGGAGCAAACATAGGATGGCGCCTTCTTTGAAATGGATTGTTTAAAAGCCATAAGCATTGAAAATTTGAGCAAGGAGAGATGTTCAAGTCTAGGCGCTAACTCAATCAAGTTCATATAGGCGCCTTTTTTGTATGTGTAGCAACCATTTTAGCGCTTAAAGAGGTGAATTGTTGTGATAGATGTGAAATTGTGCCTTAATGAGGAATGTGAAGTTGAAGGAAAGGAAGTATCAAGTTACAAGTGTTAGGCGCATTTTTCAACCTATTTTCACCTCAACTAGCGCCTAGAAGAAAGAAGGTATCTTAAAAGCTCAAATGGGAGATGAAGCCCTCAAGATGCGCATTGATTAAGATCATTGAGAGTTAGATTACCTTAAGGAATTTGAGTGCCTTGAAGAAGTTGCATCTAAGGATGAGGTGGTCTCACAAGGGTATAATCAAGTGTTGAAGAGCCTTAAAGATGTCAAGAATGAGAAAATTCAAGTCTAGGCGCCCTTCATGCATCAGACTACCTCATTTTGGCACCTTAGCATGAAAGAGATGTTTAAACTAACTCCAAGTTGCGCCTTAGGAAGAAAGAGTATGAAATCCCTGATGTATGTTTGAGATCCTAAAAATGACTAAGTCTGGTAGCCTGAAATCCTGAAACACTGAAAAATTGACTAAGTCTGAAATTTGGTGGATCCTCCAAATTCTATAATCTACATGTTAAATCCGGTGGATTCGAGACCTATCTCAAACATCCTGAAAGGTATATTGAAAAATATATTTAAGTATAAATTTCTTATACTTAAATATATTTTTCAATATACCTTACGCTCTGAGACTTCCACTTCTAGGCGCAAATTCACTCTAGGAGGCTAGGCGCATTTTTTCACCTCTGCAAACATCATTTTTGCGCCTAAGGTGGAGACTTCAATGTGCGCCTAGAGGAAAATCAGCTTTCAAACACTCCAAAAGATGGCGCCTTGAATGGAATTGATACAAATGACCTTAAGAAGTGAAGATTTCACAAGGAAAACACAAGGTAAGTTTAGGTGCCCCTCATGCATACAATCACCTCATTTGGACGCCTTACATAAGAGGTCTTGAGTGTCATAAACCTAGGCGTGATTTTCAACTTATAGAACCTTAAACATGCGCCTAGAAGGTAAATGTTATGAATCCTAGTTCTAGCACCCAAGAGTATACTTTCTCAAACGTTCAAACATTGAGTAACAAGCAAAGTGAGTTAAGGCGCTATTTTCAATTCAGCAAGCCTCAAGAAAGCGCCTAAGGGTCTTAAACATCTAGAATGTCAAGTTGAGGAGTGAATTAGTCATATGGAGCAACGTGCATTTCCTTGTCAAAACCATCTTGTATGGGCGCCTAGGAGGAAGGTTGATCATTGGGGTAAGATTGAGCGCCTAAGGGTCAAGGAAGCATGCATCAACTCACTTGAAGGAGCAAAGATTTGGAGGACTCTATAAACCTCAGTGATTTAGTAATGAAACTTTGAAAGGCACTAACTTATGTTAGGCGCATTTTGCCATTAGAACAGCTCAATATGGCCGCCTTAAGGGATAGTAAGGTGATCATTGTGGATCATGAAAGAGGTAGGCATATTTTCATGTTGAGATGACCTTAAGGTGATCATTATAGATGTTATAGGACTTAGGCGCCTATTTCAACCAGAGCCATTTCAAATGAGCGCCCAATATAAGAAAAGACACTCATTTATAGTTTAGGCGCTTAAGGTCACTCTTTTCATCATTTTGGGCGCCTAGAATTGGAGAAATGACATTTAGTGGCGCCTAGGAGTGAATGACTTCAGATATTGAAGTGCTAAGATCAACTATTTTGGAAGTAAAGAACAAGACCTTAGGCGTCAATTTATCTAAGAAACCTTAGGCGTTCCTCTTGTACAAACATCAACATCTTTGGCGCCTAAAAGGAAGAGAGGTGAATATGTTGAAACTTTAAGCATAAAGGTTGAGTTTGAAGGGTTAACATTGGTGTAGACCAATGTAGCACCTAGAGGGTAACAAGATTGAAAAGGCTGTGTTAAAAGCTTTGAGAATAGGTGCCTCAATGATAAGGGTCTTCTACCCAATCCAAATGACCCTCTTTATCACTAAATTCACCAAGAAAGACTTAGGCGCCTTTTGATAGTTCATTTTACTTCTATGAGCGCCCAATTTAAACTATCATCAACTTGAGTACCTTGTGTTTTTTTGGTTAAACTTCATATTCTTGTTGTTATGAGCATGTATAAGCGCCTAGGGGGAAGTTGCATCCAATGAACTCATTGATTGAGCACCTAGGAGGAAACTTGATTGCTTAAGTGAGTTTTGGTGTCTAGGATCACTGAGGTATACACTAGTCAATTTGAAGGAGTAGGCATGAAGCAAAGTTGATGAAACATGTTGAATCAAGTCATGAACTTAGGCGCTACTTTCAACCAAAATCACCTCATTTTGGCACCTAAGGGAGAAATTGCATTGAAAGACACCTTTTGAATGAATCTCTTAAGGGAGATTGACCTCTTTAAGCCATTACAATTGTTTGAAATCTTTTAAAATGTTAAGTATGGAGCCAACTTGTGTTAGGCGCACCTTGTTCCTCTTTTTACCTATATATGTGCCTAGACTTGAAAAAGACTTATTTGCATGTTTAAAGTGTTTCCTTTGTTATAAAGTGATTAATATTGTTTATCTTGTCTTGCAGGAACATCAACAAACCTAAGGAACAAGTGCCTGGAGTCACCTTCATCCAAGGAGTGAAGTCAAGAAATTGTCATTGCAAGAAGAAGCATCATGCTAGCCACCTTTGGAGATCACTTCAAGATCATCATCAAGTTGCATCATTGAGAGGAGTGTTGGTGAAGCCAAGGAATCATCTGAAGGACAAGCACCTGAGTCACCTTCAAATTGTAGAGGAAACATCAATGACATCATGTTAGATCACATCAAGTTTGACATACTTCATCAACTACATCATAATCATCAAGACAAGGCTTTCATCCACACTCTACTTCAAGTTCTTTCAACCTTCAAGAAAACATCATGTAGCTGCTCCAAAGGATCTTCATATCATCAAGCATTCCAAAGGCATTTCCAAAAGTTCCAAGTTCATCCGATGCTTTCAAGTCTCCTGGAGAAGTTATAAGGAAGATGTTATCATCTATATCTTCACTCCAAAGGAATACTTCAAGATCATCAAGAGCAAGTGCTTGAATCACCTTCAAGATAATCAACGAAGAAGCATTTCATCATCTACATCAAGTTTGATATGCTTCATCATCAAATGTTCCAAGGCATTCATCCATCCAAGCTTCAAGTTCCATTCAACCTTCAAGTCCAAAAGAGATCTCCTACTCCGATTCATGAATGAAGCATCATCATCTACAAGTTGAGAAAGAAACATCATCATCATCTACTCTTCATGAAGATGCATCCAGAGAAGATCATCATGTATCCTACAAGAAGAAGAAACATCACGAAGTTAATCAAGTGAAGCAACATGTACTCATCTAGTTTGCAAGACAAAGCATGAATAAGGCAAGATCAATAAGATACATCTCAAGTGTTCATTATCAAGAGCAATCATATTGAAGACATCATAAGTTGATACAATTTGGGAACATGCTGAAGTGGCACCCATGTGGCATGTACACATCATCATCCAATCATAATCAGCCACATCATATGACTATATTCAGTGTATTATTTAATAAAAGAAGCCAAAGGGACACCTATGTGGAAGATGCTTTAAATGATTTCGTCTTATCCTTATCACATTGGGAAACGTGCCTTCATTGCCTCTCATATGTACTAAAAATAGCAAGTTGTTGTAACTCCCTGCTAAGTTGGCATGATCTGAGCCCTTGGCTACATGAAATGATCTTAGCCATTCGTTGTATTTTCGACTCTATATAAAGGCCTTGTTGCCTCATTTGTAAGGCAGTAGTTCAAATTGTAGGGTAGTAGAGTAGAATAGAAGAGAATCTCGAAATTCTCTGAGAGGACTTGGAGATTGTTGTAAATATTTCTCAAGATTAATGCAAAGACATTGGAATTCATTTGGTGTTAAGTGTTGTCTTGTGGAGTAGCATGATTTCCTGTATCTTGATTGAATGGAGAGGTGTTTCAAGTAGATTAAAGTAGATTAGAAGCTCTTTGTTGTAATGCATGTTTGTACTGAATATTTGATCAACTCCTAGCTCATGCTTTTAACATTCATCGCTGGTGAAGTGTTGTGTAAAGCTAGTCTGAGCTTTATCATTTGCTTAAGTTCGATTGTGGATGCTTGTTTAAGTTGCGCCATTCAATGGGTGCTTGCATAAGCCTTCATGATTTGAAAATTAGAAGCTCTTTGTTGTAATGCATGTTTGTACTGAATATTTGATCAACTCCTAGCTCATGCTTTTAACATTCATCGCTGGTGAAGTGTTGTGTAAAGCTAGTCTGAGCTTTATCATTTGCTTAAGTTCAATTGTGGATGCTTGTTTAAGTTGCGCCATTCAATGGGTGCTTGCATAAGCCTTCATGATTTGAAAACCTTTCGTTTACCTTAGGAGATTGCACCAACTCCATGTAGTTGTAGGCATCCTTGGCGAAATGGAGTTAGGTTTATCAAGGAGTTTGTCTATTCACGCATCATCATTGCCTCATTGACCTTAGATTAACCTTTCTAAACCTTTATTTTTTTATTTTTCTTTATCATGGAAGTCTTGTACATATGTCATCCACACTGAAGGAGGAATAAGCTAAGTGAAGTATGAAGAAGTCTAATGTAAGTCCCTTTGTGATTATCAGCAAGATCACATGTAATCACTGAGTTAACCCATCATGAATCATAAATAAGGAACCTTGGAGTTACTTCACTGGATCACATAGTTCAGCCTTTGAAGAGCTTTATTCAAGAGAGAGTGGGATACTCTAGTGTTTTACTCTATTGTTGACTTGTCGAAAAACAATCATCAACAGGAAGCACTAATGTAATCTTTTTTTTTTAATCAACATAAAAGGTAGTGGCCCTCTTGGCCACAATTTACCGACCAAAATAAAAATAGCAGCTTAGCTTGAGCGTGCAAGTTCACATGCTTTTCCAATACTTTGAAATGGATAGCTGTCTTGCCATAGACATATCAGTTATTAAATGAACACCTTATAATTTCTTGCATCTTATCAAATATGTGTAAGATTGTTCTCTGGAATGTGGTCAGTGCATTCCATAACCTGAACAACATCCTTTTGTAAGCATATATGTTCTTCTTGACAAAAAATTTGTCTTCAACAGTCTCTTCTGCAATGTTGATCTGATTGTAACCCAAGAAACCATCCAAAAATCAGTAGAAGTCTTGTCCTGCCACCTCTTCAAGAATTAAATCCATAAGAAGAATAGGGAAAACGTCCTTGATTATCACAACATTTTAAGCCCTGAAATCAATGCAAATTTGAAACTGTGTTGTCTCCTTCAGACTGAAGAATATAGGTTCTACCCATTCGTTTGTACTCACTTTAAAGATGTTATTGGCATCCAACATCATGTTGATTTTGTTTGCACCTCTTTGGCATTTTTTGGGTTCATGTGATATGGCCTACATCTCATAGATTGCTCTTAGCACTAATGTTATTATCTGCATACACAAATGAGGTCGCACTCTGAGATTTTTGTAAGTCCACGTAAAACATCCTTTTGTTCCATAAAGTTACAAAAAGGATGCAAGTTTATGTCCATTGGATGTAGCATATGGTTTATTATCATCAATGTATATGCCTCTTATAAAGAAAAATATATGGTTTGGGAATTGTCATCAATGGATCCTTGGGTCGAGTTGTCAACTATTGAACTTGTTCTCCTGGTGTTCCTACCTGTATGAGTTTTCAAAAATATATCAGGGATCTGCATCCCATGTCTATTGCAGATCAGCATGTGAAGCCTGGTCTGACTCTATCTAGACTCTAGAGACATGTACATAACATTCTAATATATTAAAGATATTCCATTTCTCTAATTTGTATGTTATGGTATACTTTGATGGTAATATTATGATATAATATGAATCTTAAATTTTTGTTTGTGTATGCATTGCCGATCATTCTATTATTCCATATTGTTGTTTGTATTCAATTCTTATATTCATGCATATATTTCTGCCATTTCTCGCACAGTTGTCATTTTGAATCCAATTCTGTATGTGGCAATCACACTCATTCTCAATTCTCTCTACTATTGTTGACCATTGTAATCATTAGCATCCACCATTATGGTTATTTTTATCCATCATGGTTAATTTTATCCATCATATCAAAGCACAAACTTGCAAATTTGCAAAAAATTAAAAAGAAATGGGAAAATGGAGAAAAATCAATGGGTCTTGAACCCAATTTAAAAGAAACTAATCAGAAATAAGTTTATGAGTTGATGACATACCTCATCTTGCTATCTCTCAAAGAGTACAATAACAGACAGCCTCATAGCATTGAAGTGATCGATGTCCTTGTCTGAATCAAGTATATTGAGTGCCTGCTAACCAGACTAGTGGCATTCTTGAATCATTGCTACTTGGATTTGGAGAACCATGGGGAAGAAAAACAACAAGAATTTGGGTTACAGCAGTGTGAAGACCATGTAAAGAAAAGAACAAGAAGAGGAAGGTAACAAAACAGGAAGACAAGAAGGATGAGAGGAGGACTCCTATATAGATGAACCTGAACTTGCATATAAGATCGTTGATGTTGGTAGGTGAATTACAAGACTCCTGCTATATCCAAGACCAATTGATGAAACCCAGAGTTCACAATGTTATGTTAATATGAGTATTTGACAAGAACACCATGATTCAAAGAGAAATTGTGGTGAACATGTTCACTATTATGACCCTGCTACATGCAAATAAATTTTTGTGGTGCATGTCAAACAGTTTCTAGTGAGTGTAGTTCTTAAATCTTGGGACTTTGTGATTTTGGTAAAGAAGTGGAGAAAAAAGAGAATCCAGGGAGAAGATGGTTGAATGCATCAAGGAGTATTGTACTCATACCCTCTCTAGGCAGTATTGCATGACACTAACAAGCAGTCATAGTAGCAAAGTGTTTAGGATCAATTTTCAATTGCATGAAAAGTGAGGAGTTCCAGGACATGCAAGAGCTTATTTGCACAGGGTTGATTGGCAAGACAAAAAACGTAGACCTTGATCCTTAAATGCAAGTGCTTGTGGATGATGAAATCAACAAGTCCACAACACCAAATGAGTTTTAGAAAAGATGTTCAATGGTGTTTACAAAGTCTTGCATGTCATGGCTTTATTCTATGACAAAGTGGCTTCAGCAGGAAACATTCTCATTGAGAAGAACAGTAATGATTTATTGTCTTCGCATTCAATAAAAAAGCAGCCTATAGTGTTTAAACTTTAGACAGCAAATAATTAGGATTGTTTTTCCACCACCCTCATCTTTTAAGACAAATAAACCATAAGTACCTAAGTTCAACAAGAAGCCACCCTCCATGCAAGAACAAGCAGCACGGAATGGATAAAGCCTAAGACGGAGGGGCCAAATCTCAAGTATAATAAGAAAGATGATATACCCTAGGCAACCTATCTTTCTTGGCCTTGTGAGCATTATAAAATGTTGTTGGAATCTCCATTCTTCACCATTATTATCATGATGATGGATTACATAGTGTAGTTTGAAACATCAATAGCTAAAAGAACTACTCAGTTACTCCCAAAAAAAATGAATATCACTATTATGAACTGTGAAAATCTAATGTTCCAAAGAAATATGTTGTTGATGGGCAGGACGAGAAAAGCTAAGACTACCTCCAACACATACAAGAAAGGCAATGGCACGTATAGGAGCACTCTAAAGGAGAAGACAATAAATCAAGATATACAAACAAGGTGATGAGGATGGAAGGAACAATCATAAGATCTACTTTGTTGTTGATGCTATAATCAATTCCTGCCGTTGCCTATCCATTTATTGATACACACTGTTACTACTGCATCCATTTGGGTCTTTAAAGTTTCTCAGTTAAAGATTAGTATGTACTAGAAATGCATATTGATCTACCTTTGGTGAGATATCTTTGCAATTGAACCTCTCATCAAAAAAGACGACAAAGAAATCAAAATATAGCTTCTATACAACTCGTGGCAATTACATATTTGATATTTCAAGTCTAATTGGTATAGAGTTTGATAACTGAAACAGTCAGTACACATTCAGCATCAAGCATCAGAAAGTTCATGAACAACATCACCAACCTGAGATAATATCTTAGCACACTCCGCCATAGTTGACAATTCTCTCCGTTGGGAAGCAGCATCAAAGCGAGCCAACAGACGGTTCTCTAATTCTGGCAGAACCATTTCCAAAAGTGAATCACAAAAGTTAAAATATGTTAAAAGGAATTTTTCTCCAAATAAAGAATCAACTACAAATGAGTAATTGCAACTGAATACAAGCCATTATTTTCTAAGCTTGGAATCATCGAAACAAGAGCAAAGAGAGGTATTAACTAACCATTACAATAATCCTGAAGATTTGCAACAGCAACTTCTAAGCCCCTGCTAGCATTTGCAGTACCCCTGATAGATGCAACAGCCATTCCTTGTCTTCCTACATCTTCTTCAGAAAAGGAGCCTGCAACAAGAATCCACAAATTGGCACATATGTCCATGTACAAAAAGTGAAGTATGTATCCTTCTGCAGAAGACAAAGAAAAGGACACACTTTCCTCCATAAAACAAATGTTATAAAACTTCTAGAACAAAGGGGGGAATTAAAAATCACTAAATCCATGAAATATACAGAGAAATTTTAAAAAACATTGGATATGAAACTACCACAGATTTAAAGCTCAATTGAGTGACTTGTCCATTTGCTAAAATTTGCCATGAACATTCCCTGTATTAAAGACTTAAGCTTCCGAAGTCCAAAACTGCTGAATATGTGAAATTTCTGGATAAAAAATACAGAATTTTTGGACAGCATCAACGTTCCAGGTCACACTTCTCGACTCATCACCAAGATGGATGAAGAATTTGGATTGTTAGATATTGCTAAATCATGCTAGCATTCCATTTACATAACATTGACGCAGCATGACAAATGCATAAGAGGAATTTTAATACCAGTGTTTTAAATGTTTTTTAAAAAACTCTGGAAAGGCTTGAAAAACTAAAAAATATATGTAATATTTATAGAAGCCAGAGAAAAAACTAATTTTGCTAGTTTATATCCAATACATAAATATAAACATAATAAATAAAAATTCAAATCACCAAAAATTGTGTAAGCCTTTAAAAAAACCATTTTACTTATACAAAGAGGGCTTATGTTAAAAGTATAAAAATACCCAAGCTTTGCAAAAAAAAAAATACAAAATTGAAAACACAATTGATAATGATAAAGATAATTGGCAATTCAATGTTAAATCATTATAAAATACAATCAATAATCTTCATCTTGCTCTTCATTGAGAGGATCAAAGTCATCACTTGGTTCACTTGAACCACAAACAACCACAGTGCCACTCCCAGTAGCTAAATCCTATGTAGGAGCCTCGTTCTACAAAGTGATTGTGGCAGGCCATATGACAAATGCATCCAAGTTGGCACATTTGGGGGTTACATCCCAATTCTTCGTCACCCCTTACTTGTAGTCAACTTCCTTATGTGATAGGAGGCGCAAGTTAGAATGTGCATAGACGAAATCTTTTGTTTTTTTGCAGTTAACCAATAAAAAAAATTAATTTAAGGATTAAAGAGCAACACCTTAATCAATACAACATCTGTAATTATAAAATGTAACATATAGATGCAAAGAATAGCAAAAATGTTAAAAAATTAAAAATGCTTACCTATGATAGATTTTTTATTGCTAGAGGCTAGAGGAAATAGAACCTTGCTCTTGGAGGTACCACCATGTATGAGTGTCCTTGTACTTGTCTCAAAGAGCACTAAGACTGTGATTCTCTAATGAGATAAAGCTACCAAACTGACTCACAACAATATTGCCCACATCTAGATCTGAGAATATTCTTCGAAATGCAGTCTTGTACCCATTAGTAACTTCAACATCTCCACATGGTGCCACTCTCCTATGTAACGAAAGTATACCCATATAATATTTGGGAGACAATGCAAGGAGATACAAGGGTGTGGTCATCTTGTTCCAACGATCAACAATGATTCTTTGCATCATTTTGAAAAATGCTTCTGTAGGGTCATTCTCCTTCACTACTATTATAACCTTTATTTCTTCTACCATGGATTCCATGCCATCATATATTTCTCCCATTCCCCTATTTCAACCCATGAATCCCTAATTCGTTGTAGTGATGTCTCTTCCTTTCTTTCTACAAAATATTTTTCTTTTGTCAATAAGGTGGTGCACATCTTCTCATATCCAATACCTATGTAACCTAAGCGTGTTTGACTAATTGTTGTCACCATTTCCAACCAATATGGTGATCTCATTTGGTTGAAAGGAAGCCCATTGGCATAAATGCAATACGTAATGTGTTCATCTACAATGTCCCTCACCTCATTTCATAGTGCTTTATCCAATTTGCCTCTTTTGTGGGAAAGAGAGCATTCATCTTCTTGGGAAGACAGTGTCACAAAGAAAGGATGTGGGGCAGCCACTATTGGAGATGCCCCTGTAGGTGGCTTGCATGATCCTTTGTTCGCTAAAGGACAAGAACTTAATTTTGTTCTCTCGCTTACAATACCAACTTCTTCTTATTCTTTGATATATGAGAGAATTAGCTCCTTTGGTAACCTCTTTTTGTTTGGCCCTTAACAAACTCTAATTTCGTGGCTAGTCATAACACATAGGTGCGCTTTTGTTGGACTATATAATCTCTTATAGTTGTGGCACTAACTACAACACCAAAGAAATCCCCCACCTCCAAGAATTTGCTCAATCATCGTAACATATTGCAATAGAGGTGGTGCTTGATCAAATTTGACCCACTGAACTAGAACTAGCAACCATTTTGTATGGTTATAAGGAAAAATTTGAAAATGTAATCCCAGGGTATGTTAACTTAGAAAAATAAAAATAAAACAATACAACCTTATAATATGTTTAAAAATAATAAAAAATGATTAATAATTAAGAGAAAACATTCAAACTATTTTATTTTTTTAAACTACAAAGTTTGGAAAAAAATCTGAAAAAACTTGAAAAAAGGTCAATAAAAACTTACCTTTGATTGATAAATCTCCTTGGTGCAAGCTAGTTATTTCCCGTAGCACTTAGCAAACATGTTTTATGCCTTTGCAATCCTTCACCATCGAAAAAAAAACTAGCAAGCTTGAAAAATAAAAAATGGAAGTTGGAACGATAACATATGTTTTTGTGTTTTGTGTTCATTAAATGAAGGCTTTTGAGGTACTTTAGGTCAAATTAGGGTTTTAAATCTCACTTTTAGGTAGGTTATCTATTAAAAAAAATTCAAAACATTTATGTTTTTTTGCCATGCGTCCTTGTTGGGTTCACCCAAGCTCACCCAGGTCATGCCCTAGGCAAACCTAAGCCATACCCAGGCTAGGACTTGGCCCTAGACCTGTTCAGGCCAGGTACAGACCCTTTACCCAGTGAACCCAGCTTCTTAGATGAACATCTATGCACACATGGATTTTCTCAGTCTTTTAGATTATAACTTGTACATCCAAATAGAGCATGGAGAAATTGTAATCCTAATCATATGTTGATGATCTTGGCATCACTGACAATTGTAAGAAGCTGATTTCTCAAGTGAAGAAAGTTCTAAATAAATGATTTGAAATGGCTGATCTTGATGTGTCGTCGTGTTGCACTATTGCCTTGGATTGGAGGTATGGCAAACACAAGGTTGTGTTTCTCAAACAAAATATATTAATTAGTTGCTTGAAAAATTCCAGATGACTGAATGCAATCCAATGGCAACACCAATGGAAGCAGGCCTCAAGCTTTCTAGATTTGATGAATCAGAAAAGGTAAATGACACGCTGTACAGGGAATTGATACGAAGTCTCATATATCTTACCAACACCAGACCAGATCTATGATTTTCAATGAACTATCTCCCAAGGTTCATGACAGAACCTTGAATTTCAAATTGGAAAGTAGCTAAACAGGTGTTGAGATATGTGTGTGGTATTCTGAATTATGGCATCAAGTGTGTGCAAAATGCTCATTTCTTTTTAACATAACACAGATGCAGATTTTGCAGGATTTATTGATGATTACAAGTCAACATCCGGATGTATATTCCACATGGGCTCAAAAGCTATCTCTTGGGTTAGCAAAAAACAATTAACGACCACTATTTCATCTACAAAAGCATAGTAAAAAGCAACACAAGGAGCTATATGCAGAAAGCAACATGGCTTCGTAAAATCTTGAGTGATATGGACATACCATTGAATCAACCCATGAATTTATTTTGTTATAATCAAAGTGTGTTGAAGATGGTAAAAAGCCATGTTATGCATGAATGATCAAAACACACAAAAGTCCATTGCCACCTTATCAAAGAAAATATTCAAAATGAAGATATCCAACTTCAATATTGTTCTACTCATGGTCAACTTGCAGATGGATTCACAAAGGCCCTATCGCTTCATAAGTTTGAAAATTTCAGAGAAGGCTTGAATGTAGAAACATTGTTCACAAGTTTGATATTCAGGGGGGGGGTGTTAGAAACCAACATTGTTTCTCCGAGTTTCCGGAACGGGGGGGACACGGGGACGCAGGAACGAATTTCCAAGGACAGCAATTTTTTTCAAAAATTTAGGAGATGGTGAGGGGACGGCAAGGGGACGTCTATATATATATCTTATGTATTATAATATATTAACTAAGTTGCCGGTTCTGGTGCAGGTGTGGGTTCGGGTTCGGCCAAAATTTTTTTGGGGGTTTGGGTTTGTTTTTGGGTTCGTTTATATATATATATGCAAAAAAATTAAGCATAGAAGCAAGAATTAAGTGTAGAAATGCAAGAATAAAGTGTAGAACACCACATAGCATCATATAATAAACAAAACCACCATCAACTTGAATATCATAAAACATAAAACTCGAACTTCAAGTTCAATAACAAGATTCAAAATAATAATATCATGTTCAACAATCAATTTTCATTGTTTCAATGTCAAATGACAAGTGTCAATCATCATATGGATTTGCTAAATCCTCCACATCATCATCATCTTCTTGGACATTAGCAGGATCATTTGAAGAACCACAACCAGCACCATTGCCACTCGCTGAAAAAGTGTGCTCGCTCTCTGATCCCTCAAGTGCAACATGTTTGGATTGGGAAGTAGAAGCATCCATGTCAATTTACTCTGGCTCCACATCCCACAACTTTGATTCCCCCTCCTTATAGTCTTGCTTTTTGTGCGAAAGGAGGCGCAAGTTGGAATGCACATACACTAAATTCTCCGCCTTTTTGGAGTGCAATCTGTTGCGCTTTATCGAGTGGATAAAAGAGTATGTGCTCCAATTCCTCTCAGATGCAAAGGAACTAGCAACCTATGATAACAAAGTAGAGAGAAAGAGTTAAAAATAAAAACTTACAAAGTTAAAACTTATAAAGTTACAAGTTATAAAATTTATAATAATTAAAAATTATGGAACTTCAAACTTCAAATTTTTAAAAGTCTTTAAGATAAAATTATAAATCATAAAAAACATAGAAATTTAGTAAACTTACTTGTGATAAAACTTTGACTGCAAGATGCTGTAGGCACCGGAATTGTTGGCCATGAAAATACCACCAATTGTGAGCATCTTTCTTGAATCTATCACGAAGAGCCTCAATGCTTAGACCATTGGAGTGTACAAAATCAATGAACTCATCAGTGACCATATCATGCAAATCTGGATCAAGGAAGAGTCTACGAAATGCTGCCTTGTACCCTTCAGACACTTCTAAATCTCTCCATGGGGGAATCCTATTTGTCACCGAAAGAATCTCACTGCTGTAATATTTTGGAGTCAATGCAAATGCAAGAAGATGTAGCGGGGTTGTCATTGTGTTCCATCTAGCCTCAATAATTTCATGCACTTGCTTGAAGAGAATTTCTTGAGGATCTTTCTCCTTCTCATTTATGATGTTCTTTATATTTTCTATCATTGAATCAATGCCATCATATATCTCCCCCATGCAAGGCTTGTCCATGTCCTTATAACGAATCATGCTCAAAAGGGGCTCGGTGAAACTAAGGAGATACTCCACACGATCCCACCAATAGTCATTTAGGATCATCCCCTTACCATTTGCTGCCCTCTCAGTGTTGCTTTGCCTCCATACGGACCAAGTAGTGCTTGTTACCATGCTGATAAGAGCCTGTTTGACCTTCACAAGTCGTCTCAAGGCAATTGTGTTTGAGGCAAAACAGGTCTCGGCAACCTATTGAAATATCAAATATAAAAAGTACAATAAATAAAATTTAATTTAAACATTTAAAAAATTGAAAACAAACTTTAACTTTTAAGAAGAAATAGAATATGTGAAATTAAAAATTTAAAGCACTATGAAAAATTTAAATTTAAAAATATATTGCTTCACTTACCTTCAACAACTCCAATGTAGAAAATGATCTAAATATGCTTTGGGACATGTGGTGGTTGGTGACAAACATTCGTATCTCCTCGGCCTCTGCATACAACTCTCTAATCCAGTCAATTTTTTTCCCAATCTTTAGAAGCATTAGATTGAGAGAGTGGACAGCACAAGGTGTCCAAAAGATATGTGAATATCGTTCCTCAACCAACAACCCAGCAGCTCTACAATTTTTTGCGTTGTCCGTTATCACTTGAACAACATTACAAGGTCCCACATCCTCAATGGCTGCAATGAGGATCAGAGCAATAAATTCACCATCCTTCACCTGTCCCTCACAATCCACAGCTCTCAAAAACATTGCCCCTTTAGGGGACACTACAATGACATTGATCAAAGGCCGATTTCTTGCATCTTTCCATCCATCAGAGACAATCGACACCCCTGTCTCACTCCATGAATCCCTTAAGGGCTTCAATGCATCTTCTATACTCTTCACCTCATTCTCCAATAAGGTGCCACGCACCTTCTCATAACCTGGGCTCTTATACCCTTTTGGAGCCTCATTAATTTTTCTCACCATCTCTTGCCAATATGGTGAGCGAACAACATTGAATGACATACCATTTGCATAAATGCATCTGGCTATATGTTGGTCAGCAATATCTCGAGCCTCATTTTGAAATGATGTTTCCAAAGGTCCCTTTGGTCTCTTGTTTGTAGTGCTTGTGGGTTGCTCTTGAGGAGTGACCAAAAATGGGTGGCTCTCTATCACAACATTGGAACTAGGAATAGATGGAGGATCCATTCTTTGACTTCTGCCTCTTTTCCTTAACACGTTTGCTACTGATTTACGGCCTGCTGCTTCATCTGCTGCTTCTTGCTCAGTGATATATGCCAGCACTTGCTCTCGTGGTATAGGTTTATTACTCTTTCCTGGGCAAGCTTTGATCCCCATCCCAGGGATGTTACACAAATGGGCTTTCACCCGACTATATGAACTGTTATATTGCACATCACAACCATTGCATTTCCAAAGGTAACCCCCACCACCTGGTTGTTGTTGAATCATTTCAACATGCCTCCAAAGAGGTCAGTGTGGATCGATTTTGAATTTTGATTGTGATACTGAGCTAGAACTAGCTGCCATTGTGATTCCTATCACCTGTGGGTGTGGCAATAAGTTTTGTAAACAAAATGGAAACAATGAAAACTCAAAACTTTCAAGAATCAAAACAAAAACAAAAGCATGGTGATACATTCATGATTCATATAAATAGTTTTAAAAAAAAAACAAGTTGAAAAGAATTTGTTTGTTGTTCAAAAATGCAAAAAAAAAATGAATAGAAAACCTACCTCTTTGCAAAAATCTCTTCCTTTGATCTTCTTGGCAGCCTCTAAACCGTTGGAAATGAGTAGGAATGGTGGAGCAATGGACTTCCAATCTTCAGGATTCAATCTTCAAGCTTCTTTCTTCAACCACAAAAAAAATTTTGAGTTCAGCCACAATGGAGAGTTTTTGTGTTTTGGAATGAAAGAAATGAGTTGAAAATGGCAAAATTGTGTTTATAATGACTTTTTAGGGTTTCATTTGCATTTTAGAATGTTTAAAATAATATAAAATTGTGTTTAAGTTGAAAAAAAAAAAATTTAAAATGTTAGGGGGCGTGGGTGCGCTTTGGGTTCTTTTTTAGGCTGGGTTCGAACACAGCGAACCCGGGTGCGTCCGGGACGCACCCAGTCCCCTTACCCCGCACCCACAGGGCACGGGCACCCGCACCCGCACCCGAGCCGCACCGCACCTCTAGCAGGCGAACCCTGCAACTTAGTATATTAATATTTATAATAATATTATAATAATTTTATTTGTTATAATATATTAATATAAATTAAAATATATTAAAAATTAATATTTATTATAATATTTTTTTATATTGCTAATCGTTTACAAATATTCTGCTCAACTGACCATCAACATGAGACTAATACAAGTTGTTGCAAGCACAACCATGAGACCAATACAAGCTCCTTTCGAGCAACCACACTAGAAACTACTTATGGAAGACCAAGTGTCACAACTTTAGAAATCCACTTATTTAGAAACCACCTCAACACTAGAAGCCAACAATGGAAGACCAAGAGTCACAACTTAAAAATCCACTTATTAGATGTCCCTTTGGGATTTGAACTTGGGTCTCCACAATGAGAACTCAATGCTTTAACCAATTAAGCTCAACCCCTTAGACTTTTATTATAATATTATAATAATCTTATGTTTTATAATATATTAATATAAATATTAAATAATAAAAAATATATACTAATAATAATAAATATACTAAAGATAAAAGAGCGATGGCGGGCAGCTTCACAGAGCAGAGATTTTCGGGAAGGTATCCTCGAAGGGAGAACGGACAGGCGAGATATCATGAACCCAGGGCCGGAAGGGCTTCCGTCGCGGGCCATCACTTCTTCTTCCAGGGAGAAGATCCATGGAGACGGTTTGATGACTGGTTTCCCCAGGGTAGGCGGCGACATCAAAATAGTGGTTTTCAACAGCCAAGGCAGTGGAATCAAAGACAAAATGAAGCATCTTCACAAAGAAACTTTAATGTTCACTGGAAAGGAGGGAGAAACCCTAGAGGGGTCTTTCAGCAAAAGGACTTTCAAAGGCAAAATAAGCAACCTAGAAATCAAATACCAGGAAGGAGGGAAGAAGATAGAGGCGAAGTATTAATGGTAACCCTCAGTGCAAATCAGATTCAGGATCAAGTGTTAAAACTGGAAAATAGGGCTTTAATAATTAAATGGCATGGGGATAACCTAAACTGGCAGAGTTTGGAATCCTGGTGGAGCAACAAATGGGGGAAGGATTTGGAATTCATACAGTTGGAGAATGGTTTCTTTGTGGTCATTTGCCCCTCGATGGCCATACGAGCTCAAATAGAGGAAGGGGTATGGATTCTGGATGGCTGCGGCTTCTACATTTGCCATTGGAAGGTTGGGTTTAACCCATCTGCGCATCGAATGGAAAAAATTCAAGACTGGTATATTATGCCAAATCTACCCCTTGAATATTGGGATCCTAGGATCTTGGAAGAAATTGGTAATGGCATAGGTACTTTTTTGTGCGCTGAAGAAAGATCCAACCCAGATTGGTCTAGCTCGTTTGTCAGGCTAGGCATCGAGAACCCCCCAAAGCGCAGAATCCCTAGAGAAATTAAGATTTCGTCGGGCTTAGGCACCTGGACGCAGAGCCTGTTTCTCAATCCACTCACCACAGACTCACTAGTCAAAGTCCTAGGATGGAAAAGCGATAATCTTCCAGGAGAACATTCGGAACAGTCTTCAAATAAGCAGGCTTCTCCCTTTGTGGAGAACGATCAAGTCCCCAATGAAGAAGGTCTTCCCCTTGCTCCTGAAGCAACTCCACAAGCTGAATCAAAATTAGGGCAGAGATTGGACGACATCCAGAGCATGAAGTCTTTAGACCAAAAAATGTCTCATGTTATTGAGATGATTGGTAATAATGTCAGTAAGGAAGATCTAGATTCCATCATAAATGTGGGTAACGAACTGGTTGACCTGGCCAATGCGGCCAAAAATGGTGAGATCAACATTGAGAACTTTGAAGATGTAGATTGGATGGTAGATCAGGAGTTAGAGCTGGTGGGAAAGGATGTCTCTATGGATAAAGGGGGCAAAATCTTGAACACCTCCACCACTAAACTCTCAGAACAAGGGTCACTCGGATTGAGAGCCAAGGAACCAACTAAAACTTCGCCAGATTGTGGAGAACACAGAGGTAAAGGATGAATCCCAAATAAGGAAAAGCTAAAATGGGACGGGGAAGCGTTCGGCCAATTAAAAATTGCAACTATGTTGAAAGTAGGAAAGGGAAAACCCTTCCTGAATAGCAATGAAAATCATTACTTGGAACGTTAGGGGCTTAAATGCCCCTAACAAAAGATGTCTGCTTCGGCAGCATCTGTTAGCTCAGCAGCCGGACATTTGTTTGATTCAAGAATCCAAACTCGGGGATCAAGATTGGGCAAGCCTAGGTCAGAAATTGAAAAGCTGGAAACTGTGCAGAGTCAACTCGGAAGGAGCCTCAGGAGGTTTGCTAACTTTATGGAAACCTCAATCAGTTTTGGTTGAAGAAGTGGCCTCAAGCAATTTTTGGCAAGCATGCAAGGTAAGGAGTTTAGTCTCGAATCTAAGTTTTTTGCTGATTAATGTTTATGGTCCGAATAATCACATTCAAAAAAGAACTTTATGGCTGCATTGGACATAGTCTGTAAGCTCTCGGAAGTTGAGGTTTGCATTCTTGGTGGGGATTTCAATGCTATCTTATCACAAGGAGATAAGAAAGGTGGAGTAGGAAGGAAACTCCAGTCTCAGCTGGACTTTGAAAATTTTGTGGAAAGGAATGAGCTTTGCGATATTCAGATGGGGGGTGGGCAGTATACTTGGACTAATAGAAGGTTGGGGTTCTGCAATATAGCTGAGAAGCTGGACAAATTCCTATTCAAAGGCGATCTCAGTAGATTCCCCTTCACCCTTGATAGTCAGTTGCTTCCTTTACCAGGGTCAGATCACTACCCAGTTTGTTTGGAAATTAAGGGCGAAAGGGGTCCTTCAAGAAACCCTTTCAAGTTTGAAAACATGTGGTATGAGCATAAGGACTTCTTCGAACTGATCAAACAATGGTGGAATACCACACATCCAAACGGAACCAAAATGTTCAGTTTTGCAGTAAGATGAAAGTTATCAAGCAGAATCTTAAAGAAAGGAATATAAACAACTTCAAAAACATTTTTGCAGAAAAGAAACAGTATGAATCAGAATTGAAAATCCTCTCAGAGAAGATTATCAGGGAAGGAATGGACAATCAAAGTTACTTAGAAGAAAAATCTTTGTTGGCCAAATTAAATGATATCCTCTCCAAGGAAGAAATATTTTGGAGACAAAAGTCACGAGAAGTTTGGCTTTCCGTAGGCGACAGAAATACCAAATACTTCCACAACGTAACTAAGGCAAGAAGAGAGGTTAATGGAATAACAAGGGTTAGAGACAAAGACGGCACTTTATTGGAGGACGTGGAAGAGGTAAAACAAGCGGTGGTGGTTCATTTTCAGAACCTGCTAAATGAAGAGGTAGGCTCTAACCTCCTCGTTCAAAAGGAGTTAGTGGGTAACATCCCTAAGCTGGTAACAGAAGCTCAGAACGATATGCTAACCAAGGATTTCTCGGAAGAGGAAGTTAAGTCTGCGCTCTTCCAACTCCACCCAGACAAAGCCCTAGGTCCGGATGGATTCCCAGCAGGGTTCTTCCAAAAATGCTGGGACATAATCAGCAAAGACTTGATGGAGGCTTTAGAGGAGTCCAGAACCTCTGGTCAGCTTTTAAAGGAAATAAATAATTCCTTCATAGCTTTAGTTCCAAAGAAAGAAAAGCCTGAACTACTGGATGATTTTAGGCCTATTTCTCTTTGTAACACCCTCTACAAAATCTTAGCCAAAACAATGGCCAACAGGTTAAAAACTTTTCTCCCAGATTTGATCTCTGAAGAACAGACGGGGCTCGTAGCCAATAGATCTATACTAGATGGGGTAATAATACCACAGGAGGCTATTCATTCAGTTCAGGCATTGAGAAAGCAAGCTATGCTTATAAAACTAGACATCAAAAAAAGCATATGACCGAGTTAATTGGCGCTTCTTGTTTAAAGTGTTGGAAGGTTTTGGCTTCAGCAAAACATGGCTAGACTGGATTTTCTCTTGGATTGCAAGCCCAAGATTCTCAATCCTGGTGAATGGTTCTCCTGAAGGTTTCTTCAACATCTCACGTGGGCTAAGACAGGGATATCCAATATCTCCCTTTCTTTTCATCCTAATGGCTGAAGCTCTAGGAAGATCAATTTCCAGAGCACAGGACTTAAGGGAGATTGCTGGCATCCAAGTCACCAGGGGGGTCCCAAACATAACCCACCAACAGTTTGCAGATGACACCCTGCTATTTGGGGACGCCCAAACCAGGGAAGCTAGCAACTTCAAATCAATTCTTCGAAAATATGCAATAGCTTCTGGTCAAGAGGTCAGCCAGGTAAAGTCAGAGGTTTTTTTCTTCAACACAGCTGTTAGAACGGAAGGTCAGATTTTGAGAATCCTAGGCTTCAGGAAAGGGATGTTACCCTGCAAATATTTGGGGATTCCATTGGATAAAGGTCTCCGACCAGGCACCACATGGGATAGTTTGATTGAGAAAGTTAGAATGACGGCAGCCTCATGGAAAAATAATTGGCTTTCGTGGGCAGGTAGGCTTACAAAACTAAAATCAGTAACTCCGCCCTTCCGACTTACTTACTGTCATGCCTCCCCTTGTCAAGAACAGCAAGTAAAGCGCTGCATAAGAATATGAAGACCTTTTTATGGCAGGGATTGTCGGAACAATTCAAGTTTCCGCTGATTAAGTGGAAGCAAATTTGTGAATCAAAACAAACTAATGGAATGGGAGTTAAAAATCTCTTGCATCAAAACACAGCCCTTGGAGCCAAGCTGGTGTGGTCAATCTTCTCCAGTCAAGATCTTAAATGGGTACGAATTGTCCGTGCCAAATATTTGGATGCAGAAGTAGATAGCATTTGCACTTCTAGAGAGCTCCCCTCCGGCTCCAGAATCTAGAACTTCATCCGCAGTTGCAGAAATCTTATCTCCGATCACCTTTCTTGGGAAATCCAAAGTGGGGATCTGGCAGATTTTTGGGATGACTCTTGGCAAGGTCTCCCTAAACTAGCTGACAGAGAGGAATTGACAAATGTCAAGATGATTACAAAACAGGTATGGGGGGACAAGGTAAGAGATTATTTATCGCCGTTCTTTCAAAATGGCCTGTCCACAGCCAAATGGAAGAGTCCAGTCAATCTCGGATTAAGTCAGGAGGAAGTAGGGACCTTTGATAGGATTTTAGTGGAAAGAAGGATCAGCTATAGGCACGGCCAGGATCGGCTTAGGTGGACGGGGTCCTCTAACGGAGTATACAGTGTCAAAGAAGGCTATAAAAAACTTTCGGAAAATCATGAGGAAATTTCAGATATACCAAGGGATTTGTGCTGAAATCCTTATTGTCTTCCAAAGGCAGGGGTGTTCCTCTGGATAGCTTCACAAGGCAGAGTCCTAACGGCTGACAAGTTAGCTAAACTCGGAATTCAGGGGCCCTTGAGATGTTGTTTGTGTAGAGAAGCCTCAGAAGATGGCGATCACCTTTTTCTAAACTGTTCATTCTCCAATCAGTGTTGGATTTGGCTAATGAACAAACTCCAATGGAAATCTGCGTTACCTGAGGTCCTGCTAGATGGCTCGTGAGCTGGCCAAGAGTGAACAAAAAAGCAACATATCACAGACTTTGGTCCATCAGCCCTTCCTTGTTGATCTGGGAGCTCTGGAAGGAGAGAAATAGGAGACTTTTTCAGGACAAAGAAATGCCTCTTCTCTCTTTTCTCAATAAAGTGGAGAGTAGTATAGTTGAGTTCTTCAATTCAAAACTAAGCGAATCAAAACCTTCTCAGCAGTTATTTTCAGTCTGGGACGCCCTGATAAAACAAGGCTGGCTGGGTCTTAAAGTGCCACCGATTAATTTGGAAGGCGGCCAACAAACAGCTCTTAGAAGGAAACTTGCCAAATGGGCCCTGCCGGAACATGGTTGGCATAAACTAAACTTCGATGGTGCGTCTCGAGGGAACCCCGACAGATCAGGTGTTGGGTGCATCATTAGAAATTGGGAGGGCAAAATAGTGGGTAGCTTAGCTGAGCCACTGCCAGATGGCTCAAATAATGAAGCGGAGTTGGAAGCTTTAATCCTTGGCTTAGGGCTTTGCCATGAACTCAAACTCCGGAAAGTGGCAGTTGAAGGAGACTCCCTAGTGGTAATCAATGGTCTGAGGGCGAGGAGACTGATTAATTGGAAACTTGTAGCAAGATTGGAAATCGCTCTGAGTTTACTAGATCAGTTGGCGATGACTACTATCAATCATATCTACAGAGAGACCAACACAGAAGCAGATTCACTTTCCAATCAGGGTGCGGATGGAATAAGTGTCAAAGTTTTAAATTCCTTTGCATAAGTGGGTTGGGTCTTTGGGTGGTTGGGTGAGCACCCAATCCACATTCTCAAGGATGGGTCGAACCTTATGCCATTATGATGGCATATAAATCCGCGGGAGTCTGAATCTAGTTTGAAGGACAGGTCTCACGCACCAACTCTGACAGCGTTTCTCCATGCATTGAAATGATAGAAGACAGTGGTTTGCGACTAGTAATGAAGCTTCCAGATGGTCTTCTTCCTTCCATTTAAGACAGCTTGTATAGGCAAAGCGAGTGCAGCGACGTATGTATAGAAAAATGGACGGAGGTTCTGGATTTATAGCGAAGATTTCGAGTCATGGCTTGCTAAACATGGGCTTAGCCACTCCTCTCCAGCTAGAGAGCTCTGTTCACCAGATGGCCTTTAAAGGCGTCATTTCGGATCAACGGCTCAAACGCATAATGCGGAGGCATGAAGGGTTGCTGCTCCCGGCGGTGAAGATGATTCTGGGGAAGGATTTCCTGGAGGCTGACGAATTTTACAGGGTCGACACTCACATCTCATCCAGGTTCTTAGCCTCCATATTGGATGCTGGAGTGTCGAAGGAGGTAGCGAAAGGACTGATGTTGAAACTCTTTAAGCCAGAGTTTCTCGGCGGCTTAGACCACACTCTCAGAGCTGTCATTCCTAAAGCAGGAATACCGCGGCCAAAAGACATCACGGCTCCACAGGACCCTCTGGCGGTTTTGAAGGTATTTCCCCTCCTGCTTGACCTGAAGGGAATGGCACTGATCGAGCACCAGGATCGTGTTCTTCAGGTATTTGGTTTCCTTCACGATTTGCTGACTGTGGATGGGGAAATTGGGGATTTTGGGGAGAAGGATTGGGTTGGTAAACTCCAGTCAATGGCAAGGGAGCTTGATCTACTCTAAGAGCTCGACCATTGAAAACATATAGCTAAGTATAGTTAGTCTCTGTCGGATGATAGCATTCTGCTGTGCCCCTGTGTTCAGTTAGTTGTTATGGCTTTGGATTCAGTCTATACTAGGCCTTTTGGATGGGCATGAATAGTCAATTTTTTGAATTTCGTAGGTAAACGGCTAACAGGCACCTGCATGTATATTCCCTTACTATATCAATACAAATAAACATGTTTACGAATCAAAAAAAATAATAATAATAATAATAAATATACTAAAAATTTTCATCATTTTCACTTTCGAACTTTCAAATCACAAGTCGCAACCTTCCAGCAGTGGTAGGGTTTCACTTAACTTTCAGTTTCGACAGCTTCCTACAAATCGCGAGTTAGTAGAATAAAATGAAACATTGAAATGTCTTTGTTTTTGCCTTTTTGGTCGTGTGTTTAGGGTTTCACGTTGTCTTTGACGCAACTTTAGTGGAAAACGAGGGAAATCAAGGGGACCTTCCCAGGGGACGTTGCTCTCGTACAGGCGTCCCTGGGGCATCCCCATTACAACCATCTAAAGAGGAACAGCATAGGGATGTCCTAACCCCATCCCTGCATCCCCGAAGCATTCTAGCTTGCAAGAGCGGGGAAAAATGGGGGGGACGCATCCCCGCGTAACACTGGAAACCAAATATCAAACAAAGGTTATAGTTAGTTTTACGTAGTTAGATTTGTTTTGAGGTTTGTTAAATTTTTTTACCTATATGCCCAAAATATCAACACTTTGTTGGAATTTTCTGTATAAATACATTTGTAATGGTGAATAAAACATGGTCTTTCCATCAAGAAGTACACAAATAAAAAATGCAAGAAATAGTTTGCAAAGATAAGATCAAATAATAAATGAAACTAATGCAATAAGGAGATCAAATGCCCTGATGACAACCAGGGTTCAAGTCCCACCGAGCATGCTTCCCATGTCAATGCAGCCCACATGCACAAGTATGGATGTGAATCCCAAGAGAATTTTAACAGAATAGAAATTCCTTAGACATGAATTCTAATCCAAAAGCTATTCTAAATTCTATGGTGCATTACCCTATGTTCCCTTAATGGCATGTTGATGATTACAATTTGCTAATCAACGAAAAAAAGGTTTATGTATTAAATCTCATTTGGAAAAGCCTGCTTACGGAGTTTTTGTGCAATTGCTGCAGCATCAGCAACTCGGCTATCATCAGAGAAGAGTGGTGAGAGCTCCATTAGATCGCCTGGATTGCTGTTGAACTCCATTAGGTACTGCATGTTATATAAAATAAAATGAATTCCAGCAGAAAATTCTGTTTTCTAGTTATTACAAAATATGCAAACATAATGTAAGATGCACAGAATCGATTTCAAAATGCTGTGTACAATTGCATCAAGAAAGAACAAGCCGTAGAGGGAGAAATTACCCTTATGAGTTCTATAGTTTGATTAGCCGTGTCTCTCTGTGAATCTGCACTCTGCGAAATTGGTTCAAATCATTTAGCAGCTAAAACTGGATGTCTACCAAGATTTAAATCTGAAATATACCAAATATTATAAGCTTCAATCAGTTTTTCAATATAATTTCTGATTTGTAAGAGAAATTTGATCGAAGAAACATCCATCCATATAAGGTGCCAATTCACCTGTAAATGGTCACCAATCTTTGCTGCAGTCTGACCCACAACAGAAATGCGAGAATCTAGCCTGCTGAAACTCTCAAATAGGCCATCCACTCCTTTCTCTAGCTGAAAAAATCAAACAGGTTCATTTCTAGTGGCCAGCACTTGAAAAACATGGAATACAAACAATAAAAACATCAAGAAGTGACTAGTTTGTGTGGATAATCTTAATTTTTGTAGTTGAAAATATAATTCATATTTAAAGGATGCAAAGTACGCCCATGCAGTATAACGGAAGCTAAAATTTCTGTCTGACACTCCTAATGTCACCAGGATGTGGCTCAACGCCATAGTATATGACTAAAGTGGAACAGATCAGGGACCAACTTATTGCAGTTGACGAAAAATTAGAGGATAAATAACTGGTTAATCACCTTGCATATTCTACCCATCTTTCAGGGATTGTATGATTATGTTGTGTACAATAGTTAAACCAATTAGCATTCCTTTAAAAAGTTTTGTTGTCTTTAAATTGTAGGAGCGACTTAGCAAGCAGTACAAGGATGAAAAGCCTTTGATCCATATTAAGAAGAGTTTAAAAGCAAAAGAAATTAACATTTCCACCAGCAGAAAGAAGAAAGAAGAAATTATATTATTGTGTGTGGATAACCAGAGTTAGTTAATGGGACTCGAGCAAAACCAGCAAAAATAGCATTGGGATCTAAAAAGAAGCTCCAGAAAGAGACAAGCAGCTAAAACATTTAGCTAGGATTATAACATTTGAAGAATTTAAGTATCTAGGGGAATGAATCCGAAGTGGGTAAATGCCATTATTCCATCTACAACAAGCATTACAAATGCCCATGAGGGAAGAAGATCCATCCCACAGAAGAAAGAACAGCTGAAGTAAGGGGCGGAAGTCATAACAAAAGTATATGCTGTTCTACTACGGAAAACCTGGTTGTTCTATGAATGAATGATGAAAAGAATATGGGATTTAGGCTTTTAGCTCATAAAAAAAACAAGAGGCACAATAGCAATTCTGTAAAACCAGAAGGATGATGGTAGGGGTAATCAATTAATAAATTATATTATCGTGTGCAGATAACCAGAGGTGGTTAATGGGACTCGGGAGGAAAACAAGCAAAAATAGCACTAGGATCTAAAAAGAAGCTCCAGAAAGAAACTACAAACTAAAACATTTAGCTAAGAATAAAACAAGATTCTCGGTAACTCGGTGGATGAATCCAAAGCGGATAAATGCCATCATGCCATGTATAACAAACATTGCAAATACACTTGAGGGAAGAAGATCCATCCCACAGAAGAAAGAAGAAAGTGCTGAATTAAGCCGTGAAAGTCATGACAAAAGTATATGTTGTTCTATTATGGAAAACCTGTTTGTTCTATGAATGAAAAAACAAAAAGGATACAGGATTTAGCCCATAAAGAAACAAGAAGCTCAGTGGCAATTTTGTAAATCCAGAAGGATGATAATAGTGGTGATGAACTTTCCTTCTTGAATCCTAACCACACAAAGCAAAAAACCTGTTGAAGAATATTTGGTACCTTGATTCAAAAACTACTAACCACATGACATCTTAAAAGAAATAATTTACCAACTTGAATAAGATCAATGCAGCAATGAGCATGTTGAGATAGGCAATACCAAAAGGAATGTGGCATAAAGGCAAGGAAATGCTCCAATGAGGCCATCCAATAGAAAGGAATAAAGAACTAATGTGCCTTGTAAGCATTGGAATTAAATGAACTAACTCAATCAGTGAAATTACAAGAAAATAGGCTTAAACTCTATGAGCTGGAAGCAAATAGAAGGTGATGGTGGTGAACATTGACTTTCAACTTATTTGTGTCATCAAAGTTAGGGCTATACAAATTATAAGCTAAAGATAGATTTTGTTTGCTTATATAATGCTGTTAAAAAGACAGATTAATGAGCAAGCCAGGTATTACAACTAATACACTACTCCATAGTAAACAAATCCAATTACAGGGTTAAGCATATTCCCTAATTTTATTGATAACTTATCTAGGAAGGTACATCAACGTTACAAGTGCTTTATTTTAATTTTTAGGGATAGAATTCAAAGGTTTAGCAGCAAATAGATCAAGGTCCTCCAAACAGATAATGAAGAGGAATATAGGTCAGAAGATTTTTTCAATCTTGGATAAGCAAGCATTCAAAGACAGTGCAATAGTACAGCCGAAAGAAAGCACAGAAAAATCATGGAAATTGTGGCAAGCATACTAAAAGGGAAGGTTTATCAGAAAGTTTGGCCATAAGTAAATTGCATAGCAGTTTATTGTTGAATGTGCCCGAGAAAAAACATACCAGATATTCCACCAGATAAAAAATTAACTAGACCAAAACTCAGGTCAAACAGTTGCTAATTTGTGGGTATTTGGCTCATGCATTTATTCCAGGCAGAAAAGACACAAATTGGAAGATAGGAGCACAAACTACTTGTTCAGTAGTTATAATGATAGGTCAAAAGCCTATGGGCCATTGCCTGCTGATAATAACAAGGTTATTATTGGCATAGATATGATATTTGATAAATGAACTTATTTGGAGTAGGCTAATTAATGACCAGTTATAAATGAACGAGAACCAAAACCTAAAAAACTTGGAGGTGGGATTGTTAATGAAGAAGATAAAAGGAGGCAAACATGGCACAGTTAAAAAGAGAGTCCTAAATGGCATTATAGGACACTATGAGTCAAACTAAAAGAATTGCTCCAGGGTGTAAATGATGGTGAAAGAAGATGAAGGACATTTGGGACCAAAAATATTTAGGTTTAAGGGAATTTGGAAATCCCCTTTCAAGCCCAAGAAAGCTTGTTATATATTGTCACTAGCACATAATGATTTAGCCTTAAGAAGAATCTGATCTAATGTGGCTTCCCAGCCTTTTGCTGTGTGTTCTGTTGTCAACAAAAGCTCTGCTAAAGCACATATTCTAGTATTTTTACAAAATCCAGACAGTTTTTTTATAGGCTGCCTCTGTATGTCCTTTTCACATATGCCCATGTAACTTGGAAAGTAGCATGGTTGGGGAGTAATTGGTGTTGGGATGTTAATTTAGTGAAGGCTTACCATATGATATTGAAGTGACAAGTTGTACCATACGATAAGAATTGAAACATTCTACCATATGTATAAGACTTGTAACTCAGGTCTGAATGGCAAGATTTCAGGTAGCATTAAATTTCCTAAACAGGTCAAATTTTGTATATTGCCGATATGTTTATACATATTTTCTAGAGAGCGGAAAAAGTGACAATGGAGCATCCCCACCTCATTCAGATAATCACTCATTAAGGAAGTACACCTTGTTGAGATGGCTGGATTCTGCTTGAAGCCTCTACAGAGCACTCCTAAATGTCCCAGGATGACCATGACAAATTACATAAGAGCCACCTCTGCAGCAATTCAATATTAAACCCATGTCTGGGATGGAGTGAGAAACAGTCCAGACCAGCTCAAAATGATAAATGTCCAACAATTACCTTTGCTCCCTTTAAGGGTTAAAAACAACAAATGGTAGAAAATAATGGACCACCCAAGGATTCACTTCAGAGCAAATGAAATGGATTTTATAAGGACAATACCCTCCCCATCCAAACTGTTGGAAGATACTACTGGTGTTTCATAATTGATTACTATTGCTCCACTTAATAGGTTATTCAACGCCGATAATCTTAAGAACTGCATAAATATTGATTAATAATTAAATTATATACACTTTTGGAGAGTATTCTTTTTTCTTTGAGAGACTGGGTAGAACTTCTCCTGTCCCCTACATTTTATGTGGGATCTACTAGCAGTCCTCAAAACTTGTCCCCTCATCAACTGCACAAAAAGCAATAAATTCATGACACATTTTGTTTTGAATATAGCACAAAAACCTGTAATGCCAGGTTCGGCAGAAATGGCCTGCAAATTGACTGGGTTTGGTTTGGGTCCAGAACATGCCCAGGTTTGCCCTGTGTCTGGCCTGGACACCCTGGGTTCTCTTGAGGTTCACTTGATTAGGTTTGTTGATAGGACTTGCAGTAATGTTTAGGAGGCAGGCAAACAAGATAACAGGCTCTGAGCAGCCACAGCACAAATCATTTTAAACCTTCAAATACCTGTTCACATTCGGCCAATACTGTTAGCTCACAACCATGCCACCACCACCAATCAACTCCTGCACAATACAGCAACCTGAAGGTAATTTCTCGGGCTTTTGGAATTCCTCCATCGAATTCAGGGGTACAATTATGTAAAAAGGCATTCGCTAAAGGAGCTCAAATAACCAGACATGGAAGGTGCAGATTCATTCCAGAGAGCCAGACATGTAAATGTACCCCATCCCGTGAAAACATGAGCCTCTTTAGGTTGTCCACAAGGGGATGTATGTAGAAGCTCAGTTGTTTTTATTAACTTTATATTTTATATATATCATAAATACTATATTATTATAAAATATTTATTATTATTGTAATATATTTATTATTATGATGTAAAATACGATTAGTTTTTATTTTATTTATATAATATATTTATTTTATTACTAAACGATTTATTGTTTTTTATTCAATAATTTAATATTCAACTTTATTTACAAAGCCTAGACTCATATATTCAACTTTATTTACAACACAAAGTTTGCAAATTCATTAAACGACTTATCCTTGGGCACAGATGATAATACATTTCAATAAGCATTTATCAGCAAAAGTAGGCATAATAAATGTTTTTGATATAATAAGGCGGCAAAAACAAGGGGCTGAACCCTTACAAACCAACCCAAAAATAGGAACAACAAAGGCTCACGAACAAAAGGAGCCACTAACAGCAATTACAGCATTGACAGCCGATAAACAGCAAAAAGTAAGTAGTAGCAGTTTGACAGCAAAAAGTAACAGAAAGCAAAGAGACAAAGTTAGGAAGAAACATCCTCCCAGCCTTTGGACAGGAATTCATTAATTTTATCAAACTCTTTAGTCTTCTCTTCGTCTGCACCATGTGCAAGGGTATCCTGCTCCTGCAAAAGAGTCAGATTAACCATAGCCGAGTGGCAAAGCATACTGTTTATGAAGCATCGGAGGGAAAGAAACTTCTGCTCAAGGGATTCCACCCAGTTTCTTAGAGCAGGCATTTCAACTTCCTGATTGGCACCTTCCTCTTCAGCATCTTCCTCAACCTTCTCAACTGTCATCCCCTCCCCATCTTGAGTATGATCTCCAGGCACAAAATCCCCACCATCAGAGTCCTCAACTTGCTTATCCTTTTCCTCCACCCCTTCAGTCTCCTCCGAGATCTCCTGCACTTCGATGCCTTCACCTTTAGACGGCTCACCCTCCTGAGTAGACGTATCCGAGTCACTTTCAGAGTATTCAATCAATTTAGCCTGAGGGGCTGATTTGCCTGTAATTCTGCCAGATCTTCTAACACCCGAAGTGTTACCCTCAATCTTATCTTTAGCCATTTTAGTTTTAGCCTTTTTCAGTGGTCCCTTGCTATCACTTTTTTTATTCTTATGGGCCCCCATATCCACACCCCCCCCCCCCCCCCGAGTTAGTGATCTCCATAGAAGGCTTCACTTCCTTAAGTTGTTGTTTCTTCGATTTCACACTACCTTTGGAAATAGGAGTATGAAGGTCCTTCGTAGTAGTCTCTTCCAAGGATTCAAAAAAGGAAACCCCTTTTAGTTTCTAGGTAGTAGGGGTAGAATCACTGGGTTTCTCAGAAGTGGTATCGGCAATGGAAGGGTTATCCCCAGGGATTTCAACAATGGTGGGTGGTTGAATAGGTTCCGGTGGAGACAAGGCGAGATGGAATTTATAAAGGTGATGGATGAGGCCTTGGTGAAGGGGGATAGGCCGCTTTGAGGGCTTCATAGCATACTTAGCTTTCACATGGTGGACAGAGTGTTCCAATGAAGATAACAGATAGAAAGGAAAGCTAATAAGAGCATTTCTCCTAAAGTGGTTAAGAAGGGGAAGGTGGTAGTTGTAAAACCTGGTATAGTGACCCTCCAAGGCGAAATACTTCATCAGCAGGTAGCACATAACATCCCATGGCTCCAGTAACTTGGCACGATCAAACCCTCCTTGATATGGAACTAGCTCCTCCCCCTCACCCAGAAATAAATTCTAATTTTGGTGGTCCGCAACCCTAGCCTTCCTCTTCAATTTCGTGCCTTTAGTGGAAAGACCAGTAGCCATTGCAATGACCTCCTCAGAAACCTCGAACCCAATCTTTCCAATTTGGACTCTGCGGTTATCCCACGAAAGGGCACATTGCACAGAAAGATTTTCGTCGTGGCCATTAAGGCATTTCAGGAAAGGGATAATAGATGTTATCGAACGAACAGAATCACAATTTGAACACCAGGTAACTAACTCCAGCATAATGAAGACATGAGAATTGTCATTTTCATTGATCGATCAAAATGTAACACTGAATTCTGAACACTTGAATACTTGAACACTGAAAAAGCTAATTGCTGAAAAAAACTTTACATAAATTATGAAAGATCTATATTGAATATAATCTGAATGATTACAATGAGAGCGAATGCTCAAATTTATAAAGAAGAAGCATACTAAAAATACTAAAAAGCCTGAAAGCTAGAAACTAATAAAGCAAAATTAAAAGACAGAAAAGACCTATCTAATAGGAGAAAAAGGAGCGAGTCGAGTGGTCAAGTGACCATTAAACTAGCTTTTATCTTAATACCCCCCCTTAATGGTCACTGCAATAACTAAAACAGAGTTGCCCCCCCTAAAGATGACAACCAAAACAGAGCTAGGCTGGTCCACGAGCAACTGAAAAAGCAGGCAGAGGAGATGGCCTAGAAGGCGTAGAAAGTAGACTCCTTCTGCTCAGTATGCTCTGCGACATGTGCTGATGGTGTTGAAGCTTCAAACTTGGACTGCTCAGCAGCCAAGCGTTTCCAACAATCCTTTTTCATATGGCCGAACTTGTGACAATAATTGCACTGGATGTTGTACTTTTTGGAAGGGTCCTATGACTGACCCTGACTGAATGGCTGAGAGGGCTGATTGCTGCCTTGATTCTGTTGAAAGGACTTGGCAGTAAATGCCTGTTCGGAGGAGGAAGTAGCACTACCGAACTGCTGTTTCCATCGATCCTGCTGCAAGAGTTTGTTGCACAGATCTGAAAACTTCAGAGTAACATTAGTTGAAGTAATGTTAAGAGTTTCGATAAAGTGCTCGTAAGCAGATGGTAGGCTTTTCAGAGTGATGACTACCATATCTTCCTCGTCCATGTCTCGATCAATTGCTGTCAACTAATCACGGATGTCCTTGATTTTAGTGAGATGCTCCTGCAGAGACATCTGTTCATCCATCATGATCGAGAAGAGCATGTTCTTTAAAAAGAACGCACGGCTCTTGTCAGACATTTCATGAAGATCCTTCAATAGATCCCAAATTTCTTTTGTAAATTTCCCAGACAGAACCTGAGGCAATTGATCATCGGTCACTGATAACTTGATAAGCATCACCACTTCACGATTTTGCTCATCGTATTTTTCCTAATCTTTACCTGGCAGTTGAGGATGTGTAGTTTTCCCCAGAACTAGTTGGTCAATATGCCGATATTCAAAGATAGTCATCATGCGCTGCTTCCAGGTGTTGTAATTTTTGTCGTTGAACTTCTGACTACTCTCCAACAGAATGTTGGTCAAAGATGCCATGCTTCACGTTTTTCGAGACACGAGAAAACGAATTATAAGCAGTGGGCACAGAAACTGAGTAGATAGACGGCACAAGAAGGGAAAATAGAATCTTTGCACAAATACAGATTTTGAAAACACGGAATATACTGACTCAAAAGTCCTAAACACGGACTTCGAGGTACGGATCTCAAGACAAATCAACACAGATCTCAAGATTGAAGAAAGCAAAGGTTCAGAACATCTGAGGACAGATTTCGAAACAAAACAAACTCTGCATGGCTGATAAATGTGGCTGCCTACAAAAAAAATGGAGTGCTGGGCACTGTGCTTGAAAGAAACTGGATGTATATGAGCGTTGTCAGCGCAAATCAAAGAAACTAAAAAAGTTGCCAGCAGATACCACGTGACCACCAGAAGACTTTGACAACAAAGAGATTCATTAGCGCTTGTGGCTGGAAATTCAAAAGACCCACACACAAGAGAACCGTTCAAAAAAGGAGCATCATATACAATAAGATGTCGCTCCAAACCAAAATAAAAACCACAAAAATAGAAAGTGACGGGGCCCTCTTCTATCCAAAAACTTGGATCAAAAAACAAGAGAACCCCCTGATGAGCCACAGAAGGTCCGCGATCCAAAAGAACAAACGGCGACCAGGAAAAAGATCTCTGGAAAAACAAACGTCACCCAAAATATACCACAGCTACAGTCACGAATCATACGACCAAAGAATAAGACAAAATCGCGACCGAAGAGGATGAATCTTGTTGCAGATGAAGTTGCAAAAATCTAAAGCGAGGAACATAGATTTTGAAAAATACGACAGGAGATAAATACGAATCGCGAGCACAGAGCCGCCAAAACGCGACCTTGAAACAGCGTCTTCAAAAAGGGATTGGATACACCAAAGTCCGCCAAAACAAAAAAAACCGCACCTAGAACACTAGAAATCGAGACTCAGAAGAGTCAAATGGACCTCAAAAACACATCGCAACCACAGAAGCGCCGCTTGCAACATACGACCACCATAAAAAAATCTGTCGAGGATTCGCGACCAGATACCCACATCCTCCAAACAGGGACAAAAATGTCTAAACACGACCTTCGAGAAAAAAAAAATTTGCTAACGACCTAATCAAGTTCGAACATGGCTCTTGATACCATGTTACATAAATTATGAAAGATCTATATTGAATATAATCTGAATGATTACAATGAGAGCGAATGCTCAAATTTATAGAGAAGAAGCATACTAAAAATACTAAAAACCCTAAAAGCTAGAAACTAACAAAGCAAAACTAAAAGACGGAAAAGACCTATCTAATAGGAGAAAAAGGAGAGAGTCGAGTGGTCGAGTGACCATTAAACTAGCTTTTATCTTAATAAAAGCTAACTAATAATGAATTTGAATTCTAAAATCTAGATCCTTGTGCTTGTGTAAAAGCACTTATTTATACTACTACAAAGCAAATGCAAGAAAACAATAACTAAACTCCAACTCAAACTAACTAGTGTTTGCATGACATGCAAACATATTACAATGATCTGCTCCACTTAAGACTACTACTGGAACATGCAACTATATCTGAACTAATGATCAATCATGCAAACTCCAACTATAAATAGCCTTCCTTTGAAAAAGTCATATCCTTTTTGTATGAAAGGTATGTGCTTTACATGATACAAAGCGTCCTAATTATAGCCTTTTGAAAAGGCATGACCTTTGCATGAAGAGGAGCGCCTTTGCTTGTAAGAAGCCGAACTTTTGCTTTTCTTTGTGATTGGTTTTAAAGAATGAACTAAAAATAGTGACCCTTTAAACCCAGGTGCGCTCCAACTGAAAATAGTGCATCTATCAACCAAGAGACGCGCTCCAAGTTAACTGAGCGTGCCTCACCTCAATAGAATGCACCTTAGACGCGTTTGACTTGCCAGACATGTCTTCTTCGAAACAAACGCGCTTCTAGATGATAAAATGCGCTTTTAGGTGCTTTTTTATTTTTGAAATGCAAAGTAAAACCTTCAAGCATGCCTAAATTGACCCAGGCCCGCTCAACCTCTCTCTGGCGCGCCTCGCCTTAATCAGGCACGCCAATCTTCCTCTAGGCACACTTTCCTCACTTCAGGGGCGCCAATCTTCCTCCGGGTGTGCTTTTATATTCCATCATGCGCCAGAACATTCCCTTTGCTTCGCAAACGTATGTCCTTCACTCTAGAATGCGCTAATACCTATAAGATTAGTGAAATATGGCAACATGTGGAAAATTTTGGTATGGGTACAAAAGTTTTATCCGTGAAGTGAACTGCAAATAATATAGGTTAGGGTTTTTAAACCTATCGACCATCTATGGGTCTGCAAAATCTGTGAAAACAGAGTATAAGGAATACTCGACCTTTACAGGTCTAACTAAGACATAAAACTATTTCAACTATACAAACTTGTCAATAGTTTGGGTTGTGAGTTCGCTATAATATAATTATTAACAGGTCTGCTAATAATATAATCTGAGTTGATAATTTTCATGATCTCAAACAAATGTCTATTTGTATGTTAGGGTACAAACTTTTAGAGTTCGATTATATATTGATCTTTACACTCATGAGTAGAAACAAGGGATAGACACTTATTTTGTCACAGCCTTAAATAGGCTTCCTGTGCTTTATTAACAGTGGTATATATGATTTTATCAAATTTAGAGATATGTACCAAGACATCAGTTTCCTATAGATTTAATCTTTCCCTTTGATACATATTGTTAATGAGAAGAAATTGTGTTTAAGTTCCATTTTCAAAGGGTTACAATCTTCTTTTTATGATATTACCGAATCGGGTATATAACCCAAGAACCCTTCAAATGGATTATTCTGAATCAGGAAAAGATTTCTAGAATTAATAAGTAAACAGGAGTTTACTTTATTCATTTGTCAATGTTATTCTATTATATAATTCAGACTGGTATATTTATATATGTATATATGTAAATTACATATATACATATATAAATATGCAACTAAATCTCTTGAAAGAGTATTATAATTATTTATTTATCAGCCTCAGATAAGCTCAAGACAGAGCAAAGTGGGAATATCAGGGGATTTACCATATATACATAATCCTTTGAGAAATTGTAACCAGGTTTACTTAGCAGAGGGTTATATGTATTCATTTGGAACAAAGATATTTCTGAATATGTCTAATATTATTTGCATTAAGGCAGATTTATACATGCCTGCAATTCAATGGAAACTTAGAAAAACTGAAATGGGGACAGCAGAGAATTATTAACCCTGTGATTAACTAATATATTTCTTACTTGGTCAATATTGAAGGTAAAATTGATTATTTGATGATAAAGTTATAATCCTCTGTTATAAATAGGAAGTAATTTCCTATGGCTATGTTCATTGAGGACTTGAGTTTAGAACATTGTGATAAGTCTGTAAGTTTGACAAGAAGCTGAGAATGCAAGGAATGGGCTGCAGTATCATTAGTATATAATTGTTCTAACTAGTATTCTACCCTATATTGACTAGGTGAGTTTGTAGTTGGTGTAAACTCTCTAAATCATCTATCCAAGCCTAGGATAGAAGAACTATTTTCTGAAGCTGACATGCTTGTAGTTGGATATTATACTATTATGTATGCTTGTATGTGAAATAATGATTTATGTTAACAAGTTTGAAAGAGATGTGTTAACTTACGACACACATCTCCGTTTTGGAATGTGTTTATGAAATATCAAAACTTTGGCCAAAGTAATGCAAAATCACTGCTTGCATTGTTGGTTCACAGTGTCTTTTTATTTACAAAACTATCGGATTGTGTCATACTTAGCTAGAGGGATTCTAAAGTCATATGACTAATTGTTTTGATTGGACACAACACTAGTTCTCAGATGGCATGATGGATCTTGTTGATTTCCTTAATCTACTACCCTCGTGAAGGGTAGGGCGACTTCCAGATGGAAGGTGTGTGAGGGACTGTTGGTCTGTGGTTGGAGGTAAAGCACTAGGGTGATGCTCTCCCTCTTGCAATTGAAGAATGTCGAAGACTTGGTTACTCAGAGACATTATTTATTTTCCACTTGATAAATGTAATATTGCATTGTAAATGTAGCATCAAGATGTGGATGCGACCATGTAATATTTAATTTATGAATGTTGGTATATCCATTTATTGTAAATGATTTATGAAATGGGATAATCCTTTATGATTCTCATTATTGTATTTATGATTTAATTATGTTTTTTTTTTTTAATATGGTATCTTTTTGGTAAAATTTTTAGTATGTTCTATATAAGGGACAGGCATTCGTTACAAATGGGATCATGTGGCAAGTGTGACAATGATGTAATAGCACACCAATGATGTTTTGAGATGAAGCGAAGGACAGAGAATATTTGATATATCATTCAATGTGCTTAATATGTGCAAGTCGAGGATTGTATATCACCGATTATACTGAGGAGGGGGAGGGTGAATCAGTATAATACAATCATTGCTTTTTCAAAATAACATCCACAATAATATCAATTGCACAACATCATTCACTTAAGATCTAACAATTATGCAACACAGAATGAACACACGATTTACGTGGAAACCCTTACGGGAGAAAACCACGGCAAAATATTGCTTATATATATCTTACACGCTTTGTAGGCACCAACCTATAGGAGACACCAATCCCCTCTTGTACAATTTGTGAGCACCAACCCACTAGAGACACCAATCCCTGTTTGTAGAATTCGTGAGCACCAACCCACAAGAGACACCATGATGCAGAGCAAGGTGGAGATTAACACACAATCACAAATGAACAAACTTTTCAATTTTTGAAACTCCTATTTGATGGGTTTTCTCTCAAATCCTTCAATCCGCTAGTAGTCCAAAACAAGGAATTTCATCATAACTTTTAAAGGAGGCCTCAAACCCAGAAACAAAATACCATTCTAGATACCCTTTATGCCTCTTGTTAACATATCCAATTTGTGGATAGGGTTGTTTTGGAACAAAACCCTCTAAAATTGACTGTTACAGCTCAATTAGGCCTAATTAGCCCTGTTTTACAAAGCAAGTATGTGGAATTCAAAACCCAAAACACAAAACTCCACTTCAGGACATTACTCACATCTCATGGGGTCTGAATATGCCAATTTTGTCAGCTGGAACTATTCCCAATTCACCAAACTATCAAACCCTATGTCTACCTAAGCACTTTAAGCCAAATATATAGAAAATTCAGACTAGAGCTGCCTCAAATTCAACCCAAACTCCAACCCTTGCTACTGCAAATGCCAAAATCATTTAAAGCTTTGTATCTACTTCTATTTTACCAATTTTTAGAATTTTCCACCGAGTGAATGGGCATTAATTCATGTTCTTTCAATCAAACCCTCTCAAACTAGGGTTTTCTGACTGTTTACAGCAAAAATGCTCTAACTACCTTCAAATTTAATGAAAATAGATCAAACCAAAACCAAATGACAGATAATTTGCTCCTCTATCAATTCCAATTAAATTTGGTTCATCTACAGGCCGTACTGGGCCGTACCATTCGCTGCAACAGCAAGAAAGCACTGGAAAGTGCAGGAAAATAGAGTATTCTTATTGTTTATTCTTCAAAAATGTCTCTAGAACATTGCCTCGAATATCCCAAGGCATATTTAAACATTTTCCTTCAAAAACCAACCGATCCAAACTACTTTTCAAGTACTTGACTGTTCAACTTCCCACACAAACCAAAAAATGCAAAATTACATTGCAACTTTTAACTTCCACAACTGACCCCCACGACTAAAAACATTACACGTGGTCTAAATAGACCTTATTACAACCAAAAACATGACTCAAGCACAAAACCCAACATTTACCCCTTATTTACATTATGAGGACTAGATGCCCCTGCACCACACCAATCCCTGCAATTGAGCACCAACCCAGTAAGAGACACCAATCTCTTGTCAAGGCACCAACCTTATACAGAACAGGATTACTATCTTCTTGTGAATCTCCTCTTCAAATGTGCCTTTACTCTTCTCTATAGATCTGTCATAAATCTCTCCTTTATATCTGCACAATCTTCTCCTCTATCTCTGCACAATCTTGTCCTGTATCTCTGTATAATCTTCTCCTTTATCTCTGTATAGATTTCTTTTATATCTGCATTAACACCCTCCTTTATATCTGCATAATCTCCTTCTATATCAGCATAATCGTCTTCTCTATTACCTTCCTCTAACTCCTCATATGCAGATCTGAAAGTGTCTTTCTGATATACTCTTTATTATTTACACTTCCACTCACACTATCCACAACACATCACAAATGCCTTTTATATCTTCTTCTAGGGCAGCAATCCCATTAATGGATGCAACCTTTTAAGAAGACAACCCTTGTTTAAACATGCAACCCTTCACAACAAACACACTCCATCCAAAATCGCACCTCTCCATAAATACCTTTTAGTGGGACGATTTTGTCCTTTTGTGGGAGCACTCTCCCTCAACATAGTCGGCCACTTCTATAATATATTTGCTGCCTTCTAATTACAAATCCTCTCACTTTACAAACTGATCGCTCCACTTCATAATATATTCACTCATAAACTAATTGCCTAAAACATAAGCGCTGCCGATGTAATTCACTGTCTTTGTTAATGCTTGTAATACTTGGTCATTGCCATTTAATTATTGCTTGATCGCTGTATTTCAATTAAAATTGTTACTATCTTTTAAACACTAGCGCATACATGAGTCAGCCATGATTTCTCTTTTATTTTCAATACTCCATATGAAGATCAGTCCTTTATAACAAGTCTTTGAGTTATTTTGACTTCTTTAAAAGTGGCGATTATTCTAAGGCAGTCGGCCAGCATTTAACTTAAAAGTATTACGGATGTATCTCAGGTCAGCCAGCATATGATAATTGTTCTCCATAAAAGAAACTCAGCGCTGCCTTTTTTACATTATTTGCTTTGTTCTTTGAACATCTTCATTGATCTTTAAATATCCGAGTAAACTAGATCTTGGCCAGCAATTACAATGATTGCCACCCATTTTTGTAAAACGATTTATGGCCTTTGGCCTATATCGATTTTCCTCTTTCAACAATATCATTCCTTTGACATCAATGACAACTATCTTCTAACAATTTCGTCCAGACATAATGATAGTATGCTTGCCACCAATCTTGGACAAAGAATTCCTTCTTGACATCAATGACAACACTTGCAACAATCTCTCATACACCTTTGATATCAATGACAACAATCTCTTTGACATCAATGATAATATTGCCAACACTCGTTATTAAGTTGAATTGGCTGGAACCTGTGAAGCATTTCTATCAGTTTATTTAGCCACTCCTGCATCAAATGAACATCATTTGGCGGCTGGGCTTTGCTTGCCTTGATGCAGAATGGTTCGTTGGTATTTCTAGTAAAAATGGTGTCGGATGTTGGCAAATGTGGCAGAAGGGTCAACAAGAAAAGAAAGAGGAAGTTGAGGTCAAGGTGGATGAAGAAACGGAGAATATCCTTGACGCAAGGTGGTCAAATGCAGGAAGCATGTTGGAAAGATTCTCAAGTTACATTGCCCACGAGCTTTCTAACCCCCTGTTGTGGATTTGGATGTTGGGCCTTTGGGGGTTGGCGAAGGAAGTTGATAGAGATGATGGGGTCGAAATTTGTGAAGCAATGAAGAAGATTTTGTTACATCCTAGACAATCGATTAATAGGAAGAATGTCTTTGATATCGCTCAATTTCTATCATATGTGTCCATGCTCTCAACGGTGGTCAACATCTACATGCTACATGAAGACTTAGATAGTCTCTGTGATCAGGAGGAAGTACATCTAGATTGTGTGATTTATCATCTTCATACTGTTCTGAAGAACCAGCTCAAGCTCTTTAAATGTCTAGAGTTGTTGGGCTATGTTTTGCACATCCGACTACCTAAGGATGTAAAGGTCATTGATCTTGAATCCTGCAAGGTGGAGATGCCCGAGGAAGGCTATAAAGAGGTATAATCGTCTAAGTATGTTTGTTTGTTTGGTTTTGAGCTTTGGGCGGTCCTAGAGTAAGCCCCTTTTTTTGGATATGTTTTGTTTGATTCAATGTATGGTTGAACATTCTAATATGTGTGTGCGTGCGCGCGCGCGCGCGTGTGTAAACATGTGAACTAAAGGTTATAATGATGATGTAAAGGGTAATATAGACTTATATGAAATGGAAAGTGCTCAAGGCAAGCTAATCTGCTTTTTTGTGAATGGACCCAATGAACATCATGTTACCGGCATCTGGGCTTTCATGCTTTTTTTTTTGCAATTTTTAGCAAAAACACATTAATATATTTATATTTACTTATTTTTAATATATTTATATTTACTTATTTTTAATATATTTATTATAGTTATTTTATATATATTGTATAGTCAAACCCAATCATACCAAACCTAAGGGATAAAAAATCGCCATACTGGAAAACCTGAACCCCAACCTCATACCCAAGCCAATAGCTTAGGCAAAAACCACAATCAAAAGTCAAAGTCAAGTGTACACTAGAAAATTGAGATTCATGTAGGTTGCTTTGTGTTAAATAATAAATGCAAAATGACTGGGAGATGTGGGGTATGGCAGTGGAATAGTAATAAGGTTTGAAAAGATTGGTATGTTACATTTCAGAATAATATGCAAATATATTATTATTGAATGAGATAATTACAATGTAGAGCAACACTCTATTTAAAGAGAATACGAGAATGTTTCTATAACGAGCATAGGAGTTTCAACTACAACTCATAAAGCAAACTAGATAGAAACAAGCTAAACTAAAACAAATTTAGAAACTATTGAAATAGAATCTATTATTGACCATTAGAAACTATCTAATTTATTTTAATACCCCCCCTTAATGGTCAATCTACTAACTACACCAAGTTGCCCCCTAAAACTGATAACTTTAACCGAGGTAGTATGATCCACGAGCACCTGAAACGAAATACCAGGCAGAAGAGTTGGCCTAAAAGGCGTAGAAAGCAAACTCTTTCTACTCAGTGTGCTCTGCGATATGGGCTGATGGTGTCGATTCTTCAGGCTTGGACTGTGCAGTAGCCAAGCGTTTCCAGCAATTCTTTTTCATATGGCCAAACTTATGGTAGTAATTGCATTGGATGTTTTTCTTCTTGGAAAGGTCATGTGATTGACCCTGATTGGATGGCTGAGAGGGTTGATTGATGCCCTTATTTTGCTGAAAGGACTTGGCAATAAGTGCCTGCTCTGAGGAGGAGGAACTAACACTGCTACCGAACTGATGTCTCCTTCAATCTTGCTGCAAAAGTTTGTTGCACAGCTTTGGAAACTTTAAGTCAACATTAGTTGAGGTAATGTTGAGTGTCTCGATAAAGTGTGCATAAGATTGTGGTAGACTTTTCAGAGTGATGACTACCATATCTTCCTCGTCCATGTCCCGACCAATTGCCATCAACTAATCACGGATGTCCTTGATTTTGGTGAGATGCTCCTGCAGAGACATTTGTTCATCCATCATGATCGAGAAAAGCATGTTCTTCAAAAAGAACGTGTGGCTCTTGTCAGACGTTTCATGAAGATCCTTCAACGAATCCCAGATTTCTTTCGCTGATTTCCCAGACGGAACCTGAGGCAACTGATCATCGGTGACTGATAACTTGATAAGCATAACCGCTTCCCGATTGTACTAATCAAATCTATCATGATCTTTACCCGCCACTTGAGGGCGTGTAGCTTTGTCCAAAACTAGCTGGTCAAGGCACTGATACTCAAAGATTGTCATCATTCGCTGCTTCCATGTGTTGTAATTTTTGTCGTTGAACTTCTGACTGCCATCCAACATGATGTTGGACTAGGATGCCATCTTTCACGTTTTTCGAGGCACGAAAAAACGGATTATAAAGTGATGGCACAAAAAACAGGGCAGATAGACAGCACAGATTATGAGACAACGGAACCCTAGCACGAGTTATGAGGCATAGATTCCGAAAGCACAGAATACACAGACTCAAATCCTGAACACAGATTTTGAGGCACAGATCTCGAGATAGTAAATACATTCTCAAAAATCCAAACACAGATTTGAAGGCACAGATGTCGAGATTACGGAAAACATAAGCTCAGAAAATTTGAGCGCAGATTTTGAGACAAAAAGGAAAAAATTTCATGTCTGCCATTTAAACAAAGAGACCACTGAATTCAGATTTTGAACAACGATTTCAACCAATCAACTAAGACATCCGATGAAAGTCTGAAGTCACCAAAAAAAAATCGATGCAAACGCAGAAATTGCGACCCATAACACAGGATTCACGACCTTGAGAGCAGAGGTTTTGAGGGACCAACAATAGAAAAAAGAAACACGACCCAAAGATCCCGTTTGCAGCAGACCCAGAAAGGTTTGAAATCGCATCTCTGCAATACGTGGAAAACGGAAATTGCGAACTGAGCAGGAGAAATGCCAAACACCAAACACGAATCTCTCCACACACGAATCTATCCACCCACGACCTTAGGTAAAATGCCGCCACTGAATAACACAGAACCCCCAAAAAAAGGAAGTCGCGACCACGGCAAGGAGTCTGAGAATTGCGGCTAAAAAGGAATGCCCACAAAAAACACGTCCTTCAGACCTGCGACCACAAGAGAAACGCGAAAACGAAACCCTTCAGACAGCAAGCCACAAAAACGCCTAATACAAAGAAATCGCGACCCTGCTCCGTGCTTCAAAACATGAACAAGAGGACGAAAAAAACTGATCTCAAAAAAAAATGGCGCTTCAAAACCAGATCTGTACGTTGTACGGAAGTACGGACACACGCCAAGAAAGGAACGGCTCTGATACCATGTTACATTTCAAAATAATATGCAAATATATTATTATTGAATGAGATAATTACAATGTAGAGCAACGCTTTATTTAAAGAGAATACAAGAATGTTTCTATAACGAGCACAGGAGTTTCACAAGGAAACTACAGCTCATAAAGCAAACTAGATAGAAACAAGCTAAACTAAAACAGATTTAGAAACTATCGAAATAGAAGCTATTATTAACCATTAGAAACTATCTAATTTATTTTAATATGGTAGGATTGAGAAGGTAGAAGGTTCACTAAAGCTCAGAATTTCAAAAAGGTTTGCAAAGGCTCAATGGTAATATAAGATACAAAACTATGCATAGTCATAGAAATAGAATATGAAAATGTTATAAAACAATTAGTTCAATGACCAATCCTCACAGCATTTCAAAAACTTGCAATTTCATTCATGGTCATTAATACAATTAGTGCCAACATCCCAATCCAATGCATCTGCACTAACATTACAATAATCACTTTAGTTATCATGGTTCTCAAAGCACACAGTCTGGAAAACATTGTTTGCATGACAAAAATGAGAGTTGTTGTCACAGTTAATGTGTTGACTTGACATTAATGTATTCAGTCCAATAGGTTCCCCCCTTTGAAATAAATTGAGGTTCGATCAAAATCCTTAAGTTTGGGTCGAACCTTGTTCCTATGGGGGATGGGGAAGGGGTACATTCCAAGTTAGAATATAAGAGGAAATGAACTAGGATGCAACTATATCATGTCTATGTATATTCTCCAAGAAATGCAGGAACGAGTACGGAATCTCCATCCTTTGTACAGATGATCACAAATGGAAGCCATCAAGTTTTTCAGGCCCATCTAGATGATCACTTAACTTATCCTATAATGGAAGGCCAAAGAGAATTCTTGATAAATAAAAATTCAGTGCTGGCATTAGAAACAGCAAAAGATTAACCAACAACCAAACTCTTTACCCAAAAAACATGGTGTCCCATACAAATATAGAATACACCCTTTTATTTGGAAAAAAAGGCTATATCAGATGATAATATCAGTGTACCCCAGGGGCATGTCCCTGGGTCTTTGTAACATTTCCTACCCAAGGACTTTTGGGGGATGGGGGTATGGGGACAAATCATCCCCTCCCCATGCCAATTTTCTTTGTTTTGTTTTTGGGGACATCTCCCCAAAGTTGTTAAAAATGAAGGCAAACCACTACAATATGGAAATCTGAAACTATGTTGCAAATCTGAAGTTTAATCCATAGAATACCAAAATGGAGATTTAAAGTAATGTAAATCAGCTACAAAGAAATCAGCAAACACATAATAAACTCACAACACAGTATTTATGTGGAGAAAACCCTTTCGGGTAAAAAACTCCACCAAAAAAGAGGCCAAGTATGTATTAATAAAATTACAATACATTCACTTTCTTCTATTCTGCATTCAATCTGACTGCACCTGTGTATTTGTGAGCTCTCACAACTTCTGCCTTCTACCTCCTCGTGCACCTATGTATTTGGGCTCGGTGGTGGAGGCTATGCCCCTTGACCCTGCCCTATATTGCGACAAGAATGCACCAAGGGCACTGCCCACAAACCCCACAAGAGGTGCTGCCTCTCGACCCCACTAGGGGCTGCCACCCCAGACCACAGCTCTAGTTTTTAAAAACAAAAAATAAAGTTTGTTTTATGCAGCACCAGATGGAAAACAAAATTTTTTGCCTAAGTTTTTTCCAATTAAATCCCAAGCAATTGAATTTCATTTATACTTTTGGTCACTATGATATAAATCATTTTGATTAATAATTAACATTTATGGTTTGACAATTGACATTGAATTATCAATTATCAGCTGTGCTCTCAATTATGCATTTAATTTTGTACATGTTGTACAAATTATGGTTATTTTTATATGTTTTTAATATTATGTGTGTGTGTATCAGCCACTCCCCCGCAGTTCCCAAAATCTAGGAAATTTGTTCCCATCCCTGAAACCCTGCCTATGCACCCCGCACGCCCCCCCCCCCCCCCCCCCCCCCTTCCCCCCCGCCCCAATCCTGAAAACTCAGAGAAACACCATGTAATATTAACTAAAAAATGCAAGTAGTTATCTTTCAAGAAATGTTAATTCATTGATGCATGGTAATTTATTTAGTAATATTCTTTTGGGTGATTATTCATTTATCATAGATAGGGATCAGATGGATGGTCCATATTGTAGAGAGAACCAATCCAAAGAACAAAAATTTTGTGTTTCTACACTTAGTAATATTTGTATACACAAAATTTCGAATAATGCTTCTTTTACCTACAGCAGCTGCCATTTGGAAGATATAGCTGATCTGATGTCTGTTTTCACTATGGTGTCATAGTACACAGAATTGACTCATCTTACAACTACAGAATATGAAACTTTGTTACTCCCTGGGGTATAAAATTTGTAACTTTTTACTTATGATGAAATGGTCCTGGCCAATCAGCTCTATGTCTCCATCCCATGTTCTGAGACATCTCTGACAATGCCATAAATGACCATATATACACTTCAACGAATAACATAGACAAGCATTTCATGAAACATTCCGTTTAAGTTTTTAATAGATATAGTTATCACAGTAATCAGTTTACCTGTTTCATGATAGATAACAACAGTTGAAATAATTTCAATAAAAAAGGAGTATAACGATGAATAGATCCCTGGTAAATGGCATTTCAACAATGCAAAAGCTTCCAAAACAAGAACTGGAAAGAATCTTTGATAGTGGATCAACCAAATGGACAAAAGATTAAAAATTCATCTAAAAATGCAAAAAAATTGACCTCAGATAATGTTTTTCGATGCTTGGAATCATGAAAAGCCACTTCCTTCTTCAGATTGCCCAGGTTTGCATCCACCTTCAAGATACGAAAACTATTCTGATTCACATTTTCTCAAATACAAATGCTCAAACTCTCATGTAGCACAGCATAAAATTCTAAAACACCAACCTGGTGACTGAGGTCTGCCAACTCCTGCCGACAATCCTTGAAAAGAGACAATAGAGACTCCGCCTCAGAAAATATTGGAGGACCTGCTCCTAAAGTTGTTTTTGTTGCTTCTGAGGGAAAACGTGAATGCCCATTGTATATGGCATCCTGGCCTCCTGCACTGTTTCTTCCCTCGGAAGATTCGGTGTCATCCTCTTGAAATGAAGGAAGCAATTCATTCACCAAGCTCCCAAATAAGTCGTCAAATGAGAAAACACCCTGCTTGCAAAAAAAAAAAGAATAAAAATAGCAACCATGTGTTTCTGTTACTCATCAAAGCAACAAAATACTCAAGTTTTTTTTAAACATGCAGGGTTTCCATAATCCACCAGTATCATATATCCATTTCTTGGCATTAACCGAATGGATCATTTACTACTCAAGTTATTCACAATGACCCATCTCTCATGACTGGCAATTCACAATAACATATAGGTTCCACTTCTCAAAAATTCATTAGAAACCTCATCCTATATTTTGCGTCCCGACAAAAATTGAGAACAAGCACCCAAGATAATGGTTTCGCAACATGATCCATGCATCTCAGAAATAACTTTTATTGTAGTATGGAAAAAATTCCAATAGCTGACAAAGAGACCCATAATGTCTGATTACCTTGAAATCTTCAATATCTAAAATAGGTGGGAGGGAGCTAGCTGATGAAGGTGTTGTAGTCTTTCCTGTTTTCCCTGTCTTAACTCCATTGATTCTTTCCTGCATCTGTGCCACAGCAGAATGCAACTTAAGATGGAGATGTTCAGTTTGCATCAATCATGAATATACATGTCATTAAAAATTATGTTTATATAAAAAATGGATGAGTAATTCCAATTGCACAGAATTATGCTTGTAAGAGAAAAAGTTTTACTTTACAATGGGTTAAGGCTCCCTTGTCCTTCTGTCTAAAATAAGCCTTCCTAACTGTTGATGTCAACAAGGATTTGAGACAAAATTCAGCAAAATTTCTCTTTCAAGTAGTCTCCAAAGAGCAATTTGGCACTTAGCACATTTTATAGATGAAACGGTGAAGGCCTTATGCTACATTTGAAGTAAAGTTTAACATGCTGATTATGAAGACTTAATCCAAAAGAATTTAATAACAATAATAATGATAGTCTTGAAGTGATGCCACCAAAGAGTTTCGTTTATGGTGCCCTTGGTGGTAGCTTTTCAGTTGTACATACCCGGCATTGCTAATTCCATCTCTGCTTTCATATGATCAATGGATGTTTAATGTTCAAGAATCTATGTGTGTGATGGGATATTTTAATTTCAATTCTCTACTTTGCTAAAAGAACACTTCAGAGTGCATGTTGACATCAACCTAGAATGTCAAGAATGACTTAAATATGCTTTGAAATTAGTGCACTCTCCTCCCCACCAATGTGCAGAAATGTAGAGAAATTGAAATGAATATTAATATAATGCAAAGTGTAAACACATAAGCACATCCTCCAATTCTACTGGCCAATTATATTACCTTACTTTGTGTGTTTCTCTGATCAAATGCAATACTTTCTAAACTCCAAATGGTGAGTCTCAAAATCAGGAAAATAAATTCGGCAGAAATCATTAAATCTAATCAAGGTGCAGCATTTCAAGATCAAACAATGGAAATGGGCTTCCAGAGCTGAAATAAAAGTTACTGACCATTTTTTACCAGCAGCTACTCTCAGCTAGTTCCAAGAATCATGAGATAGGATGGGTTAGAAAGGATATTGAGTCTCCTCAATTAATGCTGGCTATACATCATTATGAACGAAATTGAATTAATTAGCACTAGGGCAAAAGCCACTTAATTTGCAAATGTTAAGTTCTTTCCTTTTCAATTGAGATGAGTTCATGTGGTAAATCAATAGGCTATTCAGAGAATAGCAAGGTTCAAATTCCTTAAGGATATGTTAATTTGTAATATACAGTTATCTTTAGCCCTGATGGACAAACTCATGTGGTAAATCAATTAACTTTTCAGCAAAGTCCTAGGTTCAAATGCCTGAAAGACATGTTGATTTGTGATGTTAAGTAATGTGTTACATCCAATTCGCGGTGCTCACAGACTTCAAGAGATAAATGTCAGAAGAGGAGCCCAAGCTAAAAAAATGAATTTATTCAGCAAAGCCCCGGGTTCAAATCCTTCATTACCATGTTAATGGGTAACATTGAGTAACATGTCACATAAAATTTACGATATATCATACCTAAACGGACAAGCTCAAGCTGTAAATCAATTGATCTTTCTGCAAAGCCCCAAGTTCAAATCCTCGAAAGGCATGTTAATATGTAATATTGAATAAATATGATATCCAATTATTGGTGTGACATACCTCAATAGACCTACATTAACAGATGAGCTCAAACTGTAAATTAATTGGCCTTTTAGCAAGGCCCTGTGTTCCAATTCCTGAACGTGTTAATGTCTAAAGTGAGTAATATGTTGCATCCAATTCGCCACAGTGCCGCATACCTCAATGGACGAGCTCAAGTCAATTCCAGCAGCACAACCCTCAACAGAGAAGGCTGGCATCTGAGTCCAAGGTAAGCTTCGGTTGTTATTTGAAAAATGTGCAATTCACCAATCAAAAAGGCAAGGAAAAATGAAAAATCTTTTCCCCATATGAATCGTATTTATATCTACCAGCCGTAAGCCATCCATCTAACAAGCGAATCAAATGGGCAGGAAACAGCTATAATTTCATCCAGATCTGTTCACAGTCAACTCTTAATTTCGGAATCCTGACTCAATGCCACTAATAACCTATATTTCAATCAAATTCACAAATGGATATCCAAGTTTGAGATACCATAGAGTTTTTGACTGATTGGATTATTAAATTTTAAGCACAAAAGTGAAATGGGTACTCGAGTTCTAACCACCCAAAGCCTGTTTGATCGGTTGTGTTATCAAATATGAACCAACAGTCCTTTAATGAAATAGGTGCCGAAGTTCTCGATATCGGTGACTTTTTGATCAGTTAGGTGATCACATTTTGAATGTAACAGTCCGTGTAATGAAGTGGATACTTTAAAATTCCCATTACAGAGAGGAAGGTGGAGCAATTTTGGTTAAAAACTTGTAACATACAAATTTGTCTGAAGAAAAACATAAATTAGATGAGAAGAACAAAATTTGTACCGTGAAGAGGGTGGATTTGGGAAATTTGATGGTTGAAAAAACCCTAACAAGTCCTCGGCTGCAACTGCTTTGTTATTTACCTCTGCTGTGTAAGCTGATGACGATGTTTCTTTGCAGTGCTACCTGTACAATAGAAATCAAAAGGCACATAAAAACTGTAAAAATATAAATTAAATATATTTTTTTAACAATAATGTATCTTAAAGATTTTGAGTTTATTGACCATGTCCACCAAAGCTTCCAATGCTCCCAACTTCAAATGGCGGACCGCCCCAAAACAATAGCTAAGATGTGGCAAGGTGGGATTTAAACTTTGGCTGCTTAATTTGTGGGTTTTATTTGAGGATGCAAGGCTTCTCGTAACGGCTGGTTTCTTGGTCAGTTACATAATAGAAGAGTTGACATTGAAAAGAATTTGAAAGTGTCTTAGGGTGGTCCCTTAGGCTGTTTTTGGCCTTGTGGACGTCATTAAAATTCATTCATTCATTCATTCATATTTAGAATATTATTCTAATCAGTTTAGTTTATTTTATCTAGTAATTAATCTTTTTAAAATAAACCAGTTAGAAGTAATAATTTTTTATGTTAAACAAATATTAATCTTTTACAAAATATATATGAAAACTTTTAATAAACAATATTCAGAAAACTTATTATCAATCATATACTTGGCTCATATTTTAAGCTCTTAAAGATGAAAAAAGAGGACATTTACTAAGCATCAAACTAAACATCTAAAGAGTCGAGCTATAACTATATTTTAATGAATAATTTTAAATATTAAAATATGTACTTTAAAAAAAATAACCATAACAATACACCAATTTAATCCATAAAGCATCAAAATACAATACAATGCTATTTTAGATTACAAAACAATCAAAACTAAATTTATAGATATCATATTTCTTTCTCACAATAGTCATTCAATGATTACGTAAAAGTTGTACAAGTACTTCAATACAAATTACACTTTTATAATTTTTAATGTGAAATAATACAAGTTTAATGTCACAATATTCGAATCGTGTATTTCTATGAGTTCGAGCTTCATGGCATTAAGTCTTGTTGCATGGAGGGAGACCATCATCCAAATGCTTTTCCTCCAACCACAGACCAGCGGTCCTCCGCATACCTTCCTACTAGAAGTGGCCCTACCCTTTGCGATGGTGACAAATAAAGGGATCTACAAAATGTACCATAACCATTCGAGAACCAAGTGTATATAGTACTTACACCATTATATGCAATCTGTTATACAACCCTAGATACCCTTTAGCTAAGTATGATGACTGACCGACATGCTGTTAGAATGCATAGGACAACTAAGAGGGGGGGTGAATTAGTTGTCTATTAAAACATTAAACCCTCAAAGCAATTCCAAACATCAATTCTTATTATGCATTAGCAGAATGTAAAGATATGAAGCATCAATGCAAACACATTCAAACACATAAGAACACCAGATTTACGTGGAAAACCCAAGAAGGGAAAAACCGCAGTGAGGATTAGCTCACATATATATGAATAGCAACACCGAAAACAAATAGGCTCACTGCCAAGGGCTTACTACCCAGAAGAAAGGCTCACTGCCCAGAAGAGAGAAGAAAGAAGAAGATTGTTATAAAGAGATTCACTATCTCAAAGCAACAAGAGAAATCCACCACTGCCACTTCTTGCCATCCACAACCTTTGGCTCATTGCCTCCAGCAACTTCAAGCACACTAAAATGTAGACACCTTCTGCTCACTGCATTCCAGAGTCATAAGCATTTAAGCTCACACACAACTCACTACCCTTGATTCACATTTGCTTCATCTTCTCTACTTTACTCCACACAACTTCATCTTGCATATATACCATCCACAACCTAAAACAATCTTAATTAGGTCAGTTTGTAATGAAACATGTGCACCTCAAACGTGCAACACTAAATAGGTCAGCACTAAACACTTCCACGATGGAAAAAAGTGAAAGTGGACAACACCAAGGGTTAACTAGGACTCAAATATGTATCACCAAGTGGTTCATCACATCCACAATCCATGAGGTACCTCTGCAAATAGCGCTAGCAAGCCAAGTCGGCCAAACCTGAGTTAACGACCATATCCACGCCTCTCCAAGTCCAAAAACATCATGCGGACCACAAAGAACCACTCTACAGAATCCACACACCTTTTCATAACATTCAACACCATCAAAATCTTTTGTAACACTGCCGCAACCACCTGAAACAAAGAATGTCTTCATTATGCACATCAGGATGCACTACCACTGAACACCAACACAAGAATTTAACTTGCGGAGCAACTCAACACTAGATATAGATTGTACAAGCAATTCCCAGATTTGCAAAACAAGAAACCTCAAAGCAGAGAAATGCGGAGCAATCTCATTTCTCCCAGACAATCTTCTACACAAGCAAACACTCTGTCAAACACATCTTCCATTTCTGCACGATCCAAAACCTAAAACTCTGGATATAATGCCTCTGAACAACTCTGATCAATACTTCCAAACTGCACAAGTATAGCTTCAACTAGGAAGAAATGTGGAGAACAATACTGAGCACATCAATGTCACACTACGCACCTTTTTACTCAATTTTTCTCAAAAGCATTGTGATATCTCAATGTTAAGGCATTGTTTAAATTAAAGATTTAAACATCATGATAAAACGATGAAGTTGCCTTGAATGATAGAGAGTGCTTCTGGTAATAATTGTGTATATATTAATATTTAGTAAACATATATAATATTATTAATAAAAAATATAAATATTTAATATATAAATATAAATATTAACAATTTAAATCTTATTATAATCATTATAATATAATACTATAAATATATAAGACTTAATTAATAATATTAAATAGTTATATATAAATAAAGTTAAGCTTGCTTGTAAATGTTAGAGAAGCAACGATTAGAAAATGGATTAAGGCAACGATTAGGATAAAGACAAAATGTCTTCTTCAAATGTATGAAATAACATACTATGAGAACAGTAATCTAAGGAGCAATTAAAATATAAAATAATTAGTAATGTATGCAGTGATTGATATATAAAGATATGCAGTTAGATAAGGTAGTGATTACAATAAACAGCGATCAATATGAATGAAGAAGCAAATATTTAATATTAGCTATGTGTGGATTTAGTTATTGAAAGGGGTGCAATCTATTAAGAGGTGTGATTTGTACGTATGGAGAGTTGCATTAGTAACAAAGAGATGCATCCTTTCAAAAGACTTTGAGTAGTATTAAACGAAGGTAAGAAGAGTGTTTTGAGGAAGCAAGAAAGGAGATACATATTCTTGGAAATGAAATATAATTATAGCAGACTTAAATCTGCACTAACTATATATATATAAGGAATATCATTTTGGGGAATATAAGAATAAAATAATGGAATTGGGTAAAAGGCAACCGGTGGGTGCAAAACAAGGCATCGAATTGGGGAAAAGGAAAGAAGCAGATCAACCAGCAAAACATAATCTCAATTTGCATAAATTATATTGTGATTGCAAAATTGTGAATTAATATATTTGTGGTAAGATATTCATATAGGAATATAATGTATAATTTAAATATGGTTAATGGTTCATGGATATTATTATTTATATATTATGGTAGCATACTCATAAATTATTATGTATTGCTAATGTGATTATTTATAAATATGAACTTGACTAGTTCATTCTGCACATACCTTCACCATGATGGGAGAAGGGAGAATTGCAAAAGGGGTACGATGACGGGGCCCTCTTCTAGGTATGCCACCCAGGGGGACAAGATGAGCCCACATGAGCCAAAGGGGTACTGCCTTTGGCATAAAAGAGTATTGCCTTTGGGCCTAGGAGAGTTGTGTTAGGAATTTAAAGGTAGATCAAACCAATTCCACATAACCCAAAGGAGATAATGATGCATACAATCTTACAGATTTACCATAATGCAAAGATCATTAGAAAATCAACAAGATAACACAAGATATACCCTGGGAAAACCCTCATTGAGGGAAAAAACCCAGCCTCCAAAAGCATCCATGCTCAATGTATTATTCAACAATAAGAAATTACAATACACTCATAGAATCTCCATGAACACCTCTAAAACATCAAGCTCCTCTACTGCAACCTCCATGTATCCAAGCATGAATCCACACATCCCATGCCATTCTTTACAATATGCACTCACAAGAGAAAACTCAATACAATGATAGACTCTCACACACCCTGTAAAATAAGAGCCAACCCTAACCATTAACCTTGTGCTTACTTTTATAGACTCAAGCTCACACAAATACAACTTGTGGTATTGGATAAAAACAATGTGACTCAAAACCATGAGCACAAAACCATTGTCCCCAAAATTAATTATTTTGCACACATAATAAATATTTACCTTATGTCTCCCAATGTTAAATACAACTTTTACAAGTGATACCAAATAAATATTTAATGTGGCTAAACACACCAATTAAGCACCACAAAAGAATATTTATTTTACATAATTAAATTAATTAATGTTATGCAAGGTGAACAACACCTTTTTCCCAATATTCTCCCACTTGTTGTATACATTGCATAAGGGTCAATCAATGAAACACATCATCATAGGCAAACATGAAACCACATGAATCTCCAACATGCTCTCGTGTTCCATCAAGATACCTACAATAAAATCAAAGTAACCACCACCTCAAGCAAGAACTCCTTTCATCCTCCAACATGCCACCTATGGAAGAAAAGGAACATGCCAAGGTCAAGATGGACCAATCCAAAGAAAACAAGCATCAAATCCAAGTGATAACAAAAGGTCCAAGTAGCTATCAAAGGTAAAAACCCACATGACTGGAAATAACACAACATATGCTAATACATCCAACCATCCATACCTCATAGGTATCAACAACATCAGTAAACTCATGCCAACAACATATCAAACCCATGTACTGCAATAATAAGCTCCACGTATAAAACCTGTCAATGAAGAACACATACATCCAGGAGCTCCCACTTCATGGGTAATGTCAAATCTGAAAATAGATCCAAGGCATACCAAGTCTACCAATCAACACTCAAACTGCTGTGTGGCTAATCAACAAGCCAATGTAGTATCAAGAACAATAACAATGATCCACACATGCAAGATAAAACACTGCATACTCTCTCACAACATGTCACCATAACTATCCCAAGTCCAACCATATCAACATGATCCTCCAGGAAGTAGCCATAAGACAAAGGGAGAAAACCTGTAAATCATAATGTCCTACCAACACCTCGAAGTGCAAAGTTGTCTCAAGTATGATATCCTTTACAATCCCAAATGAAAAGCCTCAACAACACCCAATCATTCAATCTCATAAATTAAATGAACATTGTAACATGTAATCAACATGGATGTAAGCCTCTCTAATCAAGGTAGATCAAACTCGTAACCATTCCATAACCAGGAATAAGCCCAATCACATCTCCTAAACTCGCCGTAATGGAAATCATAAATCAAACCATATGAACAAAGAGATAACCATTCCAATGTCCCGCAAATGAACCCTCTAGAACCAATAACCATAGCTCAAGATCCATAACCATGAGAAGATAAAACATAAAGCAAAATGCATCTAAAAGGATGGGCAATACCCACTAGTACAAAAAGAGAAATATATTACTAAAAAACTACTAAAAACTGCTTATAAATGACCAAACATGGTCACGTGACCATTAGTAGTTTATAGCCAGTCATTTATAACACGACCAAATTGATGACTAAATCATTTTTAGTCATTTATTGGTTGTTTTGATTGATCGATTTGGTAGTATATTTAGTCATCGATTGTTGTAATCTGGTCACTTATTTAGTCATTTTTTTTCACTAATATATTTAGTCATTAATTGTTGTTAACTAGTCACTTATTTAGTCATTTTTATTCACTGATTTCTGTCCATTGGTAGTGTATTTAGTCATTAATTTTAATCATCATTTTGATCAATTTGGTAGTATATTTAGTCATTTTTATTCACTGATTTAACACTGGTCATATATTTAGTCATGTTTATTCACTATTCACTGATTTCTGTCAATTGGTAGTATATTTAGTCAATTTAATTATTAATTCATGTTTATTAGTAGTATATTTAGTCATTTTGAAGCTTGTAATCTATGTAGATTTCCATCTGGCATTAATTGTTCGCTTTGCACATGTCTTTTTTATTTTATTCATTGAATGCTCTGTGAGAGGAGTGTTGCGAGCTGAGAAATATAATCCACATTTGGATCTCATCTGCCTTGGTTTTATTTCCCCGCGCGGCTTGAATGACTTCAATTCATTATCTTTGCTCGTGCAATTCTCTTTTTATGCAAGAGATGATATGGTATCTGTGTCATTAATTATTTCATTCTTGCCTCCTCATTTTGTTGTTGTTGTGTATCTGTAATGTCTATCTATCCCCGTAATTGTCGACTTCATTTGCATGTTCAATCACGGGAACAACCAATGCACGAAAGCATCAACTCAGATTTCATGACTAGGGCCTTCAAACTGCTCGATGAAGAGCCGGTGGAGGATGCTTTGATAGATGTATGTGATAGAGATTTTCTGCTGCAACCAGGGTATGTTATGCTTCGCATCTGGTATCTCATTTTCTCTCAAATGCGATGGACTTATTTCATCAGGTTGACAAGGTTAAAAGGATAGCATCAATGTTTGTTCATGACTATCTAGTCCCAGATGTCAAGCTATTTGAAGCTTTTGCTACTTATAATCTCCATGATGGCTCAGCCTTGGTAGGGGGACTCTTTCTCTGTGAAGATATCATTAATAAATCTAGTTTTAACTATGTTTATCAAGCGATGATTTCAAGTTTGCAATCAGGTAACAAAAAGCTCTTTGATAATTCACGGCGGGTTCACAAATCTACATTTGGAAGGTCCAAGAGAGAAAGGATAGAGGAAGTATTCAATGCATGGAGCTTATTGTCAAATTTCCAACCAGTGGTCATTCCCTTCACTAATGATGACACAGTCCTTTCTCAAGAGAATCCAACTGGGGGTTCATGGCTTTAGGGTTGCAGATTTAAATATGGACAACATGTGAACCACTCTTTCTATTTTAAGTTTTTGGCTTCACTGTAACTTTAGTTTCCTTTTTGGCCAGAAAGGGCCTTTTAGATCTGTAGCTCTGTTCAGGGCTCTTAGTTAAAATGTTCTATTATGTTATCTTTTTGGCCAAGAAGGGCCTTTTTTGTAATCTATAAAAATGTTTTTATTAATATTAATATATTATGATGCTCTAAGCATCCTTACCAATTCAAAAAAAATGTCAACCCTGGTTCATGTGTTGTCTTGTGGAGAATATTGGTGATGCTAAATAAAATAATCTGAAAAATAGGCTCGCACTATAATAATGTGCACTACATCAGATATCCATTAATAACAAAGGGGCATCCATCAAAGCATAACAATAGGGATTTTTTTGTCATATGTTGTAGTTACAAGTGCCCTGCTAGACATACATGAAAATGTGGAAGCATAGACAAGGCAAGTGAACTATTTCAAAAAATGCCTCAAAAGAAATGTGATATCATGGAATGTCGTGATTAAAGGATATGTTTAAAATGGGTTTTTTTCTGAAAAGTCCTTAGAAAATTTTAAGAAAACGCAACTAGTGGGTGTAAATCCCAACTCCTCAACCTTTGAAAGCGTCCTTCCTGCCTGTGTGTGAATTGGAGCTTTGGATGGGGATATGAACATCCATCAAAAGCATATTTGGAAGTAGATTTTTATCAAATGTTGCAAGTTCCACTTTGGATCACCAAAGCCTTCACAAAAAATTCAGCACAAAATTCAATAATGAAGAATTTATGCACAAATTCTCTTTTGAATGATGCACAAAGCCTCCACTGCAACATCGCACAGTTTGTTGTTGGGCCTTGCGGTGATGCAAGAATCACCCACATCACCACAAGGCCTAGCAACAGTGCGGTGTTGCAGTGGAGGCTTTGTGCATCATTCAAAAGAGAATTTGTGCATAAATTCTTCATTATTGAATTTTGTGCAAATATTTTTGTGAAGGCTTTGGTGATTCAAAGTGGAACGTGCAACATTTCTGCTTGAATAAATAGGCGAATAAGGTACACCCTCCATTTCACCAGCTCTGCTACCTCCAAGTGGACCTATGACAAGTGATTGAAGGAATAAATTACAAAAAATATCATCCTATCTATTTATGATGTTTTTCTAAGCATCAAAAAATTAAACAAACAAACTACAAAGCACACAAGTACATCTCTTAGTTGTATAGACCGGGACAGTTCAACCACCATTATACCACTCAATGAATACTAACCAACTCCTAAGTCATGATCCAGATGACTCTTTTGGTGCCTTGTAGGTGGTCCTACATATGAAAGCTCCGGGTCCTAACAAAAAACCACAAAATAAAGGAGTTCAAACCAAGAATAAATAATATAGGGAAAATAACCTATAATAAAGATACCTTCATGCATTTGATAAAAGAACATTTGATGAATCCATAAATCCATGCAAATTGCCTTCCATAAATCCATCTTAGGGATCTGTATTTCTTTTAAAATTATTCCAAGAGTCATTCATAAGCACCCCATACCAAGTCCATGTGAAAGATATTTGTATTTTTGACCATTGATGTGTTTTTGTCTCTCACCATAGTCCCGCAGGTCACTCAAAAGGTCTTGGTGGGTGTGCGGGAACCAAGGATAACAAGGGAGTAGTTATCTGTATCCTGCAACATGAAGAGATTGCACTTGCGGCATTGCGGGATGCAAAGATCGATTACTGCAGCTCCACAGCGGTCTCAAAACAAAGTGGCAGGCTAGCGGTATAAATTTAAGTGACATATGATACTTCGCCGTGGTCCCATGGCAGTCAAGAGAATAACTGACGTTAATGTGGTAAGAAGGAGTAGAGGAAAACAATACACCGCGCCCTTATGGTGGCCTTGAGTGAGGCTTGCAGTATGGCGGTAAGAAGGAGCAGAGGAAAATAGTACACCGCGCCTCCATGATGGCCTCAAGTGAGGCTTGCGATATGACAGTATAAGGAGTTTAAGTTATGTAAGTGTTGAATACCGCGGCCCCGCGAAAGTTTCAATGAAGGAGTGTAGTAGTGCGGTGAAAGGCTTCAAGTGATGTTTAGTATACCGCGGTCTCGCGATGGTTAAAGAGATAGTTTGTGGTACTGCAGCAGGGAACAAGTCATGGTGATATAGTTGAATTTTTGAGACAATATTTCTGAAATGGAGATAGAACAAACTATGAACTTTCTTAGACATAGCCAAGCCATGACTTACACCCTCTACATGTTCCTTAGAGTTGTCTTTATGGTAGAGATAAGTCAAGGGATAGTAGTTTGCAGTCATTACATTTCATGGAGTGGGATTCTAAATAATTTTTGGTGTTGAGATACCCCTGCTACCAAGATAAGAATCATGTGAGGATCTACCTTAAGGAAATAAAGAGATACAAAGCTATGTCATGACTTACACCCCCTTGACAGCTGAACAAATATAATTAGAAGCAACAAAATAAAAGATCATTAACCATGCTTAGACAATCGCTTTAATTTTGCATCTATGGCCCATTGGCTCCAATAATTGCCATCCTATCTTATTTCTATTGTTGAATCTGTGTGTTCCTCGGAGTCATAAAAGTAGACATGACAGGCAACTCCATCACAGGCAATCGATAAAATCATGAGCCCCCAAAGCCAAAGCATTGGAAGGCCTCATTTGGTTCAAAATTGATAGTCATGACTTAGAAAATGATAGTCAATAGAATGGTAATAAAATCCTTGGTTGACACTTCACATTGGAAACTCATTTGTTAAAATAAGTCAAAACAGCAGACAATCACTGCTAATCTCATTTTTTCAATGCCTATTGGTATCCTAGATGATATCACCATTAATAGCATTTTGTGGATTGTGTCTAGATGTATGATCTGTTTTAGCTTTTGGTATTATCCCATCTCTGGGGTCATATGCCTATCTTAGTAAGATATAGCATTTATCTTTGGACCAAGTTATCTTAGTGAAGCCTCAAATCAGTTTTTATTTTTGCCCATAATGCTCTTCATTTGTGTAATAATGTTGGCCAAGGTATTGGTAACGAAGTTGCCAAAGACACGATGATATAGTTGAATTTTTGAGACAATATTTCCCATTGGCCCGATCAAATCAAAGAACACTTTTTCTGCCTGTTCTCCACTATTCTTTTATGAGCTGAGTAATTTCAAATTTGATTGATGTCATTTGCAATGCATTTCTATTGCATTTCAATCTAAAACATTTGATCCATTGTTGGATTGTTGTCACCTTTACAGACATAAAATGTACTTGTTCTAATATTTTGAACTTATGACAAATCAAAGTGGGTTGTGCTCATTTAGCAGCTGGTTGAAATTTAATTTGAATGTACTGCTTCTTGATGTTCCCCTCGACTCATTATCATTTTTGTTTATCATCTTGTTTTTTGGCTAGCAACAAACATGTGATTCATCTATTGTGATGTCATATGGATGATGGATTTTTCCAAATTATTTTCAAACTATTTTGAGTTCTAGGTGTACACCTTGTGGAGACTTATGGCATATTTCTATGCTTAATTTTTTTTCCAAGATTACAGTGAGCTGATAAATGCAATTATTCCAAACGTAGTGGAAATAATTTTGGAACAATTATCTAAGTTCTCTCTTAATGTTCAGATTTGTGTAATTTTTTATTTTGCATATTTTTAATAGCCTTGTTTTACGAGTCTTGGAAATTGGTTTCAATTTACAAGGTAAAGCTTCCATCTGGAGCTAAGAAGATTGTGCCAAGTAGTTGTATAGCCATGATTGGTTAGGTTACTGGTGGTGGAAGGACAAAAAAGCCAATGCTCAAAGCTAGCAATGCATATCACAAATATAGGGTCAAAAGAAACTGTTGGCCCAAGGTTCGTGGTGTGGCAATGAATCTTATTGAGCACCCTCGTGGTGGTGGTAATCATCAACACATTGGGCACGCCAGTATTGTATGTCGTATAGAGAAGGCTTAGCATATACACATAGTTAATCATAATTAAACAATTATAGAGCTTTGATTATTTAAAAATGTCATCTTTTAGTTCTTTTTTCTTTAGGTTGCTTTGTGTCAACAATTTATGGGGACTAGGTTGTAAACCATGTTTCCTATTATTGTTTCTTATCATTAGTGGTTTACTCTTGATTCAAAATTTTGGGAAAGACTTCAAACTAGGTTGTAATCCTTGTTTCCTTGTATTGTTAGACAAGGCAAAAAATAAATTCAAAACTCAATAGAATTTATTATTTTAACAATGCCTTGGAAGACTCTAACAATGACTCTAACAAGCATAGACAAGGCAGTGAACTATTTGAAAAAATGTCTCAAAGAAATGTGCTCTCATGGTGATGGAATGCTATGACAAGCACATTGAGACCACATTTCTTTGAGGCATTTTTCTGAATAGCTCACTGCCTTGTCTCATGGTGATGGAATGTCGTCACAATCCATAGCAATTTGCTTGTCATGGCATTTGCTTGTAATAGCCCTCATGAGCTTGGAGATGCATCCCCTCCCTATTATATATGAACATATATGCATACTAAACCCATCTTTACTGATCCACCTACACCTAAAGTAGCTTAAGTGTTGACTTAGTGGCAAAATTGCAATGTTCAAGATGTCAACTAACAAAATGACCATAGACAAGCATTTTATCAAAACACGTAAAGCTCGTGTGAATTATGATATATAAAATATCAAATAACCATAGCAAAACTCTTTTTTCCTAATTGTTTTGGAGGTTTTGTTTCTTTCAGCATCATGCATAAGAGACTTTTTAAGACAACTTTTAAAATAATATTTTCAAACCTTAACTAATACCATGATATGTGAATTTATCATTTCTGATCCCCCAAATAAATATTCTCATAAAACTAAGCTTATCACATGCACATCATGAAACAACAGAAAAATGAAAAATGAGTATGACAGGTAGAGAGTGTTCATGAGTTGAGTTACTTTACATCAGGAGGATCAAACTTGGCACCAAGGTTACTAAGTTTTGCATGACCCTCTACATAGTCCTTGAAAAATGCATCATGATCAACTGCATATTTCTCAGCATATACCTGTAATAAAATTAAAATCCAATCAGCACTTTCCTTATTATTGAAAGGAAATCAACTATAGGCATACTCTAAAACTTTATTTCAGATCCATATATCCTTCACTGAGTTGAATTATCTAGTAAAATATTTCTCAATTTTTTCAAAAAGGAGAAAAAGATTTCCTACAAGACTTAATATATTGGCTTAGCATTATTAGTATGTTATGTCAATGGAAAGATTGATTCTTTTGACATATTTCATCAATATTCTTTAGCTTCTTTGAACTTGCATAAGTTGACATCAAGCTTTGTTGGAGTTCAAGATGGATTTTAAAATGCCCAGTTTTGCAAAAATAAGGGCAACTAGTTAAAATGGAGTATTCTTTTTGAGCTTGAAGAACTGGAAAGAAAGAAGGAAATTATATTAACCACCACAAATGACCAGAGTAGGTCCATGGGGACTCTAAAGTACAACTAGTTAAAGAATCACCTTGAATCCAGGATCTCCAAAAAGAACAGTGTCAGCTGGCAATACCAAAAGATATAGGTCCCTCCTCTCTTTTATGTCCTTCACAAAATCAAGAAAAAAAAACTTTTGCTCATTCGTGATCAAGGTAAATTCTAGTACATGAGGTTCAATTCAACTCTACTCTATACCTTGATATAAGAATTATCAAATTTAAGCCACACTACTGTCCATGATTGACCTCCTGGTGCCCCAAGACCATCTTTTTGCACCAAAAATATTCACATGGTTATTCAAATTTACACTTTTCTAGACTGCAACACTTTAGGAAGTTCCCATATTCCTCAATTGTCTTATTATGGAACCCTATAATTAAAAGTCAGGTGCCAATGTGTTAACATTCGCCATATATGTTGAAACTTTATACCCAAATGTCAACCTTTTTCACAAGTGCAGAAGTAAGCAGACTACCCCAATCAACCTACATCTAAAGTACTATATTGATTTATATTTACCTACTAAGGGTTATATCAAAATGCCCTAGGAGCATACCAAGTGGTATCAGTCTATCAGAGCATCTACTAATTTCTTGGCCTGTATTTGCCTTCCAAGGCAATAATATGTGGCCATAATTATTTTATTTCTCAAACCTGCAGCTATCCTATTATTGAACTGTATCAGTGAGAGCCATTTCTCTATTTGTCTGAGTTTGACATTATATATGGCCACTAGTTTTATCAGTAACACACGACAGTTTAGTTATTTATCCAAATATTATAGCCAGTCCTATTTTAATATGGCATATGGAGATAGGGGTGTCATTTTAAAATAGTATACAAGAATATATGAATAATGGTACAGGTTATATCCCATTTAAATATAAGACTCTAGAGCTGTAGGTAGAGGTACAAGGGCAGAACTAAAGTTTACTGGTGACTATGCTTTAGAAGATTTGTTGAAATATATAATAACTGCCTTGGAATATTTATGTAGGAACTTCATCATCAATTTCCAACACCAAGATTGACTCTGAAAGAAAAAATGCTCTAGATTTATTAGGTTACCATGATAAAGATTAAAGCAAAGACTGAGATCTATTTAAAAGTCATTATCATGAAGATATTAAAGATGTCACATGCAAAACCCTAGTAGTTGGAGTAATGAATACAGTGCCAAAGAGGGCAGTGAGTTGGGGCAGATTTAGGAGATCTCCACATTATCTAATCACAGGCAAATACATTTTTTTTAAAATTAAAAGAAATCATTCTAAACCCTATATAGGATACATTGATACTTCAAAAGCATCTAAAGGAATTTGAAATTATGCAAATATATGTCAATTAAATACCTGGATTACAAACAGTAGCACGAACAATGTAACCCTTGTTGAGAAGAGAAGGAATGAGATAAGTAGCAATGAATCCCATGCCTCTTGTCACACACATCTCCTTACCATTCTCTGTCATTCTTTACTGAAACACTTCTCCATTTTGGCAGGCTACACTTGACAATAAGGTTTCGACCAAGGTTTTAGAATATTTTTATTAAAATGAAAACTCCATTTTGGCAGGCTACACCTGAAAATAAGATTTGGACGAAAGTTTTAGAGTATGTTTATTGAATTTTTAGAGTATTTTGGCGGGCTATTGATTCTTGATTCCTTAAATGACTTATTCAAATGGATTGTCACTAAATAAATGACTAACTATTTCATCATTTTTATGTGTGACTATAAATTTTTTAGTCAACGACCAAATTAGTTATTTATTTACTCATTTATAGCTGAGTTGCAAAAAAAAGTAGAATTTAGTCATTTTTAGTCACTTAGTCATTTATTTGCCAAAATTCTACTAGTGGTACCTTATAGATGATAAACTGTTGAGTAGACCAAGAGTGGGGAATGAGAATGCCCCTCCAAGATACACTAAGTCACAAAGACTCTCTCCAAGAATAGTTTCCTCTAGGTCAAAATGAACTCACATCCATATCCAGGTGTAGGTTCCTCGGTCTATCTGCTAAAAATCCAATGAGTAACCATCTCAACAAGTGTCTCTAATCCCAAGAGAACTCCAACCTCACCTAAGTCTCCAAGTATCCAATAGTACCTCCATGATCAATCCATTGTAAACTCCAAATGCAACATCGCACTATCATGAAGATCCTAAGCACATGATCAATATACTCAATACCAAGAGATCCAACAAGATCACTGTCAATGCTCCTACTGCACATCTACATAATCAAAAGGCCCATCATGACATCGTAATCTAACCATCTCCTCAAAGGAAGATCACATGCATCAATGCACACATCCTATCTCAAGAGAACCTGTATCATGCCAAAACTCAAAACCAGTATCAAGAGTAAATCATGACAAAATACCAACATCTCTAAACAAAGGATTAACATGTCAAACTGACAAGTCATAAACTGACACCTCAACCAAAGACTCCAAGAGTCCACCATGGTAAACAAGGATGTCAAAATCTCCATTCAACATGAAGATAACCATCTACTAACAATAGAACTTAGGATGTCAAAGCACTCTCATTGAATCATGAATCATAATCCAAGAGCCTCAACAAGACACCCACAACCACTAAAGAAGATCATCCATCACTAATGATGAATCCATATCATTGCCAAATCTCCCACTGAATCATGGCACCGAGCTATACATGGCAACAAAGTAGCCATCTCCTAAATGAAGATCATCTAAGGCCCTAACACAATCAAGGAATCATGTTGTAACATCAACAACTCCTAAAAGGTAAAGTAAAACCATGATCTCCAAACTAAGAAGATAAAACCATCACTGTCAAAAGATCACATAAAACCATGTATCCAAGCTATCCATAACATCATGATAAACATGAAATAAGTCCCAATAACTGACTATCCAGGCAATCTAATCATCCATCATCTCATCTCAATGCAACATAACAATGTACAAATGACCACAAACAAGGCCAACTAACAAAGTCTGCATAAACTTTGAATCAATCTCGTGGATAAAGATAGTCCACATACGAGTCATCTCACTATAGTCAAGGGGTAGCTAATCCACGAAACCACATAACTCATAAGATCCAAAACACACGTAACATGCAAACTCATCATCACATTAGCAACATGCAAACTAAGATATCAAAGAAGACAACCTATAGACTCCAAGACTCAAACACCAAATCAATGCTAGATTCGATTTGCCAAACAAGTCCACAACACAAGTAACCATAGTCAAGGAACTACCAAACATCCAGGGGATAAGAACAATCCCCTAAAACTACATCACAACACCACATGTAATCATGAATCAAACATCATAGCCCATAGCTGTCAACCACATACATGATCATGTTGTGTTAATACAAAAAGTGTACATGCATATCCATGACACCATAATCATCAACATTGTACCTGTACTCAACTCCCACTGAAACAAGACTCCAAGTCTCACACGTGTATTAATCATGTCCTCATACCAGAAGACAACCTGTGTACCTATCTCCATCAAAGCTCAAACTCTAAAAACACTTGTAAACTTGTAACTAGAAGCACAAATCTAAAAACCTACTATACCATGTTGATGGTCACATAGCAACATGCACTCCCACAAGTTTGTGCCCAAAAATCCATCTGAATGCTCTCAAAATCGCACCCTGAATATCTAGCTCCCACAAGTGATCAAACAAGTACCAAACTCTCTCTGCATATCAAACTAAAAATCTACATGATCCAATCTATAGTACGCAACAATAGCTCTCCAACGCCTATCTGAAATTGAAAATCTGATTCTATATGCAAAAGTTATGAGCAGAAAATTGTCCCGAAGCAATGCCTAGCTTCTGACACAAATAGAAAAATCTTACAACGAAACCATCACTACGTAGTGCTTAGAGATACCTTTCCAACGCCTATAAGAAGTCGAAAATCTGATACCATGGGCAAAGGTTTTGCCCTTGAAAGAAAAATGTCCTCCGAGGGCTAAAAGGGGTCCCATGGGGACCTGTCCGTGCTGCTGACATAGGCATGATGTCCTCACTGATGTCATCATTATAATTGAACATACCATGTTGACTGGGTGTACCATGTTGACGTCACAAGGTGACGTGGCAGATTTGAAAATTATTTTTAAAGTTTCAAATTTTCCTTCGGACCCAAAATCCATTTCAAAGGAGGTTTAATTTTCAAATTTATAACAAAATTTTTTAAAACCCCATAAAGGGTTGACGCAGGGCACTTGGCCAGAATCTGACAAACTCATTGGTCTGGTGTCCAAACGGCCTACTAGTTCGATGGTCAGGACTAGGGGCCTTAGGGCCCTCTGGCCATAGCTTAGCCGCTCGGCGACGACTATTGTCCGGTAGGGGCCGACCGACATTTATGCTGACAGTACCCACCTTGCCACTGTCTACTGATAGGGTCGATAGTATGGGGTTTGCATAACCTATACGGCCCCCTAAAAAATTCTTTTTTTGTTTTAAAAAATTTCAAATCTTGCTTTTTTGTTTAAAATAGGTTTGATATCAAAAATTTTATTTTTCCCAAATAATTTAATATTTCAAAACTATAGATTTATAGTGTAGGGAATTTTTTTTCAATTGTGTACTTGCAGATCCGTATGGCCGAACTGGGCATGGGAAAAAAAAATTCCCTGAAGCTCTGGTGACCAAAATAGGTCAAATTTTATATGAATCTTCTCCTCTCAAGCCTCCTAGACTCAATGGTGAGGTTCGTTTGTCCCAGGTGGTCATCTACAGAAGTTCCTCCTCAAAACCCTCATATTAAAGTACACAACCAGGAAACCCTTTGCCAAGATTTTTCACCTTCAGATCTGCAACAACCACAACAAATCTGAAACACCCACAACCTCAAATCTGCAACACAACAACCTACACAAATCCTCATATCCTGTATTGTCCAAAATCTTTCCTGCATTGTCATGGATTTAGCTTTGCACCAGATCTACACAAACAAGGGTTATACCAAAACATAGATATGTGAAAACACCCAGAACCATAATTGAATAGATACATCACATGCAAGCACATACAAGTAGCATGCAAGTATATGCAAGCCATGAAAAACTTTAAAGCTCTGATACCACTTGTTAGGAATTTATAGGTAGATCAAACCAATTCCACATAACCCAAAGGAGATAATGATGCATAAAATCTTACAGATTTACCATAATGCAAAGATCAATAGACAATCAACAAGATAACCCAAGATATACCCTAGGAAAACCCTCATTGAGGGGAAAAACCTAACCTCCAAAAGCATCCATACTCAATATATTATTCAGCAATAAGAAATTACAATACACTCACAAAGTCTCCATGAACACCTCTAAAACATCAAGCTCCTCTACTACAACCTCCATGTATCCAAGCATGAATCCACACATCCCATGCTATGCTTTACAATATGCACTCACAAGAGAAAACTCAATACAATGATAGCCTCTCACACAACCTGTAAAATAAGGGCCAACCCTAACCACTAACCTTGTGCTTGCTTTTATAGACTCAAGCTCACACAAATACAACTTGTGGTATTGGATAAAAACAATGTGACTCAAAACCATGAACACAAAACCATTGACCCTAAAATTAATTATTTTGCACAAATAATAAATATTTACCTTGTCTCCCAATGTTAAATACAATTTTTACAAGTGATACCAAATAAATATTTAATGTGGCTAAGCATGATCAATTAAGATGCACCACAAAAGAATATTTATTTTACATAATTAAATTAATTATTGTTATGCAAGGTGAACAAAACCTTTTTCCTAACAAGTTGGGCTACCAAGACGCCCTTTTGTAACATCACTCTCCTATCATGGTGTAACAATACAGGGAGATCAATCATGGGGAAATGGAAAAGGATGGCAAGGTGAGGGGATAACGGATAAATTAGAATCCTCACTAGGTAGGCCACCTCATATGAATGGCATGTGCCACATGAGGCCAAGGGGGATGCTATATCTGCCCTAGGGCCTAGGGAGGCTAAGACACCCCATTGAGTCACTCTCTTCCATGCTCCCCCATGCACTACTTTGGCAAAACCATTTATTATGAGCATATTCTAACTTGGATATGTGGGTCGTAAATTCACACATTACATCTCAGCTTGACTCATTGCAAACAATCAAGTTTTATTGGTTACACACTAAACCAGATATTTCAGGCACTTAGCTCAAATAAAATAATCAAGAGACTTAGTTGACCAGTCCCATACATGACTGAACTTAAGGTTTCATCTCACCTTATTCAAGGTCCATCAACTATGTGGCTATTCAATTAAGCCTTAAAGTTGTATCAATCTTTTCCCATTACTCAGTCAAGCATGCACAATACTATCTTCACAAATTTGAAGGAGAGTTTCGCATAGACGGTTTGAATTCAAAGTATAACCATAGTTTATAGTTATGCCGACAATATAATGATAATGAATAGATGCACATGTGCAAACAATCAAGTAAACAACCATACTCTGGGTGTGATTTTTTTACATATAACAGTGGTATTTATAAACTCTATATAGTAGTGTCCATCACTATCTATTGCCACTTTTTAATATACGTTCTGAATAATTAAATTCTATGCACATCTATTATCATCACATAATTGTAGAATTTAATAATATATATGGTTGTTCGTAAGTAGTGGCAAACACTTTAATGATTGAATCATACTTTTCAAAGGTGATGATGAAGTTGGCAAGAAACAGTGGTGAATACCTAATTGTAGTACACACAACCAATTTTAGTCCATAAACTATATACAATAGGCTATTCACAGTGGGTAATATCATGAAATGTTAACGGTATTATAAATTAGTTTTACTATGAAATATGTCCTCTTGGTTATAGTCACAGTTAACTAAAAATGAGAAGAATAAATCACAATTCCTAAACAACGATATGGTACTGTGAGAGACAAAATATGCAATACAAAGACAAATGAAAGAAATTGAATTAAGAACAATTATACCTTCCTTTGCATACAAATTCACCTCACCGATTGAGTGTATTGGAATGCATCCAACTCAATTGGATTTGTTCCTTTGATACGTGGATATGTGGATTACTTAACTCAATAGCATAACCTTGATCTCCCAAAATGAATGATTCAAATGGCAATATAAGTTTACAAAAATGAGAGATGGATGAGAGGTTGAGAAGACGTTTATTTATAGATTTTTAGAAATGAAGATCAATGGTGGAGAATAATTAGAGAGATCAATGGCTCGAATTGGATGAGAGGATTTGAACGAATGAGAGAGAAACAAGTGTCCTTGTCCTCTCATGAATCATGGGAGCTAACAAATTTGACTGACTAGTTGACTGAATTGATTGATTTGTTAACTGGATTGATTGGATTGTTAACATAATAGATTGAGGAGTCAATTGATTTGATTGATTTGATTAAGAGTGATCATGGTGATGAGAGGAAATCATGGTGATAGGGGAAATAGGGAAATTAAATAAATAAATTATTTAATTTCATGTGCACATCGATAAATAAATAAAATATTAAATTTTATTTATTTGGAGGGAATGAAATATTTGAATTTATTTAATTAAAATGTGGAGGGAAATTAGCTTAATTAAATAATTTGAATTATTTAATTAATATGGAGGAACGCAAATTGAATAATTAAGTGGGAAGTGATGCAAATGTCATGTAGTGACATGAAGAACCCCTTGGCAAATATTAGGTGTCTACATTTTGCCTCTCTTTGATACAATGTCCCATAAGGTGATGTCATGTCAAAGAAAACTAGAAAAAGATGCCCTAGTTAGTGATGAGAACGAAGAATGGATGATGGAATGGAGATGGTATAATGGATGCCCCTGAGAATTTGTTTCAAAAAAAATAAAAAAATTTGAAAAAATACTCGAAGGAAAGGGGACGATATGAAAACAATGAAAGGCGAGGGTAAAAGAGGAAAAATGGAAGACTAGGGGTAAAACAGGGTGATCGAGGATAATTTAGGAAGGCTAAGGCTGAAAATTAGGGCTGTGGGACCCATAAATAGTGGCAGGGGGGCCATTTCTAGTCATTTATCCGCACAAGTTTAACAAACCCTTAAGAGAGAAGAAAAGGAGAGAGCAATGGGAGACTGAGTTGTTATTCCCCATTATTGACATCACGGTGAGCACGTTAAATAGTTCCAGCAACTAGTAGGAGCTGGTAGACCGGTGCGTACCTAACCCAGGGACCTTTTTGGTAGGTGAGGGGGTCATTAGGAGTCATAAATGCTAGGAAAAGGCATAGAAAATCACTAGTGCACTTTTGTAAAAGCGCGCCCGTGGCAAGAGAGTCATGCCCGCACACATGGACGAAGTGCCGACGGGCAAAAATGGTGTGCCTACGGTAAAGAAGCACCTAGGGCAAGAAACTAAGTGCATTTGTAAAACAAAGCACCTACAAGATGAATCAGCATGCCTTTGGCTAAAGGTGCACCAAGGGGAAAAGGGGCACACTTTTGGCAAAAAGAGTGAGGGGGTAAGAAAAGGTGCGCTTTTGCACAAAAGGCAAAAACAACCAAAAATAGACAAGGACTTACTGTTATGAAAACTGACTTGGTGGAATGTTATGATGAACATGAGCAACCATAGGTGATTCAATCACAAGTCAGGAGACTGCAGACGATGAGGATGTATCCTTAGCTCACATAGGAGGTCCAAGACTTTCTAGTGACAATTAGGATGTTGATTGTGAGGATTCCAAAGATCAGAGTGCACATAATGATGATGACAACGCTAATCGAGAGATGGCACAGTGAGAGGAGTGCATTCCTCCTCCCCACTGGGGAGATGACAGTGACTCTAGAGGATGTATGGCAGATATTGAGGATACCAATACATGGATCCTTGGTACGATACAATCTACAGATTGGAATGCAAGTGCTAGAGAGGGTCTTCACTGATGATGACCTACCTATAGAGGGAACGCGGCTGAACTTGACACAGGTAGAGGTAGATGCCCCATTGCCACTATGTATTGCAGGGTTGATACTTTGTGTTTGTACCTGGGAGGAGGGCACGACACTTCGCCATTGGATGGGGGGCATGCTGGAGCAGATGATGGATATAGAGGTGTTTGCATGGGGCCCATGTGTATTGTCTCACTTATATAGAGATTTGCATAGTTGCTTCTATAGTAGGAGTCAATATCTAGGATGCGATGTGACACTGTTGCATATATGGGCATGGGAGCACATAGTAGTGCAAAGGCCAGTTTACGATCGGGCGAGGAGTCCAGACCACCCCTATTTTTGGATGTACGCGCAGGAGTCTTACACTATAAGTGGGTAGGTGACATGGCTTACTAGAGGAGAGTTATGGATGAGATGGATACAGTGACATGGAGGTCGTGGAGAGACTATGAGGCCTGGGATGAGGTTGTAGAGGAGCTAGCATTTGTTCGATAGACAAGATTTATTTTAGGTCAGATGGAGCACATTGTGGAGAGATACATGCCAGAGAGGGTATTGAGGTAGTTTAGGGAGTGATAGACAGTCCCCCTTCATGAGGCTATCTTCCCGAGGGTGCGACGAGACATAAGGACATGGGGAGCAGCCTTGGATCCATGTATGCCATTGGCAGATTTTTAGAGATTACAGCCAGTGGCATGGGTATCTCCAAGCAGTGACATTGAGGATGCAAGGATGAGCCTAGAGTTTGATGCATGGTGGGCTTCTCACAGTCTAGTGAGACTCACCATTCTCAACACACAGGCAAGACAGGTAGCAGAGCCTCCAATGTAGAGACAGGTGTGGCAACAAGTAGAGGGAGTTCATGTAGACATCCAAGGGATGGAGAGGGAGAGGATAGGGGTTAGGCGGAGGTTGTGGTAGATGTCCCTAGAGATGGGGAGGAGCTAGCGACACTTAGAGCCTCCAAGGATAGCTTGTAGATGAAAGTGGAGTGGTTACAAGGTGTGGTGACTGCAATTATAGTAGAGAGACACTGCCCTCTTTGAGATCTAGACTTTAGAGGGATAGGTCAGGCATTATAGGTGTAGGTACAAGCACCTATCAGGGATGGTGATGGTGATGGGGTGATAAAATAGGTGATCGTAGAGCACAATGCACTTAGGGTGGAGAGGGATGCAACAGTGGCTTCCGCTTCACATCTCCAGTAGGAGCGTGGCATAGCATAGAGTATTATAGCAGGTGGGGGAATGCAACAGATGTGGGCGGATATGATGAAAGTCTAGGAAGATCTTGTAGTAGCAAGACAAAGGGTAGAGTACTATCATGCTCTATATCACAGTGTGGTACCAGCAAACCAGAGAGCGTCGACTTTTAGTACACAGAGCAGATCAAGGATAGCTAGGTCTACGAGATCAGGACCATCAGTGATGGGACCTCCTAGGGTTACGATAGAACTGACTCTACCACCGTCGGGGCCATCAAGGTAGATTTCACAGACACAGGGACCATGTCCACCTCCTCCTTTAGGGTCAGGACCACAGCCTTCACCCTCAACACATTTAGAGGGAGGGAGTTCATCATGAGATGATATGATGTTATGATGTTATGTATTTTGATGCTTGCGGGGTGATATGCATTTTTTATACACAAACATTGTATTATGGCTATTTTGGATTATATATATGATGATGTTGATATTTTGATGATGGTTATGATTGTGTTATTATTTTTTTTATGATGTCACGATGATATGGTAGTATAGGTTTATGGATGTATTATGTTATCTTTGTATGAGATGTTATGATTAATGGTAATATATGGATGTATGATGTAGATGGATTAGAATAGATGATGATGTGTTATTGATGATGATGTATGTAGTGTAGATATGATGTGATGATATTATGAGGGATGTTGTGATAGAAATAGAGTAATGTGTATGTACTTATGGTATATATGATGGCATAATGATAATGGTAATGAAAATGATAGTGAGAGTGATAATGGAAACGAAAATGATAATGATAATGGCAATGTTAATAATAATGGTAAAGGAAATGAAAATGATAATGATAAGGGTAATGGAAATGAAAATGATAATGAAAAATAGAGATGATATTAGAAATGATAATGATAAATAATGATAATAGTAATGAAAATAGAAATGATGAGGATAATGAAAAATGTTAATGATAATGGAAAATGTTAATGATAACGGAAAAGGATAATGATAAATGGAAAATGCTAATGATAATGATAAATGGACATGAGAAAAGGAAAGCGTTTAAGAGAAAGTGTTTTAGAGAAAGATATAGTTAGCACGGATAGAAAGCAACAAAGGTTAGGATGAAATGTTTAGGAATAACGTGAAAAAGATGGACGTAAGAATGATGGATTCGTTATTGGGAGTAGTTTACACTGACATGAACTAAAGCAATACTTTATTTAATATAGCAAAATGGATATTATGCACCAAGGTATAAGGAACCAAGGTGACTTTCTATCCTTTGCATGGACTTGACACTACAAACAAAAAGGATAGTCATATGCATGTCGATAATACAACCTTGTCTAGACATGTGAGGAAGAAAACTCAGAGCATGAGTCCTTAATGCACAAAAGGTATTGTATAGCCTTAGATGCAAAAGGACAACGTAGAATGCAAAAATCTATTCCTATACGTACAAGGTATGGATATTAGCTAGAGTAATAAAAGCATCCCCCAAACATAGCACACGAAAATCAATGACTATGCCCTGTTCTATGCCAATCTAAACAAACCAAGATACAAAGAGATATAGGTGGCCTTTGAATAAGCAATAGAAAGAGACAAAAGATAAATCAAAGAAAAAGACCGATTGACATAACAACCATTGTAATCTCTACTCCAAACTGTGATTGATATGGGATGATGTCGGATACATGAAAGATCTATCCTATTATAAGTATGATTCTAGATGATATCTTGATATGTTGAGGCAATAGGATACTTAGGTATCAGGGTGGTTTTTCAAAAGGTGGTCTTACCTATGATTTTGCATGAAAGATCTATGTTTTCGACGTGTAGTTTGTTTTGCTTAGGTATCAAGTCTAGTGGGTATGCATTTATTATGGGTGAAATTGGATAAAAACGTGACTTATATATGATTTTATTGCTTGGATTTTGTATGTTTTAATTTTTTTTTTTTTGGGAATATGGGATATTTTGTGTTTTGGTATGTTTTGATTTTTTTGGTGTTTTTTTTATAAATAAGGTGGGTGTGTTTATTGTGAAAAGTGTGAGTATTAATGGTAGTGATCCCTCTCTAGGATGACTAGTTATATACCAAAAATGCCCCCAAGTAGACACAAGAGTATTTATTATGGAATGGGATAGGTGAAACTTGTTATGAAAAGGGATGAGGGTTGGAAACGATTAGTTTCAATCGATTATGAAGCCATGATAGTGGGATAAGTGGATAAATGGGAAAGATAATATATGGAGTGGATGGGATAGACACGAACATGATAGATGGTGGATAGTAGCCTCTACACATGGCACTTGTTTGCCAGGTTTTCACCATGGTACTTGCCTAAGGTGCAACTGAAGTGGTTTTCACCATAGGATGGATTATTTCTCTTTACTATTTTGATTGATTTTTTATTAGCTGGGATACTCAAGGGTCAAGTATAGAATCACTTGAGGTGAATGATGTTTATGGGTTCTTCAAGAGGCTGACCCTTTGGTGTTGCAAGTTGGTAGGCACCTGATCCATATGTATCTATAGCGACAAAAGGTCCTAGCCAATTTGGTTCAAATTTGCCCTTTTTTGTCTCATTCTTGGAGATTGCGTTGATTTTCTTTAAGGACGAGGTCGCTAATTCCAAAATGGTGGGTCTTGACTTTCTTGTTGTTACTCTGTCAAAGGCGATTCTGGTATGCTTGAAGATGGTTAAGGGCATGAAGACACCTCTCATCCAAGAGTTCTAATTCTTGTAACCTTGTTGTATGATACTCCTCTACAGTCATGAGATTCTACAGTGAAATCTGTAGAGAAGGGAGCTTGACCTCAATTGGTAAGATGGCTTCGGAACCAAAGACAAGTGAATATGGAGTGGTTGTAGTAGGTGTGTGAATGCTGGTACGGTATGCCCATAAGGCGAGATTTAGTTGTAGGTGTGAGTCATGACCAGTAACATTGATAATCTTCTTTAGGATTTTTAGGATGGTTTTATTTGATGCCTCAACTTGGCCATTACCTTGTGTGTAATATGGGGTGGAAAAGCAATGTTTGATGTGGAATTTATCACAAAGGGACCGAACTTCGTGATTATTAAAAGGTCTACCATTATTAGTGATGATGTCAAGGGGAATTCCTTTGTGGAAAATGATGTAATGCAAGATAAACTTGGCTATTTGGGTACCGATAATGTAAGTGAGTGGAATTGCTTCAACCCACTTAGTGAAGTATTTGATAGCAATTATGATAAATTTGTGGCCATTGGATGATGGAGGGGTTATTTTACCAACGAGATCAACCCCCCATTGCGAAAAGGGCCAAGGAGTTGTTATTGGTTGCAAATCTTGAGACGACGCATGAATGAGATCACCATGTTACGAGCATTGTAAACATTTCTTAGCAAACTGATGGGTATCCTGTTCCATATTAGGCCAGTAGAATCATGTTCTCAACAACTTCTTTGCAAGTGTAGTTCCTGTAGAATGTGCGCCATAGATTCCCTCATGTACCTTATGTAAGGAAGTTTGGGCTTCTGATAAGTTGAGGCACCTCAGAAGAGTACCTTCGAGACTCCTTCGATATATAGGCTATCAACTAGGATGGTACAGTGGGATGATTGGTGAATGAAGGTTTTTTGTTGGTTGGTGGATAGGTTTGGTGAAAGGGATTGGTCATGGAGATAGGTATAAATGTCTTGATACCAAGGGAAAGCAAGTCCAACTATTTCACATACAAGTTCAGAATCTGGGGTATCATATGCAGGGATAAATAGTTGCTCCACAAGAAACTCACACCATTGGTTGTTGGTAGGCATGTCAACGAGTGATCCAATGGTTTCCATGGCATTTGTAGCTCTATTGTTTAGTTGAGGCACTTGTTCAAACTGAATCTCTGAAAAATACTTTTTGAAGTCATCGACCATTTTCTTGTAGGGAATTAGCTTGTCATCCTTGGTTTGAAACTCATCATTAGCTTGTTTGATGACCAACAAAGAATCTCCATACACATGTAATATGTCAATCTTCCATTGAACAATCATTTTCAATCCTGTAATCAGAGCTTCATACTTGACAATGTTATTTGTGCATGGAAATGCAATCTTATATGCCTTAGGTATGCAATCGCCTTGAGGGGTGATGAAGAGGATTCCTACTTCGGACCCATGAGAAGTGAATAATCCATCAAAGTCTAGTTTCCAATGTGTTGATGGGATGACTAGGCATATGGATTCATTTGGGAATTCTAAGGTAAGTGGATGATCTAAATGAATAGAAGCGTCAACAGGCTGATCTACTATAACCTATCCTTTGTTGGCCTTATGGTCCACTTACTCTATATCAAATTCACTGAGAATGATAACCCACTTGGTCATTTGTCCTGTGAGTGTAGCCTTTGACAATAGATACTCTAGTTGATCTACCTTGGAAATGAGCTTAATTTGGTGATTGAGCATATAGTGTCTTAGTTTATGGGAACTAAAGACAACGGCTAGGCATGCTTTCTCCATGGGGGTATAATTAAGTTCATATCCTACCAAGGTTTGACTGATATAATATATAGCTTTTTCTTTGCATGATTCATTGTGTTGCCCTAGTAGAGCGCCTAATGTTGTTGGTGTTGCTGAAATATATAAAAGTAGGGGTTTTCCTTGAATATGAGGCATAAGAATTGGAGGAGAAGCTAAATATTCCTTCAATTTGTCAAAAGCTGCCTAGCATGAAGCATCCCATTGGAATGTGACATTTTTATAGAGAAGATACGTAAAGGGATGACATTTGTCTACAAGTTGAGCAATGAAATGCTGAATGGCTTGAAGTTTCCCTTGTAAGCTGCAGAGCTACTTTAGATTCTTGGGTAGAGGCATGTCCATTATGGCCTTTACTTTAGTTGGATCTATTTCAATCCCCCTCCTTGATACTATATACCCTAATAATTTTCCAGAGGTGACACCAAATACATACTTTTTGGGATTCAGTCAGACTTGATATTGTTCTAGTCGATCAAAGATTTTTTCTAGAACTTAGAGATGTTCCTTTCTTATTGTTGACTTACTAAGGAGGTCATCCACATAGTCCTCCATAAACTTATGAAGCATATCATGAAAGATAATTGTCATTGCTCATTGATAGGTTGCGCTGACATTTTTGAGACCAAACGACATGACTTGTTAACAGTAGGTACCCCATAGACAAGTGAAGGTTGTTTTGTGTTAATCTTCCTTAGCAATGTGGATTTGATTATAGCCTAAAAATCCATCCATAAGTGAGAGCATTTGATGTCCGGCCATGAGGTCTACAATAGTGTCAATATTTGGTAACGGAAAGTCATCTTTGGGACATGCTTTGTTTAGATCTTAGGAGTCATTGCAAATACAGATGCCCCCATTTGGTTTGGAAACTGGGACTAGGTTGGATACCCATTCTAGATAGTCGATGGGTCGAATGAATTTGACTGCTAACAACTTTTCAAGTTTTGCTTCACCAAAAGTGCAATATGTGGGTGCATCTTTCTCAATTTCTGCTTAACTGGTTCGATACTAGGATATACCGTTAGATGATGCACCACTAAAGATGGGTCCAGACCAGGCATATCAACATAAGACCATGCAAAATTGTGGGAGTGTTTCTAAAAGAATGTTGTGAAATCCTCCTTTTCCTCTGATGATAAAGTAGCAACAAAAAATGTGATCTTTGGGTCCTTTGTTGTGCCCAAGTTTAGCTCCTAAGATTTTTCTATCAACAGTGGAGATTTTTTAGGATAAAGAGCATCGACAGGAAGGTCAAATCCCCCATCCTCTGGTGCCTCAAAGAGGTTTTCACTGTTAGATGCATCCTTTATTTTTACTTTTTTATTGTCTGATAGCGCCACATGATATTGTGGGGTAGGCCCCTCAACTATATCCTCCCACCCACCCCTGGACCCCCGTTCTTTAGGGGTCCTACTCAGAGGGGCGGTGGGAGAGTGAGTTGGTTGGTGGGAAGGTGGGTGGGCCAGTCTGAAGCTAAGGAGGTATCTGGGGTAGGTGGTTCCTGGGATTTTGGGTCAGCCCGTGGTGCCTAAAGAAACTATGGGGACTCCTGCGCTTGTCGGTTAGGGGTGGGCAGTTGGGTAAGTATGGGAATGGTTCCTCTAGGAGCAGTTCTAGGCTGGTGGAGGAGTTGCTCGAAGACTGCTAGTAGGGGTTGGGAGGGTGAGGGCTGGTTGTTTGCTGACGGTGGAGGGTTAGGTTCCCGTGGTGGTTTTCAGTAGGGGACCTCTTTATTATATTACTTTTGCGACTAAGGGATTTGGCCTTCTTGTCAAAGTACACTACGACGTTAAGCTCTATGATGAAACCATCTCTATAATCCCCTAAAGGAATGTGTTCTCACAATCCCATGAATTCTGCAAGTGCTTCTTCATTTTGAACAGTATCTAGGATGGGAGGGCCTTGTTGTTCCCAATCGATTAGTTGGGGGTAGATGAGTGGTGTATTGGTAGATGTGAATGAAATGGTGGAGGATAGGGTATATATGGAAGACTCTTCAAAGAGTTGGGTGATGTAATTGAAAGAGTCTTTGTTGGTATCCTCATCGGTGGTCTCCACAGTGGGAAAAGCTTTAGCTACCTCACTGAGAATAAATTTGATATCTATGGACATACACTCGACTAATCCATATCCAAGTCCTTAAAACCAAGGTCTTCTTTTTGTACTTATAGGTTATATGATACCTTGTTCATGTGGCCTGAGTCCACCTTGTCCTTTGTAACCGATATTTTTGATAATTTGGAGTCCATTAACATATTTCTCTATAGGTAACAAGACTGTTCCTCTTCTTCTTTATACAACCATTTAGAGACGTCTTCTTCAATGGACTCTTCGTTTAACACTCCCCAACACTCAAATGTTGTTGATTTATATTTGATGACCACATTTGATATTGAGCTTAAGGATTGAGGTTTGTCATGTGATCATGGAGAGAGCGGTAGTTGGCCTATGCAGAAGGATTCTTGTAGCTTGTATTCTCCATACCCCTTGTCTTTGACTTGGACCTTGATCTCAGGAATTGGAGTTTTTGAGGTGGATGGTAATGAAAAGGATGATGGGTCTATATAGGATGATGATGAGGATGTGACATCATTGTTAGGACAAAGGTTGGAACTCTTTCCTTCCATCATCCTATAATATTAAAATGGGTGAGGGTTAGCGAAAATGGTAATTTCAGAACCTTCATGGGGAAATTTTATGCATTGGTGGTAGGTGGAAGGGACGACTTGCATGGTATGGATCCATGGGTGTCCTAGGAGGATATTGTATGGGAGATCAAGGTCCAAAACTTGGCAAGGAGTTTCCATTATTATAGGACCAACTTGAATGGGTATTTTGATGATACCTACAAACTCACATTCATTATCATCATAGCCTTTGATGGTAGTACATTTTTGTGAGTCTATGAAATTTTCAAAATATCCCAATTGTCTTGTTAATTTTAAAGGTAACAAAGATTAAGCCCTGATCCACCATCTATAAGGACTCGCTTTGTTTTATGCTTGTGAATGGGTACTTCTAAATGGAGGGCATTGTTATGTGAAAGGGTATCTGAAGGGAGATCTTTTTTAGTGAATACGAGATGATGTGGTGAAGATAAGTGTCCTGCCATGGCTTGGAATTGATTGGTATTGATGTTATTTGGGACACGTGACTATTAGAGTGCTTTGTCAAGGATTTGTTTATGTGTGGGGGAAATACAGAGGGGCTCAAGGATGGATATTTGTGTAGGAGTTTTATTCAAATGATCAAGAATACTATACCAAGGTGATGGTTGTTAATTGGATGGGGCTACTTGAAGGGTTGTTCGACCTCAACATGTGGTCACAACACAATCGAATGTTTTTGGTACAATGGTAATGGTGGCAACGTGGGAATGGCATTCATCAATACAACCGACAATGGAGTCATAGGGAATTAGAGGAATTGATATTATTTGTGTTGTTGGAGCCCTTGGCTTTGTTGTTGGTTTGACCATGAGTTGGAAAGGCATCTTGATATATACCCAAATCTGCATTAGTTGTCTTTTGAGGGCCTCCTACCACAATCTCTCCTTGGTCTATGAGATATTGGATGCAAATTTTGAGCCGCATGCAATTTGATGTTTTATGTCCATTTACCCTATGATACTCACAATTATCATTCTGATTGAACCATGGGGGTTTTACTTGATTTTCATCATGTTGTCTTAAAGCAAGCAAATTTATGAGGTTTGACTACACCAATTTGCATAAGACGACTTCAATGGGTTCACCTAAGGGAGTGTATCTTCGTCTAAATGTAGATGTTTGTTCAGATGGTCCCTTAGGGATGGCACTACTGTGATTTGTGGGTTGTGGGAATGAAGGTTTGGTAGTTTGTAGATTTTGAATATGTTTGTCATCGATTACTCCATCATTCACAACATTCTTATTCTTTTCCCAAAAATGAGGTTTGTCATTAGTTTGATTGTTGTTGTTGTCTTTGTAAATCTTGATTAAACCTTTAGCTATAAGGTCTTTTTCAATAGTGACACCTTTGTCTATGATTTCCTCAAATGTGTTCACACATTGAATTTGCAGGTGGAAACCCATCTCTTGGTTCAAGTTCTAAACAAATATGTTGACAAGTTATTTTTCAGGGATGGGACAAGAGAATTTGCTAGCAAGGTTCCTCCAGGGTTGAAGGAAGGCAATGAAAGATTCTCCATTCCTTTGCTTGGTATTGCAAATCTTGATCATAGATACATCATGTTCGATGTTATATGAAAAGTGTGCAATGAATTTCTCAGCAAGTTCTTGAAATGTCTTAATGCCATGAGGTAAATGGGAGAACCATTTGATAGCCTGGCCTCCTAGATTACAAGGAAAGAGTCACATGAGATAGGTCTCTGATGGGACCATGATTTGTCTTGTTTTTACTGCTTTAACTACCTATTTCCTAAAGACATTTCCAGACTCATATATGTATTAATTATGTCCATGTTTATCCTTAATTCACTGAAGCATGAAGATGGTATATAATATGTTGTTAATTAATTATGTGTGGATAATAGATTGTTCATGTAATATGTTAGTATTTTATGTTGATTCTAATTGGTGGTGATGCATAAATTCTATGTAGAGTACTAACTCCTCGTGTAGCGAAAGCGTGGCTTCGTATCATGAAGAACATTGAACAACCCATAGCCGAAGGAGATGTTGATATCCATAGAAGATGATACATCTACCTGCAGCCAAAGGAAGAAGATCTCAAATTAAATGGAATTAGTCATCCTTGACTCTATAATGGTTATCTTTCAATAGATGATGTAGTTGAGGAACCTAGACCGTGCTCTATGATTCTGTTTCTAAGTCTTGATTATTCTTTATGGATAATGAAGAGGTAGAATTGTAGTAGGACCGTGTTATCTCAGTCGCCTTCATATTAGTTAGTTTCCCATTTCTAGTTCCTATGTAATCAAGTCCTTTTCCTACGATGTGGGATGATGGACAAAAATGACATTTATTATTTAATAGTATCCTAAATAATGTTGATCTCAGTTAGCTAGAGAAGAGAAGAATATATTAGATTTTGTTTCATACAGTTTTGAACAGAGATAAAATATCAGATTTTGTTGTATCCTTGTTGCTTTTAGCATTCAATAAAGGAGTATGTGTGTTTGAGTTCTGTTGATGATTACAAAGATTCCGTAAGATATTTAGTTAGATCTTGTGGGATCACAACCACTCAAGCTGACCACTTGAGGTACTGTGCTTCTCCACCTTGTTCACATGTTCAGTTTATAAATTGTATGTTTATATATGTGTGATTGATGTTTTGTTATTATAAATCATGTGAAGTAGTTTAACCTTGGTAGTTTATATTAATTAAGTCCATTTAGTCAAGGTGATCACCGATTGAACCAATTGTGAGTTACTCTCTTACATAGGAGTTACAAAGGATCATTTGCTTACTACTGTGATTAAATAACTTAGTTGCTTTCCATTATTCCTATTTTATTTAGAATATTGTATTTGCTTTATCTCCCTTACACAACCTCTAGGATAAAGCTCAGGAATCCTTAACTGTACATACAACATGATCCAAGGAGAATATGATTCCCTGGTTTGACAATGTAAATGTAGCACGCTATATAATTGGTAGATTGCTTGATAAGAGATCTGTTGGTCTATTGAGTAGTATGTATGTCCTTTCTACATCAATATCTATTGGTAAATAATGGAGTTCAACATTTTTTTGGTGCCGTTGTTGGGGATGGTGCTAAGGTTTAGAGTTTTTGAGTTCTTGTTAATTTATGCTTATACTTGCTTTATTAGGATGTAATACTTTCTTTTCAGCATTTTGGATTGCTTAGATATTCCATATATCTCCAAAATATTCACTAACACAGTGCAAGAACAGATCCATTAGCTCATACATTATTGTATGCATCAGCCAAGAGACCATAGAGGGAGGTTTCTTCCAAGTAGTTCAATAGAAGGAGAAGAAGAACACTTTGAATCATTCCTTGGTCTGGGGAACACTGAGGATTTTGAAGATATTGCATATTATAACCCAGGCATCATGGTAGATGAAGAAGTAGAGAAGCTAGTTGAACCAGTTACCTTTGCCTTTCCTATTACAAATCAGGAGAGAGATGACACCTTGAAAAATATCCTTTCTTTAGCTCTAGCAAATTTTCATGGGCTAATCACTGAAGATCCTGATACATTTCTCTTTGAGTTTGATGTACTCTATAGGAGTTATGATTACACCATAGATGCATACAGGCTCAAGCTCTTTCCAGCCACCCTCAAGGATGCTGCATTAAGATGGTTCATGGGTCTAGGAGAGAATTCTGTAACTACTTGGGCCATCATTAAGGAAATGTTTTTGCAGAAATATCAGGACTATTGTTGTGGTAGAGACATGAAGGGGGATGACATCTTTAGGATGTCACAAAAAGAAGATGAGCCTCTGCAAGATTATGTTGAGAGATTTCAGTTTTTCCTCAAAAAGTCAAGATAGAACAGGCTCTCTGCAGAGTCACTCAAACTAGTCTTCCTAAGAGGTGTGAGTGAAGAATGTATGGATGCACTCAATCTAATTGGAGCAGGAGATATCTCTCAAGTGGGATTTGATGAAATTTGTAAAATTTGCAGAAACTATTCATGTTCTACTCTAAAGTAGAACAAAGGTTTTAGAACCTTGTCTTCAAGTAAATCATCCACTGGAGTCTCCAGAGTAGAGCTTAGCAATCTCCTGTCCAACATGAAAGAAGATATCATAAGCCATCTGGCAACACAACTAGACACTCTGCATATAAAAAATGAAACAAGAGGCATCGAAGGTAGCTTTGAATGAATATTGTCCACATTGTCGATAGAAGAAAGCCAACTGTCGATGCAAGGGACTTGCTAGTATTTCTGAGGGTAAGAATGAGAAAGAAAATTATAGAGCCATGGAAGATGAAGAAAGTCAAGTGTTCTACATTGCATAATGAAGGCCATGGAAACAAAGACAAGGTATGCCTAGGTGTGTACAAGAAGTTGAGTCCACTTTTTGGCCAAAAAGTGGAAGTGTTTTCCCTGAATTTTAGAATTTGTCACATTTGACCTAAAAATTTGAAGCACTTAAAGGTGGAATCTTGAAAAAAGTTAGTAAATATGAAATGTAGTACTCAGAGTCTAGTTTTCAAATATGTAATTTTTTTTAATACCTAGATGATAGAAATTGATTTTCAATAGGCGTTTCTAAAAACCACTGTTTAAAAGTCACTTTTCTTTTTACTATACCATGCACGTGTACGTCATCCATATTTTGACCTAAATAATCATATTTTTCTAAATCCTTTTGGGAAAAGTTTTGTAACTCATTGAAGCATGTTTTCCATTTTTTTGTAATTTTTTATTGAATTTTTTTTTGTTAAATTTTTATTGGCCAAATTTGGTGTTTTAAAAAATCGTCCTGTACGTCACGCATAAGATGACCTAAACTTAACATTTTTAAATTTTTTTTTTGAAATTGAAAAGAATTGTCTAAAGTATGTTTTCGTACAATATTTTTTACAAAAAACTATTTTACTAAAAAGTTATTAAAATACTAAAAAACCCTAATAATTGAAGTTTATGGCCCTGTTTTATGATAAATTAATTGAAAATAGAAGAAATAATCTAATTGTAAAGAAAATTACATATTTGGAACCTACATTGTCTCATCTATAATGGGTTTTAATTTCATCAAAAAATTCTACAAAAAAGGCCATCAGACATATGCCCAAACTCACTATTTTGTTGTGACATTGACATGACCTTCAAGTTGCAGGTCAAACTAGGTTTAGAGGTTAGGTTCGGGTCCCCAAAGCTTTTTCCAAACTGGGTTACAAAGTAAAACCTGAGCCTAAAATTTAAATTTTAAATAACGGGATCTCGTTTCTTACTCTATCAGTATAGAACAAAACGGGATCCTGTTTACTATTTGACCATTTTTTAATAAGACTGTCACTGTCAGCCCTGCAACTTGTTCTATACGGCCGACAACGACATTTGCAACATTCTCTACCATCTTTTGTCTTCTGCAGGTCCATCAACTTGGGATTTTATTTGAATTTTGAAAGGAGCCATCATTGAGACATTGTTTGAGTGAAATTTTGTTGAATTGCTACTTGTTTGAAGGATCTGAACAAAGAAGGAAGGCTTTCAAGTTTTTGACATTCATTTGTACATACTTTAGAATTTTTTAATCATGGGATCACAAACTCGTAATAAGAGGAAAGATAGGAAGCTATGGACCCCTGAAAAAAATTGAAGCAAAGAGAGAGAAGGAGGCAAAAAGACAAAGAGATAGAAGATTAAAGATTCGATCAATGAATAATGCTAAAGCATCCAATTCCACAACTATTGAAGATAAAAACATTGAGGAGACCATGAAAATTTGCAAGAGGTGAATGTAGAAACTAATACGATTATATAAACTACTCTTGGTATGTCTTCAAATCCCCATTTCAATGCTATGGAGAATGTTTCAATAGGCACAAATCTAGGTACGTCTTCAAATCCACCTTTGAATGAAATGGAAATTGTGTTGATAGGAGATTTAAAAGAAGCTGGATATAACAATTTTGAGATCGATAATATTCGTAGAGATCAAGATTTGAGACAAAATGTTGTTGAAAATGAAAATGAAAATATTTATGTTGAAAATGAAAATGAAAACCATTTGTTGTTGAAAATGAAAATGAAAATGAAAATCCTTTTGTTGAAAATGAAAATGAAAACCGTTTTGTTGTTGAAAATGAAAATAAAAATCTTTTTGTTGAAAATGAAAATGATAACCGTTTTGTTGTTGAAAATGAAAATAATTTTGAAGTTGAAAATGAAAATGAAAATCCAGGATGTGATGTTGAAAATGAGATTTTTTTTTAAATTGAAAGAGATGTTTTGGATAATCGTTCCAATAAGATTTCTTGGAGACAAATAAGAACACATGCCAATAGATTATACAAAGAATTTTTTTATCGTAAAAACTATCATTTCAATGTCAACTAATGATGCAATTAATGAGAATGTGGAAAATGAGAAAAGTATTGAAAATGTTAGGCATTTTTGTTAAACAAAGATGAAAAGATCAATCACTAAAATATGCTATGTCTACTGTTGCTAGTGCCATTGATTCTATTAGAAAGAATAGTCAATCTAAAGATAAGAATGCAACAAGATGAGCTATAACAATTGATATAGTTAATAAAGCAACTTTAAATAGAAGAATGGTAAGCAATATTAGTGGAATTCTAAAAATACATCCTAAAACATTGGTAAGAGCGGCAAAAAGAAGATAAAGTATAGAAAATGATCCAATCAACCAATGTTGGGAGATTTAGTGGTCGACTCCCGAGATCTGACATGAAACTGAATGTTGAAATCAAATCTTTGATCAAAAAATATTGGCATGATAATACTAGGGTATCATCTACTGCTAGAGATGTTTTAAAATGAAGAGTGGGGTCCAAAGTTCGCGATCCTCATCCAAAACACCTATTAAATACAATGCAAACTGAATTTTATAAAAAAATTTGTGGTGAATTAGTGTTACCTGGTAATATTAGAATAAGTTAAAGATCTTTTGAAAAATGCAAACCATGGTATGTAAAGATTAATAAGCAACGAATATCTTGTTGTTGTAAAATGCATGTTCAATTTCGTTATTATTATGATGTGTTTCGATATATACGTTGCACTTTACATACTAACATGATTATATAGGAATGTGATATTAATATGCCACCTGAAAAAATAAAAGAGTTTATATCAAGTTTGTTTTGTGAAAGATCTAATGGGAAATTACTTTATTTAAGTTCATGTATTTTTGGACAATGCACTAGTTGTGGCAATATTTCTTTCTTAAGAGTTTGTATGCATGAAAGTGTTGAAAATGATTTTGGACAACAATTAGTGGATGTTAAAAGATTTAAGAATGTTGAATATTCTTTAAAAGATGGAAAATTGGAAAGCATTGTGATTTAATTATATAAAAGGTTAGTGTACATGCATTCATATCAGAATTTAAGAGTAAGATTGTACCAAAATATGTCAAGCACTCTCAACAAGCTCGATGGCTTGATGGATAGTTTCATACATGTAGAAACACATTTCCAGTTGGTACTATACTATCAGTGGTTGATTTTGTGGAAAACTATGCTCTAGCTCTGCAAGAGGAAATCCAATCACAATATTACAATTCAGTGCAGGTGGCTATGTTTGTTCATATTGTTTATAGACATGCAGATGATAGCACAGAGGATGATAGAAAAGTTTTGAGGGAGTATCATTTCTATTTGAGTGACAACTGGTTACACTCATCAGAGTTTGTTCAATATTGTTTCAATATATTTTATACAAATTTAAGAGAAAGAGGAATCTAGATGATAGAACATCTAATATGGTCAGATAATTGTACGGGGCAATTCAAGAATGCTCAAATGTTCTATTGGTTAGGTAGGGTTCACAGGGAACATAATGTCCAACATATGTGGAATTTTTTTGAAGCTGGACATGGTAAAGGAGAACATGATGGAGCTGGTGCATCTATTAAAAGAATTCTTGCTAGACAACAATTAAAATTTGAGGATGCAGTAAAATTTAAAGATGCACGTGGGATTGTCGATTGGTGCAATACAAGATTATGTACACCTAGATCAAGCGAGTACTCTACAATTCACCGATTCTTTTGGTTGGTTGAAGACAAAAACATTCTACCTGTTGGTTTTTTCCCAGACTGGATGCTTATTCCTAGATTTCCCTACAAGGTAGCCATCAGTGATCAACAGGATCTCTGGGCCAGGGGCCAACAGTGTAGGAGATAGACTCTATATTTTATCTCCTCTTCTTCTTCAGGCTCTGCAAGACCTAGGGGGGTATTCCCTACTCAACATCCATGAGGATATGCATACAAAGGTTGGGATGCTGACAGAAAGCAGATAAGTCCTCCTATAAGTAGACCAAAACTGAAAGATAAGAGCAAAGGGGCTAGCTTTGGGCCTACTTGCAGTTGTAGACAGAGGACTGAGGATCCTAAAACTAATTCTAATGTCCTAAAGATTGTCTTAGAGTTTGACTTTGATTTATAGTTTGGATGCAAAGCTGGACATGGTTGTAACACAAACACGAAGCAAGATTGGTGCCTATCCAGGGCCTGGAGTCAGTAGACATACACCTGTGAATGATCAGCATGAACAGCTAAAACTGGATTTCAGGGGGATATATATGATACCTGCCTTACAGATATCTCCCAATACAGAGTGTTAAGTTATCTCTACTTATGGCATCCCTACTGCAGTATACCCTTCCCAATGTTCAACCTGAAAACAATTTAATCTACCCCTTGAGCAGAAGTTAAAAGATCAGACATTCAACATAGGAATTCTATGTTCTAGAATCTCAAATATTGCCCAAATATCCAGATTCAGAAGAAGAATACATGCAATACTGGAGACAGAATTAACAAAACACATGCTGAGATAGCATTTCTCATATAAGATTAATCATGAAATCAGTGGGTTCATGCCAAAACATACAACAAGAGATACATAAACTCACAGGTTCAGCTGTACAGAGCAACCAGATCAGCTTGTTTTGAATTACAGAGCCAAAAATCTTCAACTTTCAACAACTACTACAATGGTAACACAGTTTGCTTATAACAGCCAGAGAGTGTACCACAATAATTAATTACAAGACTGTTACAAAATTCGCCAGATACAGATCCTTCAAAGGAATGGCACTCAAAATTTATTACTGCAGAGACAGAAGGAACCCTCGAGCCCTGCACCGCCATCTGGGAGTCTTCATGCCAAAGATTAGGTACATGACTATGCAACAACTCACCCATGCCCCAGCACAGTCGCCATTAAGGGTCTCAACCACCCGCCGTCGCCTGAAAAACTATCGCTGCATTGAAAAAGGAATTCCTGCCAAAACGCCTCTTCGCAGGTTCAAAAATAATGCAAGGGGAAAAATCCCACATGCATGACGCGGAGAGCCTTTCACTACCTTATAAGCCTTATCGCATACATATCAAGTGTCGAGCACTTTTGCCACGCTCGACACACAAGCCCTCACCAAAAGCCCATCGCTAAGACATATGCCATCGGCTCACCCCACACTTCACCTGCCGATCTCAAAAGTCTTCCCGACCGCAAACTACACTCCCCAAAGTCTTCGGCGAGACAAAGACCATCGGAGCAACTGAACATTCCTTCGCCGACCTTACCACTCACGCCGATGACATCCATCGGCCAAACATATGCCATCGGCCCAACAGGAAATTCCCTCGCCAACATCATGTGTTACGCCGATAATCACCTTCGTCATCGCCCAGACTAACACCGTCGGAGCAACACGAAATATTTCTGCCGATGAACAAAGTCACACCGACAGCACCCTGTCCTCCCACCTCCGTCGGTGTGACTTACACCGTCGGAGCAGCATTTCACACTTATGCCGATGACGTCGATCACCCCGATAACCTTCAGAACATCCCTTTGTCGGTGTGACCCATGCCGATAACAACACATCGGCCAAACTCCTCACATCGGCAGCTCCTAAAAAACGTTCGCCGATAGACAACTGTCTCGCCGATGGAGAGGAACACTTAGGGCTTGAAAGAAGAAATCCTCCAACAAGCAAGCTCAACCCTCAGGTCAAAATGAGCACCAACACTGGCTCCGAATGGGGACGTGCAGGTGAAAACCTGCAGCGAGAACCAGATCTCCGGGCAGACCAGGCAAAAAACCAAAAAGCACGAACTGTACAAGGCATTTACACTATATACATATTTTTTACAAATGTGCACAGAGACAAGTCATCTATGCAAAATAGAACTTAAGGAATTGGCCATGCACAGGCAATTCCAGAACTTCACCATCTAGGGCCTGGAGGAAATAAGAATCCTTCCCATGAGTGCTGCAAATCTGATATGGGCCCATCCATAAGGGTTCAAACTTACCATGTTTACCCTTTTCTTGACCTTTTGCATTCCATATGAGCACCAGATCACTGACCTGAAATTTCCTTTTAGTAGCTCTCCTGTCAAACTGATATTTCACATCTTGTTGTCTCTTGAGATTGATCTGGTGGGCTTTCCTTCTGTTTTCATCCAATGCAACCAGCTGGTTCACTCTTTCTGTCATGGAGTCTTCAATCTCCTCATCATTTTCCTGAATGAATCTGTAAACTGGTAGGAGATTGTTTATGGGCAATCTGGCTGATGCACCATATACTAACTCAAAAGGTGACATTCCAATAGCCCTTTTCACTGTCACTCTGTCAGCCCATATTGCTAAGTTTAATTTTGAGTCCCAAGTTCTCTTGTTCTTGTCTAGTATCCTCTTGATAATTTTCATGATGCTTTTATTGCTTGATTCTGCTTGACCATTTCCTTGTGGGTGGTATGGTGATGCATATGATAGATTTATCCCATACCTGTTGCAAAAATCAACAAATTCACCCGATCTGAAGCACATAGCATTATCAGTGACTATCTTGAATGGTACTCCAAACCTGATGATAATATTTTCTAGCATGAAATCTGTCACCACCTTACTTGTAGCTCTCTTAGTTGGAATGGCCTCAATCCATTTGGTAAAGTAATCAGTTGCCACCAAAATCCAACTGTGTCCCCCACTTGATTTGTCTGCAATTTCCCCTATGAAGTCAATTCCCCATTGCTGAAATGGAGCATCCACAGTTACAGTTCTGAGGGGTAAAGCACCATCATATTTCAACTTTCCTGAGAATCTTTGGCAAGGGTCACACTTCCTCACTAACTTTTGTGCATCTGAAAAGAGAGTGGGCCACCAATATCCTGCTCTGAGAATTTTATGAGCTGTTGTTTGGGCAGTATAATGTCCACCACACAATCCTTTATGCATATCAATCAAAACATTGTTAGCCATATCCTCATCCACACATCTCAGCAGCACACCATCAGGGTTTTTCCAGTATAGCTCACCTTGAACAATAACATACCTGATTGCATGTAACTTTAAGGTCCTCTTTTGACTGTCACTGAAATGGGAAGGACAATTTAGATTTTGCAAGTAGTAGATAATATCCTTGTACCATTCAGATCCTGATACATTTACACTCTCATTTTGGACTGCATTAACTTGGCATGCTTCCAAGTTTGACTGTGCCATCATCTTGGCTAATCCTTGTCCTCTTACCAGCTTGGTAATCTGTATGTCTATGTTGAACTCTTGCAGTTTGTTTATCCATCTGCACCTTCTTCCAGTCACCTCCTGCTGAGTGAATATGTCTTTGACTGCTGCATGGGGTACATATGCAATTATATATGATCCTACCAAGTAAGGTCTGAAACTTTTGATGGCTCTGACTAGTGCATATGCCTGTTTTTCCATAATATCATACTTCAACTCAGAGGCCTGCAAGGACATACTGAAGAAAGATATGGGCTGTTCAAAACCATCTTCATTTTTCTGTAGCAAACATGCAGCAAAAGTATGAAAGGAAGCAAATGAAAATACTTGGAATGGCCTAGAAAAATTAGGAGATTTTAGAACAGGGGCCATCTTGATTGCCTCTTTGATACTCAGAAATGATTCTATTGCTTCACTTTCCCAGTGGACAGTTGCATCCTTCTTCATCATCTTGGAAATGTTCCTTGTGGTTTCTGCAAAGTTGGGAACAAATCACCTAACAAAATTTATCTGTCCAAAGAAGGACTGAACTCCTTTTATAGTTTTTGGCATTTGAATTCTGTCAATAGCAGCCAATCTCTCTGGATCTATCCTGACGCCATCCTTGGAAACAATATGTCCCAGGAGCTTTCCTTCAACTACCCCAAAGGCACACTTCTTTGGATTTAAAGAAATACCATACTCTAGTGCTCTAATGAAAATCTGCTCCAAGTGCAAACAATGCTGCTCTTCTTTCTTTGAGTAAGCAGTCAAGTCATCTTGATATACAGCCAGGATCGAATCAATCAACCCTGCAAAAGCAACATCCATTGCTCTTTGAAATGTAGCACCTGCATTGGTTAGTCCGAAGGGCATTCTAACATACACATAAGTTCCCCATGGAGTGGTAAAGGCGGTCTTATACTGTTCTGATTCCTTTACCTTCACCTGATTATAACCTGAAAATCCATCCATCATGGATAAGAGTTCACAACCAGTCACTCTCTGCAACATAGCTTCCATATTAGGCAGTGGATAGTTATCCTTTAAAGAGGATACATTCAAGTTCCTGAAGTCAACACAAAGCCTAATATCACCATTCTTTTTTCTGACTGGGACAAGGTTAGACACCCAAGTTGAATGTCTGATTGGCACAATTATTCCAGCCTCCCTGAGCCTTTTGAGTTCTTCTTGCATCTTTAGAGCCAAGGTAGGATTAATAGGTCTTTGCCTTTGTCTAAATGGCTTAGCTCCAGGCTTCAATGGGATCTCATGCTGGAATAGATCTTCCCTATAGGCTTTTAGGTCCTCATATGACCAAGCAAAAGCATGTTTATACTTTTTCAGTAATGCAATCAGCATACTCCTAATGTGTGGTTTGAGCTGTTTACCAATGTATACCTTCTGAGGGGCCTGAGATGTCCCCAAATTTATCTCTTCTAAATCTTCCTTATTTGTGGGAGATGTCCTTGTGACCAATTTATCTCTACTGTCAAAAGCTCTTTCCAAAGCTACTAATCCTCTGGGGATTTTATTAGTCTTCAATTGAATTATCTCTTTTCCCACAAGAGTTTCTTTTCCATCTATTGTCTCTACAAAAGCTTGGAAATCAATTTCTTGATTCTCATATTCATCTATGCAGTGCAAAAATTTTAACAAGTCCCTATCATCATTAAATACTTGCCAACTGCATACATTTTCTGGTACTGCAGGCCTAATTTTAACTTCTACATTTGTAACATCTGACAGAGTGATGTCATCTGGCCTTATTGCAACATTAGCTAAGAAATCAGCCATAACATTCTTTGACCTCTCTACCCAGCCTATTGAAAATGCATCAAATAGTTCAATGGTATCCCAAACAACATGCTTGTATTGTTTCAACCTTTTATTTTTTTAAGCATACCTATCTCTGATTTGGGATACAATCAGCTCAGAATCCCCAAATACTCTTAGCATTTTGATTCCATGTTTGAGAGCAATATTCAGGCCTAAGAGTAAAGCCTCATATTCTGCAATGTTGTTTGTGCAAACAAACCTCAGCAAGAAAGAGAATTTGAGGAGCTTACCAGTTGGAGACAGGAAAACAACTCCAGCTCTAGAGCCTTCTTTTGCACAAGCTCCATCAAAATACATGGTCCATAAACCTTGCTGGTCCAACTCTTTACTGCAGACATTTTTCTTTTTATCTTCTCTATCATCTGAGACAACCTTGAAGTTATCACAGTTAGTGTTTACAAAGCATATCTGTTCCTCTGCTTCTTGGTCTTCCACTGTCTCTGATGATCTTTGTTCTCTGATTAGCTTAACATCCCTGCCATTCATTGGAATCATGGCATATGACAGGTCCAACTGCATACTTCCACCAATTAGTGCTGCCCATCTTCTTGACAACAACATACCATACTGTGGCTTGATGTCAACCACTGTTATATTCATTTTGTATCTCTTTTCAGGAAATGCTGCCAGTTTGAAATCTACATCCTTCATGATTCCAATAACTGGTACCTCTCTGGCATCCATAGCATAACATTTTCCACATGCCTTGTCAATTTTTAATCCAGCTTGTTGCATGATAGCCAAAGGCATGACATTTGTAGATGCTCCAGAGTCAAGCATACAATTTCTGATTATTTTTCCATTTATAACCAGGGAAACATAAAATGGTTCCACTTGTGAAGGACACTTTGTCATAGTCACTCCTAAATAGACTTCAGGAGCCTCATCTTCTTCATTACACATGACATGCTTGTCACCTTGGATCTGATCATTTTGTTTAGCTTGAAAGGGCACCCCTGAAATTAGGGATATTGTCCTATTCTTGATTTCTTCCACTTTCATGAGTTCCATAAGTGGAACAGAGACTTTTACCTGGGAGAGGACCTGAGCTATATCAAATGGAGCATAATTTTGTATAACAGCTGTAGCTTGCTCCACAATCTTGCTTTTATCTTGAACTGATTTAGCTTTTACTTTCATAGTTCCCTGATCATCATTCTTGTCTTGGGAACCTTTACTTTGATCTTCAGCCTGAGGGATTCTATTTTCTGGTCCTTGGGATTCATGACCTGTTCTATGTCTGACATTCTGTTTATTATTAACCCACTGCCTTTTTTGTAATTCCATCCCCTTATTACCATGCACTGGCTGTCCTATAGTAACATCTTTTGGCTGATGTGGGCTGCTTACCTGATTTTTACCTCTGAGATTGTAGTTGCTCTTGACTTGAGCAACTGCTGCAGCTGTGAAGGCCCTAATTTCCTCATCAGAAGGTCATTGTAAGTTACTCAGAAAATTGCGTGAGTTCTGAGCATAGGCATAGTTAACTTCATCATCTTCATCATATGGGAACTGTTGGCAGCCCTGAGTTCCATCATTTGTATTCTCATCAGCATCATAAAGAGTGTATCCATTGCTTATGGACATCATATTTACATCATCATCTTGCACATAATGTGGCTCATTGCATTCATTACAAGATGTAATATTATCACACAAGGACTGAGCAATCATACACTGTGACTGTGAATGTGGCATCTGACAAATTATACACCATGGAGCATCATCAACAATATTTACAGCTTTCTTTAGAGGATCAGGAGTTTCTTTGACATGTTGAGCTCTTTGATTCGTGTTGTTACGTGGGAATATAGGTTTACCATCATGCCAATTGGTATTATAAGGCATATCATGCAATGATGGCCTCTTTTCCTGCCTTTGATAGACTTGCCTATCAGGACCTATCCCTTTTTCACTTCTAGCTAATCTATAGCTTAGGTCCTTAACAACATTTGCCAATTTGTCTATCTTATCTTCAGGGGCAGATGTATTACCTTGAGTGTTCTGAGGCTTGTTTGGATTCTGCAGAATTTTTATATCATCCCTTCTGTTAGTCTTGCCTGATGCTTTTCTGTTGTTTTCAATATTCACTGCAATTCTGAAAGCATCCCTGAGAGTAGCAGGACCTTTATCTCTTAATCCATATGCAGTTTTTGCATCAAAGGCATTGATATACAATATTATGCACATTGGTTCATTTGGCCTCATGTGATGTGGCAATTTGTTTAACACTTTAGTAAATCTTGCATTAAAATCTGCAACCTGCTCATTTGACCCTTTAGTGATACTGGTGAACTCATTTACAAAAAAGCTAGGGTCAATTTTGTCACCATATTGCTCCTTGAACATCCTTTTAAAATCATCCCATGATGAAATACTCCGATCAGGCAGATTCTTGTACCATTCTCTTGCCTCATCTACTAAGGATTGCATGAATGACTTCATGAAAACATCCTCATGTTCAACCTCAAAGTTATCCATGACATTTTGGAAGGCTTTTAGATGATCTTCTCCTGACACAGTGTTGTTTCCTGAAAATTTAGGCACTTGCAGCCTCAGATGCTTATCAATGGGGTTAGGATACCCAGGAATACCATCAAATACCAGCTGTCTGAATCTATCTAGCTGCATTGGCTGTCTGTTTAACTGATTAATATTAATATTTCTGTTTGCATTCTGGTTTCTTGCATTGTTCAGTGGTATCCTAGCATCATTCACATTTTGTCTCTCATCATTATGCTGATATTGCACTTCATTCCTCTATTGATGTCTCTGCACATTTGCATTCTCAAGGGTAGGAATTGAATTATTCTGGGCAGTCCTCAAAGCTTGCACTTTTTGCCTCATGTCATCTCTGATTTTCATGGCTTGCAGATACTCTAATTCTGCTCTCAGATTTCTAATTTCTTCAGCTAACTGTTCTTCTTTAGGCATGGAGGTAGATGGTCTCATACCATTCTGGTCATCATCTTCATCATCCCTCAAAGACTCTGCCTCTTCAAATCTGTCACTAGGGTCTAGAAATGGGCGTTCTTGGAACACCTCCGACCTCATTCTCATGCTACCACCCTGCTGTCTTTCATACACACTCTGGATTTCAGCCTCATTGTTTGAAAAATAAGGTACTGTCTTGTCTGAAGACCTTGGATTGTCTTGCATATCATCATTTTTTTTGGGGGAACCCTCACGACTGACTGAGACAGCTCCCTTTCTTCTGTACATCATTCTTCTTGTTACTGGTAACTCTTCAAATAAAGGATTTTGTTGGGATCTTCTCCCCTGCATATAAATTTTACTTTGACCGGTTGGGAGATTACTTCGGAGTCGCCACCTATTACTAGGAACTGTTTTCTTTTTGTAAATCAGGGTTCTTTCACAATTCCCCAGTAGAGTCGCCAATTTCTGTTGGTGACTCGGATGGGTCACAGATATATTACTGGAGATGATTAGATAGTACTTTTCCTTCTCAATTCCCCAGCGGAGTCGCCAATTTCTGTTGGTTTTTTCCCAGACTGGATGCTTATTCCCAGATTTCCCTACAAGGTAGCCATCAGTGATCAACAGGATCTCTGGGCCAGGGGCCAACAGTGTAGGAGATAGACTCTATATTTTATCTCCTCTTCTTCTTCAGGCTCTGCAAGACCTAGGGGGGTATTCCCTACTCAACATCCATGAGGATATGCATACAAAGGCTGGGATGCTGACAAAAAGCAGATAAGTCCTCCTGTAAGTAGACCAAAACTGAAAGATAAGAGCAAAGGGGCTAGCTTTGGGCCTATTTGCAGTTGTAGACAGAGGACTGAGGATCCTAAAACTAATTCTAATGTCCTAAAGATTGTCTTAGAGTTTGACTTTGATTTATAGTTTGGATGCAAAGCTGGACATGGTTGTAACACAAACACGAAGCAAGATTGGTGCCTATCCAGGGCCTGGAGTCAGTAGACATACACCTGTGAATGATCAGCATGAACAGCTAAAACTGGATTTCAGGGGGATATATATGATACCTGCCTTACAGATATCTCCCAATACAGAGTGTTAAGTTATCTCTACTTATGGCATCCCTACTGCAGTATACCCTTCCCAATGTTCAACCTGAAAACAGTTTAATCTACCCCTTGAGCAGAAGTTAAAAGATCAGACATTCAACATAGGAATTCTATGTTCTAGAATCTCAAATATTGCCCAAATATCCAAATTCAGAAGAAGAATACATGCAATACTGGAGACAGAATTAACAAAACACATGCTGAGATAGCATTTCTCATATAAGATTAATCATGAAATCAGTGGGTTCATGCCAAAACATACAACAAGAGATACATAAACTCACAGGTTCAGCTGTACAGAGCAACCAGATCAGCTTGTTTTGAATTACAGAGCCAAAAATCTTCAACTTTCAACAACTACTACAATGGTAACACAGTCTGCTTATAACAGCCAGAGAGTGTACCACAACAATTAATTACAAGACTGTTACAAAATTCGCTAGATACAGATCCTTCAAAGGAATGGCGCTCAAAATTTATTGCTGCAGAGACAGAAGGAACCCTCGAGCCCTGCGCCGCCATCTGGGAGTCTTCATGCCAAAGATCGGGTACATGACTGTGCAACAACTCGCCCATGCCCCAGCACAGTCGCCATTAAGGGTCTCAACCACCCGCCGTCGCCTGAAAAACTGTCGCTGCATTGAAAAAGGAATTCCCGCCAAAACGCCTCTTCGCAGGTTCAAAAATAATGCAAGGGGAAAAATCCCACATGCATGGCGCGGAGAGCCTTTCACTACCTTATAAGCCTGATCACATACATATCAAGTGTCGAGTGCTTTTGCCACGCTCGACACACAAGCCCTCACCAAAAGCCCATCGCTAAGACATATGCCATCGGCTCACCCCACACTTCTCCTGCCGATCTCAAAAGTCTTCCCGACTGCAAACTACACTCCCCAAAGTCTTCGGCGAGACAAAGACCATCGGAGCAACTGAACATTCCTTCGCCGACCTTACCACTCACGCCGATGACATCCATTGGCCAAACATATGCCATCGGCCCAATAGGAAATTCCCTCGCCGACATCATGTGTTACGCCGATAATCACCTTCGTCATCGCCCAGACTAACACCGTCGGAGCAACACGAAATATTTCTGCCGATGAACAAAGTCACACCGACAGCACCCTGTCCTCCCACCTCCGTCGGTGTGACTTACACCGTCGGAGCAGCATTTCACACTTATGCCGATGACGCCGATCACCCCGATAACCTTCAGAACATCCCTTTGTCGGTGTGACCCATGCCGATAACAACACATCGGCCAAACTCCTCACATCGGCAGCTCCTAAAAAACGTTCGCCGATAGACAACTGTCTCGCCGATGGAGAGGAACACTTAGGGCTTGAAAGAAGAAATCCTCCAACAAGCAAGCTCAACCCTCAGGTCAAAATGAGCACCAACACTACCTAGACTTGATTGCGAGACAATAAGTGGATCCACTAAATGGCATTCATTTAGGAGTTCGAATGCAAGTACATGGACTATTTGGACAAGGGAGCTTGCATGTTTTTTTTAGTTTTGTATTTTAGGAGATTGGGAAGCATGTGAGAATACATAATGGGTTGAAGAGTGGAAGCAAAGATCGTTGACACCTGCACAAGCACATGATCAATATGAAACAATAATTAAAGACAATGATCAATTGTTTGCATTAGACGATTATGACTATATTTTAGACCTTGTACAAGAAGGTAATTTATTTCAAAATATTTCATTTTATTTCACTTCATTACTCTTTTGTAGTGCTTTTATTTATTTATATGTGTGCATATGAATGAATGTATGTAGATTGGTCAAATTTTATGGACATGTGCAAGTTATTGAATCAAAATTTGTTTGCAGGACATGTGTATGCTATTGTTGCACCTGAGGAGAATGAAGAGGAAACAAAATATCGGTTGGCTCATTGTGTGGAGACTAAACATAAGGTAACATCTCAAGCCTTCATACATGTTGGTGAGGATCATGCCAATTTAGGGCTAATCCCTTTATGTTATTCATAGTATTCATCTTTTGAAAGGAGTTTTGGAGTCTATGCCATATGTTTAGTCTTATAGTTAATAACTCCTAATGTGGTCCTAGTTTCAATTTTCCCATTTGATGACCTTCAAGATTATTTCATTGTATACCTTCGTGTATAAAGTCTAAAATGTGGTCATAATGTATTATAAAGGCTTTGGGAGAGGTTATTATTTTGTTACCATTGTCTAAGTCTGTAGCACATCAAAGATATGGATTATATTACCAGTGCTAAAATAAATTTCAAAGGGTACATGGATCATGAGTACTTGTAGTGAAGGAGACAAGAAAGATCAATAAGACTATACAGACAATCATGTTAGGTTCAATCAAATACTAGAATAGTCATGGGCATAAAAGGGTATCTTTGTTTCAAGACTATCTGGAGGTTTGTAAAAATGGATTTGCATGCATATATTATCAAGGTCATGTTATGCTTATGAGTTATCCTCTCATTCATCTTGTCACAACCCTCTCAATAGGACTATCCTAAATTGATTTTGTTATCTACGACTATCATTATGGTGTTTGATCACAGGGTGTTTGGTATCAAGGTTAAATGTCAATATGGAGGATTGTCATATCAAAAGATGCCTCTTAAGGATTCAGAGAGATATCATTAGCCAAACATTGTATTGTCACAGTAGTTAGAGTATAGCAATAGGGCTATTAGGAATACCATAATGAATTTGTTGTCAAGGTTTGTCATCATATGTTAGGTCCAAGGTTTCAATTTTGTTAATTTTTCTATGGAGTTGGCTATTGGTTTGATGTTAAGTACTCATTCTAGAAGATCCAACATTTCCTATGGAAAAGCTAGAAATAGTTTGTAATGGTTTTGGATGAATTTATCTAACTTTATGACTATCAATAAGCTTGGTCAACAAATACAGTAGTCATGCTTGCATTGGTTTGAGTATTGGATCAATCATGAATTCATAAGTTGGATATGTGTTTGAGTATGTGAAGACTTGAGTGAATCAAAACTCATTTGTAAGCATCCATTTCTTAGAGTGTAGTTTTAGAATTGAATGTCATGATCCTAATCTAAATGTAGTTCTGAGAGACAAGGATTTGATTGCCTAGAGGGCAATCCATCAAACCCTAACTAAGTGGGTTTCATTATACATACCAAGAAAACCATAAGAAGATTATCATTTACGCACCATGTGTAGTACTAGGTTTCTTGATCGGTCCTATTTCAATCATGATATGATAGGAACAATTGTGTTGATCCTTACCATTTGATAGGAAAGAGGATATCATCATCTTAGTATGAACTTTAGTATCTTGTATAATGTTGTCATGACCATTAAGGACTGTTAATTGTTATTAAATTCCTAGATTGTTATGGACCTTTAAGATAGCCTTAAACCAATAGCAGACTTGTCATGAGGAGTTCAGTTAGGTTGTTACATCATGGTTTCTCTAGGATTAGTCATTGATCATAAGATTGTCATCTTCCCTTGTTATCAAAAGTCCATGAAGGAAACATGTGAAGACTGTCACATTCACATGATGAACTACAAAGGGACAATGAAATTGTTGTTAAGATGTAAGACTCCTTTAGAGATTCAATTGCATTATATTCATAATCAAAGAGACATAACCATGTGGTAATGATTAAATCTTCCACTTTTAAGATAGCTGATGAGGTAAGAAGGTTAGGATACTATCATAAGGTGGAAGGCAGTCATGAATGAAAAATGAGAAATCGCATAGACTATTGATCACTATGATTGTCCCAAACCTTAAGAACAATTTAAAACTCTATTTTACTATCAATATATCCATGAAGGTGAATGTTCAGGTGCATCTATGCTATCATGATGTAATAGAAACCAATGGACTATCATACCACCCTAGAATCATAATGAACATCTACAAGACTATAACTAGACTTGGAAAACTACCTTGAGGTGGATCTCTTATGCATGGAAACATGATGAAATCCTAAATTTGGTGAAGTTGCCGATGGCAAACAAACTTGATAATGGAGATAGGATTAACTACTAGTTGCCTAGGACTAATCTGAGTATGAAGATGACTATATTCTGATGATTTGTGATTTAAAAAATGAAGAATTTGATGCTTTGTTTAACTTGTGATTGTAGGGATGATCTAGCTAGAGAAAGATATTAGTTGATGGAGTGGAGATATGTTGTTGTTCCATCCATGGAAACATCATGATTTTGAGTTGTATAGGTACATGTTTGAAGCAAAAAATGATCAAAAATGAAGGGAAAGAGTTCCTAAAGCTGAAATGAGATGGAATTTTCTATTAGATACCTAATTTGCAGCCTTAGACATTATTGCTACAACATTCCAAGAGACTTTATTTTCTAATTTAGATTTGGGAAACCATGTAGATGGATTGATAAAGGTTTGATTATGAAGGAAGTGATAAAGGTTTGATTATGGTTTGTTGTAATTTTTTTACATGACAGTCATCTATTCAATAATGCCTTTAAAATACAATGACATACATTAGTATAAGTAAATTTTATAAAAACTAAATATATATACCATCACAATGCTATATAAATTTTGACAGTTTGTTCAAAATCTCTCCTTTCATATGATACAATCGTTTCAAAATTTCAATTGTATTTTATAGCTAAAATGTCTAAATACAACTATTCAACTCTCAAATTGAAATCAAATTTTGATAGTTTGTTCAAAATCTCTCCTTTCATATGATATAGTATTTTCAAAATTTCAATTGTATTTTATAGCCAAAATGTCTAAATACAGCTATTCAATTCTCAATTTAAACAAAATTTTGACAGTTTGTTCAAAATCTATCCTTTTATATGATACAGTCTTTCAAAATTTCAATTGTATTTTACAACTAAAATGTCTAAATACAACTATTGAACTCATAAATTCAAACCCTAATAACAGTCTAGGTTTTAAAATTTGATTGTATTTTACACTAAAAAAGAAAGAAAAACATAAAAAAATTAATCAGAGATGATTGAGAAATTAAAAAACTGGAAAAATCCACTCACTTGAGCTTTTGATGGCCAAAAATGCTCTCCTTGCACTCGGGATCTCGTTTTGTTTGTCGCCTGTCGCTGGGAAAAATGGGGTTGTAGGCATTTTTAAAAAAAATAATACTTTCAATAAACGGGTTCCTATTTTTGGGCCCTAGGTTTGGGATCCCACTAAGAAACGGGATCCCATCCTAGATTTTAGGCTCAGGATCTCGATCTATAATGGGATCCTATTTTGTAGAAATGGGATCCCATTTTTAGTTACCTGATTTCATTTTTTTTCTAACTCTGAAACTTCCACCTTAAGTGGACTCATCTTTGTTCATGCACCCGCCTCAAGACTCCTTGTCTAACTCCATGCCATTTGCACCACCTGTCTGAAATTCTCATAATTGGAACAATGCACCTTGGTATAACTGGCCACAACAACAATGGGCAACCATGCCAACTAGTTGGACCTAGCAACATGGGGTATGGCCACAACAACCATCCCAATCCTCAAATTATAATCCACAATAGCAGGCTAATCAAAACCCTTAGCCACAACAGTGGTGTGGAAACCAATCTTGGCAAAATCCAAATGTGAACTACCTGCAGCCACATCAAACCTTGCCTCAACAACCTGCCCTTATGCCAAATACAAACTCACCTACTCCTACCCAGCCTAGAGCTACTCAATTGTTGGCACAACCTGCACCTAACCCTAACAACAAGCTTGTTTAGTAGGCCTATACTAATGAGGCCATCCAATATCCAACCTATGCAGTTGAAGTTAGTGATGTGCACCTACGCTCTGAAAAGATGCTTGCTAGACCATCATCATTGCTCATTACAAAACTTTCTAATAAGGAACAACCCTCCATCACTAACAAAAACCTGAATAACCAGCAAAAGCCTTCTGAGCAAATCTCTCTAAAGAAGAAACCATACCCAAAAGCACTCCATTTCCAGAGAGATTGAAAATGTACCCTAAACAAACCCCATCTGAACCTGATTTTGATTTCATGGGGTAGCTAAAAGATGTTTGTGTTCAAATTCCCCTTATCCAAGCCATCAAGGATGTGCCCTTTTACACCAAAGCCATAAGGGATTTATGTCTTAAGAAACCAGGAAGGAAGATAAAAGATCCTTAGACAGTCCATGTTATAGGACAACTTGCTGATATCATGTTAGGTAACTTGGCTGTTCCAAAATATGCAGATCCTGGAAGCCCTATTGTTGATGTAAACATCAATGGTACCCTTATAAAAAACACCTTGATTGACCTAGGTGCAACCATCAATGTAATGATAAAAGAAACAATGAGTAACCTCCAGCTCGATAAGCTAAGACCTACCCCCACAGTACTCTAGTTGGCAAATAGGTCCATAGTCAAGCCAGAGGGGATTATTGAAGACCTTGTTGTCACATTGGATTCATGGGAGTACCCTATAGACTTTATGGTTTTGCATTCCAAGGCTAGCCTAGGAGGATATCCACTTATCTTAGGGATACCCTAGCTAGCAACAACAGATGCCTTCATAGGATGTCGGTTAGGAAATATGATAATTTGCAATGGGAATGTAATAAGGAAGTTGGTCCTTTATCCACCTGCTCAACCTTTTGCTGATATGGAGCAATCCATTTGGCCAGACCTAGGGGATTTCAATCAATATTCTCTTTAGACATCAATGACAATTGAAAGAGACCCACTACTGGATATTCAGGATGAAGATGAAGTACTTTCCAATGTCATACAAAACAATTATGGAACAAACATACAACAAGAGCCATGTCTAATATGTATGGCCTGTCCCCTTCATAATGTTTTGCCTACAATTAATACTCTAGCCCATGCTTCTACCAGCAGAATGTTTCATCAGCTGTTACCTCATAGTTATAGTCTCAACTTATCAAGGTTGGATGTTTCCTATGCCGGCGCCAATTGACATTACACCTGGGAGAACACTCAATATCAACAGTGAATTGACATTTGTCCAGAAGACTGAACTGATTGAAATACTACAAACTCATAAGACAACATTTGCATGGGACTATCATGATATGAAGGGAATTGACCCCAATATTTGCATGCGTAGGATATACATTAATGAAGAATGCAGACCAATTAGGTAGCCTCAAAGAAGGATGAACCCTACAGTAAGAGACATAGTAAAGAATGAATTGCATAAATTACTGGATGTAGGATTCATATACCTAATATTAGATAGCCAATGGGTATCTCCATTGGTAATAGTGCCAAAGAAAGGAGGTAAATGGAGAGTTTGTGTAGACTATAGAGAATTAAACACTGCCACTAGGAAAGATTGTTTCCTTCTTCCTTTCATTGATCAGGTCCTAGACTCCTTGGCTGGTAAAAAATATTTCTCTTTTCTTGATGGATTCAATAGGTATAACCAAATCAAGACAGCCCTAGAGGACTAGAATAAGACCACATTTACATGCCCATGGGAGACATATACCTATTTTGTTCTCCCATTTGGACTTTGTAATACTCTTGCTATATTTTAAAGAGTTGTCTTAAGCATTTTTGCTGACCTTGCTCATGACTATGGAAGTTTATATGGATGATTTTACCACTTATGGAGTCTTATGAGGAGGCCTTGAAGAACCTTGAACAAGTATTGCAGAGATGTCAGGATCATAATCTATCCCTTAGTCATGAAAAATGTTTTATGATGATGTAGGAAGGAGTAGTGCTTGGTCACTTTGTGTCCCAAGCAGGCATTCAAGTGGATCCACATAAAATTGAAATCATTTCAACACTACCTTTTCCTCAAAAAGAAAAAGATTTCAGAAGTTTTCTAGGTCATGCAAGGTATTATAGAAGGTTTATAAAGGATTTCAGTAAGATTACTACTCCTTTGTTTGTCTTACTCTCTAAAGATGCATAATTTAATTGGACAGTTGACTGTCAAATATCCTTTGACTATCTCAAAGAGTCATTAATAAAGACACCTGTACTTAGAGGACCTAATTGAGCAATACATTTCCATATACATACAAATGTTTCTAATTTTGCAGTAGGAACTGTGTTGGGACAAAAAGAAAGAAATATGGAATATGCCATTTACTACATCAACAAGAATCTTCAAGGTGCTAAACTTAACTATACTTTTACTGAGAAAGAAATGTTACCTGTTGTTTATGTAATTAATAAGTTCAGTCATTATATCATTGGGTATCCTATTTTCATTCACACTAACCATGCAACAATAAGATACGTTATGAAAGTGGCAGATTGGTTAGATGGTTGCTACTTCTTAAAAAATTTGATATCACCATTATAGACAAGCCAAGGAAGGCCAATGTTGTTGCTGATTTTCTCTCTAGGCTCCCTACTTGTAATAAGACCTAGTCATTGATGATTCTTTTCTAGATGAACACTTATTTGCACTAACTATAAAAACTCCATGGTATGCAGATATAGTAAATTATCTTGTCACAGGGAAACAACCTCCACACCTCTCACCCAGAGAAAGGTGCCACCTTGCAGAAAAAAGATTTCCTTATTTATGGGTATCTGGTTATCTCTTCTATACAGGACCTGATCATATTATGAGAAGGTGTATTAGGGAAGATGAAGTGTATGACATTCTTAGAGCTTGTCATGATGAACCCTGTGGTGGACACTTTGCAACCAAGAGGACAACAGTCAAAATTTTGAATACTGGATATTATTGGCCAACATTGCATAAAGATACAACTCTCTATACAAGAAGTTGTGACCATTGTCAAATGATGGGTAGACCTACAAGAAGTGATGAGATGCCTCTACAACCTCAATTGGTGGTCACACCATTTGATAAATGGGGCATTGATTTTATTAGACCCATAGACCCACCTTCTAACAACAAGGAATATATACTTGTTTGCACTGATTACCTTACAAAATGGGCGGAAGTGAAAGCCTTGACAGTGGCTAGACATAGTAAGGTTGATGCATTCCAGATATGAAGAAATATTTACAAGATATGGTCTCCCAAGGGAAATAGTCACAGATCAAGGACCACAATTTACATATGCACTAATTGCTAGCCTTGTTTAGGAATATGAAATCAGGCATAAAATGTCTACTCCATATCATCCACAGTCAAATGGTCAAGTTGAGGTGACCAATAGAGAACTTGAGGCAATATTGACAAAAATAGTTGCAGTGCATAAGAAATATTGGGCAACAAGACTCTCTGAAGCAGTTTGGGCATATCGAACCACATGGAAGACAACAATACGATACACCCCTTATGAATTAGTTTATGGCAAGACGGTTGTTCTTCCTATTGAGTTTGAATAAAAAACATTGAGAAGAACTATCCAACTTGGTATGGACCTGTCAATAGCTCAAAAAGAAAGACTGCATCAGCTTAATGCACTGGAACTATGGATGGAAGCAATTCATCACACTGAATTAGTCCAAAACTAGAGAATCAAATGGCATGATCAGTACATCAAAACTAAGAACTTTCAGGTAGGTGATTGGGCACTTCTCTATGACTCCATATACAAAGATCATAAGGGCAAGTTGTAGACTAGACGGTTACAGCCTTACGAGATCAAGGAGGACTTCACAAATGGTGTGGTTCAATTAACTACTATAGACAAAATTCAATTCTCACTGATGGTTAATGGACATAGATTAAAATTATATAAGAAGCATTTGGGCAAAGCTGCATTTCTTTAACAATTAAAGGCTGATATGACTAATGATGTTCTAGAGCCTCTTGCCTCATATGAGGTCTCCAGTCTGATAGCAGCTAACAAAACTATTCTAGAAATAAACCCCACTACCAAATTGAATGGTATTTCACAATCCTCTGCATTGAGAGAGGATTCCAACCCAGTATCAGTTGATAATAGTATTCCAGTACTAGGTCAAGCTATCATCTTGAGTGATGTTCCATAAGCAAGTTTGAGTTCTTCAAACTTTGTACATAAATAAAAACACACAACGCACACACAACACATAGCAATAGCAATAAAGCAAGGTGATCTTTTGATCAGAACTTTAGGCTCCATAATTTCAGTACCATTCTACACTAGAATTTTCTTTGGCATTCAACCACTTCATCGACGAGACATGTAGCCAATGATAATCTACTGATCCATGGGACTTGTATTTGCTACACCTGCAGCCAAGGGTTTTTCATCCATTTGGGACTTGTGACATCTACACTGCAACCACTACACATGGGACCTATTCATTTCATGATGTACTTGCATGCATGCAGCCACTACTGCCTGTGACACATTTTGGATGGCATCTACACGCTGCCATCTTTTCCATGGATAGTACTTCCTTGCTACATGTCCCACATCCAACACATTCCATCAACACACCATGTCAATATCACTATCACATCATTGTGATTCGCTCCGGCTCGTTCGTCGAGTACATCCACTCAATCCGCCATGCAATCATGTTTACATGCAACAATTCAAGTTTCAAATAGTATTTATCTCATTCATCGCTTTAATTAACATTTATTGCTACTTGTTTCATGACTTTCTTTATTTGCATATAATTAATTATACATACTATATCCATTCGACATGCTTTCAACTTGATTGTCCGTACCCTTGTCAGTCCTTCTCATTTGAGGACAAATGAAATTTTAGTTGGGGGGAATTTTGAATTATTCCATGTACATTCAAACTTCAAATCAAATTCCAAACCCTTATTCATAATTATTACCATCCGCTGCATAAAATTCAAGCTAAACAAGCAAGCAAATGACAAATGCAACTGGTAATAATATCTTGGTCAGTAGCATTGGGTATTAAACAGAGGATTGAGAACAACGAGTTGAAACAACAGATTAAATTTTTCCTGAGATATAATAATGGGTGGTGACTCGATAAGAATAGAGCCTATTGTTCATTCACCATTATTGGCTGATATGGAATCCTTGCTATTTTTTCAGCAGGCAAGATGGTTGCAGTATTTTCTCTGTATAATAGAATGTAATGAGGACATCACTCAGTAGTTTGCTGAGACATTCTATAATGAGGAAGCTGTAGTGAAAGGTTTAAGGGTTGATGTTTGTGTAGCAGCAATAACTGAGGTCATAGGGCTACGAGTTGTTGGGAGGAATTTCCTGTTAGAGAGGACACCATTTTTGCAAGAGTCAAGTTCATACAAGCAGGAGAAAGGTTGGAGTCAACTTCTCAAGGTACTAAAAGACTAACCTTACCCTAGTTTTGGGCCAATGTAGCTTCTTGGGTTATTAAGTACCTTACATGTGATGGAAGGCAGTATTTACTTTATAGTGTTCATCTTAAACTCCTGAGCCATCTGTGTCATGGAAGGATAGTAAATGTCCTAAATTTTCTGCTTAATTTATTAAAATGGATGGTAGCTGAATATAGAAAGAAAAATTGTCAGTCCTCATTGTCCCACTTTGGGTTGATTGTCCTATTAGTAAAAAGAAGTTTGTCTATTTATCACCCTGAAGTTTCTTGGGAAAGATTTCTTGAAGTTGATAATGTTAATGAAGGGTTGGTGAGAGAGGAACTAGAGGTAGAAGGAGAGGACAGGGAGAAACTTCTCACCCAGAAGCTTCTCTTGCCTGTAGCCATGCATCTGTTGAGGAGAAGTTAGCTCTGAGCTCCACTGAACCCATTGAGAAACCTTTTGGTTCCCCTGCACTTGTAGTCTCACCTATTTCAAGCCTATTCCCAGAGCATGTATCCTCTCAGACCAAAAGCCACAAAAAGAGAAAGCTAAAACAAAAATTGCAGCCTAGAGCTTTTAGCTCACAAACCCCAACTTCTAAAACTGCATTTGAAACCCTAGCATTTGAAACTCCCCGTGGAACTTCTTTTGTTCCAAGTGCTACCAAGAAAAGGAATCAACTTCTTCTAGAGTTAAGTACAAACAAGAAACTCCTATTCAAATATGTAGGTGTTGAAGTTGCTTGAAAGAAAAAGAACTTTCAGGGGACCCTGAGAAGAGGAATGTAGTTGATCTTGATACTGACTCTGAGAGGGAGCACATATTTGTTGATAGAGGACAAAAAAATTTGGGTTATACACTTGTTTAGTAGTCTGATGTAGGGTCTAGGAAGAAGACATATGGATAGCTAGGAAAAGTTATAAGCCTCCCTCTGATACTGAGGAACCATATTTCTTAATCCCTCAAGATGAACCTCAGGAAGAAGAGTTTTTTACTCTAAAGACACAACAAAGTGTGAGAAAGATGAGTTACAACGGGCAATGTAGAAGATTGTAGAGTTGGAGGAGAAACTTAAGGATTATCAATAGAAAGAAATTGGATTGAATGACAAGGTTAGGAAGTTAGAAGAACAAACATGATTACCAGAAACAAGAATCAGGACTTGAACAATTGGCCATCATTTAGATAAATAGGAGAAATCAAGAGCTTGTGTAGCTAGAAGAGCAGTCTGTAGAACCTACTCTAATTACCTTATTTTTAGTCACCTTACAATTGTGGAATGAAATAGATAAACTATTAAAGGAACAAGGTGAAATAAAGGAACGACATAATAAGGAAATTGATGTGAAAAATGCAGAGATAAAGAGGTTGTAGTTCAAGGCATACAGAATGACAGACATGATTGTTCAGTTAATGAGATGTAGGCCACCTGCCAGGGTGTATGCCCTCTACTTGCAGGAATAGTACCTAAGTTTCCAATTTAGTCAACTATATATTGATGCCCCTATTTCCTTATTTACACCTAACTTATTATTAATCGCTTACCAAAAAGCTACCCCTGAATTGCAAAACCAATTATGTGAATTCTATGTACATGAACTTGCCATTCCTTGTGACACTCATTGGAATACCCTAGTTGTAATTGGGGATGTACAATTGAGGGCCTTAGCCTCATTCATTCAGAATGAGCACAGGAGGGAAGAGTTAATGCAGCAATATAATGAAAGAGAGAAGTCAATCCCTCTCAAATTTAGGGTAGAATCTCCAAACCCCCTAAAGATAGTAGAGGAATAGTTGAACCTGATTGAGCATCTAGAGGTAGAAGGTAAACTGTTGGAATGCAGAGCCATGGATTATCAAAAATTCATTGAGTTGGTAGGAAAGGTTGGTAAGGAAACTGTGAGATTTTCACATGAGATATGGAAGGAATTAACACCAACACTAAAGAGAAAGGAGCCTCACTCATTGTTTAATTTGTTAGCAACAATTCACAGGACAGGGAGATATATAAACTCAACAAATGAGCATGGGATAACATGGTTACCACTAGTCTTCCATCCTCCTCTACTACTTTATCCTATTCCACATTAGATGTAGCAAAGGACTAATTAGACCACATAACAAGATAGATGGGATAGATTGGCAGAACAAAAAGGATTCTACCTCAAACAAGAAAGAGGAGTAGAAGAGCCAACAGGCTACAGGGAGATAGCCCTCTAGTGCAATCTGAGACCTTGGTTGCTGGAGGACCAGCAACATGATTAGTTGGGAGGTGTGATGGGACCATGATTTGTCTTATTTTTACTACTTTAATTACCTATTTCCTAAAGACATTTCTAGACTCATATATGTATTAGTTATGTCCATGTTTATCCTTAAGACATTGAAGCATGAAGATCGTATATAATGTGTTATTAATTAATTATGTGTGGATAATAGATTGTTCATGTAATATGTTAGTATTTTATGTTGATTCTAAGTGGTAGTGATGCATAAATGCTATGTAGAGTACTAACTCCTCATACAATGAAAGCGTGGCTTCGTATGATGAAGAACACTAAACAACCCATAGCCAAAGGAGATGCTGATATCCATAGAAGATGATACAAGTACCTGTAGCCAAAGGAAGAAGATCTTGAATTGACTGGAATGATTCATCCATAACTCTATGATGGTTATCTTTCAATAAATGATGCAATTAAGGAACCTAGATCATGCTCTATGCTTCTGTTTCTAAGTCTTGATTATTCTTTATGGATAATGAAGAGGTAGAATTGTAGTAGGACTGTGTTATCTTGCTGCCTTCATATTAGTTAGTTTCCTGTTTCTAGTTACTCTATAATAAAGTCCTTTTCCTACAATGTGGGATAATGGACAGTAATGACATTTATTATTCAGTAGTTTTATTCATATAAACAATGCTAATGTCGATTAGCTAGAGAAGAGAAGAATAGATTAGATTTTGTTTCATATAGTTTTGAACAGAGATACAAGATTAGATTTTGTTGTATCCTTGTTACTTTTAGAATTCAATAAAGGAGTATGTGTGTTTGAGTTCTGTTGATGATTGCAAAGATTTAGTAAGAGATTTAGTTAGATCTTGTGGGATCACAGCCACTCAAGCCAACCACTTGAGGTACTGTGCTTCTCCACCTTGTTCATATGTTTAGTTTATAAATTGTATATTTATATACGTGTGATTGATGTTTTGTTGTTATAAATCATGTGAAGTAGTTTAACCTCAAGGTAGTTTATATTAATTAAGTCCATTTAGTCAAGGTGATCACTGATTGAACTGATTGAACCGATTGTTAGTTACTCTCTTACATAGGAGTTACAAAGGATCATTTGATTACTGCTGTGATAAAATAACTTAGTTGCTTTCCATTATTCCTATTTTACTTAGAATATTGTATTTTCTTTATCTCCCTTACACAACCTCTAGGATAAAGCTCAGGAATCCTTAACTGTACATACAGTACAGGCATCATCCAAGAAGAATACGATTCCCTAGTTTGACAATGTAAATGTAGCACGTTATATAACCGATAGAGTGCTTGATAAGGGATATGTTGGTCCATTGAGTAGTATGTATATGTCGTTTCTACATTAATATCTATTGGTAAATAACAAAGTTCGATGGTCTCCACTAGAGAAAATTTTTATTTCTTTCATGGCTCATTTGATTAAAAGCTAACTACCAACAAAAACACATTTTATTGATGTCTCGTCTAAAAAGAGGGGTTTTCAATTTCAATGAGTGTTTGGGTTAAATCTTCCTTTCACACCTTACATTCAAGGACATAAACTGAGTCAAGCTACAACTCTTGCAAGAGGGCTCTGCTACAGATTTAGTGTCACTTGGAACGAAGAGGAAACTTGGAATTTGCCGATTAATTGATTAATTAAAGCCCGATTATGCTTAAAACCCTAATTTCACAAAATCATAAACAAACAGACGAATCCTGACAAATACTCATAGACAAAGATGTAATATTCAGAGTAAATACATACGAGACTTCAAAATTCCAGATGCAGAAAATTTGGGGGCTAAGGAGCGGGCACCCAAGCCCAAGGTGGCAGTTTCTTCAGGGACTTCCAGAATTCATCTGCAACTAATCACCATTGTCACAAAGGTTTTCTACTTCAGGGATTTAGAGGGCTTCAGAGCAAGCGTCCAAGTCCAGGTTTTGCTTTTTCCTTCATATACGAGTTCTCCCAACTCTATCATAGCCTCCTACAAATCCACTTTTGCAGAACACGACACCTGTTACCTATAATTACAGAAAAGGGGGTTGGGGGTTGTGGTGTCTAGGAGTTTGCCTCAGTCAAGCTTTAGAAGGACATTCAAGTCTTCCAAACATGGTTATTAGATAGAGTGTGTATCCCTGCGGGATTGAGGCAAAAACCAATTGATAAATGATTGAAAACATAAATATATATCACCTCAGAGGTGTAGCTCACATGTAGATAAAAATCCTTCAACACATGAGAAGATGAAGCCAAATCTGCATAACACACACAATAACAAGACAAGTCTGCTCTGCAACAATGAATACTTTTGAATGCTCTAAAATCATAAGTGCACCAAAAGTTCATAATCATCTTCTAGTTTACAAATGAATCCCTAAATATGCTTATACATGCAACAAAACACATTCCTACTCTAATTTCGTAATTCAAACTTGAGATGTCAGTAATGGACACTTGTAACAGTCACATAACCGATATTTAAAATTTGGGACCCCAACAAATAGGGCAGGACTACGGCGCGGGTGCGCAAGACCTTGGACCCATTTTTAAGGCAGGGTCAAGTTCATCACTATCCCATAGGTCCCATTTAACATGTGTTTTCAGGGATTTCCATTAGGAGTTAAAATGAATATGCATGATTACACCTAAAGGACCTGGGAGTTAAACTTAGGAGGGAAATAGTCCTAGGGAGACATTTTCTAATGTAACAATTGATAAGGGTTAAATTTGATGGTGTTATGGAGTAAAAGGAATCCACATGTGTTTTTACCTCCTTGTTTAGCTCCTAGGTCCCCTTGATTACATTATGCATTCAAAATATTTCTCTCGATGCAAAATTGCTTGACACCTTGAGACAAAATTGGAATATGGGCCCCTTACTTTCGCTTACCTTGGACCCAAATATGGCTAAAGGACCTGGGCAACACCTAGGTCCATCATTTTAGGTCAAGGCTAAATCAAGTATGTGTTGGCCTAACCTAACACCTCTCTAGAGGTTTCTCCTTGTTGGCAGTTTTGGTTTGAATTTACGATTGTGAGCGGGAAATCATATATAAGAGTGTTTTTAAGTTCATTATTTACTAGGTTGGAAAAGGCATAACTTGATATCTTGAAGTGAAGCAAGCAAGAGCATTCATTGTGATTTTAGAGCAGATTTGTTTATTGTTATTGTGTGTTGTTGCAGATATGGAGCTATCATCTATTCTTCCTTAGGAGTTGAAGGATTCTTCATCACTCTAAGGGTTCATCACATAGGTGATATCATTATTTGTTTATCATCATATTATCATTGTTTCCATCCTCTACCCCCACGAGGACTTGCACTCTTTATCAATCAACAATGTTATCCCAGGATTTGAATGAGGCAAGTCCCTAAACACCATAACCCCCAAACCCCTTATCTTCTTGTGTGCAAGTTACAAGAGCGAGATATGGAAAATACAGAGCTATAGGAAGACTGGATACAGATCAAGGTTTCAGGATCTAGAGATAGTTTCAAAATATTCCCTCACCAAGGACTTGGGTAGTACAACCCATGTCCTTCTACCCTTTTTGAGTTCAGATATGACATCAGGACATCATTCATGAGATCTTTCTAGTTTGCACCTTTGGTAGATTCTTCTAGTTAGGACCTCGACAGTCCCATCGAGGTCCTCTAACACCTCTGCTTTCTAGAGATAGGTTTTATCATCTCATTGATCATCCCTGTGCAAATAGTTTCTGGGTTTCAGTCATATTTTCTTTGTTATAAGCATATCATTTTAGAACTAGGGTTTCATGCATTGTTAACCTAGGGTTTGAGGAAAAGACTAAATTAAATTTGATCCACCTATAACATATGACGAGTCTAGTTTATGACTCAATTTTGTTAGAATTTATTATCCATTTGCTGTAGTTATGATGGACTTTGGTACCTAGAACTTGATCTTTTTATGATATTTCCTCAAAACCATCAGATATTGGGCGTAGGTTATTTCCTATAATCTTTAAATGACATTGACATGCTATATAAACCATATATGTTAATTTTACATGTGGTTAGTGAATGTTACTCTAAGATAGTTATATATATGCAATTATTGTGCATACTAATATTGTTATGCAGATATAATTAGTAGCCTATAAATTCGAGGAAGATTCTGTCAGTTGGTTACTCGCCATCAAAGTCAACAAGGTGGTCGTTTAAATGTCAAATGGAGGGAAGATAACTACCTTGTAACTGGTCTTAATTGCTTGTTGAGTGAATATAGGAGTTACTGTTGTGCTAGATCTACGTCAAAACAAACATGCTTGACCAGATTTCACGCATGCATAACCTCCTCTCCACTTTCTATGCTTTCCCTAAAGTGGTGTCCTCCTAATCTGTTGGAGTTGACCGCCTTGCTAGGTAGTTGGTTTGTAGTTTTTCTTTCTATAAATAAGACTCAGATGCTCCTTCTAAGGGGTTGATTAATCTGAGGTTGTACTCGCATTATTAAGTAATACAGTTGTGTTGCTCGTTTGTACTCATGTTTTCCAATGAATAAAATGAAGTTATAAGTTCGCATCTCTGAGTTTACATTTGTCTTGAAGGATACTCATCCAAGGGGCCCACTTGGTGAGCATTCCATCTTTTAGTTTAGTTGTTATTTTCTGTTAAGCAGTTAGTTAAAATCTAGCACCGTATGTTCCTGTAGCCACTAGAATTCCATTTTGTGTATGTTCCTGCAGCCAAAGCAGACAAAGTAGTTACCTGTTTGTTTGCCTAGATTTTCATTTTTTGTCATGCACTTCATCTTAGTATAGTTGTTGGTTGATGTTCAACATTTGTGTTATTCCTTTCCAAGCAATTTGCTTTCAGCATTATGTCTTTCTTAGCCGTAGAATGAATGTGGCTACTTTGGAGTTCCTAGTGCACATACTGCGCTGACCCATTTCAAGTTCACATCCTTGGGTTGACAAGTTAAATGCACCTTCATAGTGATTAAGACAGCTATTCAGGGTAGATGTCCAATCTCTGAGTCAGCTTTATGGGCTTAGTTGTTAAATCATTGTAGAAGACCAACATTTTTGGCACTATTGTTAGGGATGGTGTCAAACTAGGAAGATCTTTGGAGTCGTTTTTAGTATTATTTCTTGCAAAAGTATTTTTGAAGTGTGCTTTTAGTATACCTCTCATTTAAGAAGTAATGACCCACAATCCATTCACAACATTCTTTGTGTGAGTTGGCTGATACTGAGTATATATTGCATGCATAGAGGCAGAAGAAGAGATGCTTTAGGGAGATTCCTTCCTAATAATCCTATTCCTGATGATAGCTTAGTTGAGTATCCAAACTACCTAGCAGAAGAAGAAGAAGAGAATCATTTTCTTGATGCATTCCCCAATTTGAATAGTTCTGAAACATCCTCTGAAGAACAAGCTGCCCAAAACTTGATTGACAATCCATTTACTTTGATAATTAGCCAAGCAACTATGGCTGCCTAAAATAGACCCAATCAACCAACCTTTCCATTTCCTATTGCTCATCAAAATGAAGTGGATAACCTCAAGAACATCCCTGCTTCAGTTCTCCCCAAGTTCTATGGACTTGCAACAGAGGACCCAGACACCTTCTTGTTTGAATTTGATATCCTCAGTAGAAGCTATGACTACACCACTGATGCTCATAGGCTTAAGTTGTTTCCTACTACCATGAAAGATGCTGCATTGAGATGGTTTATGGGTCTAGGTACTGATATTGTGAATACTTGGGATGAGATAAAAGAGAAATTTCTTGAGAATTATAAAGACTACTGTAGGGGTGGAGATATGAGAGGAGATGATATTTTTGGAATGCAGCAGAAAGAGGGTGAAAGTTTGGAGGATTACATCTCAAGGTTCCTGTTTTGTTTACAAAAATCTCCCCTTCATACACTCAATGAGGAGTCTCAGAAACTACTCTTCCTCAGAGGAATAAGTGAGCATTGCAGCGATGCCTTGGATTTGATGGGAGGAGGAGATATTACCCAAGTGTCTTGGGAGGATATTAAGATGTGCCAGAATTATTCTAGAGCAGCCATGAAGAAAGGAAGAGGTTACCATTTCCTTATGGGAAAAACCCCTACCAATGGAGTTTCAAGGGTGGAGATAACTCACTTGTTGTCTGATTTTAAGCAAGATATCATAAATAATATGGCCACCCAACTGGATACACTTCAAGCAAAGAAGAAGTAAGATGAGGCAGAGACAATGTTGGTAGAATATTGCCCTCATTGCAGACAAAAGAAGAAGGACTGCAGATGCAAGATGGTAGCTAATATTGACAGTAAGTAAATTCCACCTGAGTTCAATCCAATCCAGGTTGAAGAAGATCAAGTCTACTATGTTAAACAAAGGAGGCCATGGGCTCCAAGACAAGGTATGCCACCAAATCCATTATCATTTGTTGGACAATATTTCAATACTTATGCATCTAGTAACCAATGGCAACAACCATCTCCATCCAACTATGGAGGATATTCACCTTAGCCTTGGAATAACCCTCCAAACACTTGGCAAAATTACCAAAACCCTGCACCCCAATGGCAACAACCTCAGGGGAATTGGTAGCCACCTCCAGGAAACTGGAAGCAAACATCTTAATGGAGGGGAGGATAGCAATGGCCAAACCTGAAAACTAATTACATGTAGCCACCTTCTCAGCCCCAGCACCCTGCTATAATGCCTCCTTCTGCTAGTTTAAATTCAAATATGCCTAAACCTACTCAGTTACTAGCTCAGCCCTCACCTAACCCAATTAATAGACCACAGCAGCAGCTGGTATACTTTGCTGATCCAAATCAATTCCCTGCATATGCTGTGAGTGTAAGTGACATCCACCTGCGTTCAGGAACCAACTTGGCAGCTCCTTCTAGACCCATCATTACTGAGCTTCCTGAGGAGGAAGAGGAGCCTTTAAATGCCCCCATTTAGCCAAATGCACCTGAAAATCCTGAACCAATCCCAGTCAAGCATATTGTACAAGAACCACCATTTCCACAGAGGTTGGAAACAATGAAACAAAAGGAAGAGAAAGAGGAACCCACCTTTGACATTCTAGAGTAGCTGAAACATGTATGTGTCAAGATCCCTCTATTTCAGGCCATAAAAGATGTTCCTATATATGGCAAAGCAATCAAGGAAGCATGCCTTAAGAAGCCAGGCAAAAAGAGGAAAGACCCCACTATGGTTCATGTGGTGGGATAGTTGGCTGACATCAGCTTGGGAAAGTGACTGTTCCCAAATATAATGATCCAAGGAGTCCTGTGGTAGGAGTTGTTATAAATGGGATCCAAATAAGGAATGCTCTGATTGATTTGGGAGTAGCAATAAATGTGATGACCAAGGATATCCTGCAGCAACTAAATGTTGCAAACATGAGACCTCCTCCTACTGTCTTGTAGCTTGCTGATAGTTCTACTGTTAAACCTGATGGGATAGTAGAGGACCTTGTGGTATCCATGGACTCATGGGAATATCTAGCTGATTTCATGGTACTTTCTCCTAAAGCTATGTTGGGAGGGTATCCCATCATTCTAGGAAGGCTGTGGTTAACCACAATTGATGCTTATATTGGATGCTGGTCAGGAGACATGACCATGTCTGATGGGAGAAGCACTAAAAATCTTGTTCTTTACCCACTTGCATAGCCATCTCTGAAAGGAAGCTAGGTGTGCGAAAATGCTTCCTTCACTAATCTATTGAGGAGAGAGCTATGCAAATTCAAATTTATCCTAACTATTACAGCGATGTTAAACCATTAACATGAGATATAGCAGCAAAACATAAGAGCCAGAAAGAAGATAGAAGAAGAGAGACAAAGATTTACGGTGGGGAAAACCCTTATCGGGTGAAAAACCCCACACTCAGAAACCTGCACAATGTATTAATAAATCTGAATGAATGTTTACAATACACTTGCAATGCAAGCTTCAATGGTCTTCGACACTCATGTCTGGAAATCCGGCAGCATAATAGTACCTGTAAACTTGTGATGCAAACTCCATCTCCAAGCACCTGTTTAAATAGAACATACAAGGCAATTTTGGAGCTTTCTTGGAATGGGCGTCCAACATGGCATCTTGGACCAAAACCCATGCCTAGGGACACTTGGTCAACATTGTAGAATGTGTCTGACACTTTTCCATAGCTCCCATCCCAAAGAGGTCGCCTATTTCCAAAATGGGCTATGACAGATGCTCTTACGACACTTACGACCGTCATAGAATCTATCATAGCGGTTAAAACTTATAGCTGTAAGAGAATCTGTCATACACATGCTATAAATAGCATATTCTCTTACACCACATCATATTCCACCTTGGGGCGCCCAAATATGCCTCATTCAAAGATGCTTCATGACACATGTCATCACCTGTCTTACAACCTTCTATTCTCGACTCTTACATGTCATAGATTCGTCATAGGAATCCATCATAACCGTTTCGGTCAAACATTCCTTACACAACATAGAAGATGCTGACACATGGCAGAATATTCCTACCACTAAGTGGGATGCCTATCTTCTCATGTGAGGACAAAATAACAAGTTGTCATAATCCATGTAGGATTGACACATCCCCGTGCCACATCCCACAATATGACAAAGTGGAATTTCCAATTATTTACAACATAGGTAATTGAATAATAAATGCAAACATTACAAATGCAGAGAATTACCAAGGTTGAGACACCTTAATTCCCAACATTCTCCCACTTGTCTAACACCTTGTAAGAGCCAATAGAAAAATAGGATTTAACTGCTATAGGTCGAGAGGCCCATAGACTGCGAACACCATCTGAACTTCTCTATGCCCGCTAGTTTCGTTAATGCATCTGCAACATTCTTCAAAGTATCTACCTTCTCCAAATTTACCTTTCCATCCTCAACCATGTCCCTCACGAAGTGAAACTGAACATCAATGTGCTTGATTCTAGCATGGAAAGTTGGATTCTTTGCAAGGCAAATTGCACTCTAACTGTCACAACTGATCGTGATTTGACTTGCATCAACACCAATATCAGAACACAATCTCTTAAGCTAAATGGCTTCCTTACAAGCATGAGTTGTTGCCATATACTCAGTTTATGTCATGGACAAAGCAACAACAGGTTGTCACTTACTCATCCAACTAATAGCACCACCAAATAGTGTAAAAACATAATCATTGGTGGATCTCCTACTGTCAATATCACCTGCCCAATCTGAATCCACAAATCCATGAATATCAATAGAATGTGGAGGTCCTGAAACATTACCATGATAGCAAATGGAATACTTGGAAGTACCCCTCAAATATCTGAACACTCGCTTAACTGCATCCCGATGAACCCGTCCAGGATAGGCCATAAATCGACTAAGGGCTCCCACTGCTTGGGCAATGCCTGGTCTTGTGCAAACCATAGCATACATCAAACTGCCAACAACACTAGCATAAGGTACTCTACTCATGTCCTCCACCTCACTAGGAGATTTTGGATAATCCTCAACAGACAACTTTGTCCCCAAGGAAATGGGAACACACAATGGTCTACAATCTCCCATGCTGAATCTGTCCAACACGGTCTTAACATACTTACTCTGACTTAACCAAAGTTTTTTGTTGGTTATGTCTCTTCTGATTTCCATTCCTAGAATGTACCTGGCTGCCCCTAAATCTTTCATTTCAAACTGAGCTGACAACTGAGATTTAAAATTAGAAATCATATTCTTACCCTTCCCAATGAGCAACATATCATCAACATACAATGCAACAATGAGAATACGATCACCATCAAATTTATAATACACACAGTGATTTGACTTCGATCTCACAAATCCAATTGACAACACAAAGGCATCAAACTTCAAGTACCATCTCCTAAGGGATTGCTTCAAACCATACAAAGACTTCTTAAGTTTGCAAACCAAATTTTCTTTACCTTTTACCATGTAATGCTCTGGCTATGACATGTAGATTTCTTCCTCCAAGTCACCGTGAAGGAAAGTTGTCTTCACATCCATCTGTTCTACCTCCAAGTCATAAGCTGCTGCGAGAGACAACAAGAATTGAATGGATGTCAGCTTTACAACGGAAGAGAAAATCTCACCATAATCTATGCCCTCCACTTGTGAATACCCCTTCGCAACCAATCTGGCCTTATACTTCTCGATACTGCCATCTGCACCAATCTTCTTCTTGAACACCCATTTGCATCCAATGGGTTTCTATCCAGGAGGCAAAGGCACCAAGTCCCAAGTTTGATTCTTTTCCAAAGAAGCCATTTCTTCCTCCACGGCCTCCTTCCAGGAACCTGCATCCTTCATATCCAAAGCCTCTGATACAGTTCTAGGTTCATCACTGTTAGTGAGCAAAGCATAAGCACAACTAGAATCAAGCAATGTAAAACCAAACCTTTCAGGTTGCTTCCTTATCTGTGTAGACCTCCTCAAGAGCTGAGGTTGAGGTTCAGCTTCTTCTGAGCTTTCAAAGCTGCTAGAGCTCTCCTCATCATCAGGTCCAACATTGTCTTTCTGTTCAGTCTTCTCAGGGGTGAGAGGAAACTGAACAACATCCTCTTTCTTTTCTTTTTCTTCTGGCTGCAAAACAGTGGAAGAAGGTGTAAGCTTTCTAAAGATGACACTTCTTCTATACAACACTTTTTCAGCCACAGGGTCCCAAAGCTTGTATCCTTTCACACCAACACCATAGCTGATGAAGATACACTTAACAGCTTTGTTCTTCAACTTTGACCGCTTCTCCCTAGGAACATGTGCATATGCCTCACAACCAAAAACATGAAGATGCCTTACTGAAGGCTTTCTACCAGACCACACCTCCATGGGTGTCTTTCCAACAAGAGCTGATGTAGGAGATTTGTTTACCAGATAGCAAGCAGTGGCAATAGCTTCAGCCAAAAACTTTTGTTCTAGACCAGCTCCACTAAGCATACTCCTAGCCTTCTCCATCAATGTCCTGTTCATCCTCTCTGCAACTCCATTTTGCTGTGGGGTGTATGGAGTTGTCTTGTGCCTTTCAATCCCAAGTTCCTTGCAATACTTATCAAATTCTGTAGAACAGAATTCACCACCATTGTCAGTTCTCAAACATTTAATCTTTTTACCAGTCTGATTTTCAGCAAAGGCTTTAAACTCCTTAAACTTGCTATAGACTTCAGATTTGCTTCTGAGAAAATAAATCCATGTCCTTCTACTGTAATCATCTATAAAAGATACAAAGTATACAGATTTTGATAATAAAGGAACATTAACAGGACCAAACACATCAAAATGAATAAGGTCCAACACACCAAAAGACTTATGAGAACTCGAGTAAAATTGAACACGGTTTTGTTTTCCATAAATGCAATGTTCACAAAAGTTGAACTCAAGATTACAATCATCTAACCCCTCAACGAGGTTCTTATTCTTTAGGGTACGCCGACCCTTCTCACCAATGTGACCAAATCTCTTATGCCATAACATTGTCTTTTCTGCAGAAAGTTTAACTTCCAATGCGCGATTAAAACCATCAAGACTAGAAACAACAAATTTCTTCACTGCTCATTCAGATGGTGGGGATGAAGTGACTGCTACCCTCTTCCTTGAGTCAGAAAAACTATTGCGTTGTGCAATGCATGCTTCCAGCTGAAACAGAGTACCTCTCCGAGTACCCTTGGCAAGCACCATAGATCCTCTAGTCATCTTGCATCCTTCTTTCGAAAAGACAACCTGCACACCTGCATCATTCAAACTACTTATAGAAAGTAGGTTCCGTGCTAAGCCTGGGATGTGCATAACCCTAGAGATCCCCTTCACTTGACCATTAGGGAATCGGATACAGACTCTTCCACGACTAATGATCTTCAAATGAGAGTCGTCACCCAAATACACCTTTCCACCATCGAACTCCTCATACTTAGTGAACCAGTCTCGATGTGAGGTCATGTGGAATGATGCACCAGAGTCGATTAGCCACAAATCATCAGATGCATGGGTTGCCAGGGCTGTGATGAAGGCATCACCATCATCTTGTGATTTGTCAGAATCTGAATCAGGTGCTTTCTTCTTTTTCTTCTTCTCGTCTTTGCATTCCTTTCAGAAATGCCCAGTCTTTCCATAGTTCCAACAAAGAGCCTTGGACTTTCCAGGAGATTTGGATCTCCCATGGGATTTGGATCTACCGTTCTCAGCTTTCTTATCCTTCTTCTTTCCTTTCTCCTTGGGTCTTCCACGAACTGCAAGGGCTTCTTTGGCTGCCTCAGAAGACTTTCTCCGCATCTCTTCAGACAACAACGAAGAAACCACTTCGTCCATTTTGAATGTGGATGTGGTGCTTCGGATTGCCATGACAAGATGATCCCATGAGTCCGACAGAGAACAAAGCAGGGTCATACACCGATCCTCCTCCTCCATCTTTACACCAATAGATGTTAATTGTGCAACTAACATATTAAAGGCATTCATATGCTCAGCCACGGATCCTCCGTCCTCCATTCGAAGAGAATAGAACTTCTTTCTCAGGAAAAATTTATTGACAAGGGATTTGGATTGATACACATCCCCCAACTTCTTCCAAAGGAGTTTTGCAGTGGTCTCTTCATGGACATTTAACAACACAGAATTGGCAAGACTAAGTCTTATGAGACCCTTAGCCTTCTGATCCTTGAGATCCCACTCATCTTGAGTCATTGTAGTTGATTTAGTTCTGTTCACACTTTCCCAAAGGTCTCGGTCAACTAACATGTCTTCCATCTTGAGCTTCCACAACTTGAAATTACTGCCGTTGAACTTCTCTACTTCAAACCTTCCTGATGTGCTTGCCATCTCCTTGCTGCAATAAGATACAGAATGCTCTACACAGACTCCCACTCAACCTAAGATTAGCTCAAAAAACTCCTATCCAACAACTAGGACCAAAGGTGATCAAGCTCTGATACCAGTTGAAAGGAAGCTAGGTGTGTGGAAACGCTTCCTTCACTAATCTATTGAGGAGAGAGCTATGCAAATTCAAATTTATCCTAACCATTACAGTGATATTAAACCATTAACATGAGATATAGTAGAAAAACATAAGAGCCAGAAAGAAGATAGAAGAAGAGAGACAAAGATTTACGGTGGGGAAAACCCTTATCGGGTGAAAAACCCCACACTCAGAAACCTGCACAATGTATTAACAAATCTAAATGAATGTTTACAATACACTTGCAATACAAGCTTCAATGGTCTTTGACACTCATGTCTGGAGTCAATCCGACAGCATAACAATACCTGTAAACCTGTGATGCAAACTCCATCTCCAAGCACCTGTTTAAATAGAACATACAAGGCAATTTTGGAGCTTTCTTGGAATGGGCGTCCAATATGGCATCTTGGACCAAAACCCATGCCTAGGGACACTTGGTCAACATTGTAGAATGTGTCTGACACTTTTCCATAGCTCCCATCCCAAAGAGGTTGCCTATTTCCAAAATGGGCTATGACAGATGCTCTTATGACACTTACGACCGTCATAGAATCTATCATAGCGGTTACAACTTACAGCTATAAGAGAATCTGTCATACACATGCTATAAATAGCATATTCTCTTACAACACATCATATTCCACCTTGGGGCACCCAAATATGCCTCATTTAAAGATGCTTCATGACACATGTCATCACCTGTCTTACAACCTTCTATTCTTGACTCTTACATGTCATAGATTCGTCATAGGAATCCGTCATAACCGTTTCAATCAAACATTCCTTACACAACATAGAAGATGCTGACACATGGAAGAATATTCCTACCATTAAGTGGGACGCCTATCTCCTCATGTGAGGACAAAATAATAAGTTGTCATAATCCATGTAGGATTGACACATCACTGTGCCACATCCCATAATATGACAAAGTGGAATTTCCAATTATCTACAACATAGGCAATTGAATAATAAATGCAAACATTACAAATGTAGAGAATTACCAAGGTTGAGACACCTTAATTCTCAACAATCTCATGATATGGATAATCCTATTTGGCCACATGTTGGTGAAGAGGCCGAGGAAGCTATTTCTGTGGTATAGCTTATGATGTTAGGCAGAAGCTCTTTCATGCAACTTCAAGAGGAAGATGACGTATTGTATAACATAATTCAGAATAATTGTGAAGTAGAGGAAGCATCATCCTCTCATTCTGCTGATCTAGTGAAGACACTTATTCCCACTTTTCCTGTAGCAACAGGTATGTCTCATACATTGCTTCCATGAAAAATTAAGGTACCAAGCATTAGTGAAGCAACTATGGTAGAGTTAACAACTCAAGTGGAGATTTCAGAAGAAAGATATCTTGATATTAACAACAAATTGACTCAAGAATAGCAGTTGTCTTTGACAAACTTGTTAAAGAAACACAAGAATGCCTTTGCATGGGATTACCATGACATGAAAGGACTAGATCCCACATTATGCACCCATAGGATTTACATAAAGGAAGATTGTACGCAGTAAGACTGCCATAAAGGAGAATCAACCCTGCATTAAAAGAGATTGTCAAAGAAGAATTACAGAAGCTATTAGATGCAGGATTTATCTACCCAATCTTAGATAGCCAGTAGGTGTCTCCTCTGGTTCTCATGCCCAAAAAGGGAGGGAAATGGTGAGTTTATATTGATTACAAAGAATTAAACTCTGCCACCAAAAAGGATCATTTTCTCCTTCCTTTCATAGACCAGGTATTGGACTCACTTGCAGGAAAGCAATACTTTTCCTTCTTGGATGGGTTCAACGGTTACAATCAGATACATATTGCACCAGAGGACTAAGAGAAAACAACCTTTACCTATCCTTGGGGGACTTATGCCTACTCAGTGCTTCCATTTGGCTTATGCAATGCAGCCGCAACTTTCCAAAGGGTAGTCATTAGCATATTTTCTGATATCTCACATGATTGCATTGAAATCTATATGGACGATTTCACTACTTATGGTGCTACTTTTGATGAGGCATTGGAAAACTTAAGGAAGGTTTTGGAGAGATGTGAAGACCACAATCTGTCCCTGAACAGTGCAAAGCGATTCATGATGATGCAAGGAGTAGTACTTGGCCACTATATCTCTCCAAAAGGAATTCAGGTAGACCCAACAAAGATTGAAGTGATAATCAATCTGCCCATTCCTGCAAAGCAAAAAGATGTTAGAAGCTTCTTGGGTCATGCAGGGTACTATAGACATTTCATCAAGGATTTCAGCAAAATAGCAGCCCGATTGTATACTCTTCTCACTAAAGATGCTAAATTTCAGTGGAATGAAGACTGTAGCAAGGCATTTTCTGATTTAAATGCAACATTAACTCATGCTCCTATACTTAAAGGGCCCAATTGGGAGCTCCCTTTCCACATCCATACTGATGCATCATATTATGCCATAGGAGTAGTCTTAGGGCAGAAAGAAGGAGCCATTGAACATGTTATTTGTTTTGTGAGTAAAAACTTACAAGGAGTTGAGTTCAATTATACAGTGACAGAAAAGGAAATGCTAGCAGTAATCTATGCCCTCAACAAATTCAGGCACTACATAACATGCTATCAAATCCTTGTGCACACAGATCATGTAGCCATTAGGTATCTCATGAACAAACCCTTGATATTAGGTAGATTAGCAATATGGGTGTTGCTAATGCAAGAATTTGACATTACCATTGTAGATAAACCAGGGAAGGCCAATGTTGTTGCAGACTTTCTTTCAAGGATGACTACATCAGATGACAACCAAGTCATTGATGACTTTTTCCCTAATGAACACTTGTTTTCCATCACTATGTAAACACCCTGGTATGCTGACACAGCTAATTATCTGGTCGTAGGGAGAGTCCCTCCTCATTTCTCTCTAAAGGAGAGAAGGGTGCTCATTGAAAAGTCTTTTCCTTTTTCATGGATTGCTGGATGTTTGTTTTACACTGGACCAGACCATGTCATGCGAAGATGTGTGAGAGAAGATGAAACATATGACATTTTGCATGCATGCCACAATGAACCATGTGGAGGGCATTTTGCAGCCAAGAGGACAATAATGAAGATTTTGAATACAGGTTATTACTGGCCAACACTCCACAAGGGTGCAGGGAGATATACAAGGAAATGTGACAGATGCCAGAGGATGGGATGACCAACCAAATTTGATGAAATGCCCCTTTAGCCTTAGCTAGTGATCACTCCATTTGATAAGTGGGGATTAGATTTTGTAGGACCCATTGATCCTCCATCTAATGGTAAATCCTATATCTTAGTATGCACTGATTATGTAACCAAATGGGTAGAAGTTAAGGCCATGAAGCATGCAAGAGATAACAAGGTTGCAGAATTTCTTTATGAGGAAATTTTCACACGGTATGGGGTTCCCAGAGAGGTAGTGACTGATCAGGGAGCTCAATTCACCTCAACCCTAGTTGTAGCACTAGTTAATGAGTACAACATAAGGCACGAGAAATCTACTCCTTATCACCCTCAGGCCAATGGCCAATTTGAGGTGACTAACAGGGACATTGAAGCCATTCTAACCAAAATTGTCCCTGTCCATAGGAAGGATTGGGCAAACAGGCTGTCAGAAGTTATCTGGGCCTATAGGACAACCCAGAAAACAACCACAGGCTTCACCCCTTTTGAGTTGCTGTATGGAAAGACAACTATGATGCCCATTGAATTCAAACATAAGACTCTTCGGACTGCAATAGACTTGGGGATGGATATCTTTGAGGCACAAAAGGATAGAATCATGCAGCTCAATGCTTTGGATGAGATGAGGAAAGCAGCCTTGCATCACACAGAGGTAGTGTAGAATCAGAGAATAAAGTGGCATGACAAATTCATCAAAGACAAGAAATTCCAGCCAGGTGACTTGGCACTGCTCTATGACTCAAGGTATCAGGATAATGCAGGAAAATTACAGACAAGGTGGCTAGGACCATATGAGGTTGCTAAAGTTTTCTCCAATGGTGCTATTCAACTTACCACCATTGACATTGTTAGATTTAAGCTGCTAGTCAATGGTCATCACCTCAGGTTGTATCACAAGCCAACTTCAAAGGACGAATTCTTGCAACAATTCACTTAGCATGCAACTCCCAAACTTCCTGTAGCCAAAGGCAGCGGACCTAGTGTCCCTCCTTTTGGCTAACCAAGGTACGACACTTATCATAATAAATACTTCCACTTTTGTGGGGCTCCACTTCTTCATTCATTCACCCATCCACCCATCCACCCATCCATATCCATCATTCTCTCTTCCATCACGTTGCCATGATCTCACTTCATTCCACCTCACTTTATTCTGCTCCACTTTCATTCATTGCTCAATGAATTTCTTAAAAGGTGACTAATACTTTCTCCATCATTTTTGCAACTGATCTTCCAAACATCAAGGTACGTGGGCATCAATTTGTTATATCTTATTTATCTTTTAGTACATTCATTTAATTACTGTAAATTAATGTTGATGTTCTCCATAGCATGTAATTATTCCCTGCCATGTCAAATCAAGCATCACCATTTCGCATGTGAGGACACATGCTCAAATTTAGGTTGGGGAGGGAGTGTGAATACCATGTCCACATGTTAGTCCATGTTGGTTTACGCCAGCACATCAACAAAGTTTAAAATTGAGTTTATTTGAATTCTGAGTGAGATGATGTCTCGCAAGTGTGAGGTGATATCCTTCATTGATTACTCTTTTATTGCCTTTACTGTTCTTGTCATAATCTTAAGTACAACAAATAAGGAAAATTCAGACAACATTGGCATTGGAAATTTAGCAGTGTTGCAAGAAGGCGAAGTTCAGCTTTTAGATAAAGATTGCAGGAAGAAAAACTTTGCAGAGTGATTATTTATTTTTAGACAGCTAAACAATGGGAGGTGGATTAATTCGAAATGAACCCACAGTTCATGAGGTATTACTACAGGATGCACCCAACCAGGCCAAGTTTAGAAATTGTGGGTGGTTAGATTATTTCCTGAAGCTGAATGGTTTTAATGATGATGTTGCATTGGAATTTGCCCAGACATTGTCTGAAGATAAGGCCACAGTAAAAGGGTTAGAGGTATTGGCTACTGAAGAAAGGATTGCAGAAGTTATAGGGTTGCCTATTGACAGTGAAAATTACCCTGTTTCCAGAGACGCCAGGTCAACTAGGGCTAAATTGACAGAACTTGGTGACCCTCCATTAATTGTGGACAAATAGGGAGCCAAGAGAACCTCTCTACCTGAGCCATGGAAGCAAGTAGTTGTTCATGTTGTGAGGTACATTACTTGTGAAGGTCATCAGTCGAATCTTCATTCTGTGCATTTCAAACTTTTGAAACATATAAGGCATGGAAGAAGAATGAATGTGCCAAATGTGCTATACCACCTTCTCTCAATCATGGCAGCCGAGAGCCAAAAAGGTAGGGCTAATTCTGTTTCTCACCATTGTTTGATCAAATTGTTAGTTGAAAAGTCTCTGCATGATGTGTCTGATATGACTTGAGGAGAATTCTTAAATATTGATCAAATTAGACCAAAGCATTTGCAACATATGGTTGTGCCTCAACCTCATAGGACTAGGAGGAGAGTGAGTTAGTGTAAACCCTCCTACAGCTGAGCAAACTATAGAGATTAGTTCTTTTGAGGCAGATGATTCAGACAAAGAGAGTTCTTCTTCAGATTCTAATGATGATGTTCCTCTTAGCAACCTAATTTGAACTAGGGCATAGAAGAAAGAGCCAAAAATAAGAAAGGGTAAAGCTAAAAAGCAAGCTGTAGGAAAGGGAGTGCCAAGCTCTAAAAAATGGAAGGCTGACACTATTCTTCCTGCAGCTAAAGAAAAACATGAGAGCCCTCCTAGAAAATCAAGACCTGCTGAGCCAACCTTTGGTGTTCCTCCACAGAGAAGCCCTAGGGTTGAAGAAACATCACCAGAAGATACAAAGGCCCCAATGGGGCATGTGAATGTTGAAGAAAAGGACATATTTGAGAAAATAGCAAATGTAACATTGGTAGACCTTGTTGCCGTCGCTGAACAAATGGAGAGTTAGGGATATGAAGACAATTAGGAGTTCCTGCAGCAAGAGGCCCTATAGCCAGAATTGGCTAAATATTTAGGAACCCTGCAGTTAGAGCTATATGAAGGGCAACCATCAGTGCCAGGAAAACTTTTGGTAGGAATACATAGGCCCTCTAATTTTTCAATGCATATGGTAGCTATGAATTTATGGAATGATATGCAGAGGAGAGAAGAAGAATGGAAAAAGGAGAAACACAGGCTAAAGGAAGAAGTTCAAAAGAAAGATGAAGAGATTGAAGATAAGAACACAGAAATTGCGACTTTAAAGTAGAGAGTGGATAATATGGCAGCCTTAGTGCCTCAGGTATTAGAGTGCAGGACTCCTCCAAGGGTTTATGCTCTATATTTGAAGGAGAAATATCTTTCTTTTAAACTAGCAAGGATTGTTTCAGGTTTGAATCCTTCCATTGAGACTACTCTTGAATTTTTCATTGCTTATCAGATTGCTCCTCCTGAAATGAAGAATTTGTTGTGTGAATTCTATTTACATAATTATGCTGTGTCCCAAGATCATGATTGGAATCCCTTGTTGTATGTTGGGGATGTTCAATTAAGGGCATTTATGTTTTGGATACAAAATGAGATTAGTTGGGGACAATGGTTTAGAGCTTATAGGCAAACAGAATTCAACACTCTCCTATCCATTAGAGCTGAATCTAGAAATCTAGGGAGCATTTTCAATGATTGGCGCAGAATGCTTTATAGACCAAGCTATGGCAATAGAATCATGACTGAGAGAGAAGCAGTTTACAGAGAATATGAGGAGGTAGCAAACACTAAAGGAGAATCTGTAAAGGGATATTTGGCACAAAGGTGGAATAGTTTGACTGATGAACTAAAACAAGCGGAGCCTCACTCTCTGAAGAACTATGTTGCAGCATGTAAAAGAGTGGATAGATATATACATATTGGAAGGACAAAGGGGCAATTCTGGCTTCCCTTATTTTCTAACCACCTATCCTATTATGGCATGTGCCAAATTTTAGGTACTACCAGTATGATATTGCTGAAGAGAGACAAAGATGGAGCAGATTGGATAGACAACAAGGGTTCTATTGGGATCCTAATTCACGCACTGCAGAAACTGATATAGGACAGCTGGTAGTTGCAAATTTTAGGGCATTAACCAAACAGAAGAACAACCCTTCCTTTGCTGGAGGACCAACAAAGTCTTAGGTTGGGGAGAGTGATGAGTCTAGTTTATGACTCAATTTTGTTAGAATTTATTATCCATTTGCTGTAGTTATCATGGACTTTGGTACCTAGATCTTGATCTTTTTATGATATTTTCTCAAAACCATCAAATATTGGGCGTAGGTTATTTCCTATAATCTTTAAATGACATTGACATGCTATATGAACTATCTATGATAATTTTACATCTGGTTAATGAATGTTACTCTGAGATAGTTACAGATATGCAATTATTGTGCGTACTAATATTGTTATGTAGATATAATTAGCAGCCTACAAAATCGAGGAAGATTCTGTCAGTTGGTTACTCGCTATCAAAGTCAACAAGGTGGTTGTTCAAATGTCAAATGGAGGGAAGATAACCACCTTGTAACTAGTCTTAATTGCTTGTTGAGCGAATATAGGAGTTACTGTTGTGCTAGATCTGTGTCAAAGTGAACATGCTTGACCAGATTTCACGCATGCATAACCTCCTCTCCACTTTCTATGCTTTCCCTAAAGTGGCGTCCTCCTAATCTGTTGGAGTTGACCACCTTGCTAGGTAGTTGGTTTGTAGTTTTTCTTTCTATAAATAAGACTCAGATGCTCCTTCTAAGGGGTTGATTAATTTGAGGTTGTACTCACATTATTAAGTAATACAGTTGTGTTGCTCGTTTGTACTCATGTTTTCAAATGAATAAAATGAAGTTATAAGTTTGCATCTCTGAGTTTACATTTGTCTTAAGGGATACTCATCCAAGGGGCCCCACTTGGTGAGCATTCCATCTTTTAGTTTAGTTGTTATTTTTTGTTAAGTAGTTAGTTAAAATATGGCACCGTATGTTCCTGCAGCCACTAGAATTCCATTCTGTGTCTGTTCCTGCAGCCAAAGCTGATAGAGTAGTTTCCTGTTTGTTTGCCCAGATTTTCATTTTCTCTCATGCACTCCAACTTAGTATAGTTGTTGGTTGATGTTCAACATTTGTGTTATTCTTTTCCAAGCAATTTACTTTTAGCATTATGTCTTTCTTAGCTGTAGAATGAATGTGGCTACTTTGGAGTTCCTAGTGCACATACTGTGCTGATCCATTTCAAGTTCACATCCCTGGGTTGACAAGTTAAATGCACCTTCATAGTGATTAAGATAGCTATTCAGGTTAGATGTCCAATCTATGAGTCACAACTTTATGGGCTTAGTTGTTAAATCATTGTAGAATACCAACAACATACATGAGAAAAAAGGTTAGCAGCTGATTCCTCCATTTGGTAGTGATTTGGCTTGGCCTTGTCCTTGAATGTTATATGGAAAAGGGTTTGATCTAGTTTGTGTTCTAGTTGTTATCATTCTCCTTTTTCATACTTAACATTTTGGTGAACCCGTAGCTTTGAGAATTTGCATCTTGTTGATTGTTCAAATCAAATCTTGCATTAATTTATTGCATATTTCTCATTATTCATTTGAAAATCTTGCTTAATTTTGTAAAAATGCATGTTTAGGCCTTCAAAAGCTTGCATTTTGGTGAAATTTGCATTAGGGTTTTAAAAATTCTTTTGCATGATTACATTAGTTACATCAAACATTCATCAAATCTAATTTTACATAGTAATTTTGCATCATTTCACTTTTACAATTACACATTGTGTATTTCAACATAAAAAAATTTAACATCTATTTCACATATCTTTGCAAAAATCTTAAAGTTGCTTGTATTGGCTTTTTGTGCAGCATTTTTAACATCGTGATCACTTTGTTTGTAGTGACACTAGTATGTTTTTGATCTTTGCAAAAGATTCAAAAACATGGTTTCCTCAAACTAGTGTCTTGGTGTACAAAAGTCTCACATATATGGCATCCAATCATAATAAGGGTGGTGTGGCTCCTCCTCGATTCAACAAGAAAAGGAAGGATCCTGAACCCGTCATATCCTTCATACGACATGAGGTCACTATTCGAGACATTGATGGTCCTCTTTACATAACATCAAGAATAAATGGAAATCCTTTAAGAGTTCTTATTGATCCCAATTGCATGACAACTGTTATCACAGAAGAATTTTTATATATGTATGATATAGCACAAGATACTTGTGATCCAACATATATAATGATAAAAGTACATAATGGTTATTTTCTTCCAGCAATTGGAAAGTTAACACTTTGTATTAAGCTGGTTGAAAAAGCCCTAGAAGTATCATTTGCTATTATTCCCACCCCGGACCTCTTTCGGGTAAAGTTAGGACATCCTTGGATAAAATCCATGAAAGCGGTTCCTTCTACTATTCATAAGTGCTTAAAGTTCCCTCATTTTATCTCGTAAAATGTCCCCCTAGGAGTTTTACCTCCTAAGTTTAGCTCCCGAGTCCCTTGTTTTTCATCTTGCATGTTAGATTTAACTCCCAAGACAAAATGGCCTGAAACCCATGTCAAATGGGGCTTGAGGGACATTGTTGAGTTTGACCCTACCTTAAAATAGGACCTAGGGGCTTGGGCACTTGCGCCATAGTCCTGTCCTATTTTAGGTGTGTCTCAAATTTGAATGTCAGTTTCGTGACCATTAAAAGGTTTCCTTGTTGACATCTTGAGTTTGAATTATGAAATTTGTAGCAGGAATGCATATATAAGCATGTTTAGGGTGTCATTTGTAAACTAGAAGATGACTAGAAGATGATTATGATATTTTAGCAAACTTATGATTTTAGAGAATTCAAAGCACTCATTGTTGCAGAGTAGAATATTATTATTGTGTTTATTATGCATATTTGGCTTCATCTTCTCATGTGTCGAAGGATCTTCATCTATATGCGAGATACACCTCCGAGGTGATATCTATTTGTGTTGAATCAATCATTTATCAATTTGTTTTTTGCCTCTATCCCGCAGGGATATGCACTCTTTATCAAACAATGGTGCTGGAAGGCTTGAATGCCATTCTAGGGCTTGACTGAGGTAAGCTCCTAAACAGCACAACCCCCAACCCCATTCCTTGTGATTACAGGTGACAGGTTGTTACATCCCTAACTTGTGATTAGCTTAATCTTACTCTTACTTGGTAATAAGGAGGATTAGTTAAGAGTTTGATGATTTGATATTGTGGAAATATTTGATTTGACCTTTGATTACGAGGTTAATGACTGATATTAATTACTTTTGAACATTAAATGATTTATATTAAAGGATATGATAATGATGCACCATGTGGTCCTAAGTGTGAATAGGAAAATATAACGTCCTTCGAAGAAGGAAGGAGAGTATCATCCTGGAGGAAGAGTTAGATATTGGGAAGTGGGGTCAGTATCCATCTGAGTGTCAGACATTTTGTCTCTTCAAACCATGTAAGTTGGCATAAGTTACGCTTCTTCTTGGCCAGTTGATTTTTCCTTTGTGTCGTCTTGTCGATTAAGTTGTTTTGATAATGTTGTATTGACTTGACTAACAACATTCTTAGAATGTCAAATCAAGTCGAGAGTTGATCTTGTTTTGTCAGAGCATAATCTTATCGCTCTTAATATTTTTGATCTAGGATTATAAATCCATCTTTTGGTCTGTTAAGTTCTGAATCCTTAGCAAAGAAGGGAGAGCGGTGCTCCATCCCTAAATCACAACGATATTTTGGTTAAATTAAGTATTCTCATACATCTAGTTGATGCGTGATATAATATTATAATCTAATTATATAACTTGATATTAAATGTCATGCTATGCTATTGTGTTTACTATTTTCAATATAGATGACATAATAACTAGGGGAGCTTCGAGCTCACCATATTTTGGCAAATGTCATGTTTGAGCAAGTCTTGATCGTGGTAGTGGGCTGAGTGGGAGAAACCACTTGCACCACCTTGGTAGAGGGTGGCAGTTCCCATGATAATAGGCATGCAAAAATTGAGGATCTATTAACCCCTTTAGTCTTCTTGGAGGACGATTATCTTGTAGGGGGATTTTTGTTTGTTTTGGAAAAAAAAAGAAAGAAAGAGAAGGAGCTCTCGCTCTGCACTAGTGAAAGATTGAGAGCAGGCTTACGGTGGCTGAACTGGGAATTACTCTTGCTCTTGAAGGAATTGTGTTCAGGTAGTGTAAATCATGTTATTCTTGTTACACTGTGAGATATGAATTTCTATATATCGAGCTCTCTTAATATATATGGAGTCTATAATGTTTAACTAGCTCTTGGGTATCTTTACCTCTGTTATATTCTTTTGGTGATAGCTTGAGGCCAATGGGCGAGCTTACAAACTTTTAAGGCAATTTTCTTTTATTTTGGAGGCTCGAGGCCTTACGGCCGAGCCGTAATATAATGTATTTGTTTCTTGTGTCTGAGCTCTAGGCCAAAGGTCGAGCTGGATGGTATTGTATTATTGACTGTGTCTAGCTCAAGGCCAATGGCAGAGCTGTAATGTAATGAAGTCTTGACCGTAACTAAGTTCGTGGCCATGGAGGCTGAGCAACCCTATTTTACATTCTTTATTGTATTGTTTCTCAAGACCATAGAGGCTGAGAAAGATTGTATTATATTCTTTACTATATAATCGCTCAAGGCCATGGAGGCTGAGCAAGACTGTAATATTCTTTATTGTATAATCATTCAAGGCCATGAAGGTTGAGTAACATTGTCAAACATTCTTTATTGCATTGTCGCTCAAGGCCATGGGGGCCGAGTGACACTGTATTGCATTCTTCTGTGCCTTAACTCGAGGTTAGGAAGGTCGAACATTCATACTTTATACTCCTTGTTTGTATTAGAGCTCATGACTATGAAAGCCAAGCTAAATAGCAATGTTTATTAAGTTATATCTGTAGGTCATGGCCATGGAGGCTGAGCTTAAAACATTGAAACTCATACTATACCATGGCTCGAGGCTATCACAACCGAGCCCATGCATAGACTTCAGCTTTTATACGTCATATAACGATGAGGTTTGCATTGAATGAACACAATCATTATGACTGTGCTGATGGCCGATACAGCCTTAACCTAAAATAGTGTTCAAATCACTCAAAACAATGATGGCTCAACTTATATAAAAGTTATATGTGGTTTAATAAAGGTATTTAGAATACCATGACCATACTTGTACCTTCAACTAAGAAGGTGGTATGATTGTTTCAGACCATAGATTATATTATGTGGGATCTTGCATGCTAGCCAAGGCACTATAAATGAATTGATCTATTAATGATAACTACCCTCTATTTATTTAAGTGAGATTAGAGATACTACCTAAGCTCATAAGGGTAATAAGAATCATCATTCATGGCAAAATCACACTAATTAACTAAGGCAAGGAATGCCTAGTTTAGTATGAATATGATTCTATCTTATATGATAATTTATTTAGATGTTGGGAACCGCGATGGACCTAGAATAGTAAATGTGGTGTGATTGTGTAATCACTAAGAGTGGAAGGAGGTGGTGAGGAGTCACAAGTTCCTCACTACAAAGGTAACCTAATTGGTTGAAACAAACCCAAGATGGGAGTCGATTATCTAGGTATGGAGAATGAATCGAATTGATCCCATGCATACTAGACCTAGGGTGGTGAATATGATTTGACTTTTGACATGATTAGAATGTGGAATAAGGTGACGTGGAGTCACAAATTCCCTATAACTTGACTATTAATGATAGTTTTATGATAACTATGATGCATCTAATGTATTTAAAAGATATGTTGATTCTTGATTGAAGAAGGAGAAACTGAATAAGAGGTAAGTTGTATTGCCTTGTAGGAAGCATTAAGTGCCTACTGGGTTTGTTGGAGGTACTATTACTCCTATATAATTATAAACTTAGGAGAATGAATACTAAGATTAGTATGAAACTCTTGTTTTTCAACGTAAATGGAAGCCATCTTTTACAAATGGCCATACTTCACAAATGAGATATAAGATATTAAAACTCATGAGAATACTTGAGATAGAGTCTTTTTAGTAAGACCATCATATTAGACTATTATGATATAAGTCTTAAATGTCATGATCTTGAATGTAAACCTTGAGATAGGTCAACATGAAACTGAGAACCTAGAAAGGTCAGAAGTTGAAAAACTTATTTTGACTATTGAGATTTTGGAAAAATGGAACAGGGTGATGAGGAGTCATAGGTTCCTTATTGTGAAAGCAACCTACTTGTTTTAATTTTTGTCATGTTGGAAAGTGGAACGAGGTGATGAGGAGTCACAGGTTCCTTGGTGCGAAAGTAACCTATTACATTTGATGAACTCCTAGATAGGAGTCGATTGTCCTAGTATAGGACTATGAATTGAACTGAATTCACATTTTACTAGACCCCGAGAGGTCACATTAAGCATACTATAGGACATGACAACTTCTAAGTCGAGTAAGGGTGGTGGACATACGACTACGTTCATTGTGAAACATATATGTATGTAAATCTTTGGCCAAAGTAATACATCCATCTTTGCATGCATTGTCAGTCCATAGTACTCCAGATGGCCTAGTGTCTCCAGTAGTGTCATACATAGTTAGAGTGGATCTATAGCTGTGTGACCGTGAGACATTAGGAAGGACACAACACTAGATACTTAGATGGCTAGTTCCTTATAGTTCCTAATATCTAACCTTTTCGTGAAGGGTAGGGCCACTTCCAGTTAGGAAGTTGAGCGGGGGACTGCGGGTCCGTGGTTGGTGGAAAAATACCAGGATGATGCTCTCCTTCCCAATCATGAGACAAGTCGAGGCTTATGGAGACAAATGTCATTAGTTCCAGATACAGTGTTTGCATTTTATGACTAGTTGGTCTGTTGTAATGTATAAATTGATTTATGATGCCTTGGGCATAACTTGTACATGAATAGTGATGGTTACTCACTAAAGATATGTAAATGATTATTGTATTGTAAGCTTTGTTATATTTTGTTTAGAATAACATGTTTAATTGATGAAATGATAATGAATCATTATGGTTAAATTTTGATTGGCATAATCATATTGTTAACTAATCTCTTGATTAAGATGGATGTTTTTGTTAAATCTTGAGCATTATGGAAAGTGATGCTACATAGGTGTTGTATCTTACAGAGTGGAGTTGCAAAGGTCTATGGAGAGTGTGGAGATCCCAAAATTAAAGGAAAAAGTAGTACCTGGGCTTGGGCGCCCGCCTCGAAGCCTTCCGGATTTGTAGGCTTGAAAACCTCCGAGACAGTGGTGAACAACAGCAGACAACTTTCAAAAATCCTTGAAGAAATTCTTGCCTTGGTCTTGGGTGCCTGCTCTTTAGCCCCTGACTTTTCCGCATCTTGAATCTCAAAATCTGGTATGTTCTACTTCTCTGTGTGCGAGCATTTGTCAGAATTCATCTGTTTACTTACAATTTTGCATAATTAGGGTTTTGAGTATAATTGGGCATTAAATTAACACATTAAACATATATTTCCAAATTTTCCTATCATTACAAGTGGCAACCAAATTGTAGGTGAATCCTCTTGCAAAAGTTGTGATTCAACTCGGTTAATTGTCCTTGAATGTGTGTAGTGAAAGGAGGATCTAGGCATATAATTCATTAAACCCTATTCCCACTTTTCCTACATTAATTTTTGGTGAACCCATATTTTTAATTGAATTTTGCAGCGTGATGAGTGTTGTACTTTAGATTTACATTCATTCATTTCATTTTCATCTTATTGCATTTGAAAATTTACAAAAAAAATTGAAAAATTTGAAACAAATTGGCATCCTAGGCTTGCATTTTTGCATAGTTTTTATTAATTTTATTGCATTTCATCTAATATCTAATTTTTACATCAGATCGGATATAAATTATAGCAGTACATCATTCTATAATCATTTGCATTGCATTTTCATGCTTAAATTGTTAGATTTTGCTTGAAATTGTACATTTTTTATATAACCTAGTGTTGGCAATAGATAGGGTTTGTGGTTAAAATCTTGTTTCAGATCTTACTACTCTTTTAAACAATGTTTAGGTCTGATTTCTGATTTTAGTGTTTCATTATTGTGCGTTGTTGCATTTACATCTCAAATTTTGCATTTACACATTCAATTTCAACAAAAACTAGCATATTTACTCATCTTTCTTTAAAATTGCACTTGCATTGAGCATTGTAGAACTTGTGACATAATTTTTAGATATGAGTTGAGTTGTTTTGCATCATAAATCTGATTAGAAAACATTCATACATAATTTTGCATATATTCATATCTTAATTTCACAATTAAGGTTTGAAAAACTTGCATTTTCACTAAAATTTGCCTTGTCATCTATCTAGATCTACATTATAGGTGTGTTGTGAAGAATATTGCTACATTATTGGATTGATATTAAGGTTATAATTTTCTTCCTCTCATCAATTTCCTTACAACACTTCATCTTTTAGTCTTTTGCATTGAAAAAAGGTGAAAAAATGAACATTTTAGGTGCATAAACAAGCATTATTTGTGTTGTTTCATTGTATTCAATCTAAATACATAAAATCATCAATTCGGCCTTGTTGTGTTGTACTATTTTCCTCCTATCCATTGTGTTTTTTGTGGACTTTGTGTGTCCTTTTAGCCCTTTCCCTCAAATAAGTGCTTAGGAGTGAAATAGTCACACATCTAGGGTGTGTTAAGTATATTGTCTCACTAGGTTTAATTGGACATTAATGTTACAAGACATTTCAAGATGGCATCTTCATGGAAATATTTGCATGAGTATATCTTGGATTTTAAATATTTCTCCAATTTCACTAATGAGAAGCCTCATGTTCTGGAACACATAGCATGCATACATGATATTGATGTTTCTAAATGTTCTATACATGAGCTTAAATTACTTTGTTATATACGTGATTTTTATAGCTTCACATTAATCATAGGAGCATATCCTTTGATATTAGAAGATTTAACTGAATTCATCTCTAAGAACTCTCATGAGAAAGATAAGTGTGAAAATTCCTCTCCCGTTAATGCCTTGGAATTGATAGCTAAAGAATATGATGACGTTGGTGATTCCATAAGTTATCCTACTTCTCCTATAGTTGAATGTCCAAGAACCCTAGATGAGAAGACTATGGATAGCTCTATTAATGATACAAAACCTAACCTTCCTAACTACACCTTACCTTTCTTTCATTCCAATGCTCTCCCTGGCCAGGATGAAGCATTAGTGGATGAGAAAAGGTCTCTTAAATTAAATCCTTTAGGGATAGATGTTGGGTATAATTGAGAGGAAAACAATGTGAATTCAATATTTACTAATAGACTTATTTCACCCACCAAGGAATTACTAGATAAGTGTAGCAATGTTCCTAAGATGATTATACAAGGGGCATCTAATGCACCTTCTCACTTAAAACTGGTTATAACAGTTTGAGGAGATCAAAAACCACCTCGACCCCCAGATTACTTTCTAAATTATGCAAGACAAATCACTCAAAGAAATTAAGGTGTTCAAAATGTGTTGCAACAACCACATCACAATGTGATTGCTCACACATACAACACCCATAATAACAAGCAAAGTAAGCAAGCACCTCATGTCCCTGTCTCTCTTCCATGTTCTCAACCTATGCTCCCTCCACCACCTCGTCTTATTCCTAAAAGAGGTCAAGAATATGATCTTGTCGAGCAGCTTCACAATACTCTGGCTAAGATCTCTCTTTGGGATTTAATACAAACATCACCTACATACCATGGAATGCTCTAAGAAGCTTTACAAAAGGTGATTGTACCGCCTGTTGTTAAGTCGAATGATGTAGCAGCTCTATTAGATTGTATGCATGCAAAAAAAATGGATATTTTATTTCAACAACATGAGTTGCCTTCTACTGAAGTTCAAAATTAGTATGATCCTTTGATTATCTTCATTCCAATAGAGAAGAAATTGATCAAGCGAGTTATGATTGATAATGGATCAACTCTAAATGTTTGTGGTATTAATTTGTTACATAGGATTAAGGTTGATACCTCTTTGATTAAACCAGATAGAATAAGCATTCATGGCTTTGATAATGTTGGGAGACAATCCTTGGGTACAATAACTTTACTTGTAAAGGTTGGACCCATGACAATATCTACTCTTTTTCATGTTATGCCTGGATCACTTTCATAGAATATGATTCTTGGTAGACCGTGGATCCATTCCATGGGGGCAGTTCTGTCTACCCTTCATAGATCAATAAAGTTTATTTATCAAAACAAGTTCTACACTGTGGACATTGATCCTAAACTAGATAATTACTTACACATCAAAATGCAAAAACAACTCAATAACCTTAAAAGTCTAAACAACTTATGAGTGGATTCATCAATGCCTCTTGCCACAGATAATGTTGTGCAAGACTCTACACCATCGAATGCACTTTTTGGTGATGTTTGGGATTCATTAATTTTAATCCTTGTAGTATAGGGGAATATAAACTTAATAACTCTGACACATCAAAAGTCACATCGATCTCATCAAAACAATCTTTGGAAACACCTAAAAACCACAAAGTCTCTTTGGTATAAAACAAAGACAACACTCTTATTTATACTACAAATTATGAGACCTATGAGGCTTCACCATCTTCTAAAGAAATGACTTCCCTCTATGGTCGAGGATTTAAAATCCTTTATAACAACTGCGACTATGTAGGTAATGGTTGTGGTACAAATCAACAAGGAATCAGAGTACCTTTACAAGTTGCTGGAATTAACTACACAACCAGTATTGGATACCATTCTTTGAAACCCACTAAAGCCTCTCATCATCCTAAAATCAATGTTAATACAATATCAACAAGACCGAAATGACATGCGAGATATCCTGAGTTGATAGACAAGAATTGTCAGCCAGAAAATATCCCATTGAAATAGGTAAGTATTTCTCCCTCTTTAAACCACACTCATAACAACTCTTATAGTTTCTCTAAAGGGTGTCCTCCTCCTAGATATGTATGTTCTTAACATTGGGTTGTATCAGGTAAGCATTTATAACCCTTCCCTCTGTGTTGTGATCCCCCCGTGATGTGTTATGTGTTGTTTAGGCCTCCTAGGATGACCCTTGATACTCTTGTAAGGTCAAGGATACTAGGAGACCGCCTCTATTGTGACCATTCTTCTATTTGTATCATCATTCTTCTATATTATTCCTCTCCTCTATTTTATTATTGTGTGTCGTGCCTTGGGGGCATAGCGTTGCGATTGGTGCCCTGGGGCACCCTCCTACGTGATGACCCCAAGGCACTTGTTCTCCTCTTTTGATTTATTGTTTACCTTCTTCTAGTGGTTCTATCTAGTAGGCAGATGATGAAAAACAATAAATACTTATACACACCATGTGTCCCTTTAGCAAGCAAAGAAAAAATGGACCTAGTCCATATATGACGATGGTGTTGATATATATATCCAACGCTTGACTAGTAGAATCACTCCGTGTGATATTTGATGTTGTCTTATCTTCTATAACAAGTTCATAACAATACATCTGCTCCGTGCACTTTGATTACTTTGAATCTCGCCTTGGTCACCCTCGGTTCTGAGATATTTGCAGTATAGCTCCATGGTTATACTCAGCTTCCGATCCCGTAGTATAGCCTTGGCTCTTTATGTGATTGTTTTCATGCATTATAGATATCTTAGAATAATGTGTGTTTGTGGAAACATTCGGCGATCATGAAGCACATGTCACTTTTGGGGGCATGGGCTTTGCAAAAGATCTTGTTCTCTTGTGTGTTTTCTCTATACCTTAATGTGCTTGATATCGGTACATGACATCAACCACCTTAAGGTGGGGGCATATAAAGGTAAGCTATCTGACAATTTTGGTACTAATGAAGCATGTTTGTAAGCCCTCTGCGGAGGTGAGATGTTGTATCTCTAGCATGAGTGCACATCTTTATCTATATTGCAATAAAAAAGTCCTCTGCGGAGGCAGGATATCGTGCATATCTTTTTATTCAAATCCCTATGCAGAGACGGGGATGGTGTATCTCTTGAGCCAGTGCACATCCTTTTTATTTCAAAAGTCCTCCGAGTAGGCGGGGTTGGTGTATCCTCCCTTAAGCGTGTCTTTGGCGGTTGTTGTGGCATAAGCTCAACCGTCAGATGTGCCTGTAGTGTGCTTGAGATGGTGGGGGCTTAGCAATAAGTTCCTTCCATTGCCTTGTTTGTCATGTTTTAGACGTATAGTATATCTTTGGCATACTATATGACGCTCATCTTTTCTATGTGTCTTCCGTGTGTTTTCCCCCATGTGTAGTTTCAAGGATGTGGCGAAATACCCCTCCTACACTCGGGCTTTGTATGGCATCTTTTCTCCAAGCATAGTCTAAAGGGTATGGTGAAATGCCCCTCCTATGCTTTGGGTTTTGTATGGCATGCTTATTTTCAAGTGTAGTCTCAAGGGTGTGGCAAAATGCCCCTCCTACACTTTGGGATTTGTTTGGTGTGTTTTCTCCCCCATATGTAGTCTCACGGGTGTGGCAAAATGCCCCTCCTACATTTTGGGGTTGTGTGTTGCATTTTTTACTTTCTATGTATCTGCATTCATATATATATGAAAATGAAAAATAAATAATCACTGCATTCACTGTATTCATCATTTTTTGCATGCCTGTTATTTTCTTCTTTGTGTTTGGCATGTCTGTGATGTGTTTTCTCTAATGTCTACCTTGGATTGGGGGCTAGAAATAGTTCCTCAATCTTTGTGTATGCATTAGCTTCAAGTGCCTGGTGTGTTTGTTGTGTTTTGACCGTACTTTAATGCATGTATGGCTCATAAGATAGTACATACATTAAAGTGGGGTCTACATGTTATGTCATAAAATGTCCTCTAGGACTTTTACCTCCTAAGTTTAGCTCTCAGGTCCCTTGTTTTTCATCTTGCATGTTAGATTTAACTCTCGAGACAAAATGGCCTGAAACCCATGTCAAATGGGGCTTGAGGGACATTGTTGAGTTGGACCCTACCTTAAAATAGGACCCAGGGGCTTAGGTGCTTGCGCCCTATTCCTGCCCTATTTTAGGTGGGTCCCAAATTTGAATGTTAGTTTTGTGACTGTTAAAAGGTTTCCTTGCTGACATCTTGAGTTTGAATTAAAAAATTTGTAGCGGGAATGCAAATATAAGCATGTTTAGGGTTTCATTTGTAAACTAGAAGATGATTATGATATTTTGGCAAACTTATGATTTTAGAGAATTCAAAGCATTCATTGCTGCAGAGTAGAATATTGTTATTGTGTTTGTTATACAAATTTGGCTTCATCTTCTCATGTGTTGAAGGATCTTCATCTATATGTGAGCTACACCTCTGAGGTGATATCTATTTGTGTTGAATCAATTATTTATCAATTTGTTTTTGCCTCTATCCTACAGGGATACATACTCTTTATCAAACAACGATGTTGGAAGGCTTGAATGCCATTTTAGGGCTTGACTGATGTAAGCTCCTAAACACCACAACCCCCAACCCCATTCCTTGTGATTGCAAGTGACAGGTGTCATATCTTCCAGAGTGGAGTTGCAGAGGTCTATGGCAGAGTGTGGAGATCCCAAATTTGAAGGAAAAAAGGTAGTACCTGGGCTTGGGCTCCTGCCCCGAAGCCATCTAGATTTGCAGGCCTGAAAACCTCTAGGACAGTGGTGAATAGTAGCAAACAACTTCTGAAAATCCCTGAAGAAATTTCTACCTTGGGCTTGGGCACCTGCTCTTTAGCCCCCTGACTTTTCTGCATCCTGAATCTTGAAATCTGGTGTGTATCTACTTTGAATTTACATCTCTGTGTGTGAACATTTGTCAGAATTCATCTGTTTACTTATGATTTTGCATAATTAGGGTTTTGAGCATAATTGGGCATTAAATTAACACATTAAACATCAATTAAATCCAAATTTACCTATCATACAAGTGACAACCAACTTGTAGGTGAATCCTCTTGCAAAAGTTGTGATTCAACTCACTTAACTATCCTTGAATGTGTGTAGTGAAAGGAGGATCTAGGTATATCATTCATTAAACCCTATTCCCACTTTTCCTACATTACACCTCATAAAGGTCGAGTGCATGTTATTCACCCTAGTGTATTTAAACCATTAGCCACTTGCAAAAATTTCAATTTGGACTATTTTTTGCCACAACCTATTGAAGCAAATCAACCAAGACAAGATCAATTGTCATTGGCATATCAAAAGTATAAGGCAAAAAAAATAACTGAACTAGTATCATATGGCAAGAATAATTCTAGACCCTCTCGGTCCTTCAAGGCTACAATTCCTTCTATTAACCAAATAGAGAGTGAAAAGCAACCCGAGTTGAAGGATTCACCTCAACCAAGAGGAAAAGGAATTTTTGCTAAGGTTCCTCCTTTGCCATCCTTACAAGGATTAGGAGAAAACCTTCAAGAGCGAAGCTACCCATCGTAAAATCATAAAATCACTTTTGTACTAGCTTCCTCTTCATAAATGATGAAGAATGCAAAAATCATGAACCCTTGATGGTGGAAAAAGAAACTCCCTTGGGAGATATAACTAACAAGACTAGAAGAAATAGAAATTTAAGGGAAAGAAGAAGAAAGCAACAAGCCTTAGCTTAAAAAATGTCACTGCAAGAAGAAAATATCCCACCGAAAGAAATGGAATCAAAAGAAGAACTAAAAAAAGTTTCAAGTTGGGATATAGTGCCCTATGTGCCACCTACTTCATATGAAGATCAAGACTGGGAAAAAGATGATTTGATTAAGGACAACCGCTAGCGTGGTTGCTTTTTGAATTCCACATCCTCGACAATGAATCAGGTAAGTATTTCTCCCTCATTCAACCACCCTTGATGTAGCACCTCTTTGAGTTGCTCTCACAGGTGGCCTCCCCTTAAATGTTTATATGTTGTGTTGTGTTCACCCGTGTAGTGTTAAATGTTTGTTTAGGTCTCCTTGGATGACCCTTGATACTCTTGTAAGGTCAAGGATACAAGGAGACTGCCTCCATTGTGACATTCCTTCTATTTGTTTTTCTATTCTTCTATTCTTCTCTTGTTGCAATTGTTGTGTGTGGTGCCTTGGGGGCATAATGTTGTGGAAGGGGCATTCTTCCACATTGTGGCCCTAAGTCACTTTTGTCTCCTCTCTAATTTTTTGTGATTTCATTCTTCCCTTGTACTTGTGGATCTACTAGTCAATGAATGACAACAACAAATATACACTTCTGACAAGGACTGTGCGTCCCTAAAACAAGAAAATGGACCTAGTCCATTTATGAAGATGGGGGTAATTTGTTATTGACATTTGACTAGTAGAACCACTTTTGTCGTGATGTGATCATGTATCATATTGTAAAATTGTTGTAACAAACCTTTGCAGTACTCTAATATGCTTCTATGTAGTTTTGAAATGTTCTTGTCTCACCTTGTAGCTACACTCTGTTCTGAGATACTTGAATTATAACCTCATGACTATACTCGGTTCTGAACCAATAAGTATAGCCTTGGTTTGTTTGAGTGACATGATGCCTTATTTTTCTATCAAGTTTCATGAAATGATTTGGTTGTTATCTTATCTTAGATTCTCTAACCAAATCTTATTTTGATACATACATATGGTTGTGAGCAAATGATATTGATGTGTTTCTATTGTGATTGTTGGGAACAATTTGGTGATTGTAAGCACATGTAACTTTGGGGCATGGGCTTTGTGAAAGCTCCTGTTCCCTCATGTGTTTTAAACCTTACCTTAAATGTGATTAATATCGGCAAGTGGGAGCAACCACTTTAAGGTGGGGGCATATATTGTGATAAAAGCTTGGATATCTTAGATATTGTGATAAAATGTGTGGTATACTACCTTTTCACTGTAAGATGTCTCCATGATGCAGGTGGGGATGTATACTTTGAATTATGTGTTTGTGTATACTTCCTTTTCACTGTAAGGCATCTCCGTGATGCAGGTGGGATTGTATACTTTGTTTTTGTGTTGCGTATGCTTCCTTTTCACTAATACAATGAATGGCTGGTATGAGCTTTGGGTGAGAGAGTAAGAAGCAGATGGTGTACGTGGGGCTGGAGAAGTGTGAGATCTTGCCGGCGTGAGAAAAGATAAGGAGGCTCGCAGAGCACAGAGAGCTCCTACGCCTATTTCATCAGCCCAGTTGTCACCACCCTATTCTTTTTCTTATCAATTTTCTTCACTGGTGTCTTTCCTTGCCCCATCATTTCCTTTTTCAGTAAGATGAGGCTCTGTTAAAAGAAGAAGTGAGAACAAAAAGCAAGCAGAAGAACATAAGAAGTTGAGAGGCATGATCATCTTAACGAGTATGGATGAAGGATAGAGGCAGTGGGTAGTGCTCTTTTAACATGTCACCAATGACACCGCAAAGAACATGTGAGTTAAGTTACAAGGGCATAAATAGCTATAAATAGATGTAAATGACAAATCAAAATATGACAAGTAGTTCAGTGTGACATAAATATATATAAATAGAAACAGTTGAAAATCATAACATGTGGTGGACATGGTCTTTCGTAGTAAGAAAATGGCTGAAATGAATGAGGGATGGTAATTATCTCCTGACAGAGCTACTGACAAGTTTTGTACGAGCAATAACTTCTTCCATGCTGCGTAACGCAACATTAAAGATAAAAGCTAATAATTTAAAGTGACCTTCTCCCCTACTGTGGTTCAACATTAAAGATAAAGCTAACTGGCACTTGCAACTTGTGGAGGTGGAAGGGATGCGCCAATAGGAAATTCAAGGGAGCAGTAAGAAGATTAGGAGGTATTAAAGAAATGTTAAGAAGATTAGGAGGAATTGAAGGAATATGAAGAATTAGAGTAATGATCAATTGAACAAATACTACCAATGCACATATACAAATTGATATAATTGGGAACAAGATCTCTTCCCATCTGCTTATTCCTCCAATCTCTTCATTCCATGCACAAGAGCAAGATTATGCAAGAAGCCAAGGTTGCATGACCCATTGATTGGGAGTGCCTTATATAGTAGGGGTCATTCGTGAGTGAGCTCCCTATAAAGAATGGCATGTCTTTTAAATATCATAGTTTAACAAAGGAATTTTTTTAATTTAAGGTTAGAGTTAGAGTGAGTTTAAAAGGTAATTATGGTATATTTATCATATTTATAATGAATTGATTTTTGGTATGATGAAGTATTGTTGTGAATGAGATATAACTACATAAAATCTAATTTGACAACTTTCTAATATAAGTTTTATATTTCAAAAGTTTATCTTAGTTTTTTAAAACTATAAACTTTCAATATTAGTTGTTATTTTTATTTGGGAGAATAAACACAAAAATCACAAGAATGCTATTTTGAAGTGAAATTGACAAAGGTAAAAATTAACAAAATCAAATACAAATTAATTATTATTAGTGTTTAGGTAGTCATGTTTGGAATGATCGTGGCCTCGAATCATCTAGTATTTAGAAAGTGTGTTTGAAAAGGCAAAGAATGAACACCTAATGGAGAAATCCTACAAGTTTGGGGGATGAATGAAGGGCTTAGCAACCAAGGTATCTTGTAATAGATGCTTCTATTTGTTTGAATCAATCTAACTACCTATTAATAATGAACAAGAAGATTAAGAATATTTAAAATAAATCTCCCAAATCACATCCAACATCTTAGCATAGTATTGCATCAATACATGAAATATAGTCTTGAGCCTTTTTCTATGTCTTTCTTACTTATTAGAGTACTCTATGCCTTTCTTACTTATTAAAGAGTACTAATAGAAATATTAAGTGAAATTATGCAAGAGCACCAATTAACAAAACATGAACACAATTTTACATCAATCCATAAATTGCACTCTTGAGTCTTTTCTTCTTAATTTTTACTTATTAGAGTGGAGTTTCATGCACTATTTTTGTTGCCATTATAGGTGGTTCTAGAGAAACTTTCTATGATTGGAGTAGCGTCTCCATCCACAAATTTAACATTTTTTAAGGGGGTAATCACTAAAGGAGCCATTGAAGTAGATGAAACCACTTTTGATGACTCTATAACCACTTCTCCTTTTAACCCAATCTGTGCATTTTAAGAACTTCTAAGTAATGGTTGTTGTTTCTACTTTTTCTTATTGTACTTAACTCAAACTAGACTTACTTGCATATACACAAGATCCAACTTAATTGTGTAGACGAGAAGAGGAATGAAAGGGTTTCTCCTAGATGACCATGACCACCAAAAGGTGGTTTTTAGAGATGAGGAGGATGAGGAAGGGAAACTTCTATTGTAGAATAATTAAATTTAACATTTATTTATTGAAAGTTAGGATGATGAGAGAGGCAATAGGGACATGGTAGTGGATTCCCTAATTAATATTGGGCAGACATAACCCACAAACCTTGGTGACCTAAAAATTATTTTTTGATAAATTTGAAACTGCTTATAGGTGTGAGATAGGTATGCAGGTGATTTTGTGGACTTGCAAGTCCACTTAAAAAACCTATCATCTAATAAGATAATAAACAAATCATGCATATTGTGTTTTGTTCTTCAAATGCTTCTATTGAACTGTATTAAATCTTCTGTTCTTCAAATGCTTTTGTTGCACCATAATAAAATTTCTATATTAAGTAATTCAATTGAAGTGTATTGAAATAGACTATGGATTGTGGGAGAGATGACAAGATTTAGGGTAGTATATTTTCATGGACATCATTATAGTAAACATTGATTGCACATTTATTATTTGTAGACAAATTAATAACAATTGACACTGTTTGGTGGATTGATAGATTGATAGATTTGGTGGCTTAAAAAATCAAATCCTTAAAATAAAATCAAATTCTTAAATCATCATAGATATGAATGACTATAATTATTTTTCTTGCTAGAATAAACATTTTAGAAGAGATTAAACTTCTATTATTTCCTTGTTAGAAATATTGTATGGGACGATGTATATGCACTCTAGGCTCTATCGAATGCACTCCAAGTTCTCTGGCAACTATGACTTGTTTAGCAACATTATAAAATTGATAAATCTATGCAATTTGTGTCAATGTGATGCAGGAGCATCTGGGTCCACGTGCAATCCTCATCAACCGAAAAGATTTGTTTTTACTTTCTTGTTGTCTATTTTGCTACAGGTGTTGCTTCAGGAGTAAATTGATCAAATTTGGAGAATTTTCCTAAGGAAGTTGGCCAAGTGATGGATTGATCTTGAAGAAGGCCCAAATGGGTGTCAGCATCTCAAATCTGGTGAAGATTCAAGAAAAATTGGAGAAATTATGTCTCAATGGAGTTTTAAGCTATCACTGCGCTTTGCGTTGAAATCCAGTGACACCAAATTTCTGCGCTGGCATTCCATAGGCGACTCTGCGCTAAAAACCTAAGGCACCAGACTTGCGCTACAAACCAGTTCAACTGCACATGTTCACTAGATGCCAAAACCCGTGCAAACTGGTAGGACCATAAATCGCCGCTGACCGAACATCACACACTTTGTGCTAAAAAGCTCGCTTCCTGACTTGCACCGAAATCCATTCCTACTGCACATGTTTGGTGACCTCAAATTTCTCTGCAGATCCGGTTGGTTCAATTTTCCCTGCTAAAAGGGTTTTGAGACCTTTGCACTAAAAAGCGACTGCACATGACGTCAAAATCCCCGCTGAGCCAGTGATAGCAGATTTCCCCACTGGAGTAATAAATTAGCGTTAGCACTAAAATGAAGTCTTACTGCATATGTCCGGTCGGTGGCCAAATCTACGCTTTGTCTGGTAGAGGTTGAATTTCCCGCTGGTTTGATCATGGCCTGAAAGCCCACATCCGATGAGGCATGAAATCCCCGCTAACCGCCCAAAAGTGATAAAAGTCAATTTTAACCGCCTATACGGCCATTCCAAGGGAAAATTAGGATGTGACACATGTCATGAGCATTAATGAAGGTCTGTGGCCACCTTTGTGGTCTATAAGTTCATGGGATTCATGCTTTGAAGGAGATTTTATCTAGAACTTCTCCTTGGTTGATGATCAGTAGTACGTTTTTGGAGCTTCCAGAAGGTTCTTTAGATTGCACGATTAGTTTGATCTACATCTTGAAGTGTTGTAAGGCTAGGGCCAATGCTATTGTAATGAAAATTGTACTCCTGCTGTAAATCTCTCTTGCAGATGAATAAAGAGTTGTTGTTTTGTTATTTTGTTGTTGTTTTGTTGTGGTTTGTTATTTGCTGCTTGGTTTAGCCACCTGATAAGGCTCCTAAACCTTGACTTGCATTAAGTGGTATTAAAGCCAAGTTTGCATTCCTTGAGGCTGTGGGTTTGTTGAATAAGGGATCATGAGGAGATTGTTGTAGGTTGAGTGAAGAAGAGACCTGCAACTGTAGAGGATCTGTAGATATGACACACCAAGATAGAAGAAGGCGAGGACCTCCTCCATGAGGTGGAGATGTAGCATTGGTAGAGATGCTAAGAGGCATTACAACTAGGCTAGATGCAATGGAAAGAACACAAAATAGAGGAGTACCCATAGTAAATGTAAGTGACAATGAGGAGGAAGAAGTCAGTGAGGAGGAAGAAGAAGAAGGAGAAGAAGGATATGAGAGAAGGTTTCTGAATACAATGACAAAGATTGCCAGCAAACCCCATGTTGAGTTACCCAGTTATAATGGTAGTCTGAAACTAGATGAGTTGATAGACTGGATTTCAGAGATGGAAAAGTTTCTTGAGTTGGAATCTATTGAGTACCCTAAGAGGGTAAAATTTGCAGCTTCGAAGTTGAAAGGACATGCATTGCTGTGGTGGGATCATGTGCAAGTCGAGAGACAAAGAAAAGGAAAGGAAAAGATTAAGACCTGGGACAAGATGTTAACCAAGTTGAAGGCAAAATTTATGCCTGTTGATCATCAGATCACCATGTTCAAGATGTTACAAAACCTCAAGCAGAGGGAGAAAAGTGTGCAAGACTATACTGAAGAGTTTTATAGATTGAACATCAGGGTTAGTCACATTGAAGATGATGCCGAGAAGATCTCCAGGAATGTAAATGGGTTGCATTATTTGATCCAAGATGAAATTAGCATGGTCAGAATTACCAATATAGAGGAAGCCTATCAATTTGCATTAAAGGCAGAAGAAAAGATCTCTAGAAGGTAGAATAGCTCTAGAGGAAGAGTTAAACCCTCCAAAGGAAGAAGGTAGTCAAATCCTGGACGTGGATCTCAAGATAAGCAAGGAGAAACAAGTTCTTCTCATGCCAATACCCAAGGAGGTAGAGGAAGGGGTGATTATTCTTGAGGTAGAGGAAATTTTGGAAGAGGAAGAGGGTTCAGTGGAACATGTTTCCAATGTGGACAAGCTGGACACATGGCATTTGAATGTCCTCAAGTACAATAGAGAAGTGGCAAAGGAAAAGAGACTAGAGTCCATATAGCACAAGCTGAGGAGGAGAGTGTGGCCAGTGCAGACTCACAGAAGCATGGAGAAGAAGCCGAGGATGGAGAATCCTTGATGATGAGGAAAGTTCTTCTAGCACCAGAGAAGGTATGAGAGGAACCAGAACAAGGACAAAATCTATTCAGAACTAGATGTAAGTCTGGAGGGAAATGTTGTAAGATCATTGTGGACAACGGCAATACTGACAATCTAGTGTCAGAAGAAATGGCGGAGAAGTTAAATCTGAAACTGTTGAAACACCCTACCCCATACAAAGTCGCTTGGTTGCAAAAGGGACATCAATTATTGGTAAGTGAACAACGCCTTGTCAAGTTTTAGATTGGAAATTACAAAGATGAGATAATGTATGATGTTATGCCAATGGATGCATGCCACCTTTTGTTGGGCATACCTTGGCAATATGAGAGGTAGGCCATTCATGATGGCAAGAGTAATTGCATTACACTCAAGAAGGATGGGGTTGAGTATATGTTGAATCCTTTGAAGGATAATGATGTAGAGACACTAGGATAGGTTAAGGATTTCACTGTTTGACAAGACTTTCTCCTTGAAATCCAAGAACCTAATTCATGTGGTCAACTTGCAAAAGTGGGAACAATAGTTAATTTCTGTGAAACTAGCATGTAAAGACTTGTTTGATATTCCATAGGACCCATCTAGACTATTGGCAAAGGCTAGACAAACTTGGGTTTAGTACTTCCTTCACAACCCCTTAGATTCTTTGTAGCCCTTGGAAAATGAATAGTCAGGGATAACTTTTGATATAGGACTACAATCAATAATCTCTGACAATCTAGAGATACCCTTTTTGGTTGCCCTCAACATATATCAAGCTTGGGGTAATTTGTTTTGGACGGTATGATCTAACCTATAACTATCCTCCTTGTAGCTTATGGCCTAATAGCCCTGTTTTGTGAAGCAACTACCCTCCACAGATTGCACAGACTGTCCTAAATGATTGGGACACACCCCATATGGATCAAAACATCAGATTTGATAGGAATTTTGCCTTCACAGTCGACTGTGATCAATTTGGGCATCGCTGTTCCTCTTACACACTTACCTAGTACATGGATTTGCTAGGTCTCTTCACATAAACTTCCTCAAATCCCCTATTCTGCCCAAGAACCTTACATAATGCATTGAAACAACATCAAGGCAGTCCATTCCACTGATCTAGATGGTTTCACATCAGTGGAATGGAGAAAAAATACATAATTTACATTCAAAACCCTAAAGTAGGGTTTGTCAAACTAGTTTTCAGAAAGATACAAATATCTATGCAATATAAAAGCTTCAAGAACTCAAATAAGTTGTATTAGAATCCTAACTCACCCTACCAACTTGCCATCACCATGTCTTTCTGTAACTCATCCATACAGGAACAGGGTACGGCTTAGAATAGAGAAATACACAAAAAAATAGACAGAAAACTAAGATTTCTTATTGATTTCTCTTCCAAACTTTGTTCTACAATGCTCCTCTTTCTATGCAAGGTCTTATGCAACATATATTTGACCACACAATTGAATGAGGAGGCAGTTTGGATCGGTGGGAGGACATAAACTATCTTGCAACCTTCGAACTGCCTTCTGTTGTTAACATCTACAACTAATTATAATGTTTGAGCATGGGCATCGGTTGTTTTTAGACTTGGCAATGCCTTCAAACACCTTTACAATGTAAATAAGCCTTTGACAAGGCCTAACACTCCTTGACATATGCCAAAGGGCTTACAATGTATGACAATGTATGACTGCCCCATTACAATGCATGACTCTATGACTGCCTCTTGCAAACATGGCATCTTTTGGACATAGTCCTTATTACAAACATGGAAAATGGCATCACAACCTTATTCATCACAAACAAAACATGAACAAGTAGAATCTCCTTGGTGCCACTGCACCATACTCCCAAGGTGGAAAAGAACTCAAGTCCCTTGAGGAAGTAGATCAGCAATAGTAGTACTATGTGTAATGATGTCCTCTTCACTCATCCAAGTGGCATCTTCAGCAGATAGGCCACTCCATTTGACAAGGTACTGCTTGTAAGTTTTCCTTTTAGTCTTCTTCAAGACCTTCTCGTCCAAGATGCATTCCAATTTCAAGGGTTGATTGGGTGGAAGACCCTTAACCCATTCCTCATCTCCTGCTACTGTCACATCTGCCTTTGAATCTACAGCATTAGCACCTCTGAAAGGGAACAAATTTGAGACATTGAAGATGGGAGAGATGGCCAAGCCTTGAGGAAGCTCAATCTCATAGGCATTGGACCCAAACTTGTGTACAATTCGACAAGGACCTATCTTCTTCATGAGGTGTTTGGTTGGCTGTCCCTTTGGAAGTCTCTCCTTCTTCAAATGTGCCATGACCAAATCCCCAACCTTATATTGCACATCTCTCCTTCTCTCATTGGCTTTCTCCTTGTACTTCTCATTGCTCCTTTGAAGAGTTTCTCTTACATTATCATGGATGTCCTTCATAGCCAATGCAACATAGACAACCTCAAATGGACTCCTTCCTGTGCTTCTATTGGTGGAGTCATTGTAAGCAAATTTAGCTTGAGGGATGATCATATCCCATGCCTCTCCATGCTGCTTTGTAAGACATCTAAGGAGATTTCCCAAAGACCTATTCACTACCTCAGTTTGGCCATCAGTCTGAGGGTGATAGGCTGAAGTGAATGACAATTGAGTGCCCAACTTCTTCCACAAAGTACACCAAAAGTGGCCTACAAACTTTGGATCCCTTTCAATCACAATGTTAAGAGGCAAACCATGGATTCTAACAATTTCTTTGAAGAACAAACCAACAATGTGTGAAGCATCATTAGTGCATTTACATGGCAAGAAATGAGCCATCTTACTGAATCTATCCACCACAACAAATATGCTATCAAAACCTCTTTGAGTCCTAGGAAGACCCAAGACAAAATCCATGCTAATACTTTCCCATGGCCTATGAGGAATAGGGAGTGGCTGATATAGACTAGCATTAGATGAAGTACCCTTTGCCCTTTGACAAATACTACAACTTTCAACAAATTTTCTGATGTCTGATTGCATTTTTGGCCAAAAATAAAACCTTTTCACCTGATCCAATGTTTTATCCAGCCCAAAGTGACCTCCTAGTCCACCACAATGTTTTTCCTTTATGATGTTCTCCCTCATGGAAAACCTAGGAACACATAATTGGCTGCCTTTGAACAACAACCCCTGCTGCAACAAAAAAAAAAAAATTAGAATGATAAGAGTCTGAAAACTGTGAACAAACTTCATAAACCTCCTTGAAATCTTCATCATATTGGTACATATGTTTGAGAGCATCAATCCCCACACTTTGCAATTGAATTTCTTAAACCATACACACCCTTCTACTCAATGCATCTGCCACTTTATTGGCTTGCCCCTTCTTGTGTTTGATGGAAAAAGTGTATGCTTGGAGTTGTTCAACCCATTTCATATGCCTGTGATTTAGTTTCTCCTGTGAATTTAGAAAACTAAGTGCATGATTGTCAGTATAAACAATGAATTCTTTAGGTAAGAGATAATGCCTCCATTTCTTCAAATCTTGCACCATTGCATACAACTCCAAGTCATAAGTAGAATACTTTCTCTTAGCATCATTTAATTTTTCACCAAAGAAAGGAACTGGCCTGCCTTCTTGACTCAAGACAACCCCTATAGCAAGGTTACTAGCATCACATTCCACCACAAACAACTTGTTAAAGTCAGGCAAAACAAGAATGGGTTGTTGTGCTACTTTTTGTTTCAGAATTTCAAAAGAATCATTCTCTGCCTTTGTCCAAGAAAACTTACATTTCTATCCCCCTTTGATGGTATCCAAAATAGGTGTACAAATATGACTAAAACCCCTTATGAACTTCCTATAAAATGTTGCCAAACCATGAAATTTTTTTACATCACCTGCTGTTTTTGGAGTTGGCCATGACAAAATGGCCTCTACCTTTGTTGGATCCATCTTCAAATTGCCTTGGGAGATGACAAAACCAAGATAAGTGAGTTCTTCTTTCATGAAGACACTCTTTTCCATGTTAATCATCAATTGTTCATCATGCAACTTCTTCAAAACTTGATCCAAATGCTGCAAATGTTCTTCCTTAGTCCTACTGAAAACAAGAATGTCATCAAGGTACACCACAACAAATTTGCCAACGAAATCCTTCAACACTTAATTCATGAGATGCATAAAAGTACTTGGGGCATTAGATAGACCAAATGGCATCACCAACCACTCATAAGGACCCTCATTTGTTTTGAATGCTGTCTTCCATTCATCCCCTTGCTTTATCCTAATTTGATGATACCCACTCTTAAGATCAATCTTAGAAAAGTAGCTAGCCCCTCCCAACAGTCCATTAGGCCCTCAATCCTTGGCATAGGGAACCTATATCTTATAGTAATCTTGTTAATGGCTTTAGAATCCATACACAACCTCCATTTACCATCCTTTTTAGGGGCTAGGACTGTTGGGACAACACATGGGCTAAGGCTCTTTCTTACCAATCCCTTATCCATCAACTCTTGCACTTGCTTGGCAATCTCTTCATTTTGAGAAGGTGTCATCTTGTAGGCTACTTTGTTTGGCAAAGTAGACCCTGGTATGAAGTCAATTTGATGGATTATGTCCCTAATAGGTGGTAATTCATTAGGCATCTCCTCTACCATGATACCCTTATACTTCTCTAATAATTGCTGCACCTCTTCCTCACTAGGACCATGCAAATTAGGACTATTTTTAGGCTTCAAAATCAGAGCATACCCTTGGGTTCCTTCCTCCTTAAGGGTGTTTAGAAACTCTTTACCACTCACAATCATGAGACTTGACCCAACACTCTTCTCTACATTCTCATCCGGCAATGGATCCATTCTATACTTCCAACCATTCTTGGTTATGATGAAGGAGTTAGTTTTACCATCATGTTGGGATTGAACATCATATTGCCATGGACATCCTAACAACAAATGACAAGCATCCATGGGAATTATATCACACAAAATCTTGTCCTTATATTCCCCTAACTCAAATTCTACCCAAGATTGTTCGTCTACCAAAACTTGTTGCCCCTTATTCAACCATGATACTTTATAAGGACTAAAATGAGGAAGTCTTTTCAATTTCAACTTGTCTACCATTTCAATAGAAATCAAATTTTTAGTTGAACCTAAATCAACAATTACCTTGCAAATCTTACCATAGGCTTTGCATGTTGTCCTGAACAATGTCTTCCTTTGAGGGGGTTCTTGTGTTTGAGGCACCTTCAACATGGTTCTCCTCATCATCAAACTTTCTCCTTCATGGACTGGGGCTGCACTTCCAATTGGAGAGTTAACACTTTGGCAATCTTCCTCTTGGATCAACTAGTTCCTTCTCTCTCCTCCATGAGAGCTTGAGGCTTGCTTTTCAAGACATTTGAAGGCTGGATGTCCCACTTGGTTGCAATTGTAGCACCTTCCTGTGAAGACATTAGGACCTCTCCCTGGTCCACCAAATCTACCCCTTCCATTGAGTTTCCTTCCTCTAAAGCCTCCTCTAGAACCTAATTCTCCACTTTGTTCTTTGGAACTAGATTCCCCTTGACTCCTTTGGGACTGATTTCTACCTCCAAAACTACCCCTACCTGTAAAATTTCTGCCACCTCTTCCTCTATTTTGCTGCTCACCTTTCCTCTTCAACTTGTCTTCAACCCTCAATGCCATTTGAAAGCATTTATCCATGGTTTCAGGGGTTAGTATACTGATTTCATCTTGGATATTAAACCTCAAACCATTTAGATACCTTGCCACTTTACCTTTTTCATCCTCCATGTATCCACAATGAAGAGAGAACTTGTGAAACTCCTCGGTGTATGTGGCCACATCCAAATCTCTTTGTTTGAGATTTTGCATCTTCTTGTAGATCTGCACCTCATAGTCTGATGGAAGGAATTGGGACTTGATCCTCTCCAACATTCTGCTCCATGAAGAGATCATGCTCTTCCCATTCTTTACTCTCTCACCTTGGGTCTAATTCCACCATGTGAGGGCAGCACCTTTGAGTTTAGTTTTTGCAAACTTCACCCTCTTGTTCTCAGGAACTTCTTTGTATTCAAAGTAGTTATTCAGGGCCTCAATCCACTCCATAACTTCATCAGCATTCATCTTACCACTAAACATTGGAATCTCCATCCGAGCCTCTGAAGAAGCTTTGCCAATTGCCTTGATGGCTTCAAGGAAATGTTTCTAATCTGCAGGTACCTTTGCCTCTTCTTGATCTTCTTCCTCCTCTTTTTCTTCTTCTTCATCAGAACCTTCATCTATCCTTTTCCCTATCCTCAGTGACTTCAACTCTGCTTGGAGTGCTTCCTTGACTCCACTCTTAATCTTCTCTTTCATCTCCTTGAACTTCTTAACCACCTTAGTGGTCATCCCTTTTGGAGGCATGTTGCTAGCCTCTCCTTCACTCTCCTCTACTGACATATACCAGATCTTACACAACCAAAAATAGAACATTTTATGGCTTTAATACCACTATGATGTAGAGACACTAGGATAGGTTAAGGATTTCATTGTTTGACAAGACTTTCTCCTTGAAATCCAAGAACCTAATTCATGGGGTCAACTTGCAAAAGTGGGAACAACAGTTAGTTTCTATGAAACCAGCATGTAAAGACTTGTTTGATATTCCATAAGACCCATCCAGACCATTGGCAAGGGCTAGATAAACTTGGGTTTAGTACTTCCTTCACAACCCCTTAGATTCTTTGTAGCCCTTAGAAAATGAACAGTCAGGGATAACTTTTGATACAGGATTGCAATCAATAATCTCTGACAATCTAGAGATACCCTTTTTGGTTGCCCTCAACATATGTCAAGCTTGGGGTACTTTGTTTTGGACGGTATGATATAACCTATAACTGTCCTCCTTGTAGCTTATGGCCTAATGGGCCTATTTTGTGAAGCAACTACCCTCCACAGATTGCACAGACTGTCCTAAATGATCGAGAAACACCCCATATGGATCAAAACATCAGATTTGACAGGAATTTTTCCTTCACAGTCGACTATGATCAATTTGGGCATCGCTGTTCCTCTTACACACTTACCTAGCACATGGATTTGCTAGGTCTCTTCACATAAACTTCCTCAAATCCCCTGTTCTGCTCAAGAACCTTACATAATGCATTGAAACAACATCAAGGTAGTCCATTCCACTGATCTAGATGGTTTCACATTAGTGGAATGGAGAAAAAATACATAATTTACAGTCAAAACCCTAAAGTAGGGTTTGTCAAACCAGTTTTTAGAAAGATACAAATATCTATGCAATATAAAAGCTTCAAGAACTCAAATAAGTTGTATTAGAATCCTGACTCACCCTACCAACTTTCCATCACCATGTCTTTCTACAACTCATCCGTATAGGAATAGGGTACGGCTTAGAACAGAGAAACACACAGAAAAATGGACAGAAAACTAAGATTTCTTATTGATTTATCTTCTAAAATTTGTTCTACAATGCTCCTCCTTTTGTGCAAGGTCTTATGCAACATATATTTGACCACACAATTGAATGGGGAGGCAGTTTGGATCGGTGGGAGGACATAAACTGTCCTGCAACCACATAACTACCTTCTGTTGTTAACATCTGCAACTAATTACAATGTTTTAGCATGGGCATCAGTTATTTTCAGACTTGGCAATGCCTTCAAACACCTTTACAATGTAACTAAGCCTTTGACAAGGCCTAACACTCCTTGACACATGCCAAAAGGCTTACAATGTATGACAGCCCCATTACAATGCATGACTCTACGACTGCCTCTTGCAAACATGGCATCTTTTGGACACAGTCCCTATTACAAACATGGAAAATTGCATCACAACCTTATTCATCACAAACAAAACATGAACAAGTAGAATCTCCTTGGTGCCCTTGCACCAGATAAGGATGAGGATGTTGAGAGAGGAAATAAGGTTTGTCTAGTAAGTGGAAAACAGTTCCTAAGGGAAATAGGAAAGGAGAAGGTCTATTATGCCTTCCTACCTCAAGTTGCAAAAATTATGACAGCTGAGAAAAAGGCAGAAGTCCCCACAGAGGTCCAAGAAATTATGAGTGAGTTCAATGACATACTAATGAAGGACTTACTTGATGGATTACCTCCAATGTGAAGCATAAGTCACTGCATAGATTTGATACCGGGAGAAAGCCTACCAAACAAGGCACCATATAGGGTGACACCTATGGAAAATGAAGAGGTGAATAGGCAAGTGCAAGAATTATTGGATAAAGGGTTGATTAGGAAAAGTCTCAGTCCATGTGCTGTACCTATAGTATTGGCACTTAAGAAAGATGGGAAATGGCAGATGTGTAGTGATTCAAGAGCTATAAACAAGATAACCATTAAGTATAGGTTTCCATTGCCTTGTATGAATACAAACATCGCCTACATTCCATGGAATGCTCTAAGAAGCTTTACAAAAGATGATTGTACCGTCTAATGTTAAGCCGAATGATGTAGCAGCTCTATTAGATTGTATGCATGCAAAAAAATGGATATTTTATTTCAACAACATGAGTTGCCTTCTACTGAAGTTCAAAATTAGTATGGTCCTTTGATTATCTTCATTCTAATAAAGAAGAAATTGATCAAGCGAGTTATGATTGATAATGGATCAACTCTAAATGTTTGTTGTATTAATTTGTTACATAGGATTAAGGTTGATACCTCTTTGATTAAACTGGATAGAATAAGCATTCACGGATTTGATAATGTTGGGAGACAATCCTTGGGTACAATAACTTTACCTGTAAATGTTGGACCCATGACAATATCTACTCTTTTTCATGTTATGCCTGGATCACTTTCATATAATATGATTCTTGGTAGACCGTGGATCCATTCCATGGGGGCAGTTTTGTCTACTCTTCATAGATCAATAAAGTTTATTTATCAAAACAAGCTCTACACTGTGGACGTTGATCCTGAACCAGATAATTACTTACACATCAAAACACAAAAACAACTCAATAACCTTAAAAGTCTAAACAACTTATGAGTGGATTCATCAATGCCTCTTGCCATAGATAATGTTGTGCAAGACTCTACACCATCAAATGCACTTTTTGGTGACGTTTTAGGCTCATTAGATTTTAATCCTTGTAGTATAGGGGAATATAAACTTAATAACTTAGACACATCAAAAGTCGCATCGATCTAATCAAAATAATCTTTGGAAACACCTAAAAACCACAAAGTCTCTTTGGTAGAAAACAAAGACAACACTATTACTTTTACTACAAATTATGAGACCTATGAGGCATCACCATCTTCTAAAGAAATGACTTCCCTCTATGGTCGAGGATTTAAAATCCTTTATAACAACTGCGACTATGTAGGTAATGGTTGTGGTGCAAATCAACAAGGAATCAGAGTACCTTTACAAGTTGCTAGAATTAACTACACAACCGGTATTGGATACCATTCTTTGAAAACCACTAAAGCCTCTCATCATCCTAAACTCAATGTTAATACAATATCAACAAGACCAAAATGACATGTGAGATATCCTGAGCCGATAGACAAGAATTGTCAGCCAGAAAATATCCCATTGAAACAGGTAAGTATTTCTCCCTCTTTAAGCCACACTTGTAACAACTATTATAGTTGCTCTCAAGGGTGTCCTTCTAGATATGTATGTTCTTAACATTGGGTTGTATCAGGTAAGTATTTATAACCCTTCCCTCTGTGTTTTGATCCCCCTGTGATGTGTTATGTGTTGTTTAGGCCTCCTAGGATGACCCTTGATACTCTTGTAAGGTCAAGGATACTAGGAGACTGCCTCTATTGTGACCATTCTTCTATTTGTATCATTATTCTTCTATATTGTTCCTCTCCTCTATTTTATTGTTGTGTGTCGTGCCTTGGGGGCATAGCGTTGTGATTGGTGACTTGGGGCACCCTCCTACGTGATGACCCTAAGACACTTGTTCTCCTCTCTTGATTTATTGTTTACCTTCTTCTAGTGGTTCTATCTAGTTGACGGATGATGAAAAACAATAAATACTGATGCACACCATGTGTCCCTTTAGCAAGCAAAGAAAAAATGGACCTAGTCCATATATGACGATGGGGTTGATATATATATCCGACGCTTGACTAGTAGAATCACTCCGTGTGATATTTGATGTTGTCTTATCTTCTATAACAAGTTCATAACAATACATCTGCTTTGTGCACTTTGATTACTTTGAATCTTGCCTTGGTTACAGTTATGAGATATTTGCAGTATAGCTCCACGGTTATACTCGGCTTCCAATCCTGTAGTATAGCTTTGGCTCTTTATGTGATTGCTTTCATGCATTATGGAGGTGCATAGTGATGAGCTCCCCCCACACTGTGTGTCTTGCGTGTTTTGTGGTGATGCGTAGTGATGAGCTCCCCCCATGCCATGTGTGTGCTTTGATGGTGGTGCGTAGAGATGAGCTCCCTCCATCGCCCTTTAGTGTTATATAATTGTTTAATCATGTCTTCTCTTTGCGTATGCTTTGTGTATTGCATGACTGTGTTCATGTTTTCTCTGTGTATTGCGTGCTTCTTTACTGTCTTCTTCATGTTTTGTGTGCTTGTCATGTGTCTTCTTATGTTTTCCTAAGCTTGGGGGGTAGAGATAGTCCTCCAAACTTAGGGTGTGCAAGTTTGGCTCTAGTATCTAACGTACTTGATGTGTTTTCAATTGTACTTTAATGCATGTACTGATCATAAGATCATACACACATTAAAGTGGGGGCTAAATGTTATGGAGTAAAAAGTATCCACATGTCTTTTTACCTCGTTGCTTAGCTCCTAGGTCCCCTTGATTACATTATACATTTAAAATGTTTCTCCTGATGCAAAATTGCTTAACACCAAGACAAAATTGGAATATGGGCCCCTTACTTTAGCCTACCTTGGACCCAAATAAGGCTAAATGGTGCAGCCATGGTTAGGAGGGTCCACAGAGAGAACAGTCTAGACCGTGCAACAAGAATAAACACAACGAAAGAAACTAAAATATAGAATGCAAATGTAGACTCAGTCATTCGGTATATCATAGATTCAAAATACAAACATGCCGGCAACATGCAAGCTTACAAATTAGGGCTCACAAGCCTAATTCTCCAGTACAATATATGCGCAGGATATGGCTTTGAAGCACCTTACAGAGAAAATTCAACTTCTCCGCTAGCTATCATTGATTAACTACTTTCCTATGCATCTATTACATGATTATATATCATTTCTAGATCACAAGAATCCTCCACGTCGGCCAAACATATTACAAACTCCAATGAAAGAGATGTAACGTGTGTACACGGATAGGTTGGCCCAAACATATAGAAATCCTCTATAAGTGAATGAAACAATGTACGGATCTCAGGGAAGGTCAGCCAAGACCTAAACTATCTTGAATGATGTGTCTTTTAGCTCCACAAGTCATGTAAGTGCTTCACAAGTCTTCTACTTTAGCTGGTTGTTTGAGACTATTTGAATGCTCTGCCCGAGAAAGCGATTGACCTTCTAATAGCGATAACTTTCTAGAAACTAATCCAAATGATCTAAATTTTGGATATGATGTGCATGAAGATGTCTAGATGTTGAGTCCAGATCTGCAAGGTCTAAAATGAAACTGCGGCAGAATGTGGACCAATATACTAAAACTGCTTCTGATTGAACTAACTATACTGAATTGGAAAATGAAAGAAAACAAAATGAATGCAAATATTTTTGGTTGATGCAAGATTGCTCTGCAACTTGGGATGCTCCTGCATCAGACACTGGGGTTGTTGAAAAATTGAGTCCCTCACTTTGCTGGGGCTAGAGGAAAACCAAGACGGTCCACCTCAGCCCGAGAAATTCAAGATGAGTCTTCTTCCGGTCTACCTTTCCACTTCACAAGATATTCTTTGTATTGCTTGCCTCTAGTATTACATCCAATTTTGCTGTCCAAGCTGTCTTCAATCTGCTCTGGTGCTTGTTGTGGTAATTGCTTCTTCTAGTATTCTTCAAGACTATCACTGAACTCTGCTTCATGATATTGATATAGGTCTGCAATATTGAAAATAGGTGATATGCCCAATGTCTCCGGTAGCTCCACTTCATATGCATTTCCTTAATCAAACTTTTTGAGTATCCTACACGGTCCAAAATTCTTCATCTTTAAATTATTATATGTACCAACTAGAAATCTTTCTTTTCTCAAATATACCATAACTTTATCTCCAACTGTAAACTCTTTGTATCTTCTCTTCTCATCTGCTTGCTCCTTATACTTACTATTCATCTCCTCCAAATGTTTCTTAACCTAATTATGTAGTATCTCCATGTGTCCTACAAATTCTTCTGCTTCTACATGCCTCTTGTCCTCCATGCTGATATCTCTCAACTCTGCAACTCCTCTAGGGTTAGTTCCTATCACAATCTCAAATGGTGTTCTTCTGGTACTCCTATTCACTGAATTATTATATGCAAACTCTGCTTGTGATAGAATCAAATCCCAAGTTCGCACCTTCTCTCTGACCAAACATCTCAACAAGTTACCCAAACTCCTATTTACAACTTCTGTCTGTCCATCAATCTGTGGATGAAATGCTGAATTAAACTTCAAGCCTGTCTTCATCTTCTTCCAAAGTGTCCTCCAAAAGTATCCAAGAAATCTTGTATCTCTATTTGAAACTATGCTCTTAGGTAATCCGTGCAATCTCACAATTTCCTTGAAAAATAGGTTAGCTACATGAATTGCAATAATTGTCTTCTTACAAGGTATGAAATGTGCCATCTTTGAAAATCTATCCACTACTGCAAATATAGAATCATTTCTTCTCTGTGTCTTCGACAATCCCAATATGAAATTCATGCTTATGTCTTCCCAAGGTCTCTTTGGTGCTATCAAAGATTTATACAATCCATTATTCTAACTACTTCCTTTTGCCACTTAACATACTCTACAACTCTGCACAAACTTCTTAACATCCTTATATATCTAAGGCCAAAACTAATTTTCACTTACCAAAGCCACTGTCTTATCAATGCCAAAATGTCCTGCCAATTCACCACTATGCTTCTCCTTGATCAAATTATCTCTCATTGAACTCCTAGGTATACATAACTGATTTCCTTTGAACAACATATCTTCTTGAATGAAATAGTCCAACTACTTACTTCTATCTATCACAATAGGTTCCTTACATGCTTTCCATGGTTCTGCAAAATCAAGAACTTCTTCATACATTTTCTTCAATTCTTCAAATCCTAACACTTTAACTCTCATTTCTATCAACAAATTCCTTCTTCTACTCAATGCATCTGCAACTTTATTTAATTTTCCACTCCTATGTTTCAGTACAAAAGTGTAACTCTGCATGAACTCTACCCATCTCATATGTCTCTAATTCAACTTTCCTTGACTGTTCAAATACTGTAATGCTTGATGATCTGTATACAACACAAACTCCTTAGGTAACAAATAATGTCTCCACTTCTTCAAGGCTTGAATTATGGCATAGAACTCTTGATCATAAACTGAATATCTTCTTCTTGCATCATTCAAATTCTCACTGAAATAGGCTACAGGTCTACCTTCTTGACTTAACACTACTCCTATTGCATTTCCATTTGCATCACAATATACTTGAAATACTTTATTGAAATTTGGTAATTCCAACACAAGTTGCTCTATCACTTCCTGCTTCAACAATTCAAAACTTTTATCTTCTCTTGATGTCCACTTAAAGTCCTTTCTATCACCTCTCATTGTCTCTGTCATAGGGTTACATACTGAACTGAAATTTCTAATGAACTTCCGGTAAGAACTAGCTAATCCATGAAATGATTTGACTTCTCCAATGCTCTCAGGTGTAGGCCACTTAACAATTGCTCTAACTTTCTCAAGGTCCATCTTCAATCCTTTCGCAGAAATTACAAATCCAAAGTATACTGACTCTTCCTTCATGAAATTACACTTCTTAATGTTTATCAACAATTTCTCTTCTCTCAACCTCTGTAATACTTGTCTCAGGTGCCACAAATGTTCTTCTTTTGTCTTACTAAAAATCATAATATCATCCAAGTATACAATAACAAACTTACCCAAGAATTTCTTCAAAACTTCATTCATCAATCTCTTGAAAGTACTTAGTGCATTTGTCATTCCAAAAGGCATTACTAACCACTCATACAATCCTTCATCTGTCTTAAAGGCAGTCTTCTATTTGTCTCCTTCTTTGATTATGATCTGATGGTATCCACTCTTCAAGTCTATCTTTGTAAAATATTTTTCTCCACTCAAACAATCCATAATGTCATCCATCCTAGGCAATGAAAATCTAAACTTAAACTGTGATCTTGTTGATTGCTCTAGAGTCTGTACACATTATCCATTCTCTATCCTTCTTTGGTCCTAACACTGCAGGTACTTCAAAAGGACTCAAACTTTCTCTAATTAATCCTTTCCTTAACAATTCCTGTATCTGTCTATTTAGTTCTGCATTCTCTGCTAATGTCATTTAGTGTGCTTGTTTGTTAGGCAAACTAGCTCCAGGTATAAGATCCATATGATGATTGATACTCCTGACTGGTGGCAATCCTTCAGGTACATTATCTGATATGATGTCTTCATACTCTATCAACAATTCAATTATCTCCTCTAGCTATGATTCTCCAGTCTCTATGATTAAGGTTCCAGGCTTCTTAGGAATCAAAGCATAACACATATTCTCATGTCTCAAACCATCCAGAAATTTCCTTCCATCTACCAAACATATTCTAGCATTCCCACATACTTCACCTCTAGGTTCATCTTCCAAAGGAATCAAGGTAATTCTCTTTCCATTTGTTGTTATAGTGTAGGCATTCTTTCTTCCATCATGTATAGCTTTTCTATCATACTGCCATGGTCTACCCAACAATAAATGACATACATCCATAGGCATAATATCACACAATACTTCATCATGATAAGATCCAATATGGAATCTCACCAAATATTGTTCACTCACTAGTACCTTATGATCATCCTGAATCCATGCTATCTGATATGGCTTAGGGTGTTTCAATTTTTCCAACTTCAGCTTAGTCACCATCTCCTTTGAAACTAAATTATCTGAACTACCACTATCAATTACAACCTTACAACATTTACCTCCTGATTTACATCTGGTTCAAAACAAACTTTTCCTATGTGGTGGTTTCTTAGTTGTCTCTGTTTGAAATAGTGCTCTCCTCATGACAAGTGATTCTCCCTTCTCTGGCTTGCCAACCGAATTGGGTGATCCAACAGGTTCTTCTTCTACATAGTCTACTCTTCCACTGTTCTTTGTCTTCTTACTTGTACTTCCTTGATGACATTCAAATGCTCTATGTCCTTCACCTCCACACTTAAAACAAGTTCCTCTAAATCCTCTTCCATCTCTTCTGTATCCTTCACTCTGGTATGAATTAAGGTTTCCTCAGCAGTAGAAAGTTCTGTCATCTCTCTGGTATGAATTGCTATCTCTATCTTCCTTCCTTAATGTGCTATCTTGTCTGCTTTTCTCTACATATGATCTCTCTCCTCTGGAAAATGTTCTACCTCTCTAAAATTTAGCTCCGCTACCTCTCTGTCTCTGCTCCTGCTTCTTGTTTAACTTTTCTTCAACTTTTAGGGCAAACTGATATGCTTCTTCCAATGTTGTCATTCTTACCAAACTTAGTTCTTCTTGAATGTTCAATCTCAGTCCATTGATGTATCTTGTCACTTCTTCCTTGCTTGCTTTACTATGTCCTGTCCTTATGATCATCTTATTAAATTCTTCAGTGTACTCCTTCACATATTTCTCCTTTTGTCTCAGGTTTTGTAGTCTTTTCAATAGTTCCAACTCATAGTCAGTAGCTATAAACTGATTCTTCAACTTTGTCACCATTCTATCCCATTTTGTGATCTTTTCTTTTCCTCTTCTGTTTCTATCGAACTGAACTTTTTTCCACCAAATAGAAACATGTCCTTTCAACTTAGTCTTTGCAAATTTGACCTTCTCCGGATCTTCAATTTCTTCATATTCAAAGTATTCTTCTAGGTCATTTATCCAATCAATCAACTCCTCCGGATTCAAATTGCTAGTTTAGTTCGGTACATCGACTCTAGGTTTTTTTCCAATCTTCAAAATAGCTCTCAACATCTTCACTTGATCTGATTCTTCTTCTTCTTCTAGGGTTTCTTCATTTTGATCAATAGATTGAAATTCTTCATCATCATCACTGTCAACATTAGGTCAAGGTGTCAATCCTCCTCTTTGATCTTCTTCAACAACATCCAATCGAACTCGCATTGTTTTCATCATTTCCATCATCTCATCCGTTCTTCCAGCCATAGTACCAATAGTAGGTAATCTCCTTGGCATCATCTCTTCCTTGGATCAAGTGTAACTACCTCAAATTCGGCGATCGGGCTACAAGGTGACAAATGCCTCACAATTGGTGATCAGTTGACGACATGAGTAGTCTGCATCAGGTTCGATGATCTGTTCACAACATGATCTTACAGAATGCCTTCACCAACTTCACTCAATTCACTCCCAACAGATTCAAACTTCACTCTGCTTCACTCCCAAAGAATTCAAACTTCACTCTGATGGTACTTGGTGCAGCCACGGTTAGAAGGGTCCACTAAGTGAACAGTCCAAACCATGCAGCAAGAGTAAACAGAACGGAAGAAAATCAAATATAGAATGCAAATACAGACTCAATCATTTGGTATATCATAGATTCAAAATGCAAACATGCTGACAACATGTAGGCTTATAGATTAGGGCTCATAGGCTTGATTCTCTAGTACAATATATGCACAGGATATGGCTTTGAAGCACCTTACAGAGAAAATCTAACTTCTCCGCTAGCTATCATTAATTAACTACTTTCCTATGCATCTATTATATGATTATATATCATCTCCAAATCACAAGGATCCTCCGCGTCAGCCAGACTGATTACAAATGCCAATGTAAGAGATGTAACGTGTGTACATGGATAGGTCGACACAAACATATATAAATCCACCACAAGTGAATGAAACAACGTGCAGATCTCAGGGAAGGTCGGCCAAGACCCAAACTATCTTTAATGATGTGTCTTTTAGCTCCACAAGTCATGTAAGTGCTCCGTAAGTCTTCTCCTTTAGCTGGTTGTCTAAGACTGTTTGAATGCTTTGCTCTGAGAAAATAGCTGACCTTTTCATAGCGATAACTTTCCAAAAACTGATCCAAATGATCTAAATTTTGGATATGATGTGCATGAAGATGTCTAGATGCTGAGTCCAACTCTGCAAGGTCTAAAATGAAACTGTGACAGAATGCAGACCAATCTACTGAAACTGCTTTTGATTGAACTAACTGTACTGAATTGGAAAATGAAATAAAAAAAATGAATGCCAATATTTTTGGTTGATGCAAGATTTATCTGCAACCTAGGATGCTCATGCATCACTAAAGGACATAGGAGGCATTGCCTAGGTCCCTCCTTTTAGGTCAGGGCTAAATCAAGTCTGTGTTGGCCTAGCACCTCTCTAGAGGTTTCTCCTTGTCGGCTCTTTTGGTTTGAAATTTACAATTGTGAGCAGTAATATAAGAGTTTTGTTGAGTTCATTGTTTACTAGGTTAGAAAAGGCATAACGAGATCTTGAAGTGAAGCAAGCAAGAACATTCATTGTGATTCTAGAGTAGAATTGTGTATTGCTATTGTGTGTTGTTGCAAATATGGAGCTATCATCTATTCTTCCTTAGGAGTTGAAGGATTCTTCATCATTCTAAGGGTTCATCACATAGGTGATATCATTGTTTGTTTAGCAGTATTTATTATCATATTATCATATTATCATTGTTTTCAGCCTCTGCCCCCACGAGGGCACACACTCCTTATCAATCAATGGTGTTGGGAAGCTTGAATGCTATCCTAGGATTTGACTGAGGCAAGTCCCTAAACACCATAACCCCCAAACCCCTTTCTTATCTTCTTCTGTGCAGGTTAGAGGAGTGAGATCTCAAAAATACAAAGCTATAGGAAGACTGGGTATAGATTGATCAGGGTTTCAGGATCTAGAGATAGTTTTAGAATATTCCTTTACCAAGGACATGGGTAGTACTACCCATGTCCTTTCGCCCTTTCTGAGTTCAGATCTGGCATCAGTACATCATCCAGGAGATCTTTCTAGCTTGCACCTTCGGCAGATTCTTCTAGTCAGGACCTAGGCCATCCCACCAAGGTCCTCCCACACAGGTCTGCTTTCTGGAGATAGGTTTTATCATCTCACTGATCATCCCTGTGGAAATAGTTTCTGCGTTTCAATCATATTTTCTTTGTTATAAGCAAATCATTGTAGAACTAGGGTTTCATGCATTGTTAATTTAGGGTTTGAGGAAAAGACTAAATTAAATCTGAACCACCTCTAGCATACATGAGAACAAGGTTAGTAGCTGAGTCCTCCTTCATTTGGTAGTGATTTGGCTCAACCTTGTCCTTGAATGTTATATAAAAAAGGTTTTGATCTAGTTTGTGTTCTACAATTGTTATCATTCTCCTTTTTCATACTTAATAGATTGTAGACCTTGTTAAATTTGATGGTAAACCATAGTTTTTGGTTGTATTAAATAAAGTTGAGAAAGAGAATAGAGTAGATAAATATATATTAAAATCATACACAGTTCCATGTGATTATCAAATTGAAGCCATTGCATAGTTGATGCATAATGTTGTACATGTTCACATGGGTGTACATGCATGTTGACCTATGATTGTGACTACATGTGCATGTGTGTGTCCTAGACATGTCACATATTAATGCATGTAGATACAAATACATGCGCGTAGATACACATGTCAAGTATTCTTGTCTATAGATACATTGGCTAAATTTTGTGGTTGCAAATGCCCTAGTAGACATCTAGGCAAAATGTAGCATAGACAAGGCATGTGAGTTGTTTGACACAATACCTCAAAGAGATGTAATATCATGGAATGTAGTCCAACTAAAAATGTTGTATTTCTGTCTTCATATAAATTGGGACATGTTTAAACTCTTTGTGAATGGTATGCTTTTCTTTATTCATCACTTTTTATAATTTTGAAACCTAGATTTTAGAAAAAAAATAGATTCTCCAAACTAGAACTCATTCAATTCAATTACTTTTGGTACAGGTGCCTACACATTGGTTGTCAAAAGCCTCTTTAAGATATATAGCACTTGATTATGGAGTTTCATGGAAATTACTTCCCCAAGGATGTTTTCTTTCATCTACTATAGAACATGGTATTTTGACAACTTGAGAAGCTTGGAGCAACTTATAGTCTAGATTGAATATAGGGATATTGAACATTCTTTATCATATATTTATTAGATTATTGTTATGAGTGATAAATGTAATCTACAGTTTGAGCTCTTTTTCTAATACCAAAATCTGGAGTCAAAACAACAAATTTGTGGTAGATGAGAGAACTATCAAGATTGAATACATCATCTAGATTTTCTATTAGTGCCTTTCTAATTTCATGTTGTTGATTCATGATCCTATGAAAATATAACTCTAAAACTGATGTTATTTACATCATATTAATTCTCTTTAATTCATGGAACATAGAAGTTTAAGTGCATCATTTAAGAGTTTCTAAAACTTGTCCCATATCTAATCCTCTCTTGTTAGTGCTCTTTATAGGGGTTTCATGTCTTGAAGGTTCTTAAAATTCTTCATTTCTATGCCTACAATATAACCTGAGACTATGGGCTTGAGTCTCTTCCAAATGCTTGTTAAATCATTCATGGCATATGTTGAGACTACTTTTATAAATCTAGTTAATGGAAACATGTAAGGCTTGCATCATAGATGTTAGAGATTTTGGTCTAATGCTTGTACCGCTTAGTAGAATGTATCAAATCAAATTTTCTCTAATTTTTGTAACATTAACATAATGCATACTTCTATGTAAAGTGGGACTAAGTTATATGTATGTAGAGTATGTATATACATATCTATTGTATAATGTATATAGATATACTATGTGAGATTAATGTGAAGTTTAGTGAAATTCATGACTTGACATTGGAAGAACTAAGTATATTCATAATGAGAGTAGATCATTGAGTTCTAAAAAATTAATGGATACGTGTAAATGTTTAGTAGTTCTATCCTTCCATGTGCTACCAACCATAACATAATGAGCATTAGAATACCAAGAGACTTAAACAAAATTGTCTTTCCAAACTTTGCACTATATGTCATTATTTTCTTGGTGGATTGTGTTAGTGGAAAAATAAAACAACTTTTATAATGTTGTTGCTTGTTGATGTTTTTTTGGAAATACTGGTGTTTCAATTTTCCCATGTGCAAGTAGTGAAATTTTTCTAGCTACATTTATAGCTTCAAGTTATGTCAATTGCAATTTATTTGTGAGAATTAAGAGTACAAATTTATTTTTTTGCTCAAACAAGGCATTTAGTGTTGCTTTTGTAAAGTAGATTATTGTTTAGTTTTCTTGGTCCTCTAATGCTTACCTTTTTGTGGTTGGCAATGGTTAGACGTGTGATTGACTCAGAGTGTGGACTTGTAGATTTGCATGGTATGGCTTTGACAAGCTTGTTAGAAATTTACATTTGCTATCTAGGAAAGAAAATGAGGGTTCTAGGATTTGCTATGCTGTAGTTATATGAGACACGGGTGTCATTATCAAAACTTTTGTATATTAGGTTCTTTACAAATAGAGCAACTTGAGTTAATTTAATGATAGAAATTTGTTTTTGAGCTTGCTAAAGGTATTACAAGGTACATGGATGCTTTCCATATGCTCCAAAGGAAGCTCATTAATAGACATGAAAAACTACATAAACATAAATAGAAAAAAAAATCTCACTTAGGTCTGGACACCATGTATTCAAACAAATATTAAATACATTGAATATAATTGTTTCTTTCAATTGATCTATTCTACTTTTGCTAGTAGTTTTTTAGGTTTCTAGATTTAAAAGAGAAAAAAAGAACACAAATTATTAATTTGTTTTCAAGCTTGCTAAAAATATTATCTAAAACATTTATATATGCTATACATACAAGTAAGTTGAGTGTAATACACATGCATATAAATATTACAAAATAACTTAATTCTTTACAAGATAGAACAATTTTGATAAATGTTGTAGCGGGCACTATGATTGTAGATGTGGATGAAGAATGCACTTTCAACTAAACTTGCACTAGTTTCTTGGTACTATCTATTTCTAGTGGATACTCTACATTGTAATGATAATTTTTGGGGCTTTTTCACAAAACTATTAAATATTTAGATATACTTAGTGAATTTTGAGGGCTTGAAGCTTTACTGACATTTTTAGGAGAACTTTGTGCTAGTATGCCTATGGGGACAAGGACAAAATCTTTCTTGTGCTAATGCTTAACGCCCAATGAACCCTAATGCTCAACCAATGGAAAAAACCTTTAGTTTTCCTATAGTTCCTAGTGCCAAAAGTGAAGAGAAAAGAGAGCCATTTAAAGACAAACACACACCCAAAAAAAACTATTTACAACAATAACACAAAAATAACAACTATTTAAAATGATAGTAAACTTTCAAATCCTCACCATGCAAATCCCCAAACTTGCTCTCAAGGCTAGCCATGACCACTGCACCATAAGGAAAACAAAATTTGTGCTCCCTTGGTAAAATCCTCTAAATTTTCTATAGTCCTTAGTATCAAAAACAAAGAGAATAGAGAGCCATTTGAAAACACACACACACAAGTATTTGCAACAATGACATAAAAAGAACAACTATAGAAAATGATAGTAAACCTTCAAACCCTCATTGTGCAAAGCCCCAAACTTTCTCTCTAGACCAACCATGACCACTGCACCATAAAAACAAGATTTGTATTCCAGATCAACCACACACCCTGCACAAAACATAAAAAAAACACAACCTTAAATATACATAGAAAAACCTCACTCACATAGACATGTAAAAAGAATAGACTCAAATGAAAATTTAAAACAAATTCCCATTGATACAATCATAGAGATTGAACAAAATCCATCTTCTACTTGCAATCTTAGCCTCTTGCGTGCCTCCACATTTTGCATTCATGTCTATCAATGCAATGCAAAGTAGGACACATACAACATGAATAAAGGATTAAACAAAAACATTAATTTCATGACCTCACCACACAACATAAATTTGATGAGCTAGCTGCTAGGCAAGTTGTGCATGATATGTATACATAAAAATATTAGAAAATAGATTAATTTTTTGCTTACTCACAATATGCATACATAGAAACATTAGAAAATAGTTTAATTTTCTACTAGATGACATTTGGTTGGCTTGCTACCACAAAAGTTGGCACAATATGTATGTACATAAAAACATTAGAAAATAGTTTTATTTTTTTCTAGATGACATTTGATTAGCTATATTTCTTTAATCAAAAAATAAAAAATTACTAGCTAAATTACAATAGACCAATTATAATGCTATGAAGCAATTATATTTGAAAACACAAAAAACCAAAAACCAAAAATCCACCAACTTTAGATCAACTTTAAAAAACTTGATAAATTTTTCACTTGCACAAACTTTGAGACAAATTAATGTAAAAATGGTGAATCCACCCTTAGAAGTGAAAGTGAAGAGAATAGAGAGCTATCCCAAAATAAAACACACATCTAGAAAAAAACTAAATAGACATACTCTTGCATTCATATTTTTGCAAGGCCACCTCTCCTCGTAAGTGTGGACTTCAGATGGGATCTTGTGTTGTCATGCATCAATAACCTAACTCTTCCAAGGTCCTCTCCCAGCCCATTCTAAGTAAGGCTATTTAATGCCTTAAACCCTCTTTTAGAAAAGCATTGGGATAAAGGCATTACAAAGATCAACATACAACCAAGTAGATTCTAGTGTACAATGAGGGCTAAGGTTTAAAAAAATATCTTGAACCATCTTGCAGAATGCACTAAAAAACTATCTATTCTCTTTAGCTTTGGCATTGAGGAGTGTGGGGAAGCTAGAGGATTTTCGTAGGGGTTAAGCATTATGTCTTGAATGCCTCAAATAGTTATAATCTCATAAAATTTAGTGTAACTAGAAATGTTGTATTGTTACATTTGTAGCAATATTGACATGTTCAAATGCTTTGTGAATGGTATGCTTTTCTTTATTCACCGCTTTTTAAAAAATTAGATTCTCAACAGTGTTAAATACATTAATTCATATACTATTGTAAAGTGTTTTGAACAATTTCCAATCTTAATAAGAAATATACTTCAGTTCTAGTAATATTGCATTTCTATATGCATAATACTTTTAATTTTAGAGGGTATAGTAAAGAACTCAAAGTTATGAGTTTTATTCAATTTTGATAAGAAATTAAAAATTTTCCAAGACATTTGTTATGAGCTCTGAAACTCAACAAATAAACATTATTCTTTACATTGCAAATGCAGATACAACAACACAAAGGTAAGAAGGGCTTGTGGCAAGTGTTGGAGTGAACGAGGTATATTACCTAATCAGTTTCCCTATTAGGTCCTATTCACACTAGTTTACTTAGGGAATCTTTAGGTTATTTAATTTTTGTGTCTTGTGTCATATGATTAAGACACTTGTCATAATCCTATGTTGTCCTATCTTATCACATTTCCTATATAAGTACTTGGTTCCTTATGTACTTTTTGTATCATAATATAATAATTCTATTTTACACCACAATCAAGCAATTCATCCTCTTGCTACTCCCTTGTGGAAGGCTATTTCTAGTTTTATAGGTGATCCTGGGAGATTGAGTCCATTAGTGACTCTTACATGGTATCAGAGCTTCAAATTTGCAAGCCCCTTCTCAAATTTGGGAGTGAATTAGCCAAGAGATTTTGCTGGGTGCATTTTTGAGAAAAAAGGACCCCACCATCGAGTCTAGAAGGCTTGAGAGATGAATTTTGATATAAAATACTCTATATTTTGATGACAAAAATTTTAGCCATTTTTAGAGGGTTTGCAGATTTTTTGTAGACAATTCTATACGATCCATACAACATGGGACTGTATAGATCTTGTACAAATTGTATAGGTTACATGTGGTACAATCAGTAGAAATCTGTACATCTATTTGGTATATTTTATAGAGAATATTCTTCGCATCATTGGTGTTTCGTTGATAGGAAATCAACAATTTTTATTGGTTGGAGGGCACTGTCAATGCCACCATCTGCATCAGCATACAAATCTACAGACTGAAAATCATTGGTATTGTGCCTATCAAAGTATGCAGTCTTGCATCATCCTGAGGTCATTGCAGGGGTTGGTAGATTTTTTTTAAAACCCTATAGTCATATTAAACTCCCGCCCTTAGTCATTTCTAGTCAGGGAGATAACATCCATAGTGGGTGGCATTCCTAATGCCACCATTGCCTATTGCTCCTCTGCCAATGTTCTAAGCCAACTTTCACCCAGTTGACACTTATGGGCCACTACCATTGAAGATCAACGCCCAATTGCACCCAGATCCGGCGCTTGACCACCCAGGCATTGTTAGACAACTGACCAAATAGTGCCTAGGCCCTATGAACTTCCCTTCTATTTTTCCCTAAAGGAGCTATTTTTTTTCATTTTGGCATAACTTGGGCATATGGAGTCAAAATTTCACAAACAATAGGTTTTAGAAAGCTGGTTCTGAGAACTTTTTAGTGGTACTAGTATTTTTTTGTTGGTTAGTTTTATTGTTGTTTGAAGTTTAGATCACCCTTTTTGGCTTTCGAACTCATAAATTTTTGTCATAATCTCTAATTTTTATGATTCTTGTAGCATTGGAAAGATATTGAGGATCTTTTTAAGCCATCCATGCATTTTTTTAGATTTAGCCCCAAGTATCTTTTATTCAGTTTGTTAGTTATTTGCATTTTGGTTGATATCCTAGACATTTTAGCATCTGGAAAGGTTTTGATTTCTTGCGTGGTCTTCATTTATCAACATTGATATGTATTGGATGTCTTGATCTTTGATTTTATCATTTAAGAAGATATCATGAGTTTTTCTATTCATCCTTCTGTGGTAACCATAAATAAGGATAATTAGGAGTCTTGGTGAAAAGGCATCCTAATACATTGCAGGTGGATTAATCTTTTATCTTATCTTTATGGACTCATACTTGAACTAGATACACCTAAGAGGAGATTTGCATGGGGAAATAATATTGATCATATCTTAGGATTGATTGGTTGCAGTGTTAATTTGATACTATGTGTTCCATCTCACATATTGAGTGTCCACACACTCTTTGGACCAAAATTTGGGAGATCTATGGAGATCCACATCTCTCTCCATTCCTAGATGGCCTTGTTATATGAGTTGCCTCATATCCCTTGATGATGTAGATAATATACCCTTAGATGATGATACTTTAGAGGAGCTTGAATATGTTTAAGGTCTTGAACAATCTAATAACATCAAGGATTTTCTCAATGCTCCTTCTCCTCCTATCGAGATCACTACTCCATCATCACATGTCGCTACTTCAGAGTTCAGTCAACATTGTTTCTCTGAGAGCTTCTAGTGATTCTTTGTAGCAGGACCATTTCAGTCTTCCAAATCCACCTCATTGGGATTCCTATTTATTAGACATTACATCCTTGTTTGTTGAGTCTCACTTATTTGATGTGAAGGACATATTTCAGGGTCTATCTCTCCTCTTTGATGATAGTTATGTCATCACATATTTAGTGTTTTTAGATGCAATTTAGTATCTTTCCTCTCTTGGTTCTACTTATTTGGTTGGGCATTCAATTCCTATTTTGGAGGAGACATCTTTTTCCAACATGAGGAGACTAGGGTTGTATTCTAAGACACACATATTAATTTAGATTCCCTCTTCATGTAGATTGTAGGTGTTTCTTCTACATACACCATTGGATTTGTTTCTTCCCAAAGGGAGAAATGTTATTTTCTAGTATTGGAGACTCTTTAACATTTATCTTTGAGCATTTACCATTGGCACATGAGCTACTTCTTTATGGGGGATCTATCATATCACTCTTTCTCTCCTATGGAGGGGTTACTGATTGTATATTGGTGACAAAAGTAGTCCTTGGGGGGTCATGTTGAGTCCTCCTTCCTTATTTCACTTTCTTGTTTTTCTCTCTTTTGGAGAGGGTTTTTTTCTATGGGATTTTCTCCTTTACTCCATTTGTGAGAGATCTTTTGTACATGGTTTCCTAACATAACCTTGTAGCCGAGACCCATCCATCATTGCATCTTTGTATCCTTTGCTATTTTCTTATTCTCCCTAAGTTGCACTTAAGGGGGGTGCTGGTGTGAATGGGGTATATTACCTAACCAGTTTCCCTATTAGGTCCTATTCACACTAGTTTACTTATGGCGTCTTTAGGTTATTTACTTTTTATGTCTCATGTCATATGATTAAGACACTTGTTAGAATCCTATGATGTCCTATCTCATCATCTTGCCCATATAAGCAAGGTCTCTCATGTACTTTTTGTACCATAATATCATAATTCCATTTTGCACCACAATCAAGAAATTCATACTCTTGCTACTCTCTTGTGGAAAGTTATTTCTAGTTTTGCAGGTGATTTTGGGAGCTTGAGTCCATTGGTGACTCTTACAACAAGATGTATGCACCACTAGATGTGGGCAATGTTGCTAGAAAATTGGCCTTGTTGGACCATCAAAAGTTTCAATGAAACATAATGATCATGGTTCAAATTTAAATATACAAGTTAACTACCAACCATTATTCTTCTTGCTCTATTGTTCAATTGCCAAAAAAATTGCAAACTCAATTGATTGTTCAACAAAGCTCACTTTAAATGGAGCAACTACTATTGCATGTTCTTAGAACTAAATTTTAATTTTAATTATTTTCAACCATTAGTTATATTACTAATAGAAATTGAAAATTTTCTATTATGTTGTAAACTTAGTCCACTCAAATCAAAACATGATTACCTCTTACAACACACCTATTTTTTATCTACTTCTTGTATTGACTACTTAACAAGGGATGCACATTGAGAGCTAGTAACACCCTTTATGTATCTCTTATTAGAAATGACCTTATAAAGCTGTTGATTGAATCAAAGATAAAGATAACTTAACTTCAAGTTATATTTCATTGAAATGCTTTGTTAAAACATAACTATATTATTTCTAAATTGCCATCTCACAAACAAACACAAAAAAGAACATTCTTCACAAATAAACAAATGTTGGAACTCATAATATCATAAATTACATTGAAGTTACAAACGAAGTTATTGGACCTTGCTATAATGCACTATTGATGATTTTGACATCCTAATAAACAAACTCACCACTGGCAAGCCATGACCATTGTTATTTTCCTTTTAGTGACCATTACAACAAATCACTTTTAACACATGAACTAAAAAAAGGAATTCACAAACTGTACAAAAGATAGAAAAAAAGAGTTTGCAAAATTAACAATTTGAGTAAAATAGAGGCTAGTTGGTTTTAAAAAATATCATGATATCAAAAATTGCATTGAGATTATAGAAATAATTCTTGGAACTTACTATAAAGCTCTATATATGATGTTCATGTCCTTTCAAATCCCACGTTGCTAAGATTGAATGCAATCAACAAAATCAACACTATGAAGTCATGGACATTGTTATTTTTATTTGATTCAACATTGCAACAAAGCATTCCCAACACATGAATTGAGAAAAAAAAAACTCTGCAAATTGCACAAAAGACATCTCCTGATCATTGCAAAGTCAAAATATTGACTAAAGCATAATCTAGTTGGTTTTAAAAGGAAGCCTTTTGACTTTCCTACCTAGAATATACTTCCATGAATGATTGATTTGATTATTGCAAAGTGTTAGGAGCACTACAAACCCAATAAAAAATTTGCTAAGTGAATGTTTCTACTAAAAAATGACCCTACTAAAGTATCAAAAGTTTCAAAATGCAACTTATTATGCAACACACCTTGCTTTTGACACATCAACTACTATTACATGCTCTCAAGACTAGGTTTGGATCATTGGTAACAAAAATTATAATTCCATTCTTTTGTCTGCTTCTTCTATGGATTTCTCAACAACAAATGCACATTGAGAGCTAATGACACTGTTTATCTATTTTTGAGCAGACAAGACCTCATAGAACTATGCATTGAATCAAAAACAAGTTTAACTCCAAGTTATATTTCATTCAATTGCTTTGTTAAAACATAACTATATAAACTCGTTTATTTGTTGTTTTTTAGTATCCCCAAATTGCTAGTTAGAATATAGCTATGTTCATATCAAGAAAACAACTTTAATAGATTTCTAAATAACTATTCAAACTCATGATATCGAAAATTACATTGAAGTTATTAAAACAGTTCTGGCCATCAAATATTCTACCACAAACATATCTAACATTTGTCCCCTGCAAATTGCACCCCAACCCTGTAGCCCTTGGCAAGGAATGTAGCTGCCCCACAGCCCTTGTTATCATTTTGATTTCACAAAACTTAATTTTTGTATATCTTTATTTCTGTGGAATAATACTTATATTAACAATGGGAATGATTATTAAAACTTCAAGAATATAAGATCGGTATCTTATCCACAACCTCTTATATATCTCATATCTTCTCATAATAGTTATATCTCAGTTCCAATAATTTATATGGGTTAGTGTAGACTCATTCCAAAGCAAGTCCTTAACTTGCCATCAACCACTCTTATATCTCACATCTCCTCATAATAGTTGTTCAGTGCCAGTCTGTAACAGTCTGTAACCTTACACCAGAGATAACTTGAATCGTAACAAAACACCAAAGAGTGAATGAGAGGAACTATCTATAGTAACTCAGCACCCACTCAGCTTAAGGACTTCCAAACTAGATTTATGATAAATATTGTTCTTTCTTTCAACCATACCTGCTGAGAAAAATGTGCTATGCTTTCCCTCGAGGGAAGCAATAGTTAATATCCTATGGTACTGAAGAAATCTGGTCAGTTTTTATGAAATAAAATTGAAAACAGGGATCTAGACAGGGGTATCCTTATTGTGTATCAATCTACAGTTTTTTAATATTCACTATAGCTGAGCGATTAGCTACTTAAGTTGATGACAGGGTATTCTTATTGTGTATCGATCTAAAGTTTATTTTTTCTGGCTGTCAGAGGGTACATTTTGGTTAGAAATATTACTGAATATCCAAAAAAACTGCCATACAAAATACGCCATTTTATTCATTTCATTTATTTCGTTTTAGAACACAAAAATTATGCACTCTACTTAAATATCATCCATCATTTTAATGGTTAAACAGTCCATAGTAATTTTACACCTCATTCAATATAAAAGTGGTAAATATTTGTCCTATTTTTATTAGCAGAATTTTTTTTCAATTGAATATCAGATTTACAATTTATCTGTTCATATCAAAAAGTTACAAGCTTAAGATTTTTTAAGATTTTGCAACCATAAGACAAGAATATGGGAGACAGGTTTCCTTTCATTCTCTTTTCCAAGCAAGCGCTCTATATCTGTTCATGTCAAAAGTTACAAGCTTAAGATTTTGGCACCATAAGAGAAGAATATGGGAGACAAGCTTAAGGTTTCCTTCTATTCTCTTTTCCAAGCAAGCGCTCTATATCTAGATTATTGTAAAAATTCCCTAATCTATGTAACATGTCAACTTCAAGACAGCTTGTATGATATCAAGCTAATACAATGAATGGCTGCCAAGGGCCTGGTATGATCTTTGGGTGAGAGAGTAATTAAGAAGCCGATGGTGTACGTGGGGCTGGAGAAATGTGAGAGCTTGCCGGTGTGAGAGAATATAAGCAGGCTCGCAGAGCACAGGGAGCTCCTACGCCTATTTCATCAGCTCAGTTGTCACCACCCTACTCTTTTTCTTCTCATTTTTCTTCACTGGTATCTTTCCTCGCCCCCATCATTTCCTTTTTCAGGAAGACGAGGTTCTGCTAAAAGAAGAAGTGGGAACAAATACCAAGCAGAAGAATGTAAGAAGTTCAGAAGCACGATCATCTTAACGAGTATGGAGGGACGACAAAGGCTAGGTGCTCTTTAAATACCGGATTTTGTTGTCACAGCAGAAAACATGTCATCAATGACACTGTACAAACTCTATAGAAAGGACATAAATAGCTATAAATAGATGCTTATGACAAATCTAAACATGACAACTAGCTCTCTGTCGATATAAATGTTGGGTATATGAAGCCCAACGGACATTTTGTCCTTATTACACTATGACCTTTCAATCTCTCTTGTATGGCGTTCTTTACTCGTCGGTTCACATTCTCTTTTGGTGACTTCATAACACATATTCAAACTATGTAAAAAGATAATTGAATATTGTGTGTCTGAGGTTCTGGATCTACTGCTAACATATTGTAACAGAGTATTCTAAGAGATTAATATAGAGTCTCCTGCTTCTTTGTGGATGTAGTCTATAAGGTGAACCACGTTAAAAAACTTGTGTCTTCTTTTAGCTATGTGTGTGATTGTTTAATTTTTCTGCAATTTAGTTGTTTTATTTGCTGTCATACTCCAACAATTGGTATTAGAGCTCGGTGATGGAGCTGTTTGGAAATCTTGTGACGAATTTTCGGAAAGATGGAGGAAGCAGTTAAATGGAAGATCGAAAAATTTTCAGGACAAAACTTCGGTTTGTGGAAGCTTCAGATTCGTGCTTTGCTGATTCAGAAGGATCTTGCTATTATGCTGCAAGAGAAGATTAAGAAGTTGGAGAAGATGTTGGATGATGACTGGGATGTTTTGGACCAAAAGACAACTGCAACTATCATTCTTTCGCTGTCCAACAATGTTATTTTCAATGTTGCCACAGAAACAATAGCAAAACAAATTTAGGATAAGCTGTGTGATATATATGAAAGAGCCTCAACTACAAATCAAGTTTTCTTGTTGAAGAAATTGGTAAATTTGAAGATGAAAGAAGGTAACAACATCTCAAACCATTTAAATGAATTCAATGTTGTGATTAGCTAATTAGCATCCGTTGATGTCAATTTTGAAGAAGAAATGAAAGCCATGTTGCTTTTATGCTCTCATCCCGATAGCTGAGATAGTGTGATAATGACAATTAGCAATTTGGTATCTAGAAAAAGGAGATCCCAAGAAGGGGAGGATAAGAAAAAAGAATCAATGTTGAGGTACGGTGATGTTGCTACTACACTTCTCAATGAAGATATGAGAAGAGGACAAAACAAAACAACCGGAGATGCCCTGACTGCTGTTAGTAGGGGAAGGCCTCAAGATAGAGGCAGAAATAATAATAGAAGAAGCTCCAAATCTGCAAGAAGATCAAAGTCTAGGGGCAGAAGTGGTGAGTGTTGGTTTTATGGCAAAGCGGGCCACACAAAAAAGAATTGTTGACATTACAAAAAGGCACAAGAAAAGGTAAATGACAATGAAGCCAACACTGCATATGACAAAGATGAAGGTGTTCTGGTGTTATCAACAAGTGACACTACTACGGATTCGTGGGTGTTGGATTCCGGTGCCTCTTTCCATGCTACTCCATGTCGGGAGGTTTTCACAAACTATCAACAAGGTTAGTTTGGTAAAGTTTTTCTTGGTAATAATAAAGCATGTGAAATAATAGGAAAAGGTGATGTGGTGTTGCAATTAAAAAATGGGAATAAATGGATTTTGAGGGATGTAAGACATGTTCCCACGCTGAAAAGAAATCTAATATCTGTTTAAGCCAACTGTATGCTCAAGAATGTAACATCAATTTCTCCTTAGATTCATGGAAGGTAACCAAGGGAGCCTTGGTGATTGCAAAAGAAAACAAATTAGCCAGTCTATATGTGTTGGAGAATAAAGTTGAAGTGGGAGCTGTAATGGCGGTTGTGGATAATGTCTTGGAGCTTTGGCATAAAAGGCTTGTACACATGAGCAAAAGGGGACTTGAAGTCATGCTTCAAAGGGATCAAATTCTAGGTTTAAAATCCGTTGATTTGGAGTTATGCGAGCATTGCCTTTATGGCAAACAAAGGCGTATAAGCTTCTTAATAACCAGTCATGACAAGCGGTCAACACCTTTGGAGCTTGTGCATGTCGATGTGTTTGGACATATGGAGGTAATCTCTTTTGGACAAGCTAATTACTTTGTCTCCTTTATTGATGATTGTACTCGTAAAGTGTGGGTCTACATGATGAATAGAAAATCATAAGTTTTTACTAAATTCAAAATTTTCAAAGCCATGGTTGAAAATCAAACTGGGAACAAAATAAGATGTTTACAAATTGATAACGGGGGAGAGTTTTGTTCCTTAGAATTTGATAGTTTTTACGTAGATAATGGCATTACACGGATCAAAATAGTTCCCTTCACTCCTCAAGAAAACAATACAGCTGAGAGGATGAATAGAATGATTTTAGAGAGGGCTCGATGTATGTTGTCTAATGCAGGCCTAAGCAAGGAATTTTGGGCAAAGGCGATTAACACAATAGTATATTTAATTAACAGAAGTCCCTCTTCTAGATTGGATTTTGATATTCTCGAAGAGAAATGGTTGGGCAAAAGAATTTTTTATTCTCATCTACAAGTTTTTGGTTGTGAAACATTTGCTCATGAAAAGTGAATGAAGTTGGATTCTAAGTCTAGGCGATGCATATTTGTTGGCTATGGTGAAGAACAATATGGTTTTCGTTTGTGGGATCCAATTCCCAAGCAACTTATTTGTAGTAGGGATGTTGTGTTTAATGAAAAAGTATTCCTTGCTCTACAAAACGAGAAATCATCATCAAATGAATATATACAAGTTGATATGTTTGAAAATGCCACTAATGTGAAAGAAGCAAAGAGAAATCATGCACCAATCTTGGTGTAGGGGAGATTGACTGATTCATAGCCTACAACGCTGCCTGTAGAAAAGTGTACACAATCTTTGCAAAATTCACATCAGCCTTTGACATATTCAACGCAACTTTTTGAAATAGATCAAGAATTGGTGCCAACGTACACTTTATTCCCTATGTAGTCAGTTGGAGACCATACGCAACCTATTGGAGAATATACATATCCACTTAGACAATCGACTCAGGCCTTAAAAACTTCATCGATGCCTTTTTCAGATGAATCACAACCAGGACGTTAGCTACCAGGGGAGAAAATACTTCAACACAGTCTTTTAACACCTCCACGCTACCTTGTTTGACTGCTAATAGGTAGACTTTGCAAATGTTAGAAAATCCAACGCAAATTTAATCATAGCAGGTTGAAACTCCTATGCTGCTAGAAGTATGTCCTACGCAGTCTTTATCATATGAATCATTGCCTGCTAAAAATTCACTTCAGTCCTCTGAAAATGCATTTAAATCTTTGCAAATTTCCTCACAGCCAACATTGGATAATAAGAGTGTGTCAAGTTTGGTAGAGGGAAATGTACAGGTATAGGGCAGTTTGCCTGAACAAAGCATTATACATGAACAAGGTAACTTGAGGGAGCAAGCACCTCAATTGAGGAGGTCTACCCAATAGAAAAAGCTTCTAGCTAAATTTGATGATTATGAGTTATTACTCCCTGATCAGGCAGAGCTAATAGGTTTTCAGGATGCTTGCAATGGCAACAAGTGTGACAAATGGATGGAGGCTATGCAAGAAGAAATGACCTCTTTGTAGGCCAATGATACTTGGGATTTGGTGAAGCTCCTGCCTAGTCAAAAACCATTAAAGAATAAGTGGGTGTATCGGTTGAAAGAGGAAGATGGAAGCAAACATTGCTACCGAGCCAGATTGGTAGTGAAAGGTTTTGATTAGAAAAAGGGAATTGATTTTAATGAGATTTTTTCTCTAGTTGTAAAAATGACTACCATTTGAGCAGTCTTGGGTTTGGCAGCTATTTGGGATCTTGAGCTTGAACAACTTGATGTAAAATCTACTTTTCTTCATGGAGATATTGATGAGGAGTTGTGTATGGAGCAGCCTAAAAGTTTCAAACAACAAGGACATGAACACTTATATTACAAATTGAAGCATAGTTTATATGGGCTCAAGCAAGCCCCAAGGCAATGGTATCGCAAGTTTGATAGCTTCATGGTTGAGCATCACTTCACCCACTGTGAATCTGATCCATGTGTTTACTACAAGAAGCTTGCTAATGGTGAGTTTGTTATAATTTTACTATATGTTGATGACATGTTGGTAACCAGTATTAGCATGAGGATCATTCATGAATTGAAGCAACATTTGGCTCAACGGTTTGTAATGAAAGATTTAGGGGCAGCCAAGAGGATTCTTGGCATGACTATAATAAGGGACAGATAGAAGAGAGAAATCAAATTGTCTCAAGAGAAGTATATTGACAAAATCGTGGACAAGTTCAACATGAAGAATGCCAAGTCTATTAGCACTCCATTGGCTGATCACTTTTGTTTGTCATTAGCAATGTGTCCAAAAACTCCAGAAGATCAAGAACACATGAAGGGTGTTCCTTATCCATCGACAGTTGGGAGTCTCATGTATGCCATGGTTTGTACCCGTCTGGACATTGCCCATGCAGTGGGAGTTGTGAGCAGATTTATGAGCAATCTAGGTAAACCTCATTAGCAGGCGGTATAGTGGATATTAGGGTACTTGAAAGGTACTTCAGATCATGTTTTGTGCTTTGGAGGATAGGATACTCAGCTGCAAGGTTATGTTAACTTTGATATTGCCGGAGACTTGGACAAACAAAGGTCTACAATAGGTTATGTGTTTACATTTGCCGGGGCTGCAATTAGTTGGGTTTCACAGTTGCAACAGGTGGTTGCACTCTCCTCTACCGAGGTAGAATATATTGTTCTCACCGAAGGAGCAAAGGAGATGATATGGTTACAATGGTTATTGGAAGAATTGCGGTGTATGCAATCTGTTTTCACTTTGTTTTGTGATAGCAACAACGCTATTCACTTGGCAAAGAACTTTGCCTTCATAGTAGAACCAAGCATATATAAATACGATATCATTTTATTCAACATGTCCTTGAAGAGGGTAAGCTGCAGGTGGAGAAAATTGATATGAAAGTAAATCCGGCGGATGCATTGACAAAGATCATACCAAGAGAGAAGTTTGAGTTTTGTAGAGCTTCTCTTGGCATTGTCAAGATGTGACAATAAGCTCGAAGTAGGGGAATGTCTGATATGTTGCAGCACTTGTTGGACTTCAAGTGGGAGATTGTTGGGTATATAAATCCCAACACACATTTTATCCTTATTACTATATGACCTTTCAATCTCTCTTATATGGCGTTCTTTACTCGTCGGTTCACATTCTCTTTTGGTGACTTCATAACACATATTCGAACTATGTAAAAAGATAACTGAATATTGTGTGTCTGAGGTTCTGGATCTGCTGCTAGCATATTGTAACAGAGTATTCTAAGAGATTAATATAAAGTCCCCTACTTCTTTGTGGACGTAGCCTATAAGGTGAACCATGTTAAAAAATGGGTGTCTTCTTTTAGCTGTGTGTGTGATTGTTTAATTTTTCGACAATCTAGTTGTTTTATCTGCTATCACACTCCAACAATAAATAGCTATAAATAGAAACAGTTTGACAACTCGTAATGGGTGGTGGACATGGTTTTTAGTAGTAAGAATATTGCTGAAATGGATGAGGAATGATAATTATCTTGGGTAGATTATGATAGAGCTACTGACAAGTTTTGTTAGAGCAACAACTTCTTTCCTGCTGCGTAAGGCACCTCCTTTGAAATGCACTCCAAATTTCTTGCAATGTATTTGCCCCTTATACATGTGGGAATTTGAGCTTCTTTACTACTCACCTTCTCAAATCACCCCTTAATTTAAGTTTTTTGGGGAAGAATGTATTCTTTAAATGGTTAAATTTTGGAGAACACTCAAACGAAATGAATAAATAAGCAAATAAATTGGCACACACATATATATGTATATGTGTGGATAGGAGCATGGTGTTTTGACGCTTAGGATGTAAAAAAGTTCAAGGTGTGTTGGTACTTGATTTTGTGCCTCATTTTTCAAGTAGATTGACCTTCAGTTTGGTGTAGAAACCTTCTTTTTAGTTTTTAGAGTGACAAGTTGGCTCGAAAACTTCTGGTACTAAAATCTCAAAATCTAAAGCTCGTATTTGAAATCCATTTGGTAGAAGATCTTGATAATGCGTAAACTCCTCCTAGTTCTGATTTTGAGGTGATCGGGCGAGTTCTGGGCCCAAATTTAACATTCCCACATATGTAGGGGCAAATTCATAGAACATTATTAAAATATTTTTTTTTTCAAATTCCCACAAATAAACAAGTTTTAGTTATTCATCATGAGTCTCCAATTCCAATATGAAGTCTGTAGAGCAAGTTTGGTGGTCGTGACAATTTTTTTATTAAACTATCTATGGACTAGTCCCTGTTGCAAAGGAATTCCCAAAAATTTGTCGATTATTATGTTCTCCAGTATTTATAAATATTCTTGGCAAATTTTCATAACCTTTGGACATGATTTAAGTTCGTGACTGCAATCTTGTTGTAGCTAATCATTTAATTATTAGAATTTAAAGTCAAAAGTAAAAAATTAAAACAAAATTTTATTGTTTTAATATGGGAAAATAGAATTAATTATATTGTTAAATATAACAATATTTCTATTGGCAAGTGAAAACCACAAAGAAAATATTATGAGGAAGATTTAATTGTTAAATCCTTATGTGCAAGTTTAAAATGTTAAAAAGGCAAATGAATTTTCCTCCATTGCACATCGCAACTTAAGAACTCCCTTGCCTTAACTAAGTTGTGATGGGATTAATATGTGTGATGGACCATTGGTTAAAGACTTTAGAGGATAATTTTTTTTTTATTTTAATCTAAGCCTCCATCACACATCACAATATGAACAAATGACTTCAAACTCAAGCCTGCGATAGTGTTATCATATGCGATAGGCATAAAATCAAAGGTCTAACATTGTTAAAGTTTAAATATATCAAAAAAGGAGAGGTGTGCAGATTCGTTGCAGTAAGAGAAATGGAAGAGCAGTGGAATACACATCAATAAGGTAATGGTTTCTTCAAATTCTCAAACCAAAATGAGATGTCAGTGTTGTAGGCTTGCAAATGATTGATACATGGAGAGTTGAGGTGCCCATTTATTGTTATGTCCAATTAGATTTCACCCAACCAAGCTTCCACATGCCCAACCATGAAAATGCAAACCTCAGAATAAATATCTAATGCCCAGGCATGTCAAAAATGTCCAGGCAAGTTTTTACACACCCCACCATGAGTAAAAATGCAGTGGCATGATTTATAAATGCCCTAGTATGATTTAAAAACCTCCAGGCAAGATTTGAAATGCTTTGCAGATGCAAAAACGCCCCATGATGACTGAAAACACCCTCCAAAGCACAAAGTAAAGTGTCAGTTAAAACATGTTGAAATGGATGAGACTAAAGATATTAAGCGGAGAAGGTGCTGGTTATAGTTACACGCAGAAGGATTTGTGCTTGTTTTAATAATCAATTGGAGGTCTACAAAATGTTTGATAAAATACCTCTTATTAAATTCTTTACAATGCATTGTTTATGCCGGGCCTATGATAAACCTATGGTTTATTTATATTTGATATACTTAGTAAAAAATGTTGTGCATCTTTATATTGCAACTGGATTTAAATCCTTGGTAAGATTGCAAGAAAAACATGAAGTAAGGCATATGCATGGAAATTATTTGATGAATTGTTTTTAGTGGTATATTAGTTGTAGGATAAAATTTAATGGAGTTTGGGAATAGAGATATCTTGCAAAGGGACAAAATGATTTGGGAAAGCCTTGATGAATATTGGAAAAAAGCCTTACATTTGCAAAATGTTAAAGTAAAGGGAGCAAGTGTGAATACAAATAAAATATGAATGTGAATGGTTGCGCAAAGTGTTTGACGAAATGTCTAATCATTTGCAGAGGAAACTAGGGAGTTTTGAGAGGCAAAATTACTTGATAAAATTGAGTTTTCACTTGTTAGTGATGGGATAAAGGCTTGGGGGTTAAATTTTTCATTGGCACTAGGTGAAATGGAGCTTGTAGGACATTTTTACTATAGGCACAATAAAAAAGTTAGACATGAATGTGAAATTTGGGGATAATATTTTTTCAGCTGCGAGAAAGGGACAAAGAAAAAGGGAAAATGTTTAAAGATCCTATGGAATATTCTTTTATGCCCATTCAATTGTAAATCGAAGGTCTAACTTGTGACATGTGTCACCTTCTTCTTCCATCGTCTTTCATTTTCTTCTCATAAATTGTATTTTTTGGATCATTGTAAAGCGTCAATTCATGTATACACTTTTAGGTAAGGTCTAAAGTATTGGAGTTAACCTGTGTATGCTTTCGGACTGTAATGTATTTGAGTGTTTGATAAATGTGTGAACAAATCTATTTGTGAGTAATTTCTATTATGGATCTGTAAATCTTTCAATAAATCAATATAAGACCACACTTCTGTTGTCATCTTTACCTTTTATCTCCCATGTGATTGTTTTCAAATGTTTTAGGGAATTCAAGGAATTCCCGAGTTTACATTTGCTATTCTTTGTATTATGCTTCTATTAGTTTTCATTCAAAGGGCGCAGTAAAATGTGTCTTGCTTAAACTTTAGGTAGAAACTCTTTTAGGGCTGATATGTGGGACATTTCAAATTTATTATGGATAACTAAGAATGGGTGTGATTTTGAGAATGGGAGGGCAATTGAGGGCTTGATGTTTTTGCAAGGTAGAAACCTAGTCAATTAGACTTAGTTGAATGTTATGATTTCTTTGTCATCATGAGTTTTGGTTTAGGTATTACTTTATTGTTGCAGGATTAGGTACCAGTCTAGTAATTGAAGTTGACCCTACACATCTCTTAAAATGAAAATCATCTTTACTGTGCTTGTAAGTTATTTGTAAATTATTTTTCCTTTCATTATGCACAAAGTCCAGTGTTCTAAATCTTGTAAAACCCTCTGTGAACTTGCAACAAATGCAAATTATCTTTAGAGGACCTATACATATTGTCTCTCCCTAGGTTAATGGTGTTGTGAGAAGTCATAATTGAGTGCATATACAATGATTATGAACCATTTTATCATATGGTGACACATCATTTAACCTATTTGCCTTAATTAGAGATCTTCCTTGTTGTCTATTTGTTTTCGTTATCTTTCAAATATCTCTAGGAACACCATCCTGATCTTGGTGAGGCTTAAAGTGTAGAAGAGTTTTATCCACTTTCTCGTTCATTGGGTTTTGCTTACCCTTTATTTGACCATAGGTTTCTTCTCTCTATCTGGATTAATTTGATCCTTGTATCTAGATATTGTGGAAAATGTCTTAGAATTGAGGGATTACAGGAAAAAGAACCAACAGATTGACAACTCTGCTAGGGAGAACTCAGTTGTTACCTTTTCTGGGTTATTAGAGATTGAAGACTTTGTTGGAGATTCAAACCTAGAAGACCTTTTCAACCTTGAAGAAATGATGGTGTGATTGAAAACTCAATCCTCTTTAAGAGGTGGTGGCTCTATTGAAAAAATCTAATGAATGGTTGAAGAATTGCTTCCTTTTGTACAATTTTTTGGTGTAGATCTAAAAAATATTCAGTTAGAGGAAGAATATGTGTGAAGTCTGCAATATTTTCCAAGTGTTTCTCTCTTGTTCTATCTTCAAAGGAGGAAAGCATTGTGTATGGAGCTCATATGTGAAATTATTTGAGAAGAAATGTTATTCCCATGCTGAGTATGAGTTTATTTGGGAAGGGAGGGTTTACTAGATAAGCTTTGTACACCTACATATTTTAATAACATGGTTATGATATGTATGTGCTGGTAAAATATGCACAGTAGATGAAGAGATAGAGGGTTATTCATACATATTAATGCATGTTTTGCTAAAGCATATGGGTTCTTTATAAGCCTAAAAATCTTGTGCATTAGAAGGCAATGTATGCGAATGCTATGTGTGTTGAAGCTTAATAGTAGGGAGACTTGAAAAATAGGAGGGATAAGGAGCTGTTTGATGTATACCTAAGATCTTGTTAGACTGAGAGAGGCTATGAAAAATGATGACAAGGAGAACTGGTTCTCATTGAGAGTGTATTTGAAAATGGATTGTTACTCTAGCCTCCCCCTTGCATATTCAAATGTTATAATGCATGGTGCAGGACATCATCAGTCATGTTCTTAGAGAAAGACTTTCTCTATTGGAAGATATAGACCATTGGATTTCAATTGCATCCCAAACTATCAAAATCCCATTCCCAATTCAATTGTTATAATGCATGGTGCAGGGCATCATCAATCATTACAAAGTCACAATATTGATTAAAGCATAATCTAGTTGGTTTTAAAAGGAAGGCTTTTGACTTTCCTACCTAGAATATAATTCTATGAATGATTGATTTGATTATTGCAAAGTGGTAGGAGCACTACAAACCCAATAAAATATTTTCTAAGTGAATATTTCTACTAAAAAAATGATCTTGCTAAAGCATCAAAAGTTTCAAAATACAACTTATTATGCAACACACCTTGCTTTCGATGCATCAACTACTATTACATGCTCTCAAGACTAGGTTTGGATCATTGGTTTTTGTCTACTTCTTCTATGGATTTCTCAACAAGGGATGCAGCTTGAGAGCTAATGACATTGTTTATCTATTTTTGAGTAGGTAAGACCTCACAAAACTATGAATTGAATCAAAGACAAGTTTAACTCCAAGTTACATTTCATTCAATTGCTTTGTTAAAACATAACTATTTAAACTCGTTTATTTGTTGTTTCTATAGTATTCCCAAATTCCCAGTTAGAATATAGCTATGCTCATATCAAGAAAACAACTTCAATAAATTTCTAAGTAACCGTTCAAACTCATGATATCAAAAATTACATTGAAGTTGCTAAAACAGTTCTGACCATCAAATATTCTACCACAAACATATCTAACATTTACCCCCTCAAATTGCACTCCGACCTTGCAGCCCTTGGCAAGGACTGTAGCTTCCCCACAATCCTTGTTATCATTTTGATTTCATAAAACTTAATTTTTTATATCTTCATTTATGTGGAATAATACTTATATTAATAATGTGAATGATAAATAAAACTGCGAGAATATAAGATCTGTTTCGTACCCGCCTCTTCTATCTCATATCTCCTCTAGATCCGTTTCTTACCCACCTCTTATATCTTATATCTCCTCTTGGTGCACTAGTAATAGTTGAACTATATGGGTTAGTAACTTGCCATCAAAACGTCCCGGTCTGTAACCTTACACCAGAGATAACTTGAATCGTAACAAAACACCAAACAGTGAATGAGAAGAACTATCTATAGTAACTCAGCACCCACTCAGCTTAAGGACTTCCAAACTAGATTTGTGATATATATCATTCTTTCTTTCAACCATGGCTGCTGAGAAAAATGTGCTAAGTTTTCCCTCGAGGGAAGCAATAGTTAATATCTTATGGTACTGAAGAAATCCCGTCAGTTTTTATGAAATAAAATTGAAAATAGGGATTTAGATCACTCTACTTAAATATCATCCATTTTAATGGTCGAACACTCAATAACAATTTTATATCTCATTCACAACAAAAAGTGGTAAATATTTGTCCTATTTTTATTGGTCCAAATTAACCTTTGACTGTTAAAATGGATGATATTTAAGAATAGTCGATCTAGACAGTGGTATCCTTATTGTGTATCAATCTACAGTTTTTTAATATTCACTATAGCTTGGCGATTAGCTACTTAAGTTGATGACAGGGTATTCTTATTGTGTATTGATCTAAAGTTTATTTTTTCTGGCTTTCCGAGGCAACATTTTGGTTAGAAATATTATTGAATATCCCAAAAAATGGCACACAAAATATACCATTTTATTTATTTCGTTTTAGAACACAAAAACTATGCACTCTACTTAAATATCATCCATTTTAATGGTTAAATAGTCCATATCAATTTTACACCTCATTCAATATAAAAGTGGTAAATATTTGTCCTATTTTTATTGGCCCGAAATTCTTTTCCTATAAACAATCGAATATCAGATTTACAATTTATCTGTTCATATCAAAAAGTTACAAGCTTAAGATTTTGGCACCATAAGACAAGAATATGGGAGACAGGTTTCCTTCCATTCTCTTTTCCAAGCAAGCGCTCTATATATAAATTAGTGTGAAAAAATCCCTAATCTATGTAACATGTCAACTTCAAGACAACTTGTATGATATCAAGCTAATACACTGAATGGCTTTGGTTGAGAGAGTAAGAAGCAGATGGTGTACGTGGGGCTGGAGAAATGTGAGAGCTTACTGGTGTGAGAAAATATAAGTAGGCTTGCAGAGCACAGGGAGCTCCTACGCCTATTTAATCAGCCTAGTTCTCACCACCCTACTCTTTTTCTTCTCATTTTTCTTCACTAGTATCTTTCCTCGCCCCCATCATTTCCTTTTTTAGGAAGACGAGGTTCTGCTAAAAGAAGTGGGAACAAATACCAAGCAGAAGAATGTAAGAAGTTCAGATGCACGATCATCTTAACGAGTATGGAGGGACGACAAAGGCTAGGTGCTCTTTTAATACCGGATGATGTTGTCGTTTACCTGTCATCAATGTCACAGCAGAAAACATGTCATCAATGACACTGTACAAACTCTATAGAAAGGACATAAATAGCTATAACTAGATGCTTATGACAAATCTAAACATGACAACTAGCTCTGTGTGGGTATACTAGCAATCGCACCTTAGTGTGCAATGGGTACGCCGAAAATGATTGTAGAAAATTTTATGTCACATGAAAATTATAATAGTAAATATAGTTAATAGTTAACTATCTACATTTGTTCTTAGAATTTTAATAATAGTAATTACATTTTAAAATTAAATCTCATAAATAGATTATAAGGAAGCTTATCTATATTAGTTTCCAGATAATTCCATAATGTACATTGAAAAGTTCTTAATAGTGGAAACAAAAAAACAAAAAACTGCATTGCATCTCGCAACGGGCATTGCTAATGAATTGAGCATATGATTATTATATAGTTAAACCAATTCATTTGTTGCAAATAAATGTATTCATGAAAAACAAGTTGTTTTTCTATAGAGGTAAGTGAAGAATTAGAACGTGACATTAGAAGATCCCAATCTAGAAGTGTTGGCTCTACATTTCTTATATTTGAAAGTAGTGCATGAAAAGTAACTTGAGTTGGTTCTTCTCTGACCTGATAGAAAATCTTGTTCAATGTAATTACTATGTTGAAACTTTGTCAAAGTGTCACCCCATACAATGCTCCAGCATACATAGGAATGTCCTTCACCAGTGGTAGCTTCCTAGATCACCAAAGAGGATGATTGAACAAGCACGAAATGGAAATTGATTATGGTTGGGAAATGCTTGATGCAACCTATTTTCAATACATTCCAACAACCTTGGCTCGATGAAAGATACATTCATTAAATTGAATGTATCGAATGAAATACATGCTCTCTTGGAATGTTGCTAGTGTTTGCCCCATTGATAGGTCATTAAGCAAATGCCATTGTGTTCATGATCAAGGTTTTGATGGACAAGTGGTAGCTTCAGATTGATTGTTCATCAACTTACGTTAACTGTATATATTATTTAATTCTTTAGTTTTAGTCTCCGATGTTGTGATATCATGTATGTTGAATTTGTGACTCCAGTTGAGAGCTATGCTTAGGGCAATGTAGATTTAAAAAGAAATAGAGAGATAGAGAGGGAGACAAAAACATAGAGAGAGATCAAGAGGGAGAGGGGAAGATTGATAGAGAGAGAGGAATTAGAAAATAGAGATAGAGTAGTAGAAGTTAAAGTGCCATGTTTATGGTATGCCCCGGTAAACAAAACCAATAAAGTAAGTAATATAATTAGATTAACTTAAAAAATTAGTTTAGAAAAAGTATACAAATATGTGTTATTAAATTGATAAAAAAGGTAAAACTATTTAGTTTCATTTGTGGTAGGAAGATGCTTTGTTATATTTAGTGATGTAATTATGCTCATTACTATTAAATCTAAAATTGTGACACCCTGAAAAAATATATGTGAGGGCAAATTTGATGTTTGTTATCAAGTGTGATTTTCTGGTACTTGCAATTCCATGTATGACCATTTTCAGCAATGTTTGCATTTCCATGCTATAAGAGTGTGATACAATTATGTCATAGGGATATAGAGAGAGAGATAGAGAGAGGGAGAGAGACAAAGACAAAGACAGAAAGGGAGAGAGAGATATGCAATACATTCAAGGTCAATTGATAGGTCATTAAGCAAATGACATTGTGTTCATGATCAAGGTTTTGATGGACAAGTGGTAGCTTCAGATTGATTTTTCATCCACTTACATTAACTTTATATATTATTTAATGTTTAAATTTTAGTCTCCTATGTTGTGACATCATGTATGTTGAAAGTTGTGACTCCAGTTGACCTGCAAGTGGTAACAATGGTGATTGACTATGTGGTGTTGCTCTCGTGAGGGCAAATTTGATGTTTATTATCAAGTGTGATTTTCTGGTACCTGCAATTCCCTGTATGATCAGTTTTTAGTAGTGCTTGCATTTCCATGCTAGAAGAGTGTGATACAATTATATCATAGGGATATATATATATATAGGTAGAGGGAGAGATAACGAGGGAGAGAGAGAATGAGCGAGAGAGATTAAGGGTTCACCTCTTTTATTGGAATGTAAAGGGCATAATGTAAAATGTATGCATGTATGTTGAAAGATGTGACTCCAATTGGTGCGAGAAGTAACAATGGTGATTGACCATGTGGTGTTGCTCCTTGAGGCCAGATTTGATGTTTGTTATCAATTGTGATTTTTTTGTATCTGCAGTTCCCTATATGATCATCTAAGCAATGATTGCATTTCCATGATAGAAGAGTGTGATACAATTATATCATAGGCTTTCCATTGTTCAACAGATAAACTATCTGGTGTAGGGTGAGTCCCAACATGTGGGACCTGAAGTGTTGGACAATTAGAGTCAATTAAATCAACTACCAACACTTGCAATAATGGGATGAATTTTGTGTACCCTAATTGTGGTTATAGTCAAACTCATGTTGGTCAAGCATGTCAAGCTCATTTAGTTGAAAAGGTAGACTTGGGTACAATCCTGATAAGACTTTATATTCGTCAAGACTATTTTCTTGCATCACATACTCTTTATCACAGGGAGATTCATCATCAATATCGGTTGATGGATCTAGAGGTGTGTGATGTACATGCCATGGATGGTAGCTGGTAGATTTTCTTCCCATTGGTCTACAATATCTTTATTTGATGATCCAATATCATTGTGAATGCTTTAGAATGATGGATATAGATATAGAGAAAGAGGAAGATAGAGATAGAAAGAGAAGAATAGATAAAGACAGAGAAGAAGAGAGGGGAGAGAGAAAAAAGACAATTTAAAGAGATAAATAAATAGAGAGAGGTATAGATGAAAGAAAGACTAACTTTCATTCACTCATTTAGTGTCGACAATTTAAAGATAAGAGATAAATAGATAGATAAAGAGAGAGAAAGAGAGAGAAAGAGAAAAAGCAAGAGGGGGAGAGGATATATACATATGTGTGTTTCTATAAGAGAGATTGAGTGATAGAGGAAGAGAGAAGAATACAAAAGGAGATTGATAGATGGGAAGAGAGATAGAGTAAAAGAGGGAGATAGAGAGGTAGAGAGAGATAAAGAAAAGAGAGTGAGAGCAAGAGAGGAACATTGAAAGAGATGTGGAAAGAGAGATAGAGATAGAGGGATATAGAGAGAGAAGTAGAGAGAGAGAGAAGAAAATTGATAGAGACCTAAATAGAGAGATAGTGCAAGAGAGAAAGAAAGAGATAAGAGATATTATTGGAATGTGTCCATAGGGAGCTATGCTTAGGGCAATGCAGATTTAAAAAGAAATAGAGAGATAGAGAGGGAGACAAAGACACATAGAGATCGCTTTAGTGGAGATAAAGACAAATGCAAAAATAAATAGAGAGATAGAGAGGGAGACAAAGACATAGAGAGAGATAGGTAGAGAGGTCAAGAGGGAGAGGGAAGATTGATCTAGAGAGAGGAATTAGGAAAATAGAGATAGAGTAGTAGAGAAATATAAAGATAAGAGATACAAAGGGAAAGAGAGATAAAGAAGAGAGAGACTAACTTTTGATTGGCCATTTTGGTGCTAGCATTCCAAACGAGAGAGAGAGGAGAGAGAGAGAGAGAGAGAGAGGAGAGGAGAGAGAGAGAGAGAGAGAGAGAGAGAGAGAGAGAGAGAGAGAGACGAGAGAGAGAGAGAGAGAGAGAGAGAGAGAGAGAGAGAGAGAGAGAGAGAGAGAGAGAGAGAGAGAGAGAGAGAGAGAGAGAGAGACATGTTTATTGTATGCCCCAGTAAATAAAACCAATAAAGTAAGTAATATAATTAGATTAACTTAAAAATTTAGTTTAGAAACAACACAAAAATACATGTTATTAAATTGATAAAGAAGGTAAAAATATTTAGTTTCACTTGTGGTAGGAAGATGCTTTGCTATATTTAGTGATGTAATTATGCTCATTACTATTAAATCTAAAATTGTGACACCCCGACAAAATAAAAGATGACGTGTCTAGTCCAAGTTCAATCCTACACCTACAATTTTGATTTATGCCCCTACACTAGTAACCTTTTTCTATGATATTGACTCTAAATTGTGGCTTTGAAGTTTAGGCTCCAAGTGCCACCCATTAGATTTAGGTTGACAAAATGGAAGTTGTTTGATTGCTCTCTAAGTAGCATAGGTTTCATGTTATAAAGCTTCATTACTTCTTTCCAAGAAAATGATGGGCAAAGTCCTTTCTTGTTGATGGATCGATAAGGACCTCAATACAAGTTGATATGTAGGT